>OX422215.1:544801295-547201295 GCA_949130495.1 Sambucus nigra
CTTAAAAACATGGCGTTAGAGGGTGAGAACTCGAAACAGCCCCCGAACGGCCCCGTGGGTGGCACCAACACCTCCCACGGGACCAACGTAACTCGTAGGAACTGACCCCGCAGCCGCGGGTGTCCCGGTTTTAGAGTACGGCGGTAATTTGCTTATTTCCACACTTAGGCTTGAAAACATGGCGTTAGAGGGTGAGAACTCGAAACAGCCCCCGAACGACCCCGTGGGTGGCACCAACACCACCCACGGGACCAACGTAACTCGTAGGAACTGACCCCGCAGCCGCGGGTGGCCCGGTTTGAGAGTACGACAGTAATTTGTTTATTTCCACACTTAGGCTTAAAAACATGGCGTTAGAGGGTGAGAACTCGAAACAGCCCCCGAACGTCCCCGTGGGTGGCACCACCACCTCCCACGGGACCAACGTAACTCGTAGGAACTGACCCCGCAGCCGCGGGTCTCCCGGTTTGAGAGTACGACGGTAATTCGGTTATTTCCACACTTAGGCTTGAAAACAAGGCGTTAGAGGGTGAGAACTCGAAACAACCCCCGAACGGCCCCGTGGGTGGCACCAACACCTCCCACGGGACCAACGTAACTCGTAGGAACTGAACCTGCAGCCGCGGGTGTCCCGTTTTGAGAGTACGACGGTAATTTGCTTATTTCCACACTTAGGCTTAAAAACATGGGGTTAGAGGGTGAGAACTCGAAACAGCCCCCGAACGTCCCCGTGGGTGGCACCACCACCTCCCACGGGACCAACGTAACTCGTAGGAACTGACCCCGCAGCCGCGGGTCTCCCGGTTTGAGAGTACGACGGTAATTTGGTTATTTCCACACTTAGGCAAAAAAACATGGCGTTACAGGGTGAGAACTCCAAACAGCCCCCGAACGTCCCCGTGGGTGGCACCAACACCTCCCACGGGACCAACGTAACTGGTAGGAACTGACCCCGCAGCCGCGGGTGTCCCGGTTTGAGAGTACGACGGTAATTTGGTTATTTCCACACTTAGGCTTAAAAAACATGGCTTTAGAGGGTGAGAACTCGAAACAGCCCCCGAACGTCCCCGTGGGTGGCACCAACACCTCCCACGGGACCAACGTAACTCGTAGGAACTGACCCCGCAGCTGCGGGTGTCCCGGTCTGAGAGTACGACGGTAATTTGGTTATTTCCACACTTAGGCTCAAAAACATGGCGTTAGAGGGTGAGAACTCGAAACAGCCCCCGAACGGCCCCGTGGATGGCACCAACACCTCCCACGGGACCAACGTAACTCGTAGGAACTGACCCCGCAGCCGCGGGTGTCCCGGTTTGAGAGTACGACGGTAATTTGCTTATTTCCACACTTAGGCTTAAAAACATGGCGTTAGAGGGTGAGAACTCGAAACAGCCCCCGAACGTCCCCGTGGGTGGATCCAACACCTCCCACGGGACCAACGTAACTCGTAGGAACTGACCCCGCAGCCGCGGGTGTCCCGGTTTGAGAGTACGACGGTAATTTGCTTATTTCCACACTTAGGCTTAAAAACATGGGGTTAGAGGGTGAGAACTCGAAACAGCCCCCGAACGTCCCCGTGGGTGGCACCAACACCTCCCACGGGACCAACGTAACTCGTAGGAACTGACCCCGCAGCCGCGGGTGTCCCGGTTTGAGAGTACGACGGTAATTTGCTTATTTCCACACTTAGGCTTAAAAACATGGGGTTAGAGGGTGAGAACTCGAAACAGCCACCGAACGTCCCCGTGGGTGGCACCACCACCTCCCACGGGACCAACGTAACTCGTAGGAACTGACCCCGCAGCCGCGGGTCTCCCGATTTGAGAGTACGACGGTAATTTGGTTATTTCCACACTTAGGCAAAAAAAACATGGCGTTAGAGAGTGAGAACTCGAAACAGCCCCCGAACGGCCCCGTGGGTGGCACCAACACCTCCCACGGGACCAACGTAACTCGTAGGAACTGACCCCGCAGCCGCGGGTGTCCCGGTTTGAGAGTACGACGGTAATTTGGTTATTTCCACACTTACGCTTAAAAACATGGCTTTAGAGGGTGAGAACTCGAAACAGCCCCCGAACGTCCCCGTGGGTGGCACCAACACCTCCCACGGGACCAACGTAACTCGTAGGAACTGACCCCGCAGCCGCGGGTCTCCCGGTTTGAGAGTACGACGGTAATTTGGTTATTTCCACACTTAGGCAAAAAAACATGGCGTTACAGGGTGAGAACTCCAAACAGCCCCCGAACGTCCCCGTGGGTGGCACCAACACCTCCCACGGGACCAACGTAACTGGTAGGAACTGACCCCGCAGCCGCGGGTGTCCCGGTTTGAGAGTACGACGGTAATTTGGTTATTTCCACACTTAGGCTTGAAAACATGGCGTTAGAGGGTGAGAACTCGAAACAGCCCCCGAACGACCCCGTGGGTGGCACCAACACCACCCACGGGACCAACGTAACTCGTAGGAACTGACCCCGCAGCCGCGGGTGGCCCGGTTTGAGAGTACGACAGTAATTTGTTTATTTCCACACTTAGGCTTTAAAACATGGCGTTAGAGGGTGAGAACTCGAAACAGCCCCCGAACGTCCCCGTGGGTGGCACCACCACCTCCCACGGGACCAACGTAACTCGTAGGAACTGACCCCGCAGCCGCGGGTCTCCCGGTTTGAGAGTACGACGGTAATTCGGTTATTTCCACACTTAGGCTTGAAAACAAGGCGTTAGAGGGTGAGAACTCGAAAGAACCCCCGAACGGCCCCGTGGGTGGCACCAACACCTCCCACGGGACCAACGTAACTCGTAGGAACTGAACCTGCAGCCGCGGGTGTCCCGTTTTGAGAGTACGACGGTAATTTGCTTATTTCCACACTTAGGCTTAAAAACATGGGGTTAGAGGGTGAGAACTCGAAACAGCCCCCGAACGTCCCCGTGGGTGGCACCACCACCTCCCACGGGACCAACGTAACTCGTAGGAACTGACCCCGCAGCCGCGGGTCTCCCAGTTTGAGAGTACGACGGTAATTTGGTTATTTACACACTTAGGCAAAAAAACATGGCGTTAGAGGGTGAGAACTCGAAACAGCCCCCGAACGTCCCCGTGGGTGGCACCAACACCTCCCACGGGACCAACGTAACTCGTAGGAACTGACCCCGCAGCCGCGGGTGTCCCGGTCTGAGAGTACGACGGTAATTTGGTTATTTCCACACTTAGGCTCAAAAACATGGCGTTAGAGGGTGAGAACTCGAAACAGCCCCCGAACGGCCCCGTGGGTGGCACCAACACCTCCCACGGGACCAACGTAACTCGTAGGAACTGACCCCGCAGCCGCGGGTGTCCCGGTTTGAGAGTACGACGGTAATTTGCTTATTTCCACACTTAGGCTTAAAAACATGGCGTTAGAGGGTGAGAACTCGAAACAGCCCCCGAACGTCCCCGTGGGTGGCACCAACACCTCCCACGGGACCAACGTAACTCGTAGGAACTGACCCCGCAGCCGCGGGTGTCCCGGTTTGAGAGTACGACGGTAATTTGCTTATTTCCACACTTAGGCATAAAAACATGGCGTTAGAGGGTGAGAACTCGAAACAGCCCCCGAACGGCCCCGTGGGTGGCACCAACACCTCTCACGGGACCAACGTAACTCGTAGGAACTGACCCCGCAGCCGCGGGTCTCCCGGTTTGTGAGTACGACGATAATTTGCTTATTTTCACACTTAGGCTTAAAAACATGGCGTTAGAGGGTGAGAACTCGAAACAGCCCCCGAACGACCCCGTGGGTGGCACCAACACCACCCACGGGACCAACGTAACTCGTAGGAACTGACCCCGCAGCCGGGTCTCCCGGTTTGAGAGTACGACGGTAATTTGCTTATTTCCACACTTAGGCTTAAAAACATGGCGTTAGAGGGTGAGAACTCGAAACAGCCCCCGAACGACCCCGTGGGTGGCACCAACACCACCCACGGGACCAACGTAACTCGTAAGAACTGACCCCGCAGCCGCGGGTGTCCCGGTTTGAGAGTACGACAGTAATTTGCTTATTTCCACACTTAGGCTTAAAAACATGGCGTTAGAGGGTGAGAATTCGAAACAGCCCCCGAACGGCCCCGTGGGTGGCACCAACACCACCCACGGGACCAACGTAACTCGTAGGAACTGACCCCGCAGCCGCGGGTGTCCCGGTTTGAGAGTACGGCTGTAATTTGCTTATTTCTACACTTAGGCTTAAAAACATGGCGTTAGAGGGTGAGAACTCGAAACAGCCCCCGAACGGCCCCGTGGGTGGCACCAACACCTCCCACGGGACCAACGTAACTCGTAGGAAATGACCCCGCAGCCGCGGGTGTCCCGGTTTGAGAGTACGGCGGTAATTTGCTTATTTCCACACTTAGGCTTGAAAACATGGCGTTAGAGGGTGAGAACTCGAAACAGCCCCCGAACGACCCCGTGGGTGGCACCAACACCACCCACGGGACCAACGTAACTCGTAGGAACAGACCCCGCAGCCGCGGGTGGCCCGTTTTGAGAGTACGACAGTAATTTGTTTATTTCCACACTTAGGCTTAAAAACATGGCGTTAGAGGGTGAGAACTCGAAACAGCCCCCGAACGTCCCCGTGGGTGGCACCACCACCTCCCACGGGACCAACTTAACTCGTAGGAACTGACCCCGCAGCCGCGGGTCTCCCGGTTTGAGAGTACGACGGTAATTCGGTTATTTCCACACTTAGGCTTGAAAACATGGCGTTAGAGGGTGAGAACTCGAAACAGCCCCCGAACGGCCCCGTGGGTGGCACCAACACCTCCCACGGGACCAACGTAACTCGTAGGAACTGAACCTGCAGCCGCGGGTGTCCTGTTTTGAGAGTACGACGGTAATTTGCTTATTTCCACACTTAGGCTTAAAAACATGGGGTTAGAGGGTGAGAACTCGAAACAGCCCCCGAACGTCCCCGTGGGTGGCACCACCACCTCCCACGGGACCAACGTAACTCGTAGGAACTGACCCCGCAGCCGCGGGTCTCCCGGTTTGAGAGTACGACGGTAATTTGGTTATTTCCACACTTAGGCTTGAAAACATGGCGTTAGAGGGTGAGAACTCGAAACAGCTCCCGAACGGCCCCGTGGGTGGCACCAACACCTCCCACGGGACCAACGTAACTCGTAGGAACTGACCCCGCAGCCTCGGGTGTCCCGGTTTGAGAGTACGACGGTAATTTGCTTATTTCCACACTTAGGCTTAAAAACATGGCGTTAGAGGGTGAAAACTCGAAACAGCCCCTGAACGGCCCCGTGGGTGGCACCAACACCTCCCACGGGACAAACGTAACTCGTAGGAACTGACCCCGCAGCCGCGGGTCTCCCCGTTTGAGAGTACGACGGTAATTTGCTTATTTCCACACTTAGGCTTAAAAACATGGCGTTAGAGGGTGAGAACTCGAAACAGCCCCCGAACGGCCCCGTGGGTGGCACCAACACCTCCCACGGGACCAACGTAACTCGTAGGAACTGATCCCGCAGCCGCGGGTCTCCCGGTTTGAGAGTACGACGGTAATTTGCTTATTTTCACACTTAGGCTTAAAAACATGGCGTTAGAGGGTGAGAACTCGAAACAGCCCCCGAACGACCCCGTGGGTGGCACCAACACCACCCACAGGACCAACGTAACTCGTAGGAACTGACCCCGCAACCGCGGGTCTCCCGGTTTGAGAGTACGACGGTAATTTGCTTATTTCCACACTTAGGCTTAAAAACATGGCGTTAGAGGGTGAGAACTTGAAACAGCACCCGAACGGCCCCGTGGGTGGCACCAACACCTCTCACGGGACCAACGTAACTCGTAGGAACTGACCCCGCAGCCGCGGGTGTCCCGTTTTGAGAGTACGACGGTAATTTGGTTATTTCCACACTTAGGCTTAAAAACATGGCGTTAGAGGGTGAGAACTCGAAACAGCCCCCGAACGGCCCCGTGGGTGGCACCAACACCTCCCACGGGACCAACGTAACTCGTAGGAACTGACCCCGCAGCCGCGGGTGTCCCGGTTTGAGAGTACGACGGTAATTTGGTTATTTCCACACTTAGGCTTAAAAACATGGCTTTAGAGGGTGAGAACTCGAAACAGCCCCCGAACGTCCCCGTGGGTGGCACCAACACCTCCCACGGGACCAACGTAACTCGTAGGAACTGACCCCGCAACCGCGGGTCTCCCGGTTTGAGAGTACGACGGTAATTTGCTTATTTCCACACTTAGGCTTAAAAACATGGCGTTAGAGGGTGAGAACTTGAAACAGCCCCCGAACGGCCCCGTGGGTGGCACCAACACCTCTCACGGGACCAACGTAACTGGTAGGAACTGACCCCGCAGCCGCGGGTCTCCCGGTTTGTGAGTACGACGATAATTTGCTTATTTCCACACTTAGGCTTAAAAACATGGGGTTAGAGGGTGAGAACTCGAAACAGCCCCCGAACGTCCCCGTGGGTGGCACCACCACCTCCCACGGGACCAACGTAACTCGTAGGAACTGACCCCGCAGCCGCGGGTCTCCCGGTTTGAGAGTACGACGGTAATTTGGTTATTCCCACACTTAGGCTTGAAAACATGGCGTTAGAGGGTGAGAACTCGAAACAGCCCCCGAACGGCCCCGTGGGTGGCACCAACACCTCCCACGGGACCAACGTAACTCGTAGGAACTGACCCCGCAGCCGCGGCTGTCCCGGTTTGAGAGTACGACGGTAATTTGCTTATTTCCACAATTAGGCTTAAAAACATGGCGTTAGAGGGTGAGAAAACTCGAAACAGCCTCTGAACGGCCGCGTGGGTGGCACCAACACCTCCCACGGGACAAACGTAACTCGTAGGAACTGACCCCGCAGCCGCGGGTCTCCCCGTTTCAGAGTACGACGGTAATTTGCTTATTTCCACACTTAGGCTTAAAAACATGGCGTTAGAGGGTGAGAACTCGAAACAGGTCCCGAACGACCCCGTGAGTGGCACCAACACCACCCACGGGACCAACGTAACTCGTAGGAACTGACCCCGCAGCCGCGGGTCTCCCGGTTTGAGAGTACGACGGTAATTTGCTTATTTCCACACTTAGGCATAAAAACATGGCGTTAGAGGGTGAGGACTCGAAACAGCCCCCGAACGGCCCCGTGGGTGGCAGCAACACCTCCCACGGGACCAACGTAACTCGTAGGAACTGACCCCACAGCCGCGGGTCTCCCGGTTTGAGAGTACGACGGTAATTTGCTTATTTCCACACTTAGGCTTAAAAACATGGCGTTAGAGGGTGAGAACTCGAAACAGGTCCCGAACGACCCCGTGAGTGGCACCAACACCACCCACGGGACCAACGTAACTCGTAGGAACTGACCCCGCAGCCGCGGGTCTCCCGGTTTGAGAGTACGACGGTAATTTGCTTATTTCCACACTTAGGCATAAAAACATGGCGTTAGAGGGTGAGGACTCGAAACAGCCCCCGAACGGCCCCGTGGGTGGCACCAACACCTCCCACGGGACCAACGTAACTCGTAGGAACTGACCCCGCAGCCGCGGGTGTCCCGGTTTTAGAGTACGGCGGTAATTTGTTTATTTCCACACTTAGGCTTAAAAACATGGCGTTAGAGGGTGAGAACTCGAAACAGCCCCCGAACGTCCCCGTGGGTGGCACCACCACCTCCCACGGGACCAACGTAACTCGTAGGAACTGACCCCGCAGCCGCGGGTCTCCCGGTTTGAGAGTACGACGGTAATTCGGTTATTTCCACACTTAGGCTTGAAAACAAGGCGTTAGAGGGTGAGAACTCGAAACAGCCCCCGAACGGCCCCGTGGGTGGCACCAACACCTCCCACGGGACCAACGTAACTCGTAGGAACTGAACCTGCAGCCGCGGGTGTCCCGTTTTGAGAGTACGACGGTAATTTGCTTATTTCCACACTTAGGCTTAAAAACATGGGGTTAGAGGGTGAGAACTCGAAACAGCCCCCGAACGTCCCCGTGGGTGGCACCACCACCTCCCACGGGACCAACGTAACTCGTAGGAACTGACCCCGCAGCCGCGGGTCTCCCGGTTTGAGAGTACGACGGTAATTTGGTTATTTCCACACTTAGGCAAAAAAACATGGCGTTACAGGGTGAGAACTCCAAACAGCCCCCGAACGTCCCCGTGGGTGGCACCAACACCTCCCACGGGACCAACGTAACTGGTAGGAACTGACCCCGCAGCCGCGGGTGTCCCGGTTTGAGAGTACGACGGTAATTTGGTTATTTCCACACTTAGGCTTAAAAACATGGCTTTAGAGGGTGAGAACTCGAAACAGCCCCCGAACGTCCCCGTGGGTGGCACCAACACCTCCCACGGGACCAACGTAACTCGTAGGAACTGACCCCGCAGCTGCGGGTGTCCCGGTCTGAGAGTACGACGGTAATTTGGTTATTTCCACACTTAGGCTCAAAAACATGGCGTTAGAGGGTGAGAACTCGAAACAGCCCCCGACCGGCCCCGTGGATGGCACCAACACCTCCCACGGGACCAACGTAACTCGTAGGAACTGACCCCGCAGCCGCGGGTGTCCCGGTTTGAGAGTACGACGGTAATTTGCTTATTTCCACACTTAGGCTTAAAAACATGGCGTTAGAGGGTGAGAACTCGAAACAGCCCCCGAACGTCCCCGTGGGTGGATCCAACACCTCCCACGGGACCAACGTAACTCGTAGGAACTGACCCCGCAGCCGCGGGTGTCCCGGTTTGAGAGTACGACGGTAATTTGCTTATTTCCACACTTAGGCTTAAAAACATGGGGTTAGAGGGTGAGAACTCGAAACAGCCCCCGAACGTCCCCGTGGGTGGCACCAACACCTCCCACGGGACCAACGTAACTCGTAGGAACTGACCCCGCAGCCGCGGGTGTCCCGGTTTGAGAGTACGACGGTAATTTGCTTATTTCCACACTTAGGCTTAAAAACATGGGGTTAGAGGGTGAGAACTCGAAACAGCCACCGAACGTCCCCGTGGGTGGCACCACCACCTCCCACGGGACCAACGTAACTCGTAGGAACTGACCCCGCAGCCGCGGGTCTCCCGATTTGAGAGTACGACGGTAATTTGGTTATTTCCACACTTAGGCAAAAAAACATGGCGTTAGAGAGTGAGAACTCGAAACAGCCCCCGAACGGCCCCGTGGGTGGCACCAACACCTCCCACGGGACCAACGTAACTCGTAGGAACTGACCCCGCAGCCGCGGGTGTCCCGGTTTGAGAGTACGACGGTAATTTGGTTATTTCCACACTTACGCTTAAAAACATGGCTTTAGAGGGTGAGAACTCGAAACAGCCCCCGAACGTCCCCGTGGGTGGCACCAACACCTCCCACGGGACCAACGTAACTCGTAGGAACTGACCCCGCAGCCGCGGGTCTCCCGGTTTGAGAGTACGACGGTAATTTGGTTATTTCCACACTTAGGCAAAAAAACATGGCGTTACAGGGTGAGAACTCCAAACAGCCCCCGAACGTCCCCGTGGGTGGCACCAACACCTCCCACGGGACCAACGTAACTGGTAGGAACTGACCCCGCAGCCGCGGGTGTCCCGGTTTGAGAGTACGACGGTAATTTGGTTATTTCCACACTTAGGCTTGAAAACATGGCGTTAGAGGGTGAGAACTCGAAACAGCCCCCGAACGACCCCGTGGGTGGCACCAACACCACCCACGGGACCAACGTAACTCGTAGGAACTGACCCCGCAGCCGCGGGTGGCCCGGTTTGAGAGTACGACAGTAATTTGTTTATTTCCACACTTAGGCTTTAAAACATGGCGTTAGAGGGTGAGAACTCGAAACAGCCCCCGAACGTCCCCGTGGGTGGCACCACCACCTCCCACGGGACCAACGTAACTCGTAGGAACTGACCCCGCAGCCGCGGGTCTCCCGGTTTGAGAGTACGACGGTAATTCGGTTATTTCCACACTTAGGCTTGAAAACAAGGCGTTAGAGGGTGAGAACTCGAAAGAACCCCCGAACGGCCCCGTGGGTGGCACCAACACCTCCCACGGGACCAACGTAACTCGTAGGAACTGAACCTGCAGCCGCGGGTGTCCCGTTTTGAGAGTACGACGGTAATTTGCTTATTTCCACACTTAGGCTTAAAAACATGGGGTTAGAGGGTGAGAACTCGAAACAGCCCCCGAACGTCCCCGTGGGTGGCACCACCACCTCCCACGGGACCAACGTAACTCGTAGGAACTGACCCCGCAGCCGCGGGTCTCCCAGTTTGAGAGTACGACGGTAATTTGGTTATTTACACACTTAGGCAAAAAAACATGGCGTTAGAGGGTGAGAACTCGAAACAGCCCCCGAACGTCCCCGTGGGTGGCACCAACACCTCCCACGGGACCAACGTAACTCGTAGGAACTGACCCCGCAGCCGCGGGTGTCCCGGTCTGAGAGTACGACGGTAATTTGGTTATTTCCACACTTAGGCTCAAAAACATGGCGTTAGAGGGTGAGAACTCGAAACAGCCCCCGAACGGCCCCGTGGGTGGCACCAACACCTCCCACGGGACCAACGTAACTCGTAGGAACTGACCCCGCAGCCGCGGGTGTCCCGGTTTGAGAGTACGACGGTAATTTGCTTATTTCCACACTTAGGCTTAAAAACATGGCGTTAGAGGGTGAGAACTCGAAACAGCCCCCGAACGTCCCCGTGGGTGGCACCAACACCTCCCACGGGACCAACGTAACTCGTAGGAACTGACCCCGCAGCCGCGGGTGTCCCGGTTTGAGAGTACGACGGTAATTTGCTTATTTCCACACTTAGG
This sequence comes from Sambucus nigra, assembly GCA_949130495.1. Taxonomy (NCBI): domain Eukaryota; kingdom Viridiplantae; phylum Streptophyta; class Magnoliopsida; order Dipsacales; family Adoxaceae; genus Sambucus; species Sambucus nigra. The sequence continues at coordinate 544,812,114 of OX422215.1, forward strand.
CATAAAAACATGGCGTTAGAGGGTGAGAACTCGAAACAGCCCCCGAACGGCCCCGTGGGTGGCACCAACACCTCTCACGGGACCAACGTAACTCGTAGGAACTGACCCCGCAGCCGCGGGTCTCCCGGTTTGTGAGTACGACGATAATTTGCTTATTTTCACACTTAGGCTTAAAAACATGGCGTTAGAGGGTGAGAACTCGAAACAGCCCCCGAACGACCCCGTGGGTGGCACCAACACCACCCACGGGACCAACGTAACTCGTAGGAACTGACCCCGCAGCCGGGTCTCCCGGTTTGAGAGTACGACGGTAATTTGCTTATTTCCACACTTAGGCTTAAAAACATGGCGTTAGAGGGTGAGAACTCGAAACAGCCCCCGAACGACCCCGTGGGTGGCACCAACACCACCCACGGGACCAACGTAACTCGTAAGAACTGACCCCGCAGCCGCGGGTGTCCCGGTTTGAGAGTACGACAGTAATTTGCTTATTTCCACACTTAGGCTTAAAAACATGGCGTTAGAGGGTGAGAATTCGAAACAGCCCCCGAACGGCCCCGTGGGTGGCACCAACACCACCCACGGGACCAACGTAACTCGTAGGAACTGACCCCGCAGCCGCGGGTGTCCCGGTTTGAGAGTACGGCTGTAATTTGCTTATTTCTACACTTAGGCTTAAAAACATGGCGTTAGAGGGTGAGAACTCGAAACAGCCCCCGAACGGCCCCGTGGGTGGCACCAACACCTCCCACGGGACCAACGTAACTCGTAGGAAATGACCCCGCAGCCGCGGGTGTCCCGGTTTGAGAGTACGGCGGTAATTTGCTTATTTCCACACTTAGGCTTGAAAACATGGCGTTAGAGGGTGAGAACTCGAAACAGCCCCCGAACGACCCCGTGGGTGGCACCAACACCACCCACGGGACCAACGTAACTCGTAGGAACAGACCCCGCAGCCGCGGGTGGCCCGTTTTGAGAGTACGACAGTAATTTGTTTATTTCCACACTTAGGCTTAAAAACATGGCGTTAGAGGGTGAGAACTCGAAACAGCCCCCGAACGTCCCCGTGGGTGGCACCACCACCTCCCACGGGACCAACTTAACTCGTAGGAACTGACCCCGCAGCCGCGGGTCTCCCGGTTTGAGAGTACGACGGTAATTCGGTTATTTCCACACTTAGGCTTGAAAACATGGCGTTAGAGGGTGAGAACTCGAAACAGCCCCCGAACGGCCCCGTGGGTGGCACCAACACCTCCCACGGGACCAACGTAACTCGTAGGAACTGAACCTGCAGCCGCGGGTGTCCTGTTTTGAGAGTACGACGGTAATTTGCTTATTTCCACACTTAGGCTTAAAAACATGGGGTTAGAGGGTGAGAACTCGAAACAGCCCCCGAACGTCCCCGTGGGTGGCACCACCACCTCCCACGGGACCAACGTAACTCGTAGGAACTGACCCCGCAGCCGCGGGTCTCCCGGTTTGAGAGTACGACGGTAATTTGGTTATTTCCACACTTAGGCTTGAAAACATGGCGTTAGAGGGTGAGAACTCGAAACAGCTCCCGAACGGCCCCGTGGGTGGCACCAACACCTCCCACGGGACCAACGTAACTCGTAGGAACTGACCCCGCAGCCTCGGGTGTCCCGGTTTGAGAGTACGACGGTAATTTGCTTATTTCCACACTTAGGCTTAAAAACATGGCGTTAGAGGGTGAAAACTCGAAACAGCCCCTGAACGGCCCCGTGGGTGGCACCAACACCTCCCACGGGACAAACGTAACTCGTAGGAACTGACCCCGCAGCCGCGGGTCTCCCCGTTTGAGAGTACGACGGTAATTTGCTTATTTCCACACTTAGGCTTAAAAACATGGCGTTAGAGGGTGAGAACTCGAAACAGCCCCCGAACGGCCCCGTGGGTGGCACCAACACCTCCCACGGGACCAACGTAACTCGTAGGAACTGATCCCGCAGCCGCGGGTCTCCCGGTTTGAGAGTACGACGGTAATTTGCTTATTTTCACACTTAGGCTTAAAAACATGGCGTTAGAGGGTGAGAACTCGAAACAGCCCCCGAACGACCCCGTGGGTGGCACCAACACCACCCACAGGACCAACGTAACTCGTAGGAACTGACCCCGCAACCGCGGGTCTCCCGGTTTGAGAGTACGACGGTAATTTGCTTATTTCCACACTTAGGCTTAAAAACATGGCGTTAGAGGGTGAGAACTTGAAACAGCACCCGAACGGCCCCGTGGGTGGCACCAACACCTCTCACGGGACCAACGTAACTCGTAGGAACTGACCCCGCAGCCGCGGGTGTCCCGTTTTGAGAGTACGACGGTAATTTGGTTATTTCCACACTTAGGCTTAAAAACATGGCGTTAGAGGGTGAGAACTCGAAACAGCCCCCGAACGGCCCCGTGGGTGGCACCAACACCTCCCACGGGACCAACGTAACTCGTAGGAACTGACCCCGCAGCCGCGGGTGTCCCGGTTTGAGAGTACGACGGTAATTTGGTTATTTCCACACTTAGGCTTAAAAACATGGCTTTAGAGGGTGAGAACTCGAAACAGCCCCCGAACGTCCCCGTGGGTGGCACCAACACCTCCCACGGGACCAACGTAACTCGTAGGAACTGACCCCGCAACCGCGGGTCTCCCGGTTTGAGAGTACGACGGTAATTTGCTTATTTCCACACTTAGGCTTAAAAACATGGCGTTAGAGGGTGAGAACTTGAAACAGCCCCCGAACGGCCCCGTGGGTGGCACCAACACCTCTCACGGGACCAACGTAACTGGTAGGAACTGACCCCGCAGCCGCGGGTCTCCCGGTTTGTGAGTACGACGATAATTTGCTTATTTTCACACTTAGGCTTAAAAACATGGCGTTAGAGGGTGAGAACTCGAAACAGCCCCCGAACGACCCCGTGGGTGGCACCAACACCACCCACGGGACCAACGTAACTCGTAGGAACTGACCCCGCAGCCGCGGGTCTCCCGGTTTGAGAGTACGACGGTAATTTGCTTATTTCCACACTTAGGCTTAAAAACATGGCGTTAGAGGGTGAGAACTCGAAACAGCCCCCGAACGACCCCGTGGGTGGCACCAACACCACCCACGGGACCAACGTAATTCGTAGGAACTGACCCCGCAGCCGCGGGTGTCCCGGTTTGAGAGTACGACGGTAATTTGCTTATTTCCATACTTAGGCTTAAAAAAATGGCGTTATATGGTGAGAACTCGAAACAGCCCACGAACGGCCCCGTGGGTGGCACCAACATCTCCCACGGGACCAACGTAACTCGTAGGAACTGACCCCGCAGCCGCGGGTGTCCCGGTTTGAGAGTACGACAGTAATTTATTTATTTCCACACTTAGGCTTAAAAACATGGCGTTAGAGGGTGAGAACTCGAAACAGCCCCCGAACGTCCCCGTGGGTGGCACCAACACCTCCCACGGGACCAACGTAACTCGTACGAACTGACCCCGCAGTCGCGGGTCTCCCCGTTTGAGAGTACGACGGTAATTTGCTTATTTCCACACTTAGGCTTAAAAACATGGCGTTAGAGGGTGAGAACTCGAAACAGCCCCCTAACGGCCCCGTGGGTGGCACCAACACCTCCCACGGGACCAACGTAACTCGTAGGAACTGACCCCGCAGCCGCGGGTCTCCCGGTTTGAGAGTACGACGGTAATTTGGTTATTCCCACACTTAGGCTTGAAAACATGGCGTTAGAGGGTGAGAACTCGAAACAGCCCCCGAACGGCCCCGTGGGTGGCACCAACACCTCTCACGGGACCAACGTAACTGGTAGGAACTGACCCCGCAGCCGCGGGTCTCCCGGTTTGTGAGTACGACGATAATTTGCTTATTTTCACACTTAGGCTTAAAAACATGGCGTTAGAGGGTGAGAACTCGAAACAGCCCCCGAACGACCCCGTGGGTGGCACCAACACCACCCACGGGACCAACGTAACTCGTAGGAACTGACCCCGCAGCCGCGGGTCTCCCGGTTTGAGAGTACGACGGTAATTTGCTTATTTCCACACTTAGGCTTAAAAACATGGCGTTAGAGGGTGAGAACTCGAAACAGCCCCCGAACGGCCCCGTGGGTGGCACCAACACCTCCCACGGGACCAACGTAACTCGTAGGAACTGACCCCGCAGCTGCGGGTGTCCCGGTTTGAGAGTACGGCGGTAATTTGCTTATTTCCACACTTAGGCTTGAAAACATGGCGTTAGAGGGTGAGAACTCGAAACAGCCCCCGAACGACCCCGTGGGTGGCACCAACACCACCCACGGGACCAACGTAACTCGTAGGAACTGACCCCGCAGCCGCGGGTGGCACGGTTTGAGAGTACGACAGTAATTTGTTTATTTCCACACTTAGGCTTAAAAACATGGCGTTAGAGGGTGAGAACTCGAAACAGCCCCCGAACGTCCCCGTGGGTGGCACCACCACCTCCCACGGGACCAACTTAACTCGTAGGAACTGACCCCGCAGCCGCGGGTCTCCCGGTTTGAGAGTACGACGGTAATTCGGTTATTTCCACACTTAGGCTTGAAAACATGGCGTTAGAGGGTGAGAACTCGAAACAGCCATCGAACGGCCCCGTGGGTGGCACCAACACCTCCCACGGGACCAACGTAACTCGTAGGAACTGAACCTGTAGCCGCGGGTGTCCCGTTTTGAGAGTACGACGGTAATTTGCTTATTTCTACACTTAGGCTTAAAAACATGGGGTTAGAGGGTGAGAACTCGAAACAGCCCCCGAACGTCCCCGTGGGTGGCACCAACACCACCCACGGGACCAACGTAACTCGTAGGAACTGACCCCGCAGCCGCGGGTCTCCCGGTTTGAGAGTACGACGGTAATTTGGTTATTTCCACACTTAGGCTTGAAAACATGGCGTTAGAGGGTGAGAACTCGAAACAGCCCCCGAACGGCCCCGTGGGTGGCACCAACACCTCCCACGGGACCAACGTAACTCGTAGGAACTGACCCCGCAGCCGCGGGTGTCCCGGTTTGAGAGTACGACGGTAATTTGCTTATTTCCACACTTAGGCTTAAAAACATGGCGTTAGAGGGTGAGAACTCGAAACATCCCCTGAACGGCCCCGTGGGTGGCACCAACACCTCCCACGGGACAAACGTAACTCGTAGGAACTGACCCCGCAGCCGCGGGTCTCCCCGTTTGAGAGTACGACGGTAATTTGCTTATTTCCACACTTAGGCTTAAAAACATGGCGTTAGAGGGTGAGAACTCGAAACAGCTCCCGAACGGCCCCGTGGGTGGCACCAACACCTCCCACGGGACCAACGTAACTCGTAGGAACTGACCCCGCAGCCGCGGGTGTCCCGGTTTGAGAGTACGGCGGCAATTTGCTTATTTCCACACTTAGGCTTGAAAACATGGCGTTAGAGGGTGAGAACTCGAAACAGCTCCCGAACGGCCCCGTGGGTGGCACCAACACCTCCCACGGGACCAACGTAACTCGTAGGAACTGACCCCGCAGCCGCGGGTGGCCCGGTTTGAGAGTACGACAGTAATTTGTTTATTTCCACACTTAGGCTTAAAAACATGGCGTTAGAGGGTGAGAACTCGAAACAGCCCCCGAACGTCCCCGTGGGTGGCACCACCACCTCCCACGGGACCAACTTAACTCGTAGGAACTGACCCCGCAGCCGCGGGTCTCCCGGTTTGAGAGTACGACGGTAATTCGGTTATTTCCACACTTAGGCTTGAAAACATGGCGTTAGAGGGTGAGAACTCGAAACAGCCCCCGAACGGCCCCGTGGGTGGCACCAACACCTCCCACGGGACCAACGTAACTCGTAGGAACTGAACCTGCAGCCGCGGGTGTCCCGTTTTGAGAGTACGACGGTAATTTGCTTATTTCCACACTTAGGCTTAAAAACATGGGGTTAGAGGGTGAGAACTAGAAACAGCCCACGAACGTCCCCGTGGGTGGCACCACCACCTCCCACGGGACCAACGTAACTCGTAGGAACTGACCCCGCAGCCGCGGGTCTCCCGGTTTGAGAGTACGACGGTAATTTGGTTATTTCCACACTTAGGCTTGAAAACATGGCGTTAGAGGGTGAGAACTCGAAACAGCCCCCGAACGGCCCCGTGGGTGGCACCAACACCTCCCACGGGACCAACGTAACTCGTAGGAACTGACCCCGCAGCCGCGGGTGTCCCGGTTTGAGAGTACGACGGTAATTTGCTTATTTCCACACTTAGGCTTAAAAACATGGCGTTAGAGGGTGAGAACTCGAAACAGCCCCTGAACGGCCCCGTGGGTGGCACCAACACCTCCCACGGGACAAACGTAACTCGTAGGAACTGACCCCGCAGCCGCGGGTCTCCCCGTTTGAGAGTACGACGGTAATTTGCTTATTTCCACACTTAGGCTTAAAAACATGGCGTTAGAGGGTGAGAACTCGAAACAGCCCCCGAACGGCCCCGTGGGTGGCACCAACACCTCCCACGGGACCAACGTAACTCGTAGGAACTGACCCCGCAGCCGCGGGTCTCCCGGTTTGAGAGTACGACGGTAATTTGCTTATATTCACACTTAGGCTTAAAAACATGACGTTAGAGGGTGAGAACTCGAAACAGCCCCCGAACAACCCCGTGGGTGGCACCAACACCACCCACGGGACCAACGTAACTCGTAGGAACTGACCCCGCAGCCGCGGGTGTCCCGGTTTGAGAGTACGACGGTAATTTGCTTATTTCCACACTTAGGCTTAAAAACATGGCGTTAGAGGGTGAGAACTCGAAACATCCCCTGAACGGCCCCGTGGGTGGCACCAACACCTCCCACGGGACAAACGTAACTCGTAGGAACTGACCCCGCAGCCGCGGGTCTCCCCGTTTGAGAGTACGACGGTAATTTGCTTATTTCCACACTTAGGCTTAATAACATGGCGTTAGAGGGTGAGAACTCGAAACAGCCCCCGAACGGGCCCGTGGGTGGCACCAACACCTCCCACGGGACCAACGTAACTCGTAGGAACTGACCCCGCAGCCGCGGGTCTCCCGGTTTGAGAGTACGACGGTAATTTGCTTATTTTCACACTTAGGCTTAAAAACATGGCGTTAGAGGGTGAGAACTCGAAACAGCCCCCGAATGACCCCGTGGGTGGCACCAACACCACCCACGGGACCAACGTAACTCGTAGGAACTGACCCCGCAGCCGCGGGTCTCCCGGTTTGAGAGTACGACGGTAATTTGTTTATTTCCACACTTAGGCATAAAAACATGGCGTTAGAGGGTGAGAACTCGAAACAGGCCCCGAACGGCCCCGTGGGTGGCACCAACACCTCCCACAGGACCAACGTAACTCGTAGGAACTGACCCCGCAGCCGCGGGTCTCCCGGTTTGAGAGTACGACGGTAATTTGCTTATTTTCACACTTAGGCTTAAAAACATGGCGTTAGAGGGTGAGAACTCGAAACAGCCCCGAACGACCCCGTGGGTGGCACCAACACCACCCACGGGACCAACGTAACTCGTAGGAACTGACCCCGCAACCGCGGGTCTCCCGGTTTGAGAGTACGACGGTAATTTGCTTATTTCCACACTTAGGCTTAAAAACATGGCGTTAGAGGGTGAGAATTCGAAACAGCCCCCGAACGGCCCCGTGGGTGGCACCAACACCACCCACGGGACCAACGTAACTCGTAGGAACTGACCCCGCAGCCGCGGGTGTCCCGGTTTGAGAGTACGGCGGTAATTTGCTTATTTCCACACTTAGGCTTAAAAACATGGCGTTAGAGGGTGAGAACTCGAAACAGCCCACGAACGGCCCCGTGGGTGACACCAACACCTCCCACGGGACCAACGTAACTCGTAGGAACAGACCCCGCAGCCGCGGGTGTCCCGGTTTGAGAGTACGACGGTAATTTGCTTATTTCCACACTTAGGCTTGAAATCATGGCGTTAGAGGGTGAGAACTCGAAACAGCCCCCGAACGGCCCAGTGGGTGGCACCAACACCACCCACGGGACCAACGAGTTAGGCGTTAGAGGGTGAGAACTCGAAACAGCCCCCGAAAGACCCCGTGGGTGGCACCAACACCACCCACGGGACCAACGTAACTCGTAGGAACTGACCCCGCAGCCGCGGGTGGCCCGGTTTGAGAGTACGACAGTAATTTGTTTATTTCCACACTTAGGCTTAAAAACATGGCGTTAGAGGGTGAGAACTCGAAACAGCCCCCGAACGTCCCCGTGGGTGGCACCACCACCTCCCACGGGACCAACGTAACTCGTAGGAACTGACCCCGCTGTCGCGGGTCTCCCGGTTTGAGAGTACGACGGTAATTTGGTTATTTCCACACTTAGGCTGGAAATCATGGCGTTAGAGGGTGAGAACTCGAAACAGCCCCCGAACGGCCCCGTGGGTGGCACCAACACCTCCCACGGGACCAACGTAACTCGTTGGAACTGACCCTGCAGCCGCGGGTGTCCCGTTTTGAGAGTACGACGGTAATTTGCTTATTTCCACACTTAGGCTTAAAAACATGGGGTTAGAGGGTGAGAACTCGAAACAGCCCCCGAACGTCCCCGTGGGTGGCACCACCACCTCCCACGGGACCAACGTAACTCGTAGGAACTGACCCCGCAGCCGCGGGTCTCCCGGTTTGAGAGTACGACGGTAATTTGGTTATTCCCACACTTAGGCTTGAAAACATGGCGTTAGAGGGTGAGAACTCGAAACAGCCCCCGAACGGCCCCGTGGGTGGCACCAACACCTCCCACGGGACCAACGTAACTCGTAGGAACTGACCCCGCAGCCGCGGCTGTCCCGGTTGGAGAGTACGACGGTAATTTGCTTATTTCCACACTTAGGCTTAAAAACATGGCGTTAGAGGGTGAGAAAACTCGAAACAGCCTCTGAACGGCCGCGTGGGTGGCACCAACACCTCCCACGGGACAAACGTAACTCGTAGGAACTGACCCCGCAGCCGCGGGTCTCCCCGTTTCAGAGTACGACGGTAATTTGCTTATTTCCACACTTAGGCTTAAAAACATGGCGTTAGAGGGTGAGAACTCGAAACAGGTCCCGAACGACCCCGTGAGTGGCACCAACACCACCCACGGGACCAACGTAACTCGTAGGAACTGACCCCGCAGCCGCGGGTCTCCCGGTTTGAGAGTACGACGGTAATTTGCTTATTTCCACACTTAGGCATAAAAACATGGCGTTAGAGGGTGAGGACTCGAAACAGCCCCCGAACGGCCCCGTGGGTGGCACCAACACCTCCCACGGGACCAACGTAACTCGTAGGAACTGACCCCACAGCCGCGGGTCTCCCGGTTTGAGAGTACGACGGTAATTTGCTTATTTTCACACTTAGGCTTAAAAACATGGCGTTAGAGGGTGAGAACTCGAAACAGCCCCCGAACGACCCCGTGGGTGGCACCAACACCACCCACGGGACCAACGTAACTCGTAGGAACTGACCCCGCAGCCGCGGGTCTCCCGGTTTGAGAGTACGACGGTAATTTGCTTATTTCCACACTTAGGCTTAAAAACATGGCGTTAGAGGGTGAGAACTCGAAACAGCCCCCGAACGACCCCGTGGGTGGCACCAACACCACCCACGGGACCAACGTAATTCGTAGGAACTGACCCCGCAGCCGCGGGTGTCCCGGTTTGAGAGTACGACGGTAATTTGCTTATTTCCATACTTAGGCTTAAAAAAATGGCGTTATATGGTGAGAACTCGAAACAGCCCCCGAACGGCCCCGTGGGTGGCACCAACATCTCCCACGGAACCAACGTAACTCGTAGGAACTGACCCCGCAGCCGCGGGTGTCCCGGTTTGAGAGTACGACAGTAATTTGTTTATTTCCACACTTAGGCTTAAAAACATGGCGTTAGAGGGTGAGAACTCGAAACAGCCCCCGAACGTCCCCGTGGGTGGCACCAACACCTCCCACGGGACCAACGTAACTCGTACGAACTGACCCCGCAGTCGCGGGTCTCCCGGTTTGAGAGTACGACGGTAATTTGCTTATTTCCACACTTAGGCTTAAAAACATGGCGTTAGAGGGTGAGAACTCGAAACAGCCCCCTAACGGCCCCGTGGGTGGCACCAACACCTCCCACGGGACCAACGTAACTCGTACGACTGACCCCGCAGCCGCGGGTCTCCCGGTTTGAGAGTACGACGGTAATTTGCTTATTTCCACACTTAGGCTTAAAAACATGGCGTTAGAGGGTGAGAATTCGAAACAGCCCCCGAACGGCCCCGTGGGTGGCACCAACACCACCCACGGGACCAACGTAACTCGTAGGAACTGACCCCGCAGCCGCGGGTGTCCCGGTTTGAGAGTACGGCGGTAATTTGCTTATTTCCACACTTAGGCTTAAAAACATGGCGTTAGAGGGTGAGAACTCGAAACAGCCCACGAACGGCCCCGTGGGTGACACCAACACCTCCCACGGGACCAACGTAACTCGTAGGAACAGACCCCGCAGCCGCGGGTGTCCCGGTTTGAGAGTACGACGGTAATTTGCTTATTTCCACACTTAGGCTTGAAATCATGGCGTTAGAGGGTGAGAACTCGAAACAGCCCCCGAACGGCCCAGTGGGTGGCACCAACACCACCCACGGGACCAACGAGTTAGGCGTTAGAGGGTGAGAACTCGAAACAGCCCCCGAAAGACCCCGTGGGTGGCACCAACACCACCCACGGGACCAACGTAACTCGTAGGAACTGACCCCGCAGCCGCGGGTTGCCCGGTTTGAGAGTACGACAGTAATTTGTTTATTTCCACACTTAGGCTTAAAAACATGGCGTTAGAGGGTGAGAACTCGAAACAGCCCCCGAACGTCCCCGTGGGTGGCACCACCACCTCCCACGGGACCAACGTAACTCGTAGGAACTGACCCCGCTGTCGCGGGTCTCCCGGTTTGAGAGTACGACGGTAATTTGGTTATTTCCACACTTAGGCTGGAAATCATGGCGTTAGAGGGTGAGAACTCGAAACAGCCCCCGAACGGCCCCGTGGGTGGCACCAACACCTCCCACGGGACCAACGTAACTCGTTGGAACTGACCCTGCAGCCGCGGGTGTCCCGTTTTGAGAGTACGACGGTAATTTGCTTATTTCCACACTTAGGCTTAAAAACATGGGGTTAGAGGGTGAGAACTCGAAACAGCCCCCGAACGTCCCCGTGGGTGGCACCACCACCTCCCACGGGACCAACGTAACTCGTAGGAACTGACCCCGCAGCCGCGGGTCTCCCGGTTTGAGAGTACGACGGTAATTTGGTTATTCCCACACTTAGGCTTGAAAACATGGCGTTAGAGGGTGAGAACTCGAAACAGCCCCCGAACGGCCCCGTGGGTGGCACCAACACCTCCCACGGGACCAACGTAACTCGTAGGAACTGACCCCGCAGCCGCGGCTGTCCCGGTTGGAGAGTACGACGGTAATTTGCTTATTTCCACACTTAGGCTTAAAAACATGGCGTTAGAGGGTGAGAAAACTCGAAACAGCCTCTGAACGGCCGCGTGGGTGGCACCAACACCTCCCACGGGACAAACGTAACTCGTAGGAACTGACCCCGCAGCCGCGGGTCTCCCCGTTTCAGAGTACGACGGTAATTTGCTTATTTCCACACTTAGGCTTAAAAACATGGCGTTAGAGGGTGAGAACTCGAAACAGGTCCCGAACGACCCCGTGAGTGGCACCAACACCACCCACGGGACCAACGTAACTCGTAGGAACTGACCCCGCAGCCGCGGGTCTCCCGGTTTGAGAGTACGACGGTAATTTGCTTATTTCCACACTTAGGCATAAAAACATGGCGTTAGAGGGTGAGGACTCGAAACAGCCCCCGAACGGCCCCGTGGGTGGCACCAACACCTCCCACGGGACCAACGTAACTCGTAGGAACTGACCCCACAGCCGCGGGTCTCCCGGTTTGAGAGTACGACGGTAATTTGCTTATTTTCACACTTAGGCTTAAAAACATGGCGTTAGAGGGTGAGAACTCGAAACAGCCCCCGAACGACCCCGTGGGTGGCACCAACACCACCCACGGGACCAACGTAACTCGTAGGAACAGACCCCGCAACCGCGGGTCTCCCGGTTTGAGAGTACGACGGTAATTTGCTTATTTCCACACTTAGGCTTAAAAACATGGCGTTTGAGGGTGAGAATTCGAAACAGCCCCCGAACGGCCCCGTGGGTGGCACCAACACCACCCACGGGACCAACGTAACTCGTAGGAACTGACCCCGCAGCCGCGGGTGTCCCGGTTTGAGAGTACGGCGGTAATTTGCTTATTTCCACACTTAGGCTTAAAAAAATGGCGTTAGAGGGTGAGAATTCGAAACAGCCCCCGAACGACCCCGTGGGTGGCACCAACACCACCCACGGGACCAACGTAACTCGTAGGAACTGACCCCGCAGCCGCGGGTGTCCCGGTTTGAGAGTACGACGGTAATTTGCTTATTTCCACACTTAGGCTTAAAAACATGGCGTTAGAGGATGAGAACAAGAAACAGCCCCCCAACGGCCCCGTGGGTGGCACCAACACCTCCCACGGGACCAACGTAACTCGTAGGAACTGACCCCGCAGCCGCGGGTGTCCCGGTTTGAGAGTACGACGGTAATTTGCTTATTTCCACACTTAGGCTTGAAAACATGGCGTTAGAGGGTGAGAACTCGAAACAGCCCCCGAACGAACCCGCGGGTGGCATCAACACCACCCACGGGACCAACGTAACTCGTAGGAACTGACCCCGCAGCCGCGGGTGGCCCGGTTTGAGAGCACGACCGTAATTTGCTTTTTTCCACACTTAGGCTTAAAAACATGGCGTTAGAGGGTGAGAACTCGAAACAGCCCCCGAACGGCCCCGTGGGTGGCACCAACACCTCCCACGGGACCAACGTAACTCGTAGGAACTGACCCCGCAGCCGCGGGTGTCCCGGTTTGAGAGTACGACGGTAATTTCCTTATTTCCACACTTAGGCTTGAAAACATGGCGTTAGAGGGTGAGAACTCGAAACAGCCCCCGAACGACCCCGTGGGTGGCACCAACACCACCCACGGGACCAACGTAACTCGTAGGAACTGACCCCGCAGCCGCGCGGGGCCCGGTTTGAGAGTACGACAGTAATTTGTTTATTTCCACACTTAGGCTTAAAAACATGGCGTTAGAGGGTGAGAATTCGAAACAGCCTCCGAACGGCCCCGTGGGTGGCACCAACACCACCCACGGGACCAACGTAACTCGTAGGAACTGACCCGGCAGCCGCGGGTGTCCCGGTTTGAGAGTACGGCGGTAATTTGCTTATTTCCACACTTAGGCTTAAAAACATGGCGTTAGAGGGTGAGAACTCGAAACAGCCCCCGAACGTCCCCGTGGGTGGCACCAACACCTCCCACGGGACCAACGTAACTCGTAGGAACTGACCCCGCATCCGCGGGTGTCCCGGTTTGAGAGTACGACGGTAATTTGTTTATTTCCACACTTAGGCTTAAAAACATGGCGTTAGAGGGTGAGAACTCGAAACATCCCCTGAACGGCCCCGTGGGTGGCACCAACACCTCCCACGGGACAAACGTAACTCGTAGGAACTGACCCCGCAGCCGCGGGTGTCCCGTTTTGAGAGTACGACGGTAATTTGTTTATTTCCACACTTAGGCTTAAAAACATGGCGTTAGAGGGTGAGAACTCGAAACAGCCCCCGAACGGCCCCGTGGGTGGCACCAACACCTCCCACGGGACCAACGTAACTCGTAGGAACTGACCCCGCAGCCGCGGGTCTCCCGGTTTGAGAGTACGACGGTAATTTGCTTATTTTCAGACTTAGGCTTAAAAACATGGCGTTAGAGGGTGAGAACTCGAAACAGCCCCCGAACGACCCCGTGGGTGGCACCAACACCACCCACGGGACCAACGTAACTCGTAGCAACTGACCCCGCAGCCGCGGGTCTCCCGGTTTGAGAGTACGACGGTAATTTGTTTATTTCCACACTTAGGCATAAAAACATGGCGTTAGAGGGTGAGAACTCGAAACAGGCCCCGAACGGCCCCGTGGGTGGCACCAACACCTCCCACAGGACCAACGTAACTCGTAGGAACTGACCCCGCAGCCGCGGGTCTCCCGGTTTGAGAGTACGACGGTAATTTGCTTATTTTCACACTTAGGCTTAAAAACATGGCGTTAGAGGGTGAGAACTCGAAACAGCCCCGAACGACCCCGTGGGTGGCACCAACACCACCCACGGGACCAACGTAACTCGTAGGAACTGACCCCGCAACCGCGGGTCTCCCGGTTTGAGAGTACGACGGTAATTTGCTTATTTCCACACTTAGGCTTAAAAACATGGCGTTAGAGGGTGAGAATTCGAAACAGCCCCCGAACGGCCCCGTGGGTGGCACCAACACCACCCACGGGACCAACGTAACTCGTAGGAACTGACCCCGCAGCCGCGGGTGTCCCGGTTTGAGAGTACGGCGGTAATTTGCTTATTTCCACACTTAGGCTTAAAAACATGGCGTTAGAGGGTGAGAACTCGAAACAGCCCCCGAACGGCCCCGTGGGTGACACCAACACCTCCCACGGGACCAACGTAACTCGTAGGAACAGACCCCGCAGCCGCGGGTGTCCCGGTTTGAGAGTACGACGGTAATTTGCTTATTTCCACACTTAGGCTTGAAATCATGGCGTTAGAGGGTGAGAACTCGAAACAGCCCCCGAACGGCCCAGTGGGTGGCACCAACACCACCCACGGGACCAACGAGTTAGGCGTTAGAGGGTGAGAACTCGAAACAGCCCCCGAACGACCCCGTGGGTGGCACCAACACCACCCACGGGACCAACGTAACTCGTAGGAACTGACCCCGCAGCCGCGGGTGGCCCGGTTTGAGAGTACGACAGTAATTTGTTTATTTCCACACTTAGGCTTAAAAACATGGCGTTAGAGGGTGAGAACTCGAAACAGCCCCCGAACGTCCCCGTGGGTGGCACCACCACCTCCCACGGGACCAACGTAACTCGTAGGAACTGACCCCGCTGTCGCGGGTCTCCCGGTTTGAGAGTACGACGGTAATTTGGTTATTTCCACACTTAGGCTTGAAATCATGGCGTTAGAGGGTGAGAACTCGAAACAGCCCCCGAACGGCCCCGTGGGTGGCACCAACACCTCCCACGGGACCAACGTAACTCGTTGGAACTGACCCTGCTGCCGCGGGTGTCCCGTTTTGAGAGTACGACGGTAATTTGCTTATTTCCACACTTAGGCTTAAAAACATGGGGTTAGAGGGTGAGAACTCGAAACAGCCCCCGAACGTCCCCGTGGGTGGCACCACCACCTCCCACGGGACCAACGTAACTCGTAGGAACTGACCCCGCAGCCGCGGGTCTCCCCGTTTCAGAGTACGACGGTAATTTGCTTATTTCCACACTTAGGCTTAAAAACATGGCGTTAGAGGGTGAGAACTCGAAACAGGTCCCGAACGACCCCGTGAGTGGCACCAACACCACCCACGGGACCAACGTAACTCGTAGGAACTGACCCCGCAGCCGCGGGTCTCCCGGTTTGAGAGTACGACGGTAATTTGCTTATTTCCACACTTAGGCATAAAAACATGGCGTTAGAGGGTGAGGACTCGAAACAGCCCCCGAACGGCCCCGTGGGTGGCACCAACACCTCCCACGGGAACAACGTAACTCGTAGGAACTGACCCCACAGCCGCGGGTCTCCCGGTTTGAGAGTACGACGGTAATTTGCTTATTTCCACACTTAGGCTTGAAAACATGGCGTTAGAGGGTGAGAACTCGAAACAGGTCCCGAACGACCCCGTGAGTGGCACCAACACCACCCACGGGACCAACGTAACTCGTAGGAACTGACCCCGCAGCCGCGGGTCTCCCGGTTTGAGAGTACGACGGTAATTTGCTTATTTCCACACTTAGGCATAAAAACATGGCGTTAGAGGGTGAGGACTCGAAACAGCCCCCGAACGGCCCCGTGGGTGGCACCAACACCTCCCACGGGACCAACGTAACTCGTAGGAACTGACCCCACAGCCGCGGGTCTCCCGGTTTGAGAGTACGACGGTAATTTGCTTATTTTCACACTTAGGCTTAAAAACATGGCGTTAGAGGGTGAGAACTCGAAACAGCCCCCGAACGACCCCGTGGGTGGCACCAACACCACCCACGGGACCAACGTAACTCGTAGGAACTGACCCCGCAGCCGCGGGTCTCCCGGTTTGAGAGTACGACGGTAATTTGCTTATTTCCACACTTAGGCTTAAAAACATGGCGTTAGAGGGTGAGAACTCGAAACAGCCACCGAACGGCCCCGTGGGTGGCACCAACACCTCCCACGGGACCAACGTAACTCGTAGGAACTGACCCCGCAGCCGCGGGTGGCCCGGTTTGAGAGTACGACAGTAATTTGTTTATTTCCACACTTAGGCTTAAAAACATGGCGTTAGAGGGTGAGAACTCGAAACAGCCCCCGAACGTCCCCGTGGGTGGCACCACCACCTCCCACGGGACCAACTTAACTCGTAGGAACTGACCCCGCAGCCGCGGGTCTCCCGGTTTGAGAGTACGACGGTAATTCGGTTATTTCCACACTTAGGTTTGAAAACATGGCGTTAGAGGGTGAGAACTCGAAACAGCCCCCGAACGGCCCCGTGGGTGGCACCAACACCTCCCACGGGACCAACGTAACTCGTAGGAACTGAACCTGCAGCCGCGGGTGTCCCGTTTTGAGAGTACGACGGTAATTTGCTTATTTCCACACTTAGGCTTAAAAACATGGGGTTAGAGGGTGAGAACTAGAAACAGCCCACGAACGTCCCCATGGGTGGCACCACCACCTCCCACGGGACCAACGTAACTCGTAGGAACTGACCCCGCAGCCGCGGGTCTCCCGGTTTGAGAGTACGACGGTAATTTGGTTATTTCCACACTTAGGCTTGAAAACATGGCGTTAGAGGGTGAGAACTCGAAACAGCCCCCGAACGGCCCCGTGGGTGGCACCAACACCTCCCACGGGACCAACGTAACTCGTAGGAACTGACCCCGCAGCCGCGGGTGTCCCGGTTTGAGAGTACGACGGTAATTTGCTTATTTCCACACTTAGGCTTAAAAACATGGCGTTAGAGGGTGAGAACTCGAAACAGCCCCTGAACGGCCCCGTGGGTGGCACCAACACCTCCCACGGGACAAACGTAACTCGTAGGAACTGACCCCGCAGCCGCGGGTCTCCCCGTTTGAGAGTACGACGGTAATTTGCTTATTTCCACACTTAGGCTTAAAAACATGGCGTTAGAGGGTGAGAACTCGAAACAGCCCCCGAACGGCCCCGTGGGTGGCACCAACACCTCCCACGGGACCAACGTAACTCGTAGGAACTGACCCCGCAGCCGCGGGTCTCCCGGTTTGAGAGTACGACGGTAATTTGCTTATATTCACACTTAGGCTTAAAAACATGACGTTAGAGGGTGAGAACTCGAAACAGCCCCCGAACAACCCCGTGGGTGGCACCAACACCACCCACGGGACCAACGTAACTCGTAGGAACTGACCCCGCAGCCGCGGGTGTCCCGGTTTGAGAGTACGACGGTAATTTGCTTATTTCCACACTTAGGCTTAAAAACATGGCGTTAGAGGGTGAGAACTCGAAACATCCCCTGAACGGCCCCGTGGGTGGCACCAACACCTCCCACGGGACAAACGTAACTCGTAGGAACTGACCCCGCAGCCGCGGGTCTCCCCGTTTGAGAGTACGACGGTAATTTGCTTATTTCCACACTTAGGCTTAATAACATGGCGTTAGAGGGTGAGAACTCGAAACAGCCCCCGAACGGGCCCGTGGGTGGCACCAACACCTCCCACGGGACCAACGTAACTCGTAGGAACTGACCCCGCAGCCGCGGGTCTCCCGGTTTGAGAGTACGACGGTAATTTGCTTATTTTCACACTTAGGCTTAAAAACATGGCGTTAGAGGGTGAGAACTCGAAACAGCCCCCGAATGACCCCGTGGGTGGCACCAACACCACCCACGGGACCAACGTAACTCGTAGGAACTGACCCCGCAGCCGCGGGTCTCCCGGTTTGAGAGTACGACGGTAATTTGTTTATTTCCACACTTAGGCATAAAAACATGGCGTTAGAGGGTGAGAACTCGAAACAGGCCCCGAACGGCCCCGTGGGTGGCACCAACACCTCCCACAGGACCAACGTAACTCGTAGGAACTGACCCCGCAGCCGCGGGTCTCCCGGTTTGAGAGTACGACGGTAATTTGCTTATTTTCACACTTAGGCTTAAAAACATGGCGTTAGAGGGTGAGAACTCGAAACAGCCCCGAACGACCCCGTGGGTGGCACCAACACCACCCACGGGACCAACGTAACTCGTAGGAACTGACCCCGCAACCGCGGGTCTCCCGGTTTGAGAGTACGACGGTAATTTGCTTATTTCCACACTTAGGCTTAAAAACATGGCGTTAGAGGGTGAGAACTCGAAACAGCCCCCGAACGGCCCCGTGGGTGACACCAACACCTCCCACGGGACCAACGTAACTCGTAGGAACAGACCCCGCAGCCGCGGGTGTCCCGGTTTGAGAGTACGACGGTAATTTGCTTATTTCCACACTTAGGCTTGAAATCATGGCGTTAGAGGGTGAGAACTCGAAACAGCCCACGAACGGCCCAGTGGGTGGCACCAACACCACCCACGGGACCAACGAGTTAGGCGTTAGAGGGTGAGAACTCGAAACAGCCCCCGAACGACCCCGTGGGTGGCACCAACACCACCCACGGGACCAACGTAACTCGTAGGAACTGACCCCGCAGCCGCGGGTGGCCCGGTTTGAGAGTACGACAGTAATTTGTTTATTTCCACACTTAGGCTTAAAAACATGGCGTTAGAGGGTGAGAACTCGAAACAGCCCCCGAACGTCCCCGTGGGTGGCACCACCACCTCCCACGGGACCAACGTAACTCGTAGGAACTGACCCCGCTGTCGCGGGTCTCCCGGTTTGAGAGTACGACGGTAATTTGGTTATTTCCACACTTAGGCTGGAAATCATGGCGTTAGAGGGTGAGAACTCGAAACAGCCCCCGAACGGCCCCGTGGGTGGCACCAACACCTCCCACGGGACCAACGTAACTCGTTGGAACTGACCCTGCAGCCGCGGGTGTCCCGTTTTGAGAGTACGACGGTAATTTGCTTATTTCCACACTTAGGCTTAAAAACATGGGGTTAGAGGGTGAGAACTCGAAACAGCCCCCGAACGTCCCCGTGGGTGGCACCACCACCTCCCACGGGACCAACGTAACTCGTAGGAACTGACCCCGCAGCCGCGGGTCTCCCGGTTTGAGAGTACGACGGTAATTTGGTTATTCCCACACTTAGGCTTGAAAACATGGCGTTAGAGGGTGAGAACTCGAAACAGCCCCCGAACGGCCCCGTGGGTGGCACCAACACCTCCCACGGGACCAACGTAACTCGTAGGAACTGACCCCGCAGCCGCGGCTGTCCCGGTTGGAGAGTACGACGGTAATTTGCTTATTTCCACACTTAGGCTTAAAAACATGGCGTTAGAGGGTGAGAAAACTCGAAACAGCCTCTGAACGGCCGCGTGGGTGGCACCAACACCTCCCACGGGACAAACGTAACTCGTAGGAACTGACCCCGCAGCCGCGGGTCTCCCCGTTTCAGAGTACGACGGTAATTTGCTTATTTCCACACTTAGGCTTAAAAACATGGCGTTAGAGGGTGAGAACTCGAAACAGGTCCCGAACGACCCCGTGAGTGGCACCAACACCACCCACGGGACCAACGTAACTCGTAGGAACTGACCCCGCAGCCGCGGGTCCCCCGGTTTGAGAGTACGACGGTAATTTGCTTATTTCCACACTTAGGCATAAAAACATGGCGTTAGAGGGTGAGGACTCGAAACAGCCCCCGAACGGCCCCGTGGGTGGCACCAACACCTCCCACGGGACCAACGTAACTCGTAGGAACTGACCCCACAGCCGCGGGTCTCCCGGTTTGAGAGTACGACGGTAATTTGCTTATTTTCACACTTAGGCTTAAAAACATGGCGTTAGAGGGTGAGAACTCGAAACAGCCCCCGAACGACCCCGTGGGTGGTACCAACACCACCCACGGGACCAACGTAACTCGTAGGAACTGACCCCGCAGCCGCGGGTCTCCCGGTTTGAGAGTACGACGGTAATTTGCTTATTTCCACACTTAGGCTTAAAAACATGGCGTTAGAGGGTGAGAACTCGAAACAGCCCCCGAACGACCCCGTGGGTGGCACCAACACCACCCACGGGACCAACGTAATTCGTAGGAACTGACCCCGCAGCCGCGGGTGTCCCGGTTTGAGAGTACGACGGTAATTTGCTTATTTCCATACTTAGGCTTAAAAAAATGGCGTTATATGGTGAGAACTCGAAACAGCCCCCGAACGGCCCCGTGGGTGGCACCAACATCTCCCACGGGACCAACGTAACTCGTAGGAACTGACCCCGCAGCCGCGGGTGGCCCGGTTTGAGAGTACGACAGTAATTTGTTTATTTCCACACTTAGGCTTAAAAACATGGCGTTAGAGGGTGAGAACTCGAAACAGCCCCCGAACGTCCCCGTGGGTGGCACCAACACCTCCCACGGGACCAACGTAACTCGTACGAACTGACCCCGCAGTCGCGGGTCTCCCGGTTTGAGAGTACGACGGTAATTTGCTTATTTCCACACTTAGGCTTAAAAACATGGCGTTAGAGGGTGAGAACTCGAAACAGCCCCCTAACGGCCCCGTGGGTGGCACCAACACCTCCCACGGGACCAACGTAACTCGTAGGAACTGACCCCGCAGCCGCGGGTCTCCCGGTTTGAGAGTACGACGGTAATTTGGTTATTCCCACACTTAGGCTTGAAAACATGGCGTTAGAGGGTGAGAACTCGAAACAGCCCCCGAACGGCCCCGTGGGTGGCACCAACACCTCCCACGGGACCAACGTAACTCGTAGGAACTGACCCCGCAGCCGCGGGTGTCCCGGTTTGAGAGTACGACGGTAATTTGCTTATTTTCACACTTAGGCTTAAAAACATGGCGTTAGAGGGTGAGAACTCGAAACAGCCCCCGAACGACCCCGTGGGTGGCACCAACACCACCCACGGGACCAACGTAACTCGTAGGAACAGACCCCGCAACCGCGGGTCTCCCGGTTTGAGAGTACGACGGTAATTTGCTTATTTCCACACTTAGGCTTAAAAACATGGCGTTAGAGGGTGAGAATTCGAAACAGCCCCCGAACGGCCCCGTGGGTGGCACCAACACCACCCACGGGACCAACGTAACTCGTAGGAACTGACCCCGCAGCCGCGGGTGTCCCGGTTTGAGAGTACGGCGGTAATTTGCTTATTTCCACACTTAGGCTTAAAAAAATGGCGTTAGAGGGTGAGAATTCGAAACAGCCCCCGAACGACCCCGTGGGTGGCACCAACACCACCCACGGGACCAACGTAACTCGTAGGAACTGACCCCGCAGCCGCGGGTGTCCCGGTTTGAGAGTACGACGGTAATTTGCTTATTTCCACACTTAGGCTTAAAAACATGGCGTTAGAGGATGAGAACAAGAAACAGCCCCCCAACGGCCCCGTGGGTGGCACCAACACCTCCCACGGGACCAACGTAACTCGTAGGAACTGACCCCGCAGCCGCGGGTGTCCCGGTTTGAGAGTACGACGGTAATTTGCTTATTTCCACACTTAGGCTTGAAAACATGGCGTTAGAGGGTGAGAACTCGAAACAGCCCCCGAACGAACCCGCGGGTGGCATCAACACCACCCACGGGACCAACGTAACTCGTAGGAACTGACCCCGCAGCCGCGGGTGGCCCGGTTTGAGAGCACGACCGTAATTTGCTTTTTTCCACACTTAGGCTTAAAAACATGGCGTTAGAGGGTGAGAACTCGAAACAGCCCCCGAACGGCCCCGTGGGTGGCACCAACACCTCCCACGGGACCAACGTAACTCGTAGGAACTGACCCCGCAGCCGCGGGTGTCCCGGTTTGAGAGTACGACGGTAATTTCCTTATTTCCACACTTAGGCTTGAAAACATGGCGTTAGAGGGTGAGAACTCGAAACAGCCCCCGAACGACCCCGTGGGTGGCACCAACACCACCCACGGGACCAACGTAACTCGTAGGAACTGACCCCGCAGCCGCGCGTGGCCCGGTTTGAGAGTACGACAGTAATTTGTTTATTTCCACACTTAGGCTTAAAAACATGGCGTTAGAGGGTGAGAATTCGAAACAGCCTCCAAACGGCCCCGTGGGTGGCACCAACACCACCCACGGGACCAACGTAACTCGTAGGAACTGACCCGGCAGCCGCGGGTGTCCCGGTTTGAGAGTACGGCGGTAATTTGCTTATTTCCACACTTAAGCTTAAAAACATGGCGTTAGAGGGTGAGAACTCGAAACAGCCCCCGAACGTCCCCGTGGGTGGCACCAACACCTCCCACGGGACCAACGTAACTCGTAGGAACTGACCCCGCAGCCGCGGGTGTCCCGGTTTGAGAGTACGACGGTAATTTGTTTATTTCCACACTTAGGCTTAAAAACATGGCGTTAGAGGGTGAGAACTCGAAACATCCCCTGAACGGCCCCGTGGGTGGCACCAACACCTCCCACGGGACAAACGTAACTCGTAGGAACTGACCCCGCAGCCGCGGGTGTCCCGTTTTGAGAGTACGACGGTAATTTGTTTATTTCCACACTTAGGCTTAAAAACATGGCGTTAGAGGGTGAGAACTCGAAACAGCCCCCGAACGGCCCCGTGGGTGGCACCAACACCTCCCACGGGACCAACGTAACTCGTAGGAACTGACCCCGCAGCCGCGGGTCTCCCGGTTTGAGAGTACGACGGTAATTTGCTTATTTTCAGACTTAGGCTTAAAAACATGGCGTTAGAGGGTGAGAACTCGAAACAGCCCCCGAACGACCCCGTGGGTGGCACCAACACCACCCACGGGACCAACGTAACTCGTAGGAACTGACCCCGCAGCCGCGGGTCTCCCGGTTTGAGAGTACGACGGTAATTTGTTTATTTCCACACTTAGGCATAAAAACATGGCGTTAGAGGGTGAGAACTCGAAACAGGCCCCGAACGGCCCCGTGGGTGGCACCAACACCTCCCACAGGACCAACGTAACTCGTAGGAACTGACCCCGCAGCCGCGGGTCTCCCGGTTTGAGAGTACGACGGTAATTTGCTTATTTTCAGACTTAGGCTTAAAAACATGGCGTTAGAGGGTGAGAACTCGAAACAGCCCCGAACGACCCCGTGGGTGGCACCAACACCACCCACGGGACCAACGTAACTCGTAGGAACTGACCCCGCAACCGCGGGTCTCCCGGTTTGAGAGTACGACGGTAATTTGCTTATTTCCACACTTAGGCTTAAAAACATGGCGTTAGAGGGTGAGAATTCGAAACAGCCCCCGAACGGCCCCGTGGGTGGCACCAACACCACCCACGGGACCAACGTAACTCGTAGGAACTGACCCCGCAGCCGCGGGTGTCCCGGTTTGAGAGTACGGCGGTAATTTGCTTATTTCCACACTTAGGCTTAAAAACATGGCGTTAGAGGGTGAGAACTCGAAACAGCCCCCGAACGGCCCCGTGGGTGACACCAACACCTCCCACGGGACCAACGTAACTCGTAGGAACAGACCCCGCAGCCGCGGGTGTCCCGGTTTGAGAGTACGACGGTAATTTGCTTATTTCCACACTTAGGCTTGAAATCATGGCGTTAGAGGGTGAGAACTCGAAACAGCCCCCGAACGGCCCAGTGGGTGGCACCAACACCACCCACGGGACCAACGAGTTAGGCGTTAGAGGGTGAGAACTCGAAACAGCCCCCGAACGACCCCGTGGGTGGCACCAACACCACCCACGGGACCAACGTAACTCGTAGGAACTGACCCCGCAGCCGCGGGTGGCCCGGTTTGAGAGTACGACAGTAATTTGTTTATTTCCACACTTAGGCTTAAAAACATGGCGTTAGAGGGTGAGAACTCGAAACAGCCCCCGAACGTCCCCGTGGGTGGCACCACCACCTCCCACGGGACCAACGTAACTCGTAGGAACTGACCCCGCTGTCGCGGGTCTCCCGGTTTGAGAGTACGACGGTAATTTGGTTATTTCCACACTTAGGCTTGAAATCATGGCGTTAGAGGGTGAGAACTCGAAACAGCCCCCGAACGGCCCCGTGGGTGGCACCAACACCTCCCACGGGACCAACGTAACTCGTTGGAACTGACCCTGCAGCCGCGGGTGTCCCGTTTTGAGAGTACGACGCTAATTTGCTTATTTCCACACTTAGGCTTAAAAACATGGGGTTAGAGGGTGAGAACTCGAAACAGCCCCCGAACGTCCCCGTGGGTGGCACCACCACCTCCCACGGGACCAACGTAACTCGTAGGAACTGACCCCGCAGCCGCGGGTCTCCCCGTTTCAGAGTACGACGGTAATTTGCTTATTTCCACACTTAGGCTTAAAAACATGGCGTTAGAGGGTGAGAACTCGAAACAGGTCCCGAACGACCCCGTGAGTGGCACCAACACCACCCACGGGACCAACGTAACTCGTAGGAACTGACCCCGCAGCCGCGGGTCTCCCGGTTTGAGAGTACGACGGTAATTTGCTTATTTCCACACTTAGGCATAAAAACATGGCGTTAGAGGGTGAGGACTCGAAACAGCCCCCGAACGGCCCCGTGGGTGGCACCAACACCTCCCACGGGAACAACGTAACTCGTAGGAACTGACCCCACAGCCGCGGGTCTCCCGGTTTGAGAGTACGACGGTAATTTGCTTATTTCCACACTTAGGCTTGAAAACATGGCGTTAGAGGGTGAGAACTCGAAACAGGTCCCGAACGACCCCGTGAGTGGCACCAACACCACCCACGGGACCAACGTAACTCGTAGGAACTGACCCCGCAGCCGCGGGTCTCCCGGTTTGAGAGTACGACGGTAATTTGCTTATTTCCACACTTAGGCATAAAAACATGGCGTTAGAGGGTGAGGACTCGAAACAGCCCCCGAACGGCCCCGTGGGTGGCACCAACACCTCCCACGGGACCAACGTAACTCGTAGGAACTGACCCCACAGCCGCGGGTCTCCCGGTTTGAGAGTACGACGGTAATTTGCTTATTTTCACACTTAGGCTTAAAAACATGGCGTTAGAGGGTGAGAACTCGAAACAGCCCCCGAACGACCCCGTGGGTGGCACCAACACCACCCACGGGACCAACGTAACTCGTCGGAACTGACCCCGCAGCCGCGGGTCTCCCGGTTTGAGAGTACGACGGTAATTTGCTTATTTCCACACTTAGGCTTAAAAACATGGCGTTAGAGGGTGAGAACTCGAAACAGCCCCCGAACGACCCCGTGGGTGGCACCAACACCACCCACGGGACCAACGTAATTCGTAGGAACTGACCCCGCAGCCGCGGGTGTCCCGGTTTGTGAGTACGACGGTAATTTGCTTATTTCCACACTTAGGCTTAAAAAAATGGCGTTAGATGGTGAGAACTCGAAACAGCCCCCGAACGGCCCCGTGGGTGGCACCAACATCTCCCACGGGACCAACGTAACTCGTAGGAACTGACCCCGCAGCCGCGGGTGTCCCGGTTTGAGAGTACGACAGTAATTTGTTTATTTCCACACTTAGGCTTAAAAACATGGCGTTAGAGTGTGAGAACTCGAAACAGCCCCCGAACGTCCCCGTGGGTGGCACCAACACCTCCCACGGGACCAACGTAACTCGTACGAACTGACCCCGCAGTCGCGGGTCTCCCGGTTTGAGAGTACGACGGTAATTTGCTTATTTCCACACTTAGGCTTAAAAACATGGCGTTAGAGGGTGAGAACTCGAAACAGCCCCCATACGGCCCCGTGGGTGGCACCAACACCTCCCACGGGACCAACGTAACTCGTAGGAACTGACCCCGCAGCCGCGGGTCTCCCGGTTTGAGAGTACGACGGTAATTTGGTTATTCCCACACTTAGGCTTGAAAACATGGCGTTAGAGGGTGAGAACTCGAAACAGCCCCCGAACGGCCCCGTGGGTGGCACCAACACCTCCCACGGGACCAACGTAACTCGTAGGAACTGACCCCGCAGCCGCGGGTGTCCCGGTTTGAGAGTACGACGGTAATTTGCTTATTTTCACACTTAGGCTTAAAAACATGGCGTTAGAGGGTGAGAACTCGAAACAGCCCCCGAACGACCCCGTGGGTGGCACCAACACCACCCACGGGACCAACGTAACTCGTAGGAACTGACCCCGCAACCGCGGGTCTCCCGGTTTGAGAGTACGACGGTAATTTGCTTATTTCCACACTTAGGCTTAAAAACATGGCGTTAGAGGGTGAGAATTCGAAACAGCCCCCGAACGGCCCCGTGGGTGGCACCAACACCACCCACGGGACCAACGTAACTCGTAGGAACTGACCCCGCAGCCGCGGGTGTCCCGGTTTTAGAGTACGGCGGTAATTTGCTTATTTCCACACTTAGGCTTAAAAACATGGCGTTAGAGGGTGAGATCTCGAAACAGCCCCCGAACGTCCCCGTGGGTGGCACCAACACCTCCCACGGGACCAACGTAACTCGTAGGAACTGACCCCGCAGCCGCGGGTGTCCCGGTTTGAGAGTACGACCGTAATTTGCTTATTTCCACATTAGGCTTAAAAAAATGGCGTTAGAGGGTGAGAATTCGAAACAGCCCCCGAACGACCCCGTGGGTGGCACCAACACCACCCACGGGACCAACGTAACTCGTAGGAAGTGACCCCGCAGCCGCGGGTGTCCCGGTTTGAGAGTACGACGGTAATTTGCTTATTTCCACACTTAGGCTTTAAAACATGGCGTTAGAGGGTGAGAACAAGAAACAGCCCCCCAACGGCCCCGTGGGTGGCACCAACACCTCCCACGGGACCAACGTAACTCGTAGGAACTGACCCCGCAGCCGCGGGTGTCCCGGTTTGAGAGTACGACCGTAATTTGCTTATTTCCACACTTAGGCTTGAAAACATGGCGTTAGAGGGTGAGAACTCGAAACAGCCACCGAACGAACCCGCGGGTGGCATCAACACCACCCACGGGACCAACGTAACTCGTAGGAACTGACCCCGCAGCCGCGGGTGGCCCGGTTTGAGAGTACGACCGTAATTTGCTTTTTTCCACACTTAGGCTTAAAAACATGGCGTTAGAGGGTGAGAACTCGAAACAGCCCCCGAACGGCCCCGTGTGTGGCACCAACACCTCCCACGGGACCAACGTAACTCGTAGGAACTGACCCCGCAGCCGCGGGTGTCCCGGTTTGAGAGTACGACGGTAATTTCCTTATTTCCATACTTAGGCTTGAAAACATGGCGTTAGAGGGTGAGAACTCGAAACAGCCACCGAACGACCCCGTGGGTGGCACCAACACCACACACGGGACCAACGTAACTCGTAGGAACTGACCCCGCAGCCGCGGGTGGCCCGGTTTGAGAGTACGACAGTAATTTGTTTATTTCCACACTTAGGCTTAAAAACATGGCGTTAGAGGGTGAGAATTCGAAACAGCCTCCGAACGGCCCCGTGGGTGGCACCAACACCACCCACGGGACCAACGTAACTCGTAGGAACTGACCCCGCAGCCGCGGGTGTCCCGGTTTGAGAGTACGGCGGTAATTTGCTTATTTCCACACTTAGGCTTAAAAACATGGCGTTAGAGGGTGAGAACTCGAAACAGCCCCCGAACGTCCCCGTGGGTGGCACCAACACCTCCCACGGGACCAACGTAACTCGTAGGAACTGACCCCGCAGCCGCGGGTGTCCATGTTTGAGAGTACGACGGTAATTTGCTTATTTCCACACTTAGGCTTGAAAACATGGCGTTAGAGGGTGAGAACTCGAAACAGCCTCCGAACGGCCCCGTGGGTGGCACCAACACCACCCACGGGACCAACGTAACTCGTAGGAACTGACCCCGCAGCCGCGGGTGGCCCGGTTTGAGAGTACGACAGTAATTTGTTTATTTCCACACTTAGGCTTAAAAACATGGCGTTAGAGGGTGAGAATTCGAAACAGCCTCCGAACGGCCCCGTGGGTGGCACCAACACCACCCACGGGACCAACGTAACTCGTAGGAACTGACCCCGCAGCCGCGGGTGTCCCGGTTTGAGAGTACGGCGGTAATTTGCTTATTTCCACACTTAGGCTTAAAAACATGGCGTTAGAGGGTGAGAACTCGAAACAGCCCCCGAACGTCCCCGTGGGTGGCACCAACACCTCCCACGGGACCAACGTAACTCGTAGGAACTGACCCCGCAGCCGCGTGTGTCCCGGTTTGAGAGTACGACGGTAATTTGCTTATTTCCACACTTAGGCTTGAAAACATGGCGTTAGAGGGTGAGAACTCGAAACAGCCCCCGAACGACCCCGTGGGTGGCACCACCACCACCCACGGGACCAACGTAACTCGTAGGAACTGACCCCGCAGCCGCGGGTGGACCGGTTTGAGAGTACGACAGTAATTTGGTTATTTCCACACTTAGGCTTAAAAACATGGCGTTAGAGGGTGAGAACTCGAAACAGCCCCCGAACGTCCCCGTGGGTGGCACCAACACCTCCCACGGGACCAACGTAACTCGTAGGAACTGACCCCGCAGCCGCGGGTCTCCCGTTTTGAGAGTACGACGGTAATTTGCTTATTTCCACACTTAGGCTTAAAAACATGGCGTTAGAGGGTGAGAACTCGAAACAGCCCCCGAACGTCCCCGTGGGTGGCACCACCACCTCCCACGGGACCAACGTAACTCGTAGGAACTGACCCCGCAGCCGCGGGTCTCCCGGTTTGAGAGTACGACGGTAATTTGGTTATTTCCACACTTAGGCTTGAAAACATGGCGTTAGAGGGTGAGAAATCGAAACAGCCCCGGAACGGCCCCGTGGGTGGCACCAACACCTCCCACGGGACCAACGTAACTCGTAGGAACTGACCCCGCAGCCGCGGGTGTCCCGGTTTGAGAGTACGACGGTAATTTGCTTATTTCCACACTTAGGCTTAAAAACATGGCGTTAGAGGGTGAGAACTCGAAACAGCCCCCGAACGGCCCCGTGGGTGGTACCAACACCTCCCACGGGACCAACGTAACTCGTAATAACTGACCCCGCAGCCGCGGGTGGCCCGGTTTGAGAGTACGACAGTAATTTGTTTATTTCCACACTTAGGCTTAAAAACGTGGCGTTAGAGGCTGAGAACTCGAAACAGGCCCCGAACGTCCCCGTGGGTGGCACCAAAACCTCCCACGGGACCAACGTAAGTCGTAAGAACTGACCCCGCAGCCGCGGGTCTCCCGGTTTGAGAGTACGACGGTAATTTGCTTATTTCCACACTTAGGCTTACAAACATGGCGTTAGAGGGTGAGAATTCGAAACAGCCCCCGAACGGCCCCGTGGGTGGCACCAACACCACCCACGGGACCAACGTAACTCGTAGGAACTGACCCCGCAGCCGCGGGTGTCCCGGTTTGAGAGTACGGCGGTAATTTGCTTATTTCCACACTTAGGCTTAAAAACATGGCGTATGAGGGTGAGAACTCGAAACAGCCCCCGAACGGCCCCGTGGGTGACACCAACACCTCCCACGGGACCAACGTAACTCGTAGGAACAGACCCCGCAGCCGCGGGTGTCCCGGTTTGAGAGTACGACGGTAATTTGTTTATTTCCACACTTAGGCTTGAAATCATGGCGTTAGAGGGTGAGAACTCGAAACAGCCCCCGAACGGCACAGTGGGTGGCACCAACACCACCCACGGGACCAACGAGTTAGGCGTTAGAGGGTGAGAACTCGAAACAGCCCCCGAACGACCCCGTGGATGGCACCAACACCTCCCACGGGACCAACGTAACTCGTAGGAACTGACCCCGCAGCCGCGGGTGGCCCGGTTTGAGAGTACGACAGTAATTTGTTTATTTCCACACTTAGGCTTAAAAACATGGCGTTAGAGGGTGAGAACTCGAAACAGCCCCCGAACGTCCCCGTGGGTGGCACCACCACCTCCCACGGGACCAACGTAACTCGTAGGAACTGACCCTGCAGTCGCGGGTCTCCCGGTTTGAGAGTACGACGGTAATTTGGTTATTTCAACACTTAGGCTTGAAATCATGGCGTTAAAGGGTGAGAACTCGAAACAGCCCCCGAACGGCCCCCTGGGTGGCACCAACACCTCCCACGGGACCAACGTAACTCGTTGGAACTGACCCTGCAGCCGCGGGTGTCCCGTTTTGAGAGTACGACGGTAATTTGCTTATTTCCACACTTAGGCTTAAAAACATGGGGTTAGAGGGTGAGAACTCGAAACAGCCACCGAACGTCCCCGTGGGTGGCACCACCACCTCCCACGGGACCAACGTAACTCGTAGGAACTGACCCCGCAGCCGCGGGTCTCCCGGTTTGAGAGTACGACGGTAATTTGGTTATTCCCACACTTAGGCTTGAAAACATGGCGTTAGAGGGTGAGAACTCGAAACAGCCCCCGAACGGCCCCGTGGGTGGCACCAACACCTCCCACGGGACCAACGTAACTCGTAGGAACTGACCCCGCAGCCGCAGCTGTCCCGGTTTGAGAGTACGACGGTAATTTGCATATTTCCACACTTAGGCTTAAAAACATGGCGTTAGAGGGTGAGAAAACTCGAAACAGCCTCTGAACGGCCGCGTGGGTGGCACCAACACCTCCCACGGGACAAACATAACTCGTAGGAACTGACCCCGCAGCCGCGGGTCTCCCCGTTTCAGAGTACGACGGTAATTTGCTTATTTCCACACTTAGGCTTAAAAACATGGCGTTAGAGGGTGAGAACTCGAAACAGGTCCTGAACGACCCCGTGAGTGGCACCAACACCACCCACGGGACCAACGTAACTCGTAGGAACTGACCCCGCAGCCGCGGGTCTCCCGGTTTGAGAGTACGACGGTAATTTGCTTATTTCCACACTTAGGCATAAAAACATGGCGTTAGAGGGTGAGGACTCGAAACAGCCCCCGAACGGCCCCGTGGGTGGCACTAACACCTCCCACGGGACCAACGTAACTCGTAGGAACTGACCCCACAGCCGCGGGTCTCCCGGTTTGAGAGTACGACGGTAATTTGCTTATTTTCACACTTTGGCTTAAAAGCATGGCGTTAGAGGGTGAGAAGTGGAAACAGCCCCCGAACGACCCCGTGGGTGGCACCAACACCACCCACGGGACCAACGTAACTCGTAGGAACGGACCCCGCAGCCGCGGGTCTCCCGGTTTGAGAGTACGACAGTAATTTGCTTATTTCCACACTTAGGCTTAAAAACATGGCGTTAGAGGGTGAGAACTCGAAACAGCCCCCGAACGACCCCGTGGGTGGCACCAACACCACCCACGGGACCAACGTAATTCGTAGGAACTGACCCCGCAGCCGCGGGTGTCCCGGTTTTAGAGTACGACGGTAATTTGCTTATTTCCACACTTAGGCTTAAAAAAATGGCGTTAGATGGTGAGAATTCGAAACAGCCCCCGAACGGCCCCGTGGGTGGCACCAACATCTCCCACGGGACCAACGTAACTCGTAGGAACTGACCCCGCAGCCGCGGGTGTCCCGGTTTGAGAGTACGACAGTAATTTGTTTATTTCCACACTTAGGCTTAAAAACATGGCGTTAGAGGGTGAGAACTCGAAACAGCCCCCGAACGTCCCCGTGGGTGGCACCAACACCTCCCACGGGACCAACGTAACTCGTACGAACTGACCCCGCAGTCGCGGGTCTCCCGGTTTGAGAGTACGACGGTAATTTGCTTATTTCCACACTTAGGCTTAAAAACATGGCGTTAGAGGGTGAGAACTCGAAACAGCCCCCTAACGGCCCCGTGGGTGGCACCAACACCTCCCACGGGACCAACGTAACTCGTAGGAACTGACCCCGCAGCCGCGGGTCTCCCGGTTTGAGAGTACGACGGTAATTTGGTTATTCCCACACTTAGGCTTGAAAACATGGCGTTAGAGGGTGAGAACTCGAAACAGCCCCCGAACGGCCCCGTGGGTGGCACCAACACCTCCCACGGGACCAACGTAACTCGTAGGAACTGACCCCGCAGCCGCGGGTGTCCCGGTTTGAGAGTACGACGGTAATTTGCTTATTTTCACACTTAGGCTTAAAAACATGGCGTTAGAGGGTGAGAACTCGAAACAGCCCCCGAACGACCCCGTGGGTGGCACCAACACCACCCACGGGACCAACGTAACTCGTAGGAACTGACCCCGCAACCGCGGGTCTCCCGGTTTGAGAGTACGACGGTAATTTGCTTATTTCCACACTTAGGCTTAAAAACATGGCGTTAGAGGGTGAGAATTCGAAACAGCCCCCGAACGGCCCCGTGGGTGGCACCAACACCACCCACGGGACCAACGTAACTCGTAGGAACTGACCCCGCAGCCGCGGGAGTCCCGGTTTGAGAGTACGGCGGTAATTTGCTTATTTCCACACTTAGGCTTAAAAACATGGCGTTAGAGGGTGAGATCTCGAAACAGCCCCCGAACGTCCCCGTGGGTGGCACCAACACCTCCCACGGGACCAACGTAACTCGTAGGAACTGACCCCGCAGCCGCGGGTGTCCCGGTTTGAAAGTACGACCGTAATTTGCTTATTTCCACACTTAGGCTTAAAAAAATGGCGTTAGAGGGTGAGAATTCGAAACAGCCCCCGAACGACCCCGTGGGTGGCACCAACACCACCCACGGGACCAACGTAACTCGTAGGAACAGACCCCGCAGCCGCGGGTGTCCCGGTTTGAGAGTACGACGGTAATTTGCTTATTTCCACACTTAGGCTTAAAAACATGGCGTTAGAGGGTGAGAACAAGAAACAGCCCCCCAACGGCCCCGTGGGTGGCACCAACACCTCCCACGGGACCAACGTAACTCGTAGGATCTGACCCCGCAGCCGCGGGTGTCCCGGTTTGAGAGTACGACGGTAATTTCCTTATTTCCACACTTAGGCTTGAAAACATGGCGTTAGAGGGTGAGAACTCGAAACATCCCCCGAACGACCCCGTGGGTGGCACCAACACCACCCACGGGACCAACGTAACTCGTAGGAACTGACCCCGCAGCCGCGGGTGGCCCGGTTTGAGAGTACGACAGTAATTTGTTTATTTCCACACTTAGGCTTAAAAACATGGCCTTAGAGGGTGAGAATTCGAAACAGCCTCCGAACGGCCCCGTGGGTGGCACCAACACCACCCACGGGACCAACGTAACTCGTAGGAACTGACCCCGCAGCCGCGGGTGTCCCGGTTTGAGAGTACGGCGGTAATTTGCTTATTTCCACACTTAGGCTTAAAAACATGGCGTTAGAGGGTGAGAACTCGAAACAGCCCCCGAACCTCCCCGTGGTTGGCACCAACACCTCCCACGGGACCAACGTAACTCGTAGGAACTGACCCCGCAGCCGCGGGTGTCCCTGTTTGAGAGTACGACGGTAATTTGCTTATTTCCACACTTAGGCTTGAAAACATGGCGTTAGAGGGTGAGAACTCGAAACAGCCTCCGAACGGCCCCGTGGGTGGCACCAACACCACCCACGGGACCAACGTAACTCGTAGGAACTGACCCCGCAGCCGCGGGTGGCCCGGTTTGAGAGTACGACAGTAATTTGTTTATTTCCACACTTAGGCTTAAAAACATGGCGTTAGAGGGTGAGAATTCGAAACAGCCTCCGAACGGCCCCGTGGGTGGCACTAACACCACCCACGGGACCAACGTAACTCGTAGGAACTGACCCCGCAGCCGCGGGTGTCCCGGTTTGAGAGTACGGCGGTAATTTGCTTATTTCCACACTTAGGCTTAAAAACATGGCGTTAGAGGGTGAGAACTCGAAACAGCCCCCGAACGTCCCCGTGGGTGGCACCAACACCTCCCACGGGACCAACGTAACTCGTAGGAACTGACCCCGCAGCCGCGGGTGTCCCGGTTTGAGAGTACGACGGTAATTTGCTTATTTCCACACTTAGGCTTGAAAACATGGCGTTAGAGGGTGAGAACTCGAAACAGCCCCCGAACGACCCCGTGGGTTGCACCACCACCACCCACGGGACCAACGTAACTCGTAGGAACTGACCCCGCAGCCGCGGGTGGACCGGTTTGAGAGTACGACAGTAATTTGGTTATTTCCACACTTAGGCTTAAAAACATGGCGTTAGAGGGTGAGAACTCGAAACAGCCCCCGAACGGCCCCGTGGGTGGCACCACCACCTCCCACGGGACCAACGTAACTCGTAGGAACTGACCCCGCAGCCGCGGGTCTCCCGTTTTGAGAGTACGACGGTAATTTGCTTATTTCCACACTTAGGCTTAAAAACATGGCGTTAGAGGGTGAGAACTTGAAACAGCCCCCGAACGTCCCTGTGGGTGGCACCACCACCTCCCACGGGACCAACGTAACTCGTAGGAACTGACCCCGCAGCCGCGGGTCTCCCGGTTTGAGAGTACGACGGTAATTTTGTTATTTCCACACTTAGGCTTGAAAACATGGCGTTAGAGGGTGAGAAATCGAAACAGCCCCGGAACGGCCCCGTGGGTGGCACCAACACCTCCCACGGGACCAACGTAACTCGTAGGAACTGACCCCGCAGCCGCGGGTGTCCCGGTTTGAGAGTACGACGGTAATTTGCTTATTTCCACACTTAGGCTTAAAAACATGGCGTTAGAGGGTGAGAACTCGAAACAGCCCCTGAACGGCCCCGTGGGTGGCACCAACACCTCCCACGGGACAAACGTAACTCGTAGGAACTGACCCCGCAGCCGCGGGTCTCCCCGTTTGAGAGTACGACGGTAATTTGCTTATTTCCACACTTAGGCTTAAAAACATGGCGTTAGAGGGTGAGAACTCGAAACATCCCCCGAACGGCCCCGTGGGTGGCACCAACACCTCCCACGGGACCAACGTAACTCGTTGGACTAACCCCGCAGCCGCGGGTCTCCCGGTTTGAGAGTACGACGGTAATTTGCTTATTTCCACACTTAGGCATAAAAACATGGCGTTAGAGGGTGAGAACTCGAAACAGCCCCCGAACGGCCCCGTGGGTGGCACCAACACCTCCCACGGGACCAACGTAACTCGTAGGAACTGACCACGCAGCCGCGGGTCTCCCGGTTTGAGAGTACGACGGTAATTTGCTTATTTCCACACTTAGGCTTTAAAACATGGCGTTAGAGGGTGAGAACTCGAAACAGCCCCCGAACGACCCCGTGGGTGGCACCAACACCACCCACGGGACCAACGTAACTCGTAGGAACTGACCCCGCAGCCGCGGGTGTCCCGGTTTGAGAGTACGACGGTAATTTGCTTATTTCCACACTTAGGCTTAAAAACATGGCGTTAGAGGGTGAGAACTCGAAACAGCCCCCGAACGACCCCGTGGGTGGCACCAACACCACCCACGGGACCAACGTAACTCGTAGGAACTGACCCCGCAGCCGCGGGTCTCCCGGTTTGAGAGTACGACGGTAATTTGCTTATTTCCACCCTTAGGCTTAAAAACATGGCGTTAGAGGGCGAGAACTCGAAACAGCCCCCGAACGACCCCGTGGGTGGCACCAACACCACCCACGGGACCAACGTAACTCGTAGGAACTGACCCCGCAGCCGCGGGTCTCCCGGTTTGAGAGTACGACCGTAATTTGCTTATTTCCACACTTAGGCTTAAAAACATGGCGTTAGAGGGTGAGAACTCGAAACAGCCCCCGAACGACCCCGTGGGTGGCACCAACACCACCCACGGGACCAACGTAACTCGTAGGAACTGACCCCGCAGCCGCGGGTGTCCCGGTTTGAGAGTACGACGGTAATTTGCTTATTTCCACACTTAGGCTTAAAAAAATGGCGTTAGATGGTGAGAACTCGAAACAGCCCCCGAACGGCCCCGTGGGTGGCACCAACATCTCCCATGGGACGAACGTAACTCGTAGGAACTGACCCCGCAGCCGCGGGTGTCCCGGTTTGAGAGTACGACGGTAATTTGCTTATTTCCACACTTAGGCTTAAAAACATGGCGTTAGAGGTGAGAACTCGAAAAAGCCCCCAACGGCCCCGTGGGTGGAACCAACACCTCCCACGGGACCAACGTAACTCGTAGGAACTGACCCCACAGCCGCGGGTGTCCCGGTTTGAGAGTACGACGGTAATTTGCTTATTTCCACACTTAGGCTTGAAAACATGGCGTTAGAGGGTGAGAACTCAAAACATCCCCCGAACGAACCCGCGGGTGGCACCAACACCACCCATGGGATCAACGTAACTCGTAGGAACTGACCCCGCAGCCGCGGGTGGCCCGGTTTGAGAGTACGACCGTAATTTGCTTATTTCCACACTTAGGCTTAAAAACATGGCGTTAGAGGGTGAGAACTCGAAACAGCCCCGGAACGGCCCCGTGGGTGGCACCAACACCTCCCACGGGACCAACATAACTCGTAGGAACTGACCCCGCAGCCGCGGGTGTCCCGGTTTGAGAGTACGACATTAATTTGCTTATTTCCACACTTAGGCATAAAAACATGGCATTGAGGGTGAGAACTCGAAACAGCCCCCGAACGACCCCGTGGGTGGCACCAACACCACCCACGGGACCAACGTAACTCGTAGGAACTGACCCCGCAGCCGCGGGTGGCCCGGTTTGAGAGTACGACAGTAATTCGGTTATTTCCACACTTAGGCTTAAAAACATGGCGTTAGACGGTGAGAACTCGAAACAACCCCCGAACGTCCCCGTGGGTGGCACCAACACCTCCCACGGGACCAACGTAACTCGTAGGAACTGACCCCGCAGCCGCGGGTCTCCCGGTTTGAGAGTACGACGGTAATTCGGTTATTTCCACACTTAGGCTTGAAAACAAGGCGTTAGAGGGTGAGAACTCGAAACAACCCCCGAACGGCCCCGTGGGTGGCACCAACACCTCCCACGGGACCAACGTAACTCGTAGGAACTGAACCCGCAACCGCGGGTGTCCCGTTTTGAGAGTACGACGGTAATTTGCTTATTTCCACACTTAGGCTTAAAAACATGGGGTTAGAGGGTGAGAACTCGAAACAGCCCCCGAACGTCCCCGTGGGTGGCACCAACACCTCCCACGGGACCAACGTAACTCGTAGGAACTGACCCCGCAGCCGCGGGTCTCCCGGTTTGAGAGTACGACGGTAATTTGGTTATTTCCACACTTAGGCAAAAAAACATGGCGTTAGAGGGTGAGAACTCGAAACAGCCCCCGAACGTCCCCGTGGGTGGCACCAACACCTCCCACGGGACCAACGTAACTCGTAGGAACTGACCCCGCAGCCGCGGGTGTCCCGGTCTGAGAGTACGACGGTAATTTGGTTATTTCCACACTTAGGCTCAAAAACGTGGCTTTAGAGGGTGAGAACTCGAAACAGCCCCCGAACGTCCCCGTGGGTGGCACCAACACCTCCCATGGGACCAACGTAACTCGTAGGAACTGACCCCGCAGCCGCGGGTGTCCCGGTTTGAGAGTACGACGGTAATTTGCTTATTTCCACACTTAGGCTTAAAAACATGGCGTTAGAGGGTGAGAACTCGAAACAGACCCCGAACGTCCCCGTGGGTGGCACCAACACCTCCCACGGGACCAACATAACTCGTAGGAACTGACCCCGCAGCCGCGGGTGTCCCGGTTTGAGAGTACGACGGTAATTTGCTTATTTCCACACTTAGGCATAAAAACATGGCGTTAGAGGATGAGAACTCGAAACAGCCCCCGAACGGCCCCGTGGGTGGCACCAACACCTCTCACGGGACCAACGTAACTCGTAGGAACTGACCCCGCAGCCGCGGGTCTCCCGGTTTGTGAGTACGACGATAATTTGCTTATTTTCACACTTAGGCTTAAAAAAATGGCGTTAGAGGGTGAGAACTCGAAACAGCCCCCGAACGACCCCGTGGGTGGCACCAACACCACCCACTGGACCAACGTAACTCGTAGGAACTGACCCCGCAGCCGGGTCTCCCGGTTTGAGAGTACGACGGTAATTTTTTTTATTTCCACACTTAGGCTTAAAAACATGGCGTTAGAGGGTGAGAACTCGAAACAGCCCCCGAACGACCCCGTGGGTGGCACCAACACCACCCACGGGACCAACGTAACTCGTAGGAACTGACCCCGCAGCCACGGGTGTCCCGGTTTGAGAGTACGACGGTAATTTGCTTATTTCCACACTTAGGCTTAAAAACATGGCGTTAGAGGGTGAGAATTCGAAACAGCCCCCGAACGGCCCCGTGGGTGGCACCAACACCACCCACGGGACCAACGTAACTCGTAGGAACTGACCCCGCAGCCGCGGGTGTCCCGGTTTGAGAGTACGGCGGTAATTTGCTTATTTCCACACTTAGGCTTAAAAACATGGCGTTAGAGGGTGAGAACTCGAAACAGCCCCCGAACGGCCCCGTGGGTGGCACCAACACCTCCCACGGGACCAACGTAACTCGTAGGAACTGACCCCGCAGCCGCGGGTGTCCCGGTTTGAGAGTACGGCGGTAATTAGCTTATTTCCACACTTAGGCTTGAAAACATGGCGTTAGAGGGTGAGAACTCGAAACAGCCCCCGAACGACTCCGTGGGTGGCACCAACACCACCCACGGGACCAACGTAACTCGTAGGAACTGACCCCGCAGCCGCGGGTGGCCCGGTTTGAGAGTACGACAGTAATTTGTTTATTTCCACACTTAGGCTTAAAAACATGGCGTTAGAGGGTGAGAACTCGAAACAGCCCCCGAACGTCCCCGTGGGTGGCACCACCACCTCCCACGGGACCAACTTAACTCGTAGGAACTGACCCCGCAGCCGCGGGTCTCCCGGTTTGAGAGTACGACGGTAATTCGGTTATTTCCACACTTAGGCTTGAAAACATGGCGTTAGAGGGTGAGAACTCGAAACAGCCCCCGAACGGCCCCGTGGGTGGCACCAACACTTCCCACGGGACCAACGTAACTCGTAGGAACTGAACCTGCAGCCGCGGGTGTCCCGTTTTGAGAGTACGACGGTAATTTGCTTATTTCCACACTTAGGCTTAAAAACATGGGGTTAGAGGGTGAGAACTCGAAACAGCCACCGAACGTCCCCGTGGGTGGCACCACCACCTCCCACGGGACCAACGTAACTCGTAGGAACTGACCCCGCAGCCGCGGGTCTCCCGGTTTGAGAGTACGACGGTAATTTGGTTATTCCCACACTTAGGCTTGAAAACATGGCGTTAGAGGGTGAGAACTCGAAACAGCCCCCGAACGGCCCCGTGGGTGGCACCAACACCTCCCACGGGACCAACGTAACTCGTAGGAACTGACCCCGCAGCCGCAGCTGTCCCGGTTTGAGAGTACGACGGTAATTTGCATATTTCCACACTTAGGCTTAAAAACATGGCGTTAGAGGGTGAGAAAACTCGAAACAGCCTCTGAACGGCCGCGTGGGTGGCACCAACACCTCCCACGGGACAAACGTAACTCGTAGGAACTGACCCCGCAGCCGCGGGTCTCCCCGTTTCAGAGTACGACGGTAATTTGCTTATTTCCACACTTAGGCTTAAAAACATGGCGTTAGAGGGTGAGAACTCGAAACAGGTCCTGAACGACCCCGTGAGTGGCACCAACACCACCCACGGGACCAACGTAACTCGTAGGAACTGACCCCGCAGCCGCGGGTCTCCCGGTTTGAGAGTACGACGGTAATTTGCTTATTTCCACACTTAGGCATAAAAACATGGCGTTAGAGGGTGAGGACTCGAAACAGCCCCCGAACGGCCCCGTGGGTGGCACTAACACCTCCCACGGGACCAACGTAACTCGTAGGAACTGACCCCACAGCCGCGGGTCTCCCGGTTTGAGAGTACGACGGTAATTTGCTTATTTTCACACTTTGGCTTAAAAGCATGGCGTTAGAGGGTGAGAAGTGGAAACAGCCCCCGAACGACCCCGTGGGTGGCACCAACACCACCCACGGGACCAACGTAACTCGTAGGAACGGACCCCGCAGCCGCGGGTCTCCCGGTTTGAGAGTACGACAGTAATTTGCTTATTTCCACACTTAGGCTTAAAAACATGGCGTTAGAGGGTGAGAACTCGAAACAGCCCCCGAACGACCCCGTGGGTGGCACCAACACCACCCACGGGACCAACGTAATTCGTAGGAACTGACCCCGCAGCCGCGGGTGTCCCGGTTTTAGAGTACGACGGTAATTTGCTTATTTCCACACTTAGGCTTAAAAAAATGGCGTTAGATGGTGAGAATTCGAAACAGCCCCCGAACGGCCCCGTGGGTGGCACCAACATCTCCCACGGGACCAACGTAACTCGTAGGAACTGACCCCGCAGCCGCGGGTGTCCCGGTTTGAGAGTACGACAGTAATTTGTTTATTTCCACACTTAGGCTTAAAAACATGGCGTTAGAGGGTGAGAACTCGAAACAGCCCCCGAACGTCCCCGTGGGTGGCACCAACACCTCCCACGGGACCAACGTAACTCGTACGAACTGACCCCGCAGTCGCGGGTCTCCCGGTTTGAGAGTACGACGGTAATTTGCTTATTTCCACACTTAGGCTTAAAAACATGGCGTTAGAGGGTGAGAACTCGAAACAGCCCCCTAACGGCCCCGTGGGTGGCACCAACACCTCCCACGGGACCAACGTAACTCGTAGGAACTGACCCCGCAGCCGCGGGTCTCCCGGTTTGAGAGTACGACGGTAATTTGGTTATTCCCACACTTAGGCTTGAAAACATGGCGTTAGAGGGTGAGAACTCGAAACAGCCCCCGAACGGCCCCGTGGGTGGCACCAACACCTCCCACGGGACCAACGTAACTCGTAGGAACTGACCCCGCAGCCGCGGGTGTCCCGGTTTGAGAGTACGACGGTAATTTGCTTATTTTCACACTTAGGCTTAAAAACATGGCGTTAGAGGGTGAGAACTCGAAACAGCCCCCGAACGACCCCGTGGGTGGCACCAACACCACCCACGGGACCAACGTAACTCGTAGGAACTGACCCCGCAACCGCGGGTCTCCCGGTTTGAGAGTACGACGGTAATTTGCTTATTTCCACACTTAGGCTTAAAAACATGGCGTTAGAGGGTGAGAATTCGAAACAGCCCCCGAACGGCCCCGTGGGTGGCACCAACACCACCCACGGGACCAACGTAACTCGTAGGAACTGACCCCGCAGCCGCGGGAGTCCCGGTTTGAGAGTACGGCGGTAATTTGCTTATTTCCACACTTAGGCTTAAAAACATGGCGTTAGAGGGTGAGATCTCGAAACAGCCCCCGAACGTCCCCGTGGGTGGCACCAACACCTCCCACGGGACCAACGTAACTCGTAGGAACTGACCCCGCAGCCGCGGGTGTCCCGGTTTGAAAGTACGACCGTAATTTGCTTATTTCCACACTTAGGCTTAAAAAAATGGCGTTAGAGGGTGAGAATTCGAAACAGCCCCCGAACGACCCCGTGGGTGGCACCAACACCACCCACGGGACCAACGTAACTCGTAGGAACTGACCCCGCAGCCGCGGGTGTCCCGGTTTGAGAGTACGACGGTAATTTGCTTATTTCCACACTTAGGCTTAAAAACATGGCGTTAGAGGGTGAGAACAAGAAACAGCCCCCCAACGGCCCCGTGGGTGGCACCAACACCTCCCACGGGACCAACGTAACTCGTAGGAACTGACCCCGCAGCCGCGGGTGTCCCGGTTTGAGAGTACGACGGTAATTTCCTTATTTCCACACTTAGGCTTGAAAACATGGCGTTAGAGGGTGAGAACTCGAAACATCCCCCGAACGACCCCGTGGGTGGCACCAACACCACCCACGGGACCAACGTAACTCGTAGGAACTGACCCCGCAGCCGCGGGTGGCCCGGTTTGAGAGTACGACAGTAATTTGTTTATTTCCACACTTAGGCTTAAAAACATGGCCTTAGAGGGTGAGAATTCGAAACAGCCTCCGAACGGCCCCGTGGGTGGCACCAACACCACCCACGGGACCAACGTAACTCGTAGGAACTGACCCCGCAGCCGCGGGTGTCCCGGTTTGAGAGTACGGCGGTAATTTGCTTATTTCCACACTTAGGCTTAAAAACATGGCGTTAGAGGGTGAGAACTCGAAACAGCCCCCGAACCTCCCCGTGGTTGGCACCAACACCTCCCACGGGACCA
The DNA here is from genome assembly GCA_949130495.1 of Sambucus nigra. Lineage (NCBI taxonomy): Eukaryota > Viridiplantae > Streptophyta > Magnoliopsida > Dipsacales > Adoxaceae > Sambucus > Sambucus nigra. Next base: position 544,854,431 of record OX422215.1, read on the forward strand.
ACGTAACTCGTAGGAACTGACCCCGCAGCCGCGGGTGTCCCTGTTTGAGAGTACGACGGTAATTTGCTTATTTCCACACTTAGGCTTGAAAACATGGCGTTAGAGGGTGAGAACTCGAAACAGCCTCCGAACGGCCCCGTGGGTGGCACCAACACCACCCACGGGACCAACGTAACTCGTAGGAACTGACCCCGCAGCCGCGGGTGGCCCGGTTTGAGAGTACGACAGTAATTTGTTTATTTCCACACTTAGGCTTAAAAACATGGCGTTAGAGGGTGAGAATTCGAAACAGCCTCCGAACGGCCCCGTGGGTGGCACTAACACCACCCACGGGACCAACGTAACTCGTAGGAACTGACCCCGCAGCCGCGGGTGTCCCGGTTTGAGAGTACGGCGGTAATTTGCTTATTTCCACACTTAGGCTTAAAAACATGGCGTTAGAGGGTGAGAACTCGAAACAGCCCCCGAACGTCCCCGTGGGTGGCACCAACACCTCCCACGGGACCAACGTAACTCGTAGGAACTGACCCCGCAGCCGCGGGTGTCCCGGTTTGAGAGTACGACGGTAATTTGCTTATTTCCACACTTAGGCTTGAAAACATGGCGTTAGAGGGTGAGAACTCGAAACAGCCCCCGAACGACCCCGTGGGTTGCACCACCACCACCCACGGGACCAACGTAACTCGTAGGAACTGACCCCGCAGCCGCGGGTGGACCGGTTTGAGAGTACGACAGTAATTTGGTTATTTCCACACTTAGGCTTAAAAACATGGCGTTAGAGGGTGAGAACTCGAAACAGCCCCCGAACGGCCCCGTGGGTGGCACCACCACCTCCCACGGGACCAACGTAACTCGTAGGAACTGACCCCGCAGCCGCGGGTCTCCCGTTTTGAGAGTACGACGGTAATTTGCTTATTTCCACACTTAGGCTTAAAAACATGGCGTTAGAGGGTGAGAACTTGAAACAGCCCCCGAACGTCCCCGTGGGTGGCACCACCACCTCCCACGGGACCAACGTAACTCGTAGGAACTGACCCCGCAGCCGCGGGTCTCCCGGTTTGAGAGTACGACGGTAATTTTGTTATTTCCACACTTAGGCTTGAAAACATGGCGTTAGAGGGTGAGAAATCGAAACAGCCCCGGAACGGCCCCGTGGGTGGCACCAACACCTCCCACGGGACCAACGTAACTCGTAGGAACTGACCTCGCAGCCGCGGGTGTCCCGGTTTGAGAGTACGACGGTAATTTGCTTATTTCCACACTTAGGCTTAAAAACATGGCGTTAGAGGGTGAGAACTCGAAACAGCCCCTGAACGGCCCCGTGGGTGGCACCAACACCTCCCACGGGACAAACGTAACTCGTAGGAACTGACCCCGCAGCCGCGGGTCTCCCCGTTTGAGAGTACGACGGTAATTTGCTTATTTCCACACTTAGGCTTAAAAACATGGCGTTAGAGGGTGAGAACTCGAAACATCCCCCGAACGGCCCCGTGGGTGGCACCAACACCTCCCACGGGACCAACGTAACTCGTTGGACTAACCCCGCAGCCGCGGGTCTCCCGGTTTGAGAGTACGACGGTAATTTGCTTATTTCCACACTTAGGCATAAAAACATGGCGTTAGAGGGTGAGAACTCGAAACAGCCCCCGAACGGCCCCGTGGGTGGCACCAACACCTCCCACGGGACCAACGTAACTCGTAGGAACTGACCCCGCAGCCGCGGGTCTCCCGGTTTGAGAGTACGACGGTAATTTGGTTATTCCCACACTTAGGCTTGAAAACATGGCGTTAGAGGGTGAGAACTCGAAACAGCCCCCGAACGGCCCCGTGGGTGGCACCAACACCTCCCACGGGACCAACGTAACTCGTAGGAACTGACCCCGCAGCCGCAGCTGTCCCGGTTTGAGAGTACGACGGTAATTTGCATATTTCCACACTTAGGCTTAAAAACATGGCGTTAGAGGGTGAGAAAACTCGAAACAGCCTCTGAACGGCCGCGTGGGTGGCACCAACACCTCCCACGGGACAAACGTAACTCGTAGGAACTGACCCCGCAGCCGCGGGTCTCCCCGTTTCAGAGTACGACGGTAATTTGCTTATTTCCACACTTAGGCTTAAAAACATGGCGTTAGAGGGTGAGAACTCGAAACAGGTCCTGAACGACCCCGTGAGTGGCACCAACACCACCCACGGGACCAACGTAACTCGTAGGAACTGACCCCGCAGCCGCGGGTCTCCCGGTTTGAGAGTACGACGGTAATTTGCTTATTTCCACACTTAGGCATAAAAACATGGCGTTAGAGGGTGAGGACTCGAAACAGCCCCCGAACGGCCCCGTGGGTGGCACTAACACCTCCCACGGGACCAACGTAACTCGTAGGAACTGACCCCACAGCCGCGGGTCTCCCGGTTTGAGAGTACGACGGTAATTTGCTTATTTTCACACTTTGGCTTAAAAGCATGGCGTTAGAGGGTGAGAAGTGGAAACAGCCCCCGAACGACCCCGTGGGTGGCACCAACACCACCCACGGGACCAACGTAACTCGTAGGAACGGACCCCGCAGCCGCGGGTCTCCCGGTTTGAGAGTACGACAGTAATTTGCTTATTTCCACACTTAGGCTTAAAAACATGGCGTTAGAGGGTGAGAACTCGAAACAGCCCCCGAACGACCCCGTGGGTGGCACCAACACCACCCACGGGACCAACGTAATTCGTAGGAACTGACCCCGCAGCCGCGGGTGTCCCGGTTTTAGAGTACGACGGTAATTTGCTTATTTCCACACTTAGGCTTAAAAAAATGGCGTTAGATGGTGAGAATTCGAAACAGCCCCCGAACGGCCCCGTGGGTGGCACCAACATCTCCCACGGGACCAACGTAACTCGTAGGAACTGACCCCGCAGCCGCGGGTGTCCCGGTTTGAGAGTACGACAGTAATTTGTTTATTTCCACACTTAGGCTTAAAAACATGGCGTTAGAGGGTGAGAACTCGAAACAGCCCCCGAACGTCCCCGTGGGTGGCACCAACACCTCCCACGGGACCAACGTAACTCGTACGAACTGACCCCGCAGTCGCGGGTCTCCCGGTTTGAGAGTACGACGGTAATTTGCTTATTTCCACACTTAGGCTTAAAAACATGGCGTTAGAGGGTGAGAACTCGAAACAGCCCCCTAACGGCCCCGTGGGTGGCACCAACACCTCCCACGGGACCAACGTAACTCGTAGGAACTGACCCCGCAGCCGCGGGTCTCCCGGTTTGAGAGTACGACGGTAATTTGGTTATTCCCACACTTAGGCTTGAAAACATGGCGTTAGAGGGTGAGAACTCGAAACAGCCCCCGAACGGCCCCGTGGGTGGCACCAACACCTCCCACGGGACCAACGTAACTCGTAGGAACTGACCCCGCAGCCGCGGGTGTCCCGGTTTGAGAGTACGACGGTAATTTGCTTATTTTCACACTTAGGCTTAAAAACATGGCGTTAGAGGGTGAGAACTCGAAACAGCCCCCGAACGACCCCGTGGGTGGCACCAACACCACCCACGGGACCAACGTAACTCGTAGGAACTGACCCCGCAACCGCGGGTCTCCCGGTTTGAGAGTACGACGGTAATTTGCTTATTTCCACACTTAGGCTTAAAAACATGGCGTTAGAGGGTGAGAATTCGAAACAGCCCCCGAACGGCCCCGTGGGTGGCACCAACACCACCCACGGGACCAACGTAACTCGTAGGAACTGACCCCGCAGCCGCGGGAGTCCCGGTTTGAGAGTACGGCGGTAATTTGCTTATTTCCACACTTAGGCTTAAAAACATGGCGTTAGAGGGTGAGATCTCGAAACAGCCCCCGAACGTCCCCGTGGGTGGCACCAACACCTCCCACGGGACCAACGTAACTCGTAGGAACTGACCCCGCAGCCGCGGGTGTCCCGGTTTGAAAGTACGACCGTAATTTGCTTATTTCCACACTTAGGCTTAAAAAAATGGCGTTAGAGGGTGAGAATTCGAAACAGCCCCCGAACGACCCCGTGGGTGGCACCAACACCACCCACGGGACCAACGTAACTCGTAGGAACTGACCCCGCAGCCGCGGGTGTCCCGGTTTGAGAGTACGACGGTAATTTGCTTATTTCCACACTTAGGCTTAAAAACATGGCGTTAGAGGGTGAGAACAAGAAACAGCCCCCCAACGGCCCCGTGGGTGGCACCAACACCTCCCACGGGACCAACGTAACTCGTAGGAACTGACCCCGCAGCCGCGGGTGTCCCGGTTTGAGAGTACGACGGTAATTTCCTTATTTCCACACTTAGGCTTGAAAACATGGCGTTAGAGGGTGAGAACTCGAAACATCCCCCGAACGACCCCGTGGGTGGCACCAACACCACCCACGGGACCAACGTAACTCGTAGGAACTGACCCCGCAGCCGCGGGTGGCCCGGTTTGAGAGTACGACAGTAATTTGTTTATTTCCACACTTAGGCTTAAAAACATGGCCTTAGAGGGTGAGAATTCGAAACAGCCTCCGAACGGCCCCGTGGGTGGCACCAACACCACCCACGGGACCAACGTAACTCGTAGGAACTGACCCCGCAGCCGCGGGTGTCCCGGTTTGAGAGTACGGCGGTAATTTGCTTATTTCCACACTTAGGCTTAAAAACATGGCGTTAGAGGGTGAGAACTCGAAACAGCCCCCGAACCTCCCCGTGGTTGGCACCAACACCTCCCACGGGACCAACGTAACTCGTAGGAACTGACCCCGCAGCCGCGGGTGTCCCTGTTTGAGAGTACGACGGTAATTTGCTTATTTCCACACTTAGGCTTGAAAACATGGCGTTAGAGGGTGAGAACTCGAAACAGCCTCCGAACGGCCCCGTGGGTGGCACCAACACCACCCACGGGACCAACGTAACTCGTAGGAACTGACCCCGCAGCCGCGGGTGGCCCGGTTTGAGAGTACGACAGTAATTTGTTTATTTCCACACTTAGGCTTAAAAACATGGCGTTAGAGGGTGAGAATTCGAAACAGCCTCCGAACGGCCCCGTGGGTGGCACTAACACCACCCACGGGACCAACGTAACTCGTAGGAACTGACCCCGCAGCCGCGGGTGTCCCGGTTTGAGAGTACGGCGGTAATTTGCTTATTTCCACACTTAGGCTTAAAAACATGGCGTTAGAGGGTGAGAACTCGAAACAGCCCCCGAACGTCCCCGTGGGTGGCACCAACACCTCCCACGGGACCAACGTAACTCGTAGGAACTGACCCCGCAGCCGCGGGTGTCCCGGTTTGAGAGTACGACGGTAATTTGCTTATTTCCACACTTAGGCTTGAAAACATGGCGTTAGAGGGTGAGAACTCGAAACAGCCCCCGAACGACCCCGTGGGTTGCACCACCACCACCCACGGGACCAACGTAACTCGTAGGAACTGACCCCGCAGCCGCGGGTGGACCGGTTTGAGAGTACGACAGTAATTTGGTTATTTCCACACTTAGGCTTAAAAACATGGCGTTAGAGGGTGAGAACTCGAAACAGCCCCCGAACGGCCCCGTGGGTGGCACCACCACCTCCCACGGGACCAACGTAACTCGTAGGAACTGACCCCGCAGCCGCGGGTCTCCCGTTTTGAGAGTACGACGGTAATTTGCTTATTTCCACACTTAGGCTTAAAAACATGGCGTTAGAGGGTGAGAACTTGAAACAGCCCCCGAACGTCCCCGTGGGTGGCACCACCACCTCCCACGGGACCAACGTAACTCGTAGGAACTGACCCCGCAGCCGCGGGTCTCCCGGTTTGAGAGTACGACGGTAATTTTGTTATTTCCACACTTAGGCTTGAAAACATGGCGTTAGAGGGTGAGAAATCGAAACAGCCCCGGAACGGCCCCGTGGGTGGCACCAACACCTCCCACGGGACCAACGTAACTCGTAGGAACTGACCTCGCAGCCGCGGGTGTCCCGGTTTGAGAGTACGACGGTAATTTGCTTATTTCCACACTTAGGCTTAAAAACATGGCGTTAGAGGGTGAGAACTCGAAACAGCCCCTGAACGGCCCCGTGGGTGGCACCAACACCTCCCACGGGACAAACGTAACTCGTAGGAACTGACCCCGCAGCCGCGGGTCTCCCCGTTTGAGAGTACGACGGTAATTTGCTTATTTCCACACTTAGGCTTAAAAACATGGCGTTAGAGGGTGAGAACTCGAAACATCCCCCGAACGGCCCCGTGGGTGGCACCAACACCTCCCACGGGACCAACGTAACTCGTTGGACTAACCCCGCAGCCGCGGGTCTCCCGGTTTGAGAGTACGACGGTAATTTGCTTATTTCCACACTTAGGCATAAAAACATGGCGTTAGAGGGTGAGAACTCGAAACAGCCCCCGAACGGCCCCGTGGGTGGCACCAACACCTCCCACGGGACCAACGTAACTCGTAGGAACTGACCACGCAGCCGCGGGTCTCCCGGTTTGAGAGTACAACGGTAATTTGCTTATTTCCACACTTAGGCTTTAAAACATGGCGTTAGAGGGTGAGAACTCGAAACAGCCCCCGAACGACCCCGTGGGTGGCACCAACACCACCCACGGGACCAACGTAACTCGTAGGAACTGACCCCGCAGCCGCGGGTGTCCCGGTTTGAGAGTACGACGGTAATTTGCTTATTTCCACACTTAGGCTTAAAAACATGGCGTTAGAGGGTGAGAACTCGAAACAGCCCCCGAACGACCCCGTGGGTGGCACCAACACCACCCACGGGACCAACGTAACTCGTAGGAACTGACCCCGCAGCCGCGGGTCTCCCGGTTTGAGAGTACGACGGTAATTTGCTTATTTCCACCCTTAGGCTTAAAAACATGGCGTTAGAGGGCGAGAACTCGAAACAGCCACCGAACGACCCCGTGGGTGGCACCAACACCACCCACGGGACCAACGTAACTCGTAGGAACTGACCCCGCAGCCGCGGGTCTCCCGGTTTGAGAGTACGACCGTAATTTGCTTATTTCCACACTTAGGCTTAAAAACATGGCGTTAGAGGGTGAGAACTCGAAACAGCCCCCGAACGACCCCGTGGGTGGCACCAACACCACCCACGGGACCAACGTAACTCGTAGGAACTGACCCCGCAGCCGCGGGTGTCCCGGTTTGAGAGTACGACGGTAATTTGCTTATTTCCACACTTAGGCTTAAAAAAATGGCGTTAGATGGTGAGAACTCGAAACTGCCCCCGAACGGCCCCGTGGGTGGCACCAACATCTCCCATGGGACGAACGTAACTCGTAGGAACTGACCCCGCAGCCGCGGGTGTCCCGGTTTGAGAGTACGACGGTAATTTGCTTATTTCCACACTTAGGCTTAAAAACATGGCGTTAGAGGTGAGAACTCGAAAAAGCCCCCAACGGCCCCGTGGGTGGAACCAACACCTCCCACGGGACCAACGTAACTCGTAGGAACTGACCCCACAGCCGCGGGTGTCCCGGTTTGAGAGTACGACGGTAATTTGCTTATTTCCACACTTAGGCTTGAAAACATGGCGTTAGAGGGTGAGAACTCAAAACATCCCCCGAACGAACCCGCGGGTGGCACCAACACCACCCATGGGATCAACGTAACTCGTAGGAACTGACCCCGCAGCCGCGGGTGGCCCGGTTTGAGAGTACGACCGTAATTTGCTTATTTCCACACTTAGGCTTAAAAACATGGCGTTAGAGGGTGAGAACTCGAAACAGCCCCGGAACGGCCCCGTGGGTGGCACCAACACCTCCCACGGGACCAACATAACTCGTAGGAACTGACCCCGCAGCCGCGGGTGTCCCGGTTTGAGAGTACGACATTAATTTGCTTATTTCCACACTTAGGCATAAAAACATGGCATTGAGGGTGAGAACTCGAAACAGCCCCCGAACGACCCCGTGGGTGGCACCAACACCACCCACGGGACCAACGTAACTCGTAGGAACTGACCCCGCAGCCGCGGGTGGCCCGGTTTGAGAGTACGACAGTAATTCGGTTATTTCCACACTTAGGCTTAAAAACATGGCGTTAGACGGTGAGAACTCGAAACAACCCCCGAACGTCCCCGTGGGTGGCACCAACACCTCCCACGGGACCAACGTAACTCGTAGGAACTGACCCCGCAGCCGCGGGTCTCCCGGTTTGAGAGTACGACGGTAATTCGGTTATTTCCACACTTAGGCTTGAAAACAAGGCGTTAGAGGGTGAGAACTCGAAACAACCCCCGAACGGCCCCGTGGGTGGCACCAACACCTCCCACGGGACCAACGTAACTCGTAGGAACTGAACCCGCAACCGCGGGTGTCCCGTTTTGAGAGTACGACGGTAATTTGCTTATTTCCACACTTAGGCTTAAAAACATGGGGTTAGAGGGTGAGAAATCGAAACAGCCCCCGAACGTCCCCGTGGGTGGCACCAACACCTCCCACGGGACCAACGTAACTCGTAGGAACTGACCCCGCAGCCGCGGGTCTCCCGGTTTGAGAGTACGACGGTAATTTGGTTATTTCCACACTTAGGCAAAAAAACATGGCGTTAGAGGGTGAGAACTCGAAACAGCCCCCGAACGTCCCCGTGGGTGGCACCAACATCTCCCACGGGACCAACGTAACTCGTAGGAACTGACCCCGCAGCCGCGGGTGTCCCGGTCTGAGAGTACGACGGTAATTTGGTTATTTCCACACTTAGGCTCAAAAACGTGGCTTTAGAGGGTGAGAACTCGAAACAGCCCCCGAACGTCCCCGTGGGTGGCACCAACACCTCCCATGGGACCAACGTAACTCGTAGGAACTGACCCCGCAGCCGCGGGTGTCCCGGTTTGAGAGTACGACGGTAATTTGCTTATTTCCACACTTAGGCTTAAAAACATGGCGTTAGAGGGTGAGAACTCGAAACAGACCCCGAACGTCCCCGTGGGTGGCACCAACACCTCCCACGGGACCAACATAACTCGTAGGAACTGACCCCGCAGCCGCGGGTGTCCCGGTTTGAGAGTACGACGGTAATTTGCTTATTTCCACACTTAGGCATAAAAACATGGCGTTAGAGGATGAGAACTCGAAACAGCCCCCGAACGGCCCCGTGGGTGGCACCAACACCTCTCACGGGACCAACGTAACTCGTAGGAACTGACCCCGCAGCCGCGGGTCTCCCGGTTTGTGAGTACGACGATAATTTGCTTATTTTCACACTTAGGCTTAAAAAAATGGCGTTAGAGGGTGAGAACTCGAAACAGCCCCCGAACGACCCCGTGGGTGGCACCAACACCACCCACTGGACCAACGTAACTCGTAGGAACTGACCCCGCAGCCGGGTCTCCCGGTTTGAGAGTACGACGGTAATTTTTTTTATTTCCACACTTAGGCTTAAAAACATGGCGTTAGAGGGTGAGAACTCGAAACAGCCCCCGAACGACCCCGTGGGTGGCACCAACACCACCCACGGGACCAACGTAACTCGTAGGAACTGACCCCGCAGCCACGGGTGTCCCGGTTTGAGAGTACGACGGTAATTTGCTTATTTCCACACTTAGGCTTAAAAACATGGCGTTAGAGGGTGAGAATTCGAAACAGCCCCCGAACGGCCCCGTGGGTGGCACCAACACCACCCACGGGACCAACGTAACTCGTAGGAACTGACCCCGCAGCCGCGGGTGTCCCGGTTTGAGAGTACGGCGGTAATTTGCTTATTTCCACACTTAGGCTTAAAAACATGGCGTTAGAGGGTGAGAACTCGAAACAGCCCCCGAACGGCCCCGTGGGTGGCACCAACACCTCCCACGGGACCAACGTAACTCGTAGGAACTGACCCCGCAGCCGCGGGTGTCCCGGTTTGAGAGTACGGCGGTAATTAGCTTATTTCCACACTTAGGCTTGAAAACATGGCGTTAGAGGGTGAGAACTCGAAACAGCCCCCGAACGACTCCGTGGGTGGCACCAACACCACCCACGGGACCAACGTAACTCGTAGGAACTGACCCCGCAGCCGCGGGTGGCCCGGTTTGAGAGTACGACAGTAATTTGTTTATTTCCACACTTAGGCTTAAAAACATGGCGTTAGAGGGTGAGAACTCGAAACAGCCCCCGAACGTCCCCGTGGGTGGCACCACCACCTCCCACGGGACCAACTTAACTCGTAGGAACTGACCCCGCAGCCGCGGGTCTCCCGGTTTGAGAGTACGACGGTAATTCGGTTATTTCCACACTTAGGCTTGAAAACATGGCGTTAGAGGGTGAGAACTCGAAACAGCCCCCGAACGGCCCCGTGGGTGGCACCAACACTTCCCACGGGACCAACGTAACTCGTAGGAACTGAACCTGCAGCCGCGGGTGTCCCGTTTTGAGAGTACGACGGTAATTTGCTTATTTCCACACTTAGGCTTAAAAACATGGGGTTAGAGGGTGAGAACTCGAAACAGCCCCCGAACGTCCCCGTGGGTGACACCAACACCACCCACGGGACCAACGTAACTCGTAGGAACTGACCCCGCAGCCGCGGGTCTCCCGGTTTGAGAGTACGACGGTAATTTGGTTATTTCCACACTTAGGTTTAAAAACATGGGGTTAGAGGGTGAGAACTCGAAACAGCCCCCGAACGGCCCCGTGGGTGGCACCAACACCTCCCACGGGACAAACGTAACTCGTAGGAACTGACCCCGCAGCCGCGGGTCTTCCCGTTTGAGAGTACGACGGTAATTTGCTTATTTCCACACTTAGGCTTAAAAACATGGCGTTAGAGGGTGAGAACTCGAAACAGCCCCCGAACGGCCCCGTGGGTGGCACCAACACCTCCCACGGGACCAACGTAACTCGTAGGAACTGACCCCGCAGCCGCGGGTCTCCCGGTTTGAGAGTACGACGGTAATTTGCTTATATTCACACTTAGGCTTAAAAACATGGCGTTAGAGGGTGAGAACTCGAAACAGCCCCCGAACGACCCCGTGGGTGGCACCAACACCACCCACGGGACCAACGTAACTCGTAGGAACTGACCCCGCAACCGCGGGTCTCCCGGTTTGAGAGTACGACGGTAATTTGCTTATTTCCACACTTAGGCTTAAAAACATGGCGTTAGAGGGTGAGAACTTGAAACAGCCCCCGAACGGCCCCGTGGGTGGCACCAACACCTCTCACGGGACCAACGTAACTCGTAGGAACTGACCCCGCAGCCGCGGGTCTCCCGGTTTGACAGTACGACGGTAATTTGTTTATTTCCACACTTAGGCATAAAAACATGGCATTAGAGGGTGAGAACTCGAAACAGGCCCCGAACGGCCCCGTGGGTGGCACCAACACCTCCCACGGGACCAACGTAACTCGTAGGAACTGACCCCGCAGCCGCGGGTCTCCCGGTTTGAGAGTACGACGGTAATTTGCTTATTTTCACACTTAGGCTTAAAAACATGGCGTTAGAGGGTGAGAACTCGAAACAGCCCCCGAACGACCCCGTGGGTGGCACCAACACCACCCACGGGACCAACGTAACTCGTAGGAACTGACCCCGCAACCGCGGGTCTCCCGGTTTGAGAGTACGACGGTAATTTGCTTATTTCCACACTTAGGCTTAAAAACATGGCGTTAGAGGGTGAGAACTTGAAACAGCCCCCGAACGGCCCCGTGGGTGGCACCAACACCTCTCACGGGACCAACGTAACTCGTAGGAACTGACCCCGCAGCCGCGGGTCTCCCGGTTTGTGAGTACGACGATAATTTGCTTATTTTCACACTTAGGCTTAAAAACATGGCGTTAGAGGGTGAGAACTCGAAACAGCCCCCGAACGACCCCGTGGGTGGCACCAACATCACCCACGGGACCAACGTAACTCGTAGGAACTGACCCCGCAGCCGCGGGTCTCCCGGTTTGAGAGTACGACGGTAATTTGCTTATTTCCACACTTAGGCTTAAAAACATGGCGTTAGAGGGTGAGAACTTGAAACAGCCCCCGAACGACCCCGTGGGTGGCACCAACACCACCCACGGGACCAACGTAACTCGTAGGAACTGACCCCGCAGCCGCGGGTCTCCCGGTTTGAGAGTACGACGGTAATTTGCTTATTTCCACACTTAGGCTTAAAAACATGGCGTTAGAGGGTGAGAATTCGAAACAGCCCCCGAACGGCCACGTGGGTGGCACCAACACCACCCACGGGACCAACGTAACTCGTAGGAATTGACCCCGCAGCCGCGGGTGTCCCGGTTTGAGAGTACGGCGGTAATTTGCTTATTTCCACACTTAGGCTTAAAAACATGGCGTTACAGGGTGAGAACTCGAAACAGCCCCCGAACGGCCCCGTGGGTGGCACCAACACCTCCCACGGGACCAACGTAACTCGTAGGAACTGACCCCGCAGCTGCGGGTGTCCCGGTTTGAGAGTACGGCGGTAATTTGCTTATTTCCACACTTAGGCTTGAAAACATGGCGTTAGAGGGTGAGAACTCGAAACAGCCCCCGAACGACCCCGTGGGTGGCACCAACACCACCCACGGGACCAACGTAACTCGTAGGAACTGACCCCGCAGCCGCGGGTGGCCCGGTTTGAGAGTACGACAGTAATTTGTTTATTTCCACACTTAGGCTTAAAAACATGGCGTTAGAGGGTGAGAACTCGAAACAGCCCCCGAACGTCCCCGTGGGTGGCACCACCACCTCCCACGGGACCAACGTAACTCGTAGGAACTGACCCCGCAGCCGCGGGTCTCCCGGTTTGAGAGTAAGACGGTAATTCGGTTATTTCCACACTTAGGCTTGAAAACATGGCGTTAGAGGGTGAGAACTCGAAACAGCCCCCGAACGGCCCCGTGGGTGGCACCAACACCTCCCACGGGACCAACGTAACTCGTAGGAACTGAACCTGCAGCCGCAGGTGTCCCGTTTTGAGAGTACGACGGTAATTTGCTTATTTCCACACTTAGGCTTAAAAACATGGGGTTAGAGGGTGAGAACTCGAAACAGCCCCTGAACGTCCCCGTGGGTGGCACCACCACCTCCCACGGGACCAACGTAACTCGTAGGAACTGACCCCGCAACCGCGGGTCTCCCGGTTTGAGAGTACGACGGTAATTTGGTTATTTCCACACTTAGGCTTGAAAACATGGCGTTAGAGGGTAAGAACTGGAAACAGCCCCCGAACGGCCCCGTGGGTGGCACCAACATCTCCCACGGGACCAACGTAACTCGTAGGAACTGACCCCGCAGCCGCGGGTGTCCCGGTTTGAGAGTACGACGGTAATTTGCTTATTTCCACACTTAGGCTTAAAAACATGGCGTTAGAGGGTGAGAACTCGAAACATCCCCTGAACGGCCCCGTGGGTGGCACCAACACCTCCCACGGGACAAACGTAACTCGTAGGAACTGACCCCGCAGCCGCGGGTCTCCCCGTTTGAGAGTACGACGGTAATTTGCTTATTTCCACACTTAGGCTTAAAAACATGGCGTTAGAGAGTGAGAACTCGAAACAGCCCCCGAACGGCCCCGTGGGTGGCACCACCACCTCCCACGGGACCAACGTAAGTCGTAGGAACTTACCCCGCAGCCGCGGGTCTCCCGGTTTGAGAGTACGACGGTAATTTGGTTATTTCCACACTTAGGCTTGAAAACATGGCGTTAGAGGGTGAGAAATCGAAACAGCCCCCGAACGGCCCCGTGGGTGGCACCAACACCTCCCACGGGACCAACGTAACTCGTAGGAACTGACCCCGCAGCCGCGGGTGTCCCGGTTTGAGAGTACGACGGTAATTTGCTTATTTCCACACTTAGGCTTAAAAAAATGGCGTTAGATGGTGAGAACTCGAAACAGCCCCCGAACGGCCCCGTGGGTGGCACCAACATCTCCCACGGGACCAACGTAACTCGTAGGAACTGACCCCGCAGCCGCGGGTGTCCCGGTTTGAGAGTACGACGGTAATTTGTTTATTTCCACACTTAGGCTTAAAAACATGGCGTTAGAGGGTGAGAACTCGAAACAGCCCCCGAACGTCCCCGTGGGTGGCAGCAACACCTCCCACGGGACCAACGTAACTAGTACGAACTGACCCCGCAGTCGCGGGTCTCCCGGTTTGAGAGTACGACGGTAATTTGCTTATTTCCACACTTAGGCTTAAAAACATGGCGTTAGAGGGTGAGAACTCGAAACAGCCCCCGAACGTCCCCGTGGGTGGCACCAACACCTCCCACGGGACCAACGTAACTCGTAGGAACTGACCCCGCAGCCGCGGGTCTCCCGGTTTGAGAGTACGACGGTAATTTGGTTATTCCCACACTTAGGCTTGAAAACATGGCGTTAGAGGGTGAGAACTCGAAACAGCCCCCGAACCGCCCCGTGGGTGGCACCAACACCTCCCACGGGACCAACGTAACTCGTAGGAACTGACCCCGCAGCCGCAGGTGTCCCGGTTTGAGAGTACGACGGTAATTTGCTTATTTTCACACTTAGGCTTAAAAACATGGCGTTAGAGGGTGAGAACTCGAAACAGCCCCCGAACGACCCCGTGGGTGGCACCAACACCACCCACGGGACCAACGTAACTCGTAGGAACTGACCCCGCAACCGCGGGTCTCCCGGTTTGAGAGTACGACGGTAATTTGCTTATTTCCACACTTAGGCTTAAAAACATGGCGTTAGAGGGTGAGAATTCGAAACAGCCCCCGAACGGCCCCGTGGGTGGCACCAACACCACCCACGGGACCAACGTAACTCGTAGGAACTGACCCCGCAGCCGCGGGTGTCCCGGTTTGAGAGTACGACGGTAATTTGCTTATTTCCACACTTAGGCTTAAAAACATGGCGTTAGAGGGTGAGAACAAGAAACAGCCCCCGAACGGCCCCGTGGGTGGCACCAACACCTCCCACGGGACCAACGTAACTCGTAGGAACTGACCCCGCAGCCGCGGGTGTCCCGGTTTGAGAGTACGACGGTAATTTGCTTATTTCCACACTTAGGCTTGAAAACATGGCGTTAGAGGGTGAGAACTCGAAACAGCCCCCGAACGAACCCGCGGGTGGCACCAACACCACCCACGGGACCAACGTAACTCGTAGGAACTGACCCCGCAGCCGCGGGTGGCCCGGTTTGAGAGTACGACCGTAATTTTCTTATTTCCACACTTAGGCTTAAAAACATGGCGTTAGAGGGTGAGAACTCGAAACAGCCCCCGAACGGCCCCGTGGGTGGCTCCAACACCTCCCACGGGACCAACGTAACTCGTAGGAACTGACCCCGCAGCCGCGGGTGTCCCGGTTTGAGAGTACGACGGTAATTTCCTTATTTCCACACTTAGGCTTGAAAACATGGCGTTAGAGGGTGAGAACTCGAAACAGCCCCCGAACGACCCCGTGGGTGGCACCAACACCACCCACGGGACCAACGTAACTCGTAGGAACTGACCCCGCAGCCGCGGGTGGCCCGGTTTGAGAGTACGACAGTAATTTGTTTATTTCCACACTTAGGCTTAAAAACATGGCGTTAGAGGGTGAGAATTCGAAACATCCTCCGAACGGCCCCGTGGGTGGCACCAACACCACCCACGGGACCAACGTAACTCGTAGGAACTGACCCCGCAGCCGCGGGTGTCCCGGTTTGAGAGTACGGCGGTAATTTGCTTATTTCCACACTTAGGCTTAAAAACATGGCGTTAGAGGGTGAGAACTCGAAACAACCCCCGAACGGCCCCGTGGGTGGCACCAACACCTCCCACGGGACCAACGTAACTCGTAGGAACTGACCCCGCAGCCGCGGGTGTCCCGGTTTGAGAGTACGACGGTAATTTGCTTATTTCCACACTTAGGATTGAAAACATGGCGTTAGAGGGTGAGAACTCGAAACAGCCCCCGAACGACCCCGTGGGTGGCACCACCACCACCCACGGGACCAACATAACTCGTAGGAACTGACCCCTCAGCCGCGGGTGGACCGGTTTGAGAGTACGACAGTAATTTGGTTATTTCCACAGTTAGGCTTAAAAACATGGCGTTAGAGGGTGAGAACTCGAAACAGCCCCCGAACGTCCCCGTGGGTGGCACCACCACCTCCCACGGGACCAAAGTAACTCGTAGGAACTGACCCCGCAGCCGCGGGTCTCCCGGTTTGAGAGTACGACGGTAATTTGATTATTTCCACACTTAGGCTTGAAAACATGGCGTTAGAGGGTGAGAACTCGAAACAGCCCCCGAACGGCCCCGTGGGTGGCACCAACACCTCCCACGGGACCAACGTAACTCGTAGGAACTGACCCCGCAGCCGCGGGTGTCCCGTTTTGAGAGTACGACGGTAATTTGCTTATTTCCACACTTAGGCTTAAAAACATGGCGTTAGAGGGTGAGAACTCGAAACAGCCCCCGAACGTCCCCGTGGGTGGCACCACCACCTCCCACGGGACCAACGTAACTCGTAGGAACTGACCCCGCAGCCGCGGGTCTCCCGGTTTGAGAGTACGACGGTAATTTGGTTATTTCCACACTTAGGCTTGAAAACATGGCGTTAGAGGGTTAGAAATCGAAACAGCCCCCGAACGGCCCCGTGGGTGGCACCAACACCTCCCACGGGACCAACGTAACTCGTAGGAACTGACCCCGCAGCCGCGGGTGTCCCGGTTTGAGAGTACGACGGTAATTTGCTTATTTCCACACTTAGGCTTAAAAACATGGCGTTAGAGGGTGAGAACTCGAAACAGCCCCTGAACGGCCCCGTGGGTGGCACCAACACCTCCCACGGGACAAACGTAACTCGTAGGAACTGACCCCGCAGCCGCGGGTCTCCCCGTTTGAGAGTACGACGGTAATTTGCTGATTTCCACACTTAGGCTTAAAAACATGGCGTTAGAGGGTGAGAACTCGAAACATCCCCCGAACGGCCCCGTGGGTGGCACCAACACCTCCCACGGGACCAACGTAACTCGTTGGACAAACCCCGCAGCCGCGGGTCTCCCGGTTTGAGAGTACGACGGTAATTTGCTTATTTCCACACTTAGGCATAAAAACATGGCGTTAGAGGGTGAGAACTCGAAACAGCCCCCGAACGGCCCCGTGGGTGGCACCAACACCTCCCACGGGACCAACGTAACTCGTAGGAACTGACCCCGCAGCCGCGGGTCTCCCGATTTGAGAGTACGACGGTAATTTGCTTATTTCCACACTTAGGCTTTAAAACATGGCGTTAGAGGGTGAGAACTCGAAACAGCCCCCGAACGACCCCGTGGGTGGCACCAACACCTCCCACGGGACCAACGTAACTCGTAGGAACTGACCCCGCAGCCGCGGGTCTCCCGATTTGAGAGTACGACCGTAATTTGCTTATTTCCACATTTACGCTTAAAAACATGGCGTTAGAGGGTGAGAACTCGAAACAGCCCCCGAACGACCCCGTGGGTGGCACCAACACCACCCACGGGACCAACGTAACTCGTAGGAACTGACCCCGCAGCCGCAGGTCTCCCGGTTTGAGAGTACGACGGTAATTTGCTTATTTCCACACTTAGGCTTAAAAACATGGCGTTAGAGGGTGAGAACTCGAAACAGCCCCCGAACGACCCCGTGGGTGGCACCAACACCACCCACGGGACCAACGTAACTCGTAGGAACTGACCCCGCAGCCGCGGGTGTCCCGGTTTGAGAGTACGACGGTAATTTGCTTATTTCCACACTTAGGCTTAAAAACATGGCGTTAGAGGGTGAGAACTCGAAACAGCCCCCGAACGACCCCGTGGGTGGCACTAACACCACCCTCGGGACCAACGTAACTCGTAGGAACTTACCCCGCAGCCGCGGGTGTCCCGGTTTGAGAGTACGACGGTAATTTGCTTATTTCCACACTTAGGCTTAAAAAAATGGCGTTAGATGGTGAGAACTCGAAACAGCCCCCGAACGGCCCCATGGGTGGCACCAACATCTCCCATGGGACGAACGTAACTCGTAGGAACTGACCCCGCAGCCGCGGGTGTCCCGGTTTGAGAGTACGACGGTAATTTGCTTATTTCCACACTTAGGCTTAAAAACATGGCGTTAGAGGGTGAGAACTCGAAACAGCCCCAACGGCTCCGTGGGTGGTACCAACACCTCCCACGGGACCAACGTAACTCGTAGGAACTGACCCCACAGCCGCGGGTGTCCCGGTTTGAGAGTACGACGGTAATTTGCTTATTTCCACACTTAGGCTTGAAAACATGGCGTTAGAGGGTGAGAACTCAAAACAGCCCCCGAACGAACCCGCGGGTGGCACCAACACCACCCACGGGATCAACGTAACTCGTAGGAACTGACCCCTCAGCCGTGGGTGGCCCGGTTTGAGAGTACGACCGTAATTTGCTTATTTCCACACTTAGGCTTAAAAACATGGCGTTTGAGGGTGAGAACTCGAAACAGCCCCCGAACGGCCCCGTGGGTGGCACCAACACCTCCCACGGGACCAACGTAACTCGTAAGAACTGACCCCGCAGCCGCGGGTGGCCCGGTTTGAGAGTACGACAGTAATTTCTTTATTTCCACACTTAGGCTTAAAAACGTGGCGTTAGAGGGTGAGAACTCGAAACAGCCCCCGAACGTCCCCGTGGGTGGCACCAAAACCTCCCACGGGACCAACGTAACTCGTAAGAACTGACCCCGCAGCCGCGGGTCTCCCGGTTTGAGAGTACGACGGTAATTTGCTTATTTCCACACTTAGGCTAAAAACATGGCGTTAGAGGGTGAGAATTCGAAACAGCCCCCGAACGGCCCAGTGGGTGGCACCAACACCACCCACGGGACCAACGTAACTCGTAGGAACTGACCCCGCAGCCGCGGGTGTCCCGGTTTGAGAGTACGGCGGTAATTTGCTTATTTCCACACTTAGGCTTAAAAACATGGCGTTAGAGGGTGAGAACTCGAAACAACCCCCGAACGGCCCCGTGGGTGGCACCAACACCTCCCACGGGACCAACGTAACTCGTAGGAACTGACCCCGCAGCCGCGGGTGTCCCGGTTTGAGAGTACGACGGTAATTTGCTTATTTCCACACTTAGGCTTGAAAACATGGCGTTAGAGGGTGAGAACTCGAAACAGCCCCCGAACGACCCCGTGGGTGGCACCAACACCACCCACGGGACCAACGTAACTCGTAGGAACTGACCCCGCAGCCGCGGGTGGCCCGGTTTGAGAGTACGACAGTAATTTGGTTATTTCCACACTTAGGCTTGAAAACATGGCGTTAGAGGGTGAGAAATCGAAACAGCCCCCGAACGGCCCCGTGGGTGGCACCAACACCTCCCACGGGACCAATGTAACTCGTAGGAACTGACCCCGCAGCCGCGGGTGTCCCGGTTTGAGAGTACGACGGTAATTTGCTTATTCCCACACTTAGGCTTAAAAACATGGCGTTAGAGGGTGAGAACTCGAAACAGCCCCCGAACGGCCCCGTGGGTGGCACCAACACCTCCCACGGGACAAACGTAACTCGTAGGAACTGACCCCGCAGCCGCGGGTCTCCCCGTTTGAGAGTACGACGGTAATTTGCTTATTTCCACACTTAGGCTTAAAAACATGGCGTTAGAGGGTGAGAACTCGAAACAGCCCCCGAACGGCCCCGTGGGTGGCACCAACACCTCCCACGGGACCAACGTAACTCGTTGGACTAACCCCGCAGCCGCGGGTCTCCCGGTTTGAGAGTACGACGGTAATTTGCTTATTTCCACACTTAGGCATAAAAACATGGCGTTAGAGGGTGAGAACTCGAAACAGCCCCCGAACGGCCCCGTGGGTGGCACCAACACCTCCCACGGGACCAACGTAACTCGTAGGAACTGATCCCGCAGCCGCGGGTCTCCCGGTTTGAGAGTACGACAGTAATTTTCTTATTTCCACACTTAGGCTTAAAAACATGGCGTTAGAGGGTGCGAACTCGAAACAGCCCCCGAACGACCCCGTGGGTGGCACCAACACCACCCACGGGACCAACGTAACTCGTAGGAACTGACCCCGCAGCCGCGGGTCTCCCGGTTTGAGAGTACGACGGTAATTTGCTTATTTCCACACTTAGGCTTAAAAACATGGCGTTAGAGGGTGAGAACTCGAAACAGCCCCCGAACGTCCCCGTGGGTGGCACCAACACCTCCCACGGGACCAACGTAACTCGTACGAACTGACCCCGCAGTCGCGGGTCTCCCGGTTTGAGAGTACGACGGTAATTTGCTTATTTCCACACTTAGGCTTAAAAACATGGCGTTAGAGGGTGAGAACTCGAAACAGCCCCCTAACGGCCCCGTGGGTGGCACCAACACCTCCCACGGGACCAACGTAACTCGTAGGAACTGACCCCGCAGCCGCGGGTCTCCCGGTTTGAGAGTACGACGGTAATTTGGTTATTCCCACACTTAGGCTTGAAAACATGGCGTTAGAGGGTGAGAACTCGAAACAGCCCCCGAACGGCCCCGTGGGTGGCACCAACACCTCCCACGGGACCAACGTAACTCGTAGGAACTGACCCCGCAGCCGCGGGTGTCCCGGTTTGAGAGTACGACGGTAATTTGCTTATTTTCACACTTAGGCTTAAAAACATGGCGTTAGAAGGTGAGAACTCGAATCAGCCCCCGAACGACCCCGTGGGTGGCACCAACACCACCCACGGGACCAACGTAACTCGTAGGAACTGACCCCGCAACCGCGGGTCTCCCGGTTTGAGAGTACGACGGTAATTTGCTTATTTCCACACTTAGGCTTAAAAACATGGCGTTAGAGGGTGAGAATTCGAAACAGCCCCCGAACGGCCCCGTGGGTGGCACCAACACCACCCACGGGACCAACGTAACTCGTAGGAACTGACCCCGCAGCCGCGGGTGTCCCGGTTTTAGAGTACGGCGGTAATTTGCTTATTTCCACACTTAGGCTTAAAAACATGGCGTTAGAGGGTGAGATCTCGAAACAGCCCCCGAACGTCCCCGTGGGTGGCACCAACACCTCCCACGGGACCAACGTAACTCGTAGGAACTGACCCCGCAGCCGCGGGTGTCCCGGTTTGAGAGTACGACGGTAATTTGCTTATTTCCACACTTAGGCTTAAAAACATGGCGTTAGAGGGTGAGAACTCGAAACAGCCCCCGAACGTCCCCGTGGGTGGCACCAACACCTCCCACGGGACCAACGTAACTCGTAGGAACTGACCCCGCAGCCGCGGGTGTCCCGGTTTGAGAGTACGACGGTAATTTGCTTATTTCCACACTTAGGCTTGAAAACATGGCGTTAGAGGGTGAGAACTCGAAACAGCCCCCGAACGACCCCGTGGGTGGCACCAACATCTCCCATGGGACGAACGTAACTCGTAGGAACTGACCCCGCAGCCGCGGGTGTCCCGGTTTGAGAGTACGACGGTAATTTGCTTATTTCCACACTTAGGCTTAAAAAAATGGCGTTAGATGGTGAGAACTCGAAACAGCCCCCGAACGGCCCCGTGGGTGGCACCAACATCTCCCACGGGACCAACGTAACTCGTAGGAACTGACCCCGCAGCCGCGGGTGTCCCGGTTTGAGAGTACGACAGTAATTTGTTTATTTCCACACTTAGGCTTAAAAACATGGCGTTAGAGGGTGAGAACTCGAAACAGCCCCCGAACGTCCCCGTGGGTGGCACCAACACCTCCCACGGGACCAACGTAACTCGTACGAACTGACCCCGCAGTCGCGGGTCTCCCGGTTTGAGAGTACGACGGTAATTTGCTTATTTCCACACTTAGGCTT
Source organism: Sambucus nigra (assembly GCA_949130495.1). NCBI lineage: Eukaryota > Viridiplantae > Streptophyta > Magnoliopsida > Dipsacales > Adoxaceae > Sambucus > Sambucus nigra. The sequence goes on from OX422215.1 coordinate 544,876,141, forward strand.
AAAAACATGGCGTTAGAGGGTGAGAACTCGAAACAGCCCCCTAACGGCCCCGTGGGTGGCACCAACACCTCCCACGGGACCAACGTAACTCGTAGGAACTGACCCCGCAGCCGCGGGTCTCCCGGTTTGAGAGTACGACGGTAATTTGGTTATTCCCACACTTAGGCTTGAAAACATGGCGTTAGAGGGTGAGAACTCGAAACAGCCCCCGAACGGCCCCGTGGGTGGCACCAACACCTCCCACGGGACCAACGTAACTCGTAGGAACTGACCCCGCAGCCGCGGGTGTCCCGGTTTGAGAGTACGACGGTAATTTGCTTATTTTCACACTTAGGCTTAAAAACATGGCGTTAGAGGGTGAGAACTCGAAACAGCCCCCGAACGACCCCGTGGGTGGCACCAACACCACCCACGGGACCAACGTAACTCGTAGGAACTGACCCCGCAACCGCGGGTCTCCCGGTTTGAGAGTACGACGGTAATTTGCTTATTTCCACACTTAGGCTTAAAAACATGGCGTTAGAGGGTGAGAATTCGAAACAGCCCCCGAACGGCCCCGTGGGTGGCACCAACACCACCCACGGGACCAACGTAACTCGTAGGAACTGACCCCGCAGCCGCGGGTGTCCCGGTTTTAGAGTACGGCGGTAATTTGCTTATTTCCACACTTAGGCTTAAAAACATGGCGTTAGAGGGTGAGATCTCGAAACAGCCCCCGAACGTCCCCGTGGGTGGCACCAACACCTCCCACGGGACCAACGTAACTCGTAGGAACTGACCCCGCAGCCGCGGGTGTCCCGGTTTGAGAGTACGACCGTAATTTGCTTATTTCCACATTAGGCTTAAAAAAATGGCGTTAGAGGGTGAGAATTCGAAACAGCCCCCGAACGACCCCGTGGGTGGCACCAACACCACCCACGGGACCAACGTAACTCGTAGGAACTGACCCCGCAGCCGCGGGTGTCCCGGTTTGAGTGTACGACGGTAATTTGCTTATTTCCACACTTAGGCTTTAAAACATGGCGTTAGAGGGTGAGAACAAGAAACAGCCCCCCAACGGCCCCGTGGGTGGCACCAACACCTCCCACGGGACCAACGTAACTCGTAGGAACTGACCCCGCAGCCGCGGGTGTCCCGGTTTGAGAGTACGACCGTAATTTGCTTATTTCCACACTTAGGCTTGAAAACATGGCGTTAGAGGGTGAGAACTCGAAACAGCCACCGAACGACCCCGTGGGTGGCACCAACACCACCCACGGGACCAACGTAACTCGTAGGAACTGACCCCGCAGCCGCGGGTGGCCCGGTTTGAGAGTACGACAGTAATTTGTTTATTTCCACACTTAGGCTTAAAAACATGGCGTTAGAGGGTGAGAATTCGAAACAGCCTCCGAACGGCCCCGTGGGTGGCACCAACACCACCCACGGGACCAACGTAACTCGTAGGAACTGACCCCGCAGCCGCGGGTGTCCCGGTTTGAGAGTACGGCGGTAATTTGCTTATTTCCACACTTAGGCTTAAAAACATGGCGTTAGAGGGTGAGAACTCGAAACAGCCCCCGAACGTCCCCGTGGGTGGCACCAACACCTCCCACGGGACCAACGTAACTCGTAGGAACTGACCCCGCAGCCGCGGGTGTCCCTGTTTGAGAGTACGACGGTAATTTGCTTATTTCCACACTTAGGCTTGAAAACATGGCGTTAGAGGGTGAGAACTCGAAACAGCCTCCGAACGGCCCCGTGGGTGGCACCAACACCACCCACGGGACCAACGTAACTCGTAGGAACTGACCCCGCAGCCGCGGGTGGCCCGGTTTGAGAGTACGACAGTAATTTGTTTATTTCCACACTTAGGCTTAAAAACATGGCGTTAGAGGGTGAGAATTCGAAACAGCCTCCGAACGGCCCCGTGGGTGGCACCAACACCACCCACGGGACCAACGTAACTCGTAGGAACTGACCCCGCAGCCGCGGGTGTCCCGGTTTGAGAGTACGGCGGTAATTTGCTTATTTCCACACTTAGGCTTAAAAACATGGCGTTAGAGGGTGAGAACTCGAAACAGCCCCCGAACGTCCCCGTGGGTGGCACCAACACCTCCCACGGGACCAACGTAACTCGTAGGAACTGACCCCGCAGCCGCGGGTGTCCCGGTTTGAGAGTACGACGGTAATTTGCTTATTTCCACACTTAGGCTTGAAAACATGGCGTTAGAGGGTGAGAACTCGAAACAGCCCCCGAACGACCCCGTGGGTGGCACCACCACCACCCACGGGACCAACGTAACTCGTAGGAACTGACCCCGCAGCCGCGGGTGGACCGGTTTGAGAGTACGACAGTAATTTGGTTATTTCCACACTTAGGCTTAAAAACATGGCGTTAGAGGGTGAGAACTCGAAACAGCCCCCGAACGTCCCCGTGGGTGGCACCAACACCTCCCACGGGACCAACGTAACTCGTAGGAACTGACCCCGCAGCCGCGGGTCTCCCGTTTTGAGAGTACGACGGTAATTTGCTTATTTCCACACTTAGGCTTAAAAACATGGCGTTAGAGGGTGAGAACTCGAAACAGCCCCCGAACGTCCCCGTGGGTGGCACCACCACCTCCCACGGGACCAACGTAACTCGTAGGAACTGACCCCGCAGCCGCGGGTCTCCCGGTTTGAGAGTACGACGGTAATTTGGTTATTTCCACACTTAGGCTTGAAAACATGGCGTTAGAGGGTGAGAAATCGAAACAGCCCCGGAACGGCCCCGTGGGTGGCACCAACACCTCCCACGGGACCAACGTAACTCGTAGGAACTGACCCCGCAGCCGCGGGTGTCCCGGTTTGAGAGTACGACGGTAATTTGCTTATTTCCACACTTAGGCTTAAAAACATGGCGTTAGAGGGTGAGAACTCGAAACAGCCCCCGAACGGCCCCGTGGGTGGCACCAACACCTCCCACGGGACCAACGTAACTCGTAATAACTGACCCCGCAGCCGCGGGTGGCCCGGTTTGAGAGTACGACAGTAATTTGTTTATTTCCACACTTAGGCTTAAAAACGTGGCGTTAGAGGCTGAGAACTCGAAACAGGCCCCGAACGTCCCCGTGGGTGGCACCAAAACATCCCACGGGACCAACGTAAGTCGTAAGAACTGACCCCGCAGCCGCGGGTCTCCCGGTTTGAGAGTACGACGGTAATTTGCTTATTTCCACACTTAGGCTTACAAACATGGCGTTAGAGGGTGAGAATTCGAAACAGCCCCCGAACGGCCCCGTGGGTGGCACCAACACCACCCACGGGACCAACGTAACTCGTAGGAACTGACCCCGCAGCCGCGGGTGTCCCGGTTTGAGAGTACGGCGGTAATTTGCTTATTTCCACACTTAGGCTTAAAAACATGGCGTATGAGGGTGAGAACTCGAAACAGCCCCCGAACGGCCCCGTGGGTGACACCAACACCTCCCACGGGACCAACGTAACTCGTAGGAACTGACCCCGCAGCCGCGGGTGTCCCGGTTTGAGAGTACGACGGTAATTTGTTTATTTCCACACTTAGGCTTGAAATCATGGCGTTAGAGGGTGAGAACTCGAAACAGCCCCCGAACGGCACAGTGGGTGGCACCAACACCACCCACGGGACCAACGAGTTAGGCGTTAGAGGGTCAGAACTCGAAACAGCCCCCGAACGACCCCGTGGATGGCACCAACACCTCCCACGGGACCAACGTAACTCGTAGGAACTGACCCCGCAGCCGCGGGTGTCCCGGTTTGAGAGTACGACGGTAATTTGCTTATTTCCACACTTAGGCTTAAAAACATGGCGTTAGAGGGTGAGAACTCGAAACAGCCCCCGAACGTCCCCGTGGGTGGCACCACCACCTCCCACGGGACCAACGTAACTCGTAGGAACTGACCCCGCAGTCGCGGGTCTCCCGGTTTGAGAGTACGACGGTAATTTGGTTATTTCAACACTTAGGCTTGAAATCATGGCGTTAAAGGGTGAGAACTCGAAACAGCCCCCGAACGGCCCCCTGGGTGGCACCACCACCACCCACGGGACCAACGTAACTCGTTGGAACTGACCCTGCAGCCGCGGGTGTCCCGTTTTGAGAGTACGACGGTAATTTGCTTATTTCCACACTTAGGCTTAAAAACATGGGGTTAGAGGGTGAGAACTCGAAACAGCCACCGAACGTCCCCGTGGGTGGCACCACCACCTCCCACGGGACCAACGTAACTCGTAGGAACTGACCCCGCAGCCGCGGGTCTCCCGGTTTGAGAGTACGACGGTAATTTGGTTATTCCCACACTTAGGCTTGAAAACATGGCGTTAGAGGGTGAGAACTCGAAACAGCCCCCGAACGTCCCCGTGGGTGGCACCAACACCTCCCACGGGACCAACGTAACTCGTAGGAACTGACCCCGCAGCCGCGGGTCTCCCGGTTTGAGAGTACGACGGTAATTTGGTTATTTCCACACTTAGGCTTGAAAACATGGCGTTAGAGGGTGAGAAAACTCGAAACAGCCCCGGAACGGCCGCGTGGGTGGCACCAACACCTCCCACGGGACCAACGTAACTCGTAGGAACTGACCCCGCAGCCGCGGGTGTCCCGGTTTGAGAGTACGACGGTAATTTGCTTATTTCCACACTTAGGCTTAAAAACATGGCGTTAGAGGGTGAGAACTCGAAACAGCCCCCGAACGGCCCCGTGGGTGGCACCAACACCTCCCACGGGACCAACGTAACTCGTAATAACTGACCCCGCAGCCGCGGGTGGCCCGGTTTGAGAGTACGACAGTAATTTGTTTATTTCCACACTTAGGCTTAAAAACGTGGCGTTAGAGGCTGAGAACTCGAAACAGGCCCCGAACGTCCCCGTGGGTGGCACCAAAACCTCCCACGGGACCAACGTAAGTCGTAAGAACTGACCCCGCAGCCGCGGGTCTCCCGGTTTGAGAGTACGACGGTAATTTGCTTATTTCCACACTTAGGCTTACAAACATGGCGTTAGAGGGTGAGAATTCGAAACAGCCCCCGAACGGCCCCGTGGGTGGCACCAACACCACCCACGGGACCAACGTAACTCGTAGGAACTGACCCCGCAGCCGCGGGTGTCCCGGTTTGAGAGTACGGCGGTAATTTGCTTATTTCCACACTTAGGCTTAAAAACATGGCGTATGAGGGTGAGAACTCGAAACAGCCCCCGAACGGCCCCGTGGGTGACACCAACACCTCCCACGGGACCAACGTAACTCGTAGGAACAGACCCCGCAGCCGCGGGTGTCCCGGTTTGAGAGTACGACGGTAATTTGTTTATTTCCACACTTAGGCTTGAAATCATGGCGTTAGAGGGTGAGAACTCGAAACAGCCCCCGAACGGCACAGTGGGTGGCACCAACACCACCCACGGGACCAACGAGTTAGGCGTTAGAGGGTCAGAACTCGAAACAGCCCCCGAACGACCCCGTGGATGGCACCAACACCTCCCACGGGACCAACGTAACTCGTAGGAACTGACCCCGCAGCCGCGGGTGGCCCGGTTTGAGAGTACGACAGTAATTTGTTTATTTCCACACTTAGGCTTAAAAACATGGCGTTAGAGGGTGAGAACTCGAAACAGCCCCCGAACGTCCCCGTGGGTGGCACCACCACCTCCCACGGGACCAACGTAACTCGTAGGAACTGACCCCGCAGTCGCGGGTCTCCCGGTTTGAGAGTACGACGGTAATTTGGTTATTTCAACACTTAGGCTTGAAATCATGGCGTTAAAGGGTGAGAACTCGAAACAGCCCCCGAACGGCCCCCTGGGTGGCACCAACACCTCCCACGGGACCAACGTAACTCGTTGGAACTGACCCTGCAGCCGCGGGTGTCCCGTTTTGAGAGTACGACGGTAATTTGCTTATTTCCACACTTAGGCTTAAAAACATGGGGTTAGAGGGTGAGAACTCGAAACAGCCACCGAACGTCCCCGTGGGTGGCACCACCACCTCCCACGGGACCAACGTAACTCGTAGGAACTGACCCCGCAGCCGCGGGTCTCCCGGTTTGAGAGTACGACGGTAATTTGGTTATTCCCACACTTAGGCTTGAAAACATGGCGTTAGAGGGTGAGAACTCGAAACAGCCCCCGAACGGCCCCGTGGGTGGCACCAACACCTCCCACGGGACCAACGTAACTCGTAGGAACTGACCCCGCAGCCGCAGCTGTCCCGGTTTGAGAGTACGACGGTAATTTGCATATTTCCACACTTAGGCTTAAAAACATGGCGTTAGAGGGTGAGAAAACTCGAAACAGCCTCTGAACGGCCGCGTGGGTGGCACCAACACCTCCCACGGGACAAACGTAACTCGTAGGAACTGACCCCGCAGCCGCGGGTCTCCCCGTTTCAGAGTACGACGGTAATTTGCTTATTTCCACACTTAGGCTTAAAAACATGGCGTTAGAGGGTGAGAACTCGAAACAGGTCCTGAACGACCCCGTGAGTGGCACCAACACCACCCACGGGACCAACGTAACTCGTAGGAACTGACCCCGCAGCCGCGGGTCTCCCGGTTTGAGAGTACGACGGTAATTTGCTTATTTCCACACTTAGGCATAAAAACATGGCGTTAGAGGGTGAGGACTCGAAACAGCCCCCGAACGGCCCCGTGGGTGGCACTAACACCTCCCACGGGACCAACGTAACTCGTAGGAACTGACCCCACAGCCGCGGGTCTCCCGGTTTGAGAGTACGACGGTAATTTGCTTATTTTCACACTTTGGCTTAAAAGCATGGCGTTAGAGGGTGAGAAGTGGAAACAGCCCCCGAACGACCCCGTGGGTGGCACCAACACCACCCACGGGACCAACGTAACTCGTAGGAACGGACCCCGCAGCCGCGGGTCTCCCGGTTTGAGAGTACGACAGTAATTTGCTTATTTCCACACTTAGGCTTAAAAACATGGCGTTAGAGGGTGAGAACTCGAAACAGCCCCCGAACGACCCCGTGGGTGGCACCAACACCACCCACGGGACCAACGTAATTCGTAGGAACTGACCCCGCAGCCGCGGGTGTCCCGGTTTTAGAGTACGACGGTAATTTGCTTATTTCCACACTTAGGCTTAAAAAAATGGCGTTAGATGGTGAGAATTCGAAACAGCCCCCGAACGGCCCCGTGGGTGGCACCAACATCTCCCACGGGACCAACGTAACTCGTAGGAACTGACCCCGCAGCCGCGGGTGTCCCGGTTTGAGAGTACGACAGTAATTTGTTTATTTCCACACTTAGGCTTAAAAACATGGCGTTAGAGGGTGAGAACTCGAAACAGCCCCCGAACGTCCCCGTGGGTGGCACCAACACCTCCCACGGGACCAACGTAACTCGTACGAACTGACCCCGCAGTCGCGGGTCTCCCGGTTTGAGAGTACGACGGTAATTTGCTTATTTCCACACTTAGGCTTAAAAACATGGCGTTAGAGGGTGAGAACTCGAAACAGCCCCCTAACGGCCCCGTGGGTGGCACCAACACCTCCCACGGGACCAACGTAACTCGTAGGAACTGACCCCGCAGCCGCGGGTCTCCCGGTTTGAGAGTACGACGGTAATTTGGTTATTCCCACACTTAGGCTTGAAAACATGGCGTTAGAGGGTGAGAACTCGAAACAGCCCCCGAACGGCCCCGTGGGTGGCACCAACACCTCCCACGGGACCAACGTAACTCGTAGGAACTGACCCCGCAGCCGCGGGTGTCCCGGTTTGAGAGTACGACGGTAATTTGCTTATTTTCACACTTAGGCTTAAAAACATGGCGTTAGAGGGTGAGAACTCGAAACAGCCCCCGAACGACCCCGTGGGTGGCACCAACACCACCCACGGGACCAACGTAACTCGTAGGAACTGACCCCGCAACCGCGGGTCTCCCGGTTTGAGAGTACGACGGTAATTTGCTTATTTCCACACTTAGGCTTAAAAACATGGCGTTAGAGGGTGAGAATTCGAAACAGCCCCCGAACGGCCCCGTGGGTGGCACCAACACCACCCACGGGACCAACGTAACTCGTAGGAACTGACCCCGCAGCCGCGGGAGTCCCGGTTTGAGAGTACGGCGGTAATTTGCTTATTTCCACACTTAGGCTTAAAAACATGGCGTTAGAGGGTGAGATCTCGAAACAGCCCCCGAACGTCCCCGTGGGTGGCACCAACACCTCCCACGGGACCAACGTAACTCGTAGGAACTGACCCCGCAGCCGCGGGTGTCCCGGTTTGAAAGTACGACCGTAATTTGCTTATTTCCACACTTAGGCTTAAAAAAATGGCGTTAGAGGGTGAGAATTCGAAACAGCCCCCGAACGACCCCGTGGGTGGCACCAACACCACCCACGGGACCAACGTAACTCGTAGGAACTGACCCCGCAGCCGCGGGTGTCCCGGTTTGAGAGTACGACGGTAATTTGCTTATTTCCACACTTAGGCTTAAAAACATGGCGTTAGAGGGTGAGAACAAGAAACAGCCCCCCAACGGCCCCGTGGGTGGCACCAACACCTCCCACGGGACCAACGTAACTCGTAGGAACTGACCCCGCAGCCGCGGGTGTCCCGGTTTGAGAGTACGACGGTAATTTCCTTATTTCCACACTTAGGCTTGAAAACATGGCGTTAGAGGGTGAGAACTCGAAACATCCCCCGAACGACCCCGTGGGTGGCACCAACACCACCCACGGGACCAACGTAACTCGTAGGAACTGACCCCGCAGCCGCGGGTGGCCCGGTTTGAGAGTACGACAGTAATTTGTTTATTTCCACACTTAGGCTTAAAAACATGGCCTTAGAGGGTGAGAATTCGAAACAGCCTCCGAACGGCCCCGTGGGTGGCACCAACACCACCCACGGGACCAACGTAACTCGTAGGAACTGACCCCGCAGCCGCGGGTGTCCCGGTTTGAGAGTACGGCGGTAATTTGCTTATTTCCACACTTAGGCTTAAAAACATGGCGTTAGAGGGTGAGAACTCGAAACAGCCCCCGAACCTCCCCGTGGTTGGCACCAACACCTCCCACGGGACCAACGTAACTCGTAGGAACTGACCCCGCAGCCGCGGGTGTCCCTGTTTGAGAGTACGGCGGTAATTTGCTTATTTCCACACTTAGGCTTAAAAACATGGCGTTAGAGGGTGAGAACTCGAAACAGCCCCCGAACGTCCCCGTGGGTGGCACCAACACCACCCACGGGACCAACGTAACTCGTAGGAACTGACCCCGCAGCCGCGGGTGTCCCGGTTTTAGAGTACGGCGGTAATTTGCTTATTTCCACACTTAGGCTTAAAAACATGGCGTTAGAGGGTGAGATCTCGAAACAGCCCCCGAACGTCCCCGTGGGTGGCACCAACACCTCCCACGGGACCAACGTAACTCGTAGGAACTGACCCCGCAGCCGCGGGTGTCCCGGTTTGAGAGTACGACCGTAATTTGCTTATTTCCACATTAGGCTTAAAAAAATGGCGTTAGAGGGTGAGAATTCGAAACAGCCCCCGAACGACCCCGTGGGTGGCACCAACACCACCCACGGGACCAACGTAACTCGTAGGAACTGACCCCGCAGCCGCGGGTGTCCCGGTTTGAGAGTACGACGGTAATTTGCTTATTTCCACACTTAGGCTTTAAAACATGGCGTTAGAGGGTGAGAACAAGAAACAGCCCCCCAACGGCCCCGTGGGTGGCACCAACACCTCCCACGGGACCAACGTAACTCGTAGGAACTGACCCCGCAGCCGCGGGTGTCCCGGTTTGAGAGTACGACCGTAATTTGCTTATTTCCACACTTAGGCTTGAAAACATGGCGTTAGAGGGTGAGAACTCGAAACAGCCACCGAACGACCCCGTGGGTGGCACCAACACCACCCACGGGACCAACGTAACTCGTAGGAACTGACCCCGCAGCCGCGGGTGGCCCGGTTTGAGAGTACGACAGTAATTTGTTTATTTCCACACTTAGGCTTAAAAACATGGCGTTAGAGGGTGAGAATTCGAAACAGCCTCCGAACGGCCCCGTGGGTGGCACCAACACCACCCACGGGACCAACGTAACTCGTAGGAACTGACCCCGCAGCCGCGGGTGTCCCGGTTTGAGAGTACGGCGGTAATTTGCTTATTTCCACACTTAGGCTTAAAAACATGGCGTTAGAGGGTGAGAACTCGAAACAGCCCCCGAACGTCCCCGTGGGTGGCACCAACACCTCCCACGGGACCAACGTAACTCGTAGGAACTGACCCCGCAGCCGCGGGTGTCCCTGTTTGAGAGTACGACGGTAATTTGCTTATTTCCACACTTAGGCTTGAAAACATGGCGTTAGAGGGTGAGAACTCGAAACAGCCTCCGAACGGCCCCGTGGGTGGCACCAACACCACCCACGGGACCAACGTAACTCGTAGGAACTGACCCCGCAGCCGCGGGTGGCCCGGTTTGAGAGTACGACAGTAATTTGTTTATTTCCACACTTAGGCTTAAAAACATGGCGTTAGAGGGTGAGAATTCGAAACAGCCTCCGAACGGCCCCGTGGGTGGCACCAACACCACCCACGGGACCAACGTAACTCGTAGGAACTGACCCCGCAGCCGCGGGTGTCCCGGTTTGAGAGTACGGCGGTAATTTGCTTATTTCCACACTTAGGCTTAAAAACATGGCGTTAGAGGGTGAGAACTCGAAACAGCCCCCGAACGTCCCCGTGGGTGGCACCAACACCTCCCACGGGACCAACGTAACTCGTAGGAACTGACCCCGCAGCCGCGGGTGTCCCGGTTTGAGAGTACGACGGTAATTTGCTTATTTCCACACTTAGGCTTGAAAACATGGCGTTAGAGGGTGAGAACTCGAAACAGCCCCCGAACGACCCCGTGGGTGGCACCACCACCACCCACGGGACCAACGTAACTCGTAGGAACTGACCCCGCAGCCGCGGGTGGACCGGTTTGAGAGTACGACAGTAATTTGGTTATTTCCACACTTAGGCTTAAAAACATGGCGTTAGAGGGTGAGAACTCGAAACAGCCCCCGAACGTCCCCGTGGGTGGCACCAACACCTCCCACGGGACCAACGTAACTCGTAGGAACTGACCCCGCAGCCGCGGGTCTCCCGTTTTGAGAGTACGACGGTAATTTGCTTATTTCCACACTTAGGCTTAAAAACATGGCGTTAGAGGGTGAGAACTCGAAACAGCCCCCGAACGTCCCCGTGGGTGGCACCACCACCTCCCACGGGACCAACGTAACTCGTAGGAACTGACCCCGCAGCCGCGGGTCTCCCGGTTTGAGAGTACGACGGTAATTTGGTTATTTCCACACTTAGGCTTGAAAACATGGCGTTAGAGGGTGAGAAATCGAAACAGCCCCGGAACGGCCCCGTGGGTGGCACCAACACCTCCCACGGGACCAACGTAACTCGTAGGAACTGACCCCGCAGCCGCGGGTGTCCCGGTTTGAGAGTACGACGGTAATTTGCTTATTTTCACACTTAGGCTTAAAAACATGGCGTTAGAGGGTGAGAACTCGAAACAGCCCCCGAACGGCCCCGTGGGTGGCACCAACACCTCCCACGGGACCAACGTAACTCGTAATAACTGACCCCGCAGCCGCGGGTGGCCCGGTTTGAGAGTACGACAGTAATTTGTTTATTTCCACACTTAGGCTTAAAAACGTGGCGTTAGAGGCTGAGAACTCGAAACAGGCCCCGAACGTCCCCGTGGGTGGCACCAAAACCTCCCACGGGACCAACGTAAGTCGTAAGAACTGACCCCGCAGCCGCGGGTCTCCCGGTTTGAGAGTACGACGGTAATTTGCTTATTTCCACACTTAGGCTTACAAACATGGCGTTAGAGGGTGAGAATTCGAAACAGCCCCCGAACGGCCCCGTGGGTGGCACCAACACCACCCACGGGACCAACGTAACTCGTAGGAACTGACCCCGCAGCCGCGGGTGTCCCGGTTTGAGAGTACGGCGGTAATTTGCTTATTTCCACACTTAGGCTTAAAAACATGGCGTATGAGGGTGAGAACTCGAAACAGCCCCCGAACGGCCCCGTGGGTGACACCAACACCTCCCACGGGACCAACGTAACTCGTAGGAACAGACCCCGCAGCCGCGGGTGTCCCGGTTTGAGAGTACGACGGTAATTTGTTTATTTCCACACTTAGGCTTGAAATCATGGCGTTAGAGGGTGAGAACTCGAAACAGCCCCCGAACGGCACAGTGGGTGGCACCAACACCACCCACGGGACCAACGAGTTAGGCGTTAGAGGGTGAGAACTCGAAACAGCCCACGAACGACCCCGTGGATGGCACCAACACCTCCCACGGGACCAACGTAACTCGTAGGAACTGACCCCGCAGCCGCGGGTGGCCCGGTTTGAGAGTACGACAGTAATTTGTTTATTTCCACACTTAGGCTTAAAAACATGGCGTTAGAGGGTGAGAACTCGAAACAGCCCCCGAACGTCCCCGTGGGTGGCACCACCACCTCCCACGGGACCAACGTAACTCGTAGGAACTGACCCCGCAGTCGCGGGTCTCCCGGTTTGAGAGTACGACGGTAATTTGGTTATTTCAACACTTAGGCTTGAAATCATGGCGTTAAAGGGTGAGAACTCGAAACAGCCCCCGAACGGCCCCCTGGGTGGCACCAACACCTCCCACGGGACCAACGTAACTCGTTGGAACTGACCCTGCAGCCGCGGGTGTCCCGTTTTGAGAGTACGACGGTAATTTGCTTATTTCCACACTTAGGCTTAAAAACATGGGGTTAGAGGGTGAGAACTCGAAACAGCCACCGAACGTCCCCGTGGGTGGCACCACCACCTCCCACGGGACCAACGTAACTCGTAGGAACTGACCCCGCAGCCGCGGGTCTCCCGGTTTGAGAGTACGACGGTAATTTGGTTATTCCCACACTTAGGCTTGAAAACATGGCGTTAGAGGGTGAGAACTCGAAACAGCCCCCGAACGGCCCCGTGGGTGGCACCAACACCTCCCACGGGACCAACGTAACTCGTAGGAACTGACCCCGCAGCCGCAGCTGTCCCGGTTTGAGAGTACGACGGTAATTTGCATATTTCCACACTTAGGCTTAAAAACATGGCGTTAGAGGGTGAGAAAACTCGAAACAGCCTCTGAACGGCCGCGTGGGTGGCACCAACACCTCCCACGGGACAAACGTAACTCGTAGGAACTGACCCCGCAGCCGCGGGTCTCCCCGTTTCAGAGTACGACGGTAATTTGCTTATTTCCACACTTAGGCTTAAAAACATGGCGTTAGAGGGTGAGAACTCGAAACAGGTCCTGAACGACCCCGTGAGTGGCACCAACACCACCCACGGGACCAACGTAACTCGTAGGAACTGACCCCGCAGCCGCGGGTCTCCCGGTTTGAGAGTACGACGGTAATTTGCTTATTTCCACACTTAGGCATAAAAACATGGCGTTAGAGGGTGAGGACTCGAAACAGCCCCCGAACGGCCCCGTGGGTGGCACTAACACCTCCCACGGGACCAACGTAACTCGTAGGAACTGACCCCACAGCCGCGGGTCTCCCGGTTTGAGAGTACGACGGTAATTTGCTTATTTTCACACTTTGGCTTAAAAGCATGGCGTTAGAGGGTGAGAAGTGGAAACAGCCCCCGAACGACCCCGTGGGTGGCACCAACACCACCCACGGGACCAACGTAACTCGTAGGAACGGACCCCGCAGCCGCGGGTCTCCCGGTTTGAGAGTACGACAGTAATTTGCTTATTTCCACACTTAGGCTTAAAAACATGGCGTTAGAGGGTGAGAACTCGAAACAGCCCCCGAACGACCCCGTGGGTGGCACCAACACCACCCACGGGACCAACGTAATTCGTAGGAACTGACCCCGCAGCCGCGGGTGTCCCGGTTTTAGAGTACGACGGTAATTTGCTTATTTCCACACTTAGGCTTAAAAAAATGGCGTTAGATGGTGAGAATTCGAAACAGCCCCCGAACGGCCCCGTGGGTGGCACCAACATCTCCCACGGGACCAACGTAACTCGTAGGAACTGACCCCGCAGCCGCGGGTGTCCCGGTTTGAGAGTACGACAGTAATTTGTTTATTTCCACACTTAGGCTTAAAAACATGGCGTTAGAGGGTGAGAACTCGAAACAGCCCCCGAACGTCCCCGTGGGTGGCACCAACACCTCCCACGGGACCAACGTAACTCGTACGAACTGACCCCGCAGTCGCGGGTCTCCCGGTTTGAGAGTACGACGGTAATTTGCTTATTTCCACACTTAGGCTTAAAAACATGGCGTTAGAGGGTGAGAACTCGAAACAGCCCCCTAACGGCCCCGTGGGTGGCACCAACACCTCCCACGGGACCAACGTAACTCGTAGGAACTGACCCCGCAGCCGCGGGTCTCCCGGTTTGAGAGTACGACGGTAATTTGGTTATTCCCACACTTAGGCTTGAAAACATGGCGTTAGAGGGTGAGAACTCGAAACAGCCCCCGAACGGCCCCGTGGGTGGCACCAACACCTCCCACGGGACCAACGTAACTCGTAGGAACTGACCCCGCAGCCGCGGGTGTCCCGGTTTGAGAGTACGACGGTAATTTGCTTATTTTCACACTTAGGCTTAAAAACATGGCGTTAGAGGGTGAGAACTCGAAACAGCCCCCGAACGACCCCGTGGGTGGCACCAACACCACCCACGGGACCAACGTAACTCGTAGGAACTGACCCCGCAACCGCGGGTCTCCCGGTTTGAGAGTACGACGGTAATTTGCTTATTTCCACACTTAGGCTTAAAAACATGGCGTTAGAGGGTGAGAATTCGAAACAGCCCCCGAACGGCCCCGTGGGTGGCACCAACACCACCCACGGGACCAACGTAACTCGTAGGAACTGACCCCGCAGCCGCGGGAGTCCCGGTTTGAGAGTACGGCGGTAATTTGCTTATTTCCACACTTAGGCTTAAAAACATGGCGTTAGAGGGTGAGATCTCGAAACAGCCCCCGAACGTCCCCGTGGGTGGCACCAACACCTCCCACGGGACCAACGTAACTCGTAGGAACTGACCCCGCAGCCGCGGGTGTCCCGGTTTGAAAGTACGACCGTAATTTGCTTATTTCCACACTTAGGCTTAAAAAAATGGCGTTAGAGGGTGAGAATTCGAAACAGCCCCCGAACGACCCCGTGGGTGGCACCAACACCACCCACGGGACCAACGTAACTCGTAGGAACTGACCCCGCAGCCGCGGGTGTCCCGGTTTGAGAGTACGACGGTAATTTGCTTATTTCCACACTTAGGCTTAAAAACATGGCGTTAGAGGGTGAGAACAAGAAACAGCCCCCCAACGGCCCCGTGGGTGGCACCAACACCTCCCACGGGACCAACGTAACTCGTAGGAACTGACCCCGCAGCCGCGGGTGTCCCGGTTTGAGAGTACGACGGTAATTTCCTTATTTCCACACTTAGGCTTGAAAACATGGCGTTAGAGGGTGAGAACTCGAAACATCCCCCGAACGACCCCGTGGGTGGCACCAACACCACCCACGGGACCAACGTAACTCGTAGGAACTGACCCCGCAGCCGCGGGTGGCCCGGTTTGAGAGTACGACAGTAATTTGTTTATTTCCACACTTAGGCTTAAAAACATGGCCTTAGAGGGTGAGAATTCGAAACAGCCTCCGAACGGCCCCGTGGGTGGCACCAACACCACCCACGGGACCAACGTAACTCGTAGGAACTGACCCCGCAGCCGCGGGTGTCCCGGTTTGAGAGTACGGCGGTAATTTGCTTATTTCCACACTTAGGCTTAAAAACATGGCGTTAGAGGGTGAGAACTCGAAACAGCCCCCGAACCTCCCCGTGGTTGGCACCAACACCTCCCACGGGACCAACGTAACTCGTAGGAACTGACCCCGCAGCCGCGGGTGTCCCTGTTTGAGAGTACGACGGTAATTTGCTTATTTCCACACTTAGGCTTGAAAACATGGCGTTAGAGGGTGAGAACTCGAAACAGCCTCCGAACGGCCCCGTGGGTGGCACCAACACCACCCACGGGACCAACGTAACTCGTAGGAACTGACCCCGCAGCCGCGGGTGGCCCGGTTTGAGAGTACGACAGTAATTTGTTTATTTCCACACTTAGGCTTAAAAACATGGCGTTAGAGGGTGAGAATTCGAAACAGCCTCCGAACGGCCCCGTGGGTGGCACTAACACCACCCACGGGACCAACGTAACTCGTAGGAACTGACCCCGCAGCCGCGGGTGTCCCGGTTTGAGAGTACGGCGGTAATTTGCTTATTTCCACACTTAGGCTTAAAAACATGGCGTTAGAGGGTGAGAACTCGAAACAGCCCCCGAACGTCCCCGTGGGTGGCACCAACACCTCCCACGGGACCAACGTAACTCGTAGGAACTGACCCCGCAGCCGCGGGTGTCCCGGTTTGAGAGTACGACGGTAATTTGCTTATTTCCACACTTAGGCTTGAAAACATGGCGTTAGAGGGTGAGAACTCGAAACAGCCCCCGAACGACCCCGTGGGTTGCACCACCACCACCCACGGGACCAACGTAACTCGTAGGAACTGACCCCGCAGCCGCGGGTGGACCGGTTTGAGAGTACGACAGTAATTTGGTTATTTCCACACTTAGGCTTAAAAACATGGCGTTAGAGGGTGAGAACTCGAAACAGCCCCCGAACGGCCCCGTGGGTGGCACCACCACCTCCCACGGGACCAACGTAACTCGTAGGAACTGACCCCGCAGCCGCGGGTCTCCCGTTTTGAGAGTACGACGGTAATTTGCTTATTTCCACACTTAGGCTTAAAAACATGGCGTTAGAGGGTGAGAACTTGAAACAGCCCCCGAACGTCCCCGTGGGTGGCACCACCACCTCCCACGGGACCAACGTAACTCGTAGGAACTGACCCCGCAGCCGCGGGTCTCCCGGTTTGAGAGTACGACGGTAATTTTGTTATTTCCACACTTAGGCTTGAAAACATGGCGTTAGAGGGTGAGAAATCGAAACAGCCCCGGAACGGCCCCGTGGGTGGCACCAACACCTCCCACGGGACCAACGTAACTCGTAGGAACTGACCCCGCAGCCGCGGGTGTCCCGGTTTGAGAGTACGACGGTAATTTGCTTATTTCCACACTTAGGCTTAAAAACATGGCGTTAGAGGGTGAGAACTCGAAACAGCCCCTGAACGGCCCCGTGGGTGGCACCAACACCTCCCACGGGACAAACGTAACTCGTAGGAACTGACCCCGCAGCCGCGGGTCTCCCCGTTTGAGAGTACGACGGTAATTTGCTTATTTCCACACTTAGGCTTAAAAACATGGCGTTAGAGGGTGAGAACTCGAAACATCCCCCGAACGGCCCCGTGGGTGGCACCAACACCTCCCACGGGACCAACGTAACTCGTTGGACTAACCCCGCAGCCGCGGGTCTCCCGGTTTGAGAGTACGACGGTAATTTGCTTATTTCCACACTTAGGCATAAAAACATGGCGTTAGAGGGTGAGAACTCGAAACAGCCCCCGAACGGCCCCGTGGGTGGCACCAACACCTCCCACGGGACCAACGTAACTCGTAGGAACTGACCACGCAGCCGCGGGTCTCCCGGTTTGAGAGTACGACGGTAATTTGCTTATTTCCACACTTAGGCTTTAAAACATGGCGTTAGAGGGTGAGAACTCGAAACAGCCCCCGAACGACCCCGTGGGTGGCACCAACACCACCCACGGGACCAACGTAACTCGTAGGAACTGACCCCGCAGCCGCGGGTGTCCCGGTTTGAGAGTACGACGGTAATTTGCTTATTTCCACACTTAGGCTTAAAAACATGGCGTTAGAGGGTGAGAACTCGAAACAGCCCCCGAACGACCCCGTGGGTGGCACCAACACCACCCACGGGACCAACGTAACTCGTAGGAACTGACCCCGCAGCCGCGGGTCTCCCGGTTTGAGAGTACGACGGTAATTTGCTTATTTCCACCCTTAGGCTTAAAAACATGGCGTTAGAGGGCGAGAACTCGAAACAGCCACCGAACGACCCCGTGGGTGGCACCAACACCACCCACGGGACCAACGTAACTCGTAGGAACTGACCCCGCAGCCGCGGGTCTCCCGGTTTGAGAGTACGACCGTAATTTGCTTATTTCCACACTTAGGCTTAAAAACATGGCGTTAGAGGGTGAGAACTCGAAACAGCCCCCGAACGACCCCGTGGGTGGCACCAACACCACCCACGGGACCAACGTAACTCGTAGGAACTGACCCCGCAGCCGCGGGTGTCCCGGTTTGAGAGTACGACGGTAATTTGCTTATTTCCACACTTAGGCTTAAAAAAATGGCGTTAGATGGTGAGAACTCGAAACAGCCCCCGAACGGCCCCGTGGGTGGCACCAACATCTCCCATGGGACGAACGTAACTCGTAGGAACTGACCCCGCAGCCGCGGGTGTCCCGGTTTGAGAGTACGACGGTAATTTGCTTATTTCCACACTTAGGCTTAAAAACATGGCGTTAGAGGTGAGAACTCGAAAAAGCCCCCAACGGCCCCGTGGGTGGAACCAACACCTCCCACGGGACCAACGTAACTCGTAGGAACTGACCCCACAGCCGCGGGTGTCCCGGTTTGAGAGTACGACGGTAATTTGCTTATTTCCACACTTAGGCTTGAAAACATGGCGTTAGAGGGTGAGAACTCAAAACATCCCCCGAACGAACCCGCGGGTGGCACCAACACCACCCATGGGATCAACGTAACTCGTAGGAACTGACCCCGCAGCCGCGGGTGGCCCGGTTTGAGAGTACGACCGTAATTTGCTTATTTCCACACTTAGGCTTAAAAACATGGCGTTAGAGGGTGAGAACTCGAAACAGCCCCGGAACGGCCCCGTGGGTGGCACCAACACCTCCCACGGGACCAACATAACTCGTAGGAACTGACCCCGCAGCCGCGGGTGTCCCGGTTTGAGAGTACGACATTAATTTGCTTATTTCCACACTTAGGCATAAAAACATGGCATTGAGGGTGAGAACTCGAAACAGCCCCCGAACGACCCCGTGGGTGGCACCAACACCACCCACGGGACCAACGTAACTCGTAGGAACTGACCCCGCAGCCGCGGGTGGCCCGGTTTGAGAGTACGACAGTAATTCGGTTATTTCCACACTTAGGCTTAAAAACATGGCGTTAGACGGTGAGAACTCGAAACAACCCCCGAACGTCCCCGTGGGTGGCACCAACACCTCCCACGGGACCAACGTAACTCGTAGGAACTGACCCCGCAGCCGCGGGTCTCCCGGTTTGAGAGTACGACGGTAATTCGGTTATTTCCACACTTAGGCTTGAAAACAAGGCGTTAGAGGGTGAGAACTCGAAACAACCCCCGAACGGCCCCGTGGGTGGCACCAACACCTCCCACGGGACCAACGTAACTCGTAGGAACTGAACCCGCAACCGCGGGTGTCCCGTTTTGAGAGTACGACGGTAATTTGCTTATTTCCACACTTAGGCTTAAAAACATGGGGTTAGAGGGTGAGAACTCGAAACAGCCCCCGAACGTCCCCGTGGGTGGCACCAACACCTCCCACGGGACCAACGTAACTCGTAGGAACTGACCCCGCAGCCGCGGGTCTCCCGGTTTGAGAGTACGACGGTAATTTGGTTATTTCCACACTTAGGCAAAAAAACATGGCGTTAGAGGGTGAGAACTCGAAACAGCCCCCGAACGTCCCCGTGGGTGGCACCAACACCTCCCACGGGACCAACGTAACTCGTAGGAACTGACCCCGCAGCCGCGGGTGTCCCGGTCTGAGAGTACGACGGTAATTTGGTTATTTCCACACTTAGGCTCAAAAACGTGGCTTTAGAGGGTGAGAACTCGAAACAGCCCCCGAACGTCCCCGTGGGTGGCACCAACACCTCCCATGGGACCAACGTAACTCGTAGGAACTGACCCCGCAGCCGCGGGTGTCCCGGTTTGAGAGTACGACGGTAATTTGCTTATTTCCACACTTAGGCTTAAAAACATGGCGTTAGAGGGTGAGAACTCGAAACAGACCCCGAACGTCCCCGTGGGTGGCACCAACACCTCCCACGGGACCAACATAACTCGTAGGAACTGACCCCGCAGCCGCGGGTGTCCCGGTTTGAGAGTACGACGGTAATTTGCTTATTTCCACACTTAGGCATAAAAACATGGCGTTAGAGGATGAGAACTCGAAACAGCCCCCGAACGGCCCCGTGGGTGGCACCAACACCTCTCACGGGACCAACGTAACTCGTAGGAACTGACCCCGCAGCCGCGGGTCTCCCGGTTTGTGAGTACGACGATAATTTGCTTATTTTCACACTTAGGCTTAAAAAAATGGCGTTAGAGGGTGAGAACTCGAAACAGCCCCCGAACGACCCCGTGGGTGGCACCAACACCACCCACTGGACCAACGTAACTCGTAGGAACTGACCCCGCAGCCGGGTCTCCCGGTTTGAGAGTACGACGGTAATTTTTTTTATTTCCACACTTAGGCTTAAAAACATGGCGTTAGAGGGTGAGAACTCGAAACAGCCCCCGAACGACCCCGTGGGTGGCACCAACACCACCCACGGGACCAACGTAACTCGTAGGAACTGACCCCGCAGCCACGGGTGTCCCGGTTTGAGAGTACGACGGTAATTTGCTTATTTCCACACTTAGGCTTAAAAACATGGCGTTAGAGGGTGAGAATTCGAAACAGCCCCCGAACGGCCCCGTGGGTGGCACCAACACCACCCACGGGACCAACGTAACTCGTAGGAACTGACCCCGCAGCCGCGGGTGTCCCGGTTTGAGAGTACGGCGGTAATTTGCTTATTTCCACACTTAGGCTTAAAAACATGGCGTTAGAGGGTGAGAACTCGAAACAGCCCCCGAACGGCCCCGTGGGTGGCACCAACACCTCCCACGGGACCAACGTAACTCGTAGGAACTGACCCCGCAGCCGCGGGTGTCCCGGTTTGAGAGTACGGCGGTAATTAGCTTATTTCCACACTTAGGCTTGAAAACATGGCGTTAGAGGGTGAGAACTCGAAACAGCCCCCGAACGACTCCGTGGGTGGCACCAACACCACCCACGGGACCAACGTAACTCGTAGGAACTGACCCCGCAGCCGCGGGTGGCCCGGTTTGAGAGTACGACAGTAATTTGTTTATTTCCACACTTAGGCTTAAAAACATGGCGTTAGAGGGTGAGAACTCGAAACAGCCCCCGAACGTCCCCGTGGGTGGCACCACCACCTCCCACGGGACCAACTTAACTCGTAGGAACTGACCCCGCAGCCGCGGGTCTCCCGGTTTGTGAGTACGACGGTAATTCGGTTATTTCCACACTTAGGCTTGAAAACATGGCGTTAGAGGGTGAGAACTCGAAACAGCCCCCGAACGGCCCCGTGGGTGGCACCAACACTTCCCACGGGACCAACGTAACTCGTAGGAACTGAACCTGCAGCCGCGGGTGTCCCGTTTTGAGAGTACGACGGTAATTTGCTTATTTCCACACTTAGGCTTAAAAACATGGGGTTAGAGGGTGAGAACTCGAAACAGCCCCCGAACGTCCCCGTGGGTGACACCAACACCACCCACGGGACCAACGTAACTCGTAGGAACTGACCCCGCAGCCGCGGGTCTCCCGGTTTGAGAGTACGACGGTAATTTGGTTATTTCCACACTTAGGCTTAAAAACATGGGGTTAGAGGGTGAGAACTCGAAACAGCCCCCGAACGGCCCCGTGGGTGGCACCAACACCTCCCACGGGACAAACGTAACTCGTAGGAACTGACCCCGCAGCCGCGGGTCTTCCCGTTTGAGAGTACGACGGTAATTTGCTTATTTCCACACTTAGGCTTAAAAACATGGCGTTAGAGGGTGAGAACTCGAAACAGCCCCCGAACGGCCCCGTGGGTGGCACCAACACCTCCCACGGGACCAACGTAACTCGTAGGAACTGACCCCGCAGCCGCGGGTCTCCCGGTTTGAGAGTACGACGGTAATTTGCTTATATTCACACTTAGGCTTAAAAACATGGCGTTAGAGGGTGAGAACTCGAAACAGCCCCCGAACGACCCCGTGGGTGGCACCAACACCACCCACGGGACCAACGTAACTCGTAGGAACTGACCCCGCAACCGCGGGTCTCCCGGTTTGAGAGTACGACGGTAATTTGCTTATTTCCACACTTAGGCTTAAAAACATGGCGTTAGAGGGTGAGAACTTGAAACAACCCCCGAACGGCCCCGTGGGTGGCACCAACACCTCTCACGGGACCAACGTAACTCGTAGGAACTGACCCCGCAGCCGCGGGTCTCCCGGTTTGAGAGTACGACGGTAATTTGTTTATTTCCACACTTAGGCATAAAAACATGGCATTAGAGGGTGAGAACTCGAAACAGGCCCCGAACGGCCCCGTGGGTGGCACCAACACCTCCCACGGGACCAACGTAACTCGTAGGAACTGACCCCGCAGCCGCGGGTCTCCCGGTTTGAGAGTACGACGGTAATTTGCTTATTTTCACACTTAGGCTTAAAAACATGGCGTTAGAGGGTGAGAACTCGAAACAGCCCCCGAACGACCCCGTGGGTGGCACCAACACCACCCACGGGACCAACGTAACTCGTAGGAACTGACCCCGCAACCGCGGGTCTCCCGGTTTGAGAGTACGACGGTAATTTGCTTATTTCCACACTTAGGCTTAAAAACATGGCGTTAGAGGGTGAGAACTTGAAACAGCCCCCGAACGGCCCCGTGGGTGGCACCAACACCTCTCACGGGACCAACGTAACTCGTAGGAACTGACCCCGCAGCCGCGGGTCTCCCGGTTTGTGAGTACGACGATAATTTGCTTATTTTCACACTTAGGCTTAAAAACATGGCGTTAGAGGGTGAGAACTCGAAACAGCCCCCGAACGACCCCGTGGGTGGCACCAACATCACCCACGGGACCAACGTAACTCGTAGGAACTGACCCCGCAGCCGCGGGTCTCCCGGTTTGAGAGTACGACGGTAATTTGCTTATTTCCACACTTAGGCTTAAAAACATGGCGTTAGAGGGTGAGAACTTGAAACAGCCCCCGAACGACCCCGTGGGTGGCACCAACACCACCCACGGGACCAACGTAACTCGTAGGAACTGACCCCGCAGCCGCGGGTCTCCCGGTTTGAGAGTACGACGGTAATTTGCTTATTTCCACACTTAGGCTTAAAAACATGGCGTTAGAGGGTGAGAATTCGAAACAGCCCCCGAACGGCCACGTGGGTGGCACCAACACCACCCACGGGACCAACGTAACTCGTAGGAATTGACCCCGCAGCCGCGGGTGTCCCGGTTTGAGAGTACGGCGGTAATTTGCTTATTTCCACACTTAGGCTTAAAAACATGGCGTTACAGGGTGAGAACTCGAAACAGCCCCCGAACGGCCCCGTGGGTGGCACCAACACCTCCCACGGGACCAACGTAACTCGTAGGAACTGACCCCGCAGCTGCGGGTGTCCCGGTTTGAGAGTACGGCGGTAATTTGCTTATTTCCACACTTAGGCTTGAAAACATGGCGTTAGAGGGTGAGAACTCGAAACAGCCCCCGAACGACCCCGTGGGTGGCACCAACACCACCCACGGGACCAACGTAACTCGTAGGAACTGACCCCGCAGCCGCGGGTGGCCCGGTTTGAGAGTACGACAGTAATTTGTTTATTTCCACACTTAGGCTTAAAAACATGGCGTTAGAGGGTGAGAACTCGAAACAGCCCCCGAACGTCCCCGTGGGTGGCACCACCACCTCCCACGGGACCAACGTAACTCGTAGGAACTGACCCCGCAGCCGCGGGTCTCCCGGTTTGAGAGTAAGACGGTAATTCGGTTATTTCCACACTTAGGCTTGAAAACATGGCGTTAGAGGGTGAGAACTCGAAACAGCCCCCGAACGGCCCCGTGGGTGGCACCAACACCTCCCACGGGACCAACGTAACTCGTAGGAACTGAACCTGCAGCCGCAGGTGTCCCGTTTTGAGAGTACGACGGTAATTTGCTTATTTCCACACTTAGGCTTAAAAACATGGGGTTAGAGGGTGAGAACTCGAAACAGCCCCTGAACGTCCCCGTGGGTGGCACCACCACCTCCCACGGGACCAACGTAACTCGTAGGAACTGACCCCGCAACCGCGGGTCTCCCGGTTTGAGAGTACGACGGTAATTTGGTTATTTCCACACTTAGGCTTGAAAACATGGCGTTAGAGGGTAAGAACTGGAAACAGCCCCCGAACGGCCCCGTGGGTGGCACCAACATCTCCCACGGGACCAACGTAACTCGTAGGAACTGACCCCGCAGCCGCGGGTGTCCCGGTTTGAGAGTACGACGGTAATTTGCTTATTTCCACACTTAGGCTTAAAAACATGGCGTTAGAGGGTGAGAACTCGAAACATCCCCTGAACGGCCCCGTGGGTGGCACCAACACCTCCCACGGGACAAACGTAACTCGTAGGAACTGACCCCGCAGCCGCGGGTCTCCCCGTTTGAGAGTACGACGGTAATTTGCTTATTTCCACACTTAGGCTTAAAAACATGGCGTTAGAGAGTGAGAACTCGAAACAGCCCCCGAACGGCCCCGTGGGTGGCACCACCACCTCCCACGGGACCAACGTAAGTCGTAGGAACTTACCCCGCAGCCGCGGGTCTCCCGGTTTGAGAGTACGACGGTAATTTGGTTATTTCCACACTTAGGCTTGAAAACATGGCGTTAGAGGGTGAGAAATCGAAACAGCCCCCGAACGGCCCCGTGGGTGGCACCAACACCTCCCACGGGACCAACGTAACTCGTAGGAACTGACCCCGCAGCCGCGGGTGTCCCGGTTTGAGAGTACGACGGTAATTTGTTTATTTCCACACTTAGGCTTAAAAAAATGGCGTTAGATGGTGAGAACTCGAAACAGCCCCCGAACGGCCCCGTGGGTGGCACCAACATCTCCCACGGGACCAACGTAACTCGTAGGAACTGACCCCGCAGCCGCGGGTGTCCCGGTTTGAGAGTACGACGGTAATTTGTTTATTTCCACACTTAGGCTTAAAAACATGGCGTTAGAGGGTGAGAACTCGAAACAGCCCCCGAACGTCCCCGTGGGTGGCAGCAACACCTCCCACGGGACCAACGTAACTAGTACGAACTGACCCCGCAGTCGCGGGTCTCCCGGTTTGAGAGTACGACGGTAATTTGCTTATTTCCACACTTAGGCTTAAAAACATGGCGTTAGAGGGTGAGAACTCGAAACAGCCCCCGAACGTCCCCGTGGGTGGCACCAACACCTCCCACGGGACCAACGTAACTCGTAGGAACTGACCCCGCAGCCGCGGGTCTCCCGGTTTGAGAGTACGACGGTAATTTGGTTATTCCCACACTTAGGCTTGAAAACATGGCGTTAGAGGGTGAGAACTCGAAACAGCCCCCGAACCGCCCCGTGGGTGGCACCAACACCTCCCACGGGACCAACGTAACTCGTAGGAACTGACCCCGCAGCCGCGGGTGTCCCGGTTTGAGAGTACGACGGTAATTTGCTTATTTTCACACTTAGGCTTAAAAACATGGCGTTAGAGGGTGAGAACTCGAAACAGCCCCCGAACGACCCCGTGGGTGGCACCAACACCACCCACGGGACCAACGTAACTCGTAGGAACTGACCCCGCAACCGCGGGTCTCCCGGTTTGAGAGTACGACGGTAATTTGCTTATTTCCACACTTAGGCTTAAAAACATGGCGTTAGAGGGTGAGAATTCGAAACAGCCCCCGAACGGCCCCGTGGGTGGCACCAACACCACCCACGGGACCAACGTAACTCGTAGGAACTGACCCCGCAGCCGCGGGTGTCCCGGTTTGAGAGTACGGCGGTAATTTGCTTATTTCCACACTTAGGCTTAAAAACATGGCGTTAGAGGGTGAGATCTCGAAACAGCCCCCGAACGTCCCCGTGGGTGGCACCAACACCTCCCACGGGACCAACGTAACTCGTAGGAACTGACCCCGCAGCCGCGGGTGTCCCGGTTTGAGAGTACGACCGTAATTTGCTTATTTCCACACTTAGGCTTAAAAAAATGGCGTTAGAGGGTGAGAATTCAAAACAGCCCCCGAACGACCCCGTGGGTGGCACCAACACCACCCACGGGACCAACGTAACTCGTAGGAACTGACCCCGCAGCCGCGGGTGTCCCGGTTTGAGAGTACGACGGTAATTTGCTTATTTCCACACTTAGGCTTAAAAACATGGCGTTAGAGGGTGAGAACAAGAAACAGCCCCCGAACGGCCCCGTGGGTGGCACCAACACCTCCCACGGGACCAACGTAACTCGTAGGAACTGACCCCGCAGCCGCGGGTGTCCCGGTTTGAGAGTACGACGGTAATTTGCTTATTTCCACACTTAGGCTTGAAAACATGGCGTTAGAGGGTGAGAACTCGAAACAGCCCCCGAACGAACCCGCGGGTGGCACCAACACCACCCACGGGACCAACGTAACTCGTAGGAACTGACCCCGCAGCCGCGGGTGGCCCGGTTTGAGAGTACGACCGTAATTTTCTTATTTCCACACTTAGGCTTAAAAACATGGCGTTAGAGGGTGAGAACTCGAAACAGCCCCCGAACGGCCCCGTGGGTGGCTCCAACACCTCCCACGGGACCAACGTAACTCGTAGGAACTGACCCCGCAGCCGCGGGTGTCCCGGTTTGAGAGTACGACGGTAATTTCCTTATTTCCACACTTAGGCTTGAAAACATGGCGTTAGAGGGTGAGAACTCGAAACAGCCCCCGAACGACCCCGTGGGTGGCACCAACACCACCCACGGGACCAACGTAACTCGTAGGAACTGACCCCGCAGCCGCGGGTGGCCCGGTTTGAGAGTACGACAGTAATTTGTTTATTTCCACACTTAGGCTTAAAAACATGGCGTTAGAGGGTGAGAATTCGAAACATCCTCCGAACGGCCCCGTGGGTGGCACCAACACCACCCACGGGACCAACGTAACTCGTAGGAACTGACCCCGCAGCCGCGGGTGTCCCGGTTTGAGAGTACGGCGGTAATTTGCTTATTTCCACACTTAGGCTTAAAAACATGGCGTTAGAGGGTGAGAACTCGAAACAACCCCCGAACGGCCCCGTGGGTGGCACCAACACCTCCCACGGGACCAACGTAACTCGTAGGAACTGACCCCGCAGCCGCGGGTGTCCCGGTTTGAGAGTACGACGGTAATTTGCTTATTTCCACACTTAGGATTGAAAACATGGCGTTAGAGGGTGAGAACTCGAAACAGCCCCCGAACGACCCCGTGGGTGGCACCACCACCACCCACGGGACCAACATAACTCGTAGGAACTGACCCCTCAGCCGCGGGTGGACCGGTTTGAGAGTACGACAGTAATTTGGTTATTTCCACAGTTAGGCTTAAAAACATGGCGTTAGAGGGTGAGAACTCGAAACAGCCCCCGAACGTCCCCGTGGGTGGCACCACCACCTCCCACGGGACCAAAGTAACTCGTAGGAACTGACCCCGCAGCCGCGGGTCTCCCGGTTTGAGAGTACGACGGTAATTTGATTATTTCCACACTTAGGCTTGAAAACATGGCGTTAGAGGGTGAGAACTCGAAACAGCCCCCGAACGGCCCCGTGGGTGGCACCAACACCTCCCACGGGACCAACGTAACTCGTAGGAACTGACCCCGCAGCCGCGGGTGTCCCGTTTTGAGAGTACGACGGTAATTTGCTTATTTCCACACTTAGGCTTAAAAACATGGCGTTAGAGGGTGAGAACTCGAAACAGCCCCCGAACGTCCCCGTGGGTGGCACCACCACCTCCCACGGGACCAACGTAACTCGTAGGAACTGACCCCGCAGCCGCGGGTCTCCCGGTTTGAGAGTACGACGGTAATTTGGTTATTTCCACACTTAGGCTTGAAAACATGGCGTTAGAGGGTTAGAAATCGAAACAGCCCCCGAACGGCCCCGTGGGTGGCACCAACACCTCCCACGGGACCAACGTAACTCGTAGGAACTGACCCCGCAGCCGCGGGTGTCCCGGTTTGAGAGTACGACGGTAATTTGCTTATTTCCACACTTAGGCTTAAAAACATGGCGTTAGAGGGTGAGAACTCGAAACAGCCCCTGAACGGCCCCGTGGGTGGCACCAACACCTCCCACGGGACAAACGTAACTCGTAGGAACTGACCCCGCAGCCGCGGGTCTCCCCGTTTGAGAGTACGACGGTAATTTGCTGATTTCCACACTTAGGCTTAAAAACATGGCGTTAGAGGGTGAGAACTCGAAACATCCCCCGAACGGCCCCGTGGGTGGCACCAACACCTCCCACGGGACCAACGTAACTCGTTGGACAAACCCCGTAGCCGCGGGTCTCCCGGTTTGAGAGTACGACGGTAATTTGCTTATTTCCACACTTAGGCATAAAAACATGGCGTTAGAGGGTGAGAACTCGAAACAGCCCCCGAACGGCCCCGTGGGTGGCACCAACACCTCCCACGGGACCAACGTAACTCGTAGGAACTAACCCCGCAGCCGCGGGTCTCCCGATTTGAGAGTACGACGGTAATTTGCTTATTTCCACACTTAGGCTTTAAAACATGGCGTTAGAGGGTGAGAACTCGAAACAGCCCCCGAACGACCCCGTGGGTGGCACCAACACCTCCCACGGGACCAACGTAACTCGTAGGAACTGACCCCGCAGCCGCGGGTCTCCCGATTTGAGAGTACGACCGTAATTTGCTTATTTCCACATTTACGCTTAAAAACATGGCGTTAGAGGGTGAGAACTCGAAACAGCCCCCGAACGACCCCGTGGGTGGCACCAACACCACCCACGGGACCAACGTAACTCGTAGGAACTGACCCCGCAGCCGCGGGTCTCCCGGTTTGAGAGTACGACGGTAATTTGCTTATTTCCACACTTAGGCTTAAAAACATGGCGTTAGAGGGTGAGAACTCGAAACAGCCCCCGAACGACCCCGTGGGTGGCACCAACACCACCCACGGGACCAACGTAACTCGTAGGAACTGACCCCGCAGCCGCGGGTGTCCCGGTTTGAGAGTACGACGGTAATTTGCTTATTTCCACACTTAGGCTTAAAAACATGGCGTTAGAGGGTGAGAACTCGAAACAGCCCCCGAACGACCCCGTGGGTGGCACTAACACCACCCTCGGGACCAACGTAACTCGTAGGAACTTACCCCGCAGCCGCGGGTGTCCCGGTTTGAGAGTACGACGGTAATTTGCTTATTTCCACACTTAGGCTTATAAAAATGGCGTTAGATGGTGAGAACTCGAAACAGCCCCCGAACGGCCCCATGGGTGGCACCAACATCTCCCATGGGACGAACGTAACTCGTAGGAACTGACCCCGCAGCCGCGGGTGTCCCGGTTTGAGAGTACGACGGTAATTTGCTTATTTCCACACTTAGGCTTAAAAACATGGCGTTAGAGGGTGAGAACTCGAAACAGCCCCCAACGGCTCCGTGGGTGGTACCAACACCTCCCACGGGACCAACGTAACTCGTAGGAACTGACCCCACAGCCGCGGGTGTCCCGGTTTGAGAGTACGACGGTAATTTGCTTATTTCCACACTTAGGCTTGAAAACATGGCGTTAGAGGGTGAGAACTCAAAACAGCCCCCGAACGAACCCGCGGGTGGCACCAACACCACCCACGGGATCAACGTAACTCGTAGGAACTGACCCCTCAGCCGTGGGTGGCCCGGTTTGAGAGTACGACCGTAATTTGCTTATTTCCACACTTAGGCTTAAAAACATGGCGTTTGAGGGTGAGAACTCGAAACAGCCCCCGAACGGCCCCGTGGGTGGCACCAACACCTCCCACGGGACCAACGTAACTCGTAAGAACTGACCCCGCAGCCGCGGGTGGCCCGGTTTGAGAGTACGACAGTAATTTCTTTATTTCCACACTTAGGCTTAAAAACGTGGCGTTAGAGGGTGAGAACTCGAAACAGCCCCCGAACGTCCCCGTGGGTGGCACCAAAACCTCCCACGGGACCAACGTAACTCGTAAGAACTGACCCCGCAGCCGCGGGTCTCCCGGTTTGAGAGTACGACGGTAATTTGCTTATTTCCACACTTAGGCTAAAAACATGGCGTTAGAGGGTGAGAATTCGAAACAGCCCCCGAACGGCCCAGTGGGTGGCACCAACACCACCCACGGGACCAACGTAACTCGTAGGAACTGACCCCGCAGCCGCGGGTGTCCCGGTTTGAGAGTACGGCGGTAATTTGCTTATTTCCACACTTAGGCTTAAAAACATGGCGTTAGAGGGTGAGAACTCGAAACAACCCCCGAACGGCCCCGTGGGTGGCACCAACACCTCCCACGGGACCAACGTAACTCGTAGGAACTGACCCCGCAGCCGCGGGTGTCCCGGTTTGAGAGTACGACGGTAATTTGCTTATTTCCACACTTAGGCTTGAAAACATGGCGTTAGAGGGTGAGAACTCGAAACAGCCCCGAACGACCCCGTGGGTGGCACCAACACCACCCACGGGACCAACGTAACTCGTAGGAACTGACCCCGCAGCCGCGGGTGGCCCGGTTTGAGAGTACGACAGTAATTTGGTTATTTCCACACTTAGGCTTGAAAACATGGCGTTAGAGGGTGAGAAATCGAAACAGCCCCCGAACGGCCCCGTGGGTGGCACCAACACCTCCCACGGGACCAATGTAACTCGTAGGAACTGACCCCGCAGCCGCGGGTGTCCCGGTTTGAGAGTACGACGGTAATTTGCTTATTCCCACACTTAGGCTTAAAAACATGGCGTTAGAGGGTGAGAACTCGAAACAGCCCCCGAACGGCCCCGTGGGTGGCACCAACACCTCCCACGGGACAAACGTAACTCGTAGGAACTGACCCCGCAGCCGCGGGTCTCCCCGTTTGAGAGTACGACGGTAATTTGCTTATTTCCACACTTAGGCTTAAAAACATGGCGTTAGAGGGTGAGAACTCGAAACAGCCCCCGAACGGCCCCGTGGGTGGCACCAACACCTCCCACGGGACCAACGTAACTCGTTGGACTAACCCCGCAGCCGCGGGTCTCCCGGTTTGAGAGTACGACGGTAATTTGCTTATTTCCACACTTAGGCATAAAAACATGGCGTTAGAGGGTGAGAACTCGAAACAGCCCCCGAACGGCCCCGTGGGTGGCACCAACACCTCCCACGGGACCAACGTAACTCGTAGGAACTGATCCCGCAGCCGCGGGTCTCCCGGTTTGAGAGTACGACAGTAATTTTCTTATTTCCACACTTAGGCTTAAAAACATGGCGTTAGAGGGTGCGAACTCGAAACAGCCCCCGAACGACCCCGTGGGTGGCACCAACACCACCCACGGGACCAACGTAACTCGTAGGAACTGACCCCGCAGCCGCGGGTCTCCCGGTTTGAGAGTACGACGGTAATTTGCTTATTTCCACATTTAGGCTTAAAAACATGGCGTTAGAGGGTGAGAACTCGAAACAGCCCCCGAACGACCCCGTGGGTGGCACCAACACCACCCACGGGACCAACGTAACTCGTAGGAACTGACCCCGCAGCCGCGGGTGTCCCGGTTTGAGAGTACGACCGTAATTTGCTTATTTCCACACTTAGGCTTAAAAACATGGCGTTAGAGGGTGAGAACTCGAAACAGCCCCCGAACGACCCCGTGGGTGGCACTAACACCACCCTCGGGACCAACGTAACTCCTAGGAACTGACCCCGCAGCCGCGGGTGTCCCGGTTTGAGAGTACGACGGTAATTTGCTTATTTCCACACTTAGGCTTAAAAAAATGGCGTTAGATGGTGAGAACTCGAAACAGCCCCCGAACGGCCCCGTGGGTGGCACCAACATCTCCCATGGGACGAACGTAACTCGTAGGAACTGACCCCGCAGCCGCGGGTGTCCCGGTTTGAGAGTACGACGGTAATTTGCTTATTTCCACACTTAGGCTTAAAAACATGGCGTTAGAGGGTGAGAACTCGGAACAGCCCCCAACGGCTCCGTGGGTGGTACCAACACCTCCCACGGGACCAACGTAACTCGTAGGAACTGACCCCACAGCCGCGGGTGTCCCGGTTTGAGAGTACGACGGTAATTTGCTTATTTCCACACTTAGGCTTGAAAACATGGCGTTAGAGGGTGAGAACTCAAAACAGCCCCCGAACGAACCCGCGGGTGGCACCAACACCACCCACGGGATCAACGTAACTCGTAGGAACTGACCCCTCAGCCGCGGGTGGCCCGGTTTGAGAGTACGACCGTAATTTGCTTATTTCCACACTTAGGCTTAAAAACATGGCGTTTGAGGGTGAGAACTCGAAACAGCCCCCGAACGGCCCCGTGGGTGGCACCAACACCTCCCACGGGACCAACGTAACTCGTAAGTACTGACCCCGAAGCCGCGGGTGGCCCGGTTTGAGAGTACGACAGTAATTTCTTTATTTCCACACTTAGGCTTGAAAACATGGCGTTAGAGGGTGAGAACTCGAAACAGCCCCCGAACGGCCCCGTGGGTGGCACCAACACCTCCCACGGGACCAACGAAACTCGTAGGAACTGACCCCGCAGCCGCGGGTGTCCCGTTTTGAGAGTACGACGGTAATTTGCTTATTTCCACACTTAGGCTTAAAAACATGGCGTTAGAGGGTGAGATCTCGAAACAGCCCCCGAACGGCCCCGTGGGTGGCACCAACACCTCCCACGGGACCAACGTAACTCGTAGGAACTGACCCCGCAGCTGCGGGTGTCCCGGTTTGAGAGTACGGCGGTAATTTGCTTATTTCCACACTTAGGCTTGAAAACATGGCGTTAGAGGGTGAGAACTCGAAACAGCCCCCGAACGACCCCGTGGGTGGCACCAACACCACCCACGGGACCAACGTAACTCGTAGGAACTGACCCCGCAGCCGCGGGTGGCCCGGTTTGAGAGTACGACAGTAATTTGTTTATTTCCACACTTAGGCTTAAAAACATGGCGTTAGAGGGTGAGAACTCGAAACAGCCCCCGAACGTCCCCGTGGGTGGCACCACCACCTCCCACGGGACCAACGTAACTCGTAGGAACTGACCCCGCAGCCGCGGGTCTCCCGGTTTGAGAGTAAGACGGTAATTCGGTTATTTCCACACTTAGGCTTGAAAACATGGCGTTAGAGGGTGAGAACTCGAAACAGCCCCCGAACGGCCCCGTGGGTGGCACCAACACCTCCCACGGGACCAACGTAACTCGTAGGAACTGAACCTGCAGCCGCAGGTGTCCCGTTTTGAGAGTACGACGGTAATTTGCTTATTTCCACACTTAGGCTTAAAAACATGGGGTTAGAGGGTGAGAACTCGAAACAGCCCCTGAACGTCCCCGTGGGTGGCACCACCACCTCCCACGGGACCAACGTAACTCGTAGGAACTGACCCCGCAACCGCGGGTCTCCCGGTTTGAGAGTACGACGGTAATTTGGTTATTTCCACACTTAGGCTTGAAAACATGGCGTTAGAGGGTAAGAACTGGAAACAGCCCCCGAACGGCCCCGTGGGTGGCACCAACATCTCCCACGGGACCAACGTAACTCGTAGGAACTGACCCCGCAGCCGCGGGTGTCCCGGTTTGAGAGTACGACGGTAATTTGCTTATTTCCACACTTAGGCTTAAAAACATGGCGTTAGAGGGTGAGAACTCGAAACATCCCCTGAACGGCCCCGTGGGTGGCACCAACACCTCCCACGGGACAAACGTAACTCGTAGGAACTGACCCCGCAGCCGCGGGTCTCCCCGTTTGAGAGTACGACGGTAATTTGCTTATTTCCACACTTAGGCTTAAAAACATGGCGTTAGAGAGTGAGAACTCGAAACAGCCCCCGAACGGCCCCGTGGGTGGCACCACCACCTCCCACGGGACCAACGTAAGTCGTAGGAACTTACCCCGCAGCCGCGGGTCTCCCGGTTTGAGAGTACGACGGTAATTTGGTTATTTCCACACTTAGGCTTGAAAACATGGCGTTAGAGGGTGAGAAATCGAAACAGCCCCCGAACGGCCCCGTGGGTGGCACCAACACCTCCCACGGGACCAACGTAACTCGTAGGAACTGACCCCGCAGCCGCGGGTGTCCCGGTTTGAGAGTACGACGGTAATTTGCTTATTTCCACACTTAGGCTTAAAAAAATGGCGTTAGATGGTGAGAACTCGAAACAGCCCCCGAACGGCCCCGTGGGTGGCACCAACATCTCCCACGGGACCAACGTAACTCGTAGGAACTGACCCCGCAGCCGCGGGTGTCCCGGTTTGAGAGTACGACGGTAATTTGTTTATTTCCACACTTAGGCTTAAAAACATGGCGTTAGAGGGTGAGAACTCGAAACAGCCCCCGAACGTCCCCGTGGGTGGCAGCAACACCTCCCACGGGACCAACGTAACTAGTACGAACTGACCCCGCAGTCGCGGGTCTCCCGGTTTGAGAGTACGACGGTAATTTGCTTATTTCCACACTTAGGCTTAAAAACATGGCGTTAGAGGGTGAGAACTCGAAACAGCCCCCGAACGTCCCCGTGGGTGGCACCAACACCTCCCACGGGACCAACGTAACTCGTAGGAACTGACCCCGCAGCCGCGGGTCTCCCGGTTTGAGAGTACGACGGTAATTTGGTTATTCCCACACTTAGGCTTGAAAACATGGCGTTAGAGGGTGAGAACTCGAAACAGCCCCCGAACCGCCCCGTGGGTGGCACCAACACCTCCCACGGGACCAACGTAACTCGTAGGAACTGACCCCGCAGCCGCGGGTGTCCCGGTTTGAGAGTACGACGGTAATTTGCTTATTTTCACACTTAGGCTTAAAAACATGGCGTTAGAGGGTGAGAACTCGAAACAGCCCCCGAACGACCCCGTGGGTGGCACCAACACCACCCACGGGACCAACGTAACTCGTAGGAACTGACCCCGCAACCGCGGGTCTCCCGGTTTGAGAGTACGACGGTAATTTGCTTATTTCCACACTTAGGCTTAAAAACATGGCGTTAGAGGGTGAGAATTCGAAACAGCCCCCGAACGGCCCCGTGGGTGGCACCAACACCACCCACGGGACCAACGTAACTCGTAGGAACTGACCCCGCAGCCGCGGGTGTCCCGGTTTGAGAGTACGGCGGTAATTTGCTTATTTCCACACTTAGGCTTAAAAACATGGCGTTAGAGGGTGAGATCTCGAAACAGCCCCCGAACGTCCCCGTGGGTGGCACCAACACCTCCCACGGGACCAACGTAACTCGTAGGAACTGACCCCGCAGCCGCGGGTGTCCCGGTTTGAGAGTACGACCGTAATTTGCTTATTTCCACACTTAGGCTTAAAAAAATGGCGTTAGAGGGTGAGAATTCAAAACAGCCCCCGAACGACCCCGTGGGTGGCACCAACACCACCCACGGGACCAACGTAACTCGTAGGAACTGACCCCGCAGCCGCGGGTGTCCCGGTTTGAGAGTACGACGGTAATTTGCTTATTTCCACACTTAGGCTTAAAAACATGGCGTTAGAGGGTGAGAACAAGAAACAGCCCCCGAACGGCCCCGTGGGTGGCACCAACACCTCCCACGGGACCAACGTAACTCGTAGGAACTGACCCCGCAGCCGCGGGTGTCCCGGTTTGAGAGTACGACGGTAATTTGCTTATTTCCACACTTAGGCTTGAAAACATGGCGTTAGAGGGTGAGAACTCGAAACAGCTCCCGAACGAACCCGCGGGTGGCACCAACACCACCCACGGGACCAACGTAACTCGTAGGAACTGACCCCGCAGCCGCGGGTGGCCCGGTTTGAGAGTACGACCGTAATTTTCTTATTTCCACACTTAGGCTTAAAAACATGGCGTTAGAGGGTGAGAACTCGAAACAGCCCCCGAACGGCCCCGTGGGTGGCTCCAACACCTCCCACGGGACCAACGTAACTCGTAGGAACTGACCCCGCAGCCGCGGGTGTCCCGGTTTGAGAGTACGACGGTAATTTCCTTATTTCCACACTTAGGCTTGAAAACATGGCGTTAGAGGGTGAGAACTCGAAACAGCCCCCGAACGACCCCGTGGGTGGCACCAACACCACCCACGGGACCAACGTAACTCGTAGGAACTGACCCCGCAGCCGCGGGTGGCCCGGTTTGAGAGTACGACAGTAATTTGTTTATTTCCACACTTAGGCTTAAAAACATGGCGTTAGAGGGTGAGAACTCGAAACAGCCCCCGAACGTCCCCGTGGGTGGCACCACCACCTCCCACGGGACCAACGTAACTCGTAGGAACTGACCCCGCAGCCGCGGGTCTCCCGGTTTGAGAGTAAGACGGTAATTCGGTTATTTCCACACTTAGGCTTGAAAACATGGCGTTAGAGGGTGAGAACTCGAAACAGCCCCCGAACGGCCCCGTGGGTGGCACCAACACCTCCCACGGGACCAACGTAACTCGTAGGAACTGAACCTGCAGCCGCAGGTGTCCCGTTTTGAGAGTACGACGGTAATTTGCTTATTTCCACACTTAGGCTTAAAAACATGGGGTTAGAGGGTGAGAACTCGAAACAGCCCCTGAACGTCCCCGTGGGTGGCACCACCACCTCCCACGGGACCAACGTAACTCGTAGGAACTGACCCCGCAACCGCGGGTCTCCCGGTTTGAGAGTACGACGGTAATTTGGTTATTTCCACACTTAGGCTTGAAAACATGGCGTTAGAGGGTAAGAACTGGAAACAGCCCCCGAACGGCCCCGTGGGTGGCACCAACATCTCCCACGGGACCAACGTAACTCGTAGGAACTGACCCCGCAGCCGCGGGTGTCCCGGTTTGAGAGTACGACGGTAATTTGCTTATTTCCACACTTAGGCTTAAAAACATGGCGTTAGAGGGTGAGAACTCGAAACATCCCCTGAACGGCCCCGTGGGTGGCACCAACACCTCCCACGGGACAAACGTAACTCGTAGGAACTGACCCCGCAGCCGCGGGTCTCCCCGTTTGAGAGTACGACGGTAATTTGCTTATTTCCACACTTAGGCTTAAAAACATGGCGTTAGAGAGTGAGAACTCGAAACAGCCCCCGAACGGCCCCGTGGGTGGCACCACCACCTCCCACGGGACCAACGTAAGTCGTAGGAACTTACCCCGCAGCCGCGGGTCTCCCGGTTTGAGAGTACGACGGTAATTTGGTTATTTCCACACTTAGGCTTGAAAACATGGCGTTAGAGGGTGAGAAATCGAAACAGCCCCCGAACGGCCCCGTGGGTGGCACCAACACCTCCCACGGGACCAACGTAACTCGTAGGAACTGACCCCGCAGCCGCGGGTGTCCCGGTTTGAGAGTACGACGGTAATTTGCTTATTTCCACACTTAGGCTTAAAAAAATGGCGTTAGATGGTGAGAACTCGAAACAGCCCCCGAACGGCCCCGTGGGTGGCACCAACATCTCCCACGGGACCAACGTAACTCGTAGGAACTGACCCCGCAGCCGCGGGTGTCCCGGTTTGAGAGTACGACGGTAATTTGTTTATTTCCACACTTAGGCTTAAAAACATGGCGTTAGAGGGTGAGAACTCGAAACAGCCCCCGAACGTCCCCGTGGGTGGCAGCAACACCTCCCACGGGACCAACGTAACTAGTACGAACTGACCCCGCAGTCGCGGGTCTCCCGGTTTGAGAGTACGACGGTAATTTGCTTATTTCCACACTTAGGCTTAAAAACATGGCGTTAGAGGGTGAGAACTCGAAACAGCCCCCGAACGTCCCCGTGGGTGGCACCAACACCTCCCACGGGACCAACGTAACTCGTAGGAACTGACCCCGCAGCCGCGGGTCTCCCGGTTTGAGAGTACGACGGTAATTTGGTTATTCCCACACTTAGGCTTGAAAACATGGCGTTAGAGGGTGAGAACTCGAAACAGCCCCCGAACCGCCCCGTGGGTGGCACCAACACCTCCCACGGGACCAGCGTAACTCGTAGGAACTGACCCCGCAGCCGCGGGTGTCCCGGTTTGAGAGTACGACGGTAATTTGCTTATTTTCACACTTAGGCTTAAAAACATGGCGTTAGAGGGTGAGAACTCGAAACAGCCCCCGAACGACCCCGTGGGTGGCACCAACACCACCCACGGGACCAACGTAACTCGTAGGAACTGACCCCGCAACCGCGGGTCTCCCGGTTTGAGAGTACGACGGTAATTTGCTTATTTCCACACTTAGGCTTAAAAACATGGCGTTAGAGGGTGAGAATTCGAAACAGCCCCCGAACGGCCCCGTGGGTGGCACCAACACCACCCACGGGACCAACGTAACTCGTAGGAACTGACCCCGCAGCCGCGGGTGTCCCGGTTTGAGAGTACGGCGGTAATTTGCTTATTTCCACACTTAGGCTTAAAAACATGGCGTTAGAGGGTGAGATCTCGAAACAGCCCCCGAACGTCCCCGTGGGTGGCACCAACACCTCCCACGGGACCAACGTAACTCGTAGGAACTGACCCCGCAGCCGCGGGTGTCCCGGTTTGAGAGTACGACCGTAATTTGCTTATTTCCACACTTAGGCTTAAAAAAATGGGGTTAGAGGGTGAGAATTCAAAACAGCCCCCGAACGACCCCGTGGGTGGCACCAACACCACCCACGGGACCAACGTAACTCGTAGGAACTGACCCCGCAGCCGCGGGTGTCCCGGTTTGAGAGTACGACGGTAATTTGCTTATTTCCACACTTAGGCTTAAAAACATGGCGTTAGAGGGTGAGAACAAGAAACAGCCCCCGAACGGCCCCGTGGGTGGCACCAACACCTCCCACGGGACCAACGTAACTCGTAGGAACTGACCCCGCAGCCGCGGGTGTCCCGGTTTGAGAGTACGACGGTAATTTGCTTATTTCCACACTTAGGCTTGAAAACATGGCGTTAGAGGGTGAGAACTCGAAACAGCTCCCGAACGAACCCGCGGGTGGCACCAACACCACCCACGGGACCAACGTAACTCGTAGGAACTGACCCCGCAGCCGCGGGTGGCCCGGTTTGAGAGTACGACCGTAATTTTCTTATTTCCACACTTAGGCTTAAAAACATGGCGTTAGAGGGTGAGAACTCGAAACAGCCCCCGAACGGCCCCGTGGGTGGCTCCAACACCTCCCACGGGACCAACGTAACTCGTAGGAACTGACCCCGCAGCCGCGGGTGTCCCGGTTTGAGAGTACGACGGTAATTTCCTTATTTCCACACTTAGGCTTGAAAACATGGCGTTAGAGGGTGAGAACTCGAAACAGCCCCCGAACGACCCCGTGGGTGGCACCAACACCACCCACGGGACCAACGTAACTCGTAGGAACTGACCCCGCAGCCGCGGGTGGCCCGGTTTGAGAGTACGACAGTAATTTGTTTATTTCCACACTTAGGCTTAAAAACATGGCGTTAGAGGGTGAGAATTCGAAACATCCTCCGAACGGCCCCGTGGGTGGCACCAACACCACCCACGGGACCAACGTAACTCGTAGGAACTGACCCCGCAGCCGCGGGTGTCCCGGTTTGAGAGTACGGCGGTAATTTGCTTATTTCCACACTTAGGCTTAAAAACATGGCGTTAGAGGGTGAGAACTCGAAACAACCCCCGAACGGCCCCGTGGGTGGCACCAACACCTCCCACGGGACCAACGTAACTCGTAGGAACTGACCCCGCAGCCGCGGGTGTCCCGGTTTGAGAGTACGACGGTAATTTGCTTATTTCCACACTTAGGATTGAAAACATGGCGTTAGAGGGTGAGAACTCGAAACAGCCCCCGAACGACCCCGTGGGTGGCACCACCACCACCCACGGGACCAACATAACTCGTAGGAACTGACCCCTCAGCCGCGGGTGGACCGGTTTGAGAGTACGACAGTAATTTGGTTATTTCCACAGTTAGGCTTAAAAACATGGCGTTAGAGGGTGAGAACTCAAAACAGCCCCCGAACGTCCCCGTGGGTGGCACCACCACCTCCCACGGGACCAAAGTAACTCGTAGGAACTGACCCCGCAGCCGCGGGTCTCCCGGTTTGAGAGTACGACGGTAATTTGATTATTTCCACACTTAGGCTTGAAAACATGGCGTTAGAGGGTGAGAACTCGAAACAGCCCCCGAACGGCCCCGTGGGTGGTACCAACACCTCCCACGGGACCAACGTAACTCGTAGGAACTGACCCCGCAGCCGCGGGTGTCCTGTTTTGAGAGTACGACGGTAATTTGCTTATTTCCACACTTAGGCTTAAAAACATGGCGTTAGAGGGTGAGAACTCGAAACAGCCCCCGAACGTCCCCGTGGGTGGCACCACCACCTCCCACGGGACCAACGTAACTCGTAGGAACTGACACCGCAGCCGCGGGTCTCCCGGTTTGAGAGTACGACGGTAATTTGGTTATTTCCACACTTAGGCTTGAAAACATGGCGTTAGAGGGTTAGAAATCGAAACAGCCCCCGAACGGCCCCGTGGGTGGCACCAACACCTCCCACGGGACCAACGTAACTCGTAGGAACTGACCCCGCAGCCGCGGGTGTCCCGGTTTGAGAGTACGACGGTAATTTGCTTATTTCCACACTTAGGCTTAAAAACATGGCGTTAGAGGGTGAGAACTCGAAACAGCCCCTGAACGGCCCCGTGGGTGGCACCAACACCTCCCACGGGACAAACGTAACTCGTAGGAACTGACCCCGCAGCCGCGGGTCTCCCCGTTTGAGAGTACGACGGTAATTTGCTGATTTCCACACTTAGGCTTAAAAACATGGCGTTAGAGGGTGAGAACTCGAAACATCCCCCGAACGGCCCCGTGGGTGGCACCAACACCTCCCACGGGACCAACGTAACTCGTTGGACAAACCCCGCAGCCGCGGGTCTCCCGGTTTGAGAGTACGACGGTAATTTGCTTATTTCCACACTTAGGCATAAAAACATGGCGTTAGAGGGTGAGAACTCGAAACAGCCCCCGAACGGCCCCGTGGGTGGCACCAACACCTCCCACGGGACCAACGTAACTCGTAGGAACTGACCCCGCAGCCGCGGGTCTCCCGATTTGAGAGTACGACGGTAATTTGCTTATTTCCACACTTAGGCTTTAAAACATGGCGTTAGAGGGTGAGAACTCGAAACAGCCCCCGAACGACCCCGTGGGTGGCACCAACACCTCCCACGGGACCAACGTAACTCGTAGGAACTGACCCCGCAGCCGCGGGTCTCCCGATTTGAGAGTACGACCGTAATTTGCTTATTTCCACATTTACGCTTAAAAACATGGCGTTAGAGGGTGAGAACTCGAAACAGCCCCCGAACGACCCCGTGGGTGGCACCAACACCACCCACGGGACCAACGTAACTCGTAGGAACTGACCCCGCAGCCGCGGGTCTCCCGGTTTGAGAGTACGACGGTAATTTGCTTATTTCCACACTTAGGCTTAAAAACATGGCGTTAGAGGGTGAGAACTCGAAACAGCCCCCGAACGACCCCGTGGGTGGCACCAACACCACCCACGGGACCAACGTAACTCGTAGGAACTGACCCCGCAGCCGCGGGTCTCCCGGTTTGAGAGTACGACCGTAATTTGCTTATTTCCACACTTAGGCTTAAAAACATGGCGTTAGAGGGTGAGAACTCGAAACAGCCCCCGAACGACCCCGTGGGTGGCGCTAACACCACCCTCGGGACCAACGTAACTCGTAGGATCTGACCCCGCAGCCGCGGGTGTCCCGGTTTGAGAGTACGACGGTAATTTGCTTATTTCCACACTTACGCTTAAAAAAATGGCGTTAGATGGTGAGAACTCGAAACAGCCCCCGAACGGCCCCGTGGGTGGCACCAACATCTCCCATGGGACGAACGTAACTCGTAGGAACTGACCCCGCAGCCGCGGGTGTCCCGGTTTGAGAGTACGACGGTAATTTGCTTATTTCCAAACTTAGGCTTAAAAACATGGCGTTAGAGGGTGAGAACTCGAAACAGCCCCCAACGGCTCCGTGGGTGGTACCAACACCTCCCACGGGACCAACGTAACTCGTAGGAACTGACCCCACAGCCGCGGGTGTCCCGGTTTGAGAGTACGACGGTAATTTGCTTATTTCCACACTTAGGCTTGAAAACATGGCGTTAGAGGGTGAGAACTCCAAACAGCCCCCGAACGAACCCGCGGGTGGCACCAACACCACCCACGGGATCAACGTAACTCGTAGGAACTGACCCCTCAGCCGTGGGTGGCCCGGTTTGAGAGTACGACCGTAATTTGCTTATTTCCACACTTAGGCTTAAAAACATGGCGTTTGAGGGTAAGAACTCGAAACAGCCCCCGAACGGCCCCGTGGGTGGCACCAACACCTCCCACGGGACCAACGTAACTCGTAAGAACTGACCCCGCAGCCGCGGGTGGCCCGGTTTGAGAGTACGACAGTAATTTCTTTATTTCCACACTTAGGCTTAAAAACGTGGCGTTAGAGGGTGAGAACTCGAAACAGCCCTCGAACGTCCCCGTGGGTGGCACCAAAACCTCCCACGGGACCAACGTAACTCGTAAGAACTGACCCCGCAGCCGCGGGTCTCCCGGTTTGAGAGTACGACGGTAATTTGCTTATTTCCACACTTAGGCTAAAAACATGGCGTTAGAGGGTGAGAATTCGAAACAGCCCCCGAACGGCCCCGTGGGTGGCACCAACACCACCCACGGGACCAACGTAACTCGTAGGAACTGACCCCGCAGCCGCGGGTGGCACCAACACCTCCCACGGGACCAACGTAACTCGTAGGAACTGACCCCGCAGCCGCGGGTGTCCCGGTTTGAGAGTACGACGGTAATTTGCTTATTTCCACACTTAGGCTTGAAAACATGGCGTTAGAGGGTGAGAACTCGAAACAGCCCCCGAACGACCC
Source organism: Sambucus nigra (assembly GCA_949130495.1). NCBI lineage: Eukaryota > Viridiplantae > Streptophyta > Magnoliopsida > Dipsacales > Adoxaceae > Sambucus > Sambucus nigra. The sequence continues at coordinate 544,919,076 of OX422215.1, forward strand.
CGTGGGTGGCACCAACACCACCCACGGGACCAACGTAACTCGTAGGAACTGACCCCGCAGCCGCGGGTGGCCCGGTTTGAGAGTACGACAGTAATTTGTTTATTTCCACACTTAGGCTTAAAAACATGGCGTTAGAGGGTGAGAACTCGAAACAGCCCCCGAACGTCCCCGTGGGTGGCACCACCACCTCCCACGGGACCAACGTAACTCGTAGGAACTGACCCCGCAGCCGCGGGCCTCCCGGTTTGAGAGTACGACGGTAATTTGGTTATTTCCACACTTAGGCTTGAAAACATGGCGTTAGAGGGTGAGAACTCGAAACAGCCCCCGAACGGCCCCGTGGGTGGCACCAACACCTCCCACGGGACCAACGAAACTCGTAGGAACTGACCCCGCAGCCGCGGGTGTCCCGTTTTGAGAGTACGACGGTAATTTGCTTATTTCCACACTTAGGCTTAAAAACATGGCGTTAGAGGGTGAGAACTCGAAACAGCCCCCGAACGTCCCCGTGAGTGGCACCACCACCTCCCACGGGACCAACGTAACTCGTAGGAACTGACCCCGCAGCCGCGGGTCTCCCGGTTTGAGAGTACGACGGTAATTTGGTTATTTCCACACTTAGGCTTGAAAACATGGCGTTAGAGGGTGAGAAATCGAAACAGCCCCCGAACGGCCCCGTGGGTGGCACCAACACCTCCCACGGGACCAATGTAACTCGTAGGAACTGACCCCGCAGCCGCGGGTGTCCCGGTTTGAGAGTACGACGGTAATTTGCTTATTCCCACACTTAGGCTTAAAAACATGGCGTTAGAGGGTGAGAACTCGAAACAGCCCCCGAACGGCCCCGTGGGTGGCACCAACACCTCCCACGGGACAAACGTAACTCGTAGGAACTGACCCCGCAGCCGCGGGTCTCCCCGTTTGAGAGTACGACGGTAATTTGCTTATTTCCACACTTAGGCTTAAAAACATGGCGTTAGAGGGTGAGAACTCGAAACAGCCCCCGAACGGCCCCGTGGGTGGCACCAACACCTCCCACGGGACCAACGTAACTCGTTGGACTAACCCCGCAGCCGCGGGTCTCCCGGTTTGAGAGTACGACGGTAATTTGCTTATTTCCACACTTAGGCATAAAAACATGGCGTTAGAGGGTGAGAACTCGAAACAGCCCCCGAACGGCCCCGTGGGTGGCACCAACACCTCCCACGGGACCAACGTAACTCGTAGGAACTGATCCCGCAGCCGCGGGTCTCCCGGTTTGAGAGTACGACAGTAATTTTCTTATTTCCACACTTAGGCTTAAAAACATGGCGTTAGAGGGTGCGAACTCGAAACAGCCCCCGAACGACCCCGTGGGTGGCACCAACACCACCCACGGGACCAACGTAACTCGTAGGAACTGACCCCGCAGCCGCGGGTCTCCCGGTTTGAGAGTACGACGGTAATTTGCTTATTTCCACACTTAGGCTTAAAAACATGGCGTTAGAGGGTGAGAACTCGAAACAGCCCCCGAACGACCCCGTGGGTGGCACCAACACCACCCACGGGACCAACGTAACTCGTAGGAACTGACCCCGCAGCCGCGGGTGTCCCGGTTTGAGAGTACGACCGTAATTTGCTTATTTCCACACTTAGGCTTAAAAACATGGCGTTAGAGGGTGAGAACTCGAAACAGCCCCCGAACGACCCCGTGGGTGGCACTAACACCACCCTCGGGACCAACGTAACTCGTAGGAACTGACCCCGCAGCCGCGGGTGTCCCGGTTTGAGAGTACGACGGTAATTTGCTTATTTCCACACTTAGGCTTAAAAAAATGGCGTTAGATGGTGAGAACTCGAAACAGCCCCCGAACGGCCCCGTGGGTGGCACCAACATCTCCCATGGGACGAACGTAACTCGTAGGAACTGACCCCGCAGCCGCGGGTGTCCCGGTTTGAGAGTACGACGGTAATTTGCTTATTTCCACACTTAGGCTTAAAAACATGGCGTTAGAGGGTGAGAACTCGAAACAGCCCCCAACGGCTCCGTGGGTGGTACCAACACCTCCCACGGGACCAACGTAACTCGTAGGAACTGACCCCACAGCCGCGGGTGTCCCGGTTTGAGAGTACGACGGTAATTTGCTTATTTCCACACTTAGGCTTGAAAACATGGCGTTAGAGGGTGAGAACTCAAAACAGCCCCCGAACGAACCCGCGGGTGGCACCAACACCACCCACGGGATCAACGTAACTCGTAGGAACTGACCCCTCAGCCGCGGGTGGCCCGGTTTGAGAGTACGACCGTAATTTGCTTATTTCCACACTTAGGCTTAAAAACATGGCGTTTGAGGGTGAGAACTCGAAACAGCCCCCGAACGGCCCCGTGGGTGGCACCAACACCTCCCACGGGACCAACGTAACTCGTAAGTACTGACCCCGCAGCCGCGGGTGGCCCGGTTTGAGAGTACGACAGTAATTTCTTTATTTCCACACTTAGGCTTAAAAACGTGGCGTTAGAGGGTGAGAACTCGAAACAGCCCCCGAACGTCCCCGTGGGTGGCACCAAAACCTCCCACGGGACCAACGTAACTCGTAAGAACTGACCCCGCAGCCGCGGGTCTCCCGGTTTGAGAGTACGACGGTAATTTGCTTATTTCCACACTTAGGCTAAAAACATGGCGTTAGGGGGTGAGAATTCGAAACAGCCCCCGAACGGCCCCGTGGGTGGCACCAACACCACCCACGGGACCAACGTAACTCGTAGGAACTGACCCCGCAGCCGCGGGTGTCCCGGTTTGAGAGTACGGCGGTAATTTGCTTATTTCCACACTTAGGCTTAAAAACATGGCGTTAGAGGGTGAGAACTCGAAACAACCCCCGAACGGCCCCGTGGGTTGCACCAACACCTCCCACGGGACCAACGTAACTCGTAGGAACTGACCCCGCAGCCGCGGGTGTCCCGGTTTGAGAGTACGACGGTAATTTGCTTATTTCCACACTTAGGCTTGAAAACATGGCGTTAGAGGGTGAAAACTCGAAACAGCCCCCGAACGACCCCGTGGGTGGCACCAACACCACCCACGGGACCAACGTAACTCGTAGGAACTGACCCCGCAGCCGCGGGTGGCCCGGTTTGAGAGTACGACAGTAATTTGTTTATTTCCACACTTAGGCTTAAAAACATGGCGTTAGAGGGTGAGAACTCGAAACAGCCCCCGAACGTCCCCGTGGGTGGCACCACCACCTCCCATGGGACCAACGTAACTCGTAGGAACTGACCCCGCAGCCGCGGGCCTCCCGGTTTGAGAGTACGACGGTAATTTGGTTATTTCCACACTTAGGCTTGAAAACATGGCGTTAGAGGGTGAGAACTCGAAACAGCCCCCGAACGGCCCCGTGGGTGGCACCAACACCTCCCACGGGACCAACGAAACTCGTAGGAACTGACCCCGCAGCCGCGGGTGTCCCGTTTTGAGAGTACGACGGTAATTTGCTTATTTCCACACTTAGGCTTAAAAACATGGCGTTAGAGGGTGAGAACTCGAAACAGCTCCCGAACGTCCCCGTGAGTGGCACCACCACCTCCCACGGGACCAACGTAACTCGTAGGAACTGACCCCGCAGCCGCGGGTCTCCCGGTTTGAGAGTACGACGGTAATTTGGTTATTTCCACACTTAGGCTTGAAAACATGGCGTTAGAGGGTGAGAAATCGAAACAGCCCCCGAACGGCCCCGTGGGTGGCACCAACACCTCCCACGGGACCAATGTAACTCGTAGGAACTGACCCCGCAGCCGCGGGTGTCCCGGTTTGAGAGTACGACGGTAATTTGCTTATTCCCACACTTAGGCTTAAAAACATGGCGTTAGAGGGTGAGAACTCGAAACAGCCCCCGAACGGCCCCGTGGGTGGCACCAACACCTCCCACGGGACAAACGTAACTCGTAGGAACTGACCCCGCAGCCGCGGGTCTCCCCGTTTGAGAGTACGACGGTAATTTGCTTATTTCCACACTTAGGCTTAAAAACATGGCGTTAGAGGGTGAGAACTCGAAACAGCCCCCGAACGGCCCCGTGGGTGGCACCAACACCTCCCACGGGACCAACGTAACTCGTTGGACTAACCCCGCAGCCGCGGGTCTCCCGGTTTGAGAGTACGACGGTAATTTGCTTATTTCCACACTTAGGCATAAAAACATGGCGTTAGAGGGTGAGAACTCGAAACAGCCCCCGAACGGCCCCGTGGGTGGCACCAACACCTCCCACGGGACCAACGTAACTCGTAGGAACTGACCCCGCAGCCGCGGGTCTCCCGGTTTGAGAGTACGACAGTAATTTGCTTATTTCCACACTTAGGCTTAAAAACATGGCGTTAGAGGGTGCGAACTCGAAACAGCCCCCGAACGACCCCGTGGGTGGCACCAACACCACCCACGGGACCAACGTAACTCGTAGGAACTGACCCCGCAGCCGCGGGTCTCCCGGTTTGAGAGTACGACGGTAATTTGCTTATTTCCACACTTAGGCTTAAAAAAATGGCGTTAGATGGTGAGAACTCGAAACAGCCCCCGAACGGCCCCGTGGGTGGCACCAACACCTCCCACGGGACCAACGTAACTCGTAGAAACTGACCCCGCAGCCGCGGGTGTCCCCGTTTGAGAGTACGACGGTAATTTGCTTATTTCCACACTTAGGCTTAAAAACATGGCGTTAGAGGGTGAGAACTCGAAACAGCCCCCGAACGGCCCCATGGGTGGCACCAACACCTCCCACGGGACCAACGTAACTCGTAGGAACTGACCCGGCAGCTGCGGGTGTCCCGGTTTGAGAGTACGGCATTAATTTGCCTATTTCCACACTTAGGCTTAAAAACATGGCGTTAGAGGGTGAGAACTCGAAACAACCCCCGAACGGCCCCGTGGGTGGCACCAACACCTCCCACGGGACCAACGTAACTCGTAGGAACTGATCCCGCAGCCGCGGGTCTCCGAGTTTGAGAGTACTTTCCACACTTAATTTTTATATTTATACTTGGTTACTGATAATTTTAACTCATATATGCAATTTTTCAGCTTGATTAATTTTTTTGTAATACTACTTGGTTACTAATACTTTTGTTTTTTGTATCCTATCATTTGTAGGATTTTTGCACGTGGATCAAATGAAGGAGGCAATGGTTTACAACATGATGATTATTTATATGTTGTGGACATTCAGGATAATGTTTTTTATGTGTTATAGCCGTGCAGGTTTTATTGTTTAGTTTTATGGCCGTGCGGGCTTTTATAATTTGATTGTTGAATTTTATAGCCGTGCGGGCTTTATAATAAGCAGGTTTTTCATTTACAGGTTTTGGAATGTCAAGAAAATAGAGGAAACTTTGTCCAATTTTTTTTTGGTCTGTGAATTATTAAGACGTGTAATATTTTTAAGTTTGTATATATATTTGTTTATTAACAACATTCTCAATTCGCAATTTGTGATTTTTTTTTTATTGTTTTGCCTATAATAAATATTTGTAACACCTCGTAGCAACCGATGATGCACTCACAGGAACCCCAATTTTAGGATTGGACAAAAAAAAATACATTTTTTTTAAATTACAGATAAATATGGTCATGGACTTTGTCCATGACCATTTTTATTTTTTTTTGTCCCGCTTAAAAATGGTCGCGGCCAAAGTCCGCGACCATTTTTTATTATTTTTTGTCACGGTAATGGGTTGCGGACTAGGGCCGCGACCAATTTTTTTTATTTTTTTTTGTCACGCACATGGGTCGCGGCCAAAGTCCGCGACCAATTTGTCACGGTCGTGGGTTATGGACAAGGGCCGCGACCAATTTTTTTAAATTTTTTTTGTCACGCACATGGATCGCGGACTTTGGCCGCGACCAATTTGTCACGGTTGTGGGTCATGGATAAGGGCCGCGACCAATTTTTTTAATTTTTTTTTGTCACGCACATGGGTCGCGGACTTTGGCCGCGACCAATTTGTCACGGTTGTGGGTCACGGATTAGAGCCGCGACCCGTCACGGCATGGGTCACGGCCAAAGTCCGCGACCATTTGCCGTGACCTCTCTTGGCCGTGACCATTTTTTGGTCACGGACTTGGGCCGCGACCCACGAAAATGGTCACGCCAGAAATGGTCACGGCCAAAGTCCGCGACCCACAGTTTTGGTCAGGGATTTTGGCCGTGACCAATCGCCAGTTTTGGTGTAGTGATGATGAAAAAATAAGATGTGTGATAATAGATTAAATTAATTCGCAAGATTCCAATAAAATCTTATTTAATTAGAGTCTATATAAACCCAAATAAATCAACACTTAAACATGCATCTATGTGTGTGCGCGTGTCAAACCATAAATATATGAAGCATGTGACACAAAGTTAAAGAAAAAACCCCTTTCGGGTAAAACCTTTTCTTTCTAGAACTTTAAAGAATTTACAAGACCATTGCTTACATACAACCTGATAATCGCCCACAAGTGTAACACACGGTGTCTTTGTCAAATATCCAAAGCAACGGCTAGAAATACAGATTGACATAGAAATACCCGCAGGTGTCGATTCTGATGTCGTCGGCTGGAATCTCCCTCAGGAACTCCAGGTGCGCAGCAATGAAGAAGAAACCGACTTCTCCACAAGGGTTGAACAAACTCAAAGTTGTGTTCTTGGGTTTCAAAAGGATTCAAAAAGGTTTGGCAATGGTGAGTGAATCAAAACATGAGTTTTGGAACTCAAAAATATGAAGACTTGATGTATTTGGACTCTAAAAAACGTTTCTCAAAGTCTTGCAAAATAACTCCGCCGAGGTTGGCTTTTATAAGGAAACCAGAAAGAGTTCTAAAATTCTGGAACTCTGTCTAGCGTCCGGTACCCCGAACCGGTTCAGGTGTACCTTGAATCGATTAGCCCCTGAACCGGCTTGGCTTTCGGTTCGCAGAAAATCGTTGGAACATGGGGCTGAAATACTTAGCATTTTTCCAAGTCTTTTTCTGAAAATATACTCTATTTTAAAAGGGCCATAACTTTTTCACCGTAGCTCGGATTGAGGTGCTGTTTCTTCCAGTATCTTCGTTGCGGTGATCTCTACAACTTTCTAGTTGACCAGACCTCTGGACGATGGCTATAAAATTATCAAAATTCCCTTGAACTTCCATATCTTGCCTTCTTTCACTGTTTTTGACTTCTCTTGCGTACCACTTGCATAAAGTCCCTAAAATCATGGAACGTGAAGTCGTTGAGGCATATATGGGACACATGATGGAGATGTTAAATGCCTGATTCCCGAAATTTGGATTGAGGCCTTCGTATGAGATCGTGTAGAGACGTGCCAAATGTAGCGGCTTACGACATACACAACTGTAAGATATCGGACATGTGAAATATGTCCTTACAAATCTCTCCCTTTGTCTATGTCGGTACATACATAAAAAATTCGAATTATCAAATAAAAAATTTCCCATACAAATCTACCTTCCTATGAACCCAAAACTGGAAAGATACAAATGAATAAGTCTTCATCGTTTGTTCTTCAAACATTCAGGAATCTCAAATCTTTTCTCATCAGGGTGTGTAATATATGATCATCAATGTAGTACCTACACACATGAGATAAAGAAAAATACCAAGTGACGTATCGAGTTTGAAATGAGATAAACATAGAAACCAATTTATGAGAAAAACTCAAAACTTCAAAATTCCCCCATAATATGATAATTCTTGCTCCCCCTTTTTATTATGTCCCCCAAATAGATAAATATGAAGAATAAATCAAACAAGCAAAATCGGGGTGTCATGGTATTCAAAACAAGGGATCAAACAAATGGCAAACGTGCTCATTCAAGGAGATGCCCAAAAAATCTTCACAAACTATTTTTGATTTTTCAAAATTTTCGTACAAAATAGGATACAAACAAAATCACACCATGGATTTAAACTAAAAACAACCAAGTCATGGAAATGGAATGTGTGGGTTTGAACACATTCGATAGGTAGATAAACTCAATCAATCATATGTGCACGATGCATATGTGTACTATTAATGAATGAACATCAAAAGTATCCTTAGGTGTAAAAATTTGTTGGATTTTGGATGACATCGTCTTATACAAATAAAAAAATCAATGTGATTTCCACACCAATAACGTCCAAAACTATTTAGCGCTTTTTCAATATTTTCAAGGACATACAAACCCGTTATAAAATCTCCAACCAAACACCCTCATATATATTTTCTTTTTGAGGTAATCTAAATTCTCAAACATTGGAGAATTGGTGTTAAAACCTAGATGACCCATAATTGGCATGAATTTATTTTTATTGCCTTTAATTTTTTTTTCGGGCTCTTTTAAACCTCTTTGGACCTCGGATAATAAAATTTCTCAATTTGTTTAGGTTTAATTAAACGGCGGCTTAATCACAAAGGATAAATGAAAATCTTTCGTAGCCTTACACCGTTTTTAAACAAAGCACACAAACGACTCTTATATACACAATTTTCTTATCAAGTTTTATCGCGCTTGGTTCGTTTTAAGGATAGGATTGAAGTGAAAACACCCAACCAACATGTGGTAAGAAAGACACAATAATCAAACAAATCCATACACGTGTGCAATAAAGGAAAACATGAGTCAAGCATGTAGGAAGTAACACTTAATTACATCTTAATGACTCCAATCATTATAAATCACATGGATGACTTGACCTATTGTATCAAAACACTATCAAATAGTCACATGAAAAAAATGGAATGATGTTGTGACTCGATCATCCTAAGTGTTCATCCATAAAAGGTGCAAACAAAATACGAAAATCTTTTTGGATTTTTCAAAATTTTATCAAAATAAAATCTTTTTGTATTTTTCTATTTAAAAAAAAATTAAAACATACAAACATGATATATACTAACACTAGGAAAATACTACCATCATGAAAAACATCCTATGCTAGTAAACAAGTCAAACCTCAATGTTTAGGCACGAAGGGGTTTTCAAAGGAGGTGACAACTTATGAAAAACCTCCATCAATTCTTGTGAAGTTTTGACTAAATTAACATAACTTGCTCACTTAAATGTGAAAACTCTCTCATGTAGTCTCCGGGAGCATGTAAAGTATCATGTGTGGTTGCATGTGTGCCAGAAACAAGTGTAGCAGCAAAATGTGATACATAACCCAACTTAAAACAAAATTCCCTAAGGTGACCTCTCCTCTTGCAATGTGAGCAAACATAAATAGGCCTAGGAACGCCTCTCTCAAAAACTCTAGGGCGCACTCTCCTAATAGGAATGGGATGCCTAGGTGGGTTAGGGTGAGACTTACATGAATCTATCACTAAAGTGGGAACCGACTCTGGTGCTAATTGGGAAGTTGAAGCACCGTCATGACTTATTCCTAAATTCTCACCTTTACCCTTAAGAACCACCTTTTCAACCTTCTTAGGTGCGTTCTCAAAATTGACTTTGACCTCCCTGGCACGTTCGAGATCACTCTCGAGTTGGAATACACGTGTCGTCAGACTAGACAACATGTTGGTCAGATTACACTTCTCCTTTCTCAAAACCTCATTCTCTTTCTCCAAATCTGAAACCCGACGACCTAAATCTCGATTATACTTCTTTGTTTTTAAGGTCTCGGTGTACAAATCTCTAAATGCTTTTTGGAGCTCACTTTTATCTCCACTCTCACTCGCTTTCTCCTTCACTTGAAGAACACAAATCACCATCATCGCTCTCGTGTGCACTCTCGTGAGACAAAGTGGGTGTGCTCACACGATTAGAGAAAGAGACAACCATACCATGGGCTAAATCTTTATTGGACACATCTCCCTCATAACCCTCACTATCACTAAGAGTGGCAGGCATAACAGTCTCTTTTCTTTTTCTCCATATCCTAGTAGGACACTCTTTAGCTATGTGCCCTTTCCCTTCACACTCAAAGAACCTGATCTCATCCTCCTTGTCACTGTCTTTGGCCTCCACTTTCTTTTTATTTGACTCAAAAGATCTCTTTTTATTGGAAGAATTTTTTTTATTCATTTTGAGAAACTTTTTAAGATTTTCGCAAACAAGGCCATATCTTTAAAATCAAAATCTTCCTCGGAATCGAACACACAAACTTTTTCTTTCTTTTTCTTAAAATGAGTCTTTAAAGCAATGCCGGTATCCTTAGCGTTAATGGTTTTAGGAAACATGTCAATATCATAGGTTTGAAGATCTTCTACAAGTTCTTCCAACTTAAGTGATTTTAAATTTCCCAAAGAGTTCAAAACAGTGACTTTAGGTATAAGGCGTTTTGGAAGAGATCTCAAAATCTTTTTAACAAAACGCGTGTTATCAATCACCTCCCCCAAATTAAAGCATGTGTTAATAATATTCGACAAACGTGAATAAAAATCATCAAAGCATTCAGACTCAGACATGGTAATAGTCTCAAAATGGCTGGCCAAATTTTGTAATTTTGAGTCTTTGACTGCGTTTGTACCCTCATGTGTCAATTTCAAAACATCTCAGGCCTCTTTAGACGTGGTACACGTCATAATTCGATGAAACTCATCAGGAGTGACAACTCCATATTTAGCACTTAGACCACGAGAATTAAAATTAGACATTTTATAATCGTCTTCAGTCCAGTCTGACACGGGTTTTAAAGAAGTGATATTATCAACGGTGACAGTGGGAGGAGTCCAACCATTTTCGCAAAACAACCAAACACGCTCGTCAATAGATTTTAAAATAGATTTCATACGAGCTTTCCAGTAGACATAATTAGACCCGTAAAAAATAGGCATCTGATTATATAAGTGCTCCATAGGAGAAATTGCGAATTTTAACAAACTTGATTTAAAAAAATTCAATATCACACAAATTATGCAGAAAATAGGAATACGCGATAAATTAGCGTAACCCGCTCTGATACCAATTTGAAAAAATAAGACGTGTGATAATAGATTAAATTAATTCGTAAGATTCCAATAAACCCTTATTTAATTAGAGTCTAAATAAACCCAAGTAAATCGACCCTTAAACATGCATCTATGTGTGTGCGCGTGTCAAACCATAAATAGATGAAGCATGTGACACAAAGTTAAGAAAACAACCCATTTCGGGTAAAACCTTTTATTTTTAGAACTTTAAAGAATTTAAAAGACCATTGACTTACATACAAACTGATAATCGCCCACAAGTGTAACGCACGGTGTCTTTGTCAAACCTCCAAAGCAACGGCTAGAAATACAGTCTGACACATAAATACCCGCAGGTGTCAGTTCTGATGTCGTCGGCTGGAATCTCCCTCAGGAACTCCAGGTGCGCATCAATGAAGAAGAAAACGACTTCTCCATAAGGGTTGAACAAACTCAAAGTTGTGTTCTTGGGTTTCAAAAGGATTCACAAAGGTTTGGAAATGATGTGTGAATCAAAACATGAGTTTTGGAACTCAAAAATATGAAGACTTGATGTATTTGGACTCGTCTCTCAAAGTTTTGCAAAATAACTCCCCTGAAGTTGGCTTTTATAAGGAAACCAAAAAGAGTTTTAAAATTCTGGAACTCTATCCAGCGTCAGGTACCCCGAACCGATTCTCCCCCCGAACCGGTTTGGCTTTCGGTTAGCAAAAAATCACTGAAACATGGGGCTGAAATACTTAGCATTTTTCCAAGTCTTTTTCTCAGAATATTCCCCATTTTCAAAGGGCCATAACTCTTTCACCGTAGCTCGGATTGAGGTGCCGTTTCTTCCAGTATATTCATCGTGACAAGCTCTACAAATTTCTAGTTGACCAGAATTCCAGACGATGGCTATAAAATTACCAAAATTCCCTTGAACTTCCATATCTTGCCTTCTTTCACTGTTTTTGACTTCTCTTGCGTACCACTTGCATAAAGTCCCTAAAATCATGGAATGTGAAGTCGTTGAGGTAGATGTGGGACACATGATGGAGATGTTGAATGCTTAATTCCTGTAATTCAGATTGAGGCCGTCGTATGAGATCATGTAGAGACGTGCCAAATATAGTGACGTACGCCATACACAACCATAAGATATCAAACATGTGAAATATGTCCTTACACATGATAATCCTATTCTAACATGGTTATCATACATGCTAATAATCTGCAAATTTAAATACTTGCCTTCAAAGGTAGGTCTGATCCGCTATGGATGGTGGGTATGGTTGCCTTCCTCCTCCTCCGATCTACGCAACAATGGTGTTTATAGTGCAAGAGGTACAAGAGTGGTGGTTTGCCTTGGGGGTGACTCTCCTTCCTCCTCTAATGGACTCTGTTTATTTTCCCAATTCTAACCCTAATTCTCTACTCTTATTAGATGATATACACTTAGGAAATTCGTAGGTATTATACCTCTAAATATACAATTGACCTAAATACCCCTCCGGGATGCCGGTTTGGCCTAAAAGTGCCCCGAAACCCAAACTAAACCCCCGAGTAGAATTTTATGACTATCTCGACCCTTTAAGAAACATTGGTGCACTCAAAAGGACCATTTGGATGAATTAAAAATAATTTACTTTTTATTTCATTAAATTGAGTCCCGACACGACTGACACGCACGTCCCGACTAGATTATTGTAACTTGTCATATTTTTCACTCACTACAACTTTAATATATTCGTGGTCATTTATTACTCGTTCACTAAGTAATATTCCATATTATTCACATAAATAAATATTAATCCTTGTCTCGCTAATTAATATCTATTTTTATTTCGGATCAATTTCCCAATTTAAATTAAACTAATCCCAATATTAAAATCATTAAAATTACGGGGTGTTATACCTTAATGAAAAATACAAAAAGATTTTGTTTATTTTTTTATATTGGTGTTTTTTTAAAACCTTTATAAACTCAAAAACATTTTTCATTTTTTGTGTAGTTTATTTTTACACATTCGGTGTGGCATATTGGAGTGTTGAATCCAATTCATTCCATGTTTTTCATATGACTAGGACATTTGGTGATGATTGTTAATACTTAGATTTTTCTTAATCATTCTTTCATAGAGTTATTTCGATGTTGATTTTCTTTATGGATTCAATTTTGTATATGCCTCCGCACACACATGCACGAGTTTTTTGAACGTTAACTTCACATGTTATATTTAAGCTATTTGCGATATTCTGCCATTAATCATGTTATCTACATATTTTGTGAATATGGTGGATTTTTGCATGTAAGAACCATTACCCGTGAGATTGTTTGTCTTTTTGTTGAAAATATGAGGGTGCACGAGAAAGGTCTACGAAAGGGGTAAATCTCCTTTGCAATAAAGCCAATATTGGGAAGAGCCTAATAAAAAGATTATAGGAAATAAAAAAAATTTACCAAGGCCAACATAATTTAGTTTGTTTGTTTGATTTACAAAAGTGATATCTTAAAAGTAATTGAGTGAAAAGAAAATATGATATATGTTTAGCTTTTAAGGGTGTTATAGTTGAAGATTAACGGGTTTGCACAACGAATCCCAGTCATACTTATTTTGTCATAATGCTATTGATTTGTAGAATCATGTATATCCAAGGCTTGTGTGCAATGTACTCATTTGTTCATAGAGTTCACTTGATCTTGTTACTTGAGACTAAGCCTTAGTTTGATAAAGTTTTGTGGTCAAATAGACTCGAACATATTGAAGTGTTTGGGTTATAATTCATTTGTATCTAGGTCATGCCCATTAATTCTATCCCATATGTTTAGACACATCGTAACTATACTAATGTGTAAAGCTTATGTGTTTATGTCAAGTTTTTACGGTTATTTATACCTATATATATGTGCCAATATTTTATTGGTATTTGCATATTGATATATAAGGTATCATTTTGTCTTGAGTCTTGAGTCTTTGCATTTGCATTTAGTCCATATTTGATATATGCCTTATTTTTGGATTTTATTTGACATGCAATATAATCATATTGGTATCTCTCATTGTGTGCATTGAAGTTTTAAATTTCAAATTGGTATCATACTTCATTGATTATTTATATTGGTATCTTTTTGCATCTATATTGATACTATTTTATCATTGTTTGGATTATTTGGTCTTGTCTTTCCATGATGTGTTTTATTGCACTTTACACCATTGCATGATTGTATTCCTTCCTCCCCGTTTCTCTTGGTTTTATATGTACACATATCTAGGGGAGATTTGGTTTATATGGGAGAAATAGTTTTATGTTTTTTTACTTTGTCTATTCCCGAACAAAAAGTGGGAGAAACGGTATCTTTCTTTTCATGATTAGGATATCTTTATCTTTGGGGGAGATGTCTTACCTAGGTTGAGATTGTTAGACAAAGTTCAAAGTTTATTCATATATAGATTTTATACTTGTTAGATTCTCTTTGCATTTAAAGGTGTGTTTAAGTGTGCAAGTTTACAACACGCGACAAAGTTTACAAGCTAGAAAAGCTACTTAACGTTTGTGTTTGTCGAGCATCTATATTCTTTTTCCTTTGGGGGGGGGGGGGATTGAGTCTTTTTAGAAAGCTTAACGACCCATAAATGTTTACTTTGGTTTTGTCCCGGAATAGCCAACAGAGGAGATTTGTAAGGAAGAATTTCTAATCGAGTCAATTTGTTTGTAATCGAGTTCATTTCGAACAAACCACTTAAGTCATAGGATAGACTTTTTATTGTTGATCTCATAAGACTATGATGTGTTTGATGAAGACGTAGCGGTGAAGATTCAAATCTTGATACACATCGTGTTGTGTCTAGTGCCAATTTGACTTCATGTTTCCTGAGAATCTTGCAGATATGGGTGCATTCAGAATACAATACTTGAAAATATTTTTGCGTATTTGTTTCTAAGAAAAGTCGTTTGGAACTGTTTTTAAAATATTTTTTGTAGAATTGTTTTTCCTTTCTAAGCTCGTTTGAATGAACTCTAACCTTGTTAGAACAAAAACAATTTTCATTAGAATAAAGTGGAGAGCTCATTCGAACGACCTTTAGAACCTCATTAGAATGGATATTGATCGAGGTAAAAATCGAGAATTCGTGTAATACGCTAATCCTTGTTATCGGCATTCGACGCAATATAAAAAACCTAAACTTTAACTACACTCTTATGGAGTATAGCGGCTAGTCTGGGTATCGAATCCACATGGAATGTTTGATAGATTATAATTAGTTTATTACTTCTAAAATAAAAGTGTAAAAGATGATGATGGGGTGAGAAAGGAAAAAAGGGAAAAATAAAGAAGTTAACTAAAACTAATTAAAACTTAAGCAAAGAATAAGAAAACGGGATTAGGATCACATCCCTACCATTGGCTAAATAACGCGTAACATGATCAATGCCCATCAATGGCGCAAACATGATCCCAACCCTTGAACTAGCTACTAAACATGATGGTGTTAACAATACAAGAATCCATTAACAAGCACAAAAAAAAAAATGAAACAATAATAACAGTTCTAGAATTTAAGGTTACCAAGGTTGAAGAATACAAACATGCAAGAAGAAATCAAAGCTTGAAGAAAAAGCGAAAAAGCTCTTGAATTAAAGGTGCAAAATATGTAAATTGTTCTCCTTGATTAGGAGCTTTTGCGTAAATGAAATCTATGTTAAAAGAACCCTAATGACTAAATATATAGGTTATAAGTCGTTTCGAAGAGTCCCCGAAGCATAAAACTCTCTAGGCTAAAAAAAAATAGGGCCAAAATAAAAATTCCGCTTTTGGCAATTTGTCACGCTTCCAAAGCGTGAATAATTTTGTCACGGATCTGGAGCGTGACCAATGGAGAACCGGTTTAGAGCTACACTCGAATCGGTTCGGGGTGCAGTTCAATTTTCCTTGCTGCCTTGGCTTGTTTTTTCTCTTTTCTTTGGATTTCTTTCTCAACTTCAAACGAGCATAACTTATTCACCATAGCTCAGATAGGGGTGCCATTTTTTTCCAGTATACTTGTAACTTCAAGATCTTTAACTTTTCAGTTGGACTCATCTCCGGACTAAGGTTGAAAAATTATGAAAATGCCCTTCAACTCCTAATTTATTGGTTCCTTTCACTGTTTTTAGTTCTCTTTCGTACTAACTAGCATGAAATACCTGTAAGATACGTAAAACACGAAACACTTATCGACTAGAGTTAGTAGCATGAATATGAGATAAATCTGGATTAAATGCAATGTACAGGATCGTAAAATTACAGAAATTAATGGGATAAATATGTAATATTTATGTTTAATCAAATCCCCCTAACTTAGAACTTTCTGCGTCCCGAGCAATGTCAAAGCATAAGAGTATGAGTTAAGGACCCTTTAAAAACTTTATTGGGATAATTTTTTTTTGTGGGAAAGCGATTGCATTTAGCGTATGCAATAATTCGTTAAACCCCTAGGTTACCGTAGTAGGACGAGTGGTGTCTCATGAGGGTTTGCAGTGAATATACCCACAAAATTCATTTTTTGACTCAAAGGAAAATTAAAATACTTAAAATATGTACAATTTGAATCCCCCAAAAATAGCCACCGTAAATTTATATTCAATAGTCTCAATTTGTCGTGTGTGTGTGCAAAGTCGAAAATCGAACCACTAATTTCCATCGATTGATCATTACGCTACTTTTCGAAAAGTCCTTTTGGTTCAAAATATCACGGATGTACTCACAAATGAAGCACTCAGAATTTGTCTATTTATCTCGATGTGCGTGATATTTAAGAGTAAATATAATGGAACACGGATTAACGAATACAAATTGAAAGACATAATTTTTATGGTGAAAGATCTCATCATCGGAATACGGTTATTGAAAAATGGAAAACATCGTCTCTTAGTCCGCACCGATTAATCTTTCTTATTTCCTTTTTGTATCTTAGCGCTCCACGCGGTAATTAATTTTATTATTCGGAATCGGTTAGAACTTTTTTAGGTTATAAGGTGTACTGGGGATAAAGAGAATGGTTGAAAATTTTAGAGTTGGAAAATTTCGCTTACTATGTCCTTTGGCGCTTTTTTGGGCATTTGTTATTTTTTCTCCTTTTTTTCCTATTTTCTCTTTCTATTTTTGTTGAGCATTTTTCTATTTTTCTTGCCCCCTTTTCATTGCATCATTTGGACTTAATTGATGAATTTCCAATTTTCATAAGTCCAGGCTAAATGGTCTTTTCAGGTTAATTAAACGAAATTGAAAATTTTAATTGGCTCAAATGGGATTGCAAAACAGGGATAATTTTTTTTCACGACTTTTTATGGCTCAGTTTTTTGGGTAAAACAAATGAGGGCCTAATGTAATATATATGAATTACTCATTATTTTACCATATGCATCTTGAGATTTATTTATTTTAGAGATATTTTAGTGCGCGTTCAAGACAACATCTCGCTCGTTTCCCGCAACCGATCAAAACAAAGGAATAAGGATCATCAACGACTTATTTGGAGCTAAATTGAACTTTGAGTTAACCATTAAATCAGATTGATTTAATTACTCACAAAAATCAATTGGCTCAAAATCTCACCGGGTTAATTAATCTCCACACTTATTTGCAAAGTTGTTAATTTTTGCTCAATTTCCATATTTGGTCAATTTCGGCTTAGTGCTCTTGATTATTTTTTTACAATTTGAGACTTTAAACAAAATTTAATGATATTTTTGAAAAATTTAAATTCTAATTTTTCTTTATTTTGAAAAAATATATTTTCGACTTTTTCGATTTTTTTGGAAATTTTCAAAAAAAGTATACTTGGAATGAACATGTGATCAAGTTAATAAATCTAAATAATAAACGGGAAGAATATCCCACACCCCCTAACTTAAATGTTTCATTGTCCTAAATGCAAATCAAGAATACAACAAAAAGAGAGGAAAAGAAAGATATTATCCAAATGGAGCAATCCCCGATAAGTACGAGTTTATTGAATCTACAAAACATGTTAGAAGCAAGCATAACAAAAAGAATAACAAAAACTTTAACTAATTACTCTAAACTATAATTAAAAAAAAGGAAAGAAAGAAGCTAACTATGTACAACCTACGATTTGAATTTCTAATAAGTTATACACTAGATGTCCAAAAATTTGAGAGTCCACCTAAAATACAATATGACTTTGAAGGATAATCAGTGTACCCTCATTTTCATGTATACCTACTAAAAAGTAAGAATTTCATTTGAACAATGGAAGGCATGTGTAAGGAAGAAGAAATGAACCATCATTAATTAAAATTTTTAAATGGGTGATGGGGATTTGGATGATAGGGGGGACAAGTAAAATTGGGATCCAAGAAAAAAATAATCACCTCCCAAATATTTTTCAAGTAGTATGGGAAGCGGGGAACACAAAAAGGAAGAATCCATTTTGGAAAACAATTCACACAAACAATCCTCATTGGTAGAAGGCACTATACCAAAATAACTAACTTGTCACGGTTTTTGACCGTGACAAGTTCAACTTATCACGGTCAAAGACCGTGAAAAGTCTGGGGGTGACAACTCCTTTGTCACAGACTTATCATGGTCTTTGACCGTGATAAGTTCATTAGACTTGTCACGGTCTTGTCACGGTCTTTAACCTTGATAAATTTTTGTCATGGTCAAAGACCGTGACAAACCTATGACAAGTAAAAAAAAACTAATCACGGTCAAAAACTGTGATAAGTTTTTTTGTCAAGGACTTGTCACAATTTTTTATCGTGACAAATTTTGGCAGAAATTTTAAAAAAATTGCTGGGCAGTATGGCCACTACCACTTCCCAGCAGTATATTTGTACCTATTATAGCAAAATTGTACCTTTCTAAACATCATATATCCAAATAAAATATAAATAATATACCAAATCATGGCATATATAATCCATATCAAAATAAGATAGAAATGAGAATATCCATATCCAAACCAACATGTTCTAAAATTAAGAAAATACAAATACAATCCAATATCCAAATAAAAATATATAAATAATGTCATGAAGAAGGGTCTTGAGAAGGTCGGATGAGTAAGGAAGGCCACACGACATATGAACTGAGACACCCCGCAATATGCTGAACACCGCATTATTCGCGCAACCACAAAGGTGGGTTCTCATTTCCCTCCATCACATGAGTGACGTGCACTCTTGCCTCAATGTCTTGAAGGGGACGTCCATGAACCTGCATACCTGGGAGGAAGCTCGGATCCCTCAACCCCCTCGCTATCGTTTGCCCACAATATAAGTCGTGTAGATGCAGACTCGACCAACCGAGCGTTGACATAGGCCGATCGGCGGGGGTTGCGATGGGAAATGGATCATCATATGGCGTCGAGTCCATGCGTATCGGCGATGAAGTAGCGGCGTCCTCGTACTCGTCCCCGTTTACCTCTACCTCCTTCTTCTTCTCCTTCCCCTTACCCTTTCCCTTGCCCAATTAATGCTTCATGAAGGCATACTTATCTAGGACCGTCACCTCCAACCTTGATAACTTATCGTTGTGGGTGTCAACCTTATATGCCAACTCATTGTTGCTCATCTTCATGCCGATGCTCCTACACTTCCCCACCCGTGAACTCACCCCTAGTCCTCCCCTTGCGATCATGCTCGAGCACTTGGCTGAGTGCGTCCGTAGCCAAAGATGCTTTGTCGGCATCAGACTGCAACTCATGCACTTATTTAAGCTTTGCCTCAAAAGACAAAAAGTACACAATTAGTTAATTAAGTAAATAAAAAATTTAACATAGTTAAAAAAAATGAAGCATCTATAACTTACAATGGTGGTTGCGACGCTCGGGGCCACCTCCTTATCCTTTCCCATATTCATTTGAATTGCCGCATAGGCATCAGGCCTATGTGGCCTACCCCGGGGCCACTCCCCGTGTCTTGGAATAAAATAATACATAATTAGTAAGTATCGCAAAGTAATGCTAAATTAAATTAACTAAAATTAAAGAAAAATAAAAACTTACCTCATGTGCTCCACCTCGGCGTAAAAAATTCGCCCGGAGTAGTGCACATCCAAATTTCCCGGTTGTCCCTCTTTGATTGGCGAGACGCCAATTGCCGCTCATTGGTCTCATTATCAATAAACTTTTGCCATTGTTCCAATGAGATCAACTCCTTGGGGGGGACGGTGTCACGTAGTCTCAGAATGGACTCCCGGGTCTTCTTAAAGTACCGTGCCCACAAATTCTTTTTGCACGTCTTATATTGATCCCTCAATTGATCCAATGTGGAGTCGCAGAGATATGCGGGCAGGCCGGATTGTTCTTGTCAAACAAATAAAGACCAAAAATAAAGTAAATGTTACAGTTGCTTATGAATATAAATATAAATATAAATATAAATTTAAATATAAATATAAATATAAATATAAATATAAATATAAATATAAATATAAATATAAATATAAATACACAACCTATAGTTCCCCCCAGATGTTCAACTTGAGGTGAATAGGCACGGACCTCCAATCAGTGTACCCCAGACCAACAATCGCCTTCAACAACTCTAGCGCTCTAGGTAATAATGCGGTTTTATTCTCGACGACGGACCCCAATTTTCTCCATTTTAGGGTCCTAGGGGCTGAGGATCCCTCATCGCCTCCGCTACTGCGCCCGGATGAAGTCGTTTTCAATACAAAAATGTTATTATTAGTACAAACATGTATATGAACTTTGAATTAATTCTGAAATTCGTCAATAACAATACATACCAATACCAATACTAACTTATACCAATACCAATTTAAATTTACACACACGCACACTCCCCCCCCCCCCCCCCCCACGCACACACACTATCGGGTCATGGACTTTGAATTAATGCTTAAATTGATTGAAATTCTAATTAACATATTCATTTGGTTATTACAAGCATTAAAATGATCAAGCACAATTGAATAAAAATCATTAAATTATCGTCCAACAATAATAAAGCACTAGAATAATACAGTCGCTAGTCATTAGAAATAATTTGAATACTTATTACAAATCAAAAAATTGTTTCAAATTTGAGTTATAATAAAAAATGAATTGATATTATTCGGTAGGTGCAGCCAAGTCATCCACAGTACTATTTAGACGCTTTGGCGCATGTAGGATGATTAACCATGGATCGTTGTTGATATACTCTGAGTAAAACACTTGCTTGACCTTTTGAAAAGCACAAACAAGCAACTCATCGCTCACGTGTTCGCTGCTCTTCAACTTGAACAAGTCAACAAAGATTAAAATGGTGCCAAGATGAACTTTACAAGTATTTTTATCCTCATCTCCTACCCAATCATAGTAAAATACAACATCTTTGAAGTTTACATAGTCCAATTCAAATGTATTTTTAATTATACCATAGTAAGTCATTTCAGCTTCAACGAGATTTTTATCTTCGCGCTCGCTCAAAAGAAAGTACGAGCCTTGTATGAAATGCCTGAGACCTGTACATTTGTATTTTCCTCGTAAACCCTTGCACTGAATACGTAATCGTTCAGTCAATACTTTTTGTACTATTGGGCCATGAACAAGGGTCAGTGGCTAGACGAGCAAGTCTTGATGTCGCATCACCCGTCTTTAAGAGCTGAGAATATAGATAAATTAATTAGGTTAGTTGTAAAGATTTATTATCACATGACTTTTAATAACAACCTTTTTTATTATAATTACCTCTTGTGACAACCACAACCTGAATTCGCTGTCTGATTATGCCATGTTTTTCGTCTTTCATTGTTCTTACAGGCTTCATATTTTTTGCATAGATAGTGACGAACGTATTATAAAATTAATCATGTAAAAATTAAAATAATATAAAAGTTAAAATAATTTAAACTTAATTTTTCCATTCTTCCACATCTTCATGTGTGTCAAATAGATAACGAGCGATTTGTTCATGTTGCAAAATCATTAATTTCACTCGTTTGCCCATCACATAACCACCCTCAATGACGAACTCATCATTTCCATCCATGCTGGTTGAGTCAGGCTTATATTCTCGAGTGTAGATTGATGACTCCATGGTGATGTATTCCTCTGCAATTGATCCTTCAATGTATCGTGTATTCTTGACGTAATCATTGAAAAATCTCATTAATCTTTCAAAGAGATACATCCACCGATATCTAACTGGGCCACAATGAATTTCCCTGTCGCATAGGTGTACCAGCAAGTGAACACTTATGCCAAAGAAATATGGGAGGAAGTACTTATCCAAGACAAAAATTATTTCGTTCACCGCTAATTTTACGGCCACTATGTGATCTCGATTGACTACCTTCCCACATAAAAGTGAGAAGCAGATACTAATTTTCATAATAGCCCTCCGCAAATTCTTGTGCTTGGAGAAACAGTGCTTAAACAATAGAGGACTTACTCTTATATAAATCATGGGTAAAATAATTCACAATCCTTTTCAAGTTGGAGTAAAAATTATATAGAACTTTCAAAATATATATTGTATCTAAAATCCCGTTCCTTTCCTCACTCGTCAAAGTAAATGTAGCAGGGAGAATTATTGTCATTCCCCTACTATCCTCTTTCAACCATAATTATGGCATAAGTTTCAACGCTTTAAGGTCTTTTCGTGCCTTTTCTCCATCCTTCTAATGACTCCCCCCAAGGCATGTGCCCACAATATGTTCAACATTGTTCTTCTCTGCGTGCATCACATCCAATACATGGCGCACCAGATTATTCTTCCAATAAGGCAAGTCAAATAAAATTGACCTCCTAGACCATGCCTTTCTTATCTTAGTTTCATTCCCAGTTGGGGTCCTCTTATGCTTGACATTATTAAATTTTGAATTCTTACTTAGCATATTAGGGAAACAATCAGAAGATTTAATTTCAATTTCTTAGCCTGAAAGTATTCTCGATCGTAGCCTATGTTCAACCCCGCCAAACCTTTCTCAAATCTAAAACTATGAGAGGGGGGGTGAAAACCTCCTATGGAAATGGTATATATTTTTTGAGCTAGCGGGGAGATGAAGAGATTCAGCCTCGTCTCCACAAATATGACACCCCAAATAACCATGTACTACTCAACCGGATAATGTTCCATAAGCTGGAAAATCATGAATTGCCCACATCAACATAACTTTCAGCATAAACTCTTCTTTTCTAAAGGAGTCAAATGCTTGCACACCCTATTCCCACAACTCATTTAATTCTTCTATCAAAGGATCCAGGTAGACATCGATGTCCTCACTTTATGCCTTTGGCCCATGGGTCAACAATGACAACATCTAAAATTTAGGTACCATACACTATGAAAGAGGGAGGTTGAGTGGGTCTAGGATAGCTAGCCATACACTCCGATTGCCGCTTAGATTTTCAAGTGGATTGAAATCATCTGTTGATATTTCCAAATGAATGTTACACTATTCTCGAGCAAAATCGGGATACTCAAAATTCATCCTCTTCCAAGCTATAGAATCGATAGAATGGTGCATGAGATTTTCCCCTACTTCTGCCCTAGCATGACAAATCATTGCCTCTGCTATCCATGGTACTGTTAAAAAACACATTAATCTAGGCCCAACGGGAAAATATTTCAAAACTTTTTGAGGCACTTTTGATCTTATGCCTTCTTTGCCAGTAGATTGGACATATCTAGGTTCATCGCATACCGGACACTGATCGAGATTTTCATACTCCTTTCGTTATAGTATTCAGTTATACACACAAGCTTGAATTGATTTATACTTCATTCCCAAACCTTTAAAAAAAATTCATAGTAGGATAGGTATTTGGAAGCGTATTCTGCTTCGATAACTAGCCCTTAACCCAATTCAAAATTCATGCCACCCTACTGCCAAACAAACCATATTGGGTCTTCAAACTATGCAAACCAATCCAGAGTATAAAAGCTGGATCGCCTTAAAATTTTAAACTTTGGTAGTCATTATCAAGGTTTATCCCGATATCTTCATGAGCACCTGAACCTTGTACATCGTCGGCGACATCATTCTCTTCCACTTCATGAGCTCCATACGCGTCATCAACTAAATTCTCTAACATATTATGATCTACATTGCCATCTTCCCCTTACTCATCTATCCTACTTGTTGAAGGTTTTTGTGAAGGTTGCTCGGGGACAAAAGTAACTTTCGGTTCCCCGTGAAAAACCAAAATTTGATAACTATCTTGCATACCCCATCTTAATAAATGTAGTTCATCTGTTTTCCCCTTAAACACCTTACCATTCTTACACCCAACACATGAGCACGAAAACTCTTCATCATTATGACATCTCTTTGTGTATTTCAAAAATTCATTAACACCTTTGCGAAACACATCCCCTAATCTATTTGTCTCACCCATCCACTCTTTGTATTTAGGATATCCCATCACAACTACTATAAACAATCACCTATTATGGGTAAGAAGTGTATATTCGTGGATTAGCATAAATAAAAATGTGAATATTTAGTTCCCATTAGTATAAACAATCACCTATTAAATGCGTACGCATAAGAACTAGAATGATAGTTTATATGCCTAAATTTATTCGTTTATTAAAATTCAAATTCAGATTCAATTTTAATTTAAAATTTAAATTAAAATTCAATTTAATTCCTATTTTCTCCATCTCCTCTAAATGGTGAGTGTTCCTATCCCATTCGAGATCGCATATTTCTGTAATATACTTAACAGCTCATACACATTGTTCTAATTTGAGGAAAATTCGGAAGCATATCCCCATAGTTCTCCAAGTACACGACAAAGATTCGCAAGTGTGAGTGTTATATCAATTTATCAATTAAAATAACACTTAACATCGTATCATCTAATATGTACCCAGAGAAATTTAAAATACGACTGCAAAACTTCTCCCAAAAGTAACAAGTTTAAGCCACTAAGAATATTATTATACATAAACTATGCAGTCCCAATTTGTCCAAACATGACAATTCGAGTGATCTTATTATAGGGGTAATGTCTCTTGAACGGGTCTAAGGCCTATTGAATGTGTACGCATAAGAACTAGAAGGATAGTATCTATGCGCATTATATGTAATTTAAAGTATGTTTCATTTAATTATGTCTTATCACAATTTGAGAGATTTCATTTAATATGTAATTTAAAATATGTTTCATTTAATTTAAAGTACGCATACGAACTATAACTTATACCAATTTATACCAATATCAATACCAATTCAAATTCAATTTCAATTTTTACCAATATCAATACTAATTAGAATTCAATTTTCAATTTATAGAAACGGGTAATATAGAATTACAATGGTTAGAGCATTTCATATGTTTCAGTCCATTTCATAAGGGGCTAAGGGGATGGTAACGCTATTTGGGCAAAGCATAAAGTCCACAAACAACACTGACACTATTTTTGGAATCATACACGCACATGTGACATTCCATATAATGATCCCCAACTTGAAAACAACAAAATAAATTATCTTACACCAAAACCAAACACAAATTGATTCTCTCACCTCCCCAAATTGATCCTTAAATTGATTCTCTCACCTCCCCCCATCACTCTCCCCTAAGCCCCCTCCCCCCAACTCACCTTCTGTCCCACCACAGCCACCCCCACCCCCACACACATACACACACACACACACACACACACTTATCCCCACCCCCAATTCCCCCCATCACTTCCCCCTCTCTGCCACGGACCCACTGCCCCCCCACACATTCACAGACACACCTGCACACATACACACACCAGCACACACACCCCCTGCACACACACACACACACACAGACACACACACACACACACACACACATATATATATACGTACACACATATACAAAGGAAAGATAGAGAGAGAGAAAAAAACTCACCTGAAAACGTAGAGAGAGGGGGGATGAAAACGGGAAAAAAAAGAGGCGGTATGGTTTTTTACTAAGAAAGTTGTCACGGACCTGTCAAGGTCTTTGACCATGATAAACCATTGTCATGGACCTATCACGATCATTGAGCGTGATAAAAGAATACGTGTTTTGGTGATAATTTGGCCTTTTTGGTGTAGTGAGGTTGAAAAGTTTCAAAAGTTTCAACAGACTCATAGCAATGTAGCGGTACTTGTAAAGGTTCAATAACATAGAATGAAAATGGCGACGAAATAAATTCAATCTCAAGTGATTCTTCATCACTTGGATATTGAATTTCAAGGGAGAAAGACTCACTTTTAATGAGATGTTTTTCCAAAATTTTATGGGAAACGCAAGTCTCAACTGCCTCTTTGTTTTCCAAATAAGAATTAATATCATTGCTAGTTTCTCTAATTTCCAAACCCATAACAATAGCGTCATCCAATTGATTTTTGATAAGAAGCAATCATTCTTCCAAAGTAGGCTTTCTTGTCTCTAGAACCTCAGATTCTTCATTTGGTTGAAAACATTGTTCATCTTCCAAAATATCGGAAGAAAAATCATCATTGTTTCGAATAATGCATCCAATTCTTGCTCTCAAAAACGATTTTCTTCCCGATATTTGTTTTCAAACCTTTCATTCTCAAGAATTCGAAGGCCCTTACCAATGGTAATAGGTCAAGGTGCAGATTCTAGAGAATAAAAAGTGTAAAAATGATTTTCTTCTTGATATTTGTTTTCAAGCCTTTCATACTCAAGAATTCGAAGGCCCTCACCAATTGTAATAGGTCGAGGCGTGAATTCTTGAGAATAAAAAGTTTGAAAATGATTTTCTTCTTGATATTTGTTTTCAAGCCTTTCATTATCAAGAATTCGAAGGCACTCACCAATGGTAATAGGTCGAGATGCGGATTCTTGAAAATAAAAAGTTTGAGAACTATTCCCATATGAACCATTATAATTACCTAACTCACCATGAAAATACATGATTACCAAATAGTTTGTAGAGGGGTAATTCACGTAAAGAGGTGCGTGGCCGAGGATTCAACATTTCTTGGCACTCCATTTCGTGTAAGCCTGCAAAAAAGGTCAAAACAAAAAAAAATACAAAAGAAAGATATCGTACGAAATAGTAACTCAATTATAATCCATATCAAAACATTCCCCCGACAATGATGCCATTTTGATTAAGGCAAAAACTGAGCGTCCGTGTAATACGCTGATCGTTGTTATCGGCGTTCGACTGCAATGCAAGAACACCTAAACTTTAACAACACTCTTATGGAGTATAGCGGCTAGTCTGGGTATCGAATCCACATGGAGTGTTTGATAGATTCTAATTAGTTTATTACTTCTAAAATAAAAGTGTAAAAGATGATGATGGGGTGAGAAAGGAAAAAAGGGAAAAATAAAGAAGTTAACTAAAACTAATTAAAACATAAGCAAAGAATAAGAAAATGGGATTAAGATCACATCCCTACCATGGGCTAAACAACGCGTATAAAGGATTTTGGTTCAAAAACAGCTAACCATGCATATTCAATTGATTATAAACATCAAACATGAAGAAATTTAATTCAACAATGAAAGATTAAACTTTCGCACGAATATGGTTACAAGTGGATTAATTTTGGAATATCGCTATAAACACTAACGTTGCATGACAAAGAAAGTTAAACACCTAATATTTCAACTTTAATACACGAGGTTTGAATGAATTGTATTTCTACCCAAAACCTAACTTTTAAACCTCAATGCCCAGCAATGGCGGTAACATGATCCCAACCCTTGAACTAGCTACTAAACTTGATCGTGTTAACAATGCAAGACTCCATTTGCAAGCATGAAAAAATAATGAAATAATAATAGTAGTGCTGGAATTTATGGTTACCAAGGGTGAAGAACACAAATATCCAAGAAGAAATTAAAGCTTGAAGAAATACCAGAAAAGCTCTTGAATTAAAGGCGCAATATTTCTCCTTGATTAGGAGCTTTAACATAAATGAAATCTATGTGAAAGGAACCCTAATGACTAAATATATAGGTTAGAGGTCATTTAGAAGAGTCCCCAAAACATTAATCTCTCTAGGCTAAAAAAAAATAGGGCCAAAATTAAAATTCCGCTTCTGGAAATTTGTCATGCTTATAAAGCGTGACTAATTTTATCACGGATCTAGAGCGTGACTAATGACGAACCAGTTTAGAGGTACACCCAAACCGGCTCAGGGTGTGGTTCAATTTTTCTTGCTGCCTTGGCTTGTTTCTTCTCCTTTCTTTGGATTTCTTTCTCAACTTCAAACAAGCATAACTTATTCATCGTAGCTCGGATTGGGGTGTCATTTTTTTTAGTATTCTTATAACTTCAATCTATTCAACTTTTCATTTGGCCCCACATTCAGAATAAGGCTGAAAAATTATGAAAATGCCCTTCAACTCCCTATTCTTAGTTTCTTTCACTGTTTTGAGTTCTCTTTCTCACTAACTTGCATGAAATACCTATAAAACACATAAGAGATACACAAAACACTTGCCAAGTAGAGTTAGTAGCATGAATATGAGATGAATTTGGGTTAAATTCAATGCACGTGACCATAAGATTACCGAAACTAAGGGGATAAATATGTAATATTTATGCCTAATCAGATATTTAACGACCATCAAATTTGTATGCTATGTCAAATAGTGAAGGAGTCATTGGAAGCTCGTTGGAACAAAAAATTCTTTCCTTTCGAACAAACTTGTCTATTGTTAGAGGAAGTTACCTTTTTGTTAGAACAAACTGTATGTCTAGAGTGTGCATTATCTTCTGATTGATTAAACTTATTTAATTAGATGTCAATCTCCAAAAAAAAATCCCATTTTAGTGAAACTCTAAGACATGTAACTAGGTGATTCAAATCAAGTATGTGACGGATCAAACAATTTTAGAAAAAATCCCCGCATGGAAAAACCTTTTATTTCACTATTAAATATAAATCGTAACTTACAAATACATAGACAAATTCAACAATAAATTCTCACAAGGACCCACAAAAACTGCAACTTTCAGTCAGTAATGATTCCCTCAAGAACCACAAGAACCTCTGTCCTCCTCCTTCAACAATGTATATCCTTGAGTATAATAAGATCAGTAATAAACAAAGCTCTCCATAAGGATAACTTCGATAAAGAAGTGTTTGGGCTCCAAACAAGATTCACAAAAGTATTTGGCATCGATTATTTGAATTAAAAACAAGTTTTAGCCCTAAAAAGTGAAGACTATTTTGTAGATGTTCTGCAGTTTGCGTAAATGAAAAGTCTTAAAGATAAATCTTCACGAAATAGGTTTTTATAGGTGAACACAAATTTTGAGGCGGTGAAATATCGTTAAAATAAGATCTATAATCCGTTCAAATGAGATGGCTATCTCGTTAGAAGCAACCTTCGAACGACGTATCAAACGACCTCTAAAAAAAATAATAAGCTTCGTTTGAGAAGCAGGACTTCAAACGACCTATCAAATGACATTGATAAGTCATTCGAATGACAGTGACAAGTCGTTTAAACAAGATAAAAGTAATTTTAAAACTTCGCCTATAATAAACTCCAAAAGCAATTTTTAAGTTTGAAAACGCTTGATTTTGTAAAAAAAGAATAGAAAAATATCCTAATTCTTAGTAAAAATCTACGTAACACAAAACTAAATCCATAGAAAAATTACATCAAGTCCTAGAACTTTGTTAAAGATGCTTGATATTCGAATTCGTCTTCTTGAATGTGTGAACTTGAATTGCCTTGACGAATGTAACGGGAGACACCACACTCAATGTAAACTAGATACTATGGACATGATGGGAAATATGTCCTTACAATATGTTTTCATTTGTACAAGTTCACCTCCTAAAAAATTATGTTTTTTATTTATTTATAAGTGTGATGGACTCATATTTTTCCAGAATTTTTGAAAAAAATTAATTCCTATCTGTTTACCAAAGTTTCAAAACCCTAGTTTCATCCAAATAGTTTTAAGATCCAAGTTTCATAATTCCTATGATTTGAGATCTTTGTGTTGGGCACCAACGTTTGTTTCTCATCATCTTGAGTTGAGAAGGTGTTTCATGCGGTGGACTATGTACTGGTTTAATGTGTTGTGATGAAGAAGTGTTGTTTTATGTTTTGATTTTGTAGACGGTTGTTGAGACTCATCGATGGATATCATATGTTATGGAATCTTGCCTAGGTAGACTCCTACATTGAATTGTGGAGGAGAGGCTGAAGATAAAAGAGGGTCAAGGCTTGCAAGGGAAACGAGTCATTGAGTACGTATACTTTCTTGTCTTTATAAAATCTTATCATAATGATCTTTTTGGTTGGGTCGTTTGATGTTTTTTCCTTTGTGGTTTTCCTCTTACATTGGCGTGTTGTGGATGTTTTACTTATTTTATCTACTTATCACCTAAATTCACGTTTTAGGTTAAAAAGATAAAATTGGGTAAAAAAAAATTTCACAACAAATGGTTGAATTTGGTGAACAAATTTTATTGGGTTAATTTGTTAAAGTTTTTTATCTTTAAAATTGAAAATTTTAAAAATAGACTTTTTGTTTGTGTCCATCCTTGCCTAAGCACAAGTCGAGACTTCTCAACCTTATTTTTAGACTCTGTTTGACCATTTAATTGAGTATAATATGGTATTTCTTTAGTTAAAGTTATTCCTAACCTTGAAGTAAAATAAAATGTCATTTTTTATAAAAAAAACCTTGCATTGTTCGAGGTTATGGATTTTGGAATTCAAAACCTATATACAATATCCTGCAATAAGTCTACTAGTTCATTTTAGGAAACTAATTTTAAAGCCTTTGCTTCCACCCATTTGGTAAAATAATATGTTTCAATAAGTGCAAAATTGTGAAACCTGGAAGATGGAGGATAACCTTTACCAATGACGTCAATGGACCATCCTCTAAATGGACACAATTTCACCACATATTGCATATCAATCATAAGCACATGTTTTAGAGGACCATATTGTTGGAACTTTTGACTTACCTTAGCAAATTCAATGCAATATTTTAAGATGGAAGGAGAATAAAAATTATGTCTTCTTAATAACAATCTCAATTTAGGAGCAACTTGATGAGCTCCACATATGCCTTCATGGACATGGAAAATGATAATTAGACCTTCATCTTTACATAGGCACTCTAGAATGATTTCATCACTGCTTTTTTTTAATAATTTTCCAGTATACATAACATAATTTATGGATTTTAACGTGACAACCCTATCAGTTTTAAAATTTGGGTCAGTTAGACACTTAATTAATGGATTTCTCCAACCATTACGAGAATCTATATTTTTAATTTAAACCAAAGGCCACTTGTTATGCAGTAGTGGTAAGAGTGTATTTATGGAACTCCACTTTAACTTTGCTTCAAAGGTATCATCGAACTTAAACTTGAAGCTTTTTGGGCGATTTCACTGGCCTCTTCACTTAAAAACATAGGAGCATAGTTTAGTGTGACTTCATTAAATTTAGACAGTAAATTCCAAGCCACATGGTTATATAAATTTAAATTACCGTTGACACATTAAGAATCCCCATAAATTTTTATTAAAGAATCATTACAGTTTCGAAGGATCTCTAGGCTCATTATAAAAGCTTTATAATTGTCTTCATTATTAGAATATGAATTTTCTTCCAATCTATATCCATGTTTGGTTTTAATATGTTCAAGGGACTCCATAACCACCCATATTCCTGACATTATTTCAGTATTCAAGCCATTGAACCATTGTATACACGATATTAAGGATACATATCATATTTCATATTCTCCCTCTAATTCATCCTCACATGGATGATCTACTGAGAAGTCAACCAATAGTTGTCCTTTTATTTCTCTTTGAGGTACATAATGTAGGCAAAAATAAGAGAGAGCTAATACCCATTTACCACTCCTATTACATAAAATGTACCTTGTCAACATATATTTGATTAAATTAAACTTTGAAATGACATATATACCTCTTTAGGAAATAAGTAATATTTTAATTTATTACTACAAAAAATTAAAGTTATATATAATTTTTCCATTACAAAATATCTACATTCACAATCATTTAGAAATCTACTAAGATAATATATAGCCTTCTCTTTATGCTTCTCCCAATATTGTGCCAACGGGACTCCAATTTAGGTATCAAAGGTATAAACGTACAACTTTAATAGACTATCTTCCCTTAGAGGTTCCCAAACTGGTGGCTTCACCAAGTACGTTTTGAGCATGTGGAAATCTACCGTATGCTCTTCCTTGTAATCCATATCATCTTGATCCTTTAGCTTTAAGAAATGAGAAAATATTTAGTTTTTCCTAATGCATTAGATATAAATCTACAAAGGAAATTAACTTGTCTCAAAACACTTTTTTCTTTATTGTTATTGGGGATTGTGATTTCAATTATGGCATTGTGCTTGGTCAGATCAACTTGAATCCCCTTTTAATGTACTAGATACCCTAAGAAATTCCCTGTAGATTCCCCAAAGGCACATTTTATAGGATTCATTTTAAGTTGATAAAGTCTTATTATTTTGAAGGACTTTTATGGTTTCATTTTATAATAAGTCTTTGTTTTTATATGACGATTATATCATCTATATAAAACTCTAAAAGGTCCCAACCATATCATGGAAAATGGTATGCATTCCCCTTTGGTAGGTAGCCCCTGCATTCCTTAATTCAAATGGAATTTAATCCATTCGAAGGTACTCAAATTACAATGGCACCTAAAATTAGTCTTATCACATTTTGTTCAACTATACATATTTGGTCTAACCTGAGTGCCATCTATCATAGATATGATAACATGGTCTGCATATATATTTACAAATAGATCTACCACAAGTCTTGGATAGTCATCTTTTAGAGTGGTTATATTTTAACTTCTGAAGTCAATGCACACTATTAGTTTGACATTTGTCTTAATACTGACATTATGTTAGAGATCCATTCAACATACTCGACTGTTCTAATGAATTTAGCCTTCAACAACCTTTTCATTTTTTGTTGTAAGCTCTGGAGTTATTTATCATGGCAGTTATTTAAAAATCTTACATCCTTCTTTGATTGGGAGTCTATGTTCCACCAATTTTATGTCTAAATTAGGCAATTCATCATATTCCTAAGCAAAAGAATCCTTGTACTGATGTAAAAGCTCTATAACAAATTACTAGTCTTCCTTGTTAAGGTTTTCAGTAATATATGTCACCTTCTTATTTTTCTCGGTTCCTAGGTTCACCTATAACAAGGGATCTAATTGGTTTACCATGAGTTCTTCATATTATATTGGCGAACATGATAGATCACCATTGTCCTAAGGTTTTTCATCCTATCTACATTATTTTAACACATAATCGACCCAATTTATGGTCATTTCTTCACTGATTTTGGTATTCAGATCTAACTTTTTGATTTTTTACAACATAATGGCCAAAGTTTTATTGGGATTTTCCTAGATCAATAAGTGTGTTATCCATTAAATAACTACTTTTTCTTTGTCAGGTGGTCCTATTAGACCAAAATCTAGTACTTCCCAAGGCTCATTTGATAATTCTTATGCCTCTTATATCGATGCACCCACCTTTATAGGTCCCACATTTTTTGTTAGAGATCAACCTAATTATGGTTAGAGCTGGTGTGTAAAGGCAATGTATCTACGTCCATCTCCTTCATTAATATTAGTTGTTGTTGCATGTAAGAAGATATAATTTTGTTAGAGTGAATCAAATATCTACTAATTAAAGCATTAAAGTTTGGTTTACCATGAATAATAAAGAAAGTTATTTAGACTTATTTGTTCCTATTTCAATATCTACTTGCAGTACACCTTTGGTTGACCTTTTATCTCCATCAAAACCAAATATTATGATTTGAGTTCATACTAATTTAGTATTTTGATGAGTATGGAAATATATTAACATTAGCACCATTATCTACTAATATTTTATTGATTAATACTTGATATGACCAGAATGGTCCCCCATGCTGCGAAATGTATAGACAATGGGCCGCTTCCTTTAAACAGAGAAACCACGGCCTCATACTTCTCTGACTTCACCTACTTCATCCACTGGCCGCTGCCTTATCTCAAATAGGCCACGACACATACAGATTAGCCTGCCTCTTAGGCCATATCACCTTTAGACCTGCTGTTGCCTGTGTTCAAGAAGGTCGCAACCCTTACTCACGGAACTGTCGCCCCATTAAAGGGATTACTCTTCAGACTCATTCACATGTTACATGCTCAGGGCACGTGACATAGCCTACATATCTCTTGTGAATAGAGTTTCTCATCTAGAGATAAGGGGATCCGAGACAATCGCCCTTGGCGAAGCCCTGCCAAACTCTCTTCACAACCCCAATATAGCTTGGGGGCTATTCACCTACCTTGTAGTCCCCTTCCCGGCCTTCCTGGAACTGCTACAACCATGTATTCTCCTCTCTTAGCTCTATTATACGCCTATCTTGGCAATGTCAATTTACGTTACGACATGTATATAATGAGAGTGGGGCAACAAAGTGGACACAAGCTCATTTTAATAGTCGAACCACTCTATATCTTGTGTTTTGTCTCCCTTTACTTGCTTATATATATTTTACACTAGAATTATTAGTATGAGAATGACGTGTGTCATATTTCTTGTATCATCAATCTGGCACCGTCTGTTATGACCAAGGTATTTTTATCTTGTTTTTTAACATTTCGGGTTCTTAGCACCTTATTTCATTCATGGGAGCCCTGTGACACCTCGCCCAATAAAATACCAGATGATCAGTCCTATATCAAATTAAACATGAATCTCATATGGATAATCCTTAGCATTATTGTCAAAATTTTATAAAAATAGCTAACCACCTAGTATTCAAAAAGTTGATGTCAAATTTTAATCTTTATTTTAACCAAAACATAATCTCATGCGGAAAAAAAAAATATACACATTAAATATAAATAGAGTCAACCCATCTCATCAAATAACTAAAACAACGTTTTTTCGAATAAACCATCGGCTAATACAAATCAAAGTAAATTAATAAAAAGTAAAACATCCCATACAATCTGAAGTGGAATAACTGAATAAAACTGTAAGAGACATGCTTGAGATTAACTAAGATAGCATTCCTAAACTAGGAATAAAATAAGGGAAGCGGCTATCCAAATCCTGCAACATCCACACATAGTACATCATTGAGTCCCTGTAGTGAATTCAAGCCCAACGTCCCTGTGGCTGGACACCTAAAAGGCTTTCAAAATAATTGATAGCAAGGGTTAGAACCCAAAACGTTTTGAAAATATTTAGCAAGTGATTAAATTACAATAATTTAAAATGCATGAATGTTCTTCATATTTAAGCTAGTGTTGCACTCCCTTGAGGACAGACTCACCCCTCAACTAATGTGCACGCCTAAACGCTTTCTTTATATCCTCCCTAGTCATCTACCCCGTAAATAGATACTTGATATAAATTCTTTCAACCACCCTACTCAAACCCGAGTATGCTTAAGATATGATTTATAATTTGTTAATCACATTAACTTAGTTAATCATTTTCCCTTTTTAAATCCATATAGCATTCACACCCGTTATATAATTAATACAATTCACATCATGTATTTATTTACCTATATATAATTATTTATTACATTATATACATAAAACCATATTACAACATTCACACATATGGTGAATATATATATAATCCATCCTCCCGAGTAATACCTCACCGGATGTAGTCTCTAAAGTGCTACCAACCCAGGATACTCAGTCCCACCTGGAGTTCCGAGACAACCATGGTCCTCCGAATCGGAACGTAAAATAAAAACGTAATGGAGGCGATCATCTTCCCCCGAGTATGAGGACATCATCTCGATGGCCCATCTCTATAATTGGATGCTATGACCTGGGGATATACTCGCCCTACTCATCAAGCTAGGAGATTCACCCGCATCGCGCAACCTCCCGTGGTAGCACTCGAGTATATAATTTAAATAAATATCTAGTCACTGATATTTATAAGGACACAATATATATACTATCACACACCATATATATAATTTAAATCACGACTTTACCGTGCACAAAATCCGTAGCACTAGCCTATATCTTCCTTAGTCTATGGTCCGACTATAATTTAATTAATTTTTCCATTAATTACATTATTACCTTCCTGAGTTTATGGTCCGACTATAATTAATTAATTTAATACATTTCCGAGTCTCTGGTCTGACTCTAATTAATTAATTTACCCATTAATTAATTTAATACCCTCTTGAGTCTATGGTCCGACCCTAATTTAATTAATTTATCTATTAGTTAATTTATTACCTTGGTGTCACTCAACCAATATACCCGGACTTGCTCACTTGGCCCGTATCTTAATATTACCCGAGTTTATATTCCGACTTTGAATTAATATATTTCTCTCTAGAATTAATTGTATACCTCGGTGTCACCGAACTTGCTCACTTGGCCCAAAAATAAAATATCCCCAATTAATTATTCAAAATTCTCCTCAATAAATTTTGCACAATTATTAATCTAAAGTTTTCAATTTACTCGATCTACCCATATTTCTAAAATGCCGTTTTGGGGCATTTTGGAGCCATTTTGGAGAAAACGTATTAGAGAACAAAAGTTAGGAAACACGATTTTCTACAGGGCACCGTGGGCAGAATCGTCATTAACAACTTCTGTGAAGATTTTTACCCAGAATTCTCCACTGTAAATCCTTAAGTGTTCAAAATTAACTTTAACCCAACTTAAGTCCAAATTCCAATCTAATCATTGTCATCCCAAATACGACATTAACCATGATTCTTCCCAGATTCCTTACAGATAATAAAACCTTTCAATTTATCAATTGGTTTCTCCAATATTCATACAAATAAATTATCATTCTCAAATATCAAATTTTATTTTTAATATCAACAAATTTAAAATCCCAAATTGTGTCTACCCAACCCAAAATCATTAGTTTAACACACCTACCATGATATGAATTGAAGACTACAATTAAATCCGTAGTATCTGATTATCCTTTGGTGTAGAGATCATTGTGTGATGAACACCTTCCTTGTTCTTCCTCTTTAGCTCCCAAGCGTCCTCCCTTTTTGTTCCTTACGTTCTCAGATTTCTCCCAAATGAGTTATGGCTGCTCAAAACTCCAAAACTTAAATTTTTATCTCCAAATCCCATTTTTAATCATACTAGCATGGAGGCCACGCGATGCGTGGCCGAATTTTCAGTCCTTATGTGATAAATTCGTGTGTACACATTATATATTCGATGTTTTATATGTACAAAATATTAACATATATTTAGTTTATGTGTTACTATATTTATTGCATTTTCAAAGTGAGATACCCAAAAAATAAACAATGGCTAGAAAACTATGAAACCTGAACGAAAAAATATGAAAAAAACAAAAATTACTTAAAAAAAGATTTATTAATAATAAAGAAACTATTAAAATTATCAAATGGTTTGATAGTGGTAAGCATTCTTAAAAAAAATCCCAAAGGCAGCTATATCAATAAAAATTTACCGTGATATAAGTTTAGTCCATATATTGAACAAATCGATCCATAATTATCCCTACTTGAGATAATTAAATGTCACCGTCATATTCACCTTGTACAGTGGACGAAATTCATGTTCTCCAAGATGGTTTTCATTAAAAAGGAATGTTGTCTAGCAACTTATATGACATCTAACCGAATTAAAGACTAAATTACATTGGTGATCCCCGTATTTTTAACATTATATGATATTTTCGTGCTCAAACCTTATTTTATAAACTATACCCACCTATTATTAATTTAGAAATAATAAATTCTGATATGATATGATATACTAATGGGGTTTTGTAAATTTAGGACCTGTTGTAATATGAATTTTGGAAATAGGACAACAAACATTTTATTTATAGTTTTAGTCCTTATTTTTGGATAAAGCCGCTGGCACGGACCCATTTTCATAAAATGTCAACCAATCACAACATGCTACGTGTCCTTTTAATTTGAAAATAAGGACTAAAAATGGAAACGAAATGTTTGTTATCCTATATCTATAATCAATATTATTTTAAGTCCTAAAAGTACATAATCTATATACTAATTCAAATGTATTCAACAAAAAAGTTGACTAAATGAGCACTTGTGAAATTTAATAATCAAAATGTTATATAAAATAGTGAGAAAATATACGAGGGAATCCAAAAAAACACCACCATCGTCCAGAAAGAGAGCAAAATTGCTAGTAACGTTAAAACTCCTCGTCAACTCTCATTGAGGGTACATTTAACTGGGACCCACCTGTCTCAGCGTACCTCTCCATATATCGTATGGGCCTCTGAAACACCGTAGTATGGGACGTTTCTTTGCGCCATAAACACACATATACGTAATTGGATATAAATGTAGCAGATGGTGGGATCGTAACAGTGGTGGATCCAGGATTTTTGTTGAGGGGGAGCCTAATTTTCGGGTGGTGCTGGGGGTTCGGGGGCTGGAGCCCCCTAGGTGATTTTTTTTTACTTTATTCAAGTTTTATACAAATTTTTAGGGTTGCTTTTTGTTTTCCAATTATTTTTTATCCCCAATAAAATATACCAAAATTAAAATATAAAATTATAATACCTCAACATTGCAATCATATTCTGTTAAAAAATACAATATTAGACCCCACATTTCGAGAAGACTAAACTTCGGGTTCAGAATATGTTTCATCAATTCTTTTTCGTTTGAAATATTTTTTCAGGACACCCTAAGAATACAATTTAAACAGTTAGTATTATGCCTAAAATTACAATATTATGCCTAAAAATACATTTGATAATAACATCTAATATTAACTAATAAGTGAACATTTAACTAATAAAAGTCTAATGACGCATCAAACATATAAGAAAACATTAAACAAGCAGAAACATAACAACATTAAAAAGTATTGAAAAAACATTTAACATTAAAAATAATTTAACATTTAATATTAAAAAGCATTAAGAACATTCAATTAATAGACAATATAAAAAAAACTCTAAAAATCACATTAATGAGCAGCCTTTAACAAACACCCTTTAACGGTTTTAAAGATTGAAACATCAAACAACATTAAAAAAACTCTGAATCGAAACAAAACAACAAAAATAAAAGGACATCTTCCGTGCTAACTAACCTCAGGCGATAGTAGGCAGGAACGATCGGTAGAGGAGGCAGACGATAGCAAGGGCACGCGGCAGCTGTAGAGGAAGGCTGGCGAGGCGGCAGGGTCAAGGGCTTCGATTTGTAAGGCAGAAAGAGAGAGTAAAGAGTAGAAAGGCGGGGGGCTCGGTAGTTTTTGCGTTTAAGTTGAATAAAACTTAGGTATTTAAAGTTTTGACCCTTTATTTTTTTTAAACCTATAAAAAAACACCTTTAACTTATTTTTTTACACAAAAAACTCCTAATTTTTTTCGAAAAAGTGAGGGGGAGCCTCCGCACCCCCTCGTCCCCACATAGAACCGCCCCTGGATCGTAAGGTCCAAAATCAGAGTTTCAAACTCTCAAAGACCTGAAAATAATATATGCATTCACAAATAATTCATACATATAAATTAACTCAAAAATTAATAATAGCTCGAATCCTTAACAAAAATCCAAGTACCCCTAGATTCAAATTTTATCGGAAAGCGAAGAGAACACAAAAATGAGTTTATAAGTAAAATAAATTACCTTTGGAGAAAACTAGCAAGTTTTTCCAAAACCCGAGGAAGAAAAGAATACATAATAAAATGAAAGATGAGTAAGGAATAACAGTAATTATTAGAATATGAATGTGAAGATGAAATTGTTTCATATCGTAGTTGCTCTCGTGAGAGGTGGAAATGTTGAGGACCAGTTTCTAGACTTTGATCTTCCTCATAGTTCAATAATTTATTCTCTGAAGCCTGTGTTGTTTTATATATAAACCACAAAACATAGAAAAACAAAGATATACATGTATATGAGTGATGCTTAACACGAAAATGGATAGGGTAAATGAAGAAGATAGAGTAGAGAGATATACCATTATGCTACGGAGGTCACAACTGTTAGATGTTTTATAATGGAAGTATTT
Organism: Sambucus nigra; assembly: GCA_949130495.1. NCBI lineage: Eukaryota > Viridiplantae > Streptophyta > Magnoliopsida > Dipsacales > Adoxaceae > Sambucus > Sambucus nigra. Next base: position 544,958,961 of record OX422215.1, read on the forward strand.
TGGAGAGAGTTTGTGAAAGAAATGAGAGAAGTCAGAGTAGAGAATGAAAGGATTTTATGCATGTAATGAGAGAAAAAGAGAGGTTATGAGAATTAATAGTTTGGGTAGGGGAAATGTAAAGGCAAGAAGACGAAACATTTTATTGGGAGGTGTAGAGAGACTCAGAGAGGGAGATGATTAAACAGTTTTAAAAATCTCATTGCCTTGGAAGGCAAAACATGGGAGTGGGTTAAAATTAAGTTAAAACTCTCGATAGTATTTAATACATCTGACACGTGTTAGCCTTATATTATTTGGGTCTATAATTTTTATCATATACTATAGATACTAGCATGCAGGCCATATGATGTGTGACCAAAAATATAAGAACTATTTTTCTGTTCTAGCAAAGCTAATAATAAATCAATATATATATTTTTTTGAATTTGACGCACCTTCGTAAAATTACAGTGAAATTTCAAATATAATGACCTACAAAATTATAATCCATAAATATTATAAATCAGTAAAAGCATCCTTGGTAAGGAAAGATTTTTTTAGTGTTGTAGCACTCTCATCCCATTTAGTGACAATTAAATACGAATAAATATTGTTTTAGGAAAGTTACCTTGTTTAATTTTTTCTGTTGAATCTCAAAAGAAATAAACACATATAATAGCAAAGTATATATATTTATATAGACATTGGGTGAGAGACTAAAGATCGTCAATAGTGTTTTTTAAATCAATAGTGTCACGAGCCTATTAATAAAATATAGATGTCTTCAGTCCCCAAATACTCAACAAAAAATTATTGGAGTCCCCCAAACAAATGGTAGAGATTCCTCTTCATTTTGGAGTTTATCTTGAACAAATAAACCTATATATTTATTAGCTTATAATCTGGTGCCATCCTTTTCTTGTATGCAGGAGCCACATGAAGAATCTGTTTAAATAAGAAGAACAAAAGGGGAGAGTGAGCGTCTAAGTTTTTTGGGGGTAAATAAAATATCAATGGATGAATGAGGACATTTGTTGAATAAAAATAGAATTCATAGACACAAACAAAAATAGGACTACATTACCAATGAGGGAAAGTTTTTTTTTTTGTGTGTGTGTGTGGGGGGGGGGGACATGTGAAATGAATCCCAACCGGTGGAAACCAAACATTTTGTAAACAAACATAATAAATACAGATATTCAATCTAACAACATAGCAAAGAAAATGTAATCAAATTTATATATGTTCTAATCTCCGACAGAAAAATCAAGAAAAATTTAAAAGAAACTCTCAAATGATTTTTTATTTGATTTTATGGCTTTAAACCTCTCAACCCGAAAAAACATCTCTTATACGTTGAAAAACCTAGGGATGAAAATGGGTCAGTTCGGGGTCGGGGAAAACATCCCTGTCCCTGTCCCCTTTAGAAATATAATTCCTCGTCCCCGATCCATTCCCCGTTATAACGGGTTCGGGGATCCCCATCCCCGTTTAAAACGGGTGTTGGATTCACCGTGGGGAACCCATTTTTTTTAATATATATTTTTCTCTTTAAGCACCTAAGTAAAAATTACATTTAAATTACATCTTAAATAAAAAATGATTAAACACAACTAAAGTGCAATAGTTCAAAATCCAAAAAATTATAATTAAGTATACTTAATTATAATAGTAGAGAGATAACAACATTAATAACATTTCTTCATTAAAAAATATCACAGATGAACATAACTGATGAACATACTCCAAACACAAAAACAAACATGAACATACTTCAAACACAAATAGAAAGTAACAGATATCTCACACAAAGAGAAGGTAAATGCGGTGGAAAATAAAAACATTGATAGCCTTTTAATCTATCATTAGTTATATCTTTAACATTTCTTCGAGCTTTCAAATCATATTCAAATTAAACACGCACGAAGTCATATCCACTATTTAAACTTCAAAATAAAAAAAGATACATATGCATCGTCGATCGAGAGGTAGTAGAGATACAGAGATTCGATGTTGATAGATCCATTTCGACTGATTCAAAGTCACACAATAGAGAGCGGAAGAGATGATAAAAAAAAAATAGTTTCATTTGGTTTGAAAGGCTTGTAACCATTTGACGAATTACAGTGAGGAGATTGGCTATAGTTTTACATTTATTATGGACAAGTGAAAAGATAGAGGATGTTTATGGAGGAAAAATGGAGTGGCATTTTTGGAGAGTGTGAAAGAAAAGGAAAGGACACAATAAATGGTTCATACCCTTTTTAGTTTCTCAGGAATACAATATTTACAATGAGAGAGGAAATGAGTAATGCGGGAGGATATAGAGTATGTCCACGTGTACATCCTCATTGTGAGGTTCCATCTGATCTAAAAGAGTTAATGATAATTCCACGTGTAGGTTTTATGGATTGCAACTTCAATTTTATATATATACATAGATGGGCCTAATTAAAATGGCCCAAATACCCCCGAGTGGGCTCGGTTAAGCCCAAAAATACCCCGTGACCCATTTACCACCCCCGGGTACACTTTTCCTACTATCTCGGCCCATCCGAACTCAATCGTGCACTGAGAATTGACATCCTAATTAATTTATAAAAATTCCCTATCTCACACCCAACTTAGTCTATATCCGACTTCTGGCTGAGATAAATAAATGCCACGTCACTTATACACGTTATGACGTAAATAAATTATTACTATTCACTTAGTAATTTAATTTCCATAAATATTAACCATTTTCTCTCCGATTAATATTTAAATAAATATTAACATAATTAATTCGATTAAATTACGACACACAAGTAATTTAAAATTATTCGAATTAATTAAATATTAAAATGCAAAAAATACGGGGTGTTACATACTTCCCCCCTTACAAAGGAATTTCGTCCTTGAAATTAGGTCATACCAGATATGCCCTCGCATATCAGGTATACTACTCTCGCATATCCCCCTTATAAAGGAATTGTGACGAATAACTTAGGATACTTCTCTCGCATATCCTCCTTTCGCTCCCACGTAGACTCGTTAATACTGTGATGACCCGACTGTACTCTCACTAGTGATACAACCTTAGATCGTATCTTGCGCTCACATAGCTACATGTCTCTCCTCATATAAGATGTCTGACTGCAAGTCAATCTCCTCGAGTGGGCCGTTCTAGGAAGCCCTCTCGATGGTCATCAATCTCTAACTCGATGGTCCCCGGCCATGCAGTGCCTCAAACGATGAGCCTATACTCCACCGGCTCTACTATCTTTATGTTAGAAAATTCCCCTACTGCCCGGGTGCCAATTTCCTTGTTGCCAAGCATATGACTTTCTTCCGGGAAATTACCCGCAATAATTCCTAGCTACGCAAGCCAGACTTCTACCTTCAACGCACGATAACGTACTCCTCATTATGTTCCTGAATTTTATGGAAAAACATAACTTACTCAATCCCGCTGATGGACTACAACTCATTTAGGGTCCTAGTAGTTTGTCATTTCCCCACCCTTTACCAACCAGAGGTTGGATAGGAATAATTTTTCCATAAGTTCTCCAAAAGTGTCACGTAGATAATAAACAGTTACGAGGTATCACACGTAACTCTATTAGTGATAATTACTACTCTCAAATTAACCAAAAATCTAGAATACACCTTTCTCGATTTCTCCCACTACCTAGTTGCTTCCCGTCTACCCATTGACTTATGGGTGGCGCATCTAGCACGATATGTAACTCCATCCCTATCGCCTCCTGACAATTCTTAACGAAGGTGGGACTATAAGGTCTTATCCAAATTCACAACAATATTGGGCGACAACGTGTGTTGTTTCACATCTTCTTTTCAATTCAATAGTTGGATGTACTTCCCGATCGTATAACCCATCCAAATTAACAATTATTCGTTCTGGTCAATCCATCTTCCAAATTCGATGGAAGGTCCTAGCTTCTCCTCGACTTGGGATAAGTCAAATTATGAATTATATTAATCCACGAATAAATCACATCCATGGAATGATAAAAATTACAAAAATCCTTGTTGATAACCTCGAATCAACCTTTTTTTTACCCTTAAATGGTGTACCCGGATAGAACTTCATTATGTCTCATATAACACAAATCCCCATGCTCAAAGATTCACATCGCGTGAGTAGGAATCTACACCTTATATATGCGTAAAACCATACTAGGCATATGACTAAGTGAGACTCTTCTCTACTTTCCCAAAATGTATCTTCTTCCTTGCCTAAAGATATCTTGTGACATGTTCCTCCACCGCCTTTCCACTCCTCATGGTGGAGATCGTTTCTTCTTGATACGCATACAGTCGGACTGTTTTCTTCCTCAAATGGATTTCAGTTTGCTGTACTTTCCCACTTATTTTCTAACTGACCCACCGAAATATATTCAACACACTTATTTACATATTCCTTTATTTTGGACGATTCTGAAATAGTACTAACCAGGGCGCCCATATACCTTATATCCCGTGCATATTTGCACAACATCACAGATGTCACACACGTAATATTTTTCTCTCAAGGTAATCCCACAAATCACACCATAACATACGGTTATTTTCTATTACTCCAAAAATTTCAATTTTAATTCTTCTCGATGTTGCCCCACCCATTAACTTGTGGCGCAAAAGTTTTCTCAGTTCTTCTTTCGCAGCACTACTCGGCTACACTAGCCTCATAGTGTAATAGCTCTCAGCTCAAAGTGTTTTCTCCACACATTCAAAAATTACCTTCTAAATCGATGTACTAGCATCCAATAACATCTCTCCACCATCGACGCTTATTAGGGCTCATGCGTATAACATTTCACGACAGAGCCCAAAAAGAACTTTCCCCAATGTATTAAACACTAGCATTGTCGTTCATTGATTTCCGTAGACCCAAGCATTTAATCGGGATACCCAAAACTCTATCCCCATACTCATAGGTCTAATTTTCGACTCCTACATCTCTAACGGAGTTAAAAATACTGCGCCCGCACTATCACTAAGCCCTCAGTGCTAAGTCACTAACGTGCTAAATCTCTTCTCTCCATGGTCAATCCGCCATGCCCCGAATCACATCAGTAAAAAACCCTACGCACTGGAATACTATATACTAGACAACCATATCCTATGAAGTCTATTTTATAAAACATTTGCGCGAGCCCAACCTTCTTTCGGGTGGAACGTCACAAAGAATATACATCCTGCCCTAGAATAGCGATCACAATAGTCTTGTTGTAACCGTCCACTATCACTTACCCCTCGCTAACCAATCCATACCCAGGATAAGATTTTACTCGCATTACACCTCTTAAAATGAGCTATTCTTGAAAAAATATGTCCTCCCAATGTCTTCATCTGCTCTCCTACATATGGGACCAAAGAGGGCTCCTCTACCCAACGGTAAATATATACACATTAGTAACACCCACGATACAACCACTAAGTATATCCACCAAGAGAATATAGTGTTAATCAAAATACTATGGCTCATCTGTGTTACACCAAATTTTACCCCATTTACTTGGGGATAAAACCCATACTTTCACTCACCGATACACTGTCAGTCCAAATTGTTCCTGGATATAACACTCTCATCCAAAACGAACAAAAACTTGTATAACTGTTGCCCCTGCTAGGCATTCTACTCTTGTCCTTACTCTACTACGGACAGGGTCTACACTTGTGTTCATACTCTTTACACATTAGAAACCTCTCTGTGTTATTACCCTTTATCTTGTCCCAATGGCCATGTTAGGATTTCCTACCCCCGGATTTGGTAATCTTAATCCTGATTGCCACTCCCGTTGTCCATTTGGCTTTGCTGGCCCTATAGGGCTCGTTATCGGCATAGACAACCTTGCCTAAATCCACCATCACTCAATAGAAACTCTATTTCTCAAAATCATAAAAATTGATCCTTTATTAAGTATTTCCCCCTATGGTGTCTCACTAGCACCGTTAAATCCAGATCTTCCCTTTAGATAGATTCTTCAACACTCTCGGCTCCCCCTTCATGGAAGCATTAACTTAATCACATAAACATATGACTTTTGATGACATCGATACTAGGCATCACGATCAAATTTTCTATCCATGCTTGCGTATCCTACCCATGAGTCCATTATCCACTTACAGACCCCATTATTAACCTCCCTATCCCCCTCATCGGGTACGGAGTTTGATAAATAAATCAACTTTTCCTTCATGTCCGCCCATGGTCCGGCCCTCATGAAGTAAATACTGAAATCTCTTATGCCTCTCTGTCTAGGAAACTGATGAGAGTATTTACGGTTGAATCGCACCCCAAATTCCTCGTTAATTATGGTATCTCCCCATGAATGTGATGAATGTCTCCCATCACTCTGTGCTGCTCCTATAAGCTTAAAATTTCGTCTGAAATTTAAACTTGGGTGTCACTACACTCCCCCATATATGATACCAATTGGGGGCTCTCTTTCCATTGGCAAATCACCCAACTGTACCATCTTGAACTCTAGGTAATGGATTTTCTGTAAAACCTCTTCGATTCACACCCTTATCGACTACACTAGGTGGTTTTAAATTTGTGCCACCACCCTTTTTGATGGTCCTTGGTTGACAACTGCGCCCTAGCGGTTATTCCAACATTAACTTCCTGAACAGTAATCGTGGTGTCTCCTATCACGATCACCATTTCCAGAATACTCCATGTCTTCTGTCGAGTCATCACCTCTTATAATCATCCTACGACCCTCGCTGGTCATACCAAAGAATGTTCGATGTACAAAGTCCAACCGAACTCGTATATGAATCACATTAACTACTAAATCGCAGGAGAACGTAAATGCACGTACGTAAAGGACTACAACAATCTTATCATAAGGCGGTACATCAAAGAACGTTAATCTGAAACGTGAAAAGCCACACAACTCTGATACCATATGTGACACCTCGCCCAAAAACCTACTGGGTAATCAGTCCTATATTAAATTTTATAAAAATTACTAACCACCTAGTATTCAAAAAGTTGATGTCAAATTTTAATCTTTATTTTAACCAAAACATAATCTCATGCGGAAAAAAAATATACACATCACTTATAAATAGAGTCAACCCATCTCATCAAATAACTAAAACAACGTTTTGCCGAATAAACCATCGGCTAATCCAAATAAAAGTAAATTAACAGAGAGTAAAACATCCCATACAATCTAAAGTGAAATTACTGAATAAAACTGTGAGCAACATGCTCGAGATAAACTGAGATAGCATTCATAAACTACGAATAAAATGAGGGAAATGTCTATCCAAATCCTACAACATCCACACATGCTACAGTTGCGAGTTCCTGGAGTGAATTCAAGCCCGGCGTCCCTGTGGCTGGACACCTAAAAGGTTTTACAAATAATTGACAGCAAGGGTTAGAACCCAAAACGTTTTGAAAATATTTAGCAAGTGGTTAAACTGCAATAATTTAAAATGCATTAATTCTCTTCATATTTAAGCTAGTGTCGCACTCTCTTGAGAACAGACTCACCCCTCCACTAATGTGCACACTTAAACGCTTTCTTTATATCCTCCTTAGTCATCTACCTCGTAACTAGATACTTGATATAACTTCTTTCAACCATCCTACTCAAACCCGAGCATGCTTAAGATATGATTTATAAGTTATTAATCACATTAACTTAGTTAATAATTTTCCCTTTTTAAATCCATATAACATTCACACCCGTTATTTAATTAATACAATTCACATCATGTATTTATTTACCCGTGTATAATTATTTATCTTATTATATACGTAAAACTATATTACAACATTCACACATATGTTGAATATATATATAATCCATCCTCCTGAGTAATACCTCACCGGATGTAGTCTCTAAAGTGCTACCAACCCAGGCTACTCAGTCCCACGTGATGTTTCGAGACAACTATGGTCCGCCAAATCGGAACGTAAAATAATAACGTATTGAAGGTGGTAATATTCCCCCGCGTATGAGGACATCATCTTGATGCCCTATCTCTGTAATTGGACACTATGAGATGGGGATATACTCGCCCTACTCCTCAAGCTAGGGGATTCACCCACATCGGGCAATCTCCCTTGGTAGCACTCGAGTATATAATTTAAATAAATATCTAGTCACTGATATTTATAAGCACACAATATATATACTGTCACACACCGTATATATAATTTAAATATCGTCTTTACCAATCACAAAATCCGTAGCACTAGCCTATATTTTCCTGTGTCTATGGTCCGACTCTAATTTAATTAATTTTCTAATTAATTACTTTATTACCTTCCTGAGTCTATGGTCCGACTATAATTAATTAATTTACCCATTAATTTAATACATTTCCGAGTCTTTGGTTCGACTCTAATTAATTAATTTACCCATTAATTAATTTAATGCCTTCCCGAGTCTATGGTCCCACCCTAATTTAATTAATATATCTATTAATTAATTTATTACCTTATTGTCACTCAATCAATATACCCAGACTTGCTCACTTGGCCCGTATCTTAATATTACTCGAGTCTATATTCCAGCTCTAAATTAATCTATTTATCTCCAGAATTAATTCAATACCTTGGTGTCACCCGAACTCGCTCACTTGGCCCAAAAATACAATATCCCCAATTAATTATTCAAAATTCTCCTCAATAAATTTTGAACAATTATTAAGCTAAGGTTTTCAATTTACTCAATTTACTTGATCTGCCAGATTTCTAAAATTCCGTTTTGGGGCATTTTGGAGCCGTTTTGGAGAAAACTTAATAGAGAACAAACATTAGAAAACACGATTTTCTACAGGGCGTCATGGAAAGAATCGTCATTAACAGCTTATGTGAAGCTTTTTACCCATAATTCTCCTCTGTAAATCCTTAAGTGTTCAAAATTAACTCTAACCTAACTTAAGTCCAGATTCCAATCTAATAATTGTCATCCCAAATACGACATTAACCATGATTCTTCCTGGATTCTTTACATAGAAAAAAAACTTTCAATTTATCAATTGGTTTCTCCACAATCATACAAACAAATTATAATTCTCAAATCTTAAAATTTATTTGTAATATCCACAAATTTAAAATCCCAATTTGTGTTTACCCAACCCAAAATCTTTAGTTTAACACACCTATTATGATATGAATTGAAGACGACAATTAAATTAAAAGCAAGTTTATCCACATGCCTTGAGAGTGCTTAGTGTCTGATTATCCTTTGGTGTAGAGATCGTTGTGTGATGAAGAACACATCCATTGTTTTTCCTCTTTGGCTCCCAAGATCCCTCCCTCTTTGTCCCTTACATTCTCAGATTTCTCCCAAATGAGTTATGGGTGCTCACAACTCTAAAACTTGGGTTTTTATCTCCAAATTCCGTTTTTAATCATACGGGCCTAATTAAAATGGCCCAAATACCCCCAAGTGGGCTCGGTTATGCCCAAAAATACCCTGTGACCCATTTACCACCCTACTTTTTCGACTATCTCGGCCCATCCAGACTCAATCGTGCACTAAGAATTGCATTCGAATTGATTTATAAAAAATCCCTATCTCACACCCAACTTAGTCTATATTCGACTTCCAGCTGAGATAAATAAATGCCACGTCACTTATACACGTTATGACATAAATAATTTAATACTATTCACTTAGTAATTTAATTTCCATAAATATTAACCTTTTTCTCACCGATTAATATTTAAATAAATATTAACATAATTAATTCAATTAAATTACGACACAAAAGTAATTTAAAATTATCCGAATTAATTAAATATTAAAATGCACAAAAATACGGGGTGTTAGAGGCCCCTGGGTCATCATGCCATAGGTGAGGTTTGGTTATTGAGCTCGTGTTTTGTACACACACCCTTTGTTGGGAACTGCTTATTTTTAGATCTACTATTAGTCCATTTTTTCATAACCTAAGATTTGTTTTGTTTACCCTGATGATGCTACCTTACCTAGAAAGTGTTGTAAAATGCAAAAAGTCTACAGCCTTACAAATGTGGGCAGCTAAGGATGGGATTATGCCCGTTCACTACTTTTTTCGCCTATGATCTAGGGTTTTCTACCACAATTATGCCATTTTTAGGGCACTTGAAGAGTGTTTTTTCCTTATTATATTCCTATTAGGCTCATTGCATACATTTAGATGGATTAGACCCAGCTTAGGGATCCAATTTTGGAATCGCAAACCCACCGCTGCAGCAACAGGATGCGGCATGGCAAGTAAATTGCCTGAGTGCCGCAGCCTTTTCAATTGCGAATGTTGTATAGCTTCGTTTCATCACCTGGGAGAAGAGACATGGTAAAAATGTCCTCAGACTTAACTCTAGTGAATCCTCTATTGAAGAGGCCGCGATAGTAACTTTATATGTTCAACATACCGTGGCCGAAGCAGTATAACATGGAAAATCACCAAAAACTACATACTTATTACTATACTTGGTTATTTTCTCTGCACTCTTGATTTCTCACCACTATTTAGTTCATCTCAGAGTATATTTATAGAAACTAACAGAGCAAAAATGGAAGGAAACTCCGACCAAAGTGTAGAACAAAAAGATGAGATTGCTCAGCTATACAACCACCTCAACCATCTGTACGACAGCCATGCCTCACTTCAGACTCAGGTAAACTTTCTGACCTAAAGGGTCCTTATGTTGGAAGATTCAGCACCCAAGGTTTATGTCCCAACCACCATGGCCGTAGTCGTAGAAGCCACTATCTCAGAGGCCGCAGACAAGAACCAAAAGAGGAAGATGGAGAAGAAGGCAGAAAGAGGCAATGACACCTACACCCCATTGATTTATCAAGTTGAAGATGTTTTTGAGATCATCAAAGAAGACAATTTGCTTTGTTAGCCCGAGAAGTTTAAGTCCCCTCCTCATAAGAGGTACCGGGCCAAATGGTGTGACTTCCACAACAATCATGGCTATGACACGAATAATTGCTACGCTTTGAAGGATGAGATCGAAAGGCTTGTTAGGAAGGGAGTTCTTCAACGATTCCTAAAGGATGCTTAGGGGGTTCAACTAATATCAAGGAGGCTGCTTATTATATTTCAACCCAAGTTTGCAATTTGTTTACATTTTTCCCTCTATGAACTATAATCATGGAGCTTTTATAGCTATATTTCAAAGACTGTGATGTTTTGTTAAACTTAGGGGAAATATATATATATATATATATATATATATATATATGTCTATTTATATTAATGAATTGCAATTGTTAGTCATACATTTATTCTTGCTTTCCAGTATGAAAAATCTAATGAAAGACCTTTGTCTTAAGCAGATTTAATCGAACTTGAAGACTAATTATCCCGTAGATTATTTGCTCGTTTAGGAAGGAAAGGTCTATTGAAATTGACTTATTTAGGCAGTCGCATCCCTCTTAACGTAATGTTCGTTATCTGCTTCGGGATGCTCCAATTAGTTGTGAGGGCTACTAATGCCCGTTATCTTCTTCAGGATGCTTCAATTAGCCACGGGGACTACTAATGCCCGTTACTGGCTTTCGAACGTTAATATTAGCGACGGGGCCTTATAATTCCCGTCATTCGATTCTTGAATGCCTCAATTATCCAGGTATGGCTTGATATATATCCGATTATAGATTGGGAAAGCTTCATAATACCTAGCTTGGGAAGGCCTGATAATAACCCAAAGGGACCAAAGACTTAATTGTCTGTGGATAATCCTACATTTATTCAAAAGGGCTAAAGACTTAATTATCTATAGATAATACTACATCTATTCAAAGGGGCCAAAGACTTAAACGTCTATGTATAATCCTAAATCTATTCAAAGAGAAGCTGCAGAAGAAGCTTCATGAAAGTTAAAGCTTACTATAGAGTCGATCAAAATATCAACTCAGATACCACGGAAGGCATACAATTCAGCCGTAACCCTAAAATTGCCATCCTTTGGCTTTACAACTTGGAGGCTCATGGATGTGAAATGAAGTCACTATAACCATGAAAGAAGCAAAGCAAGCCAAAAAGGTCGCAACCTTGTTTAAGAAATTAGGTTTTATGCGAAGTGGTTGAGGCCCCATGTTCCATGTTTCGTATTCATTTTGAAGGGATTATAACCAAGTGCATCCAAGAAGTGCAAAGGAAATAAACATGCAGATAAGTTACAAAAGTGATTATTGATATGCAGTAGATAAAACTATGAGGTTGCGTCATCTTTTTCATCTCCTTCTTCACCATCCGCAGCAGTCTCAATCTCTTATTCCCCTGCTGCAGCCGTTGCTTCTAGTATTTGTTTGGCCCTTTCCTCTGCCATAGCCTTGATCTCATCCACGCAATCCAAATGCTCAGCATCGCTAAGCCCCCAAGCAAGGATTTTATCCTTGGATTCAGGGAAATTTTTGACAACCATGTGCCTGAGTTCTTGGAAGCCGCGGAGATAGGATTTGTTATTCGTTAGGAACACATCCTTGGATTTTCTATAAGCAGCTACAACATCATTCGCAGCATGAGTTAAGACCGTAACACGAGTCTCTTCCAGCTACTTTTTGGTTATAGCATGATCATTATCCTTTTGTTAGAGCAAGGATGTATTGCGCTGCTCCAATTAGTCATATTTTTGTTGAAGTTAATTAAGTGCGGGCTCAAAATTGGTGGACTGTCTAGCAACCTCCACAGCTTTGGCTTCAGAAGATTAAAGGGATGTCACAGTCGTGATAAAGTTATGTTCTACTTCATCCTTTGCCTTAATAGCAGTTTTCAAGTCCATCTTTGTCAATTCAAGGGACGCAAAAGATGATTTTTTGCTTGCCTTGAAGGAAGAGGCCCTGGCATTTTCCAAATCAGTCTTATGAACTGACGCCGCATCCTGATGCAGTTTATACAGGCCTTCATATTTGGCCATTTGAGACATAATAACGTCTGCGACCTAAAATTATTTAGACACAGTTAGTATGAAGAAGTAACTACAGTTAAATTCAATAAAATGATTACCCTCAATTGGATGTAGAGACCATACTCCTCCAAATGTTCATGGTCTTAATTCACAAGGCGATGCAAGTCAATGTTATCTGCTACCTTCCTTATCTTGTGGACCACCCTGGCAATTGTGTCCCAGGAAGATTGGGGATTTGGCATTATTAATTGAGGTCGTGGATGACCATCAGGGACCACGCTTTGATGACTTTGAGGAGGAGGCAGGTTAGCGTTAACAACCATTACCCTTCACGAAGGAGGAGATGGAGTAGGAGAAGTGTGGATAGGACTGTGCCCACCTTAATGGCCCACCTCCATTAGAAGAAGATTTGTTACGGCCAGTTGATCATCAATATTATCATCCAAGTTTTTCCTTTTATGGGTCGCGGTATCATCAACATTGGCATCTCGTGTTGTGTTCTCCTTTGATGGATTGGCTGCATCACCCTCAGCTCCAACATAAGTCGTAGAAGGCTTAGTAGAGGCACCTTCCGCACCCCTCTTAACTTTTTGATACCTCTTTCTTTTCTTTCCCTTCTTTGAGGATAATGGCATCCTTATCCATCTCAGCAAGCTGAACAACTAAAAGCGCTCGGTCTATATCCTCTCCTGAGAAATAAAATGTAAAGTTAAGTATCAGGTAATAGTCGCATAAAATTTGGGTTTTCAGGTGTATAGACCATTACCTTTTGCAACCGTTCTCTTTGTAATGTCTTTATTGGTGAAGTAGCTATGTTCACAAATGGATGTGAAAGTCACCACGGTGCTAAAATTCTTCTCATCGCCTCTAATGGTTGCAGCCCTCGCAACTCTTCTCTGTTGCCTATTGTTAAGGGGTAGAATATCAAGAATGGCACAAAGAAGTAACATTAGTATGTGCCGCATAAAATATTATAAAAATCTTTGAAAATATATAAACTGTTGAATAAGTTGCAGCACGATGTAAAGGCTGCGGCATATACTCACCTAGCATAGAGGGCCGACCCCACTACCGCGGCATCCTATATGTCCTTTATCTCTCTCTAATTTTTCTGGGTGGATTTCCCATCCCTCTCCAGAATTGTAAAAATATTTCCCTTCCAGTTCTTTACACTGGAAGGCCTCCCAGTATACAAAACCTCATCATTATTTTGAAGGGAAAAATAGTAATACCATGCAAATTTGACGGATTTCTCCTTTGGGCGATAGAAGTGGAAGAACTCTGTGGGAGTAATATCTCTGCTGAACTTATCCTTCCAAAGTATCTGCGAGGCAAGAATAGCTCTCTACCCATTTGGGTCTAATTGGGCTGGTGACAAGTTCATGGCGCTGAAGATTCTCCTGATGGGAATTGGCATAGGTTGCCGCAGCCCGTAGACAAATGCATGCATAGGAAAACATACCCCATCATTGGGAACTGCAGAATATGGTTTTTGTTCCGTAGTAAGAGTCGAGCAAATAACTCCAGCAGGAAATTCAAAGGCTGCAGCCACTTGATTAACCCACTCTTCTGTTATGATGCATTGAACGTTCAAGGCTGCAGGAGCTCTCTGAACTCTGTCATACGGGCCAACTGGTGTATCTCTAGCCTCGAAAGGTCCAACTATTGCAGCTTTCACTTTAGTGGGAGGATGGCTGCTGGAATTCGTATCTTCCTCCATAGCCTCAGCCTCAGTAGTATTCCTACAGATTGTGGAGTTTTTGAAATCAGAGTCAGGAATATGACAGTTGGGACAATCTTTAAGTGGACATGGTCCAACAGCCTTTAAAGGCTTCACAGAAGGAATATTAGGGGGAGGAATGTCGAAGTGAGTTTTCTAGAAGTCTGCCAAAATTTTTGGGGGTCCTAACTCATAGGGATGTAGCAGGACTTGAAATGCAGAAAGTCTCCGCTATTAGGATGCAGCAACCACTATGGTCAGAAAATCCTCAAATATAGGTCGCAATGTATTATATATATACAAGTATAAAAATTTGTATGTTCAATCTACATGACTCTCAAAGGCTGTAGCCGGTTACCCTAAATTTCAGCCCCAGCCTAATGACTGCAGCCATATGGAGTTACTACTACTAAGTGGACTCAAAATCATGGACTAAGTAAAATTTTATTAGCTACAAGTTGCAGATTGCAGCCAATAGAACCAAGTCCTACAAGTTACAGCTAATTGATTCAAGAATTAAAGGTTGCAGCCAATCAGTTTAGAAATAAAAACTGCAGTCGGGGGAATTATAATTATTAAGGAATAGCAAGCATTCGCAAAAATTTAGCACAACTACGACATGACACACAAATAGATGATTTGTTAAAATTTGTGTTCTCAAAGGTTGAAAATCCATTATTCTAGGGTTTTGGCCAAGAACACCAAGAACATGTTCTTAATGATTCTTGGACAAAAGCAAATTTTGAAATAAGGCCAAGGTGTAGATTAAACCTAAGAAAACCAAGTTTCTAACCAAAATAGTGTAGAATAAACCTATGAAAACCAAGTTTCTAACCCAAAAATCCAAATTGATGCTAACTCAACAAATGGTAGAAGCATTACATGTTGATTGGGAGTTTATATCAGAGAAATTATAGAAATTCAGCCAAACAAATTTGTTTAAACATAGCTCTACACGAGGTCAGAAGTCAAATCTTAGTTTCTAACCCAAGCTGAGAAGTGGTGGAATTATATTCACGGCAGTTCAAGATATGCAATTCAAAATCAGGAGGTTTTGCGATTTAAAATATGGAATTGAGTTCGCAAGCATAAGTTAGAGGCAACAAATTATAGAAATATTATGGAAAATAATGAAATTAGTTGGAAGGTTACTTGGGAATCGAAGAAACATGAAGAAACAATGGTTGCTCAGCCTCAAACAGCCTCAAACCACCACTAAACGCTCGTCGAAAAACTCAAAGGATGGAGTGACAGAAGTTGGCTCCTGATTTGCTCTCAAAAGTTTGGTAAATGTAATGAAGTCCACGGCTAGATCTATTTATATAAGAGGGCACAGGAAGATGAAACATCACTTTGCAATTGACTACAGAACATACAGCATACCGGGGCAGGCGCAAAATTAAGTCGCAGCACTAAATCACCACCCCTTGGCACTACTGCTTGGGGGCTTATTGATATGACAAAAATGGTCCTCTATACCGTAGAATGTACCGATAATGGGTCGCTTCCTTTGAACAGAGAAACTGCGGCCTCATACTTCTCTGACTGCACCTACTATATCCACTGGCTGCTTCCTTATCCCGGACAGGCCACAGCACGTACAGATTAGCCTACCTCTTAGGCCACAGCACCTTCAAACCTGCTGCTTCCTGGGTTCAAACAGGATGCAACCCTTACTCATGAAACTGTCGCTCCATCAAAATGATTACTCTTAAGACTCATTCACATGTCACGTGATCAGGGCACGTGACACAGCCTACATATCTCCTATAAATAGAGGTTCTCTCCTCAAGAGAAGCGGGTCCGAGACAATCTCCCTTGGCGAAACCTTGACAAACTCTTTACACAACCCCAATACAGCTTGGGGACTATTCACCTACCTTGTAGTCCCCTGCCCGGCCTGCTCGAAACTTATACAACCATGTATTCTCCTCTCTAAACTCTATTATATGCCTATCATGGCAATGTCAACTTACTTTACGACATGTATATAATGAGACTGGGGAGACAAAGTGGACATAAGCTCATTTTAATAGCTGAACCATTCTATATCGTGTGTTTTGTCTCTCTTTACTTGCTTATATCTATTTTACACTTGACTTGTTGGTAAGAGAACGATGTGTGTCCGATTTCTTGTATCATCAATACTCCATTCACCCAAGCTTTTATAAACAAATGATTAATATGATTGGTCATATACTTAGTAGTATTTTTGAACCCATATATTAAATTTAAAGTAAACATAAACAAGTCAACATTATCTACCTTTGATTTATCATCTTCATTAAACTCCATTTTTAGCACTTCATATCCCTCTTCAGCTTCAAACCTCTTTGGGAGAATCACATCCTTGTTAATTAGCACTTGTTGTGGGAAGTATCCAAATTGGATAAATTAATATCTAGTAGTTCCTTCAGCAGGTTCTATTGCATCCACAACCATCATTTCTTCCTTTTCCACTTCACCAGAGGAACTATCTCCAAATGTGTTATCTCCATCCACACTCATAGCTTTTTCTAACTCTTTAATCTTCTTAACCATCACGTTTGAAGAATATTGGCTTCCTTCTTACTTTATATGGAACCTTGGATTTTGTAGTATTGGGAAAAAAATCTTAAAAAGAAAAATAATGAGAGCTTTTTTCAAGAATTCTCCTAACTAAGGAGACTTTTCCTTCTCCCATAGGCATACATGTCATCTATAATCTGCCATGGCTAATATGGCCACTACCCCAATCAAAACTATGGTCCCTCCTAAGCCTCCGGATCAAACTAATATTTGGTCTAATTGCTTGGCAAGTGTGCTCATGAATCAAACCCAAAGAATTGTAATTAAAGATCCCATTAACATTTAAGGGTGAACCAACAGTCATCTTCTCACAAGAAGACATTTCTTCCCTAGTTGAACCGTTGAAGCACTCAATCATAGGAATATCTCACATGGAAGACCTCCTATGGATTATATATCAAATTTTTTCCAAACATTTTCTCTGAAATCATGATACTCAATTGGTCTTCTTGATTCCAAGCACATCATCATAAGACTTAATTATGAAGAAGATTATGTAAGGCTATGGCTTAGAGATCTTTGGTACAATGGTAAATTCCCAATGAGAATATTTAAATTATCAGTGGATTTTAAACCAGGTGAAGAAAGCCCAATTGTCCCTGTTTGGATCAACCTACCTAATTTGCCAATTCACTTATATGCAAAATATTTCCTATACTCAATAGCCCAACTTGTTGGGAACCATTAAAATTGGATGCATCTCTAACATCAATTTTAAGACCAATCATAACACGTGTTTGCATTGAAATTAACATACTTCGAGAAAGAATCCATGGGATCTGGATTGGATGTGGTAACACAAGTTTCTGGCATCCAATATCCTATGAAAACTTGCCCTCCTTTTGTGAATTTTGCAAGAAAAAATGTCACTCGGACTCTAAATGCATGTGTAAACACCCAAATATTCATCCAAAGCCATTAGTTCCAAGAAAGACCAATCCAATTTCAGATAATCAAGAGATTAAAAAAGAAACTCCAAACAACCCTTAAGAAACAGAGGCTCGGCATAATCAATAAGTTATTCGAAAAAAAACTTCCCAATCAAACTTACAAAACATATTTGAAATTCTGCAAGATGGTATTGTTGTTCTTGAGGAAGGAACATTTCAAGATACACAAATTACTTCTACAGATATTGAAAATGACACAATCATTGATAAGGTATACTCTAAAGGTTATTGTCAAGTCCAAGCAGGTCTCATGTTGATTACTCAGCTGAAGAAACCATGATAGTGGATAAATATAACCTATATCCCAAAGGTTCTAAAATTCCACCATCAGATAAACATCCTTCTAATAAAAAGGACAGTCACTCAGATAATGAAGAAATAAAAATACCTACTCCAATTATAGAAGATCTATAAATTTTTGCAACTTGGTATAATGAGAAGTGGATATCCATTCAAAAAGCCAAGACTGATAAAGGAAAGCAATGTAGAGACTCAGGTATCTCTTTAGCCACATCAAAGAATCTTCAAGCAGGTAAACATCCTAAACCAATGCCTCATGATTCTTTATTTAAAAGGTTTACAAGATCCTCAGGTAAATCTAAAATTCTAAAATTTGCCAAACATTATTAATGTTAAATTTCCTATATTGGAATGTTAGGGGTGTTTCCAATAAAGAAACAAATAGAAGAATAAAAAATATAATTAAAAAGTATCAATTACTAGTAATAGCTTTATTAGAACCCAAAGTTAGTAAAAAAACAATATCCACGTATCAAATTAAGTCGAATTTCCCAGATAGCATTTCTTACCAGTCCAATAAGATTTGGTTTCTTTGGCATAATGATGTCAAAGTTCAGTCATTTTTAACTCTGAACAAATGATATATTTTAATATTGATATTGATTTCTTAAACTGTTCAGTTTACATGGTTTTAATCGATGCTAAGTGTACTGCTTTAGAAAGAACATATTTATGGATCGACTTAAAAAACTTAACATCCCTATAATCTACCCTACCTTAGCTAATTTTAGGATATTTTAATGTGGTTTCTAAAAAATAAGGAAAAATAGGTGGTAACACCATTGACTTTCATGTTATAGAAGACTTTAATGATATGATTACCTCTTGTGCTTTAATTGACCTAGGTTACTCTGGATCTAGATTCACTTGGACAAATAATAGGGTTGATGGAACTATCATCTGTAAACTTGATAGAGGGATTGTGAACAATCTATGGTTGGACCATTGTCCTACCTCTTCCATTTCTCACCTTCACAAGACATGCTCAGATCATAGTCCACTGCTATTCTCTATTAAAAGTGTTGTAGATCAGAGTCTTAAACCATTTAAATTCCTATACATGTGGTGTATTAAATCTAATGTCAAAGACATTATTGAACAAACATGTTCAATTAATATACATGCCCCCTATGAATAAATTTTCCATAAAGTTAAAGATTCTTAAAACAAAACTTAAAATTTGGAATAAAGATCATTTCAAAAATGTTTTTCAAATAGTTGATGATCTTGAGGACAAGGTTAAAATCATAGAACATGTTTTTAAAATATCTCCCAATGAATCTACAAGACCAAAATTACTAGAAGCTAGATCTCAATTAAACTTATATCTACAAAGAGAAGAGAGTTTCTGGTACAAAAAAGTCATCAAAAATGGCCAAATCTAGGAGATCTTAACATAAAGTTTTTTCATGCCTCGGTAAAAAAAAGGTATAAAAGATTGAATATTAATAAAATTCAAGACAGTAATGATCAATGCATAGATAATCCTGAAGATATAAACAATATATTTATATCTCGCTTCCAAAACATTTGGAAAGCAGACTTTAAAAATTTAAACTATGCATTCATAGGAGTCATTGACAGAACTATCACAGATGATATGAACAACAATCTCACTATATTTCCTACAAAATAAGGGATTCTAAATTCCATTAAAGTATGGATTTTACAAGCTCTCCAGTTCCAGATGGATATAATGGAGAATTCTATCTTAAATTTTGGGATGTAATCAAATCAGATTTGATTAATGTTATTCATGATTTTTTTGCAGGTGCTGAAATCCCTAAAAGTTAGACGGCTACAAATATTTCTCTCATTCCAAAAGTTTCTAATCCTTCATGTTGTTCTAAGTACATACCTATCATCTTATGCTACTTCTCTAATAAAATTTTATCTAAAATTCTTAACGATATACTATTTATAATCTTACCATCAATAATATCCCCCAATCAATCTGGCTTTATTAAAGGGAGGAGTATTCATGACAACATTCTTCTGGCCCAAGAAAAGGTTCAATAAATTGGGGAAAAGTCTATGGGAATAATGTAATTATTAAGTTAGATATGGAAAAAGCATATGATAAAGTCTATTGGCTATTCCTTTGTCAGGTATTAAGGAACTTTGTATTAAATGAAATATTCATTGATATGGTCTAGAGAATAATTTTAAATAATTAATTTCCAATCAACATTAATGGACAAAATAAGGTATTCTTTAATTCTTCTATAGGGCTTAGACAAGGAGACCTTGGTCTCCTAGTTTATTTATATTAGCTGCTGGGAGTCTTAGTAGGAATATTGATAATCTCTTTCAATCTAACCAAGTTATCCCTTTCTCTCATCCCAAAAATTGTCAATTAATCTCTCATTTGGGATATACAGATGATATCATAATACTCTCTAATGGGGGGGGGGGGGGGGGGGGGGGGAGTATAAAAGTTATTATTAATCTTCTCAAAACCTATGAAGAAACATCAGGTCAATATGTTAACTACACAAAAAGTTCATTTTTTGTTGATGACAAACTTAGCCATTCAAAGAAGAATTCTTTATCTACAAACTCAAGTCTGACTCTAAAAAAACTCCCAATGAAATACTTAGGTTGTTATATTAATAAGGGTAGAAATACTCTTAACCAATTCTCTGAGGTAATCTCCAAAATCAGAGAAAACTTAACACATGGTCTTCTAAGCTAATCTCCGAAGAAGGTAGAGCTACTCTAATTAGAAATGTACTGATCTTTATTCTTTTTTATACTCTTTCAGTTTTGAATCCTCCTAAAACAATATTGAGAATACTGAATAACATTTTCTCCAAATGCTATTTGGGAGGAACTAATAAAGACCATCCATATCAATGGACTAAATGGCAAGAAACATGCTTCCTTCTTGAAGAAGGAGGACTAAACTTCAGAAGTTTAGAAGATATAGTTGCAGCTACTAGTATTAAACTCTATTGGAAGTTCCAATTTGATAAAGGACTTTGGGCTACTTTTATGAGAGCTAAGTATCACAGAGGGTTAAAGATTAGAAATGGTTCAAATACGATTAAAAGAATATTTGTAATCTTTGCTTAAATTTTTTTTATGAAACCCTGGATTTGGTTTCAAAGATGACGATGCAATTTATTCTAATCCATTTGGACGCATAATGTTTTAGGCCACTTTCCAGGCCTTGTACATTTTTATAATCTGCCTCTTTTGAGTGAAAGAGATTACAATAAATTTCTCTTTTTACTTCAATTATTATGGTTTCACTAAATGCCACATCCCTGGAACTACCCATTGAGGATTCACTATTTTTGGCCTCCTAGAAATCTCATTGAATTATTGGTCAACCTTTGGGTCTTGAGCAACAAGCTAATTTGGTTTCTCTTCACCATAAAGACTAATTCTAGAATCTTTATGGACCCTGAAACTCCCATATATGGGCATGATTTTTCATTGTTAAAACTCGACCTAATGTATTCTTAGTTTCTTTACGTCTTGGTGTTTTCTTGAGGATGATATGGCTAGTGAAAAGCCTCATTTGCCCTGGTACATACCCTTGGAAACATTCTTGGTCTTGAAACCTTTGGGTCTTAGCAGTTCCCACTTTTCTTAAACATTTTTTGTTGTTTCTCGAGTGTGGAAACAAATTCACACATTTCTAAATATTGTTCTCCACACCTAATGCACATGTGTTTCATTAATTTTTTATCTGGATTAAAAACTACTTCGGGATTTGAGATCTTAGACTTAGGATTTATCTTCAATTTGAACTCCACATGCCCTTTATTTTGAGGTAACCGAATAAATTGAATGTTTGTCCCCATCTCTTTCACATTGTGAAATGGGACTTCATAATTCCCATTGTGTTTTCCCTCTCTTCTAGGGAATTTTATTTTTCCTTTCTTAATCAACTCTTGTATCATGTCGCAAAAATAGAGAAAACATTAGTTTAGTGAGAGAAAACATTATGCCATTTGCAATAATTTTTTCCTTTAATATCATTTAGTATTTTCACATAATGCATTTTTAACATTTTGACTTTAAAGAGATATTACAAATTTTCACCCGCCTAAGATATATTAAAGGAATATTTTTTAATCACCCCCTTTTACTTTGGGGCATAAGATTCTGCTATTGTGTTCTTTCGAACTAAAGGATTACAACCAATGGATTTAGTTCCAATAATTTTAGTAACATCTATTTATAAGTTTGGGTCCTTATAATATATTTTAAAAGAAGAAGTGTTTTTTTCTCATGCTCTTCTTATAAAATAGGATCATATATAGACACTTTGGTGGTTGCTTCCACCAAGTCTCTTAATTCAGTAGCATTGAACATCTTTCAAAGCCTAAATTTTAGCCCATTTGGGGATAATTTGACAAACCTAGACTCACGTAGCACTATCTTGAATTTGTTCCTCGCACTTTTAAACGTGTTTATGAAAGTAATAGAATTTTCATTTGGTTTTAGATTAGTATATCCATGTCAGACATGGAAACTTCTAGTTCAGTTTGGAAGAATTGGAAATGAAACATATCTTCCATTTATTTCCATGTTGAACAGTGTTAGGTGGAAAGCTTATGAACCAAGAGAAGGCTGCATCTGGAAGGGAACTAGAGAATACACATAATTTCAAGATTTCATTTATTCTAAGGTCATCACATTGACAAATGATTCTTGTTATATGTTCCATTATGGATTGAATACCATATTTTAAGAAGACAGAGAATGTTAGGAATTATAAACCTTTAGGAAGCTCAATCTTATTCACCTACTCAGGGTATGGCTTTCTATGTACTGGATTCTGCACCCCCTAAGTCATTGATTCAAAAATCTCATGTATGAGATCCATAATTTCATGTTTTCCAACTCTCCCACAAAACTACCTGTTTGGTGGGGCAATTATTTGGTTCATCATAGGTGTTGGTTGTACCGATGGAGGTGGAATTTGTGGAGGGACATTTTATTGTGTTTGGAAAGGAATTATTTAATATGACTGTGGAACTAGGTTGTCTACCTTTTGGAGGGGCTCATTAAAAAATATCATGTTGGTTACCAACCCCTATGTTTAAACTCTAAGATCGGATTGTTGACTATTCCATAGTTTGAAGTCCCTAGAAAGCCTAAATTGGCCTCATTATACTATGGCTTATCCTTCCTACTTCTATCGTAGGCTTGCTTCCTACTGGGTGGTAAGTGTTAGATGTTCCTAAACCCTATAGTGGGTTGTCTACACCTAAACCAGTAGTGTTTGTGTATTTTCCCGTCCATAGCTTTGTTCCAAAATTGGTTTCATTGGTATTGGGCCTATAATACACAAGATGACAAGGATTATGTTGAGTAGTTATATTTACACCAACTTTTGGTGCATATTGTTGACCATTGGACACTAAAATAGTATGAAGAGACAACCTACGAGTTATTGTTGTGATCATGGTATTAGATTTTTGCATTATGTTCCCAACATGATTAAGTATCAAGTTTAACCGGTGCATTAGTTGATCTTGGGCGTTTACGGACACACCAACAATAGGTGTTGGATTGATATTTTCAAACCTTGGATTCATTGTCATATTCATCTCTTGGTTTTAATCAATTGGTCTCAACCCTTGGGCAGTTTTAGAAATTGTTTACTCGATAGTGGTGACATGTTAGCTCGTTGAACTAGTTTTACCAACATTCTCAATACTATTGGTGATCCTTCTTGTTCTAGCCATGGTAAATAATTATATAACATTAGTTTCCCACCAGGTGTGAAAAAAAATGCATGTGTGTTGGCTTGGTTTGGGTATTTTGGTTGTGTACGATCTTATAGACAAGAATGTGATCTTACCAACCAATTGATTATCTTATCCTTGCAATAATCAGACGATTGTGTACCATTTGATCTTCAACTAAGAAGACTTATGCTTCCCTTCAAGAATACTTTATAGTGAATGATAAATAATTTTAGTTAATTAGAATCTAAAGAAGAATGAATAAAGTGAAGAAATAAAGAAAAAGGAAAGTTTAAACAAAATAAAATAGTAATGTAAGACAAACAAAGTAAAGGAAATTTGTTACACTAAGAAATATAAAAAAAAGTTTTTTTTTAGGGAAGAGGGATAGTACCCCCATAAATATTATAAAAAATGTCAAGGAGAAAAAGCCTCTCCATAGTATCTAACAAGATAATGCGGAAAGCATTGGTGGCTGAGCCTAAAGCACCAACTTCAAATGAAAAAGAAATATGGTGATTTGTAGACAAACCCGTTACAACATTAAAGAGAGATAAGAACAAATTAAAAGTGGAACTTGGGATTTTATGTAATAACCCCATTTGAATTGACATATACTAACTCTAATAGTAGGGAGACCAAATCTATCAGTTTTAAAAAGGCCTTTAATAACTTGAGGAAGATAATTGAATGAGTAAAAGATGGAATACTTGTGAGAAACTGTAGACTAATTTTCCAATCCATCTACTGAAGTATTGAACTCCCTCCATATGTTCTTGATTTGAAATGGAAAATGACGAGATAAAAAAGCTACAATATCTTTAATAGTCCAAGGAGGTTTGATACTCTTCATAATAAAATCCACTAAGATCTTTGAATATGATTCAATCACCATATTTTGGAGACTTAATTGCCTACAAATCAACAATACCCATTGTACTGCTTTAGATTCTACAAACATGATGTTCAGACTACCCAAAGCCAACTATAAAGATACCATTTAAATTCCTGATAACTCAACATATGCCACTGTTTCCAGGATTTCCTTTTGAAGAACCATAAATGTTGAGTTTAAACTGCCCTACTGAATGCTTTTCCTACACACAATTGCTTAACATATTTTTATGCCTAATCCTCAAGTTTAAGCAATTAATGGTGAAACTATCATCACCTTTTCATGTATCATAGAAATAAAGAATTTGAGAAACATCTGTAGTCACATTAATCACTTTGGCTATAATATATTCAAATTTCACTAGAATATTTTCAAAAAAACTATTATTTCTAAATTTCCAAACGTCCTAAAGAATGAATTTAGGCAGATTAATAAAAAAACAAACCTTTGATGATGTCTTTTAGGCATTCTCACCCACCAGTACATAAGTAAATATTTCTAAGAGAAAACGTTTATGGAATTTCCAATTCTATTTCCAAAGTGAAGCTAAACTTCTTTAGCAGTTTTGCTATGAAGGACAATATGTTCCAAAGACTCTTCACAATCTAGACAACATATGCACCTATATTCCGATTTAACCCCAATTCTCTAAACTTCACTATCTACAAGAATAACTCTATGGAGTAATTTCTATATTAAAATAGATATTCCCGTAGGATAATGTACATGATATATGTATTTCCATCTCATAGAAGAGGGTCTAACTTTTTTTCATATCTCATAATTTTAAAACTGAATTCACTATTGAGAGAAGGCTTTCATATTTCCTAATCAACATCCACTAATGGTTCTATAAAATCTTAAATATATGTTATTCTTTTGATGATTTAGAACCATTAGCATTGTCAATACCCCTAAAGTATTTATTCCTTGTAAAAGAAGACCATAATCCTTTGCCAACTCTAGAATTCTAATAGAGTCTCCACTGCCAACTTTCTTAATATCCTTAATATTTTTACAGTTAAGACCACCTTCTTTAGTAGGTAAACAAGCATCTTCCCATTTAATCCATTTGAATAGATTCTTTGTAGAGCAACCTCCCCAAAATAATTTATTAAAATTTTATGAATTCTCTTAATAACACAAATTTTTTTTTTTTGGGGGGGGGGGGGGGGGGGGGGGGATTTAAGACTGAAAGTAAGTAAATAGGAATATGAGATAAACATGTCTTATAAGAGTAACTCTAGCTCAATCGTAAATGAATTAGGAAGAATAAACATTCATTTTATCCTTGTCTTGCTATATAACTCTAAGAAATTATAGATTCTTATTCTACCTTTGGAAATAGGGTAACTAGGATATTTAATAAGAAGGTTTCTTAGATGAAGACCTATGTGTGCAGTAATAGAATGTTTCCTGGATTGGCTAAGTTTTTCATCCATTGTGATGAAGCTTTTAGTTTTGTTAATCACCTGGCCTGGTATTAACTCACAGTCTTCAAGAAATTTGAAAAGATCTTTGAGACATTGAGGAAAATGATTATATCATCAACAAATCCTAAATGAGAAATTGTCTAGCATCCTTGAGGGTGGGGAAAAGGTTGGAAAGATTCTTGTGAAACAAATTATCAATGCTTTTGCTCAATACTTATGCATCAACAATAAAGAGACTAGAAGATAGGGTAGCCTTCTCTTAAGACTTTAGAAGACTTAAAAAATCCAATTAATTCATCATTAACCAAAATAGAGAATCAATTATTAGATAATAATCTCGATATCATTTCAATAAATGTTTCATTAAATCCAAACTATCTTATAATTGATAATAGAAAGGGACAACAAATTTTGTCATATGCTTTCTCCATGTCTAGCTTAATAATCACGTTAGATCTATGAGCTTTCTTCCCCACAACATGATCCATCTCTTGAGCCAGAAGAATGTTATCTAAAATATTTCTACCTCTAGTGAAGCCACTTTGATTAGGAGATAGCATAGAAGGAAGAATGTATGTCAGCCCGTCACATACTATTTTTGAAATAATTTTATTGGATAAGTTGTAAAGACTTTTTGGTCTAAAGTTGGTACAAAGAGAGGGGATATTAATCTTGGGGTTTCATCACCTACAAAGAGAGAATGAATGGACTTAATAAGGTATATTTTTATAATCTCCCATAATTTGAAAAATAACACTCCACCAAATCCATCTGTCATAGCTGCACCATCAAAGTTTAGGTCAGATATAACCTTGAATATTTTTACTTCAGTTTGGAATGAGGTCAAATTATCATTGAATGTTTGAGTTATGGTTTTGGGAATGAGATACAAAATGTTGTGTTTAATCTCCAAATATTCAGCATTCCAATAATATTTGAAGTGATTGACTAAAATGTTATTAATTCCCTCTTTGACTCCTCCTAGTTACCATTGTTATCTTTGATTTTGTAAAGCAAGTGAAGTCAAAGAACAATAGTAGCAAGTTGTTTCCTCTTTACTTTGATTGAAGAATGGAAAAACTTAGTATTTAAGTCCCCCTCTTGTAACCATTTGACATTAGATTTCTTCTCCTTATAACATTCTTCCTTTCTTAAAGCAATGTTAGGCCTCGCCTTCACTTTATTCATAACACTTATATTTTATACACTAGGATCTGCTTCAAAAGAGGCTTAGTTGAATAGAAGAGAGTCTTCTAAGTTTTTAACAACATTAAAGATATCTTTAAATTGGTATTTGTTCCAATCTATAAGAATTGGTTTCAACCTTTTAAGTTTTACGGCAAAGGAGGACATAAGAGAAGCAATAATGTTTGAATTCCAAAACTGTTGAATAACTTAATAGAAATTAGAGTCTATGCGCCACATTTTCTAGAAATTAAATGGCTTAGGGCAATTATTGAAGAATATTTTAATGGACAAAATAAGAGGGATATGGTAAGAAGAATTTCTGTGTAGATGGGAGATTGATGAGTTAAGGAAGTCCATTAACCATTGATGGTTAATCAAACCTCTATCCATTCTAGTGAAAATACTCCCTTGAATTTCATTGTTACACCATGACAATATAGGATCAATGAATCCTACCTAAAAAAAGAGAGCATCTAGAAATCATATCATTAAAGCCCTCACCTGAATGAAATTCTATATCATTTCCTCCCACTTTTTTGTCTTCATTAGCAAAAACATTGAAGTCTCCTATCAACAGAAGAGGGCTAGAAGAATTAGAAGAGGCCAAATCTTATATATAATACCAACGAGGAATTCTTTCAGCAACATTACATTTAGCATATACAATAGAAAAAACATCTTTTTATTAAGCAAGTGATGATTAATTTGAAAACACATTACTTGTGATAACGGTGGAAAATCGAGCATCCGTGTTGAATATGTTGTCATTGTTTTTGGCTCCTATCATAATATAACAACCTAAAATTTAACTACACTCTTATGGAAGTATAGAGGCTAGTACATGTATCAATCTACAGGGAATGATTGCTAGACTTTAATTGATTTATTACTTCTAAAAAAAGTGTAAAAATAATAATTTTAATTATAAATTACAACTAGGCATGTATTTAAACCGATTTAACAAATAATAATAAAAACTGTCAATTGAGAATAATAGCCCGCAAATTGAGTTAATTAGCATAAATGGTTACATGGGAAGAAAAGATTTACAAGATTAAATATCATTTCCTCAATTAATAAAACCTAGAGTTGCCATCCCCTAAATTCTTATAAAATACTACTATGATTTTGGCATTAACAAATATCCCATAGATTACATGTGCAAGGTCATAAATATGGTGCATACATGACATACACCGTTAAATCTCCTAGGCATAAAATCAAGAACAACCTAACCCAAAAACTAGTCTAATAAATCACCAAAGAAAAGCAACCAACTAATGTAAAGTGAGTTCAATCATCTTAACCTAAACTAAATTAGTCACAAAGCATGTTAAATGACATGTATTTAAAGAAAGCAATATAAAAAGTAAGTAATGATTGAAGACAACTAAGTTAACAAAGCAATAAAATAACAATGGAAGCTTGAATTAAATGGAGGAAGACAATTAATAATACTTACAACACGAGTAGGATGGAACCTTGGGAGAGAGAAAGAGATGAGCTCTCAAACCCAAAACTAATATAACCTAAAACTAATAAAATCTCAATATATCAAACAAATGAGGGTAAAAACTACATATACAAAACTAATAATGGCAAACTTTAAAACAAATTAGTTGGTTATACAGGGGCCGGATAGATTCGTATTAGAGGCCGAATCGATTCAGTGCATGGGAAATCCGACATTGATAAGGTGAAAATCGATTCGCTCAAGGGATGAATCGATTTGAAACCTACAGGTATGATTCTCTATTTTTCTATCTGTTTTCTTCCTTGGATCAACATAAGGAAAATGTCGTAACTTCTTTGTTATAGATCATAATGATGCGTGCTCAAAGGCTACATCAATCTTGGCCAGAGGCATACACTTTCATAAGTTTTGTGATACATAAATGCAAATGCTGAAATGACAAAATTTCCCCGAATGTGCACTTTGAGATGAAACTTTCCCAAAATGCAACCAACTTCACGTCTAGCACCTTAATACCTACAAAAGCTCATTATACCTCACAAAGCATATAAACATACATAAAATAGGTTGTCTAGTTAACGATTAGAAATATAGGAATTAAGTTATTCGAGGGGGGGTAAAATGCATAAGTATAAAAGGTAAATAAATACAATATTCGAGACGAACCACACATTCTAACTTAAAAACTGCTAGTTCCTAAAGATGAAATGAAAATAAATAAGACTACAAGTAATGCCATAAATAGGAAATTTGTAAAAAGGAGATAAATTCCACTTTTGTGGTCGATCGATTTAATTTAGCATATACAATAAGTGAATAAAACCCTGGGGTAGCCTAGTGGACGAGTGTTGTCTCATAAGGGCTTTCAAGGATGAAACCCACAAACATCAAGTCTGTTGAGAAAGTATTCCCAATCATTCAATAAGATAAACTCAATAATAAAGAGAAGAATTTGAAAATGTTATTAGCATAGTGAGTGAATTCACCAAAAAGTATGTCATTATTGACATTGCAACAATTGCATTATAACAGAAACCTTAAAAAGTTGGAGGAAGAGAGAGAACAAGAAAACAGTTTAATTTGAAAAAACTTTTATAAACCGGATAAATATTAAAGCGTGCATGATAAGTAATCCTCATCAGTGTTTGCACTCAACTAATTGAATCACTATCAAAAGGGTGTAACACACACAGGACATGCGAGAAAAAATAGTGGATGGAAATGGAAACAAGTACACGCACATGTCATCAATGAAGAACACTATATATAAAATGAAAAATATGTAATCTCAATTAAAGGATACCATTCATTAAGGGAGGTGAAACCCATTTTCACAAATTATCGCAATTATTATGAGTTTTGAATCACATTCACCATAGGATCGCATATGACTTTAACATAGGTTTGGGGTTAAGGAGATGAAGTGAAGGGAATATTTACAGATTCAAAGGTGTTAGGCGGAGAATATTCAGGATAATGGAATATTGCGGGAAATTTCAAAATTGAAATATAATTTCCATTAAAAAAATGGATATAATATTAGAGAGTGACAAAGGTTATTGAACACTATGTATATTAAGTAAATACTTTATCTTTCTCTTTCTCTTTCTTTTTTTACTTTTTTTTTCCTTTTTTCCTTTTTTCTTCTCTTTTTCCCTTTCCCTTTTTCTTTTCATCTAACTTTCATATGCTTAATTGTTACCACATAACAAGAACATCATAAATCCCAAGTATCATTCAAACAAAGGTATGGAACGTATATATATGGTTTAAAAACTCTAATGTAGTCTTGGTTATGGGATTTTGTGTTTTGAAACTAAAATCTATATTTAAGCTCAAAGGGGGTTGACTAGGTAAATATGTAGGGTGAAGTCAAGGTCAATATGGGTGTAATAACAAAGAGGACCAAAGACCCTTTCCTAAATTCGACTTTGAAAATAATGCTCAAGTAGCACATTTGATATTGAACTCAATTAATGAACGATCAAAGAAAGAATAATAAGATTACTAATGACTTTAACATTTTCAAGGAGGAAGGAGTAGTGTATAAACACTCACAAATGAAGAAAGGTACAAAGATCACTTGGTGTGAGTATATACAATGCACCAAAAGATTACCAAGTTATAAGACTCTTATACCAGATCACTTAAACAAGAAAAGAGCATGTGCTCATGGGTTTAAAGTTTAATTGATGAAGTTTTTTATATATCAATGATTCGAGGACTAAAGTCTAATATCTTATAAAATTGAGAACATTCATCATTTAGTTATCTATAGGATCGGGAAATTATGTGAAATTTATCAATTGAAACAAGGGAAAAATAGCCAACAAAGGGGAAAAAAGAATGAAAATATTTTTGAAAATTTTATTTTTTTACAAAAAAATCATTCTTGAAAAGAACACATAATGAAATCAAATAAAATACCCATGAATGGGAAGAATATCCCACACTCCTAACTTAAACCTTACATTTTCCTAAATGTGAATCAATAACCAAGTTAAAGAGGGGAAGGGAGCGATATTACTTAAAAAGGAGCGATCTTTGAATAGAACAAGTCCAAAGATTCTACAAAACTTGTTGGAACCAAGCATATAAAAAAGTAATAACTAAAATTTAAACTAATTACATTAGACAATAAGTAAAAAATAACCTAATATGTACAACCTACAATTTTAACTTGTAGCTCTAGAAGTTGAAATTTTTTAGGATCCACCCAAAACAAATTTGACTTCGAGGGATAACTGGTGTACCCTCATTTGAGTTATGCCTTCTGAAAAATAAGAATTTTGTTTGAATAATGGAAGGCATGGTTTGGGCAGGGAAAAAGAACCATTACCAATTAAAAGTTTTGTGGGCATGATGGGGGGTTTGGATTGAAAATGTGACAAGTACAATTGGGATCCAAAAAGAATTAAACCCCCCCAAAGGTTTTTCAAATGGAATGGGTGATGGGTCACAATAAGGGAGAATACCATTTTGGAAAGCATTTTGAGAAAGTATTCCTTGATAAGAATCGGGTCAATTTCCTCAATACTTTCATCCGATTCTTGTGGTGCTTGTAATGGTTAGATAATGATGAATGAAAATGGGGAAGAAATGAATTCAATATCAATAGATGAGTCATCATCGCTCGAAGATGGAATTACAAAGGACAAAGACTCACTTTCAATCCAATGTTCTTCTAAAATTATTTGAAGTGGAACACAAGTCTCCACCTCCTCTTTGTTTTTCAAAGAAGACATCATTTGATTGAAAATTAATTTAATTTCCATACCTTCACCATTTTCTCTCTCCTTTATGCCTTGGGAGAAAAGAATAATAGTTTGTTCCAAAGTACGCATCGATTACTCATTTAGTTAAAAACATTCCTCCTCCTCCAGAGTTTCAAGAGAAAAGTCATTGTTGGTTTCAAAATATGAATCTAAATCATGCTCCCAAAAATGGTTCTACTATCGATAATAGTTGTCAATTTTTTTTCAAACTTTGCAAAAATGCACCAAATGAATTTGGTCGTAGGGAAACTTAACCAAAAAGAAAATTTTAAGAACTATAATCGTAACTACTAAAGAAAATTATTATTATAACAAGTTTGAGGGCTATTGTCATAATAGTTCTCATAACTACTATTACAAGAGTCTTCAACGTTGTTATTATAATAATTTTAAGGCATTTTGTCATGAGAATAATTTTAGAATGTCCCCACATTCGTTGTTTGATTTTGTAAATACTCACTAAAAGTCGTAGGATTTTTAATTTCCTCCTAATTAAAGTATTCACCAAAAGTTATAGGCTTTGGGCGATTTTGAAAATTATTGCAAAATATCACATTTACCATGAATACTAGAATAAGACATGATTACCAAATGTTTGTAAATTGAAAATCCATGAAGAGAGGTACGAGGCCGACAATTCAAGCATTTCTTAGCGCTCAAATGTATAAGTCCACAAACCAAATTAATACAAAGAATACAAATACAAAGAAAATATATTACGAAATACTAAATCAATCCAAATCTAAAACAAAACACTCCCCGACAAGAATGCCATTTGATAACAGTGGGAAACCGAGCATCCGTGTTGACTACATTGTCATTGTTTTTCGGCTTCCATCACAATACAAAAAATTCAACTTTGACTAAATTCTTAAAGGAGTATAGCTGCTAGTCTGGGTATCAAATCCACATGGAATGATTGTTGGACTTTATTTAATTTCTTACTTTTCAATAACAGTGTAAAATAAAACAATTTTAATTATAAGTTTCAACTACGCATACATTTAAATGAAGTAAACAAATAAGAATAAAAACTATAGATAAAGAATAATATCCCTCACCTCGGGTTAATTAGCATAAATGGTTACATGGGAAGAAAATATGTGCAAGATTAAATCTCGTTTCATGAATTAATCATACCTATAGTTGTTACCCTCTAAATTCTCATAAAATACTACTATCATTTTGGCGTCAACAAATATCTCAGAGATTACACACACAAGGTCATAAATACGACACTTACATGATATAAACCGTTGCATCTCTTAGACATAAAATTAAGAACAACCTAACCCATTAAAAGTAGTTTAATCCATCACCAAAGCAAAACAACCAACTAATCCAAGGTGCGTTAAATCATCTCAACCTAAACTAAATTACCTACAAAGAATGTTAAATGGCATGTATTTAAATAAAACAAGTAATTATTGAAGACAACTAAGTTAACAAAGTAAGAAAAACAACAATGGAAGCATGAATTAAATGTAGGAAGAAAATGAATAGTACTCACAACATAAATGGGATGGAACACTAGGAGAGAGAAACATATTAGCTGCCAAAACTAAAACAAATCTAAACTTAAACTAATATCTGAATATATCAAACAAATGAGGGTAAAACTATGTATATAAAACCAAGAATGACAAACTTATAAAACAAAAAAGTCGGTCCTCTAGGGTGTGAACCCTAGTGGTTATGTAAGTGACGCGAAACTTTTGGCATTCTTTTCCTTCTTTTTTACATTTTCTTGTTTCTTTGAATTTGGACAAAGGATTTATTTTCTATTTTGACAGACTGACATTGCTGCTATGATTCTCCTCTCTCGAGGGACGACGGTAGTCTCTTTTGTGGGTTTTGGTCGTTTAGCGTCTGCATTGGATGAGATGCCACACTCTATGGTAGTTTTTTGCGATTTGGGGAGAAGTGATAGGACACTACCCACACCATACACTTGGGATTTGGGGAGATGACGATGACCCCCAATGATGTACAGAAGTTTCTAGACTGTGAGGGGACGTGAATAGAGGTGGACTGGTCCCTGAGGGTGACACCGACGGTGGTGTGGTGTTGGGCGATGTGGGGCAGATAGCCTCGAGGGACTCGATCCGTATATTTTTTTGAGAGGTTTTACTAAGTCGATAGATTGATGAGACTAACGAGCTGTAGGTGTGGCAGATGGCCCATTTGTTTATTCCTCTGCTATTGGAGGGTTTTTGGTGGCGTTGAGCGGAGACGTCATTCACTTATGGTTTTTACCGTTTTTGAGGGTATTTTTAAATATCCCTCTATTTGACTGGGGGAGCCTGACTTTGGTAACCCTTTATTATTCCTTAGATGCTTTCAGTCGGTGCTTTCTACAAACCTTAACTTGAGCCACATATCCTCTAGAGGTAATTTTCTTTTTGCAATTTTCCTATATGCATTTTCTTTTTTTTCCATTTTGATTTCTTCTTTTTTGACTTTTGTCCTTTTTGCATACGTGGTTCTAAGAGGTGATCGGGTTTAATGCATGTTTGATTGGTTTGCGTAATGAGTTAGTGGGGAACTTCTGTCAAATGTAATCGTGGTGGAAGTTTAATCAGAAGTCGAAGCAATCTTTCTCCTTGGCGGTGGTACATCAGGTATCGAATGTCTTGACGAGTTACGAGGTTATTTTTTTCTTTTCTCTTTTGAATCTTTTGCTTTGGTGTTCTCTTTAATTGTGTGAGTATTGCCTTTATTTTAAAAACTGCAGGTGACCTTTTATCCCTGGAAGATGGCCATCCAGCACACGGGGGTAATCGGGATACATGTGTAGATGCGCCGGCTACTGGCTCACAAGTTAGACTACTCCTAGTATCTGGGAGAGAGAGTAGTCTAGCAGATCATGGACGATAAGGTGGCGGTCCCACTAGCATTTCCCCCGAGATATATGAAGCGGGTCTAAGAGATGTCAGAGGAGGCCCGGTTGGTGGCGATGATTGTCAAGCCCTATTTGTCATACGCAGACACAATGACGACTTATGACTATATTGACTTCATGATAAGATGACTGATACCATCATGTGTCTACGACGTGGTGAATATGCCTCCGCCTCCTACGGCTTCAGGTAGGGGTACGAGCCGATCAGTGGGGTCTATCCATAGCACTGGTGGAGCATCGACGTCAAAGGTTCCATTTCTCCGTCTTGCTCCTCATTCTTATAATATTCGACTACCTGGAGGAAGTGAGCATGCAACATCACTTTAATATGATGGATCCGACGGTGCTGGGGATGACAGAGGGCATCCTTCATTCAGAGGTATATCTTTTCATCTCTTTGTCCTTTATCTTTTCGATTTCTCTTTTTACTTCAAACTGACTGATTTTCCTTTTATTCTTTTGGCAGCATGTTTGGGTGTTGACTACCTGGCTGAGGGACATCCAAGACTGGGTGGCTTTCTACGACGGCTTATATTCGAGTTTGATCCCAGTTCCTTTCTGTTTTGTGCTAGTTACACACATTTGTATTGGGTTAATTCTTAGAATTCATAACTGAAGAGATCATAATTCATAAGGCTACTCAGTACTACACACATTTGGGGATTAAAAATGCTCTTTTCCACATCTTATTCCATTATTTTTATATGGATTGTGTTTATGCCACTATTTTATTTATGAGTTTGTCTATATGTTTGCAGGACTTCGTGAGAAATGGTTCACATCATCAACATTATTTTCAACTGTTCATGGAATAATGTTCGAAGTGTGCACTCATTTCTATACAACTTGAGCTTTTGGGGGTGTAACTGAGAGCATATCATATTAATCCGACATATTTGTTCTTACACATTGGATCAAAGTTTATGACAACAATATATTTGTTCTTACACATTGGATCAAAGTTTATAACAACAATATATTTTCACCACGGGTCAAAGTTCATACACCTTTCTCATGGACATTCATATTTTCATATATTCACAATATGACAACAATATTTCACTAGAAAATAGAAGCAATACATCTTTTAGCCAATATGTTTTGAACAATGATGTGTTATATAATGTTTGCAGAAATGTTAGTATCTTATGAATCATGTTGTCAACTCCTTTTATAAGTATGGGGAAATAATGTTACACTTTGAATCTGTTCGTTATGAACCATGTTGCATTTCTCATTTCTTTTTAAATCATCAGCCACGTGGTCTTAACAATCACTATGTTTCTGGCTCAATATCAGGTCCAGACCTTAGCAAATGCTTGGGAGTATACTGTGACATCCCGCCTAATTAAATACCGGGTTATCAGTCCTTTATTAAATTAAAATCAAGGTGAACGGTTGGTTCATTCTTATCATCACTGTCGCAAAATAAAATTTCCAATTTAAACACCCTAAATAATTAAGCTAAGTGTCAAAACAATTTTGAACCTTTATTTCCATTTTATTAAATCCGAATATGAAAACATTTTTAAATAACCAGCAATTTAAGAACTTCGATATACTAAAGATTGATAATAACACAAAAGAATTAGATTTATCCATATAAACCAAACCAGTTTAAACTATCAATAAAACCATCGTGACAGTAACTAAATCCCAAAGAGTACCAACAAATGGAAATATAAAGGAACGTAAATATCTGACAAAAATCCAAATTGAATAGAGAAACGGGCGACACATGCCCTAACTAATAAGAACTAAAAGTAGGAGTAGAATCAACAACGAGGTCGTTTAAGCAATGGCCCACAACTCCCACATAAGCTGCAGCACGTCGGTCCAAAGAACCTAAGCATGACGCCCCTGTGGCTGGACACCTGTATTATATACATATATATACAAGAGAGAAGAAATAACAGGAAACGGGTCAGAGCCCGAGTGTAAAATAGTTTAAAATTAGTTTAGCAAGTATTTAAACTGCTTACCGGTTAATGTATCAACCATGTTAGTATTCGACACTCTCCTGAGAATTCTCACCTCTCATTATAGTGTGCACACCTACCATACTAATAAATCTCATAAGCTTCCCTAACTTATTGTCCATAAGGTTTTATCAGGTGAAAAGCGAGGTTATGATATTTACTTTAGGAAATCATTCGCTTCAAGATTTCTACGTTATTTAAAACAACTCATTTCCCTTATAAAGTTCCCCAACAGTTATAATAAAATTGAAGCATTTATTCATTACTTATCTACTTATACGCATAGTAGGAAGTTCCCATATAGATATACGTATATATATTAATCACACATATAATATATATAATATCGGCACCCCACATAAAACCTATGGTGCTGGCATACTCTGCTATCAAGTTCCCGTATCACACAAACTAAGGGAAATACCAGTCCTGAATCACTCTCAAACTGTATTAACACAATACACAAACAAATGGAGGCGAAGCATAGTTCTAGTTCCTAAGAGGTCATCACATACCCTCAAGTCTCTTATAACATCTGACTATCATTTTCGTAATCGAGGATACTATCTTCTAGGGTATGAGTCAATATCCCTCATAAAGGTCCAATCGAGATAAGACCGTCGCGATGCGGAAACCCCTGTGATAGCTAGTAGCCCGAGTATGATTTTAACGTAGATATATAATATGCACAATCACAGTCATATGTATAAGTATTCACATTTCTAAATTAGGTGCGCCCACGGCCCATAATTATAATTATCCATTATTAACACATTTTACCTGATTATTTCGCATAACGGGCTCGTTATTATTATTTTCATTTATAATTCATGTCATACTCACTTCTCCTCCCTCAAAGTATTCTAAGAATAATTTCAGTAGGCATACACTCACTCACCTTCTAGTCTAACTTCCTTACAAGTCTCGACCTTTTATTAAACGTATGCATGATTTCATATGTGTGAATAACTCCCCGTTAACTCTTAATTTCATCTTACATTAAATTCTCACTCAACGGATTTTACCTAGACCCTATTGGTCCTATTTATATCCCATTATGCTCCAACAATAATAATCAAGGGTTACTACGCATTTTTAATCGGATTAAACCATCATAAGGGGAATATGCAGTTTTTCAGGAGGGGTCGATCGATCAAGGAAATGGGGTCGATTGATCGATCGATCGATGTTCTTGGGTCGATCGATCGATCAAGCAGTTATGGTGAAACTGCAGAAAACCGGTTACGGGAATCCTCCTCCAACCTCCACCAAATCACCATTTTTAACTCCCAAACTCCTATATAATGATACTACCAGTACTATATACCCAAATACAAAATTTTCTACGTAAAACATGTGGGTTTTCATCAAGTATAACAATTTAAAGGGAAAAATCTACATAAACATCAAGAACCCTAATATTTTCTTTAAGTTTCAGTTTTTTCAATTCTTTTCTAGATTTTCTACTTCTAAAACCATGAAATTTCGTGGTATATCCTCTACATGTGGATTGGATGCCCAGAATATGATTATTACCTCTACAACATACGAATTATAATCTCCAAATTACACTTTCTTTCATGAAACTAGTTATAATCAACCCTAGACTAACATAATTTAGGCATCAACTAAAAGTAAAGAAATTCGTGGTTTTTCTTTTGTTAACCCTAGATTATAGGCATCAACTATAATCTCCAAATTACACTTTGGTTTTTATTTTGTTAACCCTAGATTAAGACTCCTAGAAGCTGATATAACCTTGGGAAATTCGTGGGTTTAATTGTTCAAAAATACGAAATGTCCAAAACGCCCTCCCGGGATGTTAATTAGGCCTAAAAACGCCCCGAGACCCAAACTAAACCCCGGGATACATTATTTTGACTATCTCGACCCTTTCGGACCCATTAGCGTACTCGAAATGACCGTATGGGCGACTTATAATTTATTCACTTTTAATAATAATGATTTGGTCCCGACACGACATAGGCGCGTCCTGACTTAGATTTCCATAATTGCCATTTTATTCACTCGTGACAATTTTAATAAAATAAATTTCATTTATTACTTTACTCATCTAGTAATATTCAATAAATATCCAATAATTACTAACTCACATCACGTTAGTAAATATATAAAAAATATTTTCAGAGAATTATTAAATTAATAACTCAATTAAATTTAATAAATTCCCAATTTTAAAAGTCATAAAAATACGGGGTATTACATATACATCCAGAGACAACTTTCGGTAATGTGTACCATTACATCATATTCGCAACCATTAGTTATTGATGCATATACTTTTCAGTAATACTTTAATGTAGTATATCATGTTTGTTAAACTGATGTGAACCAAACCTTTTGTAACAGTTGCTGAAGGATTTATAAATGAATAAAATCATGTTTTTTGCACCAAACCTTTATTTTTTTACTAGTCGTTTGATTTGGTTTGTTTGATTTAGTTGCTTTATTTTTCGGTGTACGCATGTATTCAAAATGAGGTTAATTTTCTTGTTTAGTGTCAGATGTTGTGGTGCGTATATACGAACAATTCACTATACTAAAGAT
Source organism: Sambucus nigra (assembly GCA_949130495.1). Taxonomy (NCBI): domain Eukaryota; kingdom Viridiplantae; phylum Streptophyta; class Magnoliopsida; order Dipsacales; family Adoxaceae; genus Sambucus; species Sambucus nigra. The sequence continues at coordinate 544,998,777 of OX422215.1, forward strand.
TAAAATGCACTGTGTCTTATTGCTACTTAAATTGGTTTGTTTAACATTATCTTAGTTCCTCACAAATCAAACTCTAGGTTATTTAATTTATTTTTATTAAAGTTTTGAATCTCGCCATTTTCTTTAATGAGTAAGTTATTATCAATGCTTCTATAAGAACGATTCGGGTTTTTTGGGTGAAAAATAAGTCATTTAAGATCTGGTAAAAAATATAGGTGGTGATCTTAATGGAGTTCGAATGGATCAAAAATCCATTCAGGACAGGCTAAAGCAACTTGATGTTGAAAAGGAATCCATAAAAAAAATCAGGAGATGAGAAAATAAGGGAATGAGATGAACAACAATGTTGCTGCCACAACTCTGCTACCTACACCGTCTTGTCGTGATGAATCCCCCTTTCCATCAGAGACTCTCCCCATTACTCTTAATACATTTCCTACATATTAATCTTTGTGGTGGATTTGAGCATGTGGAGTGGTGGTTCTTACTCAAAATGTTTTCTAGAAAGGTTTTAGTTCAACGAATGGAAGCAATGACAAGATCTAACACAATATGATTGTGTTGAAAAGGTAATTGTTTTATTAAAGTATTAAAAATCTTTATCTGATTTTTATCCCTCTACGCCAAGACATTCATAAGCTTGAGAATCAAGGAAGACCAATGGCATGGACATTAGAGTTTGGAGAGTACAATATTACGTACGACCCCGAACGACAATCAAGGGTTAGGCTGTAGTAGAATTTACGTATGAAGAGAAAAGGGTCGAGCACACTTCTACTGAAGAGAGCTCAACCACAGGAATGTCCCAAAAGACTTCACTAGAAGAGAGCTCACTAACAAGAAAATCCGATCAGACTTCTCTACCAAAGAGATCAGCAATGAGAATAACCGAGTAGACTTCTCCAAAAGAGAGTTCAATAATAAAATCAGCTAATATGGGCGAAGGCATACCAGAAATGTCAGCCCAATATAGTGTGAGAGCCCGTGAGGTAGAGAAGATGAATATATTATTCATTTATAGGGTTTTAATTAATAAAGATTTCTATGAAGAACCCCATGTGTGGTAGTTATTTGTAGATGGATCGTCATGTGCTAATGGCAGTAGGGCAGGTTTAATCATCAACACGCCTGATGGTATAAATGTTGAATATGTCCTCAGACTCAAGTTTGAGGCCTCCAACAATCAAGTAGAATATGAAGCACTCATTGTAGAATTAGTATTGGCATTATCATTAGGTTCCAAGCAATTGACCGCACAAAATAATTCTCAATTAGTCGTCAATTAAATTCTCAAAATTTAAGAGCCCAGGGAAGAATTAATGGTGAAATATTTGGCAAAGGAAAAATATTCGTATCAAGTTTCTTGGCTATGCAAATAGTTAGAATACCAATGGATGAAATTGCCCGATAAGATACACTCGCTCGCTTGGCATCAACAACGAAACCATAACTAAAGAAAACAGTCCCGCTAGAAAATCTATCATAACGAATCACTGAAGAAGAATGTGTCAATATCCTGGAATTAAATATAGGACCGTCATGGATGGATCCCATTTGCGAAAACTTGGAGATCGGTATATTCTAGTAGATTTAAAGGAGGAAATAAGGCTATGTTACAAAGCAACAAGGTGTGTGCTTGAAGGAGGGGTTTTATTTATGATGGGATTCATTATATCGCTACTCATATGCGTCCACCCCACTAAGGTTAGTAACATTATAAAAGAAATAAATGAAGGATCATGTAGGACCCATTCGACAAGATAGTCATTAGTGAAACGGATCGCCACTCAAGGGTATTATTTTCCCACTATGAAACAGGACTGCGCAAGCTATATGAGGAAGTGTGACAGAAGCTAGAAGTACGCTATGATTTACAAGAGTCCAAGAGTTTCATTAACACTAATCACATCCCCTTGGCCATTTTTCATGTTGGGGATTGATCTGGTCGGCCCACTGTAAAAAATAAGGGGAAGGTTCAAATATCTGATCGTAGCAGTGGATTACTTCACTAAATGGGTACAAGCAGAGCCACTGGTCGAGATGCCATATGAGAAAGTTTTATACTTTATATGGAAGAACATTATTTGTCGTTATAGGATTCTATACATCTTCATTACAGATCACGGTACTCAGTTTAACATCAAAGAATTTGAAGATTATTGTATACGTTCGAAGATCCAAAAACTACACTCAGCACCTGATCACCCACAATGCAACAGGCAGGCATATGCAACGAATAAAACTCTATAAATGGAATGAAGAAAATTATAGATGATGCCAAGGGAAACTATAATAACGAGATACAGAGCATACTTTGGGCATATAGGATAACACCAAGAACAATAATAGGTGAACCCCCATTCATGTTAGCATTCGGCACCGAAGTAGTGGTGCCCCATGAGATCGGATTACACAGCCATCCCGTAGTCAATTTCAATTCATAAAGGAGTAATTTAATAAGAAGACTTGACCTGGGTCTTGTAGAAAAATTCATAGAGAACGCAACACTACGAGTGGTAGCCTACCAACAAAGGACTGCTCGGTATAATAATTAATGTTTAAAACCTAACAATTTAAAGGAATAAGACTACGTGCTCAAGAAGGTCATTCAAAAAGGGAACAAGTTAGAACCTAATTGGTATGGACCATACATAGTATCTGTGATCATACAACCTGGAACTTATAGGATTGAGACTCTAAAAGGTGAGCAGTTTAAAAATCCATGGAACTCCGAACATTTGAGGAAATATTATTAATAATAAAGACTGCATATGGCGGACTATAGAAAAATTAAATATGTAATTATATTTTCATTCTTTTGTAATTTAACTCAATGATCAATGAGAATCATAACTCCATCCTTATGTTGTCATTTCAAAGCTTTATATATTCTCCAATGTCTATTTCGTCGGTATAAAGATAATCAAGAAGCCTAGGTCGAAGACACCTCAAAACCTCACTTCATGTATGACCTCGTCTGTGGATAATTCATGATCAAGAAGTTTCAATGAAATTTGGGAAATCCAGTGTAGTCTTATGGACGAAAAGATCCAACCATAAATAACTAATGCAAGGATAGATCCTAGTATATTTGGTCGACACTGGAAGCCAATACTGACACTTGGTCAGGATGACAATATCCATTCATATGACAAATATACTAGCATGAGCATTGGAATATCCTAAGTTGGGACAACTCAAGTTCATCCAAATCTGGCACTTAGTAAGGTAGATCAGGTCGATGAGATCCGAGCACACAGTCGTAAGTCTAAACTACTAATAAAACTACCTTAACACTTGATGTTTGACCTCGTCTATGGACAGGTGATGATCAATAATTTTTAACCAAATCTGGAAAATCCAGTTTAGTCTTACGAATGATAAGATCCAACCATAAGAGACTACTACAAGGATATAGACTAGTACAATTGATCAAATAACGACCAACATTGATATACAATAAAGGCAATAAGATCCGTATATAAGATCAGTTAGTTGGCACGAGCATTGCTAGACCCGCTCAGGATAACTCAGTTTCATTTAAAACTAACAGCTAGTAAGGCAGATCAGGTCGACGAGACCCGAAAATGTGATTATAAGTCTAAACTACTAACAGACCTGTCTTAACACCAAAAAACTAATAAGTCAACATAACAGGTGGACAAAGTACCAAAGTTTCCATACGACGAACTAACCAGGAGGTCAATGCAATACGACCATATTTACTTGATTACAAGTAAACTAACAATTTAGCTAAGCAAAAGAATTAATATGAAGTAAAAACATATGCACGCAAATAAGGAACTAAAAATATATTTTAATCTCAAAAGTAGTCACAACGCAAAATGCTTATTATAAGATATCGAGATTAGAATACAAAAAGATCCACAAGATTATGAGCTACCAAATGATAAGCCGAAAGGACATTTCTAGCTTCTGGAATGGTTTAAGGAATTAGCTCAGCATCTTGGTTGACCTGGGGAACTCCAACACCATCATCATCTCCTACAACATAATTCGAAACAACGTTTGGAACAACAGGAGAACAATCTCTACATCTATAGTCTGGTCAGTCTTATTAACCCCATCGCCTTCGGTAGCTATATCAACTACCTCTATTACCTACTCAGCTACTAAGCACTTGGCCTTATCATCATCCTCTTCCCAATATTGGACAACTTATGTGACCTCAGGATAATGCTTGGTGACCCTCTTCTTTATTTTATCATAGTTATTCATGAAGACGGTTACTAAGTCAATGTTATGATCGGAAGAAGCCTTATACTTCTTCGCCACTGTATTTTTAGCTCGAGAAAGGGCCTTAGTAGCCTTCTTTAAATCTTCCTCTAAGCTATTAATCTTGGCATCATCAGTTGAAATCTAGTCCTTTAACTTCCTATTCTCAGTCTTAACGTTGCTCAAAGCTTTAACGTTGTCCAGAAACTGTTGATCCTTTTCTTGAAGCTTGGTATAGACCTTATCATAGACAAACTTGTACATCCTTATCTTATCGGTCATATCCTCATTTTGAGGTAATAGCTCATTATTGGTCTTCCTCTTAGACTTAAAGGCTTACTGGCTACTCACTGCTTTCTCCTATAGGATTATGTACGGCATCGCTCCCTAAAAGATGAGGATATCGATAAAAAATAAAAAATTAACAAGACGGGATAAATAGGAGGCAAATATCAAAGAAGACTCACCGCATACATCCTGTTCTAAATAAAGTTCCATATGTCACCGAGCTCAAAAGACCCGAGGTCCTCAAAATCAAGGTCATACCTATAATAGCCGAGCACCTCGAAAGCATTACTTGTATGCCAGAATATCGAATTGGGATCCTTATTTAGTTTCTACAAATGGGTCGAAAGATCGGGGTTATAAGCATAAGCCTTCATGTCATCATAGGGAGAAGAGCATCCCACTCCTCGTAATAGACGTTGAGAGGTTGACCCCCAATTTTTACCCTTTCCTTAGGCAAACTGCCTCGTGTATGTTTAGGATCGTGCTATGTGGAGGGATTCTCTAACAACCTCTTTTTTACGGATGAAAGGGACCTTGAAATAATCTAAGGTAACAACTTTACCCCTATCTTTGGCTTTTGTAGATGCTTCATCCTCAGACTGCCTGCAAACTTCATACTTGTCATTTTTTATGACCACGACTATGGCCCTTTTTCTCGTCGCCAGCCTTCTTTTTAGCTGCGGCCTCAAGCTTCTGCTTTCTAAGAAGTGAAACAGCGGCCCTATCAAAATTTTTAGGGGCCATGCCAACCGACGATTCTACTCGAAAAGTCGATGAGTAAGGGGTAGATGCTGCATAGAGATGTGACAATTAATAGTGAATTTAACAAATAGTGGAAGATGAGCTAGTAACATAATTTACCTTCTTTAATTTCACGCTCAACAGTTCCCTGCTCAGCAGCTGGCTCGTCCTTCACTTGAACATCTTCAGTTGGGTGTAATATCCAAGGCTGATAAACTTCCATAGTGAGAAGAGTTTCTCGAATACAACAAATCTAGGGGTACACTTCTATAGCACTAGTCGTTTCAAAGCAGGAGGTAACTTGGGAGCTTTTTTAACTACAAAAGGTCATAAAAAAGATAAAGTATTAAGAATGGGATTGAAGATAATAAAAAAATCATACAACATTGAGAAAGGTAACATACTAATATATTTTAGCCTATATGAGTCGAGAGGAATGCAATGAAACCTCTTTTTCTTTACAGTACTAAACTCCCAGTCACCAGATATGTACATAAATTGGTTTTTTCATTAATGGCTGATCGTCTGGGCGACTTGTACCATCTTCAGGTCGGATTCCTAAGGAGCAAAGTAGTAATATCCTTTGTCATTGTCATTATCTTTTATGCCGTAGACAAATTTAAAAATGTCCCTGGTACGGGACTGCCAAAAGACCATGGACCTTAGAATAAAATGATAAGCGCTAGGAGGTATTTGACTTGGAACTACCCCATAACCACTTAAGATGGACCTGATAATAGGATGAAGGGTCAGATGAACTCTAACTTGGAGTGCCCAGGCCGTATACTGGAGTGCAGGCTAGGACTTTTGGAGATTTATATCATGTATGGCGTAGTTTTTTTCACGTCATTTTTTTTACATGAGATAATTTTTGGATTGGTGCGTCACTTGTGACTGAACAGTTTTACCTCAGCAATTATTAGAGATTGCATTTTTCAGTATTGGAGGTTGATGTTATTGGACTTAATTGATGGTGGTTATTCATATTACTATATCTTGCATCTTATATTATTTGAAAAGTTTTAAATTGTCATATATTTCTATCACGTGTTAAGAAAGAAATTTTAATTTATAGCAATTTGTATATTATAATATTTGGACTTGATCAATTTTGATATTATGCGGGTCGTTATAGTTAGTTTTGACGGACAATTTTAAATGAGGGGCTTAGTAGACACCATATATATAGGAACACGAACTGACAAGTGTAAAGAACTTATAGATACCATAAAATGGAGGAAAATCAACATAGCATGCGTGCAAGAAACTAAATGGAAGGGTAAAAAGGCTAGAGAGATATGAGAAGGTTATAAATTATTTTACTCAGGAGGGATAGATAATCGTAGAAATGGGGTGGGTATTGTTGTTGATCACTATATGAAAGATAAAGTCATTGATGTTAAATGATGGGGAGATAGATTAATGATTATTAAGATCGTCTTAGATAAATCAATATTGAATATTATAAGTTCTTACACGCCCCAAGGAGCTTTAGATGAAAATGCAAAGAAATCATATTGGGAATTATTCGATAAAGTGTTACAACAAATTCCTACGCATGAAAACATATTTTTAGGAGATGAATTAAATGGACATGTAGGTGTATAACGGGATGGTTATCCAAGGATACACGAAGGTTGTGTGGTAAGATAAATGAAGGAGGGAAAACTATCTTAGAATTTGCTAAGGTATATGATCTAGTGTTAACAAATACATTTTTAAAAAAAGAGGAAGAACATTTAATAACATTTAAAAGCGGAGAGAATAAAACTCAAATAGATTGCTGCTTACTTAGAAGAAGAGACTTGCATGCAAAGACTATAAAGTTATACCAGGTGAACGATTAACAAATAAACATCGTCAATTAGTAATAGATTTAGCAATTAAAGGTTTTAAGTACCGAAAAGATAAAATAGGTTATCAAAATGTAAAAGAGAAGGATTTAAAAGGATGCAAAGAGATTGAATTTAGACAAAAGTTCCTGTTAAACATGAAATAGAATTGGAATGACAATGTTACCAACTTTTGGTCAAGAACAAAGAATGATATAGAGAAAATAGGTAAGCAAATTGGCTAAAGGAAAAAGATTCATTAAAAAAGAGACTCGGTGGTGGAATGAGGAAGTGCAAAAGATAATACAAAAGAAACGAATAAGTTTTAAAGAGTGGTAAAAGAGTGAAAATCAAGAAGATTTAGAAAAGTATAAGAAGTTAAAAAGTAAAGTAAAAAATATTATTAGAAATGTGCAACAAAACGCACTAGATAATCTTTATAATAAATTAAGTACTAAGGAAGGTGAAAAGGAAATATATAAATTGGCAACGAATAGAGATAGATTGACAAGGGATATGGGTCCAGTTAAGTGTATTAAAGACATGAATCAAAATATATTAATTAATGATAAAGAAAATCTAGATAGATGGGAAGAGTATTTTTAAGGATTATTGAATGAAGAAAATCTGAAAAAAGATGTCAAGAACATTGAACTGAATATAGGAATGGTATGTCTGATTACTGAAAAAGAAGTGGATATATTAATAAGGAAAATGGGAAAGAATAAAGCGATTGGCCCGGATAAAATACCCATAGAGGTGTGAAAAATCCTTGGAAGTCTAGACGTGGAATGGTTAACAGGCTTATTTAATAAAAATTTAAGAGACGAAAACATGTCAGTTCAGTGGAGGAAAAGCAGCCTAATACATTTGTTTAAAAATAAAGGGGATATATAAATCTGTGGTAGTTATAGAGGAATCAAACCGATGAATCACACTATGAAATTATGAAAAAAAGTTACAGGACAAAGATTAAGATATTAGTCAACTATTTCAAACAACCAATTTGGATTTATGCTAGGACGATCCACCATGGAAGATTTTACTTATTGATGGAGTTAATGGAGAAATGTAGAAGTAACAATAAAAATCTATATATGGTGTTTATATATTTAGAAAATTCTTATGATAGAGTATCTAGGGATATAATTTAGCGGGCTTTAAGGAGGAAAAGAATTCCTATGAGTTATATTAAAGTTATTGAAGATATGTATGATAACACAAAGACTTTACGATTAAAGTGGGTTTACATCAAGGATCGGCCTTAAGTCCTTATTTATTCGTTGTAGTTTTGGATGAGACTACTAAGGACATACAAGAATATATCCCATGCTGTATGTTGTTTGCGGATGATATAGTTTTAGTAGACACTTTAAAGGAAGGCTTAGCTATGAGAGGAGATAGTTGGACAAAAGACTTAGAGTCTAATGAACTAAAAATTAGTAGAAATAAAATGGAATTTATGGAATGTAAATTTAATAATGAGGTGTCGAGTAACATAATGTTAAAGATTGAAGAAAAAATTATAAACCAAACTAATAAATTTAGTTATTAGGTTCGATGTTATAAAGTAATGCAAATATTGATGAGGATGTTATGAGTAAAATATCAACTGGTTGTATGAAATGGAGACAAGTGAGTGGGGTGTTATACAATAAGAGGATAACTAATAAATTAAAAGGAAAATTTTATAGAACAGTTGTTAGGCCAGCAATCCTGTATGGAGCAGAGTGTCGGGAGCAGAGTGTCGGGCGTTAAAAAAAAATATGAACAAAGTCTCCATGTTAGTGAGATGAGGAAGCTTTGGTGGATGATAGGAATTACTAGGAAGGACAAAATTAAAAACCAATACATGAGAGAAAAGTTAGGAGTAACGCCCATTAGCGATAAATTAAGAGAAAGTGGACTTAGGTGGTATGGACATGTGTTGCGTAGACTAGTAAATGCCCCTATAACAAGAGGAAGATTGTTGAAAATAGAGGGTAAAAGAGAAAGAGGTTGCCCCTAGCTATCATGGGAGGAAATTATTTAGGAGAGACCTTAAGGAATTAAACTTGAATGATAATATTACATATTATAGATTAGAATGGAAAAGCAGAATCCATGTAGCCGACCCATATGATGGGATTAAGGCAAGGATGATGATGATGATGATGATAATAGGAACAAGTAATAATTTAGGGCTCAATAGGATTATATTGAATACTTTAAGAGTTGCATAGGTAATTCGCTATTTTTCAATGAATATTTGTACAATGTTTCTACTAATGAAATGAACAGTGGTGGTGATAAGTGTCTTGAATAGTACCACGGACAACGAAATTAAATATGATGATGGAAAAACAAAGACGATCAACAGAGAGATGTAATACCCTGTATTTCTTCGTATTTAGAATTTAATTAATTGGGTAATTAAATAGAAAATAATTTTTAATTTAAATTACGTGAGTAGAGTAATTTAATATGATTTAAATGATAATTATGATTATTAAGCGAATAAATAATAATTATGATTATTAAATATTAATCGAGAGATAGTCATTGATTAATATTATGATTCAAATTTACTAAGTGAGAATAGTAAATGTTGATAGTTAATTTGTACGACATAGCGAGAGATATGGAAGTACTTATTTATACCTCAACCGAGTGTCGCGTGTAGACTAAATTGAGGATGAGATAGGAAATATATTTTTGGTGACTCAAATGATTATTTAGAGGTCACATATGATTCTGAAAGGGTCGAATTAGTCAATATAGTATACCCAAGGGTACTAGCCGAGTACCGGGACATTTTTGGGCTAAACCGGGACCGTACAGGGGAGTTTTAGTGTTTTACCATATGGGGTGAGGATAACTATGAATTTTAGAGTGCTTTATCAGCTGATAAAAAGTAAGGTTAGGTTAGACACCTCGTAAGACAAAGGAAATCCATTAGAGAGAGAAGAGAGATTATTCTCAAAGCTTAAGGGAGAATTGGTGAAGGATATATAGGGTTCTTTCATCACAAACTTGTTGGGAAGGAAGATTGGAGGAGAAAGACAATCGATCACCAACAACAATCACGAATCATCTCTAAACAAGGCAAGTGGTTATTTACAAATTATTTTGTGTTATAATATCCATGCGTAGGATTTATGAATAATTGATTTTGATTAATATTCTTGGAGAAAAAGAATTGATTAATTGCATGTTTGGGTAGAAATAACATGTAGTTAGATTTATATCTGTAGAGGATTAAAAATCAGAGGAACCATGATTGTTAATACGAATTAAAATATGAGTTTATGATTAAAAAATGGGAAGAACATATTTTTAGGGTTCTTGAATAATTAGAGGATTTGAATTATTATGGACTAAATTTGTGAAGATTTATGATGTTTAAATCATTGTAAATCATCCTAAAGTATGTAGGAATGGTTAGAAATCATTGGTTTCAAGTTTGTTGTGTTATCATGTAAGTTGGATAATTGAGAATGGTGAGAAAACGCATAAAGAAGATGAATTTCACTTGCACCTGCTCGATCGATCAATCGACCCTTGAATATCGATCGATCGATGGACTCGATTGATCAATGATCCTGGTCGATCGATCGACCCAGGTTGATTCTGGGTTCTTTTAGTAGTTGAGTTTTAATCATTTGCCAATGCTTGGAGGGAACCTTAGGGATGATATTGTACCTATGTAGGGATTGAGGGAAGACCAGTAGGTGCATAGTGGGGGTCTGTTATAATCATTGAGTGCAAGATTCGAAGAGATAGACCGACGAGGATAAACCGATTGAATAATGCATCAGGAATATGGAATTTGGGTTACGGAGAGAGTAAACGTCATCCTAAGGAGTATACCAGTAGGTTAGAGATAACTTAACTACTGAAATGAATGGAGGGGTAACTAGGACCCTTAGAGTTATGTGAATACTAAAATTAAAATACGATAGTGAGATAAATCGTAAATAAATAAGTACGGTGAATATCAAAGCAAAAATATTACGTAAGAACACTATTATTAGGTTGTGTGTATACCTACTGAATTATATAGATACTTAGGTGGAGAGAATACCTAAAGTATCATTTCCAATATTAGGGTCGAGGTAGGATTCCGAACTAATATATGGAAATAGTAAGTTGGGGTCGTGACGAAAGAGTTTCGAACTAATCTATGTATAAAGTTTCACTAGCGGGGTCGAGGCGATTTTCTGAACCACTACATGAAATGCCTTTGGGGTCGAGGTGACATTTTGAACCAAACTCTTACTTGGTGTCGATGGACCTTTCCGAACCAAGAGTCCTTAGTGTGTGTTAATCGAACATATTAGTAATAAGTGAATTTATAAGTATATGTTGTGTGTGAAATATATGTTGTAATAATAATCTACTTGTGCGAGTTAGTAGATAATAAGATGCCGCGAATATATCTAAAAGCAAATTAAGTAGGAAGACTTAATTATAAAACAGTGAAAGATAACAAGGTGTGAACGGTTATCTAAGTACATAAATCATGAGATATGGTTACTATTATATACTAAGTGGGCAGAATGGGAACTTAGTCGCATAAATGAGTTCAGTTGAATATTATAGTTCAGTTAGCTTGAGTAGTATAGATAGGTGGGCTAGGTACGGGACGTTAGGCGTGCACGATAGACGAGGGGTGAGGTAACTTAAGAGAGTGTACGCAAAATCTTAAATGTGTAATCAATAACTCATTTTATTGTGATAATCACTTGCAAAATATTTTCAAAACATTTTGAGTACTAACTCTTGCTTTAAAAATATTTTCAAAACCTTTAAGGTGTCTAGCCACTGTGACGCCAGATTTGAAGATTTTGTCCAGGAACTCGTAGCTGAAGCTTTGTGGAGGCTGGCAGGACATTGCATAGACGCTTCATCTATTCAGATCTAGTGTCGTATCTCAATATAGTAATCTCTGTTGGGACATGTTGTCCACGGTCTTTATTTCAGAATTTTACTTTTGAATTATGTTGGTTTTATTTAGTAGTTTTGGATTTTTAGCCGAATGTTGACTTGACAAGATTTTATCCTTTATATATTGCTACATGGTTTGATTCATAAGTTATTGTGAATGATTATCTATTACTTCCGCATGAGTAAATTGTCTTGTGTCAATGAAATATAAAATTTGAAACTGATCTAATTTCAATTAGGTGATTAGTAATTAAACAGTTTTCGACAGTGATGCTAAGAATGAACCAACTGAGAAACCCGCTTTAATTTAATTTAGGACTGATCACTCGAGATTTAATTAGGCAGGGTGTCACAAGAGAGCCATTACAAAACTTGAAGATTTGTTACAAAACTTGATGACTTGATGATTTGTCACAAAACTTGATGATTTGTACTTCAATGGAAGCGCTTGACAAATGAGAGGAAATAAAGGTGGGCTATAGTGGTAGAAAAGTAGGGAAGGTGGTGGTTGGTACGGTGGTGAAGTCTAATACGGAGCTATGGGGTGACTATAGGAAGAAGGAGGTGGTTAGTGAAAGGATGGTTGAGAAAGACTTTAAATAAACACACGTCTATGGAGGATAATTAGTAAAGTGGGCTTCATTTACTAAACATCTGTCTATGGAGTGTATTTTTTGTTGGATATACATATTTTAAACATTTGGCAGCCCGTTGTTTTGAAATGCAACAAAATCGAGCATGAGAGCCTCTTTTTGTAATTATTTAAATAGACTTTAATGAATTATAACTTAAAATATTAGTGGTTATGCTTTTAGGACAGCCATTAATTTTTCTGTAAAAATGATTCCTATTTTTGAATTTTCCTTAATACTCCCGCTATAATATTTGGAGAAATGATCCTATTCTTTTAGGTTTTAGGGACTAAAAGTATAATAAAAGTATAAAAACATAAATTCACATATTCTAAAAGGACCAATTACCAAAAAGTCACCAAGCCTTTTTATTTTGTTCCAAATAATCCTTCAAACACCCATTTAACCAATATTGTCATATTTTTAGAGGTCATCGCTAGCAACATTCCCGCCCACCCCCAACAAACTGTCGGCGCTCCGACGACTCTCACTGAAGTTCATTTTTTTAGTGTTTTTATGTGGTGAGAAATTTTTTGAAACTAAATAAAAAGACTTGGACTAAATGTGTATTAAAAATTATTCAAGAGATTATTTTGTATATGCCCATATTTAAAAGGGATTTTTCTCTTGTTTTCCTCGTAAAATTTGACCTCTAATTTTTTGTCTTACGAAGTAGCCCTCTTATTAAATTAAGTTTAACAATGTCACCAATAGTAATGTGACTTGCACTGACCAAGACCAAATAAGTCATTTTAAACCAATTCAGTAGAAATAGAAAATCATTACAAAAGGTGACATTGACATTGTTACGCTTAAAATACTCAGATGGTTAATTGGTCCAAAATTAGACCTGGGTCCATATTGGTACAAGCGAAAAAGTTAAGTTGCCATTGGTGTTGTGATCCTGATTAAAGGGTGTAATATACTTAGAGGGTTAAAAGGGTACAAAAATTAATTGACTATATGGGCACAATACCACCACCCTCGCCGCCCTGTTGCGTCTAAATAGGCCATATTAATTGGCGGGGCACTCGTTTTGGACCGCGAAGTTTTAGAGATATGTTAAGGCATTTTTGTGAGACATGGTTTTTGGGTGGTTAGGGTTATGGCGATTGAATGTGCTGTGACAACTGATTGATGATGGTGTCCATAAAATTAGGGTGAAGGGTTGGATTTGGAGAAAAAGATGATGAATGGATGAGGAAGATATTTGTAATACCCCGTATTTTCGAAGACTTAAATAATTACGTGATTTATTATTATTGTGGGATTAATTAAATTAAAATGTGAGAATTAAATATTTAATCCGGATTTAAATTGAAGATTTACTAGCGTGACGAGAAGTTAGTAACTATTAATATTACTGTGAGAATAAGTAATATGGAATGACGATTTTCATATAATTTGTCGTGATAGAGAAATGCGACAGTTTGGTATAGTAAGTCGGGACGCGCGTGTGAGTCGTGTCAGAACTAATAAAGTGAAGTAATAAAGTAAATTATTTTTAAGTAACTCGTATGATCATTTCGAGTGCGTCGTTGAGTCCGTAGGGGTCGAGATAGTTAGAAAACTCTAACCGGGTATTTTATTTGGACTCGGGACATTTTTAGGCCAAGCCGACACCCAGTAGGGGTAGTTTTGTAATTTTGAATTTTGGAGGAATTAAATGGACGAAAATTAGAGATAAATTATATCAGCTAATTGGGACAATTAGGGTTAGAATAAACCAAAATCAAGAGAGAGCCACAGTGTGTGAGGGAGAGCAGTTTCCAAGGGTGAAAAAGCCATGTTCACCACCTTGCACAACCACCACCACCATCGTGTAGATCAGAACGCGAGGAACGCAGCCATACCAACAACATCAACGGAACAGACCATCGAATTCGAGGCAAGAGTTTATTACTTGCTTTATTTGGCAATAATTATACTCATGTTAGTGTAGGTGGATTTAATCCTTGATTTACATGATTATTAGATGAAAATTGAAGTTAAATGATGATTAGAGACTAGACAAATTAGTTGTTGATATTCCTTCATGTATGTAGAGGTGAAACTATGAAATTGAATCATATATGGATGAACGAATCTGGGTCGGTTGGATTCTTTAATTGAAATTATGGAAACTAGGGTTCATATGAATTAATTTTAGGGTTTTATGTAATTATGATGATTAATGACAAATTAAGGATCCTAGGATGTTAGGAATGACTTATAATCTATTATAGGTTGATGGTTATTGATGATGAGGTGTTGGGTGTTGAATCTTAGAGGTTTTAGGTTCATAAATTGTGGGAAAAATGCAAAATTCTGGGAAAGAAGACGAACAGTGACATCTCGCGCGAAGTTTTTCGCGCGAGATAGGGAAGTCGGGCGAAGTCGCTCGAGCGACACGTTCGAGCGAGATCCATTCTGGTTCGAGCGAAATTTCTAATTTTTAAGAAATTACCTATTTTGCCCTAAGTTAGTAAATGGTTAATTTGAGTGAGGAAAATTAATTTTCGATGAATCCAAAATAGTGCAGAATTATTGGGAGTTGTTTAGGTGTATTGATTTAGATATCCGGGAGGGTGAGATTACCTTGGAGATTACGAGAGAGAGATAATCGTAATTTTAAATGCGTCGAGAGTATTAAGTGATAAATACTTACAAAATTAGTTCTGAAGAAATGGAACTTATAAGAATAAAAGTTAGTAATTATGGTTGGGACTTCTTATGATTTTTTATTAAGGATTTTCGAGTGACATATTATCCTTAGAAATATATTACGAGAGAGGGAATATCGTAAATTAAAATACGTGGATAGTATTTAGTGATAATAATACTACGTATGGAATATGACAATTGGTTGTGTGTATACCGTTTAATTGGATGAGTTGTGTGAATACCTATTACTTGCTAGTATTATGTGTATGACATACTTAGCTGCTTGCTATCACGGGAGGTGGTGTAAAGACAGTCTTATCCTGAGGGGATTTTGACTTGTATCTCAGAACATAGGACTGTGAAGGCTTACTTGTGAGTTAGTAAGTTGCTGACTATGGGAGCGTAGGTATGTGCGTGACCCATAGGTATGTGAGCTATGTTCCCCTCCATTATGTGTGTTTTGAATATATGGTTCATGGGAGACCTCCAAACCGATAGTCCTTATTTCAGTACGAGAGGTACCGGGACATGATAGCAGAGTATGCAATGCACTACATGTATAGCCTTGGGGTGTTGTATTAATATAGATATAAATAGTGGTGGTTATTTATATATACTTGTGTTATACTTACAATGTGATAATTGTAGGCTATTAAGATTGGGTTAGTGAATATATATAATAGTGAAAGATATATATATGTATGATTTTGGTATATCTAAAATGAGAAAATATCAGATAATTAAGATAGTGAAATATTCAATAATGCAAATAAGTGAATACTTGACTTTAGTGTGATAAAACTTGTTTAAAATGATAAAGGTTGAGATCTAAAATCGGAATAATACTACTAGGGGTAGTTAGATGGATAAGCCTTTCACCTAGTTAGAAGTTTGTCAGATGGCTAGGTTGGATTAGATGTACGTTAGGCGTGCACACTAGTCGAAAGGTGAGAATCTCATGTGAGAGTTCGAACTAACATGCATATAGTACTTGCTTTAATACAGTTTTAAATACTTACTAAAACAAATATTTTTACACATCGGGCTCTGACCCGTTTCTTGCATCTCTTTTCTCTTTTGCTATACATATATGTATTAGTACAGGTGCCCAGCTACAGGGATACCGATTTTAGATACTCGGATGGTTTGCCAAGATGCAGCTGTTGTGAAAGTTGCGGGTTTTTTGAGATTAGACGCTTCTCTCATTTCATTCAGTTCCTAGTTCAGATATCTCAGTCAGGGCATGTGTCTCCCATCCTCATTAGCAAAGTCATGCTCAGTTTACTTTGTTGTTCTTCTCAGTTGGTTTGAGTATTTATTATGGTTTGGTTTGTAATTGTAAACTGGAAGGTTTTATCCAGTCTTATCTATTTAGTATTTGATTCAGTCTGCATTTAATTCTGGTGTATGGTTTATATTTTCATGTTTAGAATTGATTAAATTAATTAGTTTAAAGTTTAATTGGAAAATGTTTTGACACTAGCTTAATTAAATGTTAGGTAATTAATTGAATTTAAGTTTTTTACAGTGATGCTAAGAATGAACCAACCGAACATTCTGTTTTAAATTTTATAAAGGACTGATCACTCGATATTTAATTGGGCGGGGTGTCACAGGTGGTATCAGAGCATCATGTTCTAGTGTCCTTTAGGATCTGTATGGCTAATTACGTTTCTGCTTAGCATTCTTTGATGTAGAACCTTATTTTAGGATTGTTGTATTCCACTACATATGCTATTTGCGCTCTCCTGCGACTTAGTTTAGTGAATTCAATTCCTATGTGAGAGTGATTGGACTTCGTACTCCGAGCAATAGGGTACGACCAGCGAAGGCCGTTAGCGGGACTGCAGGAGGAGGAAAATAATTGAGATTTGTGAAGCATTCGGGGAACGGTGATCGCGGTAGAAGTCACCAACAATAATATCTAAGTATGATGGGCTAATGGAGGAAGCTAATCCAAAGGCAATAATGTAAAGTAGAGTGTAGTGACACTCAAAATTTTAAATTCATAAGAAATTTTCTAGCTTAGAGAAACAGCAAGGAGTAAAAATAGTTAATCACACCGAGATATTGGGTTCGGGTCGACCATTTAAATTGCCCATCTTATGGTCAGACAGAAATATGGAAGAGATGTTGAACTTATCACCAATAGGTCGGGTAGAGACCGACCGTAAAGGATGAGTTAACTTGGTAAGCTAACTTCGTGACTAAAGTAGAAGTCACAAAAGATAAAAAGGGTCCATAAGTTGAAAATGGACACATGGGTAGAATGCCCTAGCGTGAATGGGAGGTGTGAATAAGGTGACTAGTGTCAACGTCATCAAATTATATGTTTACTAGAGTATGTCAACGCCCCAGAAGAAAGGGAGTCAGTGGAGTTGTAATACCTAGCCGAAGGGCAAGGTTGAATTTAATAGTGTTAGTAGAACATCACCAGAAAGTATACCCAGTGAGGGGAAACCTATTTAAATGATATGATTGAATATTAACGTAATGGTGATGGATTCAGTCAAGACCAGCGGGTCGATCATGTGTTCCATATGCTCTGTAGAGCGCAAGGAATAATAAAAATAACAACTATGAGTTAAGACTACCAGGTCCGGGAGAAGGACATCCCAACAAGTCCAGGAGGACCAGTGAAAAGGAAATTACCCTATATGTAGAGATAGGGTTACCAGCATGGAATGTGTTCACGTGAGTAGTGAAATTGATAGTATCAGGAATAATAAACCATTCCTGTAAGGCATAATAGTTGGACAAGTGAAATATCCAGTGTAAAAATCGGGTCAGGAGAATTGGGCCCAGGAATTAGTAACCCGAGAGTAGTAGGTCTAGGCAGGACCAGCGTAGTCCTCAATAAATGTAGAATACCGTATTTTAGGGTTGACGGGGCCCAGGAAATAAAGGGAAGGTCAGTAAGGTCATATTTAAGGCCTAGAGATATGGGGCCAATGTATCAATGTTGGGTGGGTAAGCCATAAAATAGAATAAGAAGGGAAACACTAATGAGTGGAATCCGAACAGTATGACGATTGTAGATAATTATGGGTTGCAAAATGTGCGTACGGGGACCCTACGATCAAGATAAACTGATGGAGTTTTCTTTCATCCTTTGTGAATAAATGATGAGTTCAAGTGACGGGGGTGTGTCACAACATATGTGAATAGTTAACGCTAAGAATTTGAGTGTGCATTCGGTTTAGTGGACATACTGACGACAACAACCTTATTATGTAAATGACTACCATTTGGTAGCAAGATTTTCGTGCCACCTGCAGGGAGGAGCAAGTGTGGACACTAAGAGAAATCTGTATATGGTATTATGTAACGATTCGTGCTCCTTTGAGCGTTATGATAGTAGAGCACATTACTATTATATTTTATAGTTACTGGTTACCGAGGTTTTGAACAGTAGTAAATTGTGTGATAAGCCTATTGTACTAAAACTTTCAAATTTTAAACATATGGCTTTAGAGAGGCATCACCTGAAAGACGGTTGAGCCTGTACATGTGTTGTATTATATTGAAGACTTCGGTGAGTATGTTGTCTTCCTAGGTTGATCCTGGTGAGCAGGGATGTTTTACTGATGTGATTCAAGGTATATTGAATTATTGTAGAGCAGAGATATATAGATCGTAAATTATATAGCGCTAATAACTCGTGATAGTGAGAGACTTGCGTTTTATACTGTCTTTAGTAACATGAGAGTGGACGAGTAGACGTTTACGATCGTAGATGGGAATTCAGGGATGTGTGTTATGGATTAAGGACTTAACGGATCCCAACGACAAGCAGTGTTAGGTAGTAGTGTATCGAGGGGGTTCCTTATTTGGATTTCGCTTTGCGAGACATCCCACACATGAAACTTAGCAAACGTTGGAGGTAGGGAGAACATTTCCTTTAATTTATGGATTTAGTATCGTAATGATTACCCATGTACCTGGTTATAACTTTAAGATAATGGTTATATTACAAACTAAGGTCGATAGGGCCGTATAAGATTAACATGTGATAATGTTACAAATCATTGACACCACGAGCAAACCGGTGGGAGAACCTAAGATATAATTAGGTGGAAAAGGGTAGGGTAACTGAGTAGGATCTTACCATATAGTTATGCCAAGTATGTGGGGGCATAAATTGATATTTATAACACAGCTCGTACAGTGGTGCTGCAATGCACAAAGCATAGGGTGTATGGGCACCCTAGATATTTTGGTAATAAATTTTTCTTCCTTAAGTGAAAGATTGTGAGACAATGCGTGTTGCGACAGATAACTGAATGTATAAGAGTGTGACTTCAAGATTTAGCTATTTGATGGGTTAGGGCAGTTACAACCGTTAATTCCCAGCTTTTCCACGAGGATGGTATGTGAAGAATCCAATAAAGTTTAACTCGGGAAAGTTGAGACTTACTTATTAGGACAAGGAAAGAAAATGTTTCATAAGAATCTGAATCTTAGAGAGAAGGGGAAGGACTTGCGACATGCAGTGATGACAATATCGCATGAGCCATAGATATATACGTGGTTATGAGAAAGGTAAAATAAATAATGATATAAATCCATAGTAGTGATGGCATAAGCAAAGAAAGACATTTCTGATCTCCAATTGAAAGTGGACCATCAGGAAATAATAGAGTTCCTTCAGCATTATGAATTCCTTGGTGGTAATGGGAGAGTGAATCCCTGAACAATTACAGAGTTAATTACTTCGCAATGGGATCAAAACCCTATGTGGGTGAAAGTGGGTCGGGTAATTAGAGTAGCTCACGTTATGAAAAGTTAGGACAAATCATAAGGTGTAATAGTAAACTCTAGCCATTATTCCTGGGATAGTAAGGTTATAGGGGGTACAAATAGAGTTTTTGTTCGAAAGAGTCAAGATAATTATGACTCGATTATTGGGAAGAGTTCCCAGGAGGCCATGAATATCGAGATGCGAACATATTCGGCCTAACAACTCGCAGGCGGGAGGTAACTCTAAGAGTTTTAGTTGCACATTGCGAAGTATGTGGTAATTCCAATTATGGGAAGGTTTAATGTAATATCTTCCACTGGTGGAGTTAGCGTAAGACGACTCCCCTCAATTTATTATCGATAGAATCCCATTCGAAGCGTTATATATATAAATCCTTGTTATCCTTGTGCTTATTGGATAGAAGGGAGGACAATAATCTACTATGCCCAGAGAAATTTTTAGGGCTCGTTAACCAAGATGGAAATGATTGGGAGTTGAATTATTGCATGTTGGAACGAGGAAATTGGTACCAAGTGAGGTGGGATATTTTCCTATTATTGTTAAGTTGAGCCTGTAGCATACAGGTTTAGGTTCCATATTCTTATGCGGAGGCAGTATGGCAAAAATGTGTTAACAATTATAGTACGTATCGTGTGTAAGACAAATTTATATATATCTAAATATCAATTAACCTACTAGTCCGAGTAGTAGGAGGCTTGATAGTGACTATATATAAGTTAAGTGGTGAAACTTAAATGGTAAGGCTTGGAGAGTAATTCATCAATGAGGTGTTCATTATTAAGGGTATTCGGTAATGAACTGTATGGGCAGTACTGCGTAAATTCATGATATGTGAGGTAAATACACGGAGTTTTCCTTACCATAAATGTCTTATTTTCCGAATTTAGGGACGAAATTCCGTTATTAGGGGGCAAGTATGTAATACCCCATATTTTCGAAGACTTAAATAATTACGTGATTTATTATTATTGTGGGATTAATTAAATTAAAATGTGAGAATTAATTATTTAATCTGGATTTAAATTGAAGATTTACTAGCGTGACGAGAAGTTAGTAACTATTAATATTACTGTGAGAATAAGTAATATGGAATGACGATTTTCATATAATTTGCCGTGATAGAGAAATGCGACAGTTTGGTATAGTAAGTCGGGACGCGCGTGTGAGTCATGTCAGAACTAATGAAGTGAATTAATAAAGTAAATTATTTTTAAGTAACTCGTATGATCATTATGAGTGAGCCGTTGAGTCCGGAGGGGTCGAGATAGTCAGAAAACTCTACCCGGGTATTTTATTTGGACTCCAGGACATTTTTAGGCCCAGCCAGCACTCGATAGGGGTAGTTTTATAATTTGAAATTTTGGAGGAATTAAATGAACGAAAATTAGAGATAAATTATATCATCTAATTGGGACAATTAGGGTTAGAATATACCAAAATCAAGAAAGAGCCACAGTGGGTGAGGAAGAGCAGTTTCCAAGGGTGAAGAAGCTATGTTCACCACCTTGCACAACCACCACCACCATCGTGTAGATCGGAACGCGAGGAACGCAGCCATACCAACAACATCAACAGATCAGACCGTCAAAATCGAGGCAAGTGTTTATTACTTGCTTTATTTAGCAATAATCATACTCATGTTAGTGTAGGTGGATTTAATCCTTGATTTACATGATAATTGGGTGAAAATTGGAGTTAAATGATGATTAGAGACTAGACAAATTTGTTGTTGATATTCCTTCATGTATGTAGAGGTGAAACTAGGAAATTGAATCATATGTGGATGAACAAATCAGGGTTAGTTGGATTCTTTAATTGAAATTATGGAAACTAGAGTTCATATGAATTAATTTGGGGGTTTTATGTAATTATGATGATTAATGAAGAATTAAGGATCCTAGGATGTTAGGAATGACTTATAATGTGTTATAGGTTGATGGGTGTTGATGATGAGGTGTTGGGTGTTGAATTATAGAGGTTTTAGGTTCATAAATGGTGGGAAAAATGCAGAATTCTGGGAAAGAAGACGATCAGTGACATCTCGCGCGAAGTTGCGCGAAGATAGGGAAGTCGGGCAAAGTCGTTCGAGTGACACGTTCGAGCGAGATCCACTCTGGTTCGAGCGAGATTTCTAATTTTTAAGAAATTACCAATTTTTCCATAAGTTAGTAAATGGTTGATTTGAGTGAGGAAAATTAGTGCTCGATGAATCCAAAATAGTGCATAATTATTGGGAGTTGTTTACGTATATTGATTTAGATATCCGGGAGGGTGAGATAACCTTGGAGATTACGAGAGAGAGATAATCGTAATTTTAAATGCGTCGAGAGTATTAAGTGATAAATACTTATGAAATTAGTTCTGAAGAAATGGAACTTATAAGAATAAAAGTTAGTAATTATGGTTGGGACTTCTTATGATTTTGTTTTAAGGATTTTCGAGTGACATATTATCCTTAGAAATATATTACGAGAGAGGGAATATCGTAAATTAAAATACGTGGATAGTATTTATTGATAATAATACTACATATGGAATATGACAATTGGTTGTGTGTATACCGTTTAATTGGATGGGTTGTGTGAATACCTATTACTTGCTAGTATGATGTGTATGACATACCTAGATGCTTGCTATCACGGGAGGTGGTGTAGAGACAGTCTTATCCTGAGGGGATTTTGACTTGTATCTCAGAATATAGTATTGTGAAGGCTTACTTGTGAGTTAGTAAGTTGCTGACTATGGGAGCGTAGGTATGTGCGTGATCCATAGGTATGTGAGCTATATTCCCCTCCATTATGTGTGTTTTGTATATATGGTTCGTGGGAGATTTTTGAACCGATAGTCCTTGTTTAAGTACGAGAGGTATCGGTACATGATAGCAGAGTATGCAATGCACTACATGTATAGCCTTGGGGTGCTATATTAGTATAGATATAGATAGTGGTGGTTATTTATATATACTTGTGTTATACTTACAATGTGATAGTTGTAGGCTATTAAGATTGGGTTAATGCATATATATAATAGTGAAAGATATATATATGTATGCTTTTGGTATATCTAAAATGAGAAAATATCAGATAATTAAGATAGTGAAATCTTCAGTAATGCAAATAAGTGAATACTTGACTTTAGTGTGATAACACTTGTTTAAAATGATAAAGGTTGAGATCTAAAATCGGAATAATACTACGAGGGGTAGTTAGATGGATAAGTATTTCACCTAGTTAGAAGTGTGTCAGATGTCTAGGTTGAATTAGATGCACGTTAGGCGTGCACACTAGTCGAGAGGTGAGAATCTCATGTGAGAGTTTAAACTAACATGCATACAGTACTTGATTTAATGTAGTTTTAAATACTTACTAAAACAAATATTTTTACACATCAGGCTCTGACCCGTTTCTTGCATCTCTTTTCTCGTTTTCTATATATATATTTATTAGTACAGGTGCCTAGCCACATGGATAACTATTTTAGATACTTGGATGGTTTGCCGAGATGCAGTTGTTGTGGAAGTTGCGGGTTATTTGAGATTAGACGCTTCTCTCATTTCATTCAGTTCCTAGTTCAGATATCTCAGTCAGGACATGTGTCGCCCATCCTCATTAGCAAAGTCGTGCTCAGTTTACTTTGTAGTTCATCTCAGTTGGTTTGAGTATTTATTATGGTTTGGTTTGTAATTGTAAACTGGAAGGTTTATCCAGTCTTATCTATTCAGTATTTGATTCAGTCTGCATTTAATTATGGTGTATGGTTTATATTTACATGTTCAAAATTTATTAAATGAATTAGTTTAAAGTTTAATTGGAAAATGTTTTGACACTAGCTTAATTAAATGTTAGGTAGTTAATTGAATTTAAGTTTTCGACAGTGATGCTAATAATGAACCGACCGAACATTCTGTTTTAAATTTTATAAAGGACTGATCACCCGATATTTAATTGAGCGCGGTGTCATAATATTTTCGCCCATTAAATGAATTATTGAATTTTTTTAACGAAAAATTAACTGTCTTAAAATCTAAGAAGTTATGTTTCATTTTTTCATCTTCGTATCGAACGGGATTAACTAAAAATGAAGGGAAATTTACAATTAGGTACCTTGTTGATAATTTTTAAATATGTGAAGATAATTTACTATTAGTTCCACTTGTTGTATCACTAACATGGACTTCTACAAGAAGAGAATTAGTGGATCTAAGTGTTTAAAATTGAGGCTTTTACGATCTAGTCCTTGGACTAATAATTTTGGACAAAAAACCCAGGCCCAAAAAATTTTAAACGATTAGGTCAAACATATAAATACCCCGAAATTAAAATAAACATGCACTTTTAAAAAATCGAAGTGCCAAAAACACTGTATTATCTCTTGAATCAAAACCTTAATCGTACCATCTCTTCGATCAAAACCCCAAAACGAATCTCATTCTCAATCAAATTTTGGTCAACAACAACATATAAATACTCATGATCGAAGCGCCAAAAACTCTCTTCGATCAAAAATCTAAATCTCTTCGATCAAAACCCTAACTCTCTTCGATCAAACCCTAATCTTTGAAGTTCTACCGAGCATTTTACATTTTCAATTCAATTCTTTCAAACACCACTAACAAGTATGTATACATTCTCTTATCACCTGTTCGTCCATGTGTATTTTGTGTTCTCATATGTATAAATTTGTAGACACATGGACTGATAAAATCACATTCTTCTTCTTCTTCTTCTTCTTCTTCTTCTTCATGATATGAAAAAATATACTTGTTTCTCTCATTTTAATTGCAAAACACACTTTTTTCATGTTAGATATATGTATTTCATCACTGTACTTTTCCTCCTGTATACATCATTTATCGAGGATTTATCGAGGACTACAAATATATACATGATTGGAATATGTATATGTACAAGCCCTATTTTATTGCGTGTCCTCTGTGTATTTTGCGTGTACTTTCAAAAAGTACATGCAAAATACACAGAGTACACGCACATTGAAATTGAATTTCTCAATCCAATATGCGTGTACTTTTATGTTTTATACGTGTACTCTATAAAATAATATTTCAAATCCATATTTGATCAATCCTATGTTATTTTGGTCCGCGCCAGTAGCATCTGAATGATATTCCATGAGTTTTAAGAAGTATTATTAGTGTCTTAATATTTAGGAGTTATTTTGGCCCGCACCAGCGGCATTTGAATGATATTTTATTAGTTTGTAAGCAGTATTATTGCGTGTACTTTTTCATTTTTGCGTGTACTTTGTTGAAAGTACACACACATTGAAATTCAATTTGTTCAATCCAATATGCGTGTACAAATGTGTATTATGAGTGTACTATTTTATATCGTTGTGTTATTTTTTAGGATCAATCATGTTCAACTACAAAACTGCTGCTTGTACCTTTGAAGATCTTAACAATACAAAACCTTTCACACTGACAGTCAATAGTACTAATGATGATAAAATTCATTTTATCCTTCGCATCAATGATAGAGCTAAAAGGTTACATGGTTTCTACTACTACTATGAAGACATTTACTGCACTTTTGATGTGCAACAGCTTCAAGTAACTGAATCAAAAGTGAAGGATTTAGCTAAACGAATTGAGCAGTATTGCTTAAGGGGTTTTGATAGTGTTGGAGATTTTAGCATGTAGCTATTGTATCACTTCTTTACTGAATATGTTAGGAATAGAGAATCTTGATTTTTGACTTGTCGAACAACCTCTGCTAGGTTTTACCATGAAACGGACGATATATATTACCCCCTTTAGCATGTATTTTGTTGAGAATTGTATGAATTGTTTGTGATAATATTGCATATACTTTTATTAAATACGCTTGTATTTTATTGCTTTAGTCTATGTTTTATTCTAATTCGCATGTATTTTATTTTTTGTACATATCATTATAGGTTAGTAATTTAAATTTTATGTATAGATCAATAGAATGGGGATGAAGATGAAGGCAAGAAGAGGAAAGAAACAAAAAAGAGCAGTTCTAATGATAGTTCTTCATCCAGTTCCAGTTCTAGTTCTAGTGTGGCATTGAAATCTAAACGTCCAGCAAAGAAGAATGACCAATATCGATCAAATATTGTTAGATTTCTTCATGATTTGCGTCAGATTAAAGAGAAAATAAATAATAGGCATATTGAACTTCTTAAGAAGACTCCATTTTGGGAGTTTTTCAATGCCTACTATAGTGAAAAAGTTAGACCACAAGAAGACCGATAAAAATATTTTATCAATTATCCAGCTGTACAATACGAAAACCAAATGTTTTCGTATGAAGAGTAGGATTGAAATAATGCCAATAGATATAAGTGAAATATTTGGCATACCACTAATTGAGGGTTTAAAATCAATAGAACTGAAAAAGGGATAGAATACTGCTAAAAAATCTGGATTATATGCACGATACTTCGCAAAAAGAATAGGAAAGTCATAATTATTGAATGGTTTGAAGAAATCAGTCGAATTGGAGACAGATGAAGGCATTTCCGATTTTGTAAAAATTGCATGTCTCCACTTCTTGAACATGTTATTTTTCTCCAACTCAAACTTCACCCTTGTAGAATTTTGGTTGAACTACATCGATAATTTTGAGGAAATGAATAAGTATGATTAGGCATCTCTTGTGCATGAGTTTCTCATACATTCACTTGACAAATCAGCAAGTTCAAAACCTAGCACAGTTACTGGATGTGTCATTTCCCTACGGGTGAGCAAAAACACATCCTGATATTTCCAAATTTACATACCAATACTCACGTGTACTTTGTAAAAATCACGTGTATTTTGAAAGCACATGTGATATTTTCACGTGTATTTTGTAAATACACGTGATATTTTCACGTGTATTTTGAAAATACACATCATATTTCCACGTGTATTTTGAAAACACACGTGTCATATCACGTGTATTTTCAAAATACACGTGATATTTTCATGATACACGTCTTATATCACGTGTATTTTTAAAGTACATTTGTACTTTATAAAGTACACTTATATTTTACAAAGTACACGTGTACTATGCTTTGTAAATATAACCACTGTACTTTCAAAATACACTTGTTATATTTTTTATTAATATTATTAATGTACTTTAGAAAGTACACGTGAACTTATATTGACAAAGTACGCGTTTACTTTGTTAAAATCAAGCGTACTTTCAAAATACACTTGTAAAATTTACATTTTACACGTTTAATTTTGCATGTATTTTGAACAAATCACTTGTACTTTCCATTATGAATACCTAGGTAATACAATTATTAATATCATTTTTTTTATGATCACAGTATTGGGCATGTGAGAAATTTGAAATTATTTCTCCTGTTGAAGAATTTAAATATAAGACGCCAAAATTCCTGAGGTGGAAATTATCTTCTTTGAGACAATGGTTTGTGAAGAATGACATCGCAAAAGCACCTTTGAAGCAGGCTACAAATAAACCAGCTTGTAAGGAAAGTTCTGTACAAAAGGAATCTCAGTTTGAAGGGCCAAGTTACTCTTTGAATATTTATACAGAAAGTCTTATACATGTTGATTCATCATCAGAAAAAGTTGCTGAAGATATTAATGACAATGAGTTTTCATATTGTTAGAATATTCTCCTTAAAAACATTATGACTCCAAAGAAAAAGAAGGAAATGATCAACCAAAGGTTAATTTGGAGGAACGAATTGCTGTTTTGAAAAGGGAATTGTTGGAAAAAAATAACCAACTATTTAAAGCAGCTGAAGACCTTAATGGTGCACTAGAGAAGGTGACCTCTTTGGAGGTGGAGAGTGCCATTTTGAATGTACAGTTGCAGATAGATCGTGATTCACTTTTGGAAGCCCAAGAGGAAATGAAGAAGTTAAAGGTGGAGAATTCCAACCTTTTGAAAGAAAAAGAATTACTAAATAAGTTGGAGGTGGAAAATACCCAACTAGTTGAGTTAAACAATTCTTTCAAAGAAAAGCTTGATCAAGTCACAATGAGTGACTCAGATAGAATTAAAAAATTGGATGAATCATTGAAAAAACAGGCAAAATCATCACGAATTTTGGAACAAAAAAAATGGATATCTCTCTCTGAGTAATGAAGAACTCAAAAAAAAGTATGATGATACATTGCAAAAATGGAGAGATGTTGACATAGAAAAGATGACATTGAGGCAGAATCTCGAGGAGTCAGAATTGAAAAGAACTCAATAGGTACTTTTGATTATAAATAATGTAAAATACACGTAGTTTTCCTAAAGTACACACATTTTTCCTAAAGTACACGCAGTTTTCCTAAAGTACACGCAGTTTTATTTGATAGTATTTTTAATGCAATTTTATTTTATATTAGAAATAATGCAGAGTACACGCATTATTTGATTAGAAATAATGAAATTTTATTCAAGTATTGCTTATAATCTAACATTCTTTTTATATAACAGGAAAGCAGTAATAAAATCCTTAATGATGAAATTTCGGAGCTAAAGAAAATGCTTGATGAATCAGCAGTGAAAAAAACTGATCAGGTATCTATAACGTAAAATAGACATAAAGTACACGCGTGTACTTTCTAAAGTAAAGGCAAATTATGATGAAAGTACACGTGTATTTTATAAATTTTATAAAGTACACGCGTGTATTTTATAAAATACACGCGTGTACTTTATAATATACACAAAAATTTGGATGAAAAACACAAATTTTATCAAAATACACGCAAGAAAACTTAAATCGTTATTTCAAAAAATGCTTACAATCCAACATTCCTTGTTTAAATATATCAGGAAACACTAATAAACAACTCATGGACAAAATTTCGAACTTGAAGATTGAACTAGCCTCAAAGACAGTTCAGGGCACCCCCGAAATACCCAAAATAAAAGGGTCTGTTACTAGAGGACAGAAGAAAAGAAAAGATGACAGACAAACCGAGAAGCATGAACCAATTAAAAAATAAAAAGAGACAAAGCTGAGAAAAATCCCTCTAATAATAGCTCAACAAATAAAGAAACTCACTTCAAGCTTGAATCAGTCAAAGCATACAAATATCTCGATGAAGCTGCGAAGAAAAAAATTTAAGAGTTTATTCAAAAGGCTGAGTCAGGGTAAAGTGTATTGTTTTATGATTTATCACTTCGCTAATTTATATTTTTTTGGTGCAAAAGAATAAGGTTATTATTATTATAAAATTCTTATTGCCTATATAAAATGCAGGGAATTTATTTTCAAAGGGATGGTTTCGTATGTCCTATGGAAAGATTTTGTTGAAGTCCACAAGAATCAAGAAATTTCAAGCCAAGAATGTATTCCAAATATTAGACATTCATTAAATTTTAACATTATTATTTCCTCACCATTTTATATTATGTGAAGCAAATAATACTTGCCTTTAGTGATGTACTGAGGATAAAATTGTCAAAGGAAGGGCTCTCCCACTTACACACTTTTTCTGATTATTGTTGGGTAAGTAGAATTAAACCGAAAGCTTTGTGAAATAAAATTTCAATTTTTTTATTAACAGAATGTCTATAATTTTTATTCAGATAGAAGCTTGTAGCAAAAATGAAGTCAATAAGAAGGGGGAGTTATATAGAGATTTATTTGAATACTTAGGCACTTGTAATAATTTTTTCATTGTACTAAGACATAACATAGGACATTTCACATTACTTGCGATATACAAAAAAGAAAAGAAAGTCGTTCACATGGATTCCCTTTGCCCGGACGACAAGGAAACAAACAAAATAT
The DNA here is from genome assembly GCA_949130495.1 of Sambucus nigra. Lineage (NCBI taxonomy): Eukaryota > Viridiplantae > Streptophyta > Magnoliopsida > Dipsacales > Adoxaceae > Sambucus > Sambucus nigra. The sequence goes on from OX422215.1 coordinate 545,028,581, forward strand.
ACTTCGATGATGCGAAAAAAATGGTTAGTGCCTAAACTTAATTAGTAATGTTATTTGTACTTATGTTATACACGTGTACTTTATCATATAGTGTGTGCACTTTATATTAGTTGCACATAATCACCGAGATTATCAAAGTACATGCATTATATTTTAAAATACATGTGAAATGAACCAATACAAATTACGTGTACTTTAATATTATGTGTGTACTTTTCACTCTTTAGGCAAAGTACACGCATCATATTTTAAAATACATGTGAAATGGGCAAATAAAATACACGTGTACTTTAATATTATGCGTGTACTTTTCACTCTTTAATCTTCATATACTCTTTTATTTGTATACACTAAATATTTATCTTCTTAACAGTTTTCTGTCTTCCAAAAAAACACTGTACCTATTGAGGACTGAAGCAGAAACAATGAAAAATAATGGTTTCAAAACTCAGAGAAAGTTTGATGAGGGTACATCAAATGAGTTTACATTGGATGATGATCCATTGACAGAGCAAGAAAAAAGGACAGTAGATGTCTTACTAAAAAGTGATCTAAAATTTAACCTAATAAGAGATCATGAATGCCCTAAGTAATATAATGCGTAAGCAAAAACTTCATTTCTAAAAATTACTAATTTGTATATTTATTTTATTTTAATTTCAGGATTGACTAAGGGGTGTTCTGCATCTACTACATTGAACAAATTAGCAGAAATAAGGAAATACAAAAATTATTTCAAGACCCTGACATGCTAAAACACAAAGCATATGTACTAAGGGAAATTCTTCTATCAAAATATTTCTTCCCCCGAAAGGAGAAAAAACTTCTATAAATTGATTCAAATACACACCATATTTGTAATTTGTTTTGTGTTATATTGGCTATTGTTTATAATATTTATTACACCAAAATAGTTTATTTCTGCTGGCGTGGACCACAATCCACGTAAGGTATAGACAAACAATGCACCTGAGTGTTATGAAATAATGTACACGCGTTTTAACCAAAACTACAAGTGATAATTACTAAATACACACATGAATTCTTCAAAGTACACGCAATGTAAACAATCTACACGCTCTGGTTAATGTAATAATTTTTTATTTTTAATTGAAAACTACTTTATATATTTATTCAGAAGGACACAATAACCAATATCAATTTATTAAGCTCAACTACTCACTTCCCAACTACTTATGGTCAAAGAAATAAATAGCTTTAACTTTTCCTATAAAAGAGTAATATTTGTTCCTTTCTTAACCATTACATCTAGGGTAAAGATTACAAATGACTATTCCAGCAGAAAAGTTGCGAGATATTCTTGAGAGAGATGAAAGAAATAAAAAAAATAAGGAAAATTGAGGAAAATCTTTCCTAATATGAAACCGCCTTTGAGCAGTTTCAAACATATGCGAGGGAAGGCTACTCTGGACTTCCACCCAATCACATTGATTTATTTGATGTGGATGAGGACCCTCTTCAAACACATGAAGACCTTATTTCTTTCTATATACAAGAAGTTCTCTTGAAAATCGTCAAGCTGAAGGAGAAGAAGGTGCACTATAAAGGCCTTGTAGCTGTCATAGAAGAAGAAATTTGAGTATGGTCGAATTTAATTGACTCTCTTCCTGACACCATAGATGCCTTTAACAAATTTCCCTAATAGAAGCCTTCTTTAATTTTTTCAGCTTTTGTTATGTAAAAAAATTGTACTTTATTTTTCTGTTTTAATAAAAAAAAAAATTCATGCATGTATTCTCACTTATATCATACACTAAATATAGTAAAGTATACGTGAAATTTTATAAAAATGATCATTTGCATTGTAAAAAATGTAAGCATTAATATCATTTATTATAAAAAAATTGGTATGTCAAAATATGATTGTATTGTAAAAATATGTCAAAATACGATTCTATCTATTATAAATTATAATACATGCAAGTTTTTATAAATCACACACACAAGGTATTATCCCAAACTATTATATAAATGCATGCACTTTATATATTACACGTGTGCTTTATAAAGTACACTCATAGTCTATAAAGTACAAGCTTATTGAAATACTTATATAATAATGCCACTGACGCGGACCATAATACACATAGGAATTTAAGAATATGAGTGACCTAAGTGTCTTTTATAAAGTACAAGCACATTGTAATGTCCAAAACCATTTTCCAAATAGTACATGCATTTATATACGTTTACTTTATAAAATTATATGCAGAATACATAAAGTACACGTATATTGAATTAGATTTTGGTCATATCAATATGCGTGTACTTTATAAAAACATGCGTGTACACGTATATTTAAATGCGTGTACTTTATATATTATGCGTGTCCTTCATAAAGTACACACATATTTCATCAAGTACACGCATATTATATTTATATTATGTGTGTACTTCATGCGTGTACATCATAAAGTAGATGCATATTTCATCAGGTAAATCTAAATTAATTGTAATAAATAAAGTACACGCATGCTTTTATATAGTACACGCAGATTGAACTAACCAAATCCATTTTTAATTGCGTGTATTTTAAATATATTTTGCATGTACTTCATAAAGTACAGGCATATTTCATCAAGTACACGCATTGATAAAATGGCTTTGGTCATCACAATGCACACGTACTGTACATAACATGTGTATACAAATGTAAAGTACATGTGAACATCAGGAAAAATGATGACGTGTGTTTTATAAAAAATACGTGCACAACTACACAAAAAACAAACTAAAAATGAGACTAACAACTAAAATTACATTCATTTATGTGAAACAAATAGTTTATTAATTAATTTATTCAATCAAATGGTTAAAATGAATGAATTCAACAATTTTAAACGTAATCAAATGGGTTCCTTACAAGTAGACCGGTAATGATCCGTTTTACTACACCTCGAGCAAGTAACTTCCCTTACTTTCATATCACCAGAAGACTTTATTCTCTTATTTCTTGGCCTGCCTGTCGGTCTCTTAGTCATTGGTGGAAGGACAAATGGATTTTCAGGTATAGGAATATTTAAGGAAATCAAATCAGGAAGAGGAACTATAGGTATCGAGTATGATTTTCTGTAGAAAGATACCTTATAGTACTCCTCAATATAATCATAAATACCGCTCCCTTTCCCCCGTACAACACAAATAGCATGAGAACATGGAAAACATCTAATCTATCAACTCTTACAAGAACAAGTCATTTCTCCTAAGTCAACTGTTGCTCGCACTTCTGAATCAACTTCAAATACATTTTGACTTGAGCGACTAATAGTTCAATGCCGTATTTTATTCCAATTTTCATTCAGTAACTTTTGAAGAAAAGGACATAACTCATTTGTCCAAGTGTCAGAATCAAAAAGTTTGTTTGCATTGAAATTCATAATCTTCACTCTCAATTTATCAAGCATATTCATTACTGGTAAATGCCTTTCCTCCAATATCCATGAATTGAATGACTCCACAACACTAGATGCCATGTCACCATACCGTTTACCAGTGAAATATGCACAGGACCAATTCTTGGGAGGCAAACTATCAATGAAATCAATAATAGCAGCTCCTCCTTCCTTCTTCAATGCTTCAATATTCTTGTGAAATTCATCTACTAAGACAGCATATGCATAAGATAAAAAATCTTTAACAATTTTCTTTTGAAATCCACCAAAATTCCCACTAATTTTCTTTTTTATATTCCCTTGTAAATGATGTATACAGTAGGAATGTGAAGACAATGGGAAGACCCTCGAAACAGCTTCAAGTAATCCATTATTTTGATCTGATATAAATATTATGTTTCGATATTGCTCAACTACTGCACTATGCAAATTTACAAGAAACCACATCGAGTTATCTTCGGTTTCAGAATCAACATCAACATATGTAACAGGAAAAAGGCCTGAAATATAAAAATATATCAAAATTAAAATAGATAACATATCCTTGTAGAACACATCGTAAATTGATGCTGCTGGCGTATACCTTAAAACACATGGGAAATATATTATGTGTTTAATTTAAATTGTTTGTAAATAACAAGACAAAACATAAAAATGTACATTACACATGATAAAGATAAAAAGACATGCACGTTTACTTTCCAATCTTTTGCTTTTACTTTGAATTAGTTTCAAATAATAACACTAACATCAACGTATACGCATAAAAATGTAAAGTACAGGTGAACTAAACAAAGACATTCAAAGGTACTTTACATTTTTAACGTGTACTTGGCTTTATTATTTCCAAATAACAACACATATCAACAAAGTACATGCATAAAAATGAAAAGTACACATGAAATTAACAGAAACATTCACGTGTACTTGACATGTACTATGCATGTACTTTAGTTTGATTTCAACATAACAACATCATCAAAGTACACGCATAAAAATGAAAAGTACATATCAAATTAATAGAAACATTCACATGTACTTGACATGTACTATACGTGTACTTTAGTTTGTATTCAATATAACAACATCATTATCAAAGTACACGTGAAATTAACAAAAATATTCACGTGTACTTGACATATACTATGAGTTTACTTTAATTAGTATTACACATAATAAGACATATCATCAAAATACACACAGAAAAATGAAAAGTACACGTGAACTAAAACAAAGACATTCAAAGGTACTTTATATTTTTATGCTTGTATTTTGATGATCTAGAATGGAACAAAAAAAAAATATCAATGCAACACACAAAATAAAATATTTAGAATTAATTTACCATTGTTCCCATTCCTTGCAATTGCTGACAATATTGTTCCACGGTAACGGCTCTTCAAAAAGGCACCATCAAGAAATAAAATAGGTTTGTAGTATTATAATCCATAAATATATCCTCTAAACATTACAAATATTCTCTTGAATTTTTCACTCTCATGTTCCACGTCAAGGATGCAATGCGACCCAGGATTATACTGCAATACAAGGTCACGATAATTATTCATTAATATATACGAAACTTTTTCATCACCATGTATATCAACAACATCCATCTCTTTCGCACTCCATGCATGTTGATAAGCTATATCAAGACCATAATTCTTCTTCATATCTCTAACTACATCAATTGGTCTCAATAGCGGGTTATCTCTAAGATCATCAGCTACCAATGTTGAAACCAACTTGGAGGCTATCATTTTGGCTGACGGACTACGAAAGACACCTCTATATGTATGCTCATTATTCAAACTTCGTATGTAAAAGTATCCATTTATTGTAGATAATGAATCATGAATTATCTACATGCAATTCTAAGTAGTCTTTTTAGAGCATGCATCCGTCACTCGAGTTTTATCATTCTTCAAATACACATACTTGAACCCAACCTCAAGGACATACTTTCGCAATTTATCCCAAAATTTCACTACACCTCCTTTAAAATACTGTTGCTCATGACTTATATATGTCTTCCATTTATTCGAAAGATAGACTTTTGACTTAGTTGGCTCCACACCTCCAAGATAAAAGTCATTTTCAATGTAAATATTAAAATTATTTGCAGTGCCTGATGATAAAGAGCCTAACCTCTGTGTATTTGTATCAACACTGTCAACCCTCTCAGAACTTGTATTACTTCAATCAACCCCTTCAAAAATTCGATTGAGCATTCAACCCATTCACAAAATGTATTACTTGGCAATGATAATGAATCAATGACATATATCCAAATGAAATTAGCTTTCACGATCAATTGGGACTACAACATACAACAAACATTGTTGCCACAAACCAACATGAACCGACATTCATCACCAAATGAATACCTCAATGAAAAACTCCCACTTCTGAAATTAGTAAACCTAATACACAACTCATTTCATATGAAATCTAATGAGCTATCTTCAAATATTTCAATACAAGTCATACTATTTAAATAACAACACCTTGCTATTACACTACTTACCATAATGTCCTGTAGTAAAAGAGAGAAAAAAAAATTTACTTCAAGGTCAACAATTCTAAAAATGTGTGTAATAATTTAATACATGAAATGACAAAATGTTTATATATAATTAATATAAAATTACAGGCACTGTTTAAAAACCTATACATGAAGCAATAAAGTAGACGCATATTTTCAAAAAAGCAATCACGTCTACTTTATAAACACTGCGCGTACTTTGAAAACTGATGTCGAATTGGTTAGTTTCGCTGGCGCGGACCTATATCAATAAGTGATTCAATACCAACTCAAAATCAAGTACTCTTAAAGTAAGAATGAAACATCAATAATATTCATTCAGCACATTTAACTAACAATTACAAATATTGATAAATATAATCTTATATATGAAGAATCCAAACATAAATGCATAAAAAACACAAAATCAAAACATATACATATAAAAGATATAAAAAAGTTATTCAATCACATGAATTACGAAATTACAATGAGTTTCTTGAATCAAAACAAAGTACTTTGACCTATTGTAATCGATCGAAAATAAAAAAACGAATTGCTGATAAAGTTAAACTTACAAATGATAGATCCAAGTGATACAGGTAAAATCAATTAAGAACACTGTAATCGATTATTGGACAGACGAAAAAAGCATCAAGATTGATGTTATTTTTCAATTTCGGAGAATATTAGTTAGTTGCAGAGAAATCTACAATAGACGATTAGGTTTATAATATTTTTAGATTGACAGTATTTATATGTTGGACCTAATCGTTTAAAATTTGTTTCACATGTTTTTTTGTCCAAAATGTTTAGTCAAATGACTAGACCGTAAAAACCTATTTAAAATTTGTCAAAATTCCTTTAGAATTTAAAATTTGTTTGCGAGGGCCTAAGAGTATTTTGCTAAAAAAAGAATAATATATAAGTGGTGTTTCTTCATACCTTTTAAGTTTGAATTTGAAATATTCAGACTTAAAAAATAATAAATAATGTTTATTTTTTTAAAATTAAGATATTAACGATTATTTTTGCTTTTAAAGTTAAGAGGTAAATTACCGCACACTTCACATTTCAAATTCATACTTCATATTGGAATGAAAAAATAAACACAATATTAATGTTATCATTGCTCTTATAAAACATATGATGACTTTAGCATTGCAAGCAACCCCAAACAATGGAATTATAGAAATATTTAGCAACTAGGTAATGTAAAAATAAAATTTTGTGAGCTCCATTGTCACCGTTGCTCGAGTCATCCGGAGAAGGTTTTCTTATACTTGAGCCATGTATACAGACTCTGTGTCATAGAGGTACTTAAAGAGATGCCTCAGATTAGTGAAGCATCTCCAATATAAAAGATCTACAAGAGAGTGTTGGAAATTAATGTTAAGTGTCGAAATTAATTATTTAATTTCAATTGTATTAAATTCCGAATTTCCCATTTATGTGGTTTTAATAAATGTCAGATAATTAATTAAGAATGTGATAAATAAAAATATTAAAAGATTTGGGTAAACCTTATCCGCTAGTCACATGATGGTTAGTGGCATTATTGGGAGACTTGAAAGAGTCTCACCTCCACTAGGATTTCGGACCTCTTTCCCTTATAAATAGAGACCTCCACACCATCTAGAGTCATCTCAATACACACTGTTTCTAAGGAGGGAGAGAAAATCTAAAATTCTCATTATTCCTATTTTCTCACAAATTTTCTGGGCACATAAGAGAGTAATTCTGGGCTATTCAAGAAGGGATTCAAAGGAAGATTTGACAGGAGCATTTAAGTCACCTTATTCCAATCAATTGCAATGGATCAAGGTTAGTTTTGATCATAGTTATGAAGAACTTGATTTTGTGATTACATGAAGATTAAACATCCTGGATTCATGACAAAACTATTTTTAACATGATGTAACATTATAATTTATATCTGATTTTTATGATTGACAAAACATGATTGATTAACATGTGGTATCAGAGCTTTCGATTTACAATCTCATGTTTTTCGTTAATGAAAACTCCTTTATAACAATTCTGATTTATAACATTTTGAAAATCAGGAAATCTGGAATTTTTGGTAAATCTGGAAATCTGGAATTTTTTTTTTGGTAAATCTGGAAATCTAGAATTTTTGGTAAATCTGAAAATCTGGAAATTTTGTTTTTCTGGAAATCAGAAAATTTTGTGTTTCTGGAAATCTGAAAATTTTGTTTTTCCGGAAATCTGGAATTTTTATGCAATCTGGTAATCATACATATGGTAATTCGAATTAGTGTTATGTATGATATTAAGAACGAAATTACTGCATACAATCCTTATATTATATTATGATAACTGTCCCATTATTATTCAACCCCTTGTCGTGTTATCGGAACCCTAATATGACCTTAGCATTATTTTATTGTTTCAAGTTGTGTAAACATTTTGGAAAACACGTTTATTAATCATGATAAGAAAACGAATATGTTTTTAAGATTAATTCAGTGAAAACTGCGATTAGGCACAAAATAGATTCTAGAAGATTTTTTTTTGACACAGTGAATAGTGTTTTTCAAAAATTTTGGTGTCCGATTGACTTGCAACTTGATATGTTGACTGGAAATGGGCCAACGATCGAATTTCATGGCCTTTGGCCATGAGGTAATGTATTTTTCGGCAATCCGAGTCCGTTAAGGCCCTCAAAACCCCCTTTTTGCTATTTTAGGAAATAATCTCGGGGCTTATAAATCTTTACAGAAAATTGATATTAACGTTACGCAAAAAGTTTTGGTTTTCTGGCATGTTTTACTTCGATTCTATGGTGAAAACTCATTTTTGGCAAAATTCATGAATTGTGTATTTTTTACTATACCTCGACAATTATGTTTTTGAGGCATTTAAGCTACTATTGGTATCTTTGTAATTACTGAAAGATTACGTATTATAGTTAATATTTAATGCATGATTAACTATATTTAAATTGGGACATATAAGAAATTATTCATTTGAGTTAAGTCAAAGGCAAAACACGGGCTGAGACTGCATGTACGAATAATACACTTACATGCATTAAAGGTTTATTCTAATGTTAGTTATAAAATTGGATTGAGGCGCAACACATGCTAATTTCTGAATTGAACAACATTAGAAAAACTTTTGTGAAAAACAGAATAGTTGACAGTAAGTCAATTAATCATGGTATTAAATGTTTAGGCAACAAACACAGATGCCAAAATTATGGGACCATGATAAATGAATAATAGGGTAATATATCATTACAATTTCAGCATTATGTGATGATTAACACAGATTCCGTGATATTCAGAGTGTAAATGAAATATGCCAAAATTTTTAGTCAACAATTCAATATTCGACCCTTACAATTTTTGTTATGCGTGAAAATTTAATTTGTGAACATTGTTATTAATTGCAGTTCCCCTTAACTTGTATTCGCAAACTCAGTCCTATTCCAAATTTGATGGAACTAATTTTTCTTAATGGAATGAGCAAATTGAGTTCAGCTTAGGGGTTCTCGTCCTTGACATGTCAATTATGTGCGATGAACCCGCTGCTATTACTGATGCCAATAGCGAGGATGAAATTGTTGTCCATGAAGCATGGTCTCGATCTAATAGGTTGGCCCTTATGTTTATGCGAATGTGCGTTGCTGGTAACATTAAGACCTCCCTACCTGAAACTACGAAAGAAAAAGAGTATTTGAACAACATTAAGGAACTCTTTCGCACTGTTGATAAATCCCTTGCTGGGAAACTGATGGTTGACCTGGCCACTATGAGGTTCGATGGTACTCGAACCATGAATGAGCACATTATAGAGATGACCAATCTGGCTTCTAGACTTAGATTTTTGGGCATGACAGTGGATGAGTCTTTTCTCATCCAATTCGTCTTAAACTCCCTACCTCCTGAGTATGGGCCTTTCCAAATCAATTACAACACTATAAAAAATAAGTGGAATAATGTAAATGATTTGCAAAGCATGTTGGTACAGGAGGAAGGAAGGCTTAAACAACAGAATGGCCATGTCACTAAGGGACAGGTGGCCCATCTGACAGTCAAAGGAGCTGGTTTTAAGAAGAAGTTCGGCAAGGGCATTAAGAAAGGTCATGGACCATCTCATCAAGCTAAGCCATCAACTGCTACTGTGAAGAAGGAAAAGAACGACAGGTGTCACTTTTGTAAAAAGAATGGCCATTTCCAGAGGGATTGCCATAAACGAAATGCCTGGTTCGAGAAAAGGGTAAGCCCATTATTTATGTTTGTTTCGAATCAAATCTTATTAACGCTCCTTCTAACACTTGGTGGATTGATTCTAGTTCTATGTGTCATGTTTCTAATACGATGTAGGGCTTCACTTCGATCCACAAAACAAATCCAAATGAGCATTTTCTCTACATGGGCAATAAAGCGAAGGCTAAAATAGAAGCTATTGGAGTATTTCGCCTGATTTTAAGCACTGGATTTATTTTATATTTGCAAGAAACTTTTTATGCTCCCACAGTTTCTAGGAATTTAATTTCTATTTCCAAACTTGATTTAGATGGTTTTGCCATTGAATTTAAGCACAATGGTTTTGGTTTGATTAAAAATTCTAATAATGTTGGTTCTGGATTTTTATTAGATGGTCTGTATCAATTGAATCTTGAAAAGAATTTTTCTGAAACCCTTGTGACCTTGCATTTTAATATTGGTACGAAACGTACACTTAATGATGAAAAATCTGCTTATTTGTGGCATAAAATATTAGTGCACATATCCAGGTCGAGAATTGAAAGGCTCAATAAAGATGGAATACTCCATAACCTGGATTGGGCCAATTATGATGTATGTGTGGACTGTATTAAAGGAAAACAGACCAAACATACAAAGAAAGGAGCCACAATAAGCACCCAGCTACTTGAAATAATACATACAGAAATATGTGGACCTTTTGATATTCCATCCATTGGTGGAGAAAAATACTTCATCACCTTTATAGATGATTTTTCACGTTATTTCATTTTGTATATGTTGCATGATAAATCTCAGTCTGTGAACGTCGTTGAAATATACATTAATGAGATTGAGAGGCAACTAGGCAAAAAGGTGAAAATTATTAGGTCTGATAGAGGTGGTGAATATTATGGTAGATATGACGAGTCAGGACAGCGCCCTGGCCCATTTGCTAAACTCTTTGAAAAATTAGGTATTTGCGCCCAATACACAATGTCAGGATCACCTTGGCAGAATGGTGTAGCTGAAAGGCATAATCGTACACTTATAGAAATGGTTAGAAGTATGATAAGTAGGACCCAATTGCCTACATTTTTGTGGACACATGCATTAAAGACCGTTGTACACATCTTAAATAGGGTTCCTAGTAAGTCAGTTTCAAAAACCCCTTTTGAACTTTGGAAAGGATGGAAACCCGATTTAAGGTATTTACGTGTGTGGGGCTGCCTAGTGGAAGCTAGAATCTATAACCCTTATGAAAATAAATTGGATTCTAGGACATTATCTTGTCATTTCATCGGGTATCCAGAAAAGTCGAAGGGATATAGATTCTACTATCCAAATTATACAACTATAATTATAGAAACTGGAAATGCTAAATTCATTGAAGAAGGTGAAGTAATTGGGAGTATAAAAGAAAGGGAGGTAATCATTCAAGAAGTCAGGGTACAAATTCCTATACCCAGAGTTCATAACATACCCGTTATTCCTAATGTAGTTGTTGAACCGGTCATTGACCCAATCAATAATAATGAACAACAAGTGAATGATAAACCAACTAAACAACCACATAATGAGACTATAACCGATGAAACTTTTGAAGCACCACAGGAAGTGCCATTAAGAAGATCTCAAAGAGAAAGGAGATCGACAATTTCGAATGATTATGTGGTATACCTTCAAGAGTCCGAATTTAACATAGGGAATATTAATGATCTAGTTTCTTATGAAAAAGCTGTAAATAGTGATGATTTCGATAAATGGATTGATGCCATGAATGAACAAATAAAATCTATGAATGACAATAAAGTTTGGGAGTTGGTCGAATTTCCAGAAGGATAAAAACGAGTTGGATGCAAGTGGATCTTTAAGACCAAACTTAACTCAAAAGGCAATATCGAACGACATAAAGCTAGACTTGTTGCCAAAGGCTTTAATCAACGAGAATGCATTGATTATAATGAGACCTTCTCTCCAGTTTCAAAGAAGGACTCATTATGAATCATATTAGCGTTGGTGGCTCATTATGATTTGGAGTTGCACCAAATGGACGTAAAAATAGCTTTTTTAAATGGGAGTTTAGAAGAAGAAGTCTACATGGCACAACCACAAGGCTTCATAAAGGAAGGAAAGGAAAACATGGTTTGTATGTTGAAGAAGTCAATATATGGTCTAAAGCAAGCTTCTCGTCAATGGTACATTAAGTTCCACGATACCATTACATCCTTTGGGTTTAAGGAAAACACTGTTGATCGGTGCATATACCTGAAGATCAGTGGGAGTAAGTTTGTGTTTTTAGTACTATATGTTGATGACTTACTTATCGCCAGCAGTGATATTGGTTTATTAAGTGAAACCAAGAAGTACCTTTCTAAAAACATTGAAATGAAAGATTTAGGTGAGGCATCCTTCATGATCGGGGTAGAAATATCTCGGGATAGATCACGAGGAATGTTGGGATTATTTCAGAAAGCTTACATTAACAAAGTTTTAGAAAGATTTAGCATGTAAAATTGCAATCCCATTAATGTTCCACTTCAGAAAGGGGACAAGTTCAGCTTAAGTCAATGCTCTAGAAGTGATTTAGAAATGGAGCACATGAAAGGCATGCCTTATGCTTCGCTCATAGGGAGCTTGTTGTATGCACAAGTCTGCACTAGATCGGATATCAGTTTTGCCGTTGGGATGCTAGGAAGATATAAAAGCAATCCGGGGATTCACCATTGGAAAGATGCAAAGAAAGTGCTGAGGTACCTGCAAGGGACCAAGGATTACATGCTCACATATCGGAAGACTGATCACCTTGAGGTGATTGGTTATTCAGACTCAGATTTTGGGGGATGCCTTGACAGTAGGAAGAGCACTTCGGGTTATGTCTTTATTATGGCTAGAGGAGCCGTTTCATGAAAAAGTGTTAAGCAGAGCGTCATTGCATCATCTACTATGGAGGCTAAATACGTAGCGTGCTTCGAAGCTACAAATCATGGATTATGGTTGCGAAACTTTATTTCAGGACTTAGAATTATGGGGTCAATATCTAAGCCGCTGAAAATTTATTGGTATAATGTCGCAGCAGTCTTCTTCTCGAAGAACGATAGGTATACTAAGGCTGCTAAGCATATTGAGATGAAATACCTATCAGTTAAAGAAGAAGTTCAGAAACAAAGAGTGTCAATTGATCACATTAGTACACGTGATAACATAGCATATTCTCTTACGAAAGGACTATCTCTGAAGACCTTTATAGAACATGTCAAAAATATGGGTCTCGATTAGTTAGATTATGATTGCTATTTTTGCTTAGTTGTTTGACACTATTACTTGAATTCAATAAAAGTGTTTCTGATTTCTATTATTTCTGTCTTTTATGAATGCATGCATATAATTATGAATTATTGTTGACAGAAATAGTCCTTATTCAAAAGGACATTATGAGGCCATTATGATACCCAATATTAAAGGCTAGTTGAATGAAACATTGGTGTTGTGGTAGATGGAAGGAACCATGCTCTTGAATAGCATGGAACCGACATGACTCGCATCCGTGAATCATTTGATTTAGCAAACGATATTTATCATTGATTGTGCACCTTATGATACATAATCTAATTATACGAATTATTAAGACCAAGTGGGAGACTGTTGGAAATTAATGTTAAGTGTCGAAACTAATTATTTAATTTCAATTGTATTAAATTCCGAATTTTCCATTTATGTGGTTTTAATAAATGTCAGATAATTAATTAGGAATGTGATAAATAAAGATATTAAAAGATTTGGGTAAACCTTATCCGTTAGTCACATGATGGTTAGTGGCATTAGTGGGAGACTTGAAAGAGTCCCACCTCCACTAGGATTCCGGCCCTCTTCCCCTTATAAATAGAGACCTCTACACTATCTAGAGTCATCTCAATACACATTATTTCTAAGGAGGGAGAGACAATCCGAAATTCTCATTATTCCTATTTGCTCACAAATAGTCCGGGCACATAAGAGAGTAATTCTGGGCTATTCAAGAAGGGATTCAAAGGAAGCTTTGACAGGAGCATTCAAGTCGCCTTATTCCAATTAATTGCAATGGATAAAGGTCAGTTTTGATAATAGTTATAAAGAACTTATGATTTTGTGATTACATGAAGATTTAACATCCTGAATTCATGACAAAACTATTTTTAATGTGATGTGACATTATGGTTTATATCTGATTTTTATGATTGACAAAATAGTATTGATTAACAGAGAGCTCATGAGTACATAAGTTTGTGTTATGTCTACTGTTTACTAAATACAAAAGTACAGAATTATTAATTATAATATAATTACAGAAATAAAATGAAATTACAGAAATTAAATACTTACTTGTATTTGCAGAAATAATATTAGAATAGAAAAATAATCCGAGCCCTGTTTAGAACAGTCTCCTTAAGACAAATTTATTCCCTCCACAAGGTGCTAAAGATAATGAATAATTGTCTCCCAAGATAGAACGAATTTCCAAATTAATCAAGCAGCACAACAATGATTAATTTCTTCGAACACAATTATGTGTTTATACTTAACGAGACCAAAGAATGATATGCAGGAATGTATGCAGTAGCAGTAGAAAAGTTTGTATTTTTCTGGGAAAAGATGTAGCATAAATTCGGAATTATTGGAGGGCAATTTTTTCAGTAGTTAATTCTGTAGGGGAAATGTTTAATTTATAGCTTTTGTGTTGACTGTTGGAACATTCAACCGAAATTAACTGTCAAAACAGTTAATCAGTTAAACGAAATTAACTGTTGACTGCTGGCAATAACTGCCAACAGTTTATTAATCAATTAATTAATTTCATAATTAATTGATAATTAAAGCCCAGAAAGTTAAATAAATTCGGCCCAAAAATGTAGGAGATTTTTATAATCCCAAGCCTAAGCCCGAATCGAGCTGAGCCGAGCCGAACCGGCCGGACGGAAGGATGGACGCGCGCGAGCGCGCGTGTGTGGACTTTTGACCGAAAGTCAACCCGTGCATAGCTTAGGTCATCTCCCCTTCAAAGAGTTGGGATACCCCAAGGCATCCAAGCCGTAGTCCATACTTGGGGTGTTATTAACTCATCAAATTTCCACTACTCTTCCAATGTGGGATAAGAGTTAAAACACACCCAATTCATTAACTTTCATTGCTTTGTGAGTCACTTTGGGGACATATTTATCATTCATAACTTGTTAAAATTGGACGTAAGAATATACTACGTTAATCTCCTTACGGAGGTGAACGCGTTCGTATATGGTCCCACGATTTTCGTAGTGTGGGTCCCACCTAAATTTGAGCTCAAAGTTGCTCAAAACTCTGTCCAGAAAATTCTGGACAGCTTTCTAAAACCCAATTCAAGTCCAATTTTCCAACAATCCCCCACATGAATGATATATCGCTATAAATAAAACCAAACAGATCCTAATGCAGATGGAGACACAAGTTGAGTAAAACTGAAGACTTATTGCTTCGGGAGAAGTATCCTAGTGTCCTTGAACTTTCCTTAGTGATATACTATCGGATTTACTTGGTTAATCAGTAGACTTCACGTCCTTGAACCGTCAACCGTTTTTGTAAACCTAGACAACAGTATTCACACAACAATTCTTCAACACAGTTGGCTCTCACGTTTGTGTTCATTTTGGCCGTGAACACCACTTGGTTCCGCAAGTATTTTAGAGAATATGCCTTTTATTATTCTCATAGAAGTGGCCCCCTTCTTACTCACGTAGGTGACTTTCATAAAGAGTATTCTGCAATACCCCACTTAGACGTACTAAGATATAGATGTCATTAAAAGCATAACTTATCCTAATTTCGTGGAAAATATGCACTTTCTCATCTTTGGAATGGATATGATTAAATATCCTCCAGTGCTTACTGAATACAACGTAGTTCGGTTTGCCCATTGAACCTGAAGCCCTTATACCTTTGACTCACTTGAGTCTATATTGTATAAGTGCTCATCTAGTTTGGAAATTATGACAAAATTATGTCCATCCTAGAAACCAAAGAGCCTCAGAACTTGGATTGCCTATTCATCTCTCTTACTTGTAGTGATAAAGAAACTATTGCCAACTCTCACACACAGTAGAATTCAATTAATACATATCATACTGCATAATAATGTGTGTACATATGTTGAGTGTGTTTAAATCCCTAAGTTTGATTTTTAATAATTTTTTGGGATTTTTTAAACAATTTTAAAACCATGTTTTATTAATTAAAACTTGATTTATAAGTTTTTGGGGTCAAACTCTAAATATACTTTGTTGTATTTTATGGCCTAATGTTACCTTGGGTAGAAACCGAAAGCGGCATAAACATGGGGGTATGGTTTTAATTATTTTAGACGCGCTTTTCAGATCCTGTATTTGCCCTACATCTGTCTACCTCTGATTGGTTGGAAGTGTGTTTCTTTACTGATATAACAACGCGTGTGTTATCAACCCTTGGATCATTTGTTATCAATGGTCTGCATTTCGTCTTGATGAATCCCTGTATAACCTTCTAAACCAATCAGCTTTCGTTTAACCACCGCCTTGTTTGAGCCCTTAGATTCAATTCAATTTAAATTGACTTAATCCTTACCCTTGATTTTAAACCAGCATCTCGAACCTTCTCCTCTCACTATAAAAGGGACTCTATTCTCAGACTTTGAAGACTTTTGCCATTGCATTGTTTCTAAGAGAAGAGAGAGTATAGAGTAGAGAGAGAAGAGAGAAGAGAAAAGAGAGAAGATAGAAGAGAGAAGAGAGAAAAGAGAAACCATAGAGAGAAATAAAGTTAGAAACCCTAACTTCATTCGTCTAAATCCTCTTCAAACCTAACCCAAACACCTTTAAAACACCATATCCAAAAACACTACCCTGAGTGTTCTTGAGTGTTTGAGAGTTTGAGTTGAGTTATTTTTTTTGCTGTAACCTTGTGTTCGTGAGATCTTATTTCCAACTTAGACTTTTACTTAGATCTAGTTTATGATTTTATAGAAATCTCAGATCTGAGTTATTCATGTTACATTACACTTAGTTTCATTCTTTATTTCTCATCTTAAGAAATATATTGTTGATTATTTTTTCTAAAACGTTTTCTTACTTTGAAATCAACAATAAATGCTTTCTGTTTCTTGTTCTTGTAAAACTAAACCTTTGACCTAGTTTGGAATCTCACTTGGAGGTTTTCAATCTCGAAAATCTTTTCAAAACTGAGATTGATTAAGATCTTGGCTGATTTCTAAGCAAGATATCCGTGGATTCTAGGATTAATTGAAAGGTCAAATAAGGTTCAAAGTTTTGTAAGAAGAAAGAAAAGAAAAGATCACAGCATATAGTGTAACTGTAATTTGTTTGGACTGTTTGTACTTAATAAGTGTGTGTGTGTGTGCATGCATGTGTTAGAAAGCACCTCCACAAACACTTACACACTACAACACGAAAATTGTTGGTAATAAGATCTTGTGAACATAAGTCGACGTAAAGTGCTGGAACAAATCAGAAGTTGACAAACTGAGAGAACTACATCTACAATCAGAATTGCAGAGAAGTTATAAGGACAACAGAGGGTACATTCCTAAACTTATATAGGTCTGAGTTGTTTGCATGTTAGTTATATAGTTTGTAACTCATAAATTTGTTTTAGTGGATTTTTCATTTTACTCCGTAGAGGGAGTCGTGGATGTTTCCTCAATTGGTGAGGTTTTACCACGTAAAAAATTGTGAACATAATCTTTCTACATTTTCTCATCTCATTCTTGGTTGTGCTGTGTTTAAAACTTGTTTAAACTATCTTTTAAACTTGTTACCCAAATCTTGAATAAGATCTCATACATACTATTTTATTAAACACTTCTTGTGATTAATCCTTTTTTGATTTAAGAAAAGAGTTTCTTCAAAAAATAACTCGGCGTTACTTAAATAGTTTATTTTCAATAAACGGCTTTAGTAACGCATTTTTCAATTGGTATCAGAGCTTGGTAAAACTGCTTTTAAAGAGATCCTGTGTTTCTGAAATTGCTTTCTGAAAATCAAATATGGACGAGAAAAATGAAAGATTTGGTAACTTGACGAGACCTCCAATATTTGATGGAACCAATTTTGCTTACTGGAAAGTAAGGATGATTGTTTTCATTTAAGGAACTTTAGGAGATGATGTCTGGGACATTGTTGAAAATGGTTATACTTTTCCTACTAAACCAGCCAACGAAGGAAGTAATGAGAGAGTTAAGAAAGCTTTAAGTGAGTTCACTTAAGAAGAGAAACAAGTTTCTCGAAATAATAACAAAGGAAATAATGCCATATTTATGTCCATAAATGAACATGAGTTCAAAAGAATCTCATCCTGCACCACTTCTAAGGAAGATTGGGACACCTTGGTTACTGCTCATGAAGGAGACACTAGAGTTAAGGCTGCTAAAACCCAAATGCTAAACGAGCAGTATAACTCCTTAATTATGTCTGAGACTGAATCATTTGATGACTTCTATATGAACCTGACTGATATTGTGACCAAACTGCATGCCAATGGGATAACCTATGATAGACAAGAAATTGTATCTAAAATTCTGAGATCATTACAACAGAAGTTTGATAACAAAAGATATGCTATTGAGGAAATGTGTGATATAAATCTCACTCCTGAATTACTCAGTAGTAAATTAAGAACTGTGAAAATGGAACTGGAATTTAAGAAACAATTAACCTAATCCCATAGGAAACAGACTAGTTCCAATCTAAACTTCTCTTCTAAATTGATTAAGCCTGAGTTTAATACTTCCAATGATGAATCTGATGAGGACTGCGATATAGAGAGTTTGGACAATCAGATTGCCTTAATGACAAAACAGTTTAAGAAAATCATTAAGTTTAGAAACAAAGTGGCAAATAAACAAGGCAAGTCAAATTATCCAACTCCCTCTAGTCACAGGCCTCATGAGAAAAACAATGACAAAAATCACAAGGACTCTCATATCAGACCTAATAGAGACCTTAAGAAGACTGAATGCTATAGATGTAGTAAACTGGGGCACATTGCACAAGACTGTAGAGTTAATTTGAACACTCAAAACAAACACACTAGAGCTAACATCTACAAAACATAGGATGATTCAAGTGACTCTGAAAATGAGGAACCTGAGTCATCAGATGCTTTTGATCCTTGCATGTCTTTCTTTGCCAAGATTATTTATAATGATGACATGTCTATGTTTGTTAATGAGGATGAACCAAAAAATTCTATGACTGATACTTCGAATGTGGTTATTACTGGTTTAGATGCTTTGATTACTAAGAATGTTGCATGTTCTACCTCGGGGTGTGTGAGTCAAAGGGAATGCAATAATGACAATGTTAATGGGTGTGTGAGTTCTAAGAATGAAGCCTTAGGGGTCACTTCACACACCACACTTAGTGACTTGGACAATGAAGACCTCCCAGACATTCACACATTTTACACTAAGACTCTCAAGAAAAGTGCTAGACTAGAAAAGACTGTTAAAGATCTTACCAAGAAATTGGAAGATCTAAGCCTGATGGTTAAACTGAATGCTGAAGAGTACACTACCCAGTGTTTAACTGATGAAAGTGAAATTAAAGTTTTTGATGAAAAACTGAAAAATTTGACTGAAACAAATGAAATTCCGGAGAAAAAGTACAAAGGGACATTGTTAGAATTGGAACAAACCAAAGAAAAGACAGCAACTTTTTTCAAAAAATTTACAAAATTTGAAAATAATTCTAACTGTTTTGATGAATTTGTTGCTGAATATAAAACCAATTCTGATGATCGAAGTGGTATAGGATTTTATCCCAATGTGAAAACACAAACAAAACCTTTTGAACCTATCAAGTTTGTGTCAGGATGCAAAAGACCTATTGAAACATGCCCAGATTTTCATTCCCTAAAAACTGAGTTTGATTTAAAACATCAAAACATCAACATTGGGGAATCAAGTTTCTCTAAGCATGAAAGTTCACCTAAGACTAAATACGTCTGCCCTTTTATCAGAAAGAGTGAACCTACTTTCAAACCTGTACTACCCAGGAATAAAGTTCAGACTGAAAACTTTTCAAAACCTTTGTTTAGAGACTTTCCTAAGGAGACCCCCATCTTGAGCAATCTTTATTGCTCCTACTGTGACATATATGGTCACTCTTTCGATGATTTCTATGCTAGGAGACTTGTTAAACCTATCTATAGTCCTCGTAATTACAAGAACTTTAACTATTCTAGGAGGAGTCGAAACAATTATATACTTCCTAGACAGCCAGATAAAAACTCTAACTATAGAAAGAGAAAGACCAAACCTAAAAGAACATTTCCTAGAAGGAATCCTAAGCACTTTCCTAAACCAAATGCTCAAGTCTTTCACAAAATTCAAAATCATGCGCAAAACATTTTTCAGCAAAAATCTAATGCTCGCAAATTTTATCAGTTGAGAGCTAATAAGCGCAAGATGAAAACTAGAGCAATTTGGATTAGAAAAGATGATCTATTACCTCAGATGAAGTGTAATATTGTTGTTACTTCTTTAAAATCCGAACACACATCATCTGGTTGGTATTTAGACTCTGATGCTCTAAGCACATGACTGGAGATGAAACCTATCTATAATCCTCGTACTTACCAGAACTTTAACTGTTCTAGGAGGAGTCGAAACAATTATATACTTCCTAGACAGCCAGATAAAAACTCTAACTATAGAAAGAGAAAGACCGAACCTAAAAGAACATTTCCTAGAAGGAATCCTAAGCACTTTCCTAAAACAAATGCTCAAGTCTTTCACAAAATTCAAAATCATGCACAAAACATTTTTCAGCAAAAATCTAATGCTCGCAAATTTTATCAGTTGAGAGCTAATAAGCGCAAGATAAAAACTAGAGCAATTTGGATTAAAAAAGATGATCTATTACCTCAGATGAAGTGTAATATTGTTGTTACTGCTTTAAAAGTCGAACACACATCATCTGGTTTGTATTTAGACTCTGGATGTTCTAAGCACATGACTGGAGATGAATCTAAACTTTTAAACAAAACCAGATTTGCTGGTGGTAAAGTCATTTTTGGTAATGGAGTTTCATCTCAAATCATAGGCAAAGGACCTCTCTAAGAAGATGGGCTTCCTATTCTTAAATATGTTCTTCTAGTTAAAGGTCTAAAGGCCAACTTACTTAGTATTTCGCAGTTTTGTGACTCAGACCATACTGTTACCTTTTCAAAGACCAATTGCAAGATTTTAAATGAAAAAGGTGAATGCATAATTACTGGATTCAGAACTCCTGACAACTGCTACAGTGTCAAGAACAATTCTAAAATTTGTAATGTTACCAGAATGGATGACAACGAGATATGGCATAACAGAATGGGTCACATAAATTACGATAATCTTAGTAAATTGTCTACTCACGACATAGTAAGAGGAATTCCAAAAATTAAACCCATTCATAATATTGTTTATGGTTCTTGTCAAGAAGAAAAAATTGTTAAGGCCCTTCATAAGAAAGTCAAAGATATTCTCAACTCTAATCCCTTAGAACTCATCCATATGGACCTAATGGGTCCTTCCCAAACTGTTAACCTTTGTGGACACAGTTATATCTTAGTTATGGTTGATGACTTCACCAGATTTACTTGGGTAGCCTTTTTAAAACAAAAGTCTGACACTTTTCAAACCTTCCTAAAAATTCTTCTTAGGATTGAAAATGAAAAGGACACTCAAGTAAATAGAATCCGTAGTGATAGAGGTGGTGAATTCAAAGACACTGGAATTATATAATACTGTGACTATAATGGTTACAAACACGAGTTCAGTGCTACTAAGACTCCTCAACAAAATGGAATCGCCGAGAGAAAGAATCGTACCTTGCAAGAGATGGCACGTGTCATGTTACATGCCAAGAATTTACCTAAATATTTTTGGGTAGAATCTATTCGTACTGCGTGTCACATCATTAATAGGGTCTATCTTAGAAAGAATTCCAAACAAACCCCTTATGAACTTTGGTACAATAAAAAGCCTAATCTCAAATATCTTAGAACCTTTGGCAGTACTTGTTATGTATGCAAAGATAGGGAACACTTATCTAAATTTGAGAGCCGGGGAGATAAAGCCATATTTCTAGGATACTCGCCTAACAGTAGAGCTTATCGAGTGTATAATCTTCGCACTAAAACCATGATGGAATCCATAAATGTAATTGTTAGTAACACTACTGTAGAAAGAAAGACTGGTGAATTACCTATTGAAGAAGAGTCTTCAAATATTTTAGAAAATGACCCTTCTGAAATAGATAATTCATTACCTATTGAGACACCTGAAGTACCTAACTGGGTTTCTAAAGATCATCCCATAAACATGATAGTTGGCAACCCTATTGAGCCAGTGCATACAAGATCCCAACTTAGAAATTATGCACATTATGCATGTTTTGTTTCCCTTGTGGAACCAAAGAATGTAAATGAGGCATTGAATGACTCTCACTGGATTTCTGCTATGCAAAATGAACTTTTACAATTTGTCATTCATGATGTATGGTATCTTGTTCCACGTCCTGATCACAAAAAGGTTGTTGGTACTCGTTGGATTTTCAAAAATAAAACTGATGAAAATGGGATAATAATTAGAAATAAAGATAGATTAGTTGCTCAAGGATACTCCCAAATAGAAGGAATTGATTTTAACGAGACCTTTGCCCCTGTTACTCGTTTAGAATCAGTTCGTCTGCTTTTCGCTATAGCTTGTCACATGCGTTTTACATTATATCAAATGGATGTCAAATCTGCGTTCCTTAATGGAATACTGGCTGAGGAAACCTATGTAGAACAACCTAAAGGGTTCATTGACCCTAAATATCCAAATCATGTATTTCGTCTGAAAAAGGCTTTATATGGCCTTAAACAAGCTCCTAGAGCTTGGTATGAGCGTCTTTCCAGTTTTCTTTTGGATAAAGGTTTCAAAAGAGGTGGAAATGACCAAACTCTATTTGTCAAACATTTTGACAAACACATTACTATTGCACAAGTCTATGTAGACGATATTATATTTGGATCAACTTCTTCCTCAGAAGTACCTTTTATGAAATTATGAGTAAGGAATTTCAGATGTCCCTTATGGGGGAGTTGCAGTTCTTCCTAGGTCTCCAAGTCAAACAAAATCCAGAAGGACTATTTGTTTCACAATCTAAGTACGCTTTAGAGATCGTTAAGAAATTCGGCCTTGAGAGTGATAAAGATGCTAAAACACCAATGAGTACTACGGTAAAATTGTCAAAAGATGAAAATGGAAAATCTGTAGATCCTACTCTATATCGTAGTATGATTGGCACACTACTCTATCTTACTGCCTCACGTCCTGATATCATGTATGCTGTGTGTGTATGTGCTCGTTATCAAAACAACCCTAAAGAGAGCCATTTGAATTCTGTTAAACGTATAATTAAATATGTTAAAGGCACTCTAAATCTAGGACTTTGGTACACTAATGACACACCAAGCACTATTATTGGGTACACTGATGCTGACTGGGCTGGATGTACTGATGATAGTAAAATCACTTCAGGAGCATGTTATTATATTGGTAATAACTTGGTAGGATGGAGTAGTAAAAAATAAAACTGCACATCACTCTCGACAGCTGAATCTGAATACATAGCCGCTGGAAGCTATTGTGCTCAATTATTGTGGCTTAAACAAATGCTAAGTGATTATGGTATTCAAGAAAACCAATTGCATCTCTATTGTGATAATCAAAGTGCGATTAATATTTCTAAAAACCCTGTTCAACACTCGCGAACAAAGCATATAAAAATAAGACATCATTTTATACGCGAATTAGTTGAATCTAAGGAATTAGAAATCAATTATCTTCCTACTGATCTACAACTCGCAGATAAGTTTACCAAACCTCTAGATTATAATAGATTCACTTCATTACGTAAATCTATTGGTATGGTTTGTGCTGAGTAATACCTTTGCTGCTTGTCCAAGTTTTTCCCTTTGTCCATTTGAGACAAAATGGGGGAGAAATTTGAGTCTACTAATCTCTTACATATACTAAACAGCTTGATCTTAGTGATTCATTGCAGGTATTCCTTTTTGTACAGTCATTCTCAACTGATGTATTAGGGTATTAAATTGTAAATAGTTGAGTTATGTACTTTTTGATTTCTAGGATTTGGGTAGATAGAATTTTGATAGGACTGCGTTTTTCTTATTTTTGTTGCCCTACGAGTCCTAGTTGACTCAAAGGAGATTTTGTCTCATATTTCCAAAGGGGGAGATTGAAGCCCTTATACCTTTGACTCACTTAAGTCTATTTTGTATAAATGCTCATCTAGTTTGGAAATTGTGACAAAATTATGTCCATCCTAGAAACCAAAGAGCCTCAGAAGTTGGATTGCCTATTCATCTCTCTTACTTGTAGTGATCAAGAGACTATTGCCAACTCTCACACATAGTAGAATTCAATTCATACATGTCATACTGCATAATAATGTGTGTACATATGTTGAGTGTGTTTAAATCCCTAAGTTTGATTTTTAATAATTTTTTGGGATTTTTTAAACAATTTTAAAACCATGTTTTATTAATGAAAACTTGATTTATAAGTTTTTGGGGTCAAACTCTAAATATACTTTGTTGTATTTTATGGCCTAATGTTACATTGGGTAGAAACCGAAAGCGGCATAAACATGTGGGTATGGTTTTAATTATTTTAGACGCGCGTTTCAGATCCTGTATTTGCCCTACATCTGTCTACCTATGATTGGTTAGAAGTGTGTTTCTTTACTGAGATAACAACGCGTGTGTTATCAACCCTTGGATAATTTGTTATCAATGGTCTGCATGTCGTCTTGATGAATTCCTGTGTAACCTTCTAAACCAATCAACTTTCGTTTAACCACCGCCTTGTTTGGCCCTTAGATTCAAGTCAATTTAAATTGACTTAATCCTTACCCTTGATTTTGAACCAGCATCTCGAGCCTTCTCCTCTCACTATAAAAGGGACTCTATTCTCAAACTTCGAAGACTTTTGCCATTTCATTGTTTCTGAGAGAAGAGAGAGTAGAGAGAGAAGAGAGAAGAGAGAAGAGAGAAACCAGAGAGAGAAAAAAAGTTAGAAACCCTAACTTCATTCGTCTAAATCCTCTTCAAACCTAACCCAAACACCTCTTTAAAACACCATATCCAAAAACACTACCCTGAGTGTTCTTGAGTGTTTGAGAGTTTGAGTTGAGTTATTTTTTTTGCTGTAACCTTGTGTTCATGAGATATTGTTTCCAACTTAGACTTTTACTTAGATCTAGTTTCTGATTTCATAGAAATCTCAGATCTGAGTTATTCATGTTACATTACACTTAGTTTCATTCTTTATTTCTCATCTTGAGAAATATATTGTTGATTATTTTCTCTAAAACGTTTTCTTACTTTGAAATCAGCAATAAATGCTTTATGTTTCTTGTTCTTGTAAAACTAAACCTTTGACCTAGTTTGGAATCTCACTTGGAGGTTTTCAATCTCGAAAATCTTTTCAAAACTGAGATTGATTAAGATCTTGGCTGATTTCTAAGCAAGATATCCGTGGATTCTGGGATTAATTTAAAGGTCAAATAAGGTTCAAAGTTTTGTAAGAAGAAAGAAAAGAAAAGATCACAGCATATAGTGTAACTGTAATTTGTTAGGACTGTTTGTACTTAATAAGTGTGTGTGTGTGCATGTATGTATTAGAAAGCACCTCCACAAACACTTACACCCTACAACACGAAAAGTGTTGGTAATAAGATCTTGTGAACATAAGTCGACGTAAAGTGCTGGAACAAATCAGAAGTTGACAAACTGAGAGAACTACATCTACAATCAGAACTGCAGAGAAGTTATAAGGACCCCAGAGGGTACATTCCTAAACTTATATAGGTCTGAGTTGTTTGCATGTTAGTTATATAGTTTGTAACTCATAAATTTGTTTTAGTGGATTTTTTATTTTACTCCGTAGAGGGAGTCATGGATGTTTCCTCAATTAGTGAGGTTTTACCACGTAAAAAATTGTGAACATAATCTTTCTACATTTTCTCATCTCATTCTTGGTTGTGTTGTGTTTAAAACTTGTTTAAACTATCTTTTAAACTTGTTTCCCAAATCTTGAATAAGATCTCGTACATACTGTTTTATTAAACACTTCTAGTGATTAATCCTTTTTTGATTTAAGAAAAGAGTTTCTTCAAAAAACAACTCGGAGTTACTTAAATAGTTTATTTTCAATAAACGGCTTTAGTAACGCATTTTTCAGAAACTAGATCTTGGGATATCCAGTCACCTAGGTTGGGATGCCACTATATTGATTCTTATTTGTTTATAGGCTTTAGACCCATTCCTCTCGATGATCTTTCAACTTGCTCTCGGTTTAAACCTTTCGTTAGTGGATCCGATATATTATCTTTTGACTTTACATAGTCAATTGAGATAATTCCGTTTGAGAGAAGTTGTCTAACGGTATTGTGTCGACGACGAATATGTCGTGACTTTTCGTTATACATGTGATTTTGTGCCCTTCCAATCGCTGATTGGATATCGCATTGTATACATATTGCGGGCACAGGTTTAGACAATTTGGAACATCCTCTAAGAAATTTCGAAGCCATTCATCTTCTTCTCCAGCTTTGTCTAGTGCAATGAATTCAGATTCCATTATCGATCTAGCAATGAACGTTTGTTTTGAGGATTTCCAAGATACGGCTGCACCTCCGAGGGTAAACACATACCCACTCGTAGACTTAGAGTCTTTTGTATCAGATATCCAATTTGCATCGCAATGTCCTTCAAGAACAGCTGGATATTTTGAGTAGTGCAGTCCATAGTTTTGAGTATATTTTAAATAACCCAAAACTCTCAATATAGCTTTCCAGTGATCTCTTCCTGGATTACTCGTAAATCGACTTAGCTTACTTATTGAGTATGCTATGTCCGGTCTCGTACAGTTCATAATATACATTAAGCTGCCGATAATACGAGAATATTCTAGTTGAGATATGCTTTCACCATTATTTCTTGCAAGATGTAAATTTACATCTACAGGTGTCTTGGTAGGGCTAATATCACACTTCTTGAATTTTTCAAGTACTTTCTCTATGTAATGAGATTGAGATAATATAAGTCCATCCGATTTTCTAGAAATTTTAATTCCTAATATAACATCGGCGATTCCCATATCTTTCATGTCAAATCTACTACTCAACATTTGTTTTGTAGTTTTGACAATTTCCAAGTTACTACCCATGATAAGCATATCATCAACATAGAGGCATACAATGGCATATCCATTATGAATGTATTTAAAGTAAACACATTTATCGCATTCATTAATTTTGAAACCATTTGAAAACATTGCATTATCAAATTTTTCATGCCATTGCTTAGGTGCTTGTTTTAATCCATATAGTGATTTAACAAGCTTACATACTTTTCCTTCTTGTCCGAGATCTTTGAACCCTTCAGGTTGCTCCATATAAATTTCCTCGTCTAGTTCACCGTTTAAGAATGCAGTTTTTACATCCATTTGATGTATTTCAAGTCCATTAATAGCATCTATTGCTATTAACATCCGGATGGACATTATTCTTGTTACTGGTGAATATGTGTCGAAGTAATCCAACCCTTCCTTTTGCTTATATCCTTTAGCTACAAGTCTAGCTTTATATTTATCAATTGATCCATTGGCCTTCAATTTCTTTTTGAAGATCCATTTATAACCTAACGATTTTGAACCTGGTGGAAGATCCACTAGTTCCCATGTATGATTTTGTAATATGGATTCAATTTCACTATTAATTGATTCTTTTCAATTGGAATCATCGGGTAAGGATATAGATTCTTTATACGATTGAGGTTCATTCTATAACAAATATGTTAGAAAATCCGGACCGAAAGAAGTCGAGGTTTTTGCTCTTTTACTACGTCTTGGTTCATCCTCTATTGATTCAATAGGTTGATGAGTACCACTTGTAGTAGCTTGATTTGTCAGTTTTGAAGGACCAGATTCTCGGGTCATGTTATACGGGAATTCATTTTCAAAAAATAAAGCATCCCTCGATTGAATAACCGTATTTACATGAATGTCCGAAATCTCAGATTTACAAACTAGAAATCGATATGCACTGCTATTAGTAGCATAACCGATGAATACACAATCCATGATTTTTTGCCCTATTATTACCTTTTTAGGTTTAGGAACCATCACTTTGGCTAAGCACCCCCACACTCGTAAATATTTATAAGAAGGTCTTCGACCTTTCCATAATTCATAAGGTGTCTTGTGAGTCTTTTTGTGAGGTACTTTATTGAGAATGTAATTAGCAGAAAGTAAGGCTCCCCCCCACAAATTTTGTGGAGCTCCTGAACTTAATAACATTAAGTTCATCATTTCTTTCAAAGTACGATTTTTACGTTCAGCAACACCATTCGATTGAGGAGAATAAGGAGCGGTTGTTTGATGAATAATCCCATTTTCAGAACAAAATTCCTCAAATGGATATTCATATTCACCTCCTCTATCACTTCTAATAGCCTTTATCGTTTTGCTCAATTTATTCTCAACTTCATTCTTATATTGTTTAAATGCATTAATAGCCTCATCTTTACTATGTAACAAATATACATAGCAATATTTTGTGCAATCGTCAATAAAAGTAATAAAATACTTTTTCCCACCTCTAGTTTGAACAAATTTTAAATCAAAAATATCGGTGTGAATTAAATCTAAAGGTTCAGTTATCCTTTCAATAGAATGGAAAGGTAATCTAGCTAATTTAGATTCCACACAAATTTCACATTTATGATTTTTATCAATATTAAATTTTGGCAAAAATTCCAAGTTAATTAATCTACGCAATGTATCAAAATTAACATGTCCCAATCTAGCATGCCATATATTAGATGACTCAATCAAGTAAGAAGAACTAGCAATTTCATTCATTGAAACAGATGTTTTTGGGGTTACAGTAAGAACATTGAGTTTAAAGAGCCCCTCATTTAGGTAGCCCTTTCCTACATACATGTCATTTTTAGACAACACAAAGCGATCAGACACAAACAGAAGCTTGAAACCATTTTTAGTAAGGAGAGATCCAGAAATCAGATTCTTTCGGATATCAGGCACGTGAAGAACATTGTTGAGAGTAAGTTCCTTTCCAGAAGTCATTTTCAGAGTTATCTTTCCTTGTCCCACCACCTTCGAAGTGGAAGAATTTCCCATAAAGAGATTTTCTTCATTTTCCAAAGGCTTATAGGTGGTGAACATCCATTTGTTTGCATAAATGTGTCGTGTGGCTCCAGTATCCATCCACCATTCCTTGGTATTTCCAATCAAGTTACATTCAGAGACCACGACAGAAAGATTCATATCCGCCAAATCATTGACGATATTCTCACCTTCAATTACATTTGCTTGAGAGTTATTTTTATTTTGCTTCTTAGGCTTACGACACTCGCTTGAGCGGTGTCTAGGTTTACCAAAATTGTAACATTTGCCTTTGAACTTTTTCTTGTTTTGTTTTGAAGTGCCTTCCCCATCATACTTTCGTTTGTTCTTCTTGGGACCTTCAACAACATGGACCTTCGTTTCCATTGGATCTTCCCACTTTTCTTTTGAGACTCACGGTTGTCTTCTTCGATTCTCAGCCTGACCACCAACTCCTCCACATTCATCTCCTTTCGCTTGTGCTTGGGATAGTTTTTGAACAAAGTCCAAGATGGTGGCAACTTTTCAACAATTGCAGCAACTTGGAAAGTTTCACTAATTGACATTCCTTCAGCATGAATGTCGTGGAGGATCACTTGGAATTCTTGCACTTGCGAGATCACAGATTTAGAATCAACCATTTTGAAGTCCAAAAAACTCCCAACGATAAATTTCTTCATCCCAGCATCTTCAGTTTTATACTTCTTTTCCAAAGAATTCCATAATTCCTTGGATGTTTTGATCGTGCATTAGACATGGTACAAGGTCTTGTCCAAGTAAGCCAGAATATAATTCCGGGATAGGTAGTCCGAATGCTTCCAAGCATCGACAGCAGCAACCTTTTCAGCGTCATCTCCCTCTTGAATAGAGGGGCAATCTTCATATACAAACCTGCCCAGTTGGCAGGTAGTGAGATAGAAGTACATTTGTCCTTGCCAACGTTTGAAGTCAGCCCCAATGAACTTTTTCGGTTTCTCTCCGTATGGCATAGATACGGGTGCAGTCACATTTGTGTTGGTGACAATCATTTTCGTAGGACCAGTGTTCGTACTTTGCGATTCCATTTCTGTTACAAAAACAAAATTTTTATCAATGATAAAATTCATATATAATGAATCACCCAAAACAGAATACAAAATTCTGTGCACCAATTTCCTCCAAATATAATTCACAATAAATGAATTCCAAATAAAATTCAGAATTAAACTATAATATAAACAGAATTCCGTACAAAACAGAATTAAATATAAAATCTGTGTCACACTAATTTTTAATAATAAAAAGAATTCTGTACAAAACAGAATTATAATTTAAAGATTAAAAATTTACATAAACAAATTTTAACAAGAATACACAAATAAAATTTTATTTTCTAAAACATAATATAAAACAGTATAGAAATTAATTTCTATATCAAAACTGTTTTACTAATTTCTACAATAAAACAGTAAATTAATTCATTTTATTCTGTCAAGACAGATTTATTTCCAACAAATAAATTTCTGTAATAAAAAAAATTCTGTACACTAAAAAACAGTAGAACTTTCTAAATTTGTCTTAAGATTGTTATGTCTACTGTTTAATAAATACAAAAGTACAGAATTATTAATTATTAATTATAATATAATTACAGAAATAAAATAAAATTACAGAAATGAAATACTTACTTGTATTTGCAGAAATAATATTAGAATAGAAAAATAATCCGAGCCCTGTTTAGAACAGTCTCCTTAAGACAAATTTATTCCCTCCACAAGGTGCCAAAGATAATGAATAATTGTCTCTCAAGATAGAACGGATTTTCAAATTAATCAAGCAGCACAACAATGATTAATTTCTTCGAACACAATTCTGTGTTTATACTCAACCAAACCAAAGAATGATATGCAGGAATGTATGCAGTAGTAGTAGAAAAGTTTGTATTTTTTTGGGAAAAGATGCAGCATAAATTCGGAATTATTGGAGGGCACTTTTTTCAGTAGTTAATTCTGTAGGTGAAATGTTTGATTTATAGCTTTTGTGTTGACTGTTGGAACAGTCAATCGAAATTAACTGTCAAAACAGTTAATCAGTTAAACGAAATTAACTGTTGACTGTTGGCAATAACCGCCAACAGTTTATTAATTAATTAATTAATTTCGTAATTAATTAATAATTAAAGCCCAGAAAGTTAAATAAATTCGGCCCAAAAATGTAGGAGATTTTTATAAGCCGAGCACGGCCAGCCGGACGGACGCGCGCGCGTGTGGACTTTTGACCGATGTGGGACACCCCAAGGCATCCAAGCGTTAGTCCATACTTGGAGTTAGGGGTGGCCATAGGCCCGAGGCCCGCCAAGCCCGCCCAACCCGCCCAATAAAAAAATAGGGCTTGGGTAAGGTAAATAGGCCCGCAAAGCGGGCTTGGCAAAATTTTATAGGCCCGATTTTTTTCCGGGCGGGCTTGGGCATGAGTTCTTAAGCCCGATGAGGCCCGGGCCAGCCCGAGGCCCGAAATATATATATAATATATATATATATATATATATATATATATATATATATGGGGGGGGACTTCTATAAATATAAAAACGTATACCAAGTCTTTTCATGTAAAGTGAGAAACTTTATATATGGACTTTGTAATATATGGAGTTTAAAACAGATTTTTAATTAAAAAAATTGGTCTTTAAATAAAAAAAATAGGTATTTTAATTTTAAAAAAAAATCTTTTAATTAACATAATAGGGCCCGATCGGGCGGGCCTGGGTAAAGAGCTTTCAAATCTGGGCGGGCTTGGGATTACATAATAAGGCCCGATCTAGGCCCGAGCGGGTTTGGGATAACACTTAATTTTTCAAGCCCGGCCCGAGCCCGACCGGGCCTGCCCAGGCCCGGCCCACGGCCACCCCTACTTGGAGTGTTATTAACTCATCAAATTTCCACTACTCTTCCAATGTGGGACAATAGTTAAAACACACCCAATTCATTAACTTTCATTGCTTTGTGAGTCACTTTGGGGACATATTTATCATTCATAACTTGTTAAAATTGGACGTATGAATATACTAAGTTAATCTCCTTGCAGAGGTGAACGCGTTCGTATATGGTCCCACGATTTTTGTAGTGTGGGTCCCACCTAAATTTGAGCTCAAAGTTGCTCAAAACTCTGTCCAAAAAATTCTGGACAACTTTCTAAAATCCAATTCAAATCCAATTTTTCAACAGTTTGCAACTCTGAATTGCTGAAAACATAGACTTCATGTAAACTGGTAGTTTAAAAAAAATGTTATAACTATCAATTGTCCATTTTTATAATAATGAAAGGTTCCATTCTATTTTTTTGTGTGAAGTGAGACCGCATTTGCAAATTCTGATTTATAATCGAATCAAACACCAAACAGTAATGTTATGTAAGAAAGATGTTTGCTGCAATAATTTGAAAACTACCAAATATAAATTTAATTTATCATTGTAACTAATACAGAATGAGCATGATGGGTCCTACATTCATTCAACCTTGCACAAAGCTTCTCTAACTTTTAAAACTTGACTTGACTTAAAGAGGAAGACCAAGACATGACAGGTCAACGATAGCACATTACATTTTGGTTTTGAACTCTTCTTGAAGAGTAGTGTGCATTTGTGTAGCAAACACATACTCTCTCTGTTTGTTACAAGGAAGGTGGAAGATGCTCCTTACAGGTACGCCATCAGCTACAAGGAAGGTGGATTGTGCATTGTAATTAAACCTTCTTCGTTTTAGATAAAAAAAGATTTAAAAAAAAAAGACTTCACCAAGGCATTTTTTGTTTAAAAAAATAGACATATGGTTATTGAATTTTAAAAGGAAAAAAAAAAGTAAAATTGTATTTTAATTAGATCATGTTCATGTTAGATAAAAAAAAAAGATTTCGTGTCGTGTCGCGTTCTTGAATCAAGTCATGTCGCGATATATTTGGGTGTGTTCTTTTAGTTGCGTTTTAATTGGTTTGTGCTCATGTTAGAAAAAATATACGACTTATTGTCATGTCACGTTTTATATGGTTCGTGTTCATTAAAATAAATTAACTGCAGCAACGGGTTTACCAAACACGAATACGACCCAATTGTCGTGTTGCGTTTTAAGTGAATTGTGTTCGTATTTAGTAAAAAATGAGATTTTTTGTTGTCTCATATCACTTTTATAGGACTCGTGTTTCTTTTTAGGCAAAAATACGATTTTGAGGCTTGTCGTGTCCTTTTTATTTCGGTCGGGTTCGTGCTTGGTTAAAAAAAATAACATAAATTGTGGCGTGTCCCTTTTGCTTGGGTCGTGTTCGTGTTTATTAAAAAACTAATATTTCACGTTGTGTCGTATCACTTTTATTCGAATCGTGTTCATGTTTGGTTAAAAAAGAAAACCACGTCGTGTCGTGTTGAATTATATTGTTTCTATGTGTTGTGTCTCGTTTTAATTTGCCATGTTTATGATTAGTTGAAAAATAAGATTTCGCGTGTCGTGTCGTTTGTATTATTTCATGTTCTGTCGTGTTCGTATTAGATTAAAAAAATAATATTTATTGTCATGTTATGTCATATCGTGTTTTAATTAGGTCGCACATGTGCTTGATAAAAAAAATGGGTTCAAATTTAATATTCATAATTATTTCATATGTTGTAAGAAAGCAATTTATATTTAGTTACTTAATGGATATTAAATATTCTAATTACATATGAAAACGATAATTAGATCTTTATAATATCCTTTTGTTTTTAAACAATGAATTGTTAAAACAATAACATATAATTCATAAGGATATTTTTGTCATTGTGGTAAAATTTGGAGTGTCTCCGGATTTGAAAGGAACGACAATAGCCACTCCCTAACAAAAAATTTATACCAACTTACGAGTACAAAAGTACAGTAACCAATCAAACTTGCAAACCAACATACAATTTGTCATATTACTCAAATATCACGCACTGATCAACAAAAATTATATCATAAAGCTAACAAATTACAAAATATTCGCTATAATAATTTTCCTAAAAATTCATACTAATACTGACATGACACGTCACAACAAACATGTCATTTTACACATCCGTGCCAAATCCGGCTTAAAATGATTCTTTATTGAAATTCACAGATCCATAAAAATCGAATCGTAAAAATAACAAATTAGAAAAAAATCACTACATATTTTTTAAAAAGTCAATACCAATAAACACATGACACACATTACAAATTTATTTTAAAAATTAATATTTTTAATATACATAAAATATTTTTGGATTCCTAAAATATATATATATATATATATATATATATATATATATATATATATATATATATATATATATATATATATTCTAAAATGAACTCTGTGTCATTGTCATTTGGCCCATGGCCAGACTCGGCCATGGATACCGCATTAGCAAATCCTGATTTATAATCTAATCAAACACCAAACATCAGTGCCCAGTAATGTTATGTAAGAAAGATGTTTGCTGCAATAATTTGAAAACTACCAAATCTAAATTTATTTTATCATTGTAACTAATACAGAATGACCATGATGGGTTCTACATGCATTCAGCCTTGCACAAAGCTTCTCTACCTTTTACAAGTTGGCTTGACTTAAAGAAGAAGACCAGGACATGACAGGTCAACGTTAGCACATTACATTTTGGTTTTGAACTCTTCTTGAAGAGGATTGTGCATTAGTGTAGCAAACACATACTCTGTGAACACATTACATAAAAGATTAAACATCCTGAATTCATAACAAAATTATTTTTAATGTGATGTAACATTATAATTTATATCTAATTTTTATGATTGACGAAACAGTTTTGATTAACAGAGAGCTCATGAGTACATAAGTTTGCAACTCTGAATTGGTGAAAACACAGACTTCATGTAAACCGGTAGTTTAAAAAAATGTTATAACTATGAATTGTCCATTTTTATAATAATGGAAGGATCCCATTCTATTTTTTTGTGTGAAGTGAGACCGCATTAGCAAATTCTGATTTATAATCGAATCAAACACCAAACAGTAATGTTATGTAAGAAAGATGTTTGCTGCAATAATTTGAAAACTACCAAATATAAATTTAATTTATCATTGTAACTAATACAGAATGAGCATGGTGGGTCCTACACGCATTCAACCTTGCACAAAGTTTCTCTAACTTTTAAAACTTGACTTGACTTAAAGAAGAAGACCAAGACATGACAGGTCAACGATAGCACATTACATTTTGGTTTTGAACTCTTCTTGAAGAGTAGTGTGCATTTGTGTAGCAAACACATACTCTCTGTTTTGTTACAAGGAAGGTGGAAGATGCTCCTTACAGGTACGCCATCAGCTATCGAAATTATTTTTCATTACTTCCACCTATGTGATTTAAGATTTGCATTTCTAATTTAGTTGGTGATTCTGATATATGACTTAACAAGCTGAAGCAAACTGAACAAATTTTCCATCACTCAACTTGTTTATATGACTATATTATTTGCATTAGTTGTTGATACAAGCGGTTTTTGGGCAGCTGCAAGCGCGTTGGTTTTTGTGGGGAAAAGGAGGCTTGTACAAGTGTTTCCACAAAGCATACAAGAGGCGTGGAATGAATGGGAACCGCGTTTACTGATTCTGCTCAGCCTCAGCTTGCAGATAATACTCATCTTCCTGGGCAACCGCCGGAAGTACAACCCCAAGACTTGGCTCAGAGTCGTCCTTTGGTCAGCCTACTTACTGGGAGACTGGGTCGCCACGCTGACGCTTGGCGTCATCTCCAGGAACATTTCCCAGCAAGACTTCATCAACGTGAATTCCCCAGGCTGCAACAAAAGCGGGGATGACGTAGATCCCATCAACGAGCTCATGTCTTTCTGGGCACCATTTCTGTTGCTTCACTTAGGGGGTCCTGATACCATCACTGCCTATGCTTTAGAAGACAACGAGCTCTGGTTAAGGCACCTGTTGGGACTGTTGATCCAATCTGGTGCAGCAGTTTACATATTTGTCTTGTCCTTGCCGGGTACTTCTTGGCTTCCTATTCTGAGCATATTCATCCTTAACGCGGGTATCATCAAGTACGGGGAGCGAACTTGGGCGCTTATGTCTGCAAACACCGAGCGTTTCCGAGATTCTATTCTCACTCCCCCTGACTCAGGCCCCAACTATGCTAAGTTCATGGAAGAATTCACTTTGAAAAAGGCGGAGGGGTTCCTCGTGAAGGCAGATGAAGTGAAAGAAGTAGCTGAGCTCCCTGTTTGGATTGACCAGACTGAGCGAGTGGGCGAAGACAGGTTGATTTATGAAGCTTACAATTTCTTCCACACATTTAAACGTCTCTTTGTGGATCTCATCCTCAGTTTCCAAGACCGAGAAAGGAGCCAATCGTACTTCAAGAACCTTACCCCAACAAACGCTTTCCGCGTGATTGAAGTTGAACTGGGATTCGCATATGATGTGCTCTACACCAAGGCCCCGGTGGCCTACACACAATTCGGTTGTGCTTCTCGCTTGTGCAGTTTCCTTTGCACTTTTGGGGGGCTTGTGATATTTGTGATGGTGAGTGACAAAAATCTATACCCCATGGTTGATTTGATTATCACCTACCTCCTATTGGCAGTTGCTGTTTTCTTGGAAGTTTACGCTGTTTTCATAATTCTCTACTCCGACTGGACAGATTATTGGTTGATTAAACACAAGATTTGGAAATCCCCATTCGTCCCCTCTTTGCGAAATTTGAACAAGTCACGGTGGTCCAATTCCATGGCACAATACAATTTACTGAGCGTCTGTTTCAGGGAGAAACCTGCTGTATGCTACAGTATCCAAAGCCTCCTCGGCATAGACAGATTTCGAGAAAAGCACCGTTATAAGACGTATACCAAAGTCTCCCCGCAGTTGAAAGATCTTATGTTCAACCAATTTAAAAAGTTCACAGGTTATGGGGATTCCTCCGATCTTAAAGCTTTATGTACCAGCAGAGGTAGGCTTGCGTTACAAGAGATAAAATGTGGCGATCTTCTTTGGAGTACTACCGATGTAGAATTTGACCAAAGCATTCTTATATGGCACATTGCCACAGATCTCTGCTACTATTCAGAGGATGCCAGTAATCCAGACAATGTTGCTTCTGAATATAGAGACAATGTTGCTTCTGAATATAGAGAAATAAGCAAACACCTCTCAGACTACTTGTTGTATCTTTTAGTCATGTGCCCTTTTATGTTGCCTATAGGAATTGGGATGATAAGGTTTCGTGACACCTGTGAGGAAGCCAGGGAGTTTTTCAAAGAAAGAAGTCCGATAAAAGACAAAACCCAAGCGTGTGAGAAGTTGCTTCGAGTGAACACCGAGGTTTTTCCAGCTAAAGTGAAGGGGGACAGGAGCAAATCTGTTTTATTTGATGGGTGCAGGCTGGCGAGGCCACTGAGGGCCATGGAAAGACAACGGAAATGGGAAGTAGTGAGTCATGTGTGGGTGGATATGCTAGCATATGCTGCTACTAATTGTAGAGGGCATCACCATGCTCAGCAACTCCGGAAAGGGGGAGAGCTTCTCACTCATGTCTGGCTTCTGATGGCACATCTAGGCATCACGGAACAATTCCAGATATGTCAAGGCCATGCTAGAGCCAAGTTGATTGTTAAGTAGGATTTAGCAATCATGTCACATCAATTTCCTATGGTATTGACTTTTGGGTGGATGGCATCTCTCTGTCTGGCGACCATGCTTTCATCTCTCTCTCGTAAGCACGCGCGCGCGCGCACACACACACACGTGTATTATTTCATTCTTAACTTTTCATGAAATTTTGTGTCCCCTTCTAATGCCACAAAAACTGAGAATGTATTTTAAGTTTGTTCACTGATTTGCAGCAATTGTGGTTCACATGCAAAAAGGAAAACAAGAAAGAAAACATGGATATGATAGGTGATTATCTTATTATAATGAAGTCAGAATATAAAATAAATTAAAAAAGAAAAGAGAAAATCCATATGAAGAAAAGTTTATTGTGTGAACATTAAGTATAGATTCATTGACAAACTGAATTTATAGAATACAAAATCTAAATACTTGAGAAGGAAATCCTACATCTTTGTAGCTACTACTATAAGCACTGTGAGATATAAAAAATTTCCACGGGAAGATATATGCTTCAAAATCAGCTGCCTTAAGCCAATTCCCATAGCAAGAGTCATTTCAATGTAAGCTTCCTTTGGACCCCTTGGGGAGAATTGTTAAGAGGTATTTGTTCGTTAAATAGCAACTCGAAAGGTTGATTCTGTTTGCTTTTGATTTCCTCCTCAGATCCTTGGGACCTGATTCACCTGAATGAGAATTTTATTTTATTGAATGTGTATATAGTTTTTCCAATCTGAGATTGTTCTTAATGTTGCATCTTGCACTGGGGAAGTTCAGAGATCCTCGATGCCCTATTTTGGATTTATCCCCTTAGAGATTTTTTAATTTTGTTGGGCCCTTAGGTCAAGGGTGGCTCCAATATTTTTAGATGATCTAAGGCCCTAAGACTAGATTCTGTATCTCAAGGTCCTTACTCCTTAGGACTATGCTTGATAACCATGTTCCACTCCGTACTCCTAGAACTATTTTATTTTCTCTTCCTAGTTTTGCTATACATAGTAGCGAGAGTGAGTTCTCTTGTAGTGAGGAATATTAGTTTTGTCCTTTTCTAGTGTTGTCCTAGTCCTTCTTTGATTATTGACTGTTATAGAGAGACTAGTGGAATTAATGTCTTATCCAAAGGATACGAATCAAGGATAAGAAAATGACAAAGGCATTCGCAAAGTCATTTCTTTCTCTGGTAATATTATAAAATATAACACGCTTAAACATTGGGTTATTAATCATTGCTGGTATGAGAGCAATTTGACATACGGACCTATTGGTCCGGATCCCCAATGTGAAGCTCATTACACCAAAAGGCTTAATTTCTAATGGCGCCATGAAAAGTGTTAGGCGGGATTATTTTCCTCCGACCCAAATGGTGTTCTCACAAACAACTAAAACTTCTTCCTCTTCGCCCCCACACTCTCTTCACCCCCAAACCCTACTACTTGAATAAGAGAGAGAGAGAGAGAGAGAGAGAGAGATTGGGGTGGTTTGAGAAAATGGCGCACCGTATTCTCAATTTCTTTAGTCCTTGTGTCGGTGAATGATTCATCAATATCCCTTCCACTAGGATAAACTCTCTCACCCTCAAAACAGGAAAAAAAAAACCAAGGTCTACCCTTTATTTGTCTATTTATTGAGTTTGTATGAGGTATGAACCTTATATGAATTTCCAAATTCATTTTTCTGTCTCTTGATATATCCAAGTGTAATATCGTCCCCAACTGGGACTCGCTCGACCGAGGCCGACCTTATAAAACACACTTTCTACAGAGATTAAATGCCAACAGTCTCGACCTCGCCTATCCTCTGAGGACGAGACCTTTTAACCACCTATCCGCTTAGCAATCCACGTCTCGTCTGTCATCCTAGGCAGTCGAGACCCATCAACAATGCAATTGTCCCCACTCAAGCCTATATCGGTCGGGCATCCGTACAACCGAGACTATACTTCAGCATTCTTTGAGCAGCCGGACAAACATTGGAGGTCTCATACTCGACCTGGCCGAGAGCACCCTCGACGACACCCCGTCAAGTGTGACACAAGACTTCAGCATAGCCAATCCATGTGGGCTAGCAGTTATAACTGAATCATAAGTGCACGTGGGGGGATATTTTCATCATCATTACTTAAACATTCTAAGAGGACAGGAGTCAAGATCCCATTTATGGTTCCATCAAGGACATAAATCTGGCAAGCTTGGGGGTGCATTGTGCACCCCAAGCACTATTTAAATCCACTTTCTTCCCCAGAAGAAAGGATCCATAATTGTAAACCCTAGCCCAAGCTTTGCTCATTTTACAGTAGAGAGAGAAAGCGTTGAGAGCTATAATATTAAGGTCAATAGTGCCCATTCTTATAGTGAAATTCACACTCACCTGCACAGTGGAGTAGGCCAATGACCTTATGTTAGTGTCTATTCCTCTTCTCCTCATCTCCTTCTTCATTTAAACACTTGTTTATCACCATTGTTGCACCACCATAGTTGTACTAGATTGAGATCTTACAAGTTTTTATATTGATACTAAATCGAGTAGCATCAAATGGCGCCGTCTGTGGGAACTAAGGTTCTTCATCTTGTTCCTCTTTATTTTCAACTAATTTCTCACTTGATTCTCTGGTAGTGATCCAGTTCCACACTTGGTTGGATCTGTATCACCATTGAAAGAGCTCTTATTGGGTTTTTTAAGATTTTCTTCAGTTCACTTAGCTCATCCAGTACAACCCTTTGTTTTATTCGTTCACCAGAGTTGATGGCCTCCGATTTACCTCTTGAGGTTGGCCCTAGCTCCATCCAGGCACCTCCTCAGTCTGAAATGGCTAAGGCTGCGGTGACGCTGCACTCACTCGCGGTCAACCAACAGAAAATGCAAGAACAACTTACTGCATTCAGTCAAACTATGATGGCTAGTCCCATCGGCGCTGTAGCGGAGATGATAACTCTGGCCCCTAGGGAAATAGCTCCGGCGACAGGGGGACCTCCTCCGGCCCCACGCAAAGAAGTGATACAACAGTAGAGATGCAGAGACGTAGCCGACCTTCAGCGATTGCGCCTGGAAAAATAAGGCCAGAGGTTCCAACATGATCAGTATTGTGATAAGGACAAGTATTGGGAGCCTTACAAGAATTTTGGAAATATAGTGCGCCCAGTCCAAGTTAGCAAAGGAAATAGTGGTAGGACGAGCCGAGATGGCCATCACCAGGCTTCAGCACTGCCTCCAGAGGGAATGGAGGATGCACTGACCGTCAGCCATCATGAAGCCAAGAAGATGAACATAGAGAGGTTAACAGCCGTTAAAGGGTAGCTAGTAAAGAACTTGAACGATGCGTAACCGACAGGGAAGGAGCTGGGGATAACATTGTCACAACCAAAAGAGATAATGCGGAACCAACCGAAAAGCCCCAGAATAGTTCTATCCATAGGTTCATGAGAAGTCGAAACCCCATTCACAGGGGATACATGGAAGGGTCTCCATTAATTGCAAAGATAGTGAATTACTCGACCCCGGCTAAGTTCAAGCCGCCAGTTGTCACCCCAAAGTACGATGGGAGAACAAACCCACTTCATCATGTAGAGATGTATCAATCTGCGATCGACATTTATTTCATATGAGATGAGATGTGGGGAATTCTCTAGTATATTGACGGGTGCATCCCATGTATGGTATACTTCACTCCCCAAGAACTCCATAGAGAACTTCAAGCAATTGGCCGAGAAGTTCATTCACAATTTCTATTTCGACGTGAAGCCCCCCAAAAAGGCTACCCCTCTGCTATATGTAAATTAAGGGAAGAATGAGTCTCTAAGATACTACATTGCAAGATTCAACAAAGAGAAGTTGAAGACTATGAGGAGAACATTGCTATGACAACCCTAATGGGAGGATTACAAAAGGGAAAATTACTTTGAAAGCTGGCTGAGGATCCTCATAAATCAATAGAAGAACTCTTGGCTATGGTCGGGAGAGTCATGAATGCAGAGGAGGCCATGGTGGCCAAGGGAGAGGATGGGAAGGAAGCTGGTGGAAGCAAGTCTAATAAAGCCAAGGGCAAGGATGGGAAAAAGAGGTCATCCGATGATAATTTTGTCGATTACACTCTGCTCATGGTAAGCCCTGATTTGATTTTAAATAAAATTAAGGATGATAGAGCCTTAAGATGGCCTGAAAAGCTAAGGTCTCCCCCCTCCCCCCCCCCCCCCCCCCCCCAAGAGAGACATGAGAAAATGGTGTGACTTTCACAAAGATCATGAACAAACCACTGACAAAATGCTTTGCGTTGAAAGATGAGATTGAGAAAATGCTCAAGTAAGGGAAACTTCAGAAGTACGTGGACCAAAGTGGTTCTAAAGATTATTCCCGAAAGAAACAGTGAGGGACGAGAGATGAAAAGTCGAAACGACAGCATCGAGTCGATACCAAGGACGAAGAATCTGACGATGAAGAGGACGACCCTGACCTTCCTCTGAAAATCCCAAAGACGAAGGGACAATGCCCATCATTTCATTCGATATGAAAATGATAAGTGGAGGGATGGACGGAGGAGGGACAGAGCCTATCGACAGAAAGGCATACGTTGCAGAGGCCAAGTCAGTGCCCAAGAGAGTGGAAGTAAATTCAACTGCCTCAGAGTTGAAGTTGAGAAAGAGAAAGAGAAAGAAGGTAGATATGGAGATGCTGGTAGAGGGATTATCAAGGATGGACTTTAAGGGCATCTTGGCCGCCTATGACGACCCTTTGGTCATTACGACTAGGGTCCATAGGTATAATGTGCAGAGAATATTGATAGACGACGAAAGCTCAACCGACGTTATATTTTGGTCGTGCTTTAAAAGTTTAGGGCTTAGTAAGAAGAGATTGATTCCCTATCACGAGACCCGGATAGGATTTAGTGGATAAGAGGTGCACCCGTTGGGGGTATTCTAAATGGACGTCATCATGGGCACCTGGACACTGTACCGAACAAAGATTATCAACTTTTTATCATGGGTAAAATTGTGTTTTTGGCCTATAACATCATATTTATTTGAGTGGCTTTTAAAGAATTTGAAGTAGTACCCTTTACTGTACACTAGATGGTGAAATTACTAACCCTTTATGGGGTAAAGGAAGTCTAAGGTGATCAGGAAGAGGCCAGAGAGTGTTACTACAGCTCGGTTGAGAAAAGAGAAGTCCACAAAAGACTCACTACCTACTACAACATCGATACTCTCGCCCCAGGGACGAGAGGAAGTTGACGAAGGGGGAAGCTACAAAAGAGGTAGAATTTATCGTCCTCAATGAGGACGAGCCAGAAAAAATGTCCAGATCGGCTCATCCCTCAAGGAGGAAGTGAAAGAAAAATTATTAGATCTATTAAGAAGGAGGCAAAACATATTTGCATGGAGCCACAAAGACATGCCGAGGATTGACAACTGTGAAACATAAGAGGAGGATATATGCTTTGGAAAAGTACGAGGTCATTAAAGAAAAAGTTAAGAAACTACAGTCGGTTGAGTTCATCAGAGAGGTTCACTATCCCGATTGGATATCCAATGTTGTTGTAGTTCCAAAGGCTAACGGGAAGTGACGAATGTGCATGAACTTCACCGACTTGAAAAAAGCTTGCCCTAAGGATAGTTTCCCCTACCTCGCATAGAGCAAATGGTCGACGCCACAACTGGCCATGAATTAATGAGTTTTATGGATGCCTACTCAGGGTATAATTAAATCTCCATGGACCCAACCGACGCCAAGAAGACCTCTTACATTATAGACAAGGGAACCTATTATTTATAAGGTTCTGACTTTGAGCTTAAAAAATGTTGGCGCAACATATCAAAGGCCGGTGAATCAAATTTTTTAATATTAGATTGGTAAGACCATAGAGGTTTATGTGGACGACATGTTGACAAATAGTCATAAGGCTGAGACCCATGTGGCCGATCTTCAGGGTACCTTTAATACCATAGACAAATATCAGATGAAGCTCAACCCATCCAAGTGTGTGTTTGGCGTGGGAGAAGGTAAATTCCTTGGGTTTATCGTCAACTAGAGAGGTATATAGGTAAACCCATAAAAGATTAAAGCGTTGATTGAGATGAAGACTCCCAAGACCATTAAAGATGTGCAGAGGCTGACGGGGAGGGTCATTGCACAAAATAGGTTGGTCTCAAGAGACACCGACAAATGTCTTCCCTTTTTCAAAGTTTTGAGGAAAGGGTTTGAGTGGAATGAAGAGTGTGAAAAAGCCTT
Source organism: Sambucus nigra (assembly GCA_949130495.1). Classification (NCBI taxonomy): domain Eukaryota; kingdom Viridiplantae; phylum Streptophyta; class Magnoliopsida; order Dipsacales; family Adoxaceae; genus Sambucus; species Sambucus nigra. Next base: position 545,072,823 of record OX422215.1, read on the forward strand.
TTAAAAGGTCAAGGCTTACCTGGGTTCTCTGATTTCATTGTCTCGACCTATCCAAGGAGAGAAATTGTATTTGTATTTAGCAATATCGGCATCTGCACTAGCGTTGACATCGTCCGAGATGATGAAGGGGTATATACTCCAGTAAATTTTAATAGTAGGGCTCTTCAGGGGGCCGAGCTGAAGTATCCAAGGATGGAAAAAATAGCGTACACCTTGATAGATGCCTCTAGAAAGATGAAATTTTATTTTCAAGCCCATGTAATGGTCGTTTTCATTGATTCCCCTCTAAGACAGGTCATCCATAAACTCGAAAAATCAGGTAGGCTAATGGCTTGGTCTATAGAGTTAGGAGAATTTGATATCGTATACCAGTCGAGAACAGTAATTAAAGGGAAAGCTTTAGCCCACTTTGTGGTTGAGTTCACTTGGGAAGAGGCTGACACTAAAGAAGATGAGGTGAAAGTTTTTCCAGAGAAACAAGTGGTAAGTCCAGACATAGCCGATGACAACCGAGTCAACCTTATATAAAAAGATATTCTATTCAGAAATGGTGTGGTAGGTGAAGGGTCTTTTATGGCCGATAATCTAGTTTAAAGTATGTTTATTGATGGCTCATCGTGCGAAAGCAGCAGTGGGGCAGGGCTCATAGTGTCGGTTCGAGACGGGACAGACATTGAGTATGCGTTGAGGTTCAACTTCAAAGCATCCAACAATGATTCAATACGAATCTCTACTTGCAAGTTAATCCCTAGCCAAAGTGTCAAATGTCGGCCACATACTAGTTCACAGTGACTCCCAACTGATGGTAAACCAGATTCTGAGAATTTATGAAGCAAAGGATGAGAAGATGGTCATATACCTGGCTAGGATAAAAAGGGTCTTAGCATGCTTCGGAAAAGTGAAGGTAAATAGAATTCCTCGGATTGGCAGCAGTCGAGATGATACATTGGCGAGGTTGGCATTGGCTACGAGAATAGAAATCAAGACAACTGTCCCAGTCGAGATATTGCAGAGACCGAGCATTGAGGAAGATGACGGTAAACTTGAGTTTTTTTTAGTTTGAATTTGAATTTAAATTTGGGAGCTTCTTGGATGGACCCTTTCATCAGATATATTAGAGACAGGGAGTTTCCAGAATCAAAGCCCAAGGTAAAGAAATTGAGATATAGGGGAGAAAAATTCTCCATCATAGGAAATGTCCTATATAAAAAGGGTTTTATGCTTCCTTTGTTAGGATGAGTCCACCCCTCAGAGGTGGAGTATGTTTTGAAGGGTTTCCATGAGGGATCGTGTTCCAGCATATCAGGGGACAATATTTGAAAAAATGAATCGTAACTCAGGTTTACTGGTGGTCGACCCTTACTAAGGATGCGGACGACTACATGAAAAAAATGTGATAAATGCCAAAGGTACGCATGTATCACTCATCAGCCCCACTAGCATCTCTGGTCCATTTGCAGTCTGGGGGATTGACTTGGTCAGACCTTTACTTAGAGCCAAAGACAACTACAGATATCTCATTGTGGTGATCGACTACTTCTTTAAATGAGTAAATGTTGAGGATATGATTTCCATTATAGAGACGAAGACCTTCAAATTTATTTGGAGGAATATCATTTGCAGATATGGCTTGCCTCATACATTGATCTTGGACAACAGGAAGCAGTTCAAGAATGAGTCCTTGGAGGCTTACTGTGGAAGGGTTGACATCCAATTCTATTCAGCACCAGGTCGACCTCAAGAAAACGTCAATAGAACAATCTTGGACAGGATCAAGAAGAAGCCAGAAGACGCCAAAGGCGTGTGGACCGAAGAGGTACAGGTCATCATGTGGGCCTACAAGACAACAAAGAGGACACTGACGGGGGAGACCCCATTTATGTGGGCCTACGGCACAGAAGCTATGATACCTACCGAACTCGGCCTGTCCAACCACAGGGTCCAGACGTATGACCCAGAGATGAACAATGAAGAGAGGAGGTTAGACCTGGATCTGATTGAAGATTGAAGGGAAGATGCTGAGGTGAGGCAAATAGCATACCAATATAGGATAGCAAAGTTTTATAACAAAAGGGTCAGACCTAGGGCAATAGTAGTGTGGGATTTAGTTCTGAAGAAGTTTTGGCTGAAGCCAAACACGTTGAACCAAAATTGGCATGGCCCCTACAGGGTCACCGAAGAGGTTGTCTCAGGCACATATCGGCTGGAGAACTTGGAGGGGGAACCATTCTCTAACCCATGGAATGCTGACCACTTGAAAAGATACTATTAGTAGTTTCGGGTCAATTTATGTAACTTTCCTTATATTTGAAAAAGGTGATAGCGATGAATATAAATTTGTTCCAAGTGTTCCCTCATATTTGTCTTGTATGAATTGCTCATGTATGTTTGAGTTTCCCTAGGCTAAAAAACATCATTCATATGGTGAACTAGGACTAATTCACTCTTGACGACATGAAAAACCATGTGAGACTCATCTCATCCATGAGTTTTCAATAACGTCAAGAGGGGGGAATATAATAGTGTGATAATATCACTAAGGTGGTGAAAATCACCCTCTAGTTAAAATTCATTAATTTGGTTAAATCGGGTCGTCTAAGGATGAGATTATACCAAACGACATTTATTTGGTGATCTTAAAAATCTTTAATTTGGTGATTCAAGTTTGTAAATCATTTAAATATGGTTCTTTTAAACATCACAATGTGGTTCTATTATAGTCAAAACTCTCTCATCGAGATGATATTGTATGACGAGATCACACTCGTCCATACTTTCTAAAAAACGACGAGAGGGGACTTGTCATTAAACAACATTAATTTTGGGATTCAAATTTTAAAATGATTTAAATATGGTTTCTTGAAACATCACAATATGGTGCCATTAGAGTCAAAACTCTCTCATCGAGACAACAATGTATGATGGGACGACACTCGTCCATAAACTCTCAAAAATGACGAGAGGGGACTTATCATTAAACATTATTAATTTGGTGTTTCAAATTTAAAAATCATCAGACTCGAAACTATCTTATCATTAAACATCATTAATTTGGTTAATTATGTCTCGGCAAAGGACGGGACTATATCTCCAAACAAAAGATTGTAAGCTTGTATAACATTAATGCGAACTTAAAGCAAGCAAATATAAGACAATAAGAAAAATGGGCAAAAAGATCAAGCACTTGCATCCAATACTTAGTGTAGATACCCAATTCTGTTACCCCCTAACTCTCTTTAGGTCCCTAGTACCTCCCTTCATCATTACAAACCCAGGTCATACCCCAAGTACTGGCCTAGAAGCCATTGAGCACTCTCAGGCTCCGTTTGACCAAAAATTCAAACTCTTCAGCTCGACCAAAGCTGAATGAATATTCGAAGGGAACTGAAATCCCTCTCCAACGGTCCGTCCAATGTGCGATTCCGACTTACCATGCGGACGAACGATCCGTTTGCGTCCGAAACTTGATCTAGAGGCCACCGGGCACTCTCGGGCTCTGTTTGACTTAAGTCAACTCTTCAGCTCGATCGAGGCTAAATGAATCTTTTAAGGTCACTGAAACCCCATTCCAATGGTCTGCTCCATGCGCAATTCTGACTTACCATGCGGACAAATCATCCGTTTGACTCCAAGAGGTCACTGAATGCTTCCAGGGCCCTGTTGACCAAAATCAACTCCCCAAACTGGGTCAAACTCTTTGGAATGTTGAACTACATCTCCTAACCTTTCCAACGGTTTGTCCCATGCGCGATTCAGACTTACCATACGGACGAACGATCCGTTTGCGTCCGAACGATTCCCCGTCCAATGGACCGACAAATGATTCTGAGCCATATTTGACCCAAAGTCAACTCCCGAACTTGGGAGCGATCTAAAGGACTTTCAATGGTCTCTGAATTACCTTTCCAACGATCTGCCCCATGCACGATTCTAATCAATGGTTTGCCCTCGGCAGCCAATTTTCTGAAAAGGCCAGAAAGACACTCCCAAATGGCAAGTTCCAGACCCTGCCGATAGGCAGGACCAGGTCTATGACGATCGGCAGTGACCTGGGCCTATAAAAGGAGGCCTTCACCTCATTTTCAAATGGATCCCAAATCTGATAAAAATCGCTCTCAGCGAATCCCAAAAACCTCTCTCGAAGACAGCGCAATTTCAACATCCAAATCCCTTTCTAACTTCCACTTTTCATCATCCTTTTCATCAAACTTGGTGAATTAGCCACTCTCCATCATCATCCAAGTGAAATGTATTCTCTCCAACATTCAAGATCAAGCTCAAGATCTTCAAGAAGGTCCAAATTTCTCAACTTTCTCTTAAATTCTCAATAACTTGTTTTATTACTTAGCACTTTTATTATCTTATCTCACACATCCTAATATACTTTTTATTTAGTATTATTGCACATCTCTTATTTTCGTATAAATAAAACCCCAAAAACAAGAAAAAGAGGGTTTGCTCATAAATTCCTAATAGGGATTCTCATACTTTTCTCACACTTTTCTCATAACTAAAACACTTTTTCTACAAACTCACAAATAAGAGATCCCCCGTTTGAATTTATGGGATAAACCCCACCCCTCGTTTTTTTATGCGAACTACATGGACTTTAATGCCTTTATAGGCTACGTAGGCGTCTCGGGGTAAAATCCAAGACTCGAGTCCTATTCTCACTTTCTCTCTCATTTTCTATCTTCTCTAAATCCAATTTTCTTATATTCTATATAGTTGTTCTTAGTGACATATTACTCCATATGTGTTATCGTTCCATTATAACGATCAACATAAGGGTAATCGCGTAAATCTTATTTTCTAATAATATTTTTATACCTTCCTACGGATGACTCGCTTTATCTCTTCCATGATACAAGTAGAGGATTCCTATCTCCACTATATATATACACATGCACACATATCACGGGGAAAATAAAAAAAGGGAAAATAGCAAACATCCATGAGAGACCGAAAGGGCGGAATGGGTGCCTAACACCTTCCCATTTCGTAACTTAGCCTCCGAACCCTTCTCGAATCATTTTGGTTTCGTATGCACCAGTATGTCTTCGGATGCCGTCCTTCGGGATGGCTTCCTCCTTTTTCTTTTGTCCGTTTTGAGTAAAATAGACTGGCGACTCTAAATCTCTCTACATTTTTACACCTCATCTCAAATGACGTCGGCCGAAGCTCTCCCGAGAGGGACGCGCGGGACCCTAGGATCCTTACTTCACGCGCCCGCTCACGGCGAGGATCAGGGATGGACATAGTGGTAACTCTGCTGGGGACTTGATATGTTTTGAGGACTTGACTCGATTTACATGGATGTTATATTTGTTTATATTTCCCCATATCTGCATGTTCCCCCTTTTTCATGTGTATCCCATACTTATGCTTCTGTTCACACACTTGTAGAAAATTCTCCATGTACACTTCACACCACGTGCACCTAGGATCACATATATCCACATGTTGCACGCATCACCCATCCATATTTGGTGTACCTTTGGTACTTGTACTTTTCTCCCTGTTTGGCATAATCAAGAAAAGCATTCTCATCATAAGATACTAATAAGAGAATCATGCATGAATCACACGACATCACCAAAGAGCATTATCATTGACCAAATTTTACCCAGTAACTGGAGGGTCACTTTGTGATGGGCGCTGGTCCGGCAGGGTGCAGTTAGCCTAAGCGATATGACTCTCACCTTCCATTGGCCAAGTACCATCGGCGTATATCTAACGGTTCCCCTGCATCATACCGCTTGACCGAAGTCATGATGGGAGGTATATCGCAGGGAATTCATTCACGTACGCCGAGTATATCGAATTCTCTCTCACCCGTACCATGCCCATGAGGTATATAGTAAGGCAATTCACGTACACTCAGGTATATCAAATGGCTTGTCCACACGTACCGATTGCCCACAAGAGCAAGACGTATATCGTGGAAGTGATGCCAAAGGGGGGAACCCATTCCGAGTCACCCAACCAACTACATACCCGTATATAGGTGTTAGACCTAGGACACGCACTTTAGATTATCGATTTCAACCCGAAACTCTGTCGAAATTCCGGGTCGGCCTCCCGCTCAAATTTTTACTCATTTTTAAAACGGGACCCTGTCCGTGAGACTGGTTACAAGTCCAGCCATAGCTTTGCATATTAAAAACTCCACTTTTCCAGGCTCGGGTCTCATGCGTCATTGCATTTAGGAGAATTAAATACAAGTGAGAACATAATAATCGTAATGATCATGTTGAGTTCTGTTTCCAAAAATATTTCTCCTTCTTTATCAAAAATCCAAAAATAATTTCTTCCCTTTTTCTTAAAAATAAATCCCATTCTACGCCTTCTCAGGTCAATCGCAAGCCCTTGGCCTGGCTCCCTATTAGCTTTGGTCTTCAGTCAAATCACCCCAGAGTTTCATCTATTCCTCTACTACTTCTTCCGAATCCAGAATCCACCCACTTTCCATGGAGAATACAGATCAAGTACCAGTCATACAGGCGGATCTGATGGCAGTCCTAGCTCAGCTCGTATCCAAGATTGACAACCTCCAAACTGAGGTCCGAGAGATGCAACGAAACTAGGTTCCTATTCCTCAAGATCCCGAGGCCCTATTCCCTCGTGCTATGGTTCCACCCGAGCCTATCTGGGTTCCCGAAGAATATCAGCATGCTCCACGTGCCCCTCCTGTCAATGGGCCGCCGCCTGCTCAGCTTCCGATGCCAAATATTGCCCAGCCTGTGGCTAACCTGCCTATGGTCGTTGATCCAAAAGAGGAGGAGTTGAATAAAGTCAAAGAGAATCTCAAGATGCTCAACAATAAGTTCGACCAAGTCAGAATCTTTGGGAATTACATAGACTACACCCACATGTCTCCTTATCCTAAAGTGAGGTTACCCGAGAAGTTCAAGATGCCAAATATTAAGAAGTTTGGAGGGAGTGGACCCCCGATTGTTCATCTTCGCAGTTATCATCATTCCATGACTCTACTAAGGGATTATGAAGGAGTGATGGCCCAATTGTTTCAGCAAACTTTGAAGGATAGTGCTCTCCGATGGTTTTTATCTCTCGAGGAATCCAAAATTCATAGCTGGGAGGATGTAACCCGAGAATTCGTGTCGCAATACAAATACAACAAAGAGCTTGAGGTCACCCATCATGATTTAGAGCTTCTCAAATAGAACCCTGGGGAATCAGTCAGTAACTTCATAACCTGGTGGAGGGAGCAAGCAGCTACCATGACTAATCGGCCATCTGAGGAAGAACAGTTCAACATAGTGAAGAACTTCTTGCCCCCTATCCGAGCAACAATGGAAGGATAATACTATCCCCACTTCTGAGCTCTCAGAGAAGCGGGAGTAGAAATTAAGGAAAGCCTTGTTAAAACAGAGGTTGAACCGAAGAAGGTGTCCGGACAGTTCACCCTTAAAAAGTATGACAAGCCTGTCGGTGCTACAGTCTCAACCATCAATAACATCTCCCAACCAACCACATCATGGGCACCATAAAGCCGACCTGTCCCCATCCGAAGGGAATACACTGAGCTCCATGCTCCCCTCTCCAAAATTTACCAAGCCCTATTAAGCCGAAACCTCATCAAACCCTTGGATCCCTGTCCATTGCCAAATCCACTCCCAAGAAACTTCAAGGCCGACGCTCATTGTGCCTTTCACCAAACTGCTGGTCATACCACCGACCAATGCTTTCACCTTCGAAACATAATCCAAGATCTCATTGATCGGGGTACCATCGCCCCACCAGCCAATCCTAAGCCAAACACTACTCACAATCCACTCCCAAATCATACCAATGCCATCTTCTTAGAAGATATCCCAGATTTCGATCCCTCAACTCAAATCACACCCATATACTCTCCTAAACCTCTTCAAATTTGCCTATATTTCCTCCTACACCCTACTAGCCTCGCTGATCAAGCACTGTCACTCCTTACCAGAGCATGCATCGCTGTCCTTACCCGTTCTGAAAATGGAAATATGGAGTTGTCAGAGGTGTTAAACCAACTCCTAGAGTTCGGGCTAAAATTTCCCTCATAGATGGTCATCGATTGCCAAAGGTTCATTACATTGTTCTTAGAAGCACGAAAGTGGGCCCGAGATTCAGACAGGTGGGTGGTACCAACCGATGAAGTCAGCCTAGATGATGTTGTCTAAATTATAGCATAATTATTCGGGCAAACCAACAGCATTTGTAGTATCACCGTGTAACTTGACATTTTAAAGCTACAAGGGCGTTTGGTCCCTTCAACCATACATATGCCCATAAAATGGGAAGACCTGTGTAAAAAACATGTTAAAGTTGTGGAATTCATTGTGCTGATACCAAATTTAGTCTGCTGACATGGCTCAATTAAGTGGAGATACGTGGCAATCTACGTAGCAATAACAAACACTTCTGAACAACACCTTGACTTCGAGGAACTCAATTTCCCCGAACAACCCAGATACTCCGAGCAGTAGGTGTTCTCCGAGAAACTTTACTGCACCGAGCAACTCATGGATACCGAGATACTTAGATGGTCCGAGCAGCTTAGGCGATCCGAGCTGCACCTCGATCAGAGCATTTATTACCAGACAATTAAGAGGATTAAATGCGCATTAAATGCTGATTATTATCATACATATGTATATGCTTATTGAACAACTATGTATTATCCTTTTACATGTACAGCCTCAAGGCTATAAATACATTGTATCATCCTCATTGTAGGGGGACTCGAAATTCTTGGTAAAAACCTCGTTATCGAGAATTCCCAAACACTCAGCAATAACAAAAACAGTGGACATAGGCCATTCTTTTAAGGCTGAACCACTTTAAAAATTCTTTTGTCTTATTTATTTTATCTGTGATTAAATAATTAGAGTTAATATAATTTTTTACATCAACAGATTGGCGCCGTCTGTGGGAAACGACTATAATTATCGTTTTTCACCAAAAACAATTTATTATCAATGGCTGACAATCCTGAATCCAGCAATCGAAACGCTGGAAACCCCCCAAATCCATATGCTCCTCCAAATGTCCAAGATCTAGCTGGAATTATGGCCAGTTTGGCTCAAGGCCAGACAACCATGCAAGAAACTATGCGACAACTCATGCAAACTATCCAGGGTGGAGTGTCAACCCATTCAGGACAACGAAGTGTTCAAAGAAATACTCGTTTACTTTCTTCACGCATTAGGCAAAGAAATTCATATCGCACTAAGAAATCTGATGATTTTTCTTACCAACTGGGTCGAACTTCATCAGTACGAGCCACAGATACTGAACGAAACATCACTCTCTCTCCAGAAAGGATTAGTGCATTGGAAAGACTAAGTAGGATCTCTCCTTTTGATCGATTGGGCCCTCGGAAGAATAAAAGTCCTCCTAAGGCTGTGTCGAGAAACTTTCAACGACCATCTGATCTAAGAGAAGGTTCTGCCCAATCGCACCCAGTTGCTCGACGAGATAGATCCCAGGAGGTGAACTCAATACAATCAGTTGCTCGAACCAAAAGGCCCAATGAGGGAAATGATGTGTGGAAAGGCTCTATTCAGCGGTTAGAGGATAGATTAGGGTAAATGGCTAAGGCCAAGAATCCTCTACAAAGAACTTTTGTCCAAGGGACACCTTTTGTCCAGGAAATTGTGGATTTTCCCACACCCTCAAATTTCAAAACACCTGTTGTGACTCCTAAATATGATGGAAAAACCGACCCTGTCCTTCATATAGAGCAATACCAAGCTGCTGCCGACATCTATGCTATGCCATATGAGATGAGATGCAGGGCATTCTCGGGAACTCTTACAGGATCTTCTCAAATATGGTACAATAATCTTCCTCGGGGTAAGATTTAAACTTTCTTTCAACTGGCCGAGCTCTTCATTGGAAACTTCTGTTTTGGAGCAAAACCGGTTAAACGAGTAGCACACTTGTTAAGTGTTAGACAAAAAGCAGGTGAGAGCACCAGAGATTATATAACTCGTTTCGATAACGAGAAACTCGAAGTTATTGATTATGAGGAAAAGACAGCGATTACTGCTCTGATGAGTGGGCTATTGCCTAACAAGTTGTACTATACTTTGGCAAAAAATCCACCCAGAACCATGTCAGAACTGATGGCAAAAGCGGCCAAGATCATGAACGCCGAGGAGGCTATGGCTGCGAAAAATAACATGGACACCAAAGAGACCAAGGTGGTGGTTGATAAGGCTAAAAAGAAAGAGCATAAGAACAATGGTGGTGACAAGCAGTAAAAAACAAAGCCATCATGGGAGGTATTAAAGAAATTCAAAAATTATACTCCTTTGAAGGTAGACATCAACCACATTTTAGAAGAAATCAAGAACAACGATGAGCTAAACTGGCCAGAGAAAATGAAGTCAGACCCTGACAGGAGGAATAAGGCCAAATATTACGAGTTCCACAAAGATCATGGACACACGACCAAAAATTGCATAGCTCTTCAGAATGAGATTGAAGCACTCATTAGACGAGGAAAACTGGAAAAGTATGTTGATCGTAGAAATGAAAGAAGAAGAAGCGACCGAGCAAGAGAGAGGTCTAGATCTCCTCGTCGAACAGAGGAGAACAAGAAAAGAGACCATGAAGATGATCCCAAATATGACCCCGATCTCCCCAAAAGACCAAGGCAGCCAGAACGTGAGGTATTTTCAATAAGTTTTGGATCATTTGATTGTAATGTTATTACAGGTGGAGATGCAGGAGGTGGAGACCTTACTGTAAAAAGAAAAGCTTACCTCAATGAGGCTCAAGCCTGTTCATATATTCAACGAATAAACTTGGCTGAAGATGATCACCCGAGGAAGGTCAACAAAGAAAAACTGGTCATCGGTTTCTTAAAGAACAACCTTTCAGGTGTGCTGTATCCTCATGATGACCCATTGGTGATCAAAATGAGAATGAAGGAAGTGATGATCTCGAGAGTACTGGTTGATAATGGTAGCTCGACTGATATTATGTTCTACTCATGCTTTGACAGCTTAAATCTAAAGTTGTCTCAGTTGGAGCCTTATCACAGGCCCCTCATCGATTTTGCGGGTGAGAAAGTTTTTCCACTTGGGACGATCAAGTTGGATATGTTCATTGGTACATGGCCTGCTTATCGAACAGAAAGAGTACGCTTCTTCATGATGGATAAGAATGTCCGATCAGCCTACAATATAATCATGGGAAGGGTAGGATTGAAGAAGTTCGAAGCAGTACCATCCACGGTACATCAATGCCTGAAATTTCCAACCAATTTTGGAGTAGGAGTTATAAAGGGTGACCAAAAAGTAGCTCGGGAATGTTACTACTCATCTGCCGAGCAGGAAGAGCTGGAGGAATCTAGGAAAAAGACTACTACCTACCAAGTGGATGAAGGTGCAGAGATTGAAACATTGGATCCTAGAGACGAGTCGCAACTCGTGAAAGGTCAGGTGGGGGAAGCTACTGAAAACATCATTTTGGACGACGAGTATCCAGAACGAACAACTTAGATAGGTTCATCGTTAGATGACTCACTAAAACAGGAATTGATAGTTTTCCTAAAAAGCAGAAAACAAACTTTTGCTTGGAGTCATGAGGATATGCCCAGAATAGACCCAAATTTCTTATGTCACGAGCTCAATGTGAATAAGGAGATCAAGCCAGTGAAGCAGAGAAGAAGAGTGTTCAGCCCCGAGAAGAACCAAGCTATACAGGAGGAGGTCGAGAAGCTTTAGAAAGCTTGTTTTATTGAAGATGTTAAATACCCAGACTGGTTAGCAAATGTGGTGATATTGAAAAAGAAGAATAACAAATGGATGATGTGTGTAGACTTCATCGATCTCAACAAGGCATGCCCAAAGGATCATTTTCCCTTGCCCCGAATTGATCAATTAGTGGATCCTACATCAGGACACGAGCTGCTGAGCTTCATGGATGCTTATTCTGGTTACAACCAGATCAAAATGAAACCTGAAGATAGGGAGAGTACCTCTTTCATAACCCCTAGGGGAAATTATTGTTATAATGTTATGCCTTTTGGTTTGAAAAATGCAGGTGCAACATATCAGCGGCTGATGAACAAGGTGTTTGCAGAGCAAATCAGTTGCAATATGGAAGTTTATGTTGATGATATGCTGACAAAGAGCAAGAGAGTTGCTGACCATCTAGTTGACTTAGGCCAGACCTTTTATCAATTAGATAAATATCAAATGAAGTTGAACCCGACCAAATGCATATTCGGAGTACGAGAAGGCATGTTTCTCGGGTATATTGTCAATCAATGAGGCATTGAAGCAAACTCTGAAAAGATCAAAGCTCTATTGACACTACGATCTCCAACGACGAAGAAAGAAGTGCAAAGTTTTACAGGGCGGGTAGAAGCACTTAACAGATTTGTATCGCGAGCAACTGATAGATGCCACCCATTCTTCAAAACTCCCCGAAAGACTTTCAAATGGAATGAAGAATGTGAGAAAGCTTTTCAAGAATTGAAGAAATATTTGGGAGCATCTCCACTATTGTCCAGGCCAGTGATGGGAGAAAGATTGTACTTATATCTGACAGTTTCAGAAAATGCAGTCAGCTCGGCATTAATAAGAGTGGAGGATGGAGTACAAAAACCAATTTATTACACTAGTAAGGCCTTCCGAGGAGCAGAGATCAGATATCCAAAACTGGAAAAGTTGGCACTGGCGCTGATCGAGGCGAGTAGAAGAATGAGGCCATACTTCCAGGCTCATACCATAGTCGTGTATACCGATATGCCGTTGAGGCAAGCTCTTCATAAGCCAAAAAAATCAGGGAGATTGATGTCTTGGGCAATAGAACTCGGTGAATATGATATAATTTATGAGCCAAGATCGGCACTAAAAGGGCAGGCAGTAGCAGATTTTATAGCAGAGTTCACCTACCCTGATACCTCCGAGGAGCAAAAGACAAATACCGACCAACTTGTGGATGTTACAGGATCATCGAATTTAAACCCCGATCAACTTACGTTGGTCGATGAACAAAAGAAGTTGGTCGACGAGCAAGAGAAGTTGGTCGGCGAGTAAGAGAAGCTTGTCGATAAGAAGCAAGAAGCGCTGGATGAGGAAAAAGGAAGCAGCAAATGTTTCATCGAGGAACTCTGTCCAATCAAAAATTTGAAGACGAGGTACCTATATGGAACCTATATGTGGATGGATTATCTTGCACTACATGCTATGGGACAGGAATTATTTTAAACAGCCCGGATGAGGTCGATATGGAATATGCTCTGCGCTTCCAATTCAAAGATTCTAATAATGAGGCTGAATATGAAGCTATGATTGCAGGCCTTAATCTGGAAAAAACCATGGGGGCAGAGCAAGTTATTGTATTTAGTGACTCGCAATTGATCGTAAATTAAATAATGGGAGTATATGCAGCCAAAGGAGAATTAATGATCAGGTATCATGCAAAAGCGATGGAAATTTTATCAAGTCTAATGGCCGTGCAGATAATTAGAATACCAAGATTGGAGAATGCCAGAGCAGATGCCTTAGCTCGTTTAACATCAGCCACACGCACCAAGCTACGGAAAACAATCCCAATTGAAGTCTTGGCTAGTTAGAGCATAGATGAAGATCTTATGATGAACTTTATTACCCTTGATTTAGGACCATCTTGCATGGATCCTATCAGGACATACATTGAAGAAGGGTATTTGCCAACTGATAAACTAGCAGCCAAGAAACTAAAGTTTAAAGTTGCTCGTTATGTATTAACCAATGGTGTTCTATATAGACGAGGAATTATAGCTGGCTTGCAGAGATGTGTACATCCCACCGAGGTGAAAGACTTGATCGAAGAAGTCTATGAAGGGTCTTGTGGAGCCCATGTAGCAGGTCGGACACTTCTGCAAAAGATAATGATGCAGAGATACTATTGGCCGATAATGAGGGTTGATTGCATAGCCTATGCAAAAAAATATGACAAATGTCAACGCTTCTCCACTATTCGAAGATATCCCCAAGCATTGTTGACACCCATTACTTCCCCTTGGCCATTTGCCATATGGAGAATTGACTTGGTTGGGCCACTTCCAACGACTAGAGGAAGATTTAAATATCTCGTCGTCGCAGTGCATTACTTTACTAAGTGGGTGGAGGCCGAGCCTCTTGTCGACATGACGTACAAAAAAGTGTACCAATTTATTTGGAAAAATATCATCTGTAGATATGGTCTTCCCCATGCATTCATCACTGACCATGGAACACAATTTGATAATGAGGAGTTCGCTGCATATTGTCATTAGTCGAACATACTAAAAACCCACTCTGCACCAGGCCATCCCCAAAGCAATGGGCAAACTGAAGTGACAAACAGGACACTGCTGAATGGCTTGAAGAAAAATTAAATAATTCAAAGGCAAATTGGATCAACGAGCTACATTCTGTACTATGGGCTTATCGTACTACTCCTCGAGCAGCAACAGGAGAATCTCCATATATGATGGCATTTGGAAGTGAAGCTGTTATACCTGCCGAACTGGGCCTCCCAACACACCGAGTGCTGAACTTCAATTCCCCTATCAGCGACTTGATGAGAAGGTTAGACTTGGACATGCTCGAGGAAGTTAGAGAAGAAGCAACCATCAGGAATGTTGCTTACCAGCAAAGAATATCTTTGTTCTACAACAAGAGAGTGAAGAAATGCAACCTGAAAGAAGGGGACTATGTGCTGAAGAAAGTAATTCAAAAACACAATAAACTGGAAGCTAACTGGCATGGGCCCTACTGAGTAACAGAGGTTGTTCGACCAGGGACATATAGAATTGAAACTTTAGAAGGGGAAGAGTTTAAGAATGCATGGAATGCAAAGCATCTTCGTAAATATTATCAATAGTCTCATCTCTATGTAATGCAGTTTTCTTCGATATGAATAAAGTTTTGGTTATTTCTCCCAATTCTCTCTTTTTGTTGAAATTTTTTTGGAGTACTAGTGCTGCACACTACGCATCAAGCCCAGAAATACCAACTCCGGTTGGTTGGGAAGAAAATCCTCCAACTATAAGTTGGTCGGGAATAAAAATTTCCCAGAAATACCAACTCCGGTTGGTTGGGAACAAAAATTTCCCAGAAATACCAACTCCTATTGGTTGGGAAGAAAATGCACCAACTATAAGTTGGTCGGGAACAAAAATTTCCCAGAAATACCAACTCCGGTTGGTTGGGAACAAAAATCCACCAACTATAAGTTGGTCGGGAATAAAAATTTCCCAAAAATACCAACTCCGGTTGGTCGGGAACAAAAATTTCCCAGAAATACCAACTTCAGTTGGTTGGGAAGAAAATCCACCAACTATAAGTTGGTCGGGAATAAAAATTTCCCAGAAATACCAACTCCAGTTGGTTGGGAACAAAAATTTCCCAGAAATACCAACTCCGATTGGTTGGGAAGAAAATCCACCAACTATAAGTTGGTCGGGAATAAAAATTTCCGAGAAATACCAACGCTGGTTGGTTGGGAACAAAAATTTCCCAGAAATACCAACTCCGGTTGGTTGGGAACAAAAATTTCCCAGAAATACCAACTCCGGTTGGTTGGGAAGAAAATCCACTAGCTATAAGTTGGTCGGAAATAAAAAAAATTACCAACTAAGGTTGGTCGAGAACGAAAGACACCAACTCCGGTTGGTCGGAAACAGTTGGTTATGGCATTTTAAATACTTGGTCAAAAAACGAAATATCATCAACTCTGGTTGTTCGACAAATGATTATCATCAATTTAAGATAGTCAACAATAAATTTTCACCAACTTTAGTTGATCAGCAATTTAAAGTAACACAAAATATTTCTATCTTTTTAACAGATATACTTGCACATTCATTAGTAAATAAAAAGAAATGTTTTACAAAATATTTCCAA
Source organism: Sambucus nigra (assembly GCA_949130495.1). Lineage (NCBI taxonomy): Eukaryota > Viridiplantae > Streptophyta > Magnoliopsida > Dipsacales > Adoxaceae > Sambucus > Sambucus nigra. The sequence goes on from OX422215.1 coordinate 545,088,707, forward strand.
GACAATCGCAATTGCAAGTAAAACTAGAAGTCTTTCATTAAATCTAGAGCAAAATACATCGAGAATGAAATACATATTAATTATTACATCAAGATTCCTATTCTATTGGTTTCTTCCCCTCTACTTTTGAAACAGGTTCCTCGCCAGCAGGAGGATCGTCTAAAGCATAAGGGGAATTTATGAAATTAAGGTCTTTGAGCATCCTGATGTTCATCACAAATGGCCGATCGAGTAGATGCTCCGGGCGAGATATCTCAACATTGGAATGGAGACTGTAGTCGCCAAGATATTTGGAAATCAAACACTGAAGGATTGCCCGAGCAGGAATCCAGCTCATGTCGAGTTTAAATGGTGGCACTGGAAGGTCAAGCAACCCAGGATTATAGTAATCCCACAAATAGTGACCTTGTTCCAATTGTAGCACACACAAGGCATTTAACAATCCTTGCTTATACCCCTCATTGTTCGACTGCTGAATCCGGTCATCGAGGTGATAGAGGGCTTCATTATAGCCAGCCATCTAAAATTCTCTAGGTTGCTTGTGGAATTGATAAGTCAACCTTTCCAGCTGCTCGTGGAGATTTTTTATGAAAAGTTCTTTATTCTCCAAGGCAGAATTTTGTGTAGAGAGCTGCTCATCCAAATTCATAATTTTCTTGGACATCTCTGCTAATGCTTGATTCTTCGCTTTTAGCTAAAAGGCCTGATTCTCCAAAGCTGATTGAGTTCTTTGCTCTTCAATAGTAAGCTAAGCAGCTCTTGCTCATCCCCGAGAACCTCTTGCTCGACCGCGAGAAGAAGTAGAGGCTCCAGTTCTCTTCAAAGTCTCCAATTCGTCTCTCAAATTGGCATTTTCAACCTCTAAGAAAGAGAAACCATCGTCGTTGACAGGGACTAAGGCGTTCGAGGAAGATGCTGCAAACTTCAACTGAGATATCTCTCCTCCCAGTTTATTGTTTTCCTGCTCCAGTAACTTAGCTATCTGCCTGTGCTCTTCGACCTGGGTCTTCAAAGTTCTCTCCCTCACATCATAGGCAGCAATCAATCTATCATATCCTTTATCAGCACTTAGTTGTTGATACTTCTTCTCATATCCCTGGTGAAAAAGGGCTGTAGACTCCTTGTATTGTTGTTGAAGCTCCTCAAGAGTGCCCTAGAGGTCTTCAATCATTTCATAATACACTGCATTGTTAGCCACTTCTCGGTCGAGCAGACACTTTAAATACTGGTAGGCTGCAACTTCTTGCTCTTAATCATCTTGACCGAGGATATCAATGATTTGAGCTTCAGTCATATCTGTATGACCAGCTTTAAAGTACTCATTGCATTGTCTCAATAATTTTGTATCATGAGCTGACAAGAGTTCCATTCTAGCCATAAACTAGTAAAGAGAAGAGATGGAAAGAATCAATAAAATACAGACAAAGCGAGAAGAAGAGAATCAACAGTATGAACAATCAAAACTTCAAATTTTATTGCATTGTAAAAGAGAAGTACATAGTTCAGAGTTACAATTGACAAAGAAAATAAAACAGAGAGAAAAGTCCAAACAACTCTACACCTTCTCCTTGTCTCCCAAAACTTTCTCGGGAGGCTGGGATGAAGAGGAAGGTTACTTGGATGGCACAGAAGGTTGCTCAGTGGGTGCTGGAAGCTGCTCGGCTGAAATATTGGTTAACTGGAGTTGCTCGATAGGAGTAATAGTTGGTTGGGGCTGTTCGTAGCGGAGTTCAATAGTAGGTAATTGATCCCCGACCATTATAGAAGATTCCTCGGAGGCAGCTTTGTCCTCTTCTTCTTCCCCGGGAGTAGGAGGAGGGCCAGGAATGTGTCGCTGAAACATGTCGGAGTTCTCATCGACATTCATCTCTGTCAGAGCATCCACCCAACCATTCCTGAAGTATTTGAGGCTTCCATACTCCATTTGTGAGACCATGGAAGCCAAACCCTTATTCCAACCTTTGTCCCAGCCAGCACTGAAGGACTTTTTCACAGCCAATTTTATTTTCAATTTCTCCGAGGAAAGCTTCTCTGACATAAGCTCTTCAAAAACCTTCAATTTATTCTCCACTTCTTCCTTCTGACGATTTACTTCATAAAGACTGTTTAACTCTTCCTTAGCAGACTTGAGCTTACTTTCAAGCTCTCCAGCATTTTGGAGCTTCCCCTCGAGCTCTTTGTTCTTCTCCTCCAAGTCTTTTATTTTCTTCTCCAACCCCTTGGAGACTTCAACAGCTTGATCTCTCTCCTGCTCGATGGAATTAAGCTTTTTCTCCCAAGCAGCTTTATCATCGACATACTTCTGACGAGAATCTGTTAAAGACTGCGTCAGACCTACAAAATCCTCCTCTACACAACCAGAGGATATGGACGCCTTGATGGCTTCGTCCTTCTTCAGAATTGTATTGAAACAAGTTACCAACTAGAAAAAGGAAATAGCTGTAAGTTAGTGCTAGCACATAACATGGAAAAATAAAAGTTTAAATTAGCAATACTTACTGAGGCAATGTACTGAGATGCCAAAGTGGTAACCCTATCCCGAGAAAGATTTTCTTCAATACCTTGGATCTCGGGGATGATCCAAGACTTCACCGAGCTCATGGCAGAGCTCGGAGCAATAAAAATGGGAACACCACTTCCAGTTGTCGGGAGCTGAGAGATGGATTCAGCCAAATTGACCGAGGAACTCTTCTTCAGATTCCTCGTGGGAACATGAACATTCTCGACCAAGGATGTCGTCTTAGTCGGTGATATAACTATAACCTCGCTTGGAGAGGAAACAGCTGCAACCTTGCTCGGAGCCACAGGGGGCTTCTCGACAACCTTCACAGTAACAGCTGGAGGAGGTGCATCAAGTTGTCTTGTCCCTTCGGGGACATCCTGCTTGCTTTTATTTGCCTTTCCAGCAACAGAGGCAGATTTCTCGAAGGGGGCAGGAGCTCTTCTTCTCTTCATTCTTTCACTCAGAGGAATATGTGACTCAGGTGAAGAACTTTCAGAAGCTGGTACTGGTTCTACGTCACTTATCACTGGACGAACAGTAAAAGACGAGATGTAACTCTTGTATTGTAACAAGTATGAAGCTGATCTGATGTGTTCGTCAGCAACAATTTGATGCAAACCCCATATAAGTTTCAGATGATTTAAATTAACTTTTGTCTCTTTTGGTGACATTCTCTTGCTGTCAACTGCAAATAAATCAAAATTAAAATATCAGTGACACATTTTATCAAACACAAAGAAAGCATAATTTTAAAAATAAATTAAAATAAAAACAACCTATCCCATTGCCATATAGAGGGCATCTAGGACCCTGATACACAACATTTCCAGTTAGTGGAGCATGTTGCCAATTTTTCATAACAACACCATGCTCGAAATAATCCCTATTGGCATCTGGGAGATTAACCACTAAAGCCCTATTTAAAAACCTAGTTTTCAAGTAAAAAGTACTGTCGCTGACACCCCATCTATAGCAAAACATAATTTCTGGAATTCCTATACGAGTTCCATGAATCTAATTTAATCTATGAACTCCATTAACTATTCTCCATGTATTGGGAGATATTTTTGCAGGAACCATGTCAAAATATTGACAGAATTCCAGACACAAAGGGTTTGGGGGAAAAGAAAAACCACATTCAGCTACAAAGAGACTGGGGAACCAATGTCCCTCAGCCAAACGAAAATAATCTGAAGGTTTAGAAAGTTCCTCCAAAACAACCCATAAAGGAATAGAGAAATCAGAACGAAACTTATCAAGCAACTCAACAAGGTAAACCATGGTGAATAAAGGAAATAAAAGAGAAGGAAGAAGATCTTACAGAAAAAAGATGTATCTGTTGACAACGAACGATGAAAATGATGAACGCACAAGAGAGAGAGGAAATGGAAAACTCAAAAGATACAGATTTGAAAAAGTAAAAGACGATAAGATTTTCTACAACGCTTAAATACCTTACCTTGGGAAGGAGTACGAATAATGATTACAAAGAGAGACGTTTGCGCTACCGGCGGCTAAAAGGACAAAAAGGGCGCGGAGACCGAAGCAGTTAGAAAATTTCGAAAAGTCTGATTCAATGAATTCAAAAAGAAAAATAAATGTAAAGAAAACGCTCCTAAATTTCAGGATAACCATTTAATCCCGCCATATTTCGAGAAGAATGTTCCACACTCCTCAATCTCGAACTGTGAAACATTGGGGGCTTTTGTTGATACCAAATTTAGCCTGCTGACATGGCTTAATTAAGTGGAGACACGTGGTAATCTGCGTAGCAATAACAAACACTTCTGAACAACACCTTGACTTCGAGGAACTCAATTTCCCCAAACAACCCAGATACTCCGAGCAGTAGGTGTTCTCCGAGGAACTTTACTGCACCGAGCAACTCATGGATACCGAGATACTTAGGCGGTCCGAGCTGCACCTCGATCAGAGCATTTATTACCAGACAATTAAGAGGATTAAATGCGCATTAAATGTTGATTATTATCATACAGATGTATATGCTTATTGAACAACTATGTATTATCCTTTCATTGTAGGGGAACTCGGAATTTCTTGGTTAAAACCTCGTTATCGAGAATTCTCAAACACTCAGCAATAACAAAAACAGTGGACGTAGGCCATTCTTGTAAGGCTGAACCACTTTAAAAATACTTTTGTCTTATTTATTTTATCTGTGATTAAATAATTAGTGATAATCTAATTTTTTACATCAACACATTGACTTTACATGGAAATATAGAATTGTTGCCACCGGATGGGGGAAAGAATTCAAAGATTCGAGTGAAGAACAAGCTTTAGGAAGAACTGACCCAGTAGCCGACATATGTGGAATGATATCATTTGAAGAACTCCTCAGAGAAATAAATAGGGTGACAGAACAACCTGAGATTGATGAGGAAATGGGATTCATGTTCTTCCCTTCTTTAGTAAATCACATGACCAGGTCAGGGAAACATTACCAGGTTCCAAGCTCACTACCAACAAATGACAAAGGGAAGGGCGTTGAAAACCTTCCTATGCCAGAGATGACCATCGAGGAGAGAAAGATCCTCGATCAACTGAAGAAAACTCAAGCTAATATCACTCTATGGGGGATTTTCATGTCTTCCAAGCTGCACAGAAATGCTTTAATCAAGCTTCTCACTGGACCCACAGTTCCTCCTTCTACCACACCAAAAGAAGCGATAAATCTGGTCGGATCCTTGACCTCTACCCGAATGCTATCATTTTCTGAACAATAAATCCCCAGAATTGGGCCAAATCACAATCATGCACTTAACATCTCCGTCAAAGTTATGGGGAAGGCCGTGCCACTCTCTCTTGTCGATAACGGATCCGCCTTGAATGTCTGCCCACTGAGAACCTTCAAGTGTTTAGGCCTGAAAGAAAGTGAACTCGCTCCAAACTTCGCCGTTGTACGTGCCTACGATAATACCCGCTGGGAGGTGATGGGATCCATAAAACTTGTAATACGGGCTAGCCCTATAAACCCTGTCGTTGAATTCTAAGTCATAGACATCCCAGCTTGTTTTAACCTGTTGCTCGGACGACCCTGGCTCCACAGTATCAAGGGTGTGTCTTCCTCACTCCATCATAAATTGAAGTTCTTCGCCGACGGGCGAGTCATCACCATTTTGGGCGACGACAAAAATATCGAGGGTACAAGCACCAGCAGTCCAATCCTTGAGATACAGCATGGGTCAAATGATATGCTCCTATCAGGATTCCGAGTTGAGCCACTCCTACCCCCGACAGGGGATGGTTTCAAAGAAAGTGTTTGTCCTAAATATAACCCTCATGGCAATGTCAATGTGATTCAGATGTTCAGAAACATGCACTTTATCCCAGACTGGGTCTAGGGCAAAGGCAGCAAGAGATACTTGAGCCCATCGAACTGAAGAAAGCTTTCTCTCCTTATGGCTTGGGGTATCAACCATCAGAACAAGAACTCAAAATGATCCACCAGTCTCGACCAAAGAGAAGATTAGACTACATCCCAACTACCCCAGGAGACTCCTTGAATGGACGATTCATCAAAAAAGGTGAAGACTTCCCCTTTTGCGATTTTCCAGAACCATGGTATGACCACACAGACAAGAAGATGAATTCTGGAATGGAGATATTTTTCCAAGATAGCTACTCATGGGCCGAAAGTTTCCAACACCGAGTACAACCGCTCATCAAAGATATCGAAGAGACTGAGGAAAGTGATTTCAAAGATTCCTTCAACTTACAAACACTGGGGTTGGCACTCTACATGGTTCATTCAGGCACTACATCAATGGATCCATCCCATCTGATTAAAGTTGTTGATACACCCCTCCTCAACTGTCATGCTGCGCCAGTTCTACCTCTTAAAATCTCCCTTAACCCCAATGTTTACCTTATTTCCTTTTCTACTGTCTATCCTTGTTCAAATGTAATCGAGACCTTTTTTGATAAGGTTCTCAATGTTGTTTTTCCTATCAATGAAATAAATGAAGATTTTGAGTATCTTGCTGTGCCTTACATTAATTGTTTGGATTCTAATCGAACTTTTGATGATGATGATTTTTCAAATGAACAATTCTTAACTGATATAAATAAGGTTAATAATAAACAAGATAAAATGAAGAAGAGACTGTTGTTATTAATCTCAATTTTAGTAGCCAACTGCACGAGATTAGGATAGGGACTACCCTTGAAGAGCATGAGCGCGCACAACTCGAAGAATTACTAAAGGAATTTGTGGATATCTTTGCATGGTCCTATGATGATATACCCGGCATTGATCCTGAAATAGCTCAGCACGAGATCCCCACTCTCCCAGATTACAAGCCGATTAAACAAAAATTGAGAAAGCTCTGCACCGAATGGTCGCTCAAGGTCAAAGAAGAGGTGGTCAAACAGTTAAACGTGGGCTTCATTCGTGCGATTGAATATCCCACATGGCTAGCCAACATAGTACATGTGCCGAAATCAGGAGGGAAGATTCGAATGTGTGTGGACTACCGAGATTTAAACAAATCCTCTCTAAAGGACGATTATCCGCTACCCAATATCGACATGATCGTGGACAACACGGTCAGTCACGCTCTCAAGTCATTCGTCGACGGGTTTGCCGGATACAACCAAATCAAGATGCACCCAGACCACCAAGAAAAAACCACATTCATCACCCCATGGGGAACCTTTTGCTACATCCTCATGCCATTTGGTCTCAAGAATGCGGGGGCTAACTACTAAAGCGCTGCCACAACCATCCTACACGAACTGATTCATAAAGAAGTCAAGGTTTATGTGGATGATATGATTATCAAGTCCAAAACTAGAGAAGGTCATGTTCCCGCTCTCCGGAAGTTCTTCGAACGACTGCGACGGTATCAGATGAGACTCAATCCACAGAAGTGTGTCTTCGGCGTTACAAAAGAAAAACTCTTGGGATTCATGGTCAGTGAAAAGGGGATAGAAGCAGATCCTACAAAGCTGAAGGCCATACTTAAAATTCCACCACCCCGAACAGAGAAAGAAGTCCGAGATTTTCTTGGGAAATTGTAATATATCAACCGGTTCATCAGCTAGCTAACCTCCATCTGTGAACTGATCTTCAAGCTCCTCCAAAAGGATTCAACCAAGGTTTAGAACGAGGCCTGTTAAAAAGCTTTTGACCGAATCAAATAATATCTTACCCAACCTCCAGTGCTTATTCCACCACGACCTGGTCTCCCTTTGCTCCTATACCTAACCATAACCTACACTGCGGTTGGGGCTTTGCTAGCCCAATACCTTAAAGACTCCCGTAAAGAAAGAGCCATCTATTACACAAGTCACAAATTGGTTGGGTATGAGGTCAACTACACTGCTTTGGAAAAGGCATGTGCCGCACTTGTTTGGGTCACCCAAAAGTTGCGACACTACATGCTCGCCTTCCCCATCAAACTTATATCCTAAATGGATCCCATCAAATACCTTGTTGAGAAACCCTCCTTATCCAGTTGAATGGCCCGATGGTTGATGCTCCTAATCGAGTTCGATATCATGTACGTCACACAGAAAGCCATTAAAGGAAGAGCCATCTCCGACTACCTTGCTGATTACCCCGTAGAAGAAGCAGATGTTTGGATCTCCTAATTCCCAGATGAAAATATCCTCTACACCGCTCAAGACCACCTTTGATGGCAAATATTCTTTGACGGCACTGCCAACAAAAAGGGATATGGCATTGGGATACTTCTGATTTCCCCAAATGGCTCCCACACTCCCATCGCCATCAAATTGGATTTCCCTTGCACCAACAATATGACGGAATATGAGGCCTGCACAGTAGGACTCAAAGTTGCTCTCAAGAAAGGTATTTAATACCTTGATGTCTACGGAGATTCTGCCTTCATCATCGGTCAAGTGCTCAGAAAGTGGAAACTCAAGGACGAAAACCTCCAACCCTTTCATGACCACTTAGAAGAGTTAGCCTCCCGATTATGAGATATCACCTTCCATTACCTACCTCGAGCAAAGAATAACCTAGTCGATGCTCTCACTACCTTGGCCTCCATGGTCGACATGCCCGAAGGAATAACAATGACCCACTTCCTAGTTCAAAAGCAAGACAAACCAACCCACTGCTACCATATTGACCTTGTCTCCACCGAAGATCCCGAACGAGCTGACTGTTGGTACTATGATATCTGGTGCCTCCTCAAACATGGTAGGTATCCTGAGGGTTCCAAGAAGAAACCCGAACGACCCTCCGAAGACTGGCCGCCCAGTACATCATCTGTCATAAAGCTCTACACAAGTGGAACTTCGATGGAACTCATCTACACTGTATCGCAGGGGCCGAGATTGAAAAGATAATGCATAAGATCCACAGCAGGCAATGCGGGCCCCACATGAATGGTCAAATGCTTGGCAAGAAGATCATCTGACGGGGCTACTATTGGACCACCATGGCCTAAGATTGCACCGCCTATATCCGGAGATGCCGCAAATGCCAAAAGCTCTCCAATCTTCAACTCCTGCCTCCGCGAGAATTATACAACATGAACTCTCCCTGGCCGTTCTCCACCTGGGGTGTCGACATCATAGGGAAGGTTACACCAAATGCTTAAAATAGACATGAGTTCGTCCTAGTCTCCATTGATTACTTCACCAAATGGGTCGAAGCTGAGTCATACGCAATATTGAACGCCAAGAAAGTGGAAAAATTCCTCAAGAAAAATATCATCTGTCGATATGGGGTCCCGCACGAGTTAGTGTCAGATAACGGGTTGCACTTTGAAGCAGAAGTCATAGAAGTAGTCAACGAGTACGGGATTCAGAGACACAAATCTTCTCCCTACCGACCTCAGACCAATGATGCAGTTGAAGTCGCCAATAAAAACCTCAAAGACATCATCATCAAGATGACCAGAAGCTGTAGGGATTGGGCCGACCGGATCCCGTACGCCCTATGGGGCTATCGAACCTCAATTAGAAACCTCTATTGGGGCTACCCCTTACTCTCTGGTCTACGGCATAGAAGCAGTCCTACCTGTGGAGCTGGAAATACCCTCGTTATGCGTCATGCTCGAAAGCAAAGTTAATGAAGAAGACTGGTGCCAAAGCCATCTCGACGAGCTGACCCTCCAAGATGAAAGGAGATTGAAATATCTTTACCACATACAGGGGTACCATCGTCGAATAGCGCAATCATTCAACAAGAGAGTCAAGGACCGCGGTGTCCGGGAAGGGGATTTTGCCCTTAAAGAGATAATAGAACCCATCTGGGAGCCCAGAGGGAAATTCAATCCCAATTGGAGCGGCCCCTACATTGTGAAGAAAATCTTATTCGGCGGTGCCGCCATGCTCACTGACCTAGATGGGGAGGAGATGGCTCATCCAGTCAACCTGGACCGTCTCAAGAAATTCTACCCCTAGTCTAGAATCTCGACGCGCAACGACTCTTCTCATCTCCCTTCTATTCTAAAAAAAAACTCTTTTCATTTCCCTCTACCCAGAATTACGTGGGCCTGATCCTCTGCAAAAGACCATTTTTCAAGAAAAAAAAGATCAAAAACCCAAGAGGTACATAGGCAGCTCATACATCTTACAAGAGTACGATCCTTTCTTTTTCACAAAATACTATTATTTTCTTATCTCCGAGAACGGAAGTTCATTCTAACAAATACTTGAACAAAAGGATTATGTATGCCTTAGCGATCATTATAGATAATTCAAAATTACAAAATTCATCGAAAGGCACAGTTGGATGATCAGAAACTTGCTTATTTCATTAATAAGAAATTACACTTGAGATTGCATAAGAAAAGGAATGGATAACTCCCTTCCCCCTACTTTCATAAAAAGCCAAATAAAGCCCACACATCTATTCCCTATTACACAAATAAACTCTCCAAGAGTCCTACCCACAGCTACCAGAGGAGCCTGCACCCTCATCATCTACATCCTGGAGTCCCCAAATTTCTCCTGCCTGAACAGAGTGTCGTAAACACTCCATGGACCGATAATCCTGAACCATCTTAAAAAAAATCACAACACCCCTTTCCATGGTGTTAAATAAAACAAGCCACCTTTATCCAGTCTCCACTACCAACATCTTGCTGACTACTCTCCTCTATAACCACTTCATATAATCCCCAGGGACATGCCAAACTCTCCCGACAGACTGAGCGGGATGGGTCGACGGACGCCGATTCTCCCACAGAGATCCAAGCAACAGACGCAGGCGCTTGGTTAAAACGTCTATCGAAAATAAATTTAGTGTCCGAGGTGGCAAAACCTGTGCCCAGCCAAATTGGCGCAGAGGCCGCCAAGGGAAATAAAAATAGGTCTGTCTGAGACCAACCAGCCGCACATATGAGTACTCTCCTAGATCCAGAACAGGCAGCAACTGCCCCCACCAAGGCACTAACCAATACAAATTTCGAGCCCCATTTCTCCACAAACCATTTCTCCCAGCTCTCAATATCCAAGCCAACGCTGAAGAAGTAACGCGAAAAGAAGTTGGGTACAACCGATAAAGGATATTCTGGAGGAGTCACCAAGTGGAGTCTTTCAGACAACCACGTGAACAGCATCACGGGGCTACCCCTCAGAAAGTCACAACGACCTTTTCGCCAGGCATCCAGACCATTCAGCATTTCTGATAGTATCACAACCCCAGGATTACGACGGTATGACGTCCACAAAGTAATGGCTGCAAGTTGCGAGTCCACCAGCAGTTCCCCAGTCACCAGCAGTAATTTTGAAACTATCCCCAGAGCAACGGCTCTAGTATAGACAACATCACCTACTTCCCGCAAATTCACGGACTATAGCACCGCCGGGAGGGAGATCATTCCTCCAGCAACCAGTGATCTGGCCACCGAAGGCGAAATATAAAGAAGCCCGACCAATAAATTCCTGGGAGAACGGGAAAATTTGGGAAAAGCCGCAGTAACACTGGGATTTATACCCAGCATGGCAGAAAATTCCTCGTAGGTAGGACAAACTTCATCCAACCCAAAGCGGAATACATGGTCTTCGGGGTACCAAAATTGTACCGCCGCCATCAGCATGTTCCACTCAATAGGCCGATTGCGCCACAAAGAGACTCGACGCATGTTGAAAGCATCATAGTCGACATTGTAAGAGCACATTGCTTCCAAGGCTTGGAGGTAGTTAGCAAACTCAATGCTACCAGGGAGAGCCATATTGCAAGGCTAAGAGATAGTGGGCAAGTAAGTAAGAATGCGAAGGTGTGATGAAAACACTCCACCGTTACCCCTTTTTATACTTGAGAACCCTCACAAGAGACATAATCCCTGCAGAAATCAGAGGGAATCCTACCCCACAGAATACAAAAGGCTGAAGAGGGTACCAATCAAAGCTTTGAATTGATGGGACTGGACTGAACTGCCGATAGGCAGGACAGGGTGCTTACCGATCGAAAACCCCCCATTTTTAGAAATTTTCTTTTTTCCTCTTTTATCAAATTAGAAAACTCAATAAAAATAAATTGATATTCTCAACATAATTTCAAAATACCTTTTTCTCCATATATAATTCCCCCTTTTAATTAAAAACTTTTCTTCAAAAATTCCAAAAAATACTCTTTTTTCGATCTCAGCAGCAATGTAAAAAGCGCATATGCATGCATTCATTCATCATTAATAAAAGATAATAAAAAACTCCATTGCATTGCATTTATTTTGTTTTTTGTGTTACATCAATTTTGCAGGAAATAAAAAGAAAAAACAAAAAACCACGGGACTCAGCCCGAACCCGCATTCTCTCTCTCTCTCTCTCTCACCCACCTTTCTCTTTAAGAGCTTCCACCCCTGCGACGTGCTCTCTTTCCCCTACAGCGAGACGATGCACCGCCACTACCCGAGCCAGAGTCCTCTCAGGACGAAGTAGATGGAACCAATCAAGAAGGAACTAGAACCGCATGCCAAATATGGGCAGTCGCCGAAGATATCCAGTCTCTGATGTCTCTTAGCCAAGTGGTCGACACTCGGACTTGCTGCAAGAAAAGGAAAAATTAGTATCAAAGCAGAGATGACCAAAAATGAAAAGAAAGAAAGAAAGAGGAGAACAAAAAGGTATACCGCAAGTCGGAGGACCTCATCTATCAAACCCAACTCCTCCGGATCCATCGCATGAGGACGATGCAGCATAGGCACTATCCCTCCATCAGCCCGCTGAAAATTATACGAAGGAGTATGCAATTTCACGAAAGGAACCTCCTAAGTCACCGTCGCAGATGCCGTCGGACCGCCGCCACTGTGGGAAGATCCCACCGCCCGACTCGAACCCACAGGAGGGAAAGGCATGGCATCATATATGCTGGGCGCCATCAACAGCTCGTCACAAAGTCCATAAAGTCATACGGTGCAGCCGTATCAGTGTACAACAAATAGGACTCGCCGATCATCGCTGCGATCCTCGCATCCTCTGAAAGCAGTCTCTCCTGCCTCATAGATGTAGGAGGCTGCGTAGGTGACACCACCACCTCCTTCTCAGCAATCTAGCGAACCACCCTCTCCCCGAGATACCAGGAATGGCCGAACTCATGCGCTAGCAAATGCCTCATCTGCGCGTTCACCCCGGTCGTCCCCGCATCCTGAATGGTTGTCCCCTAGGGATAAAAGGTCACCTGAAAATCTCCAAGCAGGCTTAAATCAATACAAGATCAGAAGGTGCAAAAACCAAGACTGGAATGGAAAGAGTCTTACCCTACCACTGGTCAGGTCATTCAAGACCTGACGCACCTGAAAATATGTTACTAAAGCCGCTTATTAAAATAAAATATTTAAGTAACTCCGATCTATTTTTTGAAGAAACTCTTTTCTTAAAAAACCAAAACTATTTGAACACAAGATGTGTTTAATAAAAATAGTATGTACGAGATCTATGCAAGATTTGATTAACAAGTTTATAAAACAGTTTAAACAAACTTTAAACTCAGCACAACCAAGAATGAGATGAGAAGATGTAGGAAGATTAAGATCACAATTTTTTACGTGGTAAACCCTCACCAATTGAGGAAACATCCACGACTCCCTCTACGGAGTAAAATAAAAAAAATCCACTAAAACAAATTTGTGAGTTACAAACTATATAACTAACATGCATACAACTCAGACCTATATAAGTTTAGGAATGTACCCTCTGGTGTCCTTATAACTACTCTGCATTTCTGATTGTAGATGTTGTTCTCCCAGTTTGTTAACTTCTGATTTGTTCCAGCACTTTACGTCGACTCTTTGTTCACAAGATCTTATTATCAACACTTTTCGTGTTGTAATGTGAAAGTGTTTGTGGAGGTGCTCTCTAACACATGCATGCACACACACACACACTTATTAAGTACAATCAGTCCTAGCAAATTACATATAAGGCTATATGTAGTGATTTTCTTTTTCTCTCTTCTCACCAAACTTTGAACCTTTTTGACCTTTTAATCAATCCCAGAATCCACGGATGTCTTGCTTAGAAGACAGTTAAGATCTTAATCAATCTCAGAGTTTTGAAAAGATTTTCGAGATTGAAAACCTCCAAGTGTTATTCCAAACTAGGTCAAAGGTTTAGTTTTAAGAGAACTAGAAACAGAAAACATTTATTGTTGATTTCAAAGATTAAAAATGATTTTCAGAAACGAATTAACAATATATTTCTCAAGATGAGAAATAAACTATGGAACTAAGTGTGATGTAACATGAATAACTCAGATCAGAAATTTCTATTGAAGTAGAAACTAGATCTAAGAAAATAGTTTAAGTTGGAAACAAGATCTAACGAACAAGAGGTTACAGCAACAACAACAAACTCAACTCAAACTCTCAAACACTCAAGAACACTCAGGGTAGTGTTTTGGATATGTAGGAGTTTTTTGTGGAGTGTTTGGTTTGAAAGAAACTTGACGAACAAGGGTTAGGGTTTCTAACTCTCTCTCTCTTTCTGGTTTATCTCTTCTCTCTCTCCTTTATCTCTCTTCTCTCCACTCTCTCTTTTTTATTCTCGGGAAAGAATTGGCGAAACGTCTTAGACGATAGAGAGGAGGGTCCTTTTTATAGGACGAAGAGAAGGATCGAGAAGCAGGTCCAAAAACAAGGGTCAGGATTGAGTCAAGCTGGATTGACTTAAATCCAAGGGCTCACAGAAAGCGGTGGCTAAAAAACATCTTATTGGTTCAGGAGGGATACATAGGGATTACCAAAGACAACATGTAGATCGTCGATAAGATTTGATCCAACGGCTGTAAGCATACGCGATTGTATACTCAGTAAAGAAACACAAATCCCACCAATCAGCAAGCAACAGGTGGTGAACAATAAGACGATATAAAACGCGTGTTTTAAAATAATTACAATCACACCCTGAAGTCTCTGCCGCTTTTGGTTTCTACACAAACAAACTTTGAGCCAATAAACCCATTAATCAATAATTAGAGATTGAACCCACAAACTTCTAAAATCAAGTTTTAATTAATAAAACCTTTATTAAAAAAATGTTTAAAGAATCCCAAAAAATATTTAAAAATCAAATTTAGGGATTTAAACATATTCAACATATGTACACACATAAATATGCAATATGACATGTACATGATGCATTCTACTGTGTGTGAGTGTTGGTAATTAGATCTAGATCACAACAAGATATATGAATGAAATAGCAAACCAATCTCTGAGGTTCTTTGGTTTCTAGGATGGACATAATTTTGTCACAATTTCCAAACTAGATGAGCACTTATACAATATAGACTCAAGTGAGTCAAGAGTATAAGGGCTTCAATCTCCCCCTTTGGAAATATGAGACAAAATCTCCTTTGAGTCAACTAGGACTCGTAGGGCGACAAAACATAAGAAAAACCTCTTCCTATAAAGAATCTATCTACCCAAATCCTAGAAAACAAAAGTACATAACTCAACTATTTACAATCGAATACCCTATGACATCAGTTGAGAGTAACTGTACAAAAACCTGCAATGAATCACTAAGATCAAGCTATTTAGCATATATACAAAGATTCATAGAGACTCAAATTTCTCTCCTATTTTGTCTCAAATGGACAAAGGGAAAAAACATGGATAAACAACAAAGTTATTATTAAGCACAAACCATACCAATAGATTTACGCAAAGAAATGAATTTATTATAATCTAGAGGTTTGGTAAACATATCTGCGAGTTGCAAATCAGTAGGAAGATAATTGATTTCTAATTCCTTAGATTCAACCAATTCGCGTATAAAATGATGTCTTATTTTTATGTGCTTTGTTCGCGAGTGTTGAACAGGGTTTTTAGAAATATCAATCGCACTTTGATTATCACAATAGAGATGCAATTGGTTTTCTTTAATACCATAATCACTTAGCATTTGTTTAAGCCACAGTAATTGAGCACAACAGCTGCCAGCGGCTATGTATTCAGATTCAGCTGTTGAGAGTGATGTGCAGTTTTGTTTCTTACTACTCCATCCTACCAAGTTATTACCTATATAATAACATGCTCCTGATGTGCTTTTACTATCATTAGTACACCCAGCCCAGTCAGCATCAGTGTACCCACTAATAGTGCTTGGTGTGTCATTAGTGTACCAAAGTCCTAAATTCAGAGTGCCTTTTACATATTTAATAATACGTTTAACAGAATTCAAATGGCTCTCTTTAGGGTTATTTTGATAACGTGCACAAGCACACACGACATACATAATATCAGGACGCGAGGCAGTAAGATATAGTAAGGTTCCTATCATACTACGATATAGAGTAGGATCTATGGATTTTCCATTTTTGTCTTTAAAAAGTTTTATCGTAGTACTCATGGGTGTTCTAGCATCTTTAGCACTCTCAAGGCCAAATTTCTTTACTATCTCTAAAGCGTACTTGGATTGCGAGACAAATAATCCTTCTGAATTTTGTTTGACTTGAAGACCTAAGAAAAATTTCAACTCCCCCATAAGAGACATTTGAAATTCCTTATGCATAGTTTTAGAAAAGGATTTTACTTCTGAGGGAGAAGTTGATCCAAAGATAATATCGTCAACATAAACTTGAGCAATAATTATGTGTTTGTCAAAATGTTTGACAAAAAGGGTTTGATCATTTCCACCTCTTTTGAAACCTTTATCTAAGATGAAACTGGAAAGACGCTCATACCAAGCTCTAGGTGCTTGTTTAAGGCCATACAATACCTTTTTAAGACGAAATGCATGATTTGGATATTGAGGGTCAATGAACCCTTTAGGTTGTTCTACATAGGTCTCTTCAATCAATATTCCATTAAGGAATGCAGATTTGACATCCATTTAGTAAAGTGTAAAATGCATGTGGCAAGCTATAGCAAAGAGAAGACGAACAGATTCTAAACGAGTAACAGGAGCAAAAGTCTCGTTAAAATCTATTACTTCAATTTGAGAGTATCCTTGAGAAACTAATCTAGCTTTATTTCTAATTATTATCCCACTCTCATCAGACTTATTTTTGAAAATCCAACGTGTGCCAATAACCTTTTTTTGATCAGGACGAGGAACAAGATACCAAACATCATGAATGACAAATTGAAGTAGTTCTTCCTGCATAGCAGAAATCCAGTGAGAGTCATTCAATGCCTCATTTACATTTTTTGGTTCCACTAGGGAAACAAAACATGCATAATATGCATAATTTCTTAGTTGGGATCTTGTACGCACTGGCTCACTAGGGTTACCAACTACGTTATTTATGGGATGATCTTTAGAAACCCAGTAATGAATTGGTAATGAATTATCTATTTCAGAAGAGTCATTTTCTAAAATGTTTGTAGATTCTTCCTCAATAGAAGATTCACTAGTCTTGTTCTCTATAATAGTGTCACTTACAATTACATTTATGGATTCCATCAAGGTTTTAGTGCGAAGATTATACACTCGATAGGCTCTACTGTTAGAAGATTCACTAGTCTTGTTCTCTATACTTCAGGTATCTCAATTGGTAATGAATTATCTATTTCAGAAGAGTCATTTTCTAAAATGTTTGTAGATTCTTCCTCAATAGAAGATTCACTAGTCTTGTTCTCTATAATAGTGTCACTTACAATTACATTTATGGATTCCATCAAGGTTTTAGTGCGAAGATTATACACTCGATAGGCTCTACTGTTAGGCGAGTATCCTAAAAATATAGCTTTATCTCCCCTACTCTCAAATTTGGATAAGTGTTCCCTATCTTTGCATACATAACAAGTACTGCCAAAAGTTCTAAGGTACTTAAGATTAGGCTTTTTATTGTACCAAAGTTCGTAAGGAGTTTGTTTGGAATTCTTTCTAAGATAGACCCTATTTATTATGTGACACGTAGTACGAATAGATTATACCCAAAAGTATTTAGGCAGATTTTTGGCATGTAACATAACACGTGCCATCTCTTGAAGAGTACGATTCTTTCTCTCGGTAATTCCATTTTCTTGAGGAGTCTTAGGAGAACTGAATTCATGTTTGTAACCATTTAGTCACAGTATTCAATAATACCAGTGTCTTTGAATTCACCACCTCTATCACTACGAATTCTATTTACTTGAGTGTCCTTTTCATTTTCAATCCGAAGAAGAATTTTTAGGAAAGTTTGAAAAGTGTCGGACTTTTGTTTTAAAAAGGCTACCCAAGTAAATCTGGTGAAGTCATCAACCATAACTAGGATATAACTTTGTCCACAGAGACTAACAGTTTGGGAGGGACCCATTAGGTCCATATGGATGAGCTCCAAGGGATTAGAGGTAAGAATATCATTAACTTTCTTATGAGGTGCCTTAACAATTTTACCTTCCTCACAAGGACCACAGACAATGTTAGGAATGGGTTTGATTTTAGGAACTCCTCTAACTATTTCCCGAGAGGTCAGTCTACTCAAATTATCGTAATTTATATGACCCAGTCTGTTATGCCATATCTCGTTGTCATCCATTCTGGCAACATTACAGATTTCAGAATTGTTCATGACAGTATAGCAATTGTCAGGGGTTCTAAATCCTGTAATTATGCATTCACCTTTATCATTTAAAATTTTGCAATTGTTCTTTGAAAAGGTAACAGTATGATCTGAGTCACAAAATTGCAAAATGCTAAGTAGATTTGCCTTAAGACCTTTAACTAGAAGGACATTTTCAAGAACAAGAAGCCCATCTTCTTGGAGAGTTCCTTTGCCTATGATTTGAGATGAAATTCCATCACCAAAAATGACTTTACCACCAGCAAAGCTAGCTTTGTTTAAAAGTTTAGTTTCATCCCCAGTCATGTGCTTAGAACATCCAGTGTCTAAATACCAATCGGATGATGTGTGTTGAGCTTTTAGAGCGGTAACAATTATGTTACACTTCATCTGAGGTAATAGATCATCTTTTCTAACCCAAATTGCTCTAGTTTTCATTTTACGCTTATTAGCTCTCAATTGATAAAATTTGCGAGCATTGGATTTTTGCTGAAAAATGTTTTGCGCATGATTTTGAATTTTATGAAAGACTTGAGCATTTGGTTTAGGAAAGTGCTTAGGATTCCTTCTAGGAAATGTTCTTTTAGGTTTGGTCTTTCTCTTTCTATAATTAGAGTTTTTATCTGGTTGCGTAGGAAGTATATAATTGTTGCGGCTCCTTCTAGAATAGTTGAAGTTCTGATAGATATGAGGATTATAGACATGTTTAACTAGTCTCCTAGCATAGCAACCATCAAAAGAGTGACCGTATATGTCGCAGTAGGAGTAGTAAAGATTGCTCAAAATTGGGGTCTCCTTAGGAAAGTCTCTAAACAAAGGTTTTGAGGAATTTTGAGGTTGAACTCTATTCCTAGGTAGTACAGGTTTGAATGTAGATTCACTCTTTCTAATAAAGGGGCAGACGTATTTAGCCTTAGGTGAACTTTCATGTTTAGAGCAACTTGATTCCCCAATGTTAAAATTTTGATGTTTTGAATCAAACTCAGTTTTTAGAGAATGAAAGTCTGGGCATGTTTCAATAGGCCTTTTGCCTCCTGACACAAACTTGATAGGTTCAAAATATTTTGTTTGTGTCTTCAAATTGGGGCAAAACCCTATTCCAGTTCAATCATCAGAATTGGTTTTTGATTCAGCAATAAATTCATCAAAACAGTTTGAATTATTTTCAAATTTTATAAATTTTTTGAAAATAGTTGCTGTCTTTTCTTTAGTTTGTTCCAATTCTAACAATGTCCCTTTGTATTTTTTTCTCCAGAATTTCATTTGTTTTAGTCAAATTTCTGAGTTTTTCATCAAACATTTTAATTTCACTTTCATGAGTTAAACATTGGGTAGTATACTCTTCAGCATTCAATTTGACCATCAGGCTTAGATCTTCCAGTTTTTTGGTGAGATCATTCACAATTTTTTCTAGTCTAGCGCTTTTCTTGAGAGTTTTAGCATAAAGTGTGTGAATGTCTGGGAGGTCTTCATTGTCCGAGTCACTAAGTTTAGTGTGTGAAGTGACTCCTAAGGATTCATTCTTTGAACTCACACACCCATTGACATCGTCATTATCGCTTTCCCTTTGACTCACACACCCCGAAGAAGAGATAGCAATATTCTCAGTAATCAAAGCATCTAAACCAGAAACAACAATATTCGAACCATCAGACATAGAATTATTTGATTCATCCTCACTAACAAGCACAGTCATATCATCATTATATATAATCTTGGCAAAGAAAGACATGAAAGGATCAAAAACATTAGATGACTCAGGTTCCTCATTTTCAGAGTCACTAGAATCATCCCATGTTTTGCAAATGTTGGCTCTAGTGTGTTTGTTTTGAGTGTTCAAGTTAACTCTACAGTTTTGTGCAATGTGTCCTAGTTTACCACATCTATAGCATTCAGTCTTCTTAAGATCTCTGTTAGGTCTAGCATGAGAGTCCATGTGATTTTTGTCATGGATTTTCTCATGAGGTCTGGAATTAAAGAGATTTTGATAATTTGACTTGCCTTGTTTATTTTCCATGTTGTTTCTAAACTTAATAATTTTCTTAAATTGTTTTGACATTAAGGCAATCTGATTGTCCAAACTCTCTATATTGCATTCCTCATCAGAATCATCATTGGAAGTGTTAAACTCAGGCTTTATCAATTTAGAAGAAAAGCTTAGATTGGAACTAGTCTGTTTTCTATGGGACCGGGTCAATTGTTTCTTAAATTCCAGTTCCATTTCCACATTTCTTAATTTACTACTGAGTAGTTCAGGAGTGAGATTAATATCTCACATTTCCTCAATATCTTTTGTTATCAAATTTCTGTGGTAAGGATCTCAGAATTTTATATACAATTTCTTGTCTGTCATAAGTTATCCCATTAGCATGCAGTTTTGTCACAATATCAGTCAGGTTCATATAAAAGTCATCAAATGACTCAGTCTCAGACATAATTAAGGAATTATACTGTTGAATGAGCATTTGAGTTTTAGCAGCCTTAACTCTAGTGTCTCCTTCATGAGCAGTAACCAAAGTGTCCCAAGCTTCCTTAGAAGTGGTACAAGATGAGATTCTTTTGAAATCATGTTCATTTATGGACATAAATGTGGAATTCTTTCCTTTGTTATTATTTCGAGAAACTTGTCTCTCTTCTTGGGTGAACTCACTTAATACTTTCTTAACCCTCTCATTACTTCCTTCAGTGGCTGGTTTTGTAGGAAAAATGTAACCATTTTCAACAATGTCCCAGACATCATCTCCCAGAGTTCCTTGAATGAAAGGTCTCATCCTTACTTTCCAGTAAGAAAAATTGGTTCCATCAAAGATTGGAGGTCTGGTCAAGTTACCAAATCTTTCATTTTTCTCGTCCATATTTGATTTTCAGAAAACAATTTCAGAAACACAGGATCTCTTTAAAAGCAGTTTACCAAGCTCTGATACCAATTGAAAATATGTTACTAAAGCCGTTTATTAAAAATAAACTATTTAAGTAACTCCGATCTATTTTTTGAAGAAACTCTTTTCTTAAAAACCAAAACTATTTGAACACAAGATGTGTTTAATAAAAATAGTATGTACGAGATCTATGCAAGATTTGATTAACAAGTTTATAAAACAGTTTAAACAAACTTTAAACTCAACACAACCAAGAATGAGATGAGAAGATGTAGGAAGATTAAGATCATGATTTTTTACGTGGTAAACCCTCACCAATTGAGGAAACATCCACGACTTCCTCTACGGAGTAAAATAAAAAAAAATCCACTAAAACAAATTTATGAGTTACAAATTATATAACAAACATGCATACAACTCATACCTATATAAGTTTAGGAATGTACCCTCTGGTGTCCTTATAACTACTCTGCAGTTCTGATTGTAGATGTTGTTCTCCCAGTTTGTTAACTTCTGATTTGTTCCAGCACTTTACGTCGACTCTTTGTTCACAAGATCTTATTATCAACACTTTTCGTGTTGTAGTGTGAAAGTGTTTGTGGAGGTGCTCTCTAACACATGCATGCACACACACACACACTTATTAAGTACAATCAGTCCTAGCAAATTGCATATAAGGCTATATGTAGTGATTTTATTTTTCTCTCTTCTCACCAAACTTTGAACCTTTTTGACCTTTTAATCAATCCCAGAATCCACGGATATCTTGCTTAGAAGACAGTCAAGATCTTAATCAATCTCAGAGTTTTGAAAAGATTTTCGAGATTGAAAACCTCCAAGTGTGATTCCAAACTAGGTCAAAGGTTTAGTTTTAAGAGAACTAGAAACAGAAAACATTTATTGTTGATTTCAAAGATTAAAAACGATTTTCAGAAATGAATCAACAATATATTTCTCAAGATGAGAAATAAACTATGGAACTAAGTGTGATGTAACATGAATAACTCAGATCTGAAATTTCTATTGAAGTAGAAACAAGATCTAAGAAAATAGTTTAAGTTGGAAACAAGATCTAACGAACAAGAGGTTACAGCAACAACAACACACTTAACTCAAACTCTCAAACACTCAAGAACACTCAGGGTCGTGTTTTGGATATGTAGGAGTTTTTTGTGGAGTGTTTGGTTTGAAAGAAACTTGACGAACAAGGGTTAGCGTTTATAACTCTCTCTCTCTTTCTGGTTTCTCTCTTCTCTCTCTCCTTTCTCTCTCTTCTCCCCACTCTTCATTTTTTATTCTCAGGAAAGAATTGGCCAAACGTCTTAGACGATAGAGAGGAGGGTCCTTTTTATAGGGCGAAGAGAAGGATCGAGAAGCAGGTTCAAAGACAAGGGTCAGGATTGAGTCAAGCTGGATTGACTTAAATCCAAGGGCTCACAGAAAGCGGTGGTTAAAAAACATCTGATAGGTTCAGGAGGGATACACAGGGATTACCAAAGACAATATGCAGATCGTCGATAAGATTTGATCCAACGGCTGTAAGCATACGCGATTGTATACTCAGTAAAGAAACACAAATCCCACCAATCAGCAAGCAACAGGTGGTGAACAATAAGACGATATAAAACGCGTGTTTTAAAATAATTACAATCACACCCTGAAGTCTCTGCCACTTTTGGTTTCTACCCAAACCAACTTTGACCCAATAAACCCATTAATCAATAATTAGGGATTGAACCCACAAACTTCTAAAATCAAGTTTTAATTAATAAAACCTTTATTAAAAAAATGTTTATAAAATCCCAAAAAATATTTAAAGATCAAATTTAGGGATTTAAACATATTCAACATATGTACACACATAAATATGCAATATGACATGTGCATGATGCATTCTACTGTGTGTGAGTGTTGGTAATTAGATCTAGATCACAACAAGATATATGAATGAAATAGCAAACCAATCTATGAGGTTCTTTGGTTTCTAGGATGGACATAATTTTGTCACAATTTTCAAACTAGATGAGCACTTATACAATATAGACTCAAGTGAGTCAAGAGTATAAGGGCTTCAGCACCACCTCTAGAGAGAGAGATCCCTTCGACTGCCGATTGGCCTTACGCCATCGATACAATCGACAGGAGTCCCCAACAGTATCGTCCTTCAGAACGATCAGCGGGGTATTGTACCCAATCACCTCATAAAACCATGTCTATCAAAGATAAGAATTCACAAACAAAAAGAGATGCATAAGGAAAATGCGAATGCATGAAAGGAAAATGCGAATGCATGAAAAGAAATGTGCAAACTGAAGAATACCTCAAGAAGTTAGGTGGCTCCAGTAAAAGTCTGTCGGCAGCACCGGCTGAATGCATCCAGAGAAGAGTAAAGGGTCGCCAAAGTTATACTCCCCCAATCATAGAAAGGGATGTTCGAAAACATCCTCAGGTACGGCAAGAACCACAAATGAACGACGTCATCGCTCGACGCCACCATGAAACCTCCCAACACCAGCAAAATAAATAACCGGGCCATCTGCCTCACTTGCAGCCCATCCTCCACATCAATCACCCTTCCCAACAGAACATCCTTCAGTAGAGAGTAGCCGGATAGAATCCCCAGAAACTATCCTCCCTACATCACCAAGTGCCGCACGCACTGCCTCCAGTTTCACCCGCAAAGAGTGATCCACATCTATCTGATCTCAATCATAATCCAACCCCAATAGCTTCTGCACGTCTATGGGAGTCACAATCATCTCCCCGAAGCCGAAATGGAAGGTGTGGGTAGTATCCCATCACCTCTCCCTCAAAGCGCACAGGACCGCTGTCGAACGAGGCGTCTCATCCAGCACAGATGCCAACCTCCCAAAACCCGCTGATGATACCACCCAACGCCCCACGGGTGGGAGATGCTCCCAGACATCCCTGAGCCCCATCGTCCCGCGGGCGCACATGTTCTTCAAAGAATTATCAGACTGGAAAAAATAAAAAAATCTCATCAGAAGTTAAGATAGAAAGAAAAATCACCAAAAAGAAAGGAATGCCAAAGGTCATGTTACTTGCATAACCTCCAGGATTCACTCTCGAAGAGCGATGATGCGATGGCTCCCGCAGCAAAGTCCGCTCATCCGCAACAGGCTCAAACGCATCAAAGGAGTTCTCACTCCCTAAAGCAAGAGGCGCTCTGGCCCTCCACTCCACATTCGCCCAGTTATCAACGATCAACCACTCCTTGTGGACTGTAGCGCTCACAAAAGCGGCCATTTCTTGAATATCGGAATGCTAGAAAGATTTGCAGAGAAATCGCAGAGAGAGAGAAAGCAAAGAAGCTGTGAAAAAATAAAGGGATTCACCCCCTTTATATAGGATGCCAACCGCCATACCGATCGGCACTAACCCCAACCATACTGATCGGCACTGACTCCTTACCTTCCCGAGGCAGTCCAAAAGTCTGTGCCACTGCCGAATGGCACCTCTCATACCATGCCGACCGGCACCCCCTTAAATTTCGTACAAAAATGCCCAAAAAATATCGAAAAGCCCCAAAAAATCCTCGAAGAATTCCTAAAAATCCCAGGAAGGATTTAGAACATTTTCACTTGGAAAATTTCGCATTCCCTCAAGAGGAACCCCTCTTTCCCAACGAAATCCTCAAAAACCAAGTGAATCTCCTCCCGACAAAGCACCGTAGGATCTCTAAGGATCGCCTGATCACTTCCCCAGCAGAGTTTTTACAGCACCAAAATTGATTGTTCCCCTCTGTGAGGCCTCCTAAAGAAACAAAAGCTTCCCCAGCTATCAGCTCCCCAGCTCAGATCAAAATCATAAGGCACTTTCTACAGCAGAACCAAAATTCAATCTCTATCCACTCTTAGGTCAGAATTGACCTTGGTCTTAGATCGTCACCTGAGTTATGTCAGAATTGAACTCAGTCTTCAGTCGTCACCACTCTTAGGTCAGAATTGACCTCGGTCTTGGATAGTCACCTGAGTTAGGTCAGAATTGACCTCAGTCCTCAGTCGTCACCACTCTTAGGTCAGAATTGACCACGGTTTTGGATCGTCACTTGAGTTAGGTCAGAATTGACCTCGATCCTCGATCGTCACCACTCTTAGGTCAGAATTGACCTTGATCTTGGATCATCACCTGAGTTAGGTCAGAATTGACCTCGGTTCTCGGTCGTCACCACTCTTAGTTCAGAATGGACCTCGATCTTGGATCATCACCTGAGTTAGGTCAAAATTGACCTCGGTTCTTGGTCTTCACCACTCTTAGGTTAAAATTGACCTCAGTCTTAGATAGTCACCTGAGTTAGGTCAGAATTGATCTCAATCCTCGGTCGTCACCACTCTTAGGTCATAATTGACCTCGGTCTTGGATCGTCACCTGAGTTAGGTCAAAATTGACCTCGGTCCTCGATCGTCACCACTCTTAGGTCAGAATTGACCTCGATCTTGGATCGTCACCTGAGTTAGGTCAGAATTGACCTCAGTCTTAGATCGTCACCTGAGTTAGGTCAGAATTGACCTCGGTCCTCGGTCATTACCACTCTTAGGTCAGAATTGACCTCGATCTTGGATCATCACCCGAGTTAGGTCAGAATTGACCTCGGTCCTCAATCGTCACCACTCTTAGGTCAGAATTGACCTCGATTATTAGATCTTCACCCTAAGCCCGCAGAATTGGATTTGACCCGCAGAATTGGTCACCCTCATCACTTAAGCCCGCAGATTTGGCTTTGACCCACAAAATTGGTCATCCCCAGCACACCCCTCAGGTCCTCAGAATCGGCCTCGACCCTCTGAATCGGTCATACTCCATTAAAAGCATCATGTGGTGTCTATTCGACGGTTATCATTTGTTCTAAACTCACCCGTCGAGGGGCTCTGTCGACACCCCATTTTGTTACCCCCAACTCTCCTTAAGTCCCTAGTACCTCCCTTTATCACTACAAACCCAGGTCATATCCCGAGTACTGACCTAGAAGCCATCGGGCACTCCCAGGCTCCGTTTGACCAAAAAGTCAAACTCTTCAGATCGATTAAAGCTGAATGAATCTTCGAAGGGAACTAAAATCCCTTTCTAATGGTCCATCACGTGCGCGATTCTGACTTACCATGCAGACGAAAGATCCGTTTGCGTCCGAAACTTGATCTAAAGGCCACCGGGCGCTCCCGAACTCTGTTTGACCTAAGTCAACTCTTCATCTCGATCGAGGCTGAATTAATCTTCGAAGGGCACAGAAACCCCTTTCTAATGGTCTGCTCCGTGCATGATTCTGACTTACCATACGAACGAACGATCCGTTTGACTCCAAGAGGTCACCGAATGCTTCCAGGGCCCGGTTGACCAAAGTCAACTCCCCAAACCGGGTTAAACTCTTTGGAATGTCGAAGTACATCTCCTAACCTTTCCAACAGTCCACCCCGTCCACGATTCGGACTTACCATGCGGACGAACAATCTGTTTGCGTCCGAACGATTCTCCGTCCAACTGATCGACAAACGCTTCTGAGTCATATTTGACCCAAAGTCAACTCCCGAACCCGGGAGAGGTCCCAAGGACTTTCTAAGGTCTCTGAATTACCTTTCAAACAGTCTGCCCCGTGTGCGATTCTTACCAACGGTTTGCCCTCGGCAGCCAATTTTCCGAAAAGGCCTAAAACACACTGCCAAATGGTAGGTTCCAGACCCTGCCTATCGGCAGGTGTCGATAGGCAGGACTAGGTCTATGCCGATCGACAGTGACCTAGGCCTATAAAAGGAGGCCTTTAACACATTTTCAAAGGGAGCCCAGATTTGATAAAAATCGCTCTCAGCGAATCCCAAAAACCTCTCTCGAAGACAGCGCGATTTCAACATCCAAATCCCTTTCTAACTTCCACTTTTCATCATCCTTTTCATCAAACTTGGTGAATTAGCCACTCTCCATCATCATCCAAGTGCAAGGGCTACTCTCCAACATTCAAGATCTTCAAGAAGGTCCAACTTTCTCAACTTTCTCTTAAATTCTCTTAAAATCTCAATAACTTGTTTTATTACTAAGCACTTTTATTATCTCATCTCACACATCCTAATATACTTTTTATTTAGTATTATTGCACATCTCTTATTTTCATATAAATAAAACCCAAAAAATAAGAAAAAGAGGGTTTGCTCATAAATTCCAAATAGGGATTCTCATACTTTTTTCACACTTTTCTCACAACTAAAACACTTTTTCTACACACACACACACTCACAAATAAGAGATAGCCCATTTGGATTTATGGAATAAACCCCACCCCTCGTTTTTTATGCGAACTACATGGACTTTTATGCCTTTATAGGCTACGTAGGCATCTCAGGGTAAAACCCAAGACTCGAGTCCTATTCTCACTTTCTCTCTCATTTTCTATCTTCTCTAAATCCAATTTTCTTACATTCTATATACTTGTTCTTAGTGACGTATTACTCCATATGCGTTATCGTTCCATTATAACGATCAACGTAAGGGTAATCGCGTAAATCTTAGTTTCTAATATTATTTTTATACCTTCCTACGGATGACTCTCTTTATCTCTTTCATGATAGAAGTCGAGGATTCCTATCTCCACTATATATATGCACATGCACACATATCACGGGGAAAATAAAAAAAAAAGAAAAAATAGAAAACATACATGAGAGACCGAAAGGGCGGAATGGGTGCCTAACACCTTCCCATTTCATAACTTAGCCTCCGAACCCTTCTCAAAATCATTTTGGTTTCGTATGCACCAGTATGTCTTCGGATGCCGTCCTTTGGGATGGCGTCCCCTTTTTTTTGTCTATTTTGAGTAAAATAGACTGGCGACTCTAAATCTCTCTACATTTTTACACCTCATCTCAAACGACGCCGATCAAAGCACTCCCGAGAGGGATGCGCGGGACCCGAGGACCCTTTCTTCATGCACCCGCCCGCGGTGAGGATCGGGGATGGCCACACTTAGCAAAGTTAGAAGACAAAAGTAATTGGGATGAGAATACATATCACATTGTCTGAACTAAAGTTGACAACCAGAAGTCAAAAACTAGAAGTTATTCAAATTTTACACAAGTAAATGTCATCAGGCCACAGATGGTTGCCCTAATAAAAAATGGAATGTTCAAGCTATTTGATTCCCCTTGGTCTCTACCTGCACATCAACGAATCATCATTCCTGGCCTCAGCATCACCATTATTCTTAGCCTCAGCAATATCATCCTTCTTGTCCCGACCTCGACCTAATGTGGTCTTAGCCTTGTCCCTGTCCTACTCATCACCATCCTCTTCATTGATCATCTAGAAGGCTGGATCAAAATGTGTCAATCCCTCAATCTCGATCAAAGCAGTTATGGCCAACGGCTCCAAGAAATCAAAGGCCTCAAATTATAATGCCAAGTGTGAGATGTCAGCGAATTTTAGTGTAGACCAAAGACAGGTTGTCTTAGAGCCTGTCTCAAGGTACTAGAGACTGTACCCCAAGAATCCTCAAATTACTTAAAGTCCTCCAGAGCTTTTTTCTTGGCCTCCTTAAGGGCCCACTCAACAGTAACTTTCACCTTCTTTTTTCATTGGCCACCTGCTTATCGTCTAAGGCCTTGATTGAGGCATCATGATCTATGTTCAGCTTGCCCAAGGCCTCTCTGTGTAGGACCTTTAGGGTATCCATTTCCCTCTTACAGTCATTCTCCTAGGTCAAGATATGTTGCCTCAAATCCTTCTCATTCTTGATGGCTTCCCAGGCCAGCCGAATCTCAGGAAGCCTCTTTTGGACCCATTAATGGACCTTCTTTAAAGACAAGACGAACTGTAAAAAATACGAGGCATTAGTACGAGATGATGCTATACAAACTTAAATTAGAGATGAAATAAAAAAATAAGGGTTGTTATAAAGGGACAACCAGAACAACCCTGTGGAGACAGAAGTCACTCAGAAGAGAGACATCCATAGATTCCAGAAAACGGTCGTAGGTCTCCTGCATCATGGAGGCCAGTGCCTCAAAGTCCCTCTTCTTATTCCCTATTAGGGAATCAAATATGATTTCCAAATTTGCCAAACGAGGCGATAGTGCATCCTCGGAGGAGATTAGTATTGCTTGTATTGGCATAATTTTGGACGAGCCATCTTTACATTTTTTGTGTTGCTGAGGGGCAAGGGCGTCCGTTGAGATCTCCTTCCTTTTATTTATTTCCTCAGTTTGGACGGGGTTACTGGAGGTGGACTTCTTCGCTGAGGAGGAGGGGGTGCAGACTTCTTACCTAGCTTCTTTATTAAACTGGCAAGGTTGGGAGCAGCCATTTTTGAAACAGAGTCACGTGTATTAAGTGAACTATATGCAAAGTTAAGACGAGATTAGTAATAGAGGCAACGAAAATATATATGATAGTTTCATGAAAAATACTTACATAACTCAGTTAGGGGGTTCACCCCCAAACCTGCCTGTTCCAAAAAGTAGAGGGTCATCAATTGCTCAAATTCTACAACAACCCTTTTCACCCTATTTCTTAATCTTTGCCACCTTCTTACTGGCATCAACACTCAGTCCCAGGTCTAATTTGCCCAACATATATATTCTTTAGCCCATCTCTGGGGAACACTAGGCTCTAAGGTACTATAGGCCACATCTAGGCCGAACTCCCAATCTCCAGATATGAAAAAGTCACAGGGCATCCAATTTAGGTTAAATGTTTGGAGCATAATCAAGACTTTCTTTGTCAATTTCATAGATATGAGATGATAGTAGTAAGGTTGGGTCCTTAGGGATGACACATTGTAACATGCCTTGAAAACACTAACTGGAAGGTCGGCAGAGTAAACTCACCTCCATAGGGTTACGAAGCTGAGGATGATCCTCCAGACATTAGGCGAGAGTCGAGAGGCGTTGAGACCTAAAATGGCAAGGATAGCTCGTATAGCAGGGTGAATGGGAAGCCTAAAGCTGACCCTAAACATCTGCTCGTAAATTAAAATTTTGTCATCTTGATCGTGAAATGCCTTCTCGTCTTCAGAAGTCACTCTCATGTTGATAGAGGGTCCTATTCCATAAATATGCCTCTAGGTCAAGATATTAACCTCCATGACATTACTGGGAAAGGACTAGGCATAAGATGTGTCAAATGTATCCTCGACCAAAAAAGAATTATCATCAGGGTCAACACCAGGGACACCACTGGGGTACCATTATGCGAATTCGTTACCCATAATGGATGACAACGAGACAACCATTGAGGGAGGTGGAATTAGAACCTCCACCCTTGACTCGTCCAGGTCCGAGATCCCTTGAATAGATGAGTTTGAATGATTAGAAGACTCAGCATGATTGATAGTACAAATATAGCACCCTACCACGGATGGTATGATATTCTGCACATGATTACATGCCGTAGCCTCTATCATTATCGAGCATGGCCGCTACTGAACTCGGAGTGCAGCCCTACCTCATACAGGGCGTGCCCCCCCTCATCAAGGGGCGGGGCCACCATCGACGTGTCGCGGACCCATCCAGTCCAAGGCGTGGCACCTTTGTCTATAGCCAGTTATAGGATGCGACGCTTACGTTGTTTACCTTACAGGCCGCATCCCTCTCCATCACAACTCCAAAATTTGTGCGTCACGTGCTCATTACACGTGAGCATATCTCCTATAAATAGAGGACTATACCTCGAAAATAAGAGATAGATCATTTTCCACACGCCCGAGGCAGGTTTTACAGTACCGATTCTCTCTACACATCCTCAATATATAACTCGTGGATTGATCATCCACATCGCAGCTACCTCTCCGGCAAACCGGAGTCATCAGTCATCATGTACTCTCCTTTGTTCTCATACTTGTACTCCTCTTTAAGCATGGTGATATTGTATAATACCACACATATAATGAGAACGGAGCAACACAGTGGATGTATGCCTATTTTAGGGGCTGAACCACTCTATATCTTGTGTTCGTGTCTCCTTACTTGCTTTGTTCATTTGTTGCGTATTTTACACTTGACTTGTTGATACGAGAGCGACTAGTGGACAATTTCTCGTATCATCAATCTGGCACCGTCTGTGGGAATGAGAAATTTCAATCTTTTTTCTCTATATATTTGAGTTTTTAAACACCTTATTCGATCCCTGAGGATCCTACGGATCGTCATCTCACGGGTAGATTCTAGTTATTGAGCTTTATTTTATATTTACATCCTTACATGGGTATTTTCACATATTCGGATCTACTCTCGGGTCTCCGTTGTATGACCTTAGATCTATTCTACATACCCCTGTAATATCATTCCATCTAGATAGTGCTGAAAAGCATCATGGGCTTTAGCCCCTTAAAAGTGAAAGATTAGAGAAGAATGATGTTTTCTTCCCTTTTGTTGATTCTTTGCCTATAATCTGGGGTTTATCATCATAATTGTGCCGATTAGTGCACCGATAGGCTGTTATGCCCTAGATTGACCCTAGTAGGCATGCTCTCCCCGTGTTTTGGGAGATAAAACTCATTTTTTGGGTCTCAGCTTTAGGATTGCTTACCTGCCTAACAGGGGATGCAACAGGTACTTTAAACACCTTCATATCGCGGCCTCTACTGGGGCAGGTTACAGAAGGTTCAAAACATCAAGGAAAGGACTTAAGTGGTCAACTCCACCTCGGTGTCATTGAAAGGTTGCGGCAGTACCCCTATGTGCTTTACTGGCCGTGGCCTCATCAGAGTAGCATCAGCTCAAGAGCTGCCTCCCAACCTCATACTTAGTTAACCTTATGCTTATGAGATTACTCACTCCTGTTAGTTTTGTCTTAGAATAAATATACTTTGTAAAGGCTAACAAAAGAAAAAAATGAAAGGATAGTCCAGCCAAAGCACAAAAATCAAAGATGAGATTGTGCTGCTGTATAGTCACCTCAACCACCTCTACGACAGTCATGCTTCACTCCAGACCCAGGTCAACTATTTGACTCATAGGGTACTAATGCTAGAGGCCGCGACCACACCTAATGTGGGTGCGACACCCAAGAAGATAGGTCCAACTGCCTTTGATGCCGCGACAATTCAAAAGGATCAGGTCGCGGAAGTAGTTAGCAGGTGCCAGAAAAGGAGAACGGAGAAGGCAGAGAAGAAACCTGAGGCCTACACTCCGTTGGCCTTCACGATTGAAGAGATATTTGAGTTCATTAAATAAGACAAGTTGTTGAGGTGGCCAGAAAAGCTGAGAGCTCCACCCCACAAGAGGAACAAAGCTACTTAGTGCAGATTCCATCAAGACCATGGCTATGACACCGAGTAATGATATGCTCTGAAGGATGTACGGAGGTTCCTCAGAGATGTTTAAGGGATGCAGCATTATCTCACATACCATATGCCCACTTTTCATGCTCATCTCTTATATCCCACCTGTCTTTACTTTACAGTGATAACTCCTCTTATGCTGTTTTAAACTAAACTTTGTATTGTCCTTACGAAGTCATATATATATGAATAGTTATAAAATCAAGTTCACTTTTATAGTGTCATATTTTGATTCTCATTTCCATGAAATGTTATCTTATAAAGACCATTTTTCTCTTAAGCAGATCCCGATCCGAGACAACGTGTTATATCGGGAATAATAATATCTGAATGGACCACAATGCCCGACAAGACGCCTGATTATCCAAAAGTTGATGATAACTGAAAGTGGCAAAAGAGAATCTTAGAAGAGGTTATCCAGATTGGATTGTAACGTCACACATAAGGGCTTCCAATACCCGTTGGTGGCTTACAGGATGCATCATTAGCTGCAAGGGCTTCCAAATCCCGTTCTTCGCTTTCGAGATGCATCATTAAGTCGAGAGACTTGTAATATATAGCCAGGGATGGCTTACATATGTCCATAGATGTGGGTGGCTTAATAACATAACCCAGCCTAGGGAGGCTTGAAAATATCCTGTATATATTAGCTATGGGTGGCTTAATAACATAACCCAACCTAGGGAGGCTTGAAAATATCCTGTATATATTAGATGTGGGTGGCTTAATAACATAACCCAACTTGGGGAGGCTTGAAAATATCCTGTATATTAGCTGTGGGTGGCTTAATAACATAACCTAGCCTGGGGAGGCTTGAAAATATCCTGTATATATCAGCTGTGGGTGGCTTAATAACATAACCCAGCCTGGGGAGGCTTAAAAATATCCTGTATATCAGATGTGGGTTGCTTAATAACATAACCTAGCCTGGGGAGGCTTGAAAATATCGTCTATATCAGTTGTGGATGGCTTAATAACATAACCCAGCCTGAGGAGGCTTGAAAATATCCTATATGTTAGCTGTGGGTGGCTTAATAACATGACCCATCCTGGGGAGGCTTGAAAGTATCATGTATATCTATAAAGGCTCATGTTCATATGAAGGGGCCAAAAGTCTGCAGTAGTCCTGTCAATATAGCCGTAACCGTTAAAATTGACCTTCGAAAAGCTTCAGACAGTTAAAGTGACTAAAGGGGAAGCCTTGGGAAATAAGTTTCCAATTGAAAAGCACTAGAGGAAAAGACATAACCTTCTCTATATGTTCCATATTGGTTATGCGATGAAAACAAACGAGTATATGGTTCAAGCAGCCAAGGGTAAAGAAAAGACACCTATTCAAGAAAAGCGACATTCGGAGTAGGACACAATTGCAAAGCTACAGAAGATGGGTTTCAAACACTTGAAGATGCCGTGGCCCATGAGTGAAAACAACTTAAATGTGTAGCCTCTATTCAGGAAGGAGCTACCACTTTCAAATATGAATGCAGAATTTATCAAACGGCTGCGGCCCCATTCAAGCTGTAGACCATTGGTGTAAGGGGTAAAGGGTCGCGTCCTGTGTACAGATGCCATTATAGATATAGCCGCGGAAGTAAAAAAAAGCAGCCTATGTGAAGAAACATGTACGCTGTGGTGCCGCGGACTTAGTCTATTAGTTCAGTTAATAAGGCATTTTTAAATATAAAGCAGTTGTATTCAAACATTCATTGAAGCATTGAAGCAATCAGTGACCCAATGACTTAATTATCCGTGGCAAGGAACTTGTTCCTCAGTATCCAATATTTCTAGCTAGAGTACGGATGGCCAAAGATAGAGAAGGGGGATGCAGCCTATAATGTGTAATTTTACTGAGTCGATTCCTAAAAAGCGTCGTAGCCCAGTGAGTATGGCTGCAGATACTAAAGAGTTTAATGCATTCGCTAAAGCGTCGCGGCACCTCAAGACTTTAACTTCAATAAAGACGGAAGGAATTGAAAAATTGAAGAAGAGTGGCCGCAGCCACATGTCCACACGCAATATTTATATATTGGTGTCGCAGAAGGCTCATTCAATCAAGTAAACAAATCTCAAAGCTCAAGATATATATTCAGTCAGCGAAAGAAAAAGCATGCAAGTATTGTAACATTTATTCAAGTATAGAGCATGTAAAAGTGGCGGCAACCTTGATAGTGGAGGTCATAAATTAAGAACTCTTGGTAAATATTAGAGTTAAAGATTACAGGCAAAAAGGCCGCAGCCTTAGTTAAAGAGTTCAAAATTTATAAAGGGACGCAGCCCCATATTGATAGTTCCAAAAATTACAAGATTACAAAATCATGAAGTTGCATCATCCTGATCATCTCCCTCCTCGACATTCGCGGCAGTCTTAGTCTCCTCATCAACTGCCGCTGCCTCAACTTCTGCTTTGAGCCTAGCTTTATCTTCGATCGCGGCCTTGATCTCAGTGATGCAATCTTGATGCTCAGCATCACTAAGTCTCCAGGCAAGAACCTTCTCCTTGGTCTTAGGGAAGTTCTTTATTATTCTCTGCCTCAGCTCCTGGTAGCTGCGGAGGTAGGCTCTGTTATTGATAAGGAAAAAGTCCCTTGAGCCCTTGAATGACTCCACTATATGGTTAATGGACAGCTGAAGAGCATCGCCATGATCTGCCTCCATCTTCTTTAGTGCCGCGACATGGTCCAGGGCATCTTTGACAGACTTGGCCTCCAGCTCCTCGAACCTCTTTTGAAGGAGGCTAAGCTTATTATTGGAGGATTTTACGGCCTATGAAGCTTCCGTGGTCTGAGCTTGAGAGGCTTTGAGGGATTCCGAGGCTTGTTTGAAATTTTCCTCCGCTTCCTCCCTTGCATTGTGTGCAGCAGCCAGTCCATTTGGGCTGCCTAAAGAGCCGCAACGGCAAACTTCTTCCCAGCCTCAAAAGACGAAGTCCATGCAGCCTCCAAGTCAGCGGCATGCACCCTATCCGTGGCCTGTTTCAGCTTATAGAGGGCCTTATACTTGCTCTTTTGGGCCACCATGACATTCGCTGCCTGAAATTAAAAAGTAGTACAAAATATGGAACGCAAAATAAAAAGGGAGAAAGCACCAGCACTTACCCTCAGAAGACTATGGAGGCCGCAGTCCTCCAAATCGTCATGGTCTTCCCCCACCAACCTGTTAAGGTCCACGGCATCGAGGTCCCTCTTCATTCCCCGTGCGACTTTCGCGGTAGTGTCCCATGATGACTCAGGGTCAGGTTATCTTAACTGAGGTCATGGATGACCGTCAGGAACAACTCCGCCGCGGCACTGAGGGGGTGCCAAGTTTGTATTTACTGCAATGATAGGTGGTGGTGGTGAAGAAGATATATTGAGGGGAGCATCATCAGTTGACATCAAACCTACCGCGGCCAGGTTGGCTCCGATATCATCATCGAATTCAGCTTGCGGTTGGGTCGCAGGAACGTCAGTCTTCTCCGCGACATGAGTTGAGGTCACGGCGGGAGTGTTCTGATCATTTGAAGGAGCCGCAACACGTGCCTTGGCCTTGGACCTCTTCCTCTTCTTGCTCCACGCAGTATTATTGTGAATGACTGCGTCCTCGTCCATCTCCGCTAGCTGCGCGGCCAACAGTTCCCTGTCAACTTCCTCACCTGAAAAGGGAAAAGAAACAATAAATATTCAAAGTCAAGACAAAATGCCACAGACAAATACAGAATCAGATTATTACCTCTCGCGGCCATATCTTTTGGAATGGACTTGCTTGGAAATAAACATGCTTCAAATACAGTTGCTGATGTAACAAGTGTGTTGAACCTCTTATGCTCGGCAGGAACTGTCGCGACCTCAGCAACTCTCTTTTCCTGTCACTTGCTCAAGTGCAAGTTGTCAAGAACTGCAGAAAACATTTCAAAGGTTAGTGCAGAGAATGAACAATTACAAAGAAAGAAGGGATGCAGACATTATCCAAATACCTAATTTAGAGGGAGACCCCCATTGCCGCAGCATTCCATACGACCTCTCCCTCTCGTTATCCTCAGGGTGAATCTCCCAACCTTCTTCGGATATGTAGAAATACTTGCCCTTCCAGTTCTTTACACCGATCGGTCTCCAAGTGTAAAGGGTCCCGTCCCTACTGCGGACGGAGAAGTAGTAGTACCCGGCGAACTTGACGGAGTTTTCCTTTGGGCAGTAGAAATGAAAGAAGTCCACGGGAGTAATGTCCTTTTTGAATTGGTTCTCCCAAAGAACGATCGCGACAAGTATGTACCTCCAGCCATTGGGATCTATTTGGGCTGGTGCCAGTTTCATTGTCTGAAAAATGCGACGGATAGGAACAGGAACAAGCAGCCACAACCCGTAAATAAATGCATAAAGTGGGAAGAAAACTCCATCACCATCTAGAGCTGTGCCATGTCTTTGGTTTATGGCAGGTGCTGAGCACATAAAATTTTTTGGAAATTCGAAGGCCTCAACCACCTGGTCAACCCATTCTTGGGTCATGATGCTGCGGATATCAAGCGTAGCTAGGGGTCTCTCAACCCTCCCAGATGGACCAACCGGTTTATCCCTAACTTCCGCGGCATCATCTCCTACACCCAATGGATGATAACTTGAATTGACTTCCTCTTCCATTAGCGTGGACTGAAAATACTTCTTGTAGGCAGAGTTCACGGAGTCTGAGTCTAGTATCACGCAGTTGGGGCAATCCCTCAGTTGGCAAGGCACTATTGATATCAGAGGGGGCACGAAAGAGAGTTCGGGAGGAGAGGTTCCAAAATGCTTTGCCCAAAAGCCTCTGAAAAATTTGTTTGGGTCAAAGCTCATATGGCTACAGTAGTACCTGAAAAGCAGAGTTCGCAGTTAGGCACCGTAGCCAATATGGTTCGAAAAAGACTTTAAGAAGTCGCAGCAAGATTAGTTATACAAATAGTGAATGGAAGTGATCGATAAGACTGGCCAAATGTTAAGTGGGGTTTAAGCCCTAAAATACAATTAGTGTCGTGGCATATTGATTTGATGGGGGTTATTTCCCCACTGGAGTTGCTAATGGGATAAAACACTGCTGGCCCCATTCATTAAACCTAGGAGATTACCCTCTAACCCTATCAGCCGCATCCATCTCCTATATCATCAAGGGAGATTATAGTGCCATGGCATCTTACTTAAGTAAGTATTTTAGTCTACAGGTGGCAGCCATCTCTAAAATTACCAAGGGGATATCCTAACATGTTGCGGCTATTCACACAAACAGTTTTGTACCTAATGATTACTCGTTTAAAGATCGAAAGCCTAGAATATGAAGAGTTTATTCAAAAATGTCAAGAACAATTATAGGGTTCAAGAAGCAAATTGGCAAAAGTTACACAATACAGAATTTCATAAATGCTTTATCAGGTATATATGTTAGATTCATGCATTCAGAAATAAAGCCCTAGATTCATGTATTTAGAAATGGAAGGGTTTGGCAAATTAAGGAATTGCGTTTTTTTCAGAAATAGAAAGGTTCATGTACATAAAGAAGAATTACGAACTTCGAAAGCTATTTAAAAGAAGGATGGTTTAAAATTTACCTGGAAACAGAAAAACCAGCAATGCTCAGCCTCACACCACCTTGGAACCACCACGCACAGCCTCGGAGGGTCGCCAAAAACTGAAAGAAGATGGACACGCAGAAATTCGCTCTCGATTCGCTCTCAAAGTTTTGGAAACGTAATGAATTCCACGACCTTAAATAATTTATATAAGAGAGCGCGGAAGATGAATCGTCGTCTTGAAAACTACCGCGGCACATAAGAAAACTTAACTAAGCTGCATCCCCAATCGAATTCTCTTGGCACTACGACTTGGGGGCTTATTGATAGTACAAATATAGCACCCTTCTGCAGATGGTATGATATTCTGCATATGATTACATGTCGCGACCTCTATCAGCATCAGGTGCGGCCGCTACTGAACTCGGAGTGCGGCCCTACCTCATAAAAGGCGCCCCCTCCCTCATCAAGGGGCGCGACCACTATCGACGTGCCGCGGACCCATCCAGTCCAGGGCGCGGCACCTTTGTTTATAGCCAGTTACAGGATGCGACGCTTACATTGTTTGCCTTACAGGACGCAACCCTCTCCATCACAACTCCAGACTTTGTGCGTCACGTGCTCATTGCACGTGAGCATATCTCCTATAAATAGAGGACTACACCTCGAAAACAAGAGAGAGATCATTTTCCACATGCCCGGGGCAGGTTCTACAGTACCGATTCTCTCTACACATCCTCAATATACAACTCGGGGATTGCTCATCCACATAGTAGCTACCTTTCTGGCACACCGGAATCATCATTCATCATGTACTCTCCTTTATTCTCATGCTTGTACGCCTCTTT
The DNA here is from genome assembly GCA_949130495.1 of Sambucus nigra. NCBI lineage: Eukaryota > Viridiplantae > Streptophyta > Magnoliopsida > Dipsacales > Adoxaceae > Sambucus > Sambucus nigra. The sequence continues at coordinate 545,127,664 of OX422215.1, forward strand.
AGGCATGATGATATTGTATAATACCACACATATAATGAGAACGGAGCAACACAGTGGACGTAGGCCTATTTTAGGGGCTGAACCACTCTATATCATGTGTTCGTGTCTCCTTACTTGCTTTGTTCATTCGTTGCATATTTTACACTTGACTTGTTGATACGAGAGCGACTAGTGGATGATTTTTCGTATCATCAATGATGAGAGGACGAGGCTAAAAAAGAGGCCTCGTTTGCCTTAGACCCTTCAGAAGAGGATGCCGAAAGTTTTATAGCCTCCTCATAAGAATCCACACTCTGAGCTGTGTGGGAGATGGAAGGACTACCGTCGTAGAAGAAAACGACTCGGATATTGAGTCACTAAGCTCAATAATGGGAGGGCGTACGACAACTAACGGTACTGAACGGATAGGAAGTGTAGGATCGGTCTCAGCCCTACGCTTAACAGCGACCCCGACTTATATCCTTCATATCTCCCTAAAATACCTCTCCCAAAGAGTTGGATACTTCTCGGATAACTCAACAAAACAAGTTTTGGGTTGACTAAGGTTGACTATAAGATCGGGGGACTAAATCATTTTTAAGAATCCAAGAGCAATAATAGTGATTATGAATTTCGTCGGAGATAGTAATCGGAGAGTTATCGAAATGTCGTGACCTAGATGGAAATGGATTGACAACCACCAAATTTATACAAGTATCACCTCCTATTCCCTAAAACATCCAAGGAGACTAAAAACTAAGCCCTATAACCACCCAATCCACCGCCGAAAATGTAAAAACTTGTCAAAAAATTGAGAAAATAGAAAACTAAGCAAATATAAACTTCAATCAGAGAGAAATCGATGGATATGAGTTACCTTATTAAAAACAAGTTCTTGAGAGGAAGGAATAACACAAAAGGCGTATCAAATAATAAGAATCGAAGGAAAATATGGGAGCTTTAATGGAAACTGGTACAAGAGTTCTGGGCGGGAGAAAAAATTGCAAAAAAGAGAGAAATCTATCAAATGTGTTTTTTATACCACCAAATCATTGCGCTTAAGTCCCAAGAAAACCATCACGAGGGCACAAAACCCTAAGAGACTATGTCGTAGCCTACACTCGCATAGGATGTTAACCTATGAGATCATTGGCATGTGTCATCTCTAACATACTGGGCCATAGACTAATTGTCAAGTGTCACTTTAATAATCATCACCAGCTCAGATTTAACATTGAATAGTCAACTCAGTTGTGAGTCAGAGATGTCTCATAAACCCTTTTCCCTCAGACATTTTTAACCCTCAACCTTCTACTCACATTGAAGGCTAAGGGCTAGGGGTGATTGATATACCCAAGTGTAACCTCGTCCTCAACTGAGACTCACTCGGTCAAGGCCGACCTTATAAAACACACTTCTACAGAGATCCAATGCTAGCAGCGTTGACCTCGCCTATCCTCTGAGGAGGAGACCTTTTAACCACTTATCCGCTTAGCAAGTCACGTCTAGTCTATCATGTTAGGAAACCAATACCTGTCAATAATGCAATTATCCCCACGTAAGCATGTCTCTGTCGGGCATCCATCCGACCGAGACTATACATCAACATTTTTCGAGGAGCCAGACAAACATTGGAGATCTCATACTCGACCTAGTCGAGACCACCCTTGATGACACCTCGTCACGTGTGACACGGGACTTCAGCATGGCTAATCCACATGGGCTAGCAGTTATAACTGAATCACAAGTGCACGTGAGGGGATATTTGCATCATCAGTACTTAAACATTCTAAAAGGACAAGTGTCAAGATCTCACTTGTGTCTCCATTAAGCACATGCATCTACCATACTTGGGGGTGCATTGTGCACCCAAATCACTATTTAGACCCATCTTCTTCCCAGAAGAAAGGATCCAGAATTGTAAACCCTTGCCCAATCTTTGCTCCTTTTACAATATAGAGAGAAAGTGTTGAGAGCTGTAATATTAAGGCCATTAGTGCCCATTCTTATAGTACACTCACCTGCACAGTGGAGTATTATATGCTAGTGTTTATTCCTCTTCTCCTCATATCCTTCTTCATTTAAACATTTGTTTATCACCATTGTTGCACCACCATAGCTGTATTGGATTGAGCTCTTACAAGTTTTTTGTGTTGATACTAAATCATGTATCATCATCTCTTTAAATAGGTTAAATATTTATTATGCTTCTTTCTCACTTACAATTTTGTACAAACTTACAGTGTATATGCAATTATATTGAAAACTTATGGTGAATGCGTGTTGATATTGTAGATCTTTTTAAAGGTCTTTATCCACTATCCTCCATGTAAATTGACCTGGATTATTAGCATTCAAGTTAAATACACGCAAAAAACATTTAAAATTACCAGTGATTTGAATAAAACAACATAAATATATGAAAAATTGAACAAGTCACGGTGGTCCAATTCCATCACACAGTATAATTTGCTGAGTGTTTATTTCAGGGAGAAGCGTGTTGTATGCTAGAGCATCCAACGGCTCCTCCACATGGACAAATTTTGAGAAAAGCACCATTAGAAGACATATACAAAAGTGATGTAAACTACACGACAATGGCTAAAAGAAACAAACAAACCCTAAATTTTAGAGAGAGACTCAAAAGATGTCTTATGTTCAAGAATGGAAAAGGTAAGTGTAAATGAGATTACATGGGGTATTTATATGGGAAGGATTATTTGTTAATCGAGTAATTTGCTAAAACGACTAATAGGACTGACTAAAAATGAAAGAATTCCTAATTAGTCCCAAACATGCTTGGAGACTAATTAAGGAAATAAAATGCCTAAAAAGAATTAAAAATAGAAAATAGAGATAAAAGGAAAAATAAAAGGAAAATAACAACGGATTCCCATCACTCTCCTCGGCATCGAAAATCTCGTTCTCGAGCTTATAAAATTGGAGAATCGTGTGAGAAATTCCCAAAATGTGCTTAAAAAGAGAAGCAAAAACTTGTCAGGTCAAAAAATAATTTTTTAAAAATTTGAGGAAGAGTCCATACTTCAATTCTTGCTTCAAGATTCATCATCTTCCTCTTGCCTCTCACGTCAACCAACAAAATTAGCTTCCACCTGGGTCAAAAACATAATTTGGGTTGTCGAACCCTAGTTCTTGAATTTGTTAGAGGGTTCCGCCTAAGGCAGAGGATAGATCGGCTAGCATAGAAGAAATTTGACCCTTATCAAGACATCCCGAGTGGTTTACGATAAGCCATAGACTTTCTTGGTTGTTGCTGACCACCACAGGATAGTTTCGTCTTGGAACGGTGGTGTTCTGAAGGTTTTTGGGCAGTCCGCCAAGGGCAGAGGTGGTAGGCAAGTTACTAGAGGTTGTAAGCAGGCCCAGAAGGGTGGAGGCCATTGGCAGGTTATTGGCTAAGGGCCTAGAAAGTCCGTCGAAGGTAGGAGATTAACCCTAGGCTGCCGGAGGTTGGGAGAAGCCCCTGACCAGAACTGTCGTAGATTGAACAGAAGGGCCGACAACAACTGTTGGTATGTCGGCGGATATGATATCTACTATTTGAGCGGGGGGAGTTTCCACAAGACATTTGGGCCAAATCTTCGCGTAGAATCTCTTATCGGCCCTTTGTGTGGTGTTTTTGGCAAATTTTTGGTGGCTGTGGCCTTAAATTTGGAAAATCGTTGTAAAAAAAACCTTGAATTATTGTTGTTTTTGTTGCTTTTAAACTATTTCTTCCATTTTGCGATCCATTTGATCTTTCAATTCTTGAATATCTTCCAATTGATTCTTAGATTTTCTTAGAGCTATTACGAGTAGTCTACGATTTGTTGATACACTTACCACTACAACAAAACTTACATTTAGCTGCGATTTTCTTACCTACAAAAAAAAAATTCGTGGCTAAATATTAATATCTACTACGAAATTAATTTCGTGGCGAAAAACATCATCTTTAGCCACGAAAGTTCAAATTTCGTTGACAATAGATCCCCAAAAGGGTGGCGCCAAACTCTTCCCGCGCATGAGTGTAGGGGAAAATTATTTAGCAACGAAATTAATATCATTAGCAACGAAATTATTCGTAGTAGTTAATATATATTTTTTTTCAACAAAAAAGAGTTCGTGGCCTAATATGTAAGTTAGTGGACAACACCTTGTTTTGTGGCAAAAGGTAATTTTTTTTAACAAATTGCTTTTTGCTTTCTCAAACCGCTCGACGTATTACTCTTTAACAAAAAAGAGTTCGTGACCCTCGCGCGATTTCGATTTGTGCTTTCACAAATCGCTCCAAAATCGGAACAAACTTTGATAGACATCAAACCCACGATTTCACAAACCCTTGTTTCAGGTACATTTTCTCTGTGTGTGTGTGTGTGTGTGTTCATCGCCTAAGCACAAACAAACCCTTGAATGTTGCGTGCTGGCCCAATATCCTATTACTTACATTGGGTGAGTGTCAAACCCTTGAATGTTGCTTTCTCAAACCGCTCGCCAAACTAAGCACAAAGAAACCCTTATTTACGAGTATATTAATCTTTTTTGTTTTTAAGCACGATTTCGTTTCTTTGTTTTGCTAATGTTTTGACAAACCGAATCAGGTATATATTTTGTGTTTTGTGTTTTGTGTTTTCTGTACAGGGTATTGAAATTTATGCAGATATTAATGTTTTGTGTATATTAATCTTTCCGATGGCTATTATAAAAAAGTTAATTGGTGATAATGATAAATTTCAATAGAAATTAAAGAAGATTATTAAGGAAATTATTCTTTTACGTGAAGATATGGATGTTCAATTTTTGCATTGTTATAGAGAAGATAATATAGCTTCAGATTCTTTAGCTAATTTGATGAATGTCGATAAATCGGGTTTGCCTTCTCTAAGAATGTAGAAAAGGGGATATATCGTGTGCATTTTGTGTTTCTTGGGTTAATAAAGGCGAGATAAAATCATTTTTATTTTGGTTGTGTGTTGAATTTTTTTGAATAAGCCCCACCCCATTCATATTTCTATCCTCTTTATAGTAAGATCTTGATAATATGTTGTTTATGTTAAATTTATTGGTGCATAACTATGTACTTTTATCGTTTTAGATATAGACACGAATTTTGACTTTTTAGAAAAAATTAATGTCAAATATTAATATAGTAGAGTCAAAATGATTTTTATTACTTACATTTGTAGTTATATGCCATTATTATGCTACCACAAGTTATTTTGGCTCCCCAAATTATGATACATGTTATTTTTACGAAACATTTGTAGTACATTTAACACTTTTTGCAAAACAAGAATTTCCCTAATTTCCATGCCTATTGTCCAAGCTCTATTTGATAAACATTCTTTGTTTACTCAATTATATAAATTAGTGTACTAAACCATTGTTAGGACCTATTTTATAACAATAATGTATAATTTATTTGTTCCAATGGCTTGTACCTTCTAATTGTGGATTATAATTTCAAGGTATTTACTACAACTTTGTTTAGTATATTACTAGATCCCATTTATTTTAACTAACTTTTTTCTACTTCTTAACTTGCTACGCACCACATATGTAGCGTGCTGTCCCAATAGGTAGTATATATATGTAGGAAAAATTTAGTAAGATTGACGAAAACCCTTGTTTAATTGTTAATGTTGCGTGTTGCTTTTTTATTGATTAGGGGACTTAGGTCTATGTAGTGGGAACCTAATTAAAAATGTTGTGTTTTGACTTGAAGGCTACCAATATCCTATTGTTTGATGGATATTGATTAGTGATTATGAATAATCATATTATGTCTTGTGCTCTTGAATCTCAGACAACAAAAATATTATATTAAACACTAAACTAACATTTAAAGGGTTTGATTTTTCATGTAAACTAGATGGATAAGAGTTGGATGCACGAAACAAATAGATTTTGTGAAAAGTATGTCTTGGGTGTTAGATCATTTATTCGATTTGCGAAGGATCATATGGGACCTGACAGTTTCATTAGGTGCCCATGTTGCAATTGTCTTAACATCGATCTCAGAAATATTGATGAAGTAGAAGATCATCTTTTCTTAAAAGGTATTTGTACCACCTACACCCAATGGACATATCATGGGGAATCTTCTAATGATATATTTCATGATTATGTTAATGATGACAATGATGATAATGCTGATGTCGATGGTTTGATGGATAATGAAAATGAAGAAGGGGATGAGATGCAAGAAGTGTTGGAAGACATACAGAAAGGGTTTTTCTTTGATGCTGGTCCAGCTGGAGCGTTTGAATCTGGTAATACTCCTAGACAAGTTGGTGTCAGGGATGAGACAAATTTTAACAAATTATTGAAAGATGCAGAGCGTGAATTATATCCTGGTTGCACAAAATTCTCTACACTGTCTTTTCTCGTGAAGTTGCTCCACTTGAAAGTGATTAATCACTGGAGTAATAAATCACTCAAGATGTTGCTTGAATTACTGAAGGAAGCTTTCCCCGACGATGAGACACTTCCAAAGTCAGATTATGAGGCAAGAAGCATGTTGCGTGGCTTGGGATTAGGATACATATCGATTCATGCATGAAAAAATGACTGTTGTTTGTTTTGGAAGGAGCTTGAAAATAAACATGAGTGTCCCATATGTGGAGAGTCTAGATGGAAGGTTAATGATGATAGGGGTAAACGTATTCCTCACAAAATACTTCGTTACTTTCCACTAAAGCCAAGACTCCAAAGACTGTTTATGTCGAGAAAAACGGCTGATGATAGGAAGTGTCATAAAGAAAAACGTGTCAAAGATAATGTATTGAGACATCCAGCAGATTCTAGTGCATGGAAGGATTTTGATGCGGAGCACGAGTGGTTTTCTCAAGACCCTCGTAATGTAAGGCTTGGCTTAGCAAGTGATGGTTTTAACCCCTTTGGTAATATGCACAACTCATATAGCATGTGGCCAGTAATACTTATGCCATATAACTTGCCGCCTTGGTTATGTATGAAAGAGTCATTTTTTATGATGTCGTTACTTATTCCAGGACCTATGGCACCAGGTAAAGATATGGATGTGTATTTACGACCATTAATCGATGAGTTGAATGAGTTATGGGAAGTTGGTGTAGAAACATATGATGCATCCACCAAAACGAATTTTCAGATGCATGCGGCAATTTTGTGGACTATAAATGACTTTCCGGCATATGGTAATTTGTCTGGTTGGAGCACTAAGGGTTATATGGCTTATCCTACGTGTAACAAAAATACTTCTTCAAAAAGAATAAGAAGTAAGATATGTTATATGGACCATCGCCGATATCTAGATCCCAACCATATATGGAGGAAGAGTAGAAAATTTGACGGTAAGCAAGAGCTCCGGTTACAACCCATGGACTTAAATGGGGATGATTTGTTGCGACAATTGAATCATGTCAATGATTATATATCGGGGAAACATTTGGGTAATAAAAAGAGGAAACGTACACCTGAAGAGCTAAACTGGACAAGAAAAAGCATTTTTTTTGAATTACCATATTGGAAAACATTAAAACTTCGACACAACCTTGATGTCATGCATATTGAAAAAAATATTTGTGAAAGTGTGTTGGGAACTTTATTAAATACTGAGGGGAAAACAAAAGACACATATAAGGCGAGGCAAGATTTGGAGGATATGAAGATAAGGAAGGAATTACATTTGAAGCGGAATGGGGATACATATGTAATGCCGCCTGCATGTTATACACTTAGTAAGTTAGAGAAACAAGGTTTTTGTGAGTTCTTGAAATCAGTGAAGTTTCCAGATGCATATGCTTCGAATATCTCACGGTGTGTGAACGTTGGTGATGGTAAGGTATCGGGGTTGAAAAGTCATGATTGTCATGTTCTATTACAACGATTATTGCCCGTTGGGGTTCGTGGATATTTGCGCAAGGAAGTTTACAGTGCAATTGTTGAGTTGGGGAATTTTTTCAAAGATTTGTGTTGTAAAACACTAGATGTAGAAGAACTGAAAAGGTTAGAGAAAGACATTGTTGTGATTTTGTGCAAACTAGAATTGATTTATCCACCAGCTTTTTTTGATATAATGGTCCACTTAGCTATTCATTTGCCGCGAGAGGCTATGCTTGGAGGACCGGTGCAATATAGGTGGATGTATCCTATTGAAAGGTATGTCAATATACTCGCTGTCATTTTTTTTAGGGTTATTTCGACATAGCCCCCAATTTTTAAGTCAAACTTGACATAAAAAGTGGGGGTTTAAATTAAAATACTTATTTTTTACGTATAGTTTATAGATTTAACATGAGGTAATTTATTTCTTTGTAAATGATAATAGGTACTTGGGCACATTAAAGGGTTACGTGCGTAATAAAGCTCGCCCGGAAGGTTCTATAGCGGAAGCCTACATCGTTAATGAATGTTTGACATTTTGCTCAATGTACTTTGACGGGATTGAAACTAAACTCAACCGCTCGGAAAGAAATTATGATGGGGAGGAGCAAGAGGAGGGATTGGATGTATTCTCTCAAAAGGTACGCCCTTTTGGGGCATGTACTTATGACTTTCTCACAGTGACTGAGATGGAAATGATGCGGTGGTATACGTTGAATAATTGTGAGAAAGTTGCTCCATATATAGAGTAAGTTAATAACTAGGAAGTAATCTTGATAAGTATTAATTTTGCAACTTCTACGAAGCTTATTGTTATAATTATTATTATTGTTAGTGAGCATATGGAGGAGCTGAAGAAACAAAGCCCTTTGAATTTAGAAGAGAGAAGTCGAAGGAATTTCCCTAGCTGGTTTGAAGAACGCGTAAGTTTAAGCAAAGTTATCATAACATAATATTGATGTATAAATTTAATTATTTTTTAAGTAATATAATTGGTCTAACTTATATCATTCAAATTGTATTTAATAGATGAAAAAGTTGTACGGCCAGAAGTCTCCAGAATGTACGGAGCAACTATATGCATTAGCATGTGGTCCTGACATACGGGCAATCAAGTATAAAAGTTGCATAGTGAACGGAGTTAGATTTCACACTAAAGACAGTGACAATCGCAGGAGAAGTCAAAACAGCGGTTTAGTTGTTAAAGGATATCATAATGACGAAGATATTAACTTTTATGGTGTATTGAACGATATTATTGAGTTAGAGTATATCAAAGGAAATCAAGTCCTCCTTTTTGAGTGTGACTGGTTTGAAGCTGATAAAAAGAAAAAATCAGGAATACAAATCGATGATCACTTTACAAGCATCAATGTTAATGGTAGGTGGTACAAGAGTGATCCTTATGTTCTAGCCATTCAAGCAAAACAGGTGTTTTATCTCAATGACACAAAATTGGGAAAAAATTGGCAAGTTGTTCAGGAATTCCAGCATAGACACTTGTATGATCTTGGGGTGGAAGAAATGGACACAGATGTATCAGAAACAAACGATTTTGTGTACCAGGAAAATGCTTCATCAGGGGCTTTTGAGATTATAGAAGTTGATATTGGCCAGTTGCAGAGAAACGATGTAGAGGCGGACACTATTGTTGCTGGAATTGTAGATGTAGACAAAGGAGTACTATCGAAAGAAGACATTGTTTCCCTTGATGACGTCGATGATGAAGACGAAACACTTGATGAATATTGTGAAAATGCAGAAGAACTCGTAGTGGTTGAGGATGATGATAGTGATATAGATTGACTTTGTTAATGGAAACTATGTAATGGAGTGTACTGATGGTTGAGGATGATGATAGTGATATAGATTGCCTCTATTTTACCATTGTAATTTTTGTTGATTTGCTATGAATGACCATGCATGTGATTGTTGTTCCTCTTTATATTGGATCAACTATAATGAATGGACAAGGTGCTACCCATGTCAAATAAAGCATATTTGGTGTATAACTATAATGAATTTACTTTTAATTGCATATTTGAATGTTGGTCAATGAATTGGTATGGCGGGGTATATTTGAAAATTTTGTGAAATTGTGTATTTCAATAAATTTACTTCTATTTATAGCATATTTGGATCAACTATATTTGAATGTTGGTCAATGAATTTACTTGTATTTATAGCATATTTGGATCAACTATATTTGTGTGTTTTGATGTTCTTTTTCAGTATGGCGCCAGGAAGACGTCTTCGGTCAAATAGCATGAAGGATGCTCCCTCGGCACCCCCGAATCTCACGGCGCCCCCGACTTCCACGGCACCCACGACTCCCATAGCACCCACAGTACCCACGGCACCCATGGCTCCCATAGCTCCCATTGCACCCCCGACTGAACACATAATGGATGTAGAATCTGCAAATATCTTGTCATCAACACAACAGACTAGTCCCGAAACCTCCACAAGCCATGCAGGTACAAAAACTAATTTTCAAATGTTTCTTACTATTGTTCATTTGTTGCTAATATTGTTTATTTGCTTTTAAAGTTTCGAATACAGATTCTACCATAACGAAAAAAGTTTGTGGACCTACACGTGGTAAGGGGCTTCAGAAGATTATCAAAGCTATTGGGAAAAAGATGCGTATTGAGATATCGAAGGAGAAAAATAGGCCACTTGACAAAGACCAATCTGCTAAATTATCAAATGAACTCGGGATTATCATTCGTAACCTAATTCCAGTCCCAACCAAATGGAAAGACCTCACTGAAGATGATAAGACAAGAGCGTTTGACAGACTCAATGTAAGTAATTTCGTATTGAAAATGGCATTGTTACTTTAATTTTGCGATTTTGAATTATTTCTGCATGCTGGAGTGATGCATTAGTTCATTTGAGATAGGACTTGGTGACGGAGTATGTACTGAATTGGTGACGGAGTATGTACTGAATTGGTGACACGCTGCCTAGTCTGCGTTTGGCATCATTCCCTCTTCTTTAGGTGAATTAACATTCAAATTAATTTTTGAGGCTCTCAGATGTGCCTCTCCTACCTCTTTGAGCTATAACCTAATTTGGGATTCACATTGTCCATTAAAATTTTAGTTTTTATTTGGATCAACTTCTAAAAAAATGCAGTTCCAGTTGATCCTCAGCTATTTAAAGTAGGAGTTAAGCTTGCATCCCAGTGTAGAAGTTGGAAAGTAGCAGTTCCAGTTGATCCTCAGCTACATTGTATTAGGAAGTGTGATATGGTAGTCACTATTTATTACAAGTACACTGAAAACAGTAGCACATCCAGTCAGGGATTAGAATATTACCCCATCATTATGTTGTGAAAATCAATTTATACTCACTTCTATTTTGTTAACAGTAATCAATTTATACTCACTTCTTCATGCAGTCAAAGGATCCCTATTTTTTCCTCTATCAGTTGTTTGCTATAAGCACTGCCTTCTTAGAAGATATGTAGCCTCTTTATAGCATTATTCTTATAAAATATGCAACCCCTTTCAGTATCCAATTGTTGCCAAAATCTGACCTCCAGATGACTTTGTAGTGCCACACTATCAGGTAAAGTTATCATCAAGCAACTCGAAATGACACCGAATGCATTCGGGTTTCACGATGTGACAAATGACATGACATGACAGTGCCATGACATATGAGGGTGGATCTCCTGGTCATTTTAGTCCAGATGACTTTGATAAGCCTCCAACCCATATAGGAGTTGATGATACAACCTATGAATCTGGCTGGTGGCTTACAAAGTGTATGTTGTGTTTGCTGAGTATAACAATCACAGTGAATATGCCACGGGGGGGAGGGGGGGGAGGGAGAGAGAGAGAGAGAGAGAATGGCTCCAATTCACATCAATAATGCAAATTTGATGTTTTGTATTTTCAAATATCATGTGTAAATATAACATCTCACTAGTCTCAACGTGATATCAAAATCAATAACTATTGAACTGCCAGAAGTAGTCCCATAGTCTTCCTTGGTCTTTAAATTCCTCCCCCTGGCAATCTCTATCTCCAAACACTCATTTAACTCCATCACTACATGACTCATGTCTGGCCTTTGGATGGAGTTGGGTGGTACGCATGCCATTGCAGTTTCCACAACTTTCCAAATAGAATTTATGTCGAAATCTCCTTGTAATCTTGAATCAGTGATGTCTCTTATTTTCCCTCTATCAAGCATAGGCTTAACCCATTCAATGATGTCAATGTTTTGATGGCCTTTTACTATTGCGCGTTGGCCTGTAATTAGCTCCAAGAGTACAATTCCAAAGCTATAAACATCACTTTTCTCATTCAGCCTGGTGGACACATAATACCTACATGAATGCACGAGAAAAACTATGTAGTATCCAGAAATAGCTATAATTGAAAGGATAAAAAGATGCCCCTGTCTGCCAGGAAAAATATTTAGAGACCTCACAATCCTTTTTAAAATTGTGAAGATGCCTAACAAGTAAAATTTTAGAGGAATAGAGGCTTCTAATCGCAACTCAAAACTTTTACATGTAGTAAACCTTTAAGTGTATGGACTATAGAAGGTAATTATGCACAATTATGTCCACTAATGACAAGAATTTTACCCCTGTTGTCCTTCTTCCATAAGCCAGAGTACCACCAACTATTATTAACATATCACAAAGTTGAAAATATTGCACATATAGAACAAGTGAACTTACTCAGGGTCAAGGTATCCTAGTGTGCCAACAACTGTAGTTGAGCCTTGAATTTCTCCTTCTAAGGGAATGAATCTAGACAACCCAAAGTCAGCTACTTTTGCTTGCATTTTTTCATTCAACAATATGTTGGAAGTCTTAATATCTCTGTGGATGATGGCTGGCTTACAACCATTGTGTAAATATTCCAATGCTACACATTCAATTTTCCCCCTGCTGGAAGTCTTAATATCTCTGTTAGTTTACATTTATGTTGGAAGTCTTAATATCTCTGTTAGTTTACATTTATAAAGAACAAAATAAGAAACTAAGGTTTAACAAGATTTTCATGTGTATTAGCTTGCTAACCTTGTGCTGCATCTACTTCTATTTGACTCTGATAAATGCTCTTGTACATTTCCATTAGCCATGTACTCATATATTAGCCCTATTTTCTGACCTTCATTACAATATCTGATGAGAGAAGTCAAGTTTCTATGATGAACTTTAGTCAACAACATAGCTTGTATTTCCAATTGACATCCCATCAAACAAAAATATATGTAAAAAATTTCCATTACTGTGTCACGACCATCAAAATATATGTAAACTTTTTGAAAGTTATTAGTAATATTTATAACCTCGGAATACGTGAACTGTCGATTCCTTGATTCTAATGTCCCATCCACCAAACTTCGTAGTTGATACAACATTTCAAAATGAGTTTCAAATTGAGTATGGTGGTTGATTGGTGATGTTGCTACTGTGTTTTGGAAGTGGTGAGAGGGGAAAGCTCACCGGACAAGGCAGCTGTACAGCAGCGACAATTGGATCAGGCAGCCTTATAATGTTGTTTTCCCTTTGCATTGTTACTTTAATTGAATTACTCCATACCATAGAGCATACCTTCAAAATGCTGTTGGTGTACAGAGAACAGCTGTTTGAGGCGGAGCGCCCATTAATCCCTCTAGCTTGATCTCCATCCAAAAGTTCATTGACGCAAAATTGATTTAAATTTTCATACATTTTCTTCCACTTGCTGTACCACTTGTGCATATCATTTGCAATCCGTTTTCTTCCATTGCTGTACCACTTGTGCATACATTTTCTTCCGTTTTTAGTTCATTGACGCAAAATTGACGCAAAATATTTGAATTATACAAAGCTACTGAACTAAAATGACCAGGCTGGATCTCCTGCATTTTCAAAATTTTAATTTAAACAGTAGCGGTAGCTATCTTCTCTGCATATTGAATCTAGAAACTGGCTTTGAGGGAGCAGCAGCTGTTTGTTCCCTTTGATTGCTTTCTATCTTCTCTGCTTATTGAATCTAGAAACTTGCTAAATGCTGGACTTTTCTCATGTGAAGACCGATCCTTGGATGAAGGATGAACCCTTGAATCTTTTCTCATGTTAATATATGTATGTTTTGTTACACTATTACATTGTTATACTATTACATCGTTTCGTTTCATCAGTTATTGATTGAGTATAAAATTTTAGGAGAAATTCGACATTGATTTGGATGATCATGCAAAGGAGTGTTTGGAAGAGCTAATGAAAGGGAGAAGTAGGAGTCAACGGAGCAAGCTTCGTGAAGTGTATAAAAAATATGGATCAGCAGAGGAGGCTCGAGAAAATGTCCCTACTAATATGACCAAGGATAATTGGCTTAGTCTATGCGATCTTTATGGAAGTCCAAGATATCAGGTTTGAATTATCGTTGATGTTGTAACTTGTAAATATTTTTTTTTATTAAAATATGCATACTTATGATGTTTGAAAAATTACTGCAGAGACAATGTATTGTAAATCAGAATAACAAGTCTAAACAAATTGTAAAGCATAATCAAGGGTCAAAAGCATTTGTGGTGGTTCGTCATGAATTGGTAATATATCAACTTGTTTTGGTTTATCAATTGAGAATTTTATTTTACAAGTATAATTATTAATTATTTGTTGTTTAATAGCGGAGTAAAGAGGTGGACGGTCAAGAGCCGAATAGGATCAAGTTTTATAAAGAAACGCATTGTAAAGATGAAAAGTGGACATCTACCGAAGCTGAAACACTCTATGTAAGTCTTATTAATTTTATTTAGAATTTATCCCGTTGTTGATGAATTACAAACCAACAAACACTACTGGTTTGTAATTCCTTTGGTAGTTTAAAAATTACACATACTGCATTATGCTTTACTATTTTAAAATTATTGTCTTTAATTAGCTTAAAAATTGTAGACATCTTAACAGTTTGGCCAAATTTATAATCCCTTTTCTTCTATTTTGTTTGCAGAATGAGATGAAACGCCTTGAATCTGAATCAATATCTGAGGATGGTACCATGATGAGCTCAGACGATATAGCAGATAAAGTTCTTGGCACAAGACCAGGATATATTAATGGTCTTGGGTATGGTCCCAAAAGAAAGGATTCAAGAATTAATATATTGCGATTGAGGAATGCCAAATTGGAAGAGGCACTTGAGAAGTTCATGAAAGTTCAAGAAGATTTGATGGAGCGTTTACAAGCTCGTGAGGTAGAGGCAACGATTCAACGAGAAGAGTCAGTGGCACAAAAGGCCGATATGGAGAATCAACGTGCAATGCTAGAGTCTATTCTAGTTCGACAAGCGGAGTCCGATAAGTTGATTAAGTCATTGATCGCATCACGTTCCTCATCTTCCGAACGATGGTAATCTAGACATCCTTTCGCTCATCGTTATAACTTTTTCATGATAAAGACGAATCAATTCCCACTTTATTTTAGCTAATGATATTGTATTCTCTTAATTGCAGATTTGATATGACAAGAAGCTATTTTTGAGGCGCCATGAACTTTTGACATTTGCAAATGGAATCGGAGACTTCTAAGTCCTTTAGTATAAGTTATTTTTTTGCACCATGGATATTTATCGGGGATGAAATGTGGGACTTCTACGTCCTGTAACTAGTGTTTAGTTGGATTGACAACATATGTGTATGTGACTTAATGTGGATTTTATTTATGATAATTTAGTTATTTTGTGGATTTTAATGAATGTGTTTTTTTTATGGTAATTTGTTTAAATTTCGTGGTATACATTAATTTATCAAATTCAAAATAAAAAAATATATATTTGAAAACATTCCGTTATCAAAATAAATCTTTTAGTAGTTAAATATGCAATTGATAAATAAAAGTGCGGTTTAGTTATTATTGAAAAATTAATGATTAAGAATCATTCTTCAACAATAAAATTTCGTAGCTAATAGATCTTGAGGGAAGGTACAATTTTTGTAGCTAAAAGCTTCTAATGATTAATTTAAGTGTAGAATTGGCAACGAAATGTAAACATTTAGCAACGAGATGTTGAACAATTAGCTACAAAAAAATTGTAAATTTCGTAGTTGAAAGTTTATAAACACTAGTTTCCTTTGAAGAATTGGCAACGAAATTAAGGTATTTTGCAACGAAATGTTAGACTATTTGCTACGAAACAAATTGTAGCCTAAATATGGTAATTATCCACGAAAATAATTTCGTGGCAAATGACTTAAACAATTGGCAACGAAAACCAATTTCGTGGCCAAATACATTTAGCAACAGGCCTTTGGCCACGAACTTACTACGAAATAATTTTCGTTGCAAAAAACTATTAGCAACGAAATATGAATATTTTGCTACGAAAAAATTCGCAGGTAAATGTGAGAATTGTTGTAGTGTACACACACCAATACAAACTAACACACGAACGCCAATGTTCGAAGTGACACATGCTATAATTCTAATTTGACATAAACTACACGTCAATGGCTAAAAGAAACAAACAAAGCCTAAGTTTTCGAGAGAGACGCAAAATAAGTTTTATATTCAAGAATGGAAAAAGTAAGTATAAATGAGATTACATGGGGTATTTATATGAGAAGGATTACTTGTTAATTAAGTAATTAGTTAAAATGACTAAAATCATAACTAAAAATAAAAGAATGCCTAATTAGTCCCAAATATGATTGGAGACTAATTAAGAAAATAAAATGCCTAAAAAGAACTAAAAATAGAAAATAGAGATAAATGAAAAAAATAATAGGAAATAACAACGGATTCCATAAAAAAAAGTCTCCCAGAAGTTGAAAGATCTTATGTTCAACCAATTTAACAAGTTCGCATGTTATGGGGATTCCTCTGATCTTAAAGCTTTATGTACCAGTAGAGGTAGGCTTGCGCTAGGAGAGAATAACTGTCGGTATCTTCTTTGGAGTACTACCGATGTAGAATTTGACCAAAGCATTCTTAGATAGAACATTGCCACAAATATCTTATACTATTCAGGGATGCCAGTGATCTAGATGATGTTGCTTCCGAATATAGAGAAATAAGCAAACACCTCTCAAACTACATGTTTTATTTTTTAGTTATGTGCCATTTTATGTTGCCAATAAGAATTGGGATGATAAGGTTTCGCGACACTTGTGAGGAAGCCATGGAGATTTTTAAAGAAAGAAGTCCGATAATAGGCAAGAACCAGGCGTGTGACAAGTTACTTCGAGTGAACACCGGCTAAAGTGAAGGGGGACAGGAGCAAATCTGTGTTGTTTGATGGGTGCAGGCTGGTGAGGCCACTGAGGGCCCTAGAAAGATAATGGAAATGGGAAGTAGTGAGTCTGGCTTCAGATGGCACATCTAGGCATCACCGAACAATTCCAAATATTTCAAGGCCATGATAAAGCCAAGTTGATTGTCATGTGAGATTTAGCAATGATGTCACGTCAATTTCCTATGGTATCAGTTTTAGGTGGGTGGCATCTCTCTGTCTGGCGACCATGCTTTCATCTCTTTCTCGCGCTCAAACGTGTATTATTTAATTCCCAACTTTTTCATGAAATTTTGTGTCCTTAATGCCGCAAACCTGGGAATGTTTTTAAAGTTTGCTCACTGATTTGCAGCATTGTAGTTCACATGCAAAAAGGAAAATAAGAAAGATACGTTGATATGATAGGAGACTATTCTATAATGATAAAGATAGAATATAAAATGAAATAAAGAAGAAAAGATAATTCTGATTGAGAAAAGTTTATTGTATGAACATGAAGTATAGATTCAGTTACAAACTGAATTTAAAGAATAAAAAATCAAAAATACTTGAGAAGGAAATCCTACAGCTTTGTAGCTATAACTATAAGAATTATGAGAGAAAATATATTTTCATGGGAAGATATATGCTTCAAAATTGGTTTCCCTAAGCCAATTACCATCTCAAGAGTTATTTAATTGTAAGTTTCCTTTGGGTGGCAAATCTTTGTCTGTTCATTGTAATTTCACATTCATAATGATTGTCAGGCTTGGGTCATCCGAGGTTGTTTTTCCGTCTTGAATTTTTTTCTCGTACATCCGACGTTGTGAGTATTATTTACTTTACTTGCTTTAATCACAAGATGCACATTTAGGATTAATCAAGATAAAATTGGTTTAAAGTAAAAAATGATTTTTCACAACTTGATTTGGTGTTAATTAAAAGTTGGATAATTTTTTGTGAAAATTGGTTTGATTTGAAACACACATAGGGACCACCCCACATCCTCATATTCAATGCGTATATGATGGAAACGGGATTTTTTAAGGGTTTTATTACATTTTATTGTATTTTTGTTATTTTTTTATATTTTATTGTGTCATTGTATTTTCTTTTATTTTAGTATTTAGAGGTAAGGAGTTGTAAAGGCAATTAAGGGCATTTTTATAATTAGAATATTAGTTTAGGGCATAAGCTACTCCTCTTTAAATACCCCTTTATATTGCTCATTTGAAGACACTCGCCATTTTCAACACAAGAAATCTCTTGATTCTCTCTCCAAAAGTCAGGGTTTAAATTATTTTCTTAGTCATTGACGTGTAGTTTACGTCAAATTGGTATCAGAGTGAGGTGTCGTTCCAATATTGGTGTTTGGTGTATCACTATATTTTTATCAAATCGTACGCTACATCCAATGACTCCAAGAATATCCAAACGATAAAAAGAGATTAATCAAGAGTTGATGCGAAGATTGGATAGAGAACAACAACAAATCGATACTCTATTCCAATTCATCTCCTCCAAAATCCAAAATCCTAGCATGTCCATTAAAAACCCTAACCCTAGTATACCTCCCACCAACACCCTACCTCTTGCCGAGCACCCCTCTTCCCTAGCCACCCGCCACTTCCTCACCCCCGATCTCCCTCTTGACCCATCCAACCCCGAAAACAACCCCTAACCATTGCTACCCCGACTCAAATAAAGCCCCTGCTCGACCCTAGCCCTACCCTCTGGCCCCAAAAACAAACCTTACCCCACCCCCCAACCGTCGAACACCCCAGAAAACCCCAACCTACTGCCGACCCAAACCCGCACCAAATCGAACCCAGAAAACCCAGTCATTTACCCTCGCCCGACCAGACCCCATTTCACCGCCCGACCCCTTTAACTCACCCACTGACTACTTTTCCTCTTCCACACACACGATTTCTGACCCGGGTGGAAGCTTTTAGGGTTGTTATGGGAGAAGTAAGAGAGAAAAAGAAGTTTGAAGAGATAAATTTGTGGGATGTGCACTCCTCAACTTTTAAAAATTAATTTTTTGGCCCCCACAAGTTTTTGACGCCTTTCTATTTGAAATTTCCTCACGAGCCAAATTTTTTGAACTCTCGAGGACGGACTTGGTCTTAAGAGGGGGAGAGTGATGGAAATGGGCCCTTTTTAGGATTTTATTGTATTTTTATTATTTTTTTTATTATGTCATTGTATTTTCTTTTATTTTATTATTTAGAGAAAAGGACTAGTAAAGGAAGTTAATGGAATTTTTATAATTAGAATATTAGCTTAGGTCCTAACCTACTCCTCCCCTTTTAATACCTTCTTGTATTCCTCATTTGAGCACACTTTTCATTTTGAACATAAGAAATCTCTTAATTCTCTCTCCAATTAGGATTTGGTTTATTTTTTTGGCCATTGACGTGTAGTTTACATCAGTATATAGTTTTTTTCTAATATGAGTCTGTTCTTAACGTTGCATCATGCACTAGAACTAGGGCAGTTCAGAGATCCTGGTTGCCCTAGTTTTGATTTAGTCCTTTAGGGAGTTGTTAATTTTGCTGGGGCCTTCGATTTTTCCAAGGGTGGCTCCAATGTTTTTAGTTGATTTGATGCGCTAAGACTAGATTTCATATCTTAAGGTCCTTACTCCGTAGGACTATGCTTAATGACCGTGCTCCACTCCTTACTCCTAGTTGCGAGAGTGAGTTCTCTTGTAGTAATATTAGTTTTGTCTTTTCTATTATAGAGAAATTAGTGGAATTTATATCTTTTCCAAAGGTTGTAAATCAAGGACAACAAAATGGCAAGGGCATTCTCGAAGTCATTACTTTCTCTGGGAATATGATAGAATATAACACACTTAAACATAGGGTTATTAATCATCGCTGGTATAAGAGATTGACATAGGGGACATTTGGGTATGTTAGGGGTAAAACTAGAATAGTGTCATCAGTTATACATAATTTTATTTTAATATTTCTTCTCATACAATTGTACTCTTTCATCTTGATTCTAACACGTGTTTTCAATTGATAAATGTAGATATTTTTATTCATATTGGAGATGAGGAATTGAAGATAATGTCGTTATCGTTGGATGCTCAACCACCCCTTATGTTTTAACACATTTTAATAGTTATCATACATAGGTCTACCTCCAATGTTCTCGAGTTCAACTATTTAATGTTTGTTCATTTTCTATTTCGAAATATTCCTGTCACTTATTATTTTAATTTAGTATATAATTCCTGTAATGTTTATATTCTATTGGTTATGTACACTAATCTATATTATAATTATAAAACAGAAGACTGTTGTTAACTCTCCTATGTGTATAAGGCGCCCACATAGGACAGAGTGATCAATTCATTTTATTTCATCCTCTGTCTCATTTACTTCCTCTTTTTATACTTTTGTACTACTCCACTCCTCCCTTTTTATCTTCCAACCTCTTGATCTTTTGATAGTTCCACTTGATCTCTTCCATCCTCTCCCTCTCTCCTTTTACATGCTTCTATAAATATCTTAAAAATCTCCTCGTATTTGTTCCCCATAAACTATCTCATTAAGGTCTAAATAATTATTCGTGAAGGAAATGTCCAAACATGAAAAATAACTAATCCTTAGACCACTACCATCGATGAATCTCTAGATGGAAAGAATAAAATCTTCTTTTGATTTGTAGTTCATAATCAAATTTATATCTCATACATTTATATATACCCCTTCTTTCAAGTTAAATTATTTTAGTTTGTAATTCTAATCACAAAAGGGCACACCTAGATGCAATAGATTACATATATTCAACCTCTATAGTAGCCATTACTTTAACGGGCGTGGTTGAGATGAGACAACCAATTGTTATTGTATGACATGATGTAGTGGGTTGTTATAATGATGTGAAGATAAACTTTGAATGTCGGTTATTTGGCTTGGGATTTTATTTGTTTATTAAGTCATGGTGTAAGGACATATTTTCCACCATCCCTAGTTTACAATGATAATGTTGTATCCCGTTACAACCATCAAAGCAGTTCACATTCACACATTCAAGAAGACGGATTCGAATATCGAGCATCTTCAATAACTGCGCGACATGAGTATACTCTGGTATGGATTTAGTTTTGAGTTACTTAGATTTTTTACTAAGTATTGGGATACTTTTTATAAACTGGTTTTTATCAAAATGAGGCATTTTTTGAACTTAAAAAGTTATCTGAAAGACCTGTAAGCAGACTTTTAAAAATAAAAAATTTCATCCATGTCGTTTAAATGACATGGCAATATCGTTCAAACGATATGCTAATGTCATTAGATAGTCATTTGATGTCCCTATTCGATTTTAGATCAAACGACCAAGTACTAGTTTGATTTTTAATAGGTCGTTTCTTTGGTCGTTCAAACGATATCTGAATGTCGTTCAAACGACATGATGAAGTCGTTCGAACGACGTGCACCACCTCAAAATTTTTTGTTAGCCTATAAATACCTATTTCGTGAAGCTTTTCGATTACGACTCTTCATTTAAAACAACAGATCGGTTACAATTAAGTCTTCCCTTTCTAGGGCTAAAAACCTTTTTGATTCAGACGAATACATCCCAATTACTTTTGTGAATCTTCTTGGAACCCAAACACTTCTTTGTCGAAGTTTAACTTGTGGAGTGATATCTCTACTACTGGACTTGGGGATACTCGAAGGTATTCACTGATGAAAGAGGAACTGCAGTTCTTGTGATTCTCGAGGCAGTCATTGTTGGTTCAATGTTGAGCTATTTGTGGATTATTGAGGTATTTCATTGTATATTTCTCTATTTTGTTATAAGTTGCGATTTTCAAACATTAGTGAAATAAAGGTTTTTCCCTACGGGATTTTTCTAAAAATTTGTTTGGTTGAACGCTTATTGATTTAATGATTTCAATCACATAGATGCATGTTTAGGGTTTAAAAAAAATTGAAATTAATTGAAGATTGACTGCAACTAAATAAGTTTAATTTCATTAGAAAATTATGAATTCATAAATTGGTTTCACACCCCGTTGAACGCTTTTACAAATTGGTATCACCAAGTTATCGAGTGATCATTATTTCGCAATTTTTTATTATGATATCAATCAGTTTTGAATTTTTTTTTAAATCGCAATTTTTCTGATGTATAACTTATATAATCGAATGCCCGTCTTTGATGGGTTCGGTTGTAAATCAATGGGTTTGTAAGTCCTGACAAAGTCTTGAAAAAACATTACATAATGTTAGACGTTACTGGTGTGAAAATCATTTTAGACTTTGATTTGTTGATTAGATTGTGTCGGTGTCATTTAAATTCAAAATTTTTACCCCTAAGGACGATTTTGAGTCCATTCATTAGGAGTATCCATATTCATCGTGCACATATGTTATGATTGCTTGAGTTGATTTTTTATTGAATCTATTCACACCCATTCATTATGTTCCCACGATTTGGTTATCTTAGTGTCATTCATGGTGTGTGTTGTTTTTGTAAATTATTTTTGCTTAAAATATTTTAAAAATAAAAAATAGTTTGTGGAACCTTTTGAGTTTATCCTTGCATGAGCTTAATTGATATATGTTTGTGATAATTTGGTATTCTTGTCATGGCCCACTCCAATTTATTACGTTTTATTCTTTTCCCTGTCTATTTCGGACAATTAAAAAGGGGGAGAACGAATTATGAATTATAGGGGAGTGAGCGTTTGCATAATGGGGGAAACTTGATTTGATTTGATTGATTTGGATTTATGTTTATCTCATTTCAAACTCGACAGGTCACGAAGGTATTTTCTTTGTTTATTGTGTGTAGGACTTTGATGATCATTTGGAAAGCACACAAAAGAAACGAGCAAGGAAATCAAAGAGATTTGAAGATGAGAAAGTTGAAGAATTTTTTGAAGACTTGAAGATTTAGTATCTTTCCACTTTTGGGTTCATGGGAGGGTATTAGATTTGTATAGGTCATTTGTTGATAATTCGAATGTTTTTATTTTGTAACGGCATAGACATAGGGGGAGATTTGTAAGGCCATATTTTTCATTTTCCCTAGTTTACATTGAGTATGTCGTTGAGAACACACTATATATTGACTTACTTGAGTCTGCATATATAGGAGTTTCATTTAGTTTGGACATCTAGACAAAACAGGTTAGATTCTTATGAGAACTCCATCTCCTCAAAGGTTCAAATTCATTGAAGAAATCCAGTCCAAGATAACCTTCATGATCAACATAAAGGGAAGTTATTTCTAAACCCTAAAACCATAAATACGACACTTTCACTAGGGGTGGCCATGGGCCGGGCCTAGGCAGGCCCGGTCGGGCTCGGGTTGGACTTATAAAATTATGAACTATACCAAGCCCGCTCGGGCCTGGATCGGGCCTTATTATGTAATCCCAAGCCCACCCAGATTTGAGAGCTCTTTACCCAGGCTCGTTGGCCAAGCCCGGTTACTATTTTTTTAAATAAAAAAATATATTTTTTCTCAATCAAAGACCTATTTTTTTTTAATTAAAAAACTATTTTAAACTTTATATATTACAAAATCTATATATAAAGTTCATTACTCTACATAAAAAGACTTGGTATATGTTTTTATATTTATAAAAGTTACCCGCTTTATATATTTATTTATAACTTTTTGGTCTTAAACTTTAATAATAAATTAATACACACACACACACACACACACACACACACACACACACACACATATATATATATATATATATATATATATATATATATATATATATATATATATATATATATATATAATTCTCGGGCCGGGCCGGGCTTCATTAGGCTTAAGAATTCATGTCCAATCTCGCCCGAAAAAAATCGGGCCAATCAAATTTTGCCAAGCCCACTTTGCGGGCCTATTCACCTTACCCAAGCCCTATTTTTTTATTGGGCAGGCTTGGCGGACCTTGGGCCTATGGCCACCCCTAACTTGCACTACATCATACATATCACATATTTACTTAAAAGGTTTTTAATACTTCAAATTTTTTAAAAATTAACTTAATTCTATTCAAATCATTTTGTATAATTTTCAAATTATTTTTGAATTAATTAAAATGTATTTTTAAAAGTGTTGTGGGTATAAATTGAATTTCATAAACTTATTTTCTTTGCTGATTATTAGTAAGGGTAGAATCCAAACGCACTAGAGAATTGGAGGTGTGCTTTGTAATTACTTTCGTACACGCATTTTTGCCTTCATCCTGTGCGTACATGTGTCGGTAGCCTATCGATTGGATTTGTGCTTTCTCTTAGACACAATATGTTTAACCAATCTCAACCGTTGGATCAACATTATCAACGTCTTGCATGTGTTGAGAGTCAATCCACGTGAATCTCCAATTGTTTAACCCACCGCTTTTGTTGAACCATTGGATTTAAGTCAATCTGTCAAGACTCAATCACAACCATAGGATCGAGTTCAAGGTTTTGGATCCTTCTACGTTTAATAAAAAAAGGAACCAAGCCTCAACATTTTTAGACTTTTGCCATTTCGTGAAATCTGAGAGAAAAGAGAGAGTGGAGAGAAGAGAGAGAAGGGAGTAAAGAGGGAAAGAAAAGAGAGATATTAAAGGAATAAACCCTAGTTTTCTTCGTAGTTTTAAAGCTCTTTGTGTTTTCTCCCAAACCAAACACCAAAACCTAAACAGTTCCAAAACCAGAAAACCCATTCTTGAGAGTTAGACATTTTTAGGGTTTCTGTGTTATTGGTGTTGTGTTTTCATTTGAAGACCTCTTCAAATCTTTGATTCTCTTACAACACATCTCTAAGAGAGACATAAGTTTCATTATTGAAACTGAGTTTTTGTAAAAGATAACATCACACGATTTATTTTATGTTCTCTTTTTAGATCTGGCATTTTAGAACTATTATGTTTCAACAAATTTTGAAATAAAAACTTTTTTAGTTTTTTAAAATATTTTTCAGATCTAGTGAGTTGTGTGTTTCTAGTTTTCTATTTCATATTTTATGAAATACTCCTCTTAAAGTTTTAAGGCGTATCCATAAATTTGAAAAGAAGTTTTATCACAAAATATGTTGAATCAGTCTCTGCATGTAAAGTCTGAATCTGTTTTAATAAAGTAGATTTCTAGTCTAGTTTGGATCTCAATTGGAGGTTTATAATTTCAAAAATATTTTTAAAACATTGAAATTATTTAAGACCTTGAACCATTTTGAGAGGGTAAGTAGCATGTTTGCATGTAGTATCACATCAGAAACACTATCTCACACAAACACTTAGAAACTGTGGTTCTGTCTGAGAATCTTAGATTTTGAAAGATTTGCTAGAATCAGAATTCAAAGAGAAGGAGATCAAGAAAAAAAAACAATGAATCGGTAAGAAAAGATCTGTCTAATTCAGAATACCTTTGGAGTGGAGAATCTCAAGTAGGTATATTCTGAACTTAGGTTAGTATCTTTGTTGTTTGCTTAAGTGTTGTAACTTAATTTTTATTCTAGTGGATTTTTATTCTGTGTCATTGAGGGAACCGTGGATGTTTTCCTTGTTTAAGGGTTATGCCACGTTAAAAATTCCTGTGTCTATTTCTTTGAATGTTCTGAACTATTGTTGTGATTGGGACTGCATGGTAACTTTAGAAGATATTTATTAAAAAGTAAAAGGAAAGGTAATCAACTATCAAATTTAATCCATAAATTCAGAAAAGATTTTTATAATACATCTTGTGTTTTTCGAAAAAAGTTTTGCCCAAAAAGTTTATTCAGAGTTCACACAATTTATAACATTCTGTTATTAACCTTGTAAACAAGCTTTTAGTATTAAAACCTTTCTTCAAGTGGTATTAGAGTGGGAACACCTTTTGTGATCCTGAAACTTGCGAAATTATTTTTGAAACTTCTTTCTGAAAAAAAAATTGAATAATGGAAGAAAAATTTGAGAAGTTAGGTAACCTATCCAGACCACCACTCTTTGATGGAAATAATTTTTCGTACTGGAAAGTACAAATGACTGGTATCATTCAAGGAACCATGGGTGATGAAGCCTGGGAAATGATTGGTACAGGGTTTGAATATCCTATTAAACCTACTTCAGCCACTGATCCAACAAGGATTAATAAACTTCTCAGTGAATTTACTAAGGAAGAGAAAAAATTGTCTCTTAACAATAACAAAGGAAAGAATGCCATATTTATGTACATTAATGAACAAGAATTCAAAAGAATATCCATATGTTCTACTTCTAAAGAGGCATGGGACACTTTAGTCATTGATCATGAGGGTGATGAACGTGTCAAAGCTGGAAAAACCCAAATGCTTATTCAGCAATATAACACCCTGATTATGAATGATAATGAATCTTTTGAAGATTTATACATAAGGTTAACTGATATTTTTACAAAACTTCATGCGAATGGTATAACCTTATAGTAGAAAGGAAATTGTTTCAAAGATTCTTAGGTCATTGCCATCTAAATTTGACAATAAGAGATATGTTATTGAGGAAATGAATGACGCTAATATGTCTCCTGAACTACTTAGCAGTAAATTGAGGACTGTAGAATTGGAACTAGACTTTAAAAGGAAATTGACCAGACAGACTAATAAAGCCTCTAGTTCTAATGTTGTGTTTTCATCTAAATTACCAGTACCTAAATGAAAATCTATAGACTTTTGACACTGACTGTCTTAAAAACTATGATTTGAAAAACCTTGACAATGTAGCTCTTATGAGTAAGCATTTCAAAAAGATTTTGAAATTGAGAAATGGTGTAGCCTTTAAACAAGGCAAATCTTATTATCAAGGTAATCAATCTCACAGACCTTATGACAGAGACAATACCAAACACACTTATGACAATAGGAGGAATTATGACCCCAATAGACCTAAACCTGACATAAAAGATGTTAAGTGTCATCGTTGTGGTAAACTAGGTCACTATGCTAGTAAATGTCCAACTAGCTTTAACAAAAATAACAAGGCAAATATGTGTAAGACATGGGACGACTCTAGTGATTCTGATGAGGATGAAACTGAGTCAACCCAGATAAATGAGTATTGCATGTCTTCCTTTGTTAAGATAATATATAATGATGATGCATGCTTGCATGCTCATGAACTTGATATGCTTGTTATTGTTGTGAAAGATCTTGCTGATAATTCAGTTCCTATTACTACTAAAAGACTGTGTGTGAGTCAAAGTGAGAATGTTGATGACGAATTGAACGTGTGCGTGAGTAAAAAAAACTATCAAAAACATAGGGGACAATTCACAAGATGCACATAGTGAGTCTGATGATGACCTGCCTGATTTACATGAGCTATACACTAAAACGGTTAAGAAGAGTGCTCGCTTAGAAAAAATGATAAAAACCTTTAGTGAGCGTATCGATTTTCTTAACCATACCATTAGGAAGAACACTGGAAATTATACTGCCCAATGTGTTGCTCATGAGACTGAGATTGAAGTCTATGCCTTGAAAATAAAAGATTTGACTCAAAAGAATCATGAATTTGAACAAAAATACAACGCAACCCTTGTTGAACTAGAAGAGTCAAAGCAAAAGTTTTCAAATGTGTTTAAAAAATGCCAACACCTTGAAACATAAACAAAATCTTATGAAAAAATTGTTACTAGAAGCAAATTTGACTCTGTAGATAAGTCTGTCCTAGGTTTTGGAGAAATAGTGCATACAAGTAAGACCAAATTTTCTCCTGAAAATGTTGCTTTTATAAAACAAGGCCAAACTTGTCAAAATATTCAAAAAGGTGAATCTAGTCTCAATGTCTCTCAATCAACACATAATCAGCACAATCAACAGTTGAAACTAAATAGTCAAACCAAATATGTTTGTCTTTCTACCCGAGACGAAAGATTGAAACTTAAATCTAATGACGACTAGACTACTGTACACAATAGATCCAAGCCAATTTTTAAAGACTTCATCAAGAAAGTCAAGTCCTAACCCATCAGTACTGTTCCTACTGTGGTATTTTTAGTCATACTCTTGATGAGTGTTTCTTGAAAAAGCTATACAGTCCTACTTACTAGAACTTTAACTATTCTAGGAAATACAGAAATACTTATGTACTTCCTAGACAGGCCACAAAAAACTCTAACTCTAAAAAGAAAAAGGGAGGGTCCAAGACTAAGAAAAAATCATTCAGAAAGACCCCTCAAACCTTTTCTAAATCAAAAGGCCACAAAATTTTCAAAACTAGGCCTATTTGGATTAGAAAAGATGATTTACTACCCCAGCTCAAGTACAACATTGTCATTTTTTTTAAAGACACAAAGCACTTCAACTGGATGGTATTTAGACTCCGGATGTTCTAAACATATGATCGGGGATGAAACAAAATTGAAAAATAAGACATACTTCCTTGGAGGTAGTGTCATGTTTGGAGATGGTGGTTTTTCTCAAATCATAAGTAAGGGAACATTGAGTGAGCAAGGGCTTCCTGAACTGAATGTTGTTCTCTTAGTCAAAGGCCTTAAAGCCAATCTCTTAAGTATATCATAATTTGATGACTCCAATCACTCAGTTGCCTTTTCAAAAAATGACTGCAAAATTATTGATGAAAAAGGTAATTGTATTTTAATAGGAAACAGAACCCCAAAAAATCGTTACACGGTAATTCCAAATTCTGAATCTTGTAATGTTGCTAGATTAGAGGATTTTGATCTATGGCACAATAGATTGGGACACACAAATTATGATAACCTTATAAGATTGCGTTCCCAAGAGATAGTTAGAGGTTTACCTAAAATTAAAAATTCTTTCTCCTCTATGTGGACCTTGTCAGGAAGGCAAAATAAGTAAATCCCCACACAAGAAAGTTAAAGATGTCCTTACCACTAAGCCTCTAGAACTTATCCATATGGACCTCATGGGTCCCTCAAGAACTTTTAGTTTTTGTGGAAACTCTTACATCCTTATTATAGTGGACGACTATACAAGATATACATGGATAGATTTTATAAAACAAAAATTAGATACCTTCAATGAATTCTTAAGAATCCTCTTTTAAATTGAGAATGAGAAGGATACCCAAGTGTGTCAAATTAGGAGTGATAGAGGTGGAGAGTTTAAGGACTCTGGAATTTCTGAGTATTATGTAGCTAATGGAAATAAACATGAGCTTAGCGTTCCCAAAACCCCATAAAAAATGGTATAGCTGAACGTAAGAATAGGACTTTACAAGAAATGGATAGGTTTATGCTACATGCTAAGAATCTCCCTAGATATCTTTGGGTAGAAGCTGTCCAAACCGCGTGTCATATTATTAATCGTATATATCTAAAAAAATCCAAAGAAACATCTTACGAGTTATGGTTCCACAAAAAGCCAAACTTGAAATATTTTAAAACCTTCGGTAGTATCTGATATATCTGCAAAGATAGAGAGCATCTTTCAAAATTTGATTCCCAAGGAGAAAAGGGAATCTTTCTTGGCTATTCCCAAAATAGTAGGGCTTTGCGTGTGTTTAATTACAGAACCAAAAGTATTATGGAATCAATTAATGTAATTCTAGATGACACTAGTGTAAGAAGTAGTGACAGTTTACCAGTTCATTTGATAAGGACGAACATATTTTATCCCCTGAGCCTCAAGATGATATTGATTCACTGCCACCTGAGAGTCCTTCTGTACCCACTTGGGTTTCTAAAGATCATCCTACTGAAACCATTATTGGTAATCCTTCGGAACCAATTAGAACTAGATCCCAATTTTGAAAAGTGCCACAATTTTCTTGTTTTGTTTCTCTTGAGGAACCTAAAAATGTTAATGATGCCCTTACTGACTCATTTTGGATAAATTCTATGCAATAAGAGCTAATCCAATTTAAGAGTCACGATGTTTGGAATCTGGTTCTTAGACCAAAAGATTCTAAGGTTATTGGGACAAGATGGATTTTTAAAAACAAAACTGATGAAAATGTGGAGCTCATTAGAGATAAAGCTAGGTTGGTTGCACAAGGATACTCCCAGATTGAGGGAATTGATTTTGACGAAACTTTTTTACCAGTTACTCGTCTACAATCAGTTCGTCTCCTTCTTGCAACTTCCTATCACATACAATTCAAATTATTCCAAATGGATGTTAAATCCACTTTCTTAAATGGAATTTTATCTAAAGAAGTTTACGTAGAACAACCCAAAGGATTTGTTGATCCTGTACACCCGGACCACGTCTTTAAGCTTAAGAAAGCCTTATACGGCTTGAAACAAGATCCCATAGCTTTGTATGAGCGACTTTATACCTTTTTAGTATCTCATAATTTTTTTCGAGGAGAAAACGATCAAACGTTGTTTGTTAGAAAGGAAAACCAACATGTCTTAATCGCGCAAGTATATGTGGATGATATTATTTTCGGTTCCAACTATCCCAAATAAGTAGAGAATGTTTCTAAAATCATGCATACTGAATTTTAGATGTCTTTAATGGGTGAACTACAATATTTTTTGGGTTTACAAGTAAAATGATGCAGTGATGGTTTTTTTATTTCTCAATCCAAATACACTGTCGATTTTGTTAAAAAATTCGGCTTAAAAATGCTAAAATTTCTAGATACTCCATGAGTACTTCAACTAAAATTTCTAAAGATGATATTGGGAAATGTGTTGATCCCACTCTGTATAGAAGTATGATAGGGAGTTTGTTGTATCTTACTGCGTCTCAACCCGACATATCATTCGTCGTATGTATATGTGCTAGATATCGAAGTAACACTAAATAATCTCACTTATTAAGTGTAAAAAGGATTATTACATATATTAAGGGTACCTTAAAATTTGGTATTTGGTTCACAAACTACACGACTAGTTCTATTGTAGGATACACCGATGCCGATTGGGCCGGTTGTTCTGACGATAGTAAGAGCACTTCTGGTGCTTGCTACTACGTAGGCAATAATCTCGTTGCTTGGTTGTGTAAGAAACAGAATTGTATGTCATTGTCTAGCGCCGAATCTGAATATATTGCAGCTGGTAGTTGTTGTGCTCAATATCTATGGATTAGACAAATGCTTAGTGATTATGGTCTCACAAAAAAATAATTAACCATGTTTTGTGATAACCAAAGTGCCATTAATATTTCCAAAAATCATGTACTCCACTCACGAACTAAGCACGTTAAGATTAGACACCATTTTATCCGTGACCTTGTCGAATCCAAAGATCTCATTATTGAATATCTGAATACTCAGAAACAGCTCGGAGATCTCTTTACAAAACCTTTAGATAACATTCGACTTGAGTATTTGCGAACAGCTATTGTCATGATAACACTCAATTAATCTCTATTTTTTGTGATTTATACCCCTTGTATATTTGAGAAAAATTGAGGGAGAAGGTCTTCAATATTGATTAGAGATTTTTCTATCTATTCCTTATTCTAACTCAACTAATGTGCCAATTTAGTGTTTATCTTGTTACAGGCATTTCAAACCCGTTGTACTATTTTGTAGGGTATTAGTCTTTATATAGTTGAGTAATGTATTTTTTTTACCTTATTTTTTTATTCCAGGATGGGAAAGGGTAGTTAGAACTTTTGTATAGGGCAAATAGGATTTCTTTTCATTTTGACCCACGAGTTTTGAATACTCAAGGAAATTTTGTCTCTAATATCCAACGGGGGATATTGAGAACACACTATATATTGACTTACTTGAGTCTGCATACATACGAATTCTGACTAGTTTGGATATCTAGACAAAATAGGTTACATTCTTATGAGAACTCCATCTCCTCAAAGGTTCAAATTCATTGAAGAAATCCAGTCAAGATAACCTTCATGATCAACATAAAGGGAAGCTATTTCTAAACCCTAAAACCACAAATAAGACACTTGCAATGCATCATACATATCACCTAATTGCTTTAAAGGTTTTTCAACACTTTAAATTTTTCAAAAATCAACTTAATTCAATTCAAATCATTTTATATAATTTTAAGTAATTTTCAAATTATTTTTGAATTAGTTAAAATGTGTTTTTAAAAGTGTTATGGGTTTAAATTTAATTTCATAAACTTATTTTCTTTGCCGATTGTTTGCCTAGGTAGAATCCAAAAGCACTAGATAATTGGAGGTGTGCTTTGTAATTACTTTCGT
This sequence comes from Sambucus nigra, assembly GCA_949130495.1. Taxonomy (NCBI): domain Eukaryota; kingdom Viridiplantae; phylum Streptophyta; class Magnoliopsida; order Dipsacales; family Adoxaceae; genus Sambucus; species Sambucus nigra. The sequence goes on from OX422215.1 coordinate 545,159,844, forward strand.
ACACGCATTTTACCTTCATCCTGTGCGTACACGTATTGGTAGCCAATCGATTGGATTTGTGCTTTCTCTTAGACACAATCTGTTTAACTAATATCAACCATTGGATCAACATTATCAACATCCTGCATGTGTTGAGAGTCAATCCACGTCAATCTCCAAACGATTAACCCACCGCTTTTGTTGAACCATTAGATTGAAGTAAATCTGTCAAGACTCAATCACAACCATAGGATCGAGTTCAAGGTTATGGATCCTTCTATGTCTAATAAAAAAAGGAACCAAGCCTCAGCGTTTTTAGTCTTTTGCCATTTCGTGAAATCTGAGAGAAAAGAGAGAGTAGAGAGAAGAGAGAGAAGGGAGTAGAGAGGGAAAGAAAAGAGAGATATTAGAAGAATAAACCCTAGATTTCTTCTTAGTTCAAAGCTCTGTGTGTTTTCTCCCAAACCAAACACCAAAACCTAAACAGTTCCAAAACTAGAAAACCCATTCTCGAGAGTTAAACATTTTTAGGGTTTCTGTGTTATTGGTGTTGTGTTTTCATTTGAAGACCACGTCAAATCTTTGATTCTCTCATAACACATCTCTAAGAGAGACTTACGTTTCATTATTCAAACTGAGTTTTTCTAAAATAGAACATCACGCGATTTATTTTCTGTTCTCTTTTTAGATATGGCATTTTAGATCTATTCGGTTTCAACAAATTTTGAAATAAAAACTTTTAAGTTTTTAAAAATATTTTTCAGATCTAGTGAGTTGTATGTTTCTAGTTTTCTATTTCATGTTTTATGAAATTCTGGTGTACAAAAATAAAAAGAACACAAAGAACTCTTCTTAAAGTTTTAAGGCATATCCATAGATATGAAAAGAAGTTTTATCACAAAATATGATGAATCAGTCTCTGCAGATTAAGTCTGAATTCTTTTTTAATAAATTAGACTTCTAGTCTAGTTTTGATCTCAATTGGAGCTTTACAATTTCAAAAATATTTTCAAAACACTGAAATTGTGTAAGACCTTGAATCGTCTTCTAAGCAAGGTATCCTTGAGACCCGTGGATAAATAAAATATCAAGAAGTATTGGCTTGAGAAATCAAGATTCAGAAATAACCTTCATTTTAGAACTATTGTAATTTGTTTGGAAAGTTTGTATAAATCTTGAGAGGGTGAGTAGCATGTTTTTATGTAGTATCACATCACCGACACTACCTCACACGAACACTTAGACACTGTGGTTCTGTTTGAGAATCTTGGATTTTGAAAGAGTTGTTGGAATCAGAATTCAAAGAGAAGGAGATCAAGGAAAAATCAAAGAAGGAGCAAGAAAAGATCAGTCCAATTCAGAAGACCTTTGGAGTGGAGAATCTCTAGTAGGTATATTCTAAACTTAGGTTAGGATCTTTTTGGTTTGCTTAAGTGTTGTAAATTGATTTTTATTCTAGTGGACTTTTGTTTTGTGCCGTAGAGGGCACCGTGGATGTTTCCCTTGTTTAAGGGGTTTACCACGTTAAAAATTCATGTGTTTATTTCTTTGAATGTTCTTAATTGTTTTTGTGATTGGGATTGCATGGTAACTTTAGTAGATGTTTATTAAAATTTAAAAGGAAAGGTAATCAACTATCAAATTTAATCCGTACATTCAGAAAAGATTTTTATAACACATCTTGTGTTTTTTGAAAAGAGTTTTTCCCAAAAAGTTTATTCGGAGTTTACACAATTTATAACATTATGTTATTAACCTTGTGAACAAGCTTTTAGTATCAAGGCCTTTCTTCAGTCGTATCCCGTTACAACCATCAAAATAGTTCACATTCACATGTTCAAGAAGACGGATCCGAATATCGAGCATCTTCAACAAATGCATGACAATAGGTATACTTTGGTATGGATTTAGTATTGAGTTACTTAGATTTTTTACCAAGTATTGGGATACTTTTTATAAACTATTTTTATCAAAATGAGGCATTTTTCGAACTTAAAAAGTTTTCTAAAAGACCTGTAGGCAAACTTTTAAAAATAAAAAAATTCGTTCATGTCGTTCAAATGAAATGGCAATATCGTTCAAATGACATGCTAATATCATTATATAGTCGTTTAATGTCCCTATTCGATTTTGGATCAAATGACCACGTACTAGTTTTATTTTTAATAGGTAGTTTCTTTGGTCATATAAACAACTTGTGAAAGTCATTCAAAGGACATGATAAAGTCGTTCGAACGATATGTGCCACTTAAAAATTTTGTGTTAGCCTATAAATATCTGTTTCGTGAAGGTTTTCGATTAAGAATTTTCATTTAAGCAAGCAGAAGATCAGCTATAATTAGGTCTTCACTTTTTAGGGATAAAAACCTTTTTGATTCACACAAACACATTCCAATTACTTTTGTGAATCATCTTTGGAACCCAAACACTTCTTTGTCAAAGTTTTACTTATGGAGTGTTGTCTCTATTACTGGACTTGGGTATACTCGAGGGTTTTCACTGCTGAAGGAGGAACTACAATTTTTGTAATTCTCGAATGAGTCATTGCTGGTTCAAGGCTGCGGTCTTTGTGGATTCTTGAGGGAGTTCATTGAAGATTTCTCTATTCTGTTGTAAGTTACGATTTGCAAACATTTGTGAAATAAAGGTTTTTCCCCGTGGGGATTTTTCTTGAAATTGTTTTGGTTGCATGCTTATTGATTTGATGCTTTCAATCACATATGTATGTTTAGGATTTAAATAAAATTGGAATTAATTGAAGATTGACTCTAATTATATAACTTTAATTTCATTAGAAAATTACGAATTCATAAGTTGGTGTCGCACCCCGTCGCACGCTTTTACACATGGTTGTATGCATACGTGATGTATTTTTTTATGATTTTATCTAATTCTTTGTAGTTATGTGGAATCACCCAATTTCTTTAAGAAACTTTGAACTTTCATTCCTTATCTAAGAACCTACTCCCATGGCAAAGTTGGATGGTGATATGTTTTCATTCCCAGTGATGGATTTATTTTCTATAAGGTCATTTTTATTAAGTGTGTTTCTAAGGGCACCATATTTTTTGCTTCAAAATACCACAACATTTCTTCTACTATTCTAATAGTTTCTTCTAAATACCGCATTTGGGCTACCACATACTTAAAGTTATAAAAATCATTTACACCCTTCCCCTCATCTCTCTACACATTCAAACCTCCAAACCTTTCATCTTTAACTTTTAAAATTTTCATATTCAAATCCATTCTCCTTCAACTAAAAATTAAATATCAGGTTGGTATATTAGATACACTACCCATTTGAGTATCCTTTTGATCTCATATATATTGAAATAAATCAAAACTCCTTATTGCAGCAAACGATTTTCAGCAACTTCAAAAAATTTGAATAGTTCTAACGATTTCTCTCTCTCTACACTTCAATTTCCAGCTTATAATTTTCTCTCTCTACACTTCGAACAACTCTCTCTACACTCCAAGGATTTCAAGGTATATATGACTACCATTACAATGTTTAATGTCCCCCATTGAACTAACAAACTTAAAATCCATGTTATTTTTGTTATTTGAACATAAGTTTCAATTAAATCCCTTTTGAACGAATGGAAGGATACACGTCTGGATTGCTGGTAAAGGATACGAACTAGGGTTTCATTCATTATAAACATACCGAATGAATTCTAATTATTCGATATGTTTATGACGAATCATTTTTTTTATTATCTAGGGTTTTATTCGTTATATTCATGCCAAATGATATATTATTTTTCGGTACATATATACCGAATGAAACTAGGTATTACCTAGATTCCATTTGCTATGTTCACCCCGACATAATGTCTTTATCTCGGTGTATTTAGGTCGAAAGAACTAACATATTTCAGCATATTTATGTCGAATGACTTTGTTTTTTTTTATATGTCAACTTATGTATTTTCCAAAAGATACATGAATTCATTAGAATACATGACTTATGTTAATACATGAATACATGACTTATGTATTTACCAAAACTACATAATTGTAATTTTCATAAATACATGACTTATTTTAAAGACATATGTTTACAACAATACATGACTTATGTATACCACAATACATGGCTTATATTTACAGCAATATGTTAGTTATGTTACATTTTATTACATTCATCAGTATGTTAATTGTTTTAATGTAGGTCTACCATGGATAACCTACAATCATACTCTCGCAACAACCGAAAGTCGTTGGCTACATCCGAGAGGAAGCATCTATAAAATATCCATGTCATGTGTACTACGACTCTCCCGAATATGATTGAGGCGAATGCCCCAGTGGTGGAGATTCCTGAGGAGGTTACGGTTCATGACGAGGAGGTTCCGATTGAGGTTGAGGATGATGAGGGGGATGAGATTGAGGAGGATGAGGATGTCGAGGTTGGGGAGGAGGGACATGATGCGACTGAGGAGGGTCATGAGGCGATGGAGGGTGATGCCGAGACGGATTATGTTTCTCCCCAACTATATCATAACTTGTTTATCATTTTACACAATATAGCAGAAGCATATAGCAAGAAGAAAAAGGTGCCTGAAGAAGGCACCTCTACCGCGACTTACGGGGGCCCCGACGATTTTAGCTTATTAAAACATTTCAAGCATGACATGGCCTATGGTATTTGGACTGGTTCAGTGGTAATTTCATTTCCCAACAAAGTTAAACATTAATGTTTTAAACTTTCCATTACTTTCATAAACCTTAATAAATATTTTGCTTATATTGTAGGTGGAGCGGGTGCCTTTATTATGCATCAAACACTGGACAAAGAACAAGGAGTGGGATTCAATGATCTCTCTCCAAGTGTACAAAGGAAAGTCCAAAGGGCCAAGTTGGGGGGATTATAGCATGTAGCCACAGTTACATAGACTATGCCCTGTTATCTGCATTTGTCGAGAGGTGGTATCTGGAGACGAACACATTCCATATGCCATTTAGGGAGATGATAATCACCCTGGACGACGTATCAGTGATTTTGAGCATTACTCTCATCAGATCACCTCTATATAACCTGAAGACTGCAGTTGAGGAGGAGGATGAGGATAGAGTGGTCCTATAAGTTGTGGACCTCGTGGTGGAGTTGTTGGGAGTGAGCAGGTAAGTTGCCTTGGAAGAATGTGGCAAGCATGCGGCCATCCGATTGAACTGTCTCACTGTGAATTTCAAGGAACGGTCGCGGGATGACAATTCCTCAAGTGAAGACAAGACTATTATGCCACATTATCGGGTGTGTAGTTTTCCCCGACAAGAAAAAGAACAAGATTTCCGTGCTCTACCTTCATGTTTTAAGAGGCGTGAAGAAGGTGGGGAAACTAGAATGGAGGATGGGTATCCTGGTGCATGTGTATCGGCAGTTGGGCCTTGCCTCTCATTCAGGTGTGAGTCAAATAACTAGTTGCCTCTCTGTTATACAGGTAACTAATAATATACATTCATATTTAGGTTATGTATGTTTATCAACTCCCCCCCCCCCCCCCTTTCTAATAAATTCGTAATATGTGTGTTTTGTAGTTATGAATATATAAGCATTTTAACAGGGGTTGGGGGATGCGTTTACATGGAGTCCGTGAAACCATGCCAAAGGATTGCACGTTGGTTGTTGCAGTTCACCTTTCAGAAAAATGCATTTCAAAACCTAATCAATTATCGCGATCAATTGGATGATATGAGTGTTGGTGATGTGAGTAAATTCTTTGAATTGTTTGTAATGTTTTCTTTTGATCGAGCATGAACTGTATGCTCGTGTAGAAGCACTGGCGTTGTTTTCGGTTCGCCGCCTCAATGCAAAAAACCTAAACTATGACTACACTCTTTTAAAGGAGTATAACGGCTAGTTCGGGTATCGAAAATCCACAGGGAATGTTGGATAGATTTTAATTGATTTATTATTTTAAGAATAAAAATGTAAAAGGTGATTTGGGTTTAAAAGGAAAGGGAAAAATAATAAGTTAACTCTAAACAAAATTAATAAAACGAGAGTCAGATCGCGTCCTCGCCATGGGTTGTGTGGTCACCCCGGTCGGCACGGCGCCCGCTCCAGGGGAAAAGGATAAAGAGGATCCCCCTCCCTGAGGATGGAGGATGCATCGCGGTCTCGCACCCTTCTCTTCGAAAAGGGGGCTTTGATCATCATCGGTGTGGGGTGAATGTAAAGAGATAGAGTCGTGAACTTAGTTTGCTCATAACAAGCAAAGAATATGTTGCCGCCTTCAAGAAATCGGCATTAGGGACAAAACTGATGCATTCGAAACCAATAGATCGGAGGTCCAGGGGCTAAGTTCGGAATGGGACAGTTTTAGGCACCCATCCCTCCCTTTCGGTCTCTCATAGGCAAATGTTTATATATTCCTTTTTATCCCAGTGAAGTGTGTGCATTTGTTTATATAATGGAGATTGTAATCGTTCGACCCATCATGGGAAAGATTGGGTGAGGTCATCCCTAGGAATATTCCCAAAATAATAATAAATGTAGAAGATAGAATACGAGCATTCATCGCGATATTGATCGTTATTGGGAAATTATAATATATGCGGGATGAGATCCGCATAAATATATATATTGTGTGTGTGTATATATATATATATATGTATGTATGTATGTATGTATGTATGTATGATGATAATGAGTAATTTTGAGGATTATGAAAAAATATGAAGAATTAGAAAAGTAGCAAAATTGGACTCAACTCTCGAATTTTAGTCCGAGACGCCTACGTAGCCTATAGAGACATCAAAGTCCACGTAGTTCGAATATAGAAATAGAGGTGGGGTTTATCCCATAGATTTGAACGGAATTTTATTATGTGTATGCGTGTAGAAAATATGTTTCTAGTTTTGGAAAAAATGTGGTGGATAATTTCGTTCGGAATTTACAGGTATAACCCTGTTTTATTTATTTTTGGGGTTTTTATGAAAAATAAAGAATGTGCGATATACTAATAAAAGTGTAGAAGTTAATATGCATGATCTAGAATGAAACTAAATTATGAATCTAAGGTAACTTATACAAAACAAGAAATTAAAAGATAGGGAGAAAGAATTGGACCTTTCTTGGAGTTTAGACTTGGATCTTGGATGAACTCCTTTGAATTTTGATGAGAGAGGAGGATATTTGCCAAATTGGGTGTGAAAAGGATGGGTGTTTAGGCTTGAATGAGATTTCTCATATGGAGTTTCGCTGACTTCGAGAGAATGCTGAGATCACTGATGTTGATGGGTTTGTGCTCTGTCCAACAATGAGGTCATGGACCTTATTTATAGTGTCAGGGGGTGCCTATCGGTAGGTCACTCTTGACACTATGCCGATAGGCAGGGTTCAGGACCTGCCAATTGGCGGTCCCGTGCGAACTTTCTGAAAAAATGACCATAGAGTACAAACCGTTGATCCGAATTATGCATGGGGAATACCGTTAGAAAGATATTTTAGAGGCCTATGAAAGTCCTTTGGACCGCTCCCGGGTCCGAAAGGTGACTTTGGGTCAAATGTGGCTCGAAAGCACATGTCGGTCCTTTGGACGGGAGATCGTTGGACACAAATGGATCGTTCATTCGCATGGTAAGTTAGAATCGCACACAGGGAGAACCCTTGGAAATGTTTGGAGATGTACTTCAACATTCCAAAGAGTTTTTCTCGGTTCGAAAAGTTGATGTTGGTCAATCGGGACCCGAAAGAGCTCGGTGACCTCTCGGAGTAAAATGGATCATTCGTCAGTATCGTTGGTCAGAATCGCGCACGGGGTGAATTGTTATAAAGGGTATTCAGTTATCTTTGGAGATTCATTCAGTTTCGTTTGAGTTGAAGAGTTAACTTTGGTCAAACAAATTTCGGGAGCGCCCGGTGGCCTTCGAATCGATTTTCTGGGGAAAACTGATCATTCGTCCAAACGATTATGCTATTTTACGCACGAGATGGACCGTTGAAAAAGGGTTTCAGTAAACTTTAAAGATTCAAAGATCTTTCTCTCTAATGATGAAAATGATCGGAATCAGATGGGGTCGATTCGAGGCCCGAGAGCTCCCGATGGGCACTCAAAGTGCGACCGTGGTTTGCGGTGGAAAGAGGAAGCATTAGGAACCTAAGGAGAGACTTAGGGGGTCCAAGAATGTGGTGTCTAGAGAGTCCCTCGATGGGTGAGCTTGGGATAAGTGATGGTCGTCGAATAGACCCCACGTGATGGAAGGAGGTCAATTCTGCAGACCTAAGGGATATGGATGACCGATGCAGAGGGTCGAGATCAATTCTGGCCTAAAAAGAGGTGACAAACAAGGGTCGAGGTCAATTATGACCTAAAAGAGGTGACGATCCAGGACCAAGGTTAATTTTGACCTAAAGGAGGTGAAAATCGAGTACCGAGGTCAATTCTGCCCTAACTAAGGTGACGATCGAGGACCGAGGTCAATTATGACCTATAACTCAGGTGATGATATAGGACCGAGGTCAATAATGACCTACGAGAGCTGATGACTGAGGACCTAGGTCAATTATGACCTAACTAAGATGATAATTCAAGACCAAGGTTAATTCCATCCTAAAAGAGGTGACAACCGAGGATCGAGGTCAATTTTAACCTAACTCAGGTGATGATCTAAGACCGAAGTCAATTCTGGCCTAAAAGAGGTGATGATCGAGGACCGAGGTCAATTTTGACCTAACTAAGGTGACGATCCAAGACCGAGGTAATTTTTGACCTAAAACAGGTGACGGTCGAGGACCGAGGTCAATTTTGACCTAACTCAGGTGACGATTTAAGACCAAGGTCAATTCTGAGCTAAGAGAGACGACGACTGAGGACCGAGGTCAATTCTAACCTAACTAAGGTGATGATCCAAGATCGAGGTCAATTCTGATCTAAAAGAGGTGATGACTGAGGACTGAGGTCAATTCTCACCTAACTCAGGTGATGTCCCAAGACCGAGGTCAATTCTGACCTAAGAGAGGTGTACATTTTCTTTAGGAAAAATAAGGGTTCCCCTAGGGATACAGACTGGATTTCGGATTCCGCTAGGGAATAGTGAATGAGCTGGGGAAAATTTAGTTCCCTCTTTGGAGACGTTTGTCGGGAGAATGATTCTCTAGAATTCCTGCTGGGGGTGTAAATAAATGTTTTCCTTGGTGAGAAAGGTGCTAGAATGGATTTGGCAATTCTAGGAATTTTTTGGGATTTGTTCAGAATTTTTTGGTATTTTTTTGGACTTTTTGTATGAAATTTTAAAAGGTGTGCCGACCAGCATGGATAGAGATGTGTCAATCGTCATTGGCACAGACTTTTGGGGTGCCTCGAGCAGGTAAAAGGTTCAGTGTCGATCGGTGGGTGGAGGGGACTGCCGATCAGCGTAACCCTTAGCCTCCTACAAAAAGGGGGCGGGTTCTCCTCATTTTCCACAACTTTCTTACTTCTTTCCTTCTACTATAAACCTCTGCAAATCATCCTTACGTCCGAAATGGTTGACTTCTTAAGCATTACGACTCATATGGCGTGGCTCAATGTCGTTGACTGGGCAGGGTTGGAGTGGAGGGCTAGGGTGCCTCTTGCATTGGGTTGCGAGAACTCCTTCGACTCATTTGAGCCTGTGGCTGATGATCAGACTCTTCTGCGCAAGTCTTCGCATCATTGTTCTTCAAGGGTGGTGAACCCTAGTGGCTATGTAAGTCTTGCATGACTCTTAGTATTCTTTTCTTCTTTTCTTGACGAGATTGCTTTATTTCCTGAATCTGACAAGGGTTCTCTTCATTTATTGACGATCTGATATCTCCATGATGACTATTCATGACCGTGGTATGACATGGCTCAAGGATGTTTGGGAGCATCGCCCTACTATGGTGCACTGGATGGTGTCCTCTGTGGGTTTTAGGAGGCTAGCATCGACCTTGGATAAGACACCCCTCTTTACTACACTTTTGTGCACTCTGGGAGAGGGGTAGTGGGACACTACCCACACCTTTCATTTTGGCTTCGGGGAGATGACGATGACTCCCATTGACGTTCAGTAACTGCTGGGGCTAGATTACGAGAGTGCCCAGATTGAGGTGGACAGGGCGCTGCGGGTGACGCCGGAGGTGGTGACGGCAGATTTAGGTGACGTGGCTAGGGTGGTTTCTGGGGATTCTCTCCATTTGTCTTCTCTGAGGGGGCTTTTGCTGAGTAGGAGGGTTGATGAGAATGATGGGTATCAGGTGCGTCAGATGGTCCGTCTATTTATCATGCTGGTGTTGGGATGTTTTTTGGGGGCGACGTCATCCATTTATGGTTTCTACCATTTCTGAGGATGTTTTCGAACATCCGCCTCTATGACTTGGGGAGCCTGACTTTGGTGACCCTGTGCTATTCTTTGGCTGCATTCAGCCGGTGATGCCGTCCGACTTTTATTGGGGCCACATATCTTCTGGAAGTATTCTTTATTTTGCGCATTTTTCTTCACGCATTCGCATTTTCCATTCATGCATTTCCTTTTGATTTGAATGTTGATTCTTGTCCTTTGTAGACGTGGTTCTACGAGGTGATTGGGTTGAACACCCAACTGATTTCTCTTAAGGATGATTCCATTGGGGACTTTTGTCGGATGTTTCGATGGTGGAGGTGCAACAAACAATTGAAGAAGAATCTGTCTCTAGAGGCAGTGCGCCAGGTCTTGATTGGCCTAACGAGCGAGTGGGTAAGAATTCTTTTGTCCTTGAGATTGTTATTTTCCTTTGATGCCATTTTATTGACACTGACCCTTCGCTTTCACTGGGGATTTGCAGGTGACCTTTTATCCCTGGGGGACATCTATTTAGCACACCGGGGTGACTGGGGGACATGCGTAGATGCAGCGCCTACTGGCGCATGAGTTCGGCCACCCCTAGTATCTTAGGGAGAGGCTAGTCTATCAGATTGTGGAGGACGAGGTTGCGGTGTCGTCGGTGAGGCCCCCTATGTTCATGAGGCGCGTGCGGGAGATATCTCTCTAGGATCCATACTCCCTATGGCGCGCCCTCTTCCCCCTCGTCTGGGAAGGATCGAGCTCTGGTAGTGGGGGAACGTCATCTCACCGTAGGGGGAAGAGGGCGCACCATAGGGATGGGTGATCCTAGAGAGAAGATAAAGGGGGGGGGGAGAGAGAGAGAGAGAGACTGGGTTCGAGATGAGTCCCGTTGTTTTTTCTTCTTTTTCGGCAAAATGTTAATGTAACACAGCCAAATATATGCAAATAAAAGAAATTTTTTTTGTTAATTTTCTTGTTTATTGATTAATTCTCGTGCTCTTTTTACTTTGCTGCTGAGACCGTAAAAAGAACTTTGAAAATGCATTTTAAGGATTATTTTATTTGAAATGAGATTAGCAAAGCATAAGAATAAAGGAAATTCGAAATTTTCTTAAGATAAAAATTGTTTTTGTTGATTTTTTTGATTTTGACAAAAAGAGGAAAAAAGGAAATTTCCCAAAATGGGTGGTTGCCGATCGGCATGACCCCTATCCTGCCTATCGGCATGTCAGTCTAGTCCAATCAATCCAAGGCTTTGATTGCACTTTCTTCAATTGCTTGGTACTTGGTGGGGTAAGTTTTACTCCTATTTTTGCAAGGTTCCTTGTCTTGGCTTGAGAGTCCCCAAGTATGAAAGGGGGTGTGGATGTGTCTTTCCTCCTCACACTTTCACTTTCTTCCTTTTTTCTTACTTGCTTACTATCTCTTAGTATTGCAAGATGGCTTTCCCTAGTTGCATTGAGTTTGGAAACTACCTTGAATCCTTGGAAGCAATGTGTTCTTATAATGTTGATTATGATGCTTTTCACATGCGACGAGTCTCTTTGTGACGGAATTGGCCCATTGAGTGGAACATGCTGATGGAGGCTATCGAGTTTTGGTATCCCTAGGATCATGTCTCTCGCTTCGGTTTAGATGAGATTTGTCCTGCCTACGAGGAATTTTATACCAAGCTGGGGATAAATCCCATCGTTGCTGCGACTCTGCCCGAGTTTTCCCATTCTCCCAGGGATTTATAGGTCGGGCTTCTTCATATTTTGCCTTCGGTGTCCAGACCACTGTTTGGGGGAGGAATGACTTCCCTTCGGGCAGTGTTACAGTTTGTGTATTTATAGGACGTGGGTGATGCTAAATATGTTGGAGCCGTCATACTAGGCCTTACTTCTAAATTTCTATTGGTGACTGGAGAGATGCTAGTGGGCCCCCAATTGGTTGTTATTATTTCTTGAATGTCATACCATCACAATCCTACGGCAGGGATACTGGCAGAGACCTTAAATGGCCTGGAAACCTGGCAGGAGGGTCGTTCTAACTTTCTGAGAGGCAACCCTGTGATGTTGTTTATATGGTTGTCAGAGGGGTTTCATATGGTGGTCCCACCTGAGCATCCCTTGTCGTTGGTTCCAAACTTCTTCTCGCACTATTTCCTTAGCGTAGGCCTGGACATTGAGAGTTGGGGGAACTGGTTTGTAGATCATGGGGCACGAGGCTTACGCTAGTCTGTGCCTTGGTGGGGAGAGTTGCTGCTAATTTTGGAGCTTGGAGAGTACCAATACGTCAGACTGGTTGGCCTCAGGTATACCTCCTTCTACTTTCCCTGGCGAATGCTGTGTCAGTATGGTTGGGAGAAAATTGTGCCACCGTAGACACTAAACTTCTTTCCTGCGGAGGATCTGACAGAGCGTATGCGCATGCGGTTTGGTTCCCTGTGGGAGAATTATCGTCCGTCTAACCGTCCTTCTCAGTATACTTGGAGAGTTTCGCATGTCTCTGGTGACTACATGAAGTGGTTGTGGAAGAAGGTAGTGGCCAGGATGATGGCTGTGTAGACTAGTCAGAGGTGGTTTGCCATATTTGACACCATGGAGGGGGCATTGTGGTCTACCCTAACTTAGTTCGGGCTTATCACTCTATGGAGAGTCTGCGATACTTCATTCATGTAGGGGAGGCTTGGGGAGTCCAAGATGTTGGTGATGGTGGTGATGGTTCCTCTAGCAGCTGTGGGTAGGGTTTTGTGAAGATTTTTGTAGAAGGTGTTGTTTTATGCTTTTTGGAATAATTGGAGAGATTTTCGTGGGTAGTAGGGCTTGTTATTTTCTGGGTTTTTTGGCTAGGGAAGTCGTTTGACTCTTTATGCCGATGTAATCGTACTAAAATTTCAAATAATGAAATAAATAAGTTTTTGATCATCTAGTTGTTCCTTTTTATGACTTTTTACATTTTTAATTATCTATACCAATCGCTAAGGCATACATAATCATTTTTCATGTGTTATGTTAGAATGAACTATCGTTCTCGGGGATAAGAAAAAAATAGTATTTTGTGAAAAAGAAGGGGTTGGGCTCATGTGAAGTGAATGAGCTATCTACGTACCTCTGAGGGTTTTAAAAAATTTTGAAATTGGTTTTTGAAAATGTTTTTAGAGGATCGGGCCCATGTAGTTCTAGGTAAGGGGAAATGAAGAGTTTTTTTAGAATAGAAGGGAGATGAGAAGAGTCGTAGCGCGTCGAGATTTCGGACTAGGGGTAGAATTTCTTTAGACAGTCCAGGTTCACTGGGCGCCATTTCCTCCCCGACGAGGTCGGTAAGCACAGTGGTGCTGCTGGACAAGATCTTCTTCACAATGTATGGGCCGCTCCAATTGGGCTTGAATTTCCCTCTGCGGTCCCAGATGGGCTCTACTATTTCTTTGAGGGATAAGTCCCCCTATCGGACACCACGACCCATGACTCTCTTATTGAATGATCATGCTATACGACGATGGTACCCTTGTATGTGATATAGATCTTTCAATCTCCTTTCATCTAGGAGGGTCAGCTCATCAAGACGTCTTTGGTACCAGTCTTCTTCGTTGACCTTGCTTTCAAGCACGACGCGCAAAGAGGGTATTTCCAGCTCCACGAGTAGGACTGCTTCCATATCGTAGACTAGAGAGTAAGGGCTAGCCCCAGTAGAGGTTCGGACTGACGTGTGGTAGCCCCAGAGGGCGTAAGGGATCCTATCGGCCCAATCACGAAAACTCTTGGTCATCTTGCTTATGATGTCTTTGAGATTCTTATTAGCTGCTTCAACTTCTCCATTGGTTTGAGGTCGATGTGGAAAGGATTTATGTCTTTTAATTCCATACTCGTCGACCACTTTCGTAACTTCTGCCTAAAAAATGTAACCCATTGTCTGAAACTAGTTCGTATGGGACTCCATATAGATAAATAATGTTTTTCTTAATGAATTTGTCCATTTTCTTGGCATTCAGAACTGCTTATGACTCGGCTTCGACCCATTTGGTGAAGTAGTCAATAGCTACTAGGCTGAACTCATTCCCATTAGATGCCTTAGGTGTAACTTTCCATATGATGTCGATGCCCCATATGGAAAACGGCCAGGGAAAAGTCATGATGTATAGTTCTCGTGGAGGCAGATGCTGTAAGTTGGAGAATTATTGGCATTTGAGACATCTTTTCACATAGGCTATTCAGTCCTGTACCATGATAGTCCAGTAGTATCCCTGTCAGATGATCTTCTTGGCAAGCATATGGACGTTCATGTGGGGTCCGCATTCCCCACTGTGGATTTTCTGCATCATCTCTTCAATGTCATCCCTTGCGATGCAGTGTAAATGGGTGCCATCGAAGTTTCTCTTGAATAGTACTTTATCATAGACAATGTACTGGGCGGTCAGTCTGTAAAGAGTTGATTGATCTTTCTTATCGGCTCCTTGGGGGTACCTACCGTGTTTGAGGAGGCGCCAAATATCATAGTACCAACAGTCAACTATTTTGGATTCTTCTTCTATACAAAGCTCGATGTGGTAGCAGTGGGTTGGTTTATCTTATTTTTTGACAAGGAAGGGAGCCACGGTTATTCCTTCGGGCATGTCAATCATGGAGGCTAATGTGGCAAGGGCATTAGTCAGGTTGTTCAGTGCTCGAGCAGGTAGTGGAAGGTGATTTCTTGGAATTGGGAAGCCAGTTCTTCAAGGTGGGCATGGAAGGGTAAGAGTTTATCATACTTGACTTTCCATTTCCTGAGTACTTGACCGATGATGAGGGTTGAATCCCCATAGACATCGAGGCATCAAAATCTCTTCTTAAGGGAAACTTTGAGGCCTATTGTGCATGCCTCGTATTCAACCATGTTATTGGTGCAGGGGAAATCCAATTTGATGGCAATAGGAGTGTGGGAGTCATCAGGGGAAATTAGGAGAATCCCAATTCCATACCCCTTTTTGTTGGAAGCACCATCGAAGAACATTTTCCATCGAGAATCTTCATGAGAGGCGCAATGGATATTCACGTCTGGGAATTCAGAAATCCAGACATTGGCCTCTTCCATAGGGTAGTCAGCAAGGTAGTCAGAGATGTCTCTTCCTTTCATGGCCTTCTGTGTAACATAGGTGATATCAAACTCGGTTAGAAGAATCAACCAACGAGATATTCGACTGGATAAGGCGGTCTTCTCAATTAGTTACTTGATGGGATCCATTCGGGATACGATTTTGATGGAAAAAGCGAGCATATAGTGCTATAACTTTTGAGTAACCCAGACAAGGGCGACACATTCTATTTCCAAGACGGTGTAGTTAACCTCGTAACCGGTCAATTTCCAACTGGAATAGTAGGTGGCTTTCTCCTTACGAGTTTCTTCAAGGTATTGGGCTAGCAGAGCCTCGACTGCAGAATCGATTACGGTTAGGTATAGGAGTAAGGGAAGACCGTGATGCGGTTGCATGAACAATGGAGGTCGGGTTAGGTGTTACTTAATTCGATCAAAGGATTCTTGGAAAGCTTCATTCCAGACCATGGTGGAATCCTTTCAGAGGAGTTTGAAGACGGGTTCACAGATGGAAGTCAATTGGATGATGAATCGACTGATGTATAGTAATTTTCCAAGGAATCCTCGGTCTTCTTTCTCCATTCGGGGAGGTAGCATCTCAAGTATGGCTTTCATCTTTGCAGGATCTGCTTCTATCCCCTTCTCACTGACCATGAATCCTAAGAGTTTCCCTTTGGTAATGCCGAAGACACATTTATGTGGGTTAAGCCGCATTTGATATTTTCGTAGTCGTTTAAAGAATTTTCAGAGAGCGGGAACATGGCGTTCTCTAGTCTTGGACTTGATGATCATGTCATCTATGTATACGTCGACTTCCTTATGTATCAGATCATGCAGAATGGTTGTGGTCACCCTTTGGTAGGTAGCCCCTGCGTTTTTTAGACCAAATGGCATAACAGTATAACAAAAGATTCCCCAAGGGGTGATGAATGCGGTTTTCTCTTGATGATCAGGGTGCATCTTAATCTGGTTATATTCGATAAATCCATCAATAAATGACTTAAGATCATGACTGGACGTGTTGTCCACAATCATATCGATGTTGGGTAGCGGGTAGTTATCCTTCGGAGAGGCCTTGTTCAAGTCTCGATAGTCGACACACATGCGGACCTTTCCTCCTAATTTTGGCACAAGTACAATATTGGCTAGCCATGTGGGATATTAAATTACACGAATGAAGCTCACTTTCAGTTGCTTGATTAATTTTTCTTTTACTTTGAGTGACCATTCGGTGCGAAGCTTTTGTAGCTTATGTTTTACTGTTTTACATTCCGAGAGCATTGGAATCTCATGTTGTGCTATTTCAGGGCCAATGTCGGGCATATCATCATAGGACCATGTGAATACATCCACGAATTCCTTCAATAGCTTTTCGAGCTGCGTGCATTCGTGCTCATTAAGGGTAGCCCATATCCTAATCTCGTGCATTTGGCTACTAGAATCGAGATTAATGACAGCAGTTTCATCTTAATTAGCTTGAATGCGGTTATGCTGCTTGTTATTAACCTTATTTAGATCAGTTACTCATTTGCAAATTCATCATCATCAAGAGTTTGATTAGAATCAAGCAATTAATATAAGGCACAATAAGATACTCAAAATCTTCATTTATTTCATTGATAGGAAAAATATCATTGAGCACCTCATCAAAGGAGGTCTCGATTACATCAGAGTGAGAGGAAACAACTAAAAGCGAAATGGGATAAACATCAGGGTTAGGTCGGATATCAACAAGTGGCATAGGTGCAGTATGCCAGTTGAGAAAAGGTGTATCAGCATCTTTGACGAGGTAGGATGGATTGGATGATGTAGTCCCGGAGTGGATCATGCAGAGTGCCAGCCCCAATATCTGTAAGTTGAAGGAGTCTTCAAAATAGCTATCCTGAGAATATCCGGTATCAACTATGGTCTCCTCAGTGAGTGGTTGCACATAGTGTTAGGGATATTCGACCCATAGGTAGCTATCTTGGATAAAGATCTCCATTCCTAGTTTTATCCTTTTGTCCATAGGGTCATACCAAGGTTCAGGGAAGCCATAGAAGGGGAAATCTTCACCTTCTTTGATGAATCTTCCATTTACAGAATCTCCCAAGATAGTTCTTGACCATTTTAATTTTCTCTTTAGTCGTGGTTGATGGATCAATCTGAGTTCTTCTTCTGTTGGTTGATAGCCCAAGCCATAGGGAGGAAATGCCTCCTTCAACATAATAGGTTTAATTATCCCTTGTTGGCTTTGTCCTGGCCCCAGTCCGAGCATTAAGTGCATATTCTTGAACATTTGGATTACATTGACATTTCCATGAGGTTCATATTATGGACAAACCATGTCTTTGAAGTCATCCCCAACTGGGAGTAGGAGTGGTTCGATATGGAAGCCCAATAGTAGCATATCGTTCACCCCGTGTTGTATCTTGAGTATCGGATTACTGGTGATTGCATTCTGGGTGTTGTTACTATCTCCCAAGATGGTGATAACTTGTCCATTGGCAAAGAACTTCAACTTTTAATGAAGGGAAGAAGACACCCTTTGATGCTGTAGAGCAACGGTCGTCCGAGCGGCAGATTGAAATATGCTGGGATATCGATGACTTGGAATTAAACAATAAGATTTATAGGGCCAGACCCTATTGAAAGCTTGAGAGGTCCCATTACTTCTCTACGGGTGTTGTCATAGGCATGCACGGAAGCAGAGGTTGGAGCAAGGTCGCTCACTTTCAGTCCTAAACAGTTGAGGGTTCTTAATGGGCAAACATTCAAAGTTGATCCGTTGTCGACGAGTAAGAGGGGAACAGTCTTCCCCATGACTTTGACAGAGATATTGAGAGCATGATTGTGGTTCGGACAATTCTTAGGGATTTCCTCTTCGAAAAAGGAGAGCATTCGAGTAGAGGTCAAGGACCCAACTAGGTTCACTGCTTCTTCTGGTGTGATTGAGGGGGGAACTGTGGGTCCTGTGAGTATCTTGAATAGGGAATTTCGATGTAGTTGGGAAGACATGAAAAGTACCCATAGAGTGATGTTGTCTTAAGTTTTCTTCAGCTGATCAAGGATCTTACTTTCTGGCATAGGTAGATTCTCAACACCTTTCCCTTTATCATTTGTTGATGGATATAAGCCCGAGTTCTGGTAATGCCTTCCTGACCTGGTCATGTGGTTCACAGAAGAGGGGAAAAATAGAAATCTTATTTCTTCATCGATGTCGGGTTGCTCAACTACCTGATTAATCTCTCTTAGCATCTCCTCGAATGATATTATTCCGCATAGGTTAGCTATCTGACTAGTCTTTCTTGAATCTGGCTCTTCATTTGAATCCTTGGAATCATCTCCCCATTCGGTGGCAATGATATTTTATTTCCATGCAAAGTCGAGACACTCTACAACTTTTATGGACTCTTCGTATAATTCCTCCCATTCGTAGGGAAATGCAAGACTGAGGGAACTAGGTGCCCTTGTAATTTCAAAGCATCGAACAGCTCAAATACGTTACATATATCACCAGTCTGTTAAAATAAATTTTCCATGATCTGGGCCAGGTCATCTATATTGACTTCATCCACTGGCACTAACTAGTTGTCTGAATCTCGGGCCCATTTTCGAGCTTCTAAGAATAATCCACTAAATCTCTGATAGTCAATGGTCATCTGGGAGGGCAATTTCAGCCCGAACTCTAGGAGTTAGTTCAGCACTTCTGATAATTCCATGTCTTTACCTCCAGAACGGGTTCGGACAGCGATGTAGGCTCTGGTGAGGAGTGATAAGGTTTAATCAAAAAGGTTGGTAAGGTGTAAGAGGAAACATGGGTATGTTTGGAGAGGTTAAAGAAAGTATATGGGTATGAAGGATGATTTATTTGGTATGACTTGGGTAGATGGGTCTAATTATGAGTCTTCTTCTAGGAAAATGGCGTTGGTGTGACTTGGGAGTGGATTATGGGTAGTGTTTGGTTTAGGATTAGTTGGTGGGGTAATGGTACACCTTTCAATCAGGCTTTGGATTATGTTTCAGAGATGGAAATATTAGTTGGTGTTATGGTCAGCAGTTTGGTGATAGTCACAATGGGCATCAGGTTTGAAATTCTTTGGAAGCGGGTTTGATAATGGACGAGGGTCCAAGGGTTTGATCAAGTTTCGATTCAAGAAATCCTGGTAGACTTTGGAGAGAGGAGCATGGAGCTCGGTATATTCTTTTTAGATTGGGTTTGGGCGACTTTTTGGTGCCCATGAATCGGCAGGATGAGAGATATTATTGATGGTAAAGACTGAGGTATTAGCAGGCCTTTCAAATTTTCTAGTAGCAAACTGTCCAGAGGCTTTCGTCGGTTTGACTTCTGTCTTGGCAAAACCTTCTTTGATTTCTACTCCTGCTTCTCGGAGGGCTCGAAAGTGAGGATAATACTGTCCTCCCATTGTTGCTCGAACATGAGGTAGAAAGTTCTTCTTCACAATGCTGACTTGTTCTTCTTCGGAGGTCCGATTAGTCATGGTAGCGTATTTTTCTCTCCACCTTGCTATGAAGTTGCTGACTGATTCCCCAGGATTATGCTTAAGTAGATCTAAGTTATGGCGTGTAATCTCTAGCTCCTCATTGTACTTTTATGGAGACATAAACTCACGGGTAACGTCTTCCTAACTGCGGATTCTGGATTCTTCGAGGGATAGGAACCAACAGAGGGTGCTCTCCTTCAAAGTCTGTTGGAACATCTGAGCCATTATTTCTTCAAGATCTCCTAGGAGAGTCATGACTCGGTGATAGCTATGGAGATGAACGATCGGGGGTCCACTGCCTCCACACTTCTCGATATTGGGCATCTTGGATTTTTCGAGTAACCTGGCTTTAGGATATAGAGACAAGTGGGTGTAGTCCATGTAGTTCCCAGAGATTCTGACCAGGTCAAATTTCTTGGTTAGCATCTTCAGTTCTTCCTTGACCTTGTTCAGTTCTTCCTCTTTTGGATCAATAGTCACAAGCAAATTAGCCCCAATTTGAGCAAGGTTTGTCATAGGAAGCTTGGCTGGTGGCGGCCCATTAGCAGGAGGAGCACGCGGAGCATAATGGTATTCTTTAGGAACCCAGATAGGTTCGGGTGCGGTCGAACCCATAGCGCAAGGGAAAATGACCTTAGGTTCTTTGGGAATAGGGACCCAATTTCTTTGCATCTCATGAACCTCAGTTTGAAGGTTATCAATTTTGGCAGTGAGTTGAGCCATAACCGTTAACAAATTTGGCTTTACATTCAGCACTTGATCCGTATTCTCCATGGAAGGTGGGTGAGTCTAGAACTCGGAGGAATAAAAGGAACTAATAGAACTTCGTGGTAGTTCAACTGAAGACCGAAGCCAATAGGGAGCCAGGCTAAGGGTATGTGATCGACCTGAGAAGAAAATGGAATTTATTTATTTTTTGGAAATGAAAAAAAAAAGGGAAAACTTTTATTTTTAGAAAAGGAGGAAAATGTTTTTTTTACTTTTTTGATAAAAGAGGAAAAGCATTTTCGGATGCTTTTTTAGGAAAGATGAAGGGTAAGTGACTAGGGATGGTTCTCAGAATGATTATTATGTTTATTAGGTTCCCACTTATATTAAATTCTCCTAATATGAAAAATAAAATGTCGGACGGGAGTCGAGCCTGGAAAACTTAGGTGTGCAATATAAGTAAATCTAGGGTTGAACTTGTAACTAGGCTCACGGGTAGGGTCCCATCTTCAAAAATGAGCAAAAATTTGGGTGGCAGGCCGACCCGGAATTTTGGCAGAGTTTCGGGTCAAAAACGGTAATCTAACATACATGTCCTAGGCTTGACACTTATATGTGGGTATGTAGTTTCGTTGGATGAATTGGAAAGGGTTCCCCCCCCTTTGGCGTGACTTCCACGATATACGTCTTACTTTTTAGGGAAATCGGTATGTGTGGACATGCCATTTGATATACCTGAGTGTACAAGAATTGCCTCACTATATACCTCGTGGGGACGGTACGTGTGAGATCGAATTCGATATACTCGACGTACGTGAACGAGTTCCCTGCGATATACCTCCCGTTATGACTTCGGTCAAGGGGTACGATACGGAGGAACCGTTCGATAAAAGTGGAAGGTACTTGGCCAATGGAAGGTGAGAGTCATATCTCTTAGACTAACTGCGCCCTGTCGGTCAAGGCGCCCATCACGAAGTGACCCTCCAGTTACTGGACAAAATTTGGTAAATAGCAATGCTCATTAGTGATGTCGTGTGAATCATGCATGATTCTTATATTAATATCTTATGGTGAGAGTATCTTTCTTGATTATGCCAAATAGGGATCAAAGTACAAGTATCAATTGTATAGTAAGCATAGATAAGTGATGCGTGCAACATGTGGATATACGTGATCCTAGGTGCACATGATGTGAAGTGTATATGGAGAATCCTCTACAAGTGTGTGAATAGAAGCATAATCATGAGGTACACATGAATAATAAAGGGGAACATGCAAATGGGGGAATATACAAGAAAAATAAAACACCCATGTAAATAGAGTCTAGACCTCTTAAATATAATCCCCAGCGGAGTCGCCACTATGGCCATCCCGGTCGGTGGAGTGCTCGCTCCGCGGGGGGGGGGGGGGGGGGGGGGGGAAGGAGAAAGAGAATCCCCTCCATGGAGATGGAGGTTGCATCGCGTTCTTGCACCCTTCTCTTCGAAAAAGGAGCTTCAGTCGTCGTCGTCTGTTTGGGGTGAATGTAAAGAGATAGAGTCGCCAGCCTATTTTGCTCAAAACAGGCAAAAGAATATGTTGTCGCGTTCAAGAGATCGGCATCATGAACAAAATTGATGCATGCGAAACCAATAGATCGGAGGTCCAGGGGCTAAGTTACGGAATAGGAAGGTGTTAGGCACCCATCCTGCCCTTTCGGTCTCTCATGGGCAAATGTTTATATTTTTCTTCTTATCCCAGTGAAGTGTATGCATGTGTTTATATAATGGAGATTGGAATCGTTCAACCCATACCATGAGAAAGATAGGGTGAGGTCATCCATAGGAATATTCCCAAAATAATAATAAATGTATGGAATATGAGCATTCATCGCGATATTGATTGTTATTGGGAAACGATAATATGTGTGGGATGAGACGCGCATAAATATTATTTATAAATATATATAATGAGTAATTTTGAGGATTATGAAAAAATAGGAGGAATTAAAAAATTAGCAAAATTGGACTCGAGTCTCGGATTTTAGTCTGAGACGCCTATGTAGCCTATAGAGACATCAAAGTCCACATAGTTCGAATGTAGAAATAGAGGTGGGGTTTATCCCATAGATTTGAACGGAATTTTATTATATGTATGCGTGTAGAAAATGTGTTTCTAGCTTTGAAAAAAGTGTGGTGGATAATTTCGTTCAGAATTTATGGGTGTAACCCTCCTTTATTAATTTTTGAGTTTTTTATGAAAAATAAAGTATGTGTGATATACTAATAAAAGTGTAGAAGTTAATATGTATGAGCTAGAGTGAAACTAAATTATGAATCTAAGGTAACTTATACAAAATAAGAAATTAAAAGAGTGGGAGAAAGAATTGGACCTTTATTGGAGCTTGGACTTGGATCTTTGATGAATTTCTTTGAATTTTGTTGAGATAGGAGGATATTTGCCAAATTGGGTGTGAAAAAGATGGGTGTTTAGGCTTGAATTAGATTTCTCATATGGAGCTTCACTGACTTCGAGAGAATGTTGAGATCACTGATGCTGATGGGTTTGTGGTCATGGCCCTTATTTATAGGGTTAGGGGGTGCCGATAGGCGCACCCCAGGGGATCCCTATCAGCAGGTCACCCTTGACACTGTGCCGATAGGTAGGGTTCGGGATCTGCCAATTGATAGTCCCGTGCAGACTTTTTCGAAAAATGATTGTACAGTACAAACCGTTGATCCAAATCGCGCACAGGGCATACCATTAGAAAGATATTTCATAGGCCTACGAGAGTCCTTCGGACCGCTACTAGGTCTAGGAGTTGACTTTGGGTAAAATGTGGGTCGGAAGCGCATGTCGGTTCTTTGGACGGAAGATCGTCGGACACAAACGGATCTTTCGTCAGCATGGTAAGTCAGAATCGCGCTCGGGGTAGACCGTTGGAAAGGTTAGGAGATGTACTTCGATATTCCAAAGGGTTTTTCTCGGTTCAAAAAGTTGACCTTGGTCAACTAGGGCCCAAAAACTCCCGATGTCCTCTCAAAGTAGAACGGATCATTCGTCCGTACTGTATGTCAGAATCGTGGATGGGGAGGACCGTTAGAAAGGGTATTTAGTGTCCTTCTAAGATTCATTCAATATCATTCGAGTTGAAGAGTTGACTTTGGTCAAACGGATTCCGTGAGCGCCCGGTGGCCTGTAGATCGATTTTTGGGGGAAAATTGATCGTTTGCCCGAACGGTTATGCTGTTTTGCGCACGAGATGGACCGTTGAAAAGGGGTTTCAGTGACCTTTGAAGATTCAAAGATCTTTCACTATAATAGTGAAGTTAACCGGAGTCAGATGGGGTCGATTCGGGCCCGGGAGCGCCCGATTGGCACTCGGAGTGCGACCTTGGTTTGCGGTGGAAGGGGGAAGCGTTAAGAACCTAAGGAGAGACTTAGGGGGTCCTAGAATGTGGAGTCTACAGGTTGAACAACTAATGATTAGAATTTTGGTTCGAAAACATTTAACCGAGCATTTTTAATTAATTATAAACATCACACAAGAAGAAATTTAACTCAGAGTTGTGAGATAAAACATATAATCAAAAATGGACACACGTGGATTGAATTAGGATTATCTCTATAAATACTAACATTGCGTGACAAAGAAAGTTAAATGCATAATAAACCAATTTTAACATGCAAGGTTTTGATTAAATGCAAATTTACACAAAACCTAATTTTTGGAGCTCGACACCCATCAATGGCGGACACACGACCCAAAATCTATTTAACTACTCACTACACATAAATAAAATAATTAATAATTAAAATGAGAAATAAATAAATTACACAATTTATCTAGGCATAAAAATTAACTAAGCTTGGAAAACTAAATTAATACAAAGCTTTAATGAACAATAAGTAGACAAAGGAGAAGAAGAGAAAATATAACTTAAATTAATGGAGGAGGTGAGGGGTGACTCCAATAAATAAACCCCAAAGTTTACAAACCCTAACCTAAAATTAAAATGGAACAAGAAAAATGAGAAAAAACTAGATATTATGAGTCTCCTCACAAAAATACACTAAGTGTTGCTTATATACTAAGTGGGAATAAGAAATAAAGAAAAAGATAAAAGAAAAGAAAATAGGGGATAAGTCACCAATTAAGAGAGAAAAGAAAAATAAAAATAAAAAAAGGAAAAGGAAAAGGAAGGAAATAACATCAATAAAGTTGGACAAAAATAGAGTACCAAATCGATTCGGAGGTTCAAATCGATTCGGAAATAGGATACCTGAGCACTAGGACATAAAGAATCAATTCAGCAGAGTTCGAATCGATTCAGAGCTGGGAAGTTCTACACTGTCTCCACGCGAATCGATTCGCAAAGGTGCGAATTGCTTCGTATCTATAGACTTGCGATTTTCTCCCATGCCATTCAACTCCAACAAAATCAAGGTTGCGACCTCCATTGTGTAGCCTGCCATGGCTGTCAATGAACCCAAGGCCCACACTGCCACTAATGGCCATAAGTCGAGAGCCAATTCGTAGACCTGTTGCATTTTTGCGTGGCTTCTGCAACCTGCATATGTGTGTGTAACCCCAGAGCTTGCTTCCGTTATGGTGTGTTATGATGAGGCCCATCTGTAATGGACCCAGTGCTATCACATGCCAAAAACCACAACCAAAGACCTTCAACTTCCCAAAAACCCATCAATGGTTATACACCAAACCAAGACCCAATTGCGAAATTGACTAACCTGGGACCCAATTCAATATGCGCGTGATCAAACTCGAGTTCTAATTTCGGAAGAAAAGCTCCAATTTTGGACGAAACCAAAACTCGAGCTAAAACCAAAAATCGCCATTTGCAGAAGTTTGCTAGAAAAGAGAAAGGGGAAAGGTGGGAATTATTCAAATTGTTAAAATATTAATAAAATCTTAAATTAAATAACGTACAATTCTTCTCATATTAAAGGCCCGTGTTTTCTTCATTCGGACTCCGATTTGAACACCATTCATGGACACATTATTCTTGTCCCAAGAGCTACAAATTTCGTGAATGCTTTGAGCAAAAATCCCGAAGTGTGAAATGATCAAAATGCCCCTGAACGTGCGAACTCCAACAAAATTTTACCAGAATGCGACAAGACTTTACACTAAGTAACGTAACACCTATAACGGCTCTATAATACCTCAAATAACATGTTATCACATAAAACGGAGGTTGTCTGATTAACGAGCATAATTATAGCAATTACGGTACCCGAGGGGCCTAAAAATGCATAAATTAATGGGTGGAAAATGCAATATTCATGACGTGTCATCTTTTGACTTTGATAATTTTTTACATTCAATTATGTATTGTTTTTGGGTAGGTATTTTGGGAACCCTATATAGATTCTAGGGTTGCTTATCCCTTTCATTAAGCTTCATGGTATAGCGGGATTATGGTTTATTTTGAGGTGGGGGAGCCCTATTACCCGAAAAGATGCCTTAGACAAGTCGAACGGATGCAAATCATACCTCTCTATCCAATGACACCCTTGAAGGACGATACGGGACACAAGAAACTCGATACAAGGTTAAATTCATTATGTAAAAAATGGTACTGATCAAACAATTTAACTACCTTATAAACCGTGGAGTTCATCTCCATTAAGAATACTTGTTCAATCGCATTATGTTTTCCTTACCAGAATGCTGGGATAAATCTGTATAATATATATTTCGCATACATAGTCATGATACAGCACTGACCTTGCTTACGCTGTTAGAGAACGTAGAAAAGAAATACCCATTGTGGATAGAATTATGTACAAAGAGAATTGTTAAAGATTGTGATGTCTCGCGACACATCCACGTCAAACTCAATCTTGAAAATAGGCTGAAGAGGATGATATTTCGAGTTCATATTGCTGACATCTATGCATCTATTATAGATACACTCCCTCCTTATTGGCCACGTGCAATAATCCATAGGTTTTTAAAAACAAATCCCGACTGGATGGAGATCAGACACATTGAACTTTTATTAAAGTCTTACCATGAAAAAGGTATATTATAATATATGGTCAAAATTTTATTTTGTTAGTTATAATTTCATATTGAACTTTGAAATTATGCATCTATTATTATTGATACACATTGAACTTTTATTATTTTTGTTGATAATATCGAGCGATAATGGAAACAACGCTCTAACCGAGGACGTGACACCAGCGCAAGGATAATTCTCATCACCACTTGGTGAGTAATAATCAATACTCAACTCCACCAATGGTTCACTCCCCTACTCCGAGTTGCAGTATGAAAAGCACTCCCATTAATCCAGCAAACACGCCCACCGCTCCTGAAACTGTCGGGTCAGTTGAGAAGAAGCCCATTGAGTTCTCTCTATTGGGAAATAACCCCACAGGGGATAAGAATCACGTTCAACTATTTAAAGCCCCGTGTTTGTCTTTGGCAAAAATGAATGTGGCAGTGGGAGGAGCTGATAATTGGAACCTCGTAAATAAAGGTATTAAAGAGGACATCTGCGACCAACTCAAGAAACGATTTGAATTTTTTGCCAACTTAAAAAATAAGGTTCTTTCTTGGGTTGCTGAACAACTCTGAACGTATCGGATAAACCTTAGGCAGAAGCATTTCCCTAAGGGAGCATCGAGTTCGGACATTTTGGCACTCAAAGATAAAGCCCCTTCGAACGTTGAGATGCTTGTCGGTCAATGGAATTATTTTTTGGAAAATGAGGTGAAGGACTCAAATTGCTGCAAAGGGAGAAAAACAAATAAAATAGGGCCAAAAAAATTGATGTTCATCGGATTGGCTCGAAATCTTATGAAGATTTTAAGAACGAGTGGTCGAGCAAGAAAAAGGCAGCCCAGATGAAGGAAAGACACCAATTAGGCCAACTTGTATATACAGCAAGACGAGACAACGATAATAAATTCCTTCCTCACTTGTCTAAAACTCTAGAATCAATAGAGTCTATGAGTAGTCAGTCAACTTCAAGCCCGTTTGATGACATTGACAATGATGCCCTCGCAAAGACCTTGGGAAGTACCATAGAGGTAGGACGAGAGGTTTGGGGTCGCATATGTCAAAAACAAGATTCAAACACACCGCACCTCTCATGGAGGAGCTTTCTTTTGTTAATAAGCATTTCTCGTCCAACGAAGAACGTCATTCTAGGACTGAATGGGGTGTAATGGGGCTTCAAAATGAGTTAGGATGCGTGAATGATAAACTTTCACAAAAGGTGTCCCTTTTAATCGACCATTTTCCCCTGCAACCCCCAATGCATTCCGGTTTCAATTACCTCATCAAAATTTTCCTCCTTCTCCATTCCCCTCACAAATTACGGTTCCTCCTTTAGCATTCCCCTTCTCAGCACCTCAGCATGCTACAGGTATTCGATCATCATTAATAACCCACAATGACTATGGTGAGAAATACTATATGAAGGACCTGAGCAATAAAGTTGTCGTTGGGGTGTGCATGCTCATCTCCACTCAAGAAGGCACTTTAGTACATAATCGACCTTTGCAGGAGGGTGAGTGTTAGATCCTAGTTGATAAAGTATAGGTTGGTTGCAAAGATGCTCCAGTGCACGTAACCAGCAGAGAATGGAATTTTTTGAAAAATTATATAAACTCTTTTATCACTTGGTTAGTTTATCATTTGATGAATATGTAGTAATATTTTTCTTATGATGTAATAATATCACTAGATAAATTTATTTAACTTGAGAGTTTAAGTGGTTGTGTAGTATTATTGATTAGTGTGTTCTTGTATTTAAGTTACTGCATAGTTTGATTGATTGTTACATTGTTAATATTTATGCTTTACTATACAAAATGATATTTATGCAACATGATATTTATTTTATCATGTTAACACAGGATTGCAATTTGAATATTATTAAATTGATTTTTCATAATATAAAGAGTGGATGGGGGAGACTGACCGAATAGCTAATAGTTATGTTAAAGGCGTTCAAGAATTCATTAGCTACGCTTTTAAGAACTTTAAAAGTGATAAGATTCCGTGTCCGTTCACCCATTGTATTAACGAAAAATATAAATCTTTAGAAGATGTTGAGTTACATTTAATAAAGTGGGGAATTTATCAAGATTATAACAAATGGACATACCATGGTGAAAAGCATGTACCTTATGTTCTCGAAGAATTACTGGTAACTAACCGCGTAACAAACCACCAATGAGTGGAAGTGATAAATGATTCGCCAACACATCGTCAATTGACCAACCTAATTGACGATGCTTATGGAGTCCACCACTACCAAAATACCAACCTATGGAGATAAATAATGCGAAAAATGAACAATTTGATACTGAACTACCAGGAGATCGAGAATATATACGGTTGAAAGCTGATGCGGCTAGACCATTGTATAAAGATTACGATGAAGATCACTCGGTATTATATGCAATGATTGGTTTGCATAATTTGAAGAGTCATTTTGGTTTGTCTGGGAGTAACGTAACCAGAATTCTTAAATGGGTTAAAGAAATTCTCCCAAAAGGGAACACGTTACCAGACAATTATCCAACCACGAAGAAGAGATTGAAGGGTTTAGGATTGAAATACAAATCTATTCATGCATGAAAGAATAGATTGCATATTGTACCACAACGAGCACAGAGAGAAGGATGAATGACCAGTATGTGGTGATCCTAGATATGTCGTTTGTGATAAGGTAAATGACAAACCTGTGAAATATCAAAAGAGCTCACAAGTCCCACAAAAGGTTTTGAAGTATTTCACACTTGGGCCACAGTTAAAATGATTTCTTACTGTACTGTGGATAGAAGAGGCCATGACATGGCATGCTCGATGCGAGGTGGGTGAGAATTTGATGCGTCATAAAGTTGATTCACTTGTCAAGCAAATTTTAAGTGCATGACACCATGAATTTGCAAAGGAATCACGCAATGTTCATCTTACAATCTCAACCGATGGGTTTAACCCTTTCAATAATTTACGTACTAGTCAGAGTTATTGACCAGTTCTCATGACGCCTTTATTTCCCTCTAACACTATGCGTGATAAAAAAGTTTACATTGTTATCTTTATTGATACCCGGGATGAAGGCTTCAAGTGATGATATTGATATATTCTTATCCCCATTAATCTAAGAACTTAAGAAGTTATGGGACATAGGCGTGATGGCGTTTGACTCTCACAAGGGTGAGAGTTCACACTTAAAGTAATGGTGATGTGAACGATACATGACCTTCCTTCTTATAGGACCTTGTCCGGTTGTAATGTTCATGGTCATTATGGATTTACCATATGTAAGGAGGAAACTGAAGCCGCTTGGATACAACATAGTAGTAATATGAGTTATATGGGCCATCATAGATTTCTACCGACCACTCACCCTTTCAAGAATGACAAGTCTAACTTTTATCCTATTGGTCAAGAGAGCAAAATGACACCTGCTCGGCTTTCTGGTCAGTAGATCGACGAGAAGACGACGGATGCGACTGCAGGAAAAATATGTGTAGGCAAACACCCCAAGTTTGTAAGCCTGAAGCATAAATCAAGGGATGATCCGAACGACCCTCGGAAAGCAAAACCATTGTCCAAGCGATCAATATTTTTTGGCTTGTCATATTAGAAAGATCATCGTGTAAGCCATGTAATTGATGTGAACCACACAAAGAAGAATGTTGCAGAACATCTAATAGGAACATGTCTGGGTGGATCTCATTCCAAAGATAGAGAGCGGGCCCGTGGAGATCTACAGGATATGAAGCTAAAGAAGAAACTCTAGTTAAAAAATGTTCCTACAATAGGAAGAATTTCTACCCCTCCAATTGGTTTCATTTTGACTACTAGTGAGAAGAAGATCCTCTTAGACACGTTGTTCAACTTGAAGACTCCAACGATTTATTCTGGTAATTTACGTAGGGTAGTAAGATACCAAGCAAATGACATAAAACAATGCAAGTCTCATGATTGGCATGTAATCATCCAATTAATCTCTCTATTATTTTGGCATTGCTTCTCTGAACACAAAGATCTTCATCAGGCAATTATGCAAATCAGTATGTGTTTTACCCTAGTTTGTGCAAAAGTAATAAACAGAAGGCACATTAAAGCTACAAAATCAACTTTAGTTGAGGCAGTTTGTGTATTAAAGAAATAGTTTCCCCCATCATTCTTTGATATCAGCATCCACTAGCTCGTGCATTTATGCGATGAAGCTTTATTATGTAGTCCCGTTGGATATCGTTATATGTATCCTTTTGAGCGCTTGATAAAAACCTTCAAACGTTATGTAAAGAATACACGATATATTGGAGGGTCAATTGCTGAAGAATACGTAACTGTGGAATCATCGTTATACACTAGGGAATATATGCTAGAACAAGAGGTGAGGAGGTTCAGTCCTCATGGAGGAGGAGTGATCGAGGAACCTAATGAGTTTGAGTACGAATTATCGTTTAGGAACCCTAATGAGGTGAAACTCACAAATATATAATACTATCAAGCAACTCGTTATGTCTTCGAATAGCAAGATGAAGTCAAAGACTGAAGATAATGAGTATCTACTGAATTCTTCTTCTTCGATTATATGTATTTTATATTTTATAATCTAAACTCTACAATTTACTCATTGGCATTAAAAGAATGAAATTGCCTAAAATCAAAGGAGAAATTGCACGACAACTGATTTTAGGTCATGAGTATCAATAGAGGTAAATTTCACATCTTATGTGTGCGGTTATTTATTCATGTGTGACTAAAACAT
The DNA here is from genome assembly GCA_949130495.1 of Sambucus nigra. Taxonomy (NCBI): domain Eukaryota; kingdom Viridiplantae; phylum Streptophyta; class Magnoliopsida; order Dipsacales; family Adoxaceae; genus Sambucus; species Sambucus nigra. The sequence continues at coordinate 545,191,096 of OX422215.1, forward strand.
GCTTTAATACAAATTCATTAATAAATTCATCTTCTAAAAAGAGGTGATATCTTTTCCAGGCTTGCACGCCTAGCAAAATGCCCTAGTTTTTGTGCAAAAGAGTTTTAAAAATTTTGCACCAATGATTTTGATTTCATTTCATAGACATATGAGGAAAAGATTTTGACGCAAAATAGTGGAATATCAATTTCAGCCTTGACCACTTGTATCACTAGCAAAAGCGATAAAACTCCAAAGAATACGATGCTGACCTATTATGGGATAATCCAACAAATCCTAGAACTTGATTACTTAGATTTCAGAGAAACAATATTCTATTTTGATTGGGTAAAGGTAGAGGATACTACAAATTCTTGCAAAGTTGATCTTGACTCCAAACTTATTATGGTAGATTTATCAAAGCTGAAGAGTAAAGATCACATAGTCGACGAGCCTTTTATTTGTGCCTTTCTGAACGTAAATAAGCTATTCTACTCGAAGTGCATAAACAATGGCAATTGGTTTATTATTGTGCATGCACCAAAGGGTATGACTACTCAAGTGGATGCTTTAAAGGCTCCAAAAGGGTTCCAGTCTGCTTTTGATGACAATTCCAATTTGAAGGATCTTTTAGTTGATTTAGAGGAAGATTGAGTATCAAAATATTATTTTATCCTTGTTATTCTTATTTGTACCTATTGTGATATAAACACTGTATTAGAACTTTAGTTTGATGTATGAAGGATTAGTTACTTTTATGAATGTTTAAGTATGAATGTTTAATTAAATCCACCTCACTCAATTTCCACATGTCCCTATACATATGCATTTATTGTATAATTATTAGTTGTTAGCTTGTTGTTGGATAGTATGTTAGAAGGAGTATTGGATAATTATTAGTTATTGGCATATTGTTGGATAGTATGTTAGAAGGAGTATGGGATCATTATTGGTTGTTGGCTTATTGTTGGATAATATTTTTCTCAGGAAAAATGAGGAATGTTGAATTATCTGCTTTACTGAATTATTTTCTTATCAAAAGAAAAAAAAATTCTAAATCAAATGTAGTTATAAGAAATCGTGATCATACTCCTTAATTAATTACCACCTGTGTTATAATAATCGAGAGGATCCCCAAAGCGCAAGGAGTAAAACGCATATGAACTTCCAAAACATAACCCATAGAATACAAAAGATACATCAAATGTTGAGAACGAACAATAACGGGTAAGAATTCTTTGTTTCTTATAGTTAGCCTTAAAGAAAGCTTGCCTAAGATTCTAAGTTCTTTTAGTGAGATCCAACTCTGGCAATAACTCCATTAATTTCTTAGTTCTTTCTGTGGCATTCGCTGAAAGAACTAAGACGCTTAGGCAAGCTTGCTTCAAGGCTAACTACAAAAAAAAATCTTGCCCATTATTGTTCATGCTCAACATTTATGTATCTTTTATTTTTCTATGGGTCATGTTTTGGAAGTTCATATGCATTTTACTCCTTGAGATTTGGGGCTCCTCTCGATTAGTAGAACACATGTGCTAGTTAATTAAGGAGTATGATCACGATTTCTTATAACTACATTAGATTTAGAAGTGAATTTTTTTCATTTTGATAAGAAAATAATTCAATAAATACCCACGGTTTGAGAGCACGGCTCAAATTTTAGAATATCTACAGTTAGGCTTGAAAACATGTCGTTAGAGGGCAAAACCACGAACCGAACCTCAAACGGCCCCGTAAGCAGAGCCAACAGCTCCCACGGGACCAACGTATCCCGTAGGAACCAATCGCATGACCACGGGACCCCCAATTTTAGAGCATGGCCCAAATTTTAGAATAACTACACTTAGACTTGAAAACATGTCGTTAGAGGATGGAACCATGAACCACCCATAAACGGCCTCGTGAGCAGCACCAACGCCTCTCACGGGACCAACGTATCTCGTAAGACCAAACTGCGTGGCCACGGGAACCCCGGTTTGAGAGCACGGCCCAATTTTTTAAATTTCTACACTTAGGCTTGCAAACATGTCATTAGACGGAGGAACCATGAACCACCTTCCAAAAGTCCCAGTGAGCGGAGACAACACGTCCCACTGGACCAACGTAGCTCGTAGGAACTGACTGTGTGACCACGGGACCCCCGGTTTGGGAGAATGGACCAAATTTCAAAATATCTACAATTAAGCTTGAAAATATGTCATTAGAGGTTAGAACCACAAACCACCCTCCAAATGGACCCATAAGCGACGCCAACACCTCCCACGGGACCAACGTATCTCGTAAGAACCGACCGCACAGCCACAGGACCCCCGATTTGAGAGCACAACCCAAATTTCATAATATCTACAGTTAGGTTGGAAAACATATCGTTAAAGGGGGGAACCACGAAACACCCTCCAAACGAACCCATGATCGGCGCCATAACCTCCCACGGGACCAACGTAGTTCGTAGAAACTGATCGTGTGTCCATGGGACCCACGAATTGAGAGCACGATCCAAATTTCAGAATATCTACACTTAGGCTTGAAAACATGCCATTAGAGGGTGGAACCACGAACCACCCCCCAAATGGCCATGTGAGCAGCGCAAACACCTCCCACGGGACCGACGTATCTCGTAAGAACCGACCACATAGCCACGGGACCCATGGTTTGAAAGCACGGCCCAAATGATAGTATTTCAACACTTAGGCTTCAAAACATGTCGTTAAATGGAGGAACCATGAACCACCCACAAACAGCCTTGTGAGTGGTGACAACACCTCCCATGGGACCAACGTATCTAGTAGGAACCGATCGCGTGGCAACGGGACCCCCAGTTTGAGAGCACGACCCAAATTTCAAAATATCTACACTTAGGCTTGAAAACATGTCGTTAGAGGACGGAACCAGCCCCCCCCCCCCCCCCCCCCAAACGTTTCCGTGAGCGGTGCCAACACCTCCCATGGGACCAACATATCTCATATGAATCGAGTATGTGGCAACGAGGCCCCCGTTTTGAGAGCACAACCCAAATTTTAGAATATCTATAATTAGGCTTGAAAACATGTCGTTAGAGGGAGGAACCACGAACCACCCCCAAGCGATCCCATTAGCGGTGCCAACAACTCCCAAGGAATAGACGTATCTCGTACAAATTGACCGCGAGGGCTCGGGACCATCGATTTGAGATCACGGACCAAATTTCAGGATATCTACACTTTTTATTTAAAACATGTCGTTAGAGGGCGAAACCACCCCCCAAACAGCCCCGTGAGTGGTGCCAACACCTCATATGGGACCAACGCATCTCGTAGGAACTAACTGCGTGGTCGCGGGACCCACTCTTTGATAACACGGCCCAAATTTTATAATATCCACACTTAGGCTTGAAAACATCCCGTTAGAGGGAGGAACCATGAACCAACCCCCAAAATGGCCCCGAGAGCAGCGTCAATACCTCCCACGGGACTAACGTAGCTTGTAGGAATCGACCACATGTCCACGGACCCCCGATTTTAGGGCACGACCCAAATTTTAGAATATCTACACTTAGGCTTGAAAACATGTCGTTAGAGGGCGAAACCTCAAACCACCCCCCAAACGGCCCCGTGAGCAGCGCAAATAACTTCTACATGATCAACGTATCTCATAAGCACTGACAGCGCCTTGGGGTCCCTTCTTTGAAAGCACGGCCCAAAGTTCAGAATACCTACGCTTAGGCTTGAAAATATACCGTTAGAGGGAAGAACCACGAACCACCCTCTAAACGGTCCCGTGAGTGGCAGCAACAACTCCCACCGAACAACCTATCTCGGAGGAACCAACCTTCGTGCCATGGAACCCACGATTTGAGAGCACGAACCAAATTTTAGAATATCTACACTTAATCTTTAAAACATCCCATTAGAGGGCGAAACTATTAACATCCAGCAAAATGTCCTCGTGAGCGGTTCCAACACCTCCCACGAGACCAACATAGCTCGTAGGAACCAAACGTGTGGCCACGGGACCACCGGTTCTAGAGCATGACCCAAATTTAAGTTTACACTTAGGATTGAAAATATTTCTTTAGAGGGTGGAACCACGAACCAGCTCCCAAACGGCCCTGTGAGTGTCACCAACACCTCTCAAGGGACCAATGTATCTCATAGGAACAGACAGCGTGGCCACGGGACCCCCGGTTTGAGAGCACGGCCCAAATTTTCTAATTTCTGCACTTAGGCTTCAAAAATTGCTGCTAAAGGGTGGAACCACGAACCACCTACCAAAAGTCCCAGTAAGTGCACAAAACATCTCCCACAAGACCAAGATAGCTCGTAGGAACTGATCGTGTGGTCACGGGACTCTCGGTTTGAGAGCACGATCCAAATTTAAGAATATCTATACTTAGGATCGAAAGCATACCGTTAGCGGGTGGAACCACGAACCACCCGCCAAACGGCTTCATGTGCTGCGTAAACACCTCCCACGAGACCAACGCATCTCATAAGAACCGATCACATGGCCATGGTTCCCCCGGTTTGAGAGCGCGACCCAAATTTCAGAATATCTACACTTAATCTTGAAAACATGCCGTTAGAGGGAGGAACCACGAACCACCCTCCAAACGGACCCATCAATGGCGCCAAAACCTCCTATGGGACCAATGTATCTCGTAGGAACCGATTGCATGACCACAGGACCCCCGATTTCACAGCACAGCCAAAATTTCAGAATATCTTCACTTAGGCTTGAAAACTAGTCATTACGGGGTGGAACCACGAACCACCCCCCAAATAGCCCCGTGAGCAGCGCCAACACCTCCCACGGGACCAACGTATCTTTGAGGAATCGATCGCGTGGCCACGGCACCCACGGTTTGAGAGCACGACCCAAATTCCAGAATATCTACACTTAGGATTGAAAATAAGATGTTAGAGGATGGAACAATGAACCATCCACTAAACTGCACCGTGAGCGATGCCAGCACCTCCAACGGGACCCACGTATAACGTAAGAACCAATCGCGTGGCCACGCGATCCACAGTTTGAGAACATGTCCCAAATTTTAGAATATCTTCACTTAGGCGTGAAAACATGCCATCAGAGGGAGGAACCATGAACCACCGCCCAAATAGCCTCGTGAGTGACCCCAACACCTCCCACGAGACCAACGTAGCTCGTAGGAACCAACCGCGTGGCCACAGGACCCATAGTTTGAGAGCACGACCAAAATTTCAGAATATCTACACATAGGCTCAAAAACATGTTGTTACAGGGTAGAACCGCAAACCATCCACCAAATAGCCCTGTGAGCGGTGCCAACACCTCCCACAGGACCAACGTATCTCGAAAGAATCGACTGCATGGCCACAAGACCTCCGATTTGAGAGAAAGGCCCAAATTTTAGAATATCTACACTTAGGCTTGAAAAAATATCGTTAGAGGGACGAATTACGAACCACACCCCAAATGGCCCCCGTGAGTGGTGCCAACACCACCAACAGGACCAACATATCTCGTAGGAACCGGCTGCGTGCCCACGGGACCCACGATTTGAGAGCACGGATCAAATTTCATAATATCTATACTTAGGCATGAAAACATGCCGTTAGGCGATGAAACCATGAACCACACTCCACATGTCCCCATTAGCAGTGCAAACACCTCCCACGGGACCAACGTAGCTCGTAAGGATTGACTGCGTGGCCACGGGACACTCGATTTGAGAGCACGATCCAAATTTTTGAATATCGATACTTCGGCTTAAAATACATGTTGTTAGATGTAGGAACCATGAACAACCACCCAAACGGCCTCGTGAGCAGCGCTAACACCTCCCATGGGACCAACGTATCTCGTAGGAACCAATTGCGTGGCCATAGGACCCCCGATTTGAGAGCATGACCCAAATTTCAGAATATTTACACTTAGGAGTGAAAGCATGTCGTTGGAGGGAGGAACCATGAACCACTGCCCAAACGGCCTCGTGATCTTCTCCAACAACTCCCACGGGACCAACTTAGCTCGCAGGAACCGATCGTATGGCCACAAGACCCATGGTTTGAGAGCACGCCCCAAATTTCAGAAAATCTACACTTAGGCGTGAAAACATAATGTTAGAGGGCATAACTACGAACCAACCTCCAAGCGGTCCTGTGAGCAGTGAGAACACCTCCCAAGGGATAACCATAGCTCATCAGAACCGACCGCGTACCACAGAACCCACGGTTTGAGAGCACAGCCAAAATTTCAGAATATCTACACTTAGGCTTGAAAACATGTCGTTAGAGGGCGAAACAATGAACAACCCAACAAACGGCCTCGTGAGCAATGCCAACACTTCCCACATGACCAACGTATCACATAGGAACCGACCGCGTGGCCACGGGACCCACAGTTTGAGAGCACGGCCTAAATTTCAGAATATCTACACTTAACCGTGAAAACATGTCGTTTGAGGGAAGAACCATGAACCACCCTCCAAAGGGCCCTGTGAGTGGCGCCAACAACTCGCACGGGATAACCATAGCTCGTAGGGACCGACCTCATGGCCACGGGACACACGGTTTGAGAGCACGATTAAAATTTCAGAATATCTACACTTGGGCCCGAAAATAAGCATTAGTGGGCGGAACCACAAACAACTGCTCAAACGGCCCTGTGAGCAGCACCAACATCTCCCATGGGACTAACGTATCTCATAGGAACCGACCGCGTGACCACGGGATCCACAGTTTGAGATCACGACGGGCCAAATTTCATAATATCTACACTTAGTCTTGAAAACATGTCGTTAAAGGGTGGAACCACAAATCGTCCCCCAAACGGCCCTGTGAGCAATGCCAACACCTTCCATGGGACCAACGTATCTTGTAGGAATCGACCGCTTAGCCATGAGACCCACGGTTTGAGGAAACAACCCAAATTTTAGAAAATCTACACTAAGGCGTGAAATCATGTCGTTAGAGGGCAAAACCACGAACAACCCTCCAAACAGCCCCATGAGTCACGTCAACACCTCCCACGGGACCAATATAGCACGTAAGAACTAATCGTGTGGCAACAGGACCACGATTTGAGAGCACGATCCAAATTTTAGAATATCTATGCTTAGGCTTGAAAACATGCCGTTAGAGGGTGGAACCACAAAATACCCCTCAAACGGCCCCATGAGCGGTGCCAACACCTCCCACGGGACCAATGTATCTCGAAGGAACCGACCGTGTTTCCAAGAGACCCTCGGTTTAAGTGCACAACCCAAATTTTTGAATATCTACACTTAGGCTTAAAAACATACCGTTTGAGGGCAGAACCATGGATAACCCCCAAACATACCCATGAGTGGCACAAACACCTCCCACAAGACCAATGTATCTCCTAGGTCTTGTTTGCATGGCCACGGATTCCCTGGTTTGAGAGCAGATCCCAAATTTTAGAATATCTACTCTTAGTCTTAAAAACATGTCATTAGAAAGCGAAACCATTAACCACCCCCCAAATGGCCCCATGAGCTACGTTAACACATCTCACAGGATCAACGTAGCTTGTAAGAGCTGCCTGCATCGCCACGGGACCCACAGTTTGAGAGAAGGGCCCGGATTTCATAATATCTACACTTAGGCATGAAAACATGTCGTTAGAGGGAGGAACCGCGAACCACCCTCCAAAAGGCCCCGTGACAGGCACTAACACCTCCCACGGGATTAATATAGCTCGTAAGGACCGATCGTGTGGCAAAGGGACCCCTGGTTTGAGAGCACGGCCCAAATTTTAGAAAATCTACACTTAAGATTGAAAACATGCCATAAGAGGATAGAACCACGTACCACCAGCCAAACGGCCCCGTGAGCAGACCCAACACCTCCCACGAGACCAATGTATCTCATAAGAACTAATCGCGTGGCATGGGACCTCGATTTTGGAGCACGACCCAAATTTTAGAATATCTACACTTAGGCTTGGAAATATGCCGTTTGAGGGCGAAACCATGAACCACCCCCCAAACAACCTCGTGAGCAGCATCAACACCTCCTACGGGAATAATGTAGCTCGTAGGAATCGATCGTGTGGCCACGGGGCCCACGATTTGAGTGCACTGTCCAAATTTCAGAATATCTACACTTAGGCATGAAAAACATGCCATTAGGGGGCGGAATCATGAACCACACTCCAAACGGCCCCGTGAGCGGTGCCAACACCTCCCACAGGACCAACGTAGCTCGTAGGAAATGACTGCATGGCCACGGGTCCCCCGGTTTGAGAGCACATGTAAGGACATAATTTTATAAATGTCGAGGGTAGAATCTAGGAATTTTCTCTTTTCCCTAGATCATAGTTTGTATGTCTTATACCGCTACATTCGGCACGTCACACGATCATCCACGACGACATGGATCCAAATCCATGCATCCATAATCTGTCACGTGCATCATGTTATATGCAACGTACTGCTCAACCATTTCCCACTAGTCCATGACGCATTATTGGTAAAATGATTTATTGGAGTTATTTATATTTGCTTAAATATTTGGGAATTTTTCAGAAAATGTTTTTTCGAAGTCTGCTTTATTTTTATCAAAAGTAAAAAAAATTCAAGTGTAGAAGCGGAGTGACTCGGTCGACGAGCTCGTTCAAACGAGTTCACACTGTTGTTCAAGCGAGATAAGCATCTTGCGCGATGTCGTTTGAATGACGCGTGTCCTTCATTCGAGTGAGATGCCTTTCTCATTCGAGCGATGCCGTCGCCTCAATTTTCGTATAAAAATCTAGTCACTTTCTACACGTTTTCCAAGTCTTTTTCAAAAACAATTTCTGCAAAAAACAACCCAGAAAATAGACTTCGCCTTTTGAGGTTTTATGTCTTCTTTATTCACATAAACACTTCCATCTATGTATGTGAATTGTTAAACCTTCAAGAGGATCATTTTTACTCATCTGGAGTAATTTGTGGAAAAATCGTTCTCTTCTTCATTGCTGCCCACCTGGAGTTCATAAGGGAGATTCCATCCGACGACATCGAAACCGACACCCAAGGGTATTTCCTATGTCTCACTTATTTTCATTGTAATCTGTGTAATCGTTTTTACAAATTATAGTGAAAATAAAAAGGTTTTACCCCTTTGGGTGATTTTTCCTCATTTGTGTGTTTTGTTTGTGATTGACTATTCTTGCATGTTTATATTGATTTCAATCACACCTAGATGAATGTTTTAGGATTTAATTGAAAAACTGAGTTTAATTAAATAATTTCTTAATTTGAACACATGCGCACTCTTCAAATTGGTATCACATATAATGACGTGCACCACGTCAAAAGAGGCATGGGATGTTTTACAAATTACCCATGAAGGAACTAATGTTGTGAAATAGTCTAAACTGCAAAATTTAACAACTCAATTTGAAACAATCATCATACTTGAGACTGAATGTTTTGATGAATTTTATGCTAGGTTATCTGATATTGTAAACACTAGCTTTAATCTTGATGAACACATTCCTAATGCTAGAGTTGTTAAAAAGATTATAAGATCACTGCCTAAGCATTTTATCCCTAAAGTCACTGTGCTAAATTCTATGGGTAATTTAAACACGCTTAAATTGGAGGAACTTGTAGGAGACTTACAAACGTATGAAATTGATATGTTTCCTAAATCTGTCAAGCCTAAAGATAAGGAAATTTCACTTAATGCCCGGGATAAAAAGAGTGAGGGGTCGACAAGAAAGAGGGTAGAGTCATCTAGAAAAAGGGAGATAGAAACATTTGATTCCGAGTGTGACCTTGATTTAGATGATTTGGCACTATTTGCTAAAAATTTCAAAAATTCTCAAATTCAAGAAAAATGAAAATTTTAAAGATAAAAAGAATTTTGAGAAAAATAAGGTTGAAAAGAAAAATGAAAAATATTTTAAAGACCCTCCTAAGAAAGACAGTGAGAGATGCTATGAGTGCGACGGTAAGGGTTATAGAGCTTTTGAGTGTGCTACTAGACTGAACAAACTTGCCAAAGAAAAGGGCAAAGATGTCCTTAATGCTACCCTTAGTGACGACAGTGAGGTCGAGTCGTTGGACTCTGGAGATGAGTCACCGCATGAGAGTAACTTCACCGCATTCATGTCTAGTCATGTGAGTACCTCTAGTGCTCCTCACGACGATGAGGATGCAACTTCACAGGGACACCTCGACAGTGATAACGATGTTAGTGAGGGCGAGGATACTGTAAGTGAGAGCAAGAGTGATCTTCAACGCACTTACGCTGAGTTATATTCTGATTCATTTGAAACCAAAAGCGTAACAAAGCGTTAGTTCTTAGGATCACCTCTTTAGAGAAAGATTTAAGACTGTTTGGAGAGAGAGAAAGTTATTGTAAGAATGAAAAGGAGAGAAATGAAAACCTTGAGAAGATAAGATGTTTTGAGTGCGATGGGATAGGACACAAGAAATTTGAGTGTCCCACTAGACTTAGGAGAGAGGGAAAGAAAGTTTTCATGATCGCTACCCTAAGCGAGAGTGAGGATGAGAATGGAGATGAAAGTGTGATCCGGAAAGCTTTTAAAAAGTTGTTTATGGAGACCATGGAAATAAAAAGGTCTAATAGGATCCTAGGACTTCAAATTTTTTAGTTGAAGGAAGAGAATGATGAGCTAAAAAGGGGAAAATATGACTTGACCAACACGGTGTCTAGTCTGACGACACGTGTATCCCATCTCGAGGATGATCTCAAACAAGCACGGGAGGTCCAAGTCTCGTTAGAGAACGCATCTGAGAAGGTTGATAAGATGGTTCCCTATCCCGTTTTGAATGTTGTTGGAAAAGTTAATGACGGATCATTCACTTCTTTTAATGCGCCCGAGCTTATATCCACTTTGGTGAGTTAGTCTCATGGGTGCCCGTCTAGGAAAACTCATCCCAAAATTATTGATAAATTAATTCCTAGGCTGGTTTATGTTTGCTCCCACTGCAAGAAGCAAGGACATCTTAAGGAGTTTTGTTCTAAGTTGGGTTTTGTGCCATATCATGCCACTTCACGCATCCCCGCAAATGCACCCATTCATGATACATTTCTTGCACATAATGATAGAGAGTTTGCACATATTCGTGAGCAGGTGAAGTTTTTGGTCAAGACCACCCATGATCTTATAGAGTTGGTTCAAACGATGTCACTATCTTTGGAAAACTCCACCACTCTTCCCGGTTGAGGTCTTAACATGTTTTCTAGCATAGGGTGATTTACCTGATGTCTCTTTTTCCTATTGCTAGCATGAACCATTAGTGTGTTTTATTTTCTAATTTATATTTTTTTTTTGAAAAATCCAAAAAGATTTTCTTTTTATAAAAATTTTGGAAAAGCACAAAAAGATTTTTGTATTTTGTTTACACCTTTTATGGATGAGCATTTAAGATAGCCGAGTCACAAATTTCATTCCATTTATCCATGTGACTGTTTGATAGTGATTTGAGACGCTACATCATTGCATCCATTTGCTTTGCATTGTTTGGAGTCTTTAAGATGTGATTAGTGATATCTTTCTACATGTTTCGCTCCTTATCTCCTTTATTGCACACATGAACAGTTTTATTTGATTATTGTACTTGTCTATCACATATTGGCTTGAGTGTTTTCATGTCAATTATGTCTATACAACGAACCATATGCGATAAAACTTTACAAGGTTGAAATGCATGTATAAAACCGTTTGGTGAGATTGTATTTTTTAAAAAAGGTAAAGGGCTACAAAAGGTAATTATCTATCCTTTGTTATTAAACCACCATTAAATCGGACCTAAAAAATTGAAGAATTTCATTATCCGGGGGCCAAAGAGGTTAAAAGAGCCCGAAAAAATTTAAAGGCAATAAAACGAAATACATGCCAAATATGGGCCATTAAGTTTCACTATCAATTATCCAAAGTTTGAGAATTTAGATCACCTCTATTCAAAATATAAATCTGAGGGAGTTTGGTTGGAGAATTTAAACGGGTTTGCACTTCCTTGAAAGTCCTGAAAAAATATTAAATCGTTTTGGACGTTATTGGTGTGAAAATCATTTTGAGCTTTGATTTGTTGATTTGATTGAGTCAATGTCTCATATTTCCATCTTTTTACACCTAAGGAAGATGTTGAGTTCATTCGTTAGGAGTATCCAATATTCATCGTGCTCATATGTCATGCTTATATGCATTGATTTTCCTATCGAATTTGATCACACCCCTTCATTTACGCTATCATCGACTTGGTTTTTTTTGTGTTCTTTTATGGTGTGATTATTTGTTGTATATTTTTTGTGAAAAATTCAAAGATAGAAAGTTTATCACCTTGTGACATTTTCCATATTTATCCTTCTCCTATCTGTCTATTTGGGGACATCATAAAAAGGGGGAGAATGAATTATGGGGGAGATTTTGGTTGATTTATCAATGACTTGATTAAGCTTAATTGATCTTTGATTTTCGTATATCATCATATTTCAAACTGTTGCGTGCCACGGGTATCTACTTTATCTCATGTGTGTAGGTACAAAGCTGATAATTATTGGATTGCACACCCTAATGAGAAAAGCTTTGGGAGTTTCTGAAGAGCTGAAGATTTGAAGATGTTGAATTTTGATTGAAGACATGTAATTTAGTATTCTCAAATTTAGGGTTTAATGGGGATATTATCTTATATGCCACTTGATTGCATAATTCAGATATTTTATGTATGTACCGGCATAGACATAGGGGGAGATTTGTAAGGATATAATTTTATAAATGTTCGGGGTAGAATATAGGAATTTTCGATTTTCCCTAGATCATAATTTGTATGTCTTATACCTCTACATTCGGCATGTCACACGATCATCCACGATGGCCTTGATTCGAATCCATGCATCCATCATCTTTCACGTGCATAATGCTACATGCGACGTGTTGTTCAACCGTTTCCCACTACTCCACGACGCATTATTAGTAAAATGATTTATTGGGGTTGTTTATATTTGCATTAATATTTGGGAATTTTTCAGAAAATGTTTTTCGAAGTCTTATTTATTTCTATCAAAAGCAAAAATTTGTCCAAGTGTAGAAATGGAGTGCCTCAGTCGACGAGCTCGTTCAAACGAGTTCACACTGTCATTCGAGCGAGATAAGCATCTCGCGTGATGTCGTTTGAACGACACGTGTCCTTCGTTCGAGCGACGTCGCCGCCTTGATTTTTGTATAAATATCTTGTCACTTTCTACACATTTTCCAAGTCTTTTTCAAACATGATTTCTGAGAAAAACAACGCAGAAAATAGACTTCACCTTTTAAGGTTTTATGTTTTCTTTTTTCACATAAACACTCCCATCTATGTATGTGAATTGTTAAACCTTCAAGAGGATCATTTTTACTCACCTGGAGTAATTTGTGGAGAAGTTGTTCTATTCTTCATTGCTGCCCACCTGGTGTTCTTGTAGGAGATTCCAGCCAATGACATCGAAACTGACACCCGAGAGTATTTCCTATGTCTCACTTATTTTCATTATAATCCGTGAAACCGTTTTTACAAATTATAGTGAAAATAAAAAGGTTTTGCCCCTTTTGAGGATTTTTCCTCATTTGTGCATTTTGTTTGTGATTGACTGTTCTTGCATGTTTATATTGAAAAATTGAGTTTAATTAAATAATTTCTTAATTTGAACGCACGCGCACTCTTCAGCACAACCCAAATTTCAGAATATCTACACTTAAGCTCTAAAACATGACGTCAGAGGGCGGAACCATGAACCACCTACCAAATGACCCCGTAAGTGGCACCAGCAACTCTCACGAGACCAACGTATCTCATAAGAACCGAGCACATGGCCATAGGACCCCCGATTTGAGAGCACAGCCCAAATTTTAGAATATCTATACTTAGGCTTGAAAACATATCATTGGAGGGAGGAACCATTAACCACCCCCCAATTGGCCTCGTGAGCGGTGCCAACATCTCACGCAGGACAAATGTATCTCGTAGGAACCGACTACGTGACCACGGGACCTCTGATTTGAGATCACGAGCCTAATTTCAGAACATTTATACTTGGGCTTGAAAACATGCCATTAGAGGGCGGAACCATGAACTAGCCCCAAACGGCCCCGTGAGCGATGCCAACACCTCCCACGAGACCAACGTATTTTGTAGGAACTGATCACGTGGCCATGGGACCCCTGGTTTTAGAGCACAACCCAAATTTCATAATATCCACACTTAGGTTTGAAAACATGCCGTTAGAGGGAGGAACGACGAACTACCTCACAAACGCCTCCATGAGTGGTACCAACACCTAGCACGGGACCAATATATCTCGTAGAAACCAACTGCATGGCCACAGGTCCCCTAGTTTAAGAGAACGGACCAAATTTCATAATATCTACATTTGGGCTTGAAAACATGTCGTTAGAGGGCGGAACCACGAAAAAAACTGAAAGGGCGTTGAGCTTTTCTAAATCAAAGCTCTGATACAAATTTGAAAGACCCCGGATTTTAGATTTCCTTAATTAAAATCAAAGTTAATAATTTCCTTTGTATGTAAAAACTCGATGCGGAAGCGTAAAGGTGATGGTTCAATTTTACCACAAAACAGCAAATTTTAATTTCTTAAACAAATTAAAATTACACCAAGTGAAGTAAAAATAATCAATTAATGTATTCACTTAAACCAATTAATTAATCCAAGCCCTAGAATTTGCCTAAGTAAATATTATCAATATTCCGAATGTTAGGCCAAACCAATTTTAGCATAACACATGAATTAACTACACAATTACCCAATATTTAATTTAGTCCCAAATTAAAGTGAGTGTGATAATTTAAACCGAATTTTATCTTCAATTATCCTACGCATGCGTTCTAAATAAATTATGCAAGATAAAATAAACCAATCACACTACGCCGCGATGTACGAGGAAAAACCCAAGACGGGAAACAACCTCGGACGGCCCTAGCCACAAATCCACTAGATACGGAATTACAATTACCAGACAGATAGACTTACAACGCACGACTCGATCCCTCTCAAGTCCTGATGCTTCTTCTTGTAGACACCTCTTCCTAGCGGATAACCTTGGAACACCACCGCGGTCTCGAAATCCACCGATAGGACTTTATATGGTCACCGTCACCGGTACATGGAGCCTTTCTCCGAGCGGGTAAAACAACATTAAAAACACTTCTTCTTTCTTTGTGGGAGGTAGAAGCAAAACCCGAAACTTCTCTTCAATTCGGCGTAGAGAAAACCGGTAGAAGCAAAACCCGAAACTTCTCTTTCAATTCGGTGTAGAGAAAATCGGTGCCAAACTCCAAGCAATTGATATGTATATAAGAACTTGGAATAAACTCATTTGGGTGTAAACACTAGAGTGATGGATATTTTTCTCTAAAAATATCACTTAAAACATGAACATTTTCCTTAAGACAATTTGCTCTCAAACTCTCTCTAAGAGATGAAAATGGTATGGAAAAGTTAGATCAGAAAATGTTATTCCCGCACATAATAAAGTCTGAAAAAGTTGGTTAAAAACCAAGAGGGGAAGTGGGTGCAAAACGGCCAATAACTGTTCCCGCCTGGCATCTCATTCGAACGAGACTGCTAACGACGTTCCAGATTGAACTCGTTAGAATCTCGTTGGATATCTCGTTCGAACATAAGGTTCGTTCGAACGACATATCGAACGACATGTCAGTGGCCTAATATGGGAACTCGTTGACAGGTTCGTTCGAACGACATTTTCGTTCGAACGACATTCTCGTTCGAAAAACTCTATCGAACGAAAAACCAGAAAGTTTGGAAAATTCGATTTTAGCCCAGAAAACTTTATAAACTTATTTTAAAGTTTTATTTAATTCTTTCTGAAAATTAAAACACAGTTTTTACAAAACCTAACAGCCAATAACCTTTGTTCCAAGCTCCTATATATATAATATTTCATTCATACCTTGGGAGCATGGAACTATGGTTGATGATGTAGAAACGAGGCACATAAACCGACATATTTGATGAAGCTTTATACTCTTTGCCGCTACGTCTTCAACAAACACTTCATAGGCTTGAGAATATTACAATTAAATACTTTCCTATGAATAAATGTTTTTGTCCGGAATTGAGCCAAAACTATATATGGACTCAATTGGAAATTTGTGTCCTTACAAATCTCCCCCTTTGGCTATTCCTGGACAAAAACCAAACAAAAATCCTAAAGGGCCGTCAAGCTCACTAGACTCAAAACATAACCCACCCAAACTTGACTCAACCCAAGGATCAAACGCTTTGCCGTTTAAACAATGCCGCTTTAGAAGAAATCCTGCACACTTAAGCAAACTCATCAAATGCATAGGGAATATCAAAGTATTAAATGCAATTAATTAATTACTCCCCCTAAATTAATTCTTCCCCTTTAACAAAAACATGACCTACTTAGAAAGACGTCTCCCCCTAAGATAAATCTCCCCCAAACAAAGATACGATAATAATAGGATTAGATACCATTTCTCCCCCTATCATTTTCTCCCCCTTTTTGTTCAGGAATAGGCAAAGGATAAAGAACTAATAAACACGTTGAAGCTTAAAGTGTTAAGACATTAAAGCATATCGGCAATAAAAGCAAGGCAAAGACAAACAAATATCATATATATAAACTAGAAATATACCAATGAATCACTTGCATATATATATATAGATATAAACACACACATGACACAAAATACAATAAGTTTGCACACTCGTATGGCAAAAATGTGTCATATGGAAACGGAAGTGTTGGGGTGTGAACTAGTAATGATTAAATTTAAACCCAAACACTTAAGAAAGGTTCACGGAGTTCTCATTTGATTGCAAACTTCATCACAGTTAAATATAACCTCATGTGACAATATATATTGAACTCAATGAACAAACATACACAATGCATACAAGCCTAGCATGATGATGATTCTACAAACCAAATAGAGTCATGACATTAAAGACAACTATGATAAACGGACATTGTGCAAACCGTTGATATATCATCCAATTCTCCCTCAATAAACATATATATTCTTTTGCTTTTGAATGAATATATCAAACAAACATAGGCCTTGGCAATTGTTTTCTTTTTAATGCCAAATATTCTGTTTTTAGGCCTTTGGATCACGTATTTCTTTTAGATCCAATAAACGGTGGCTTACTATCGCAAAGGATCACTTAGTCCTTTCGGATCCCTTCCCCGTGCACATTTAGATATGTAATTTTTTATCTCACAAAGCTCACGTGCAACGGATTTTGACATGCACTAGTCCTCCTAGGTCATAGATATGTAGATGACTAGATTGGTAGGAGAACACCTAAAAAAGCTCAAATATAACATGTGACATTAAGATTTCAAAATAGCTCGTGCATGTGTGAAAAGAGGCATATAAAAATAGAATCCATTTAAACAATACAAAATCCAACTGCTCCATATAAAACATGGTAAAGAACATTTTAAGGATTGAAAATCTAAACCAAAAGTTCTAGCCACGTGGGAGCGTAAAAGATGGGATTCAAACACAAATATATGCCACATAAAGTGTGTCAAACTAAAATACACACAAAATAAAATCTTTTTGTGTTTTTGACATTTTTAACCAAAAATAAAGATATATACTCAAAAGAATAAACAAAAATCATTTGTATTTTTCATTAAGCTTAAATGAAATAAATAAAACACAAATGATAAACAAAAATCTTTTTATATTATTCAGTCAATTCAAACAAAAAGATAATACAAAAAGATAAACAAGTCATAATTTCTAGCATATGATATGAAATGAGGCAATGACTAGAAAATGACTAAACATGCATACATCTAGCAATGATATATAATATGAAGCACAAAAAGCTAGAGTATGCATCAAACACTAACACATTCAACCTTTAAATTTAGCAAGGGAGGTTTCATGTGATAGTAAATGAGAATCAACAAATCTTGTATCTAGCGCGTTTAAAAGAGATTTCCTAACCCATGTAGATTTATATTTAAAATGATGGGGATTGGGAAATAATGAAATGCTAGATAAAGATTTCCTTGGACTTCTTTTAAGATCAAAACAATATGACCTAAGGTGACCTTTCCTTCCACAATGCAAGCATGTGT
Source organism: Sambucus nigra (assembly GCA_949130495.1). NCBI lineage: Eukaryota > Viridiplantae > Streptophyta > Magnoliopsida > Dipsacales > Adoxaceae > Sambucus > Sambucus nigra. The sequence goes on from OX422215.1 coordinate 545,209,150, forward strand.
AAACACGAGGAATGTTACCTAAGGTGTGACCCTTTTTAATGTCCTTGGACAAAGTTGACCCTCTAAAACAAACAATGGTTTTAGCTTTAGCAATGGAAGAGTTTGAGCATGATGTGCTAGAACCATTAGAACTACTACTAGAGTCTTGAAAATCATTTTTCATTTTTAAAATTTCGGACTCAAGTAATAAATTAGACTCCTCAAAATTATGGGACTCCTTCTTTAAATTTTCAATAATTCCTAGAAGGTTCACACGCTCTCCCTCAATATGAGCAAACTTGTCCCTAAGAGTCTTTTCACGATTTTCACTCTCTTTCTTGAACTTTTCTAAAATATCAAAATTTGAATGTAAGTCCATGAGCTTTTCACGAAAAATATCTTTTTGAGATAAGGAGATTTGCAAAGACTCAATGTGAGCTTTAAAACAAGAATTTTCATTTTCAAGAAATTTAATTCTTTTTACAAATCTCAAATTTAATTCCTTTAAATTTTCGTTACTTTTGTTAAGCCCATTTAATTCCTCTCGAAAATCAAAAATATCATTTTCATTTAAATTGGACAAATTTTCATAAAGACGTCCCATCGAGAGAAAAAAATAAGAGTGATAAAAAATTGAACCACCAAAAAGGTAAGGAAATACAAAAAGCCGAAAAACGGACCTTTAACGCGATAACTTAGCGCTCCGGCTCTGATACCAATTTGAAAGGGCGTTGAGCTTTTCTAAATCAAAGCTCTGATACCAATTTGAAAGACCCCGGATTTTAGATTTCCTTAATTAAAATCAAAGTTAATAATTTCTTTTGTATGTAAAAACTCGATGCTGAAGCGTAAAGGTGATGGTTCAATTTTACCACAAAACAGCAAATTTTAATTTCTTAAACAAATTAAAATTACACCAAGTGAAGTAAAAATAATCAATTAATGTATTCACTTAAACCAATTAATTAATCCAAGCCCTAGAATTTGCCTAAGTAAATATTATCAATATTCCGAATGTTAGGCCAAACCAATTTTAGCAAAACACTTGAATTAACTACACAATTACCCAATATTTAATTTAGTCCCAAATTAAAGTGAGTTTGATAATTTAAACCGAATTTTATCTTGAATTATCCTACGCATGCGTTCTAAATAAATTATGCAAGATAAAATAAACCAATCACACTACGCCGCGATGTACGAGGAAAAACCCAAGACGGGAAACAACCCCGGATGGCCCTAGCCACAAATCCACTAGATACGGAATTACAATTACAAGACAGAGACTTACAATGCACGAATCGACCCCTCTCAAGTCCCGATGCTTCTTCTTGTAGACACCTCTTCCTAGCGGATAACCTTGGAACACCACCGCGGTCTCGGAATCCACCGATAGGACTTTATATGGTCACCGTCACCCATACATGGAGCCTTTCTCCGAGCGGGTAAAACAACATTAAAAACACTTCTTCTTTCTTTGTGGGAGGTAGAAGCAAAACCCGAAACTTCTCTTCAATTCGGCGTAGAGAAAACCGGTAGAAGCAAAACCCGAAACTTCTCTTTCAATTCGGTGTAGAGAAAATCGGTGCCAAACTCCAAGCAATTGATATGTATATAAGAACTTGGAATAAACTCATTTGGGTGTAAACACTAGAGTGATGGATATTTTTCTCTAAAAATATCACTCAAAACATGAACATTTTCCTTAAGACAATTTGCTCTCAAACTCTCTCTAAGAGATGAAAATGGTATGGAAAAGTTAGATTAGAAAATGTTATTCCCGCACATAATAAAGTCTGAAAAAGTTGGTTAAAAACCAAGTGGGGAAATGGGTGCAAAACTGCCAATAACTGTTCCCGCCTGGCATCTCGTTCGAACGAGACTTCTAACGACGTTCCAGATTGAACTCATTAGAATCTCGTTTGATATCTCGTTCGAACGACATATCGAACGACATGTCAGTGGCCTAATATGGGAACTCGTTGGAAGGTTCGTTCAAACGACATTTTCATTCGAACGACAATCTCGTTCGAACGACTCTATCGAACAAAAAACCAGAAAGTTTGGAAAATTCGATTTTAGCCCAAAAAACTTTATAAACTTATTTTAAAGCTTTATTTAATTCTTTCTGAAAATTAAAACACAGTTTTTACAAAACCTAACACCCAATAACCTTTGTTCCAAGCTCCTATATATATAATATTGCATTCATACCTTGGGAGCAAGGAACTATGGTTAATGACGTAGAAACGAGGCACACAAACCAGCATATTTGATGAAGCTTTATACTCTTTGCCGCTACATATTCAACAAACACTTCATAGGCTTGAGAATATTACAATTAAATACTTTCCTATGAATAAATGTTTTTGTCCGGAATTGAGCCAAAACTATATATGGACTCAATTGGAAATTTGTGTCCTTACAAAAACCCCAAACGACCCTGAGAGCCGCGCCAATACTTCCCACGGGACCAACGTAGCTCGTAGGAATCAATCATGTGGCCATGGGATCCCTAATTTTAGAGCACAATCCAAATTTGAGAATATTTACACTTAGTCTTGAAAACATAGCGCTAGAGGGAGGAACCATGGACCACCCCCAGACAGCCCCATGAGTAGAATAAACACCTCCCACAGAACTAACGTATTTCATAGAAACTGACTCCGTGGCCATGGGACCCACGATTTGAGAACACGGCCAAAATTTTGAAATATCCACACTTAGGCTTAAAACATCCCGTTAGAGGGCATAACCACACCCCAAAAAGGCCTTGAGATTGGAGGCACGACCTCCCACGGGACCAACGTATCTCATAGGAACCGGCCGTATGTCCACAAGAACCTCAGTTTGAAAGCACGGCCAAAATTTTAGAATATCTACACTTAAGCTTGAAAACCTACCAATGGAGGGCATAACCACGAACCACCCTCCAAACGGCTCCGTTAGTGTCACCAACACACCCAACGGGACCAACGTATCTCGTAGGAACATACCGCGCGGCCACGGGACCCCCGGTTTGAGAGCATGACCAAAATTTTAGAATTTCTTCACTTAGTCTTGAAAACAAGCCCTTAGAGGACGGAACCACCTTTCAAACGGCTCCTTAAGTGACACCAACACCTCCCACGAGACTAATGTAGCTTGTAGGAACCCACCGCATGGCCACAGGACCCACGGTTTGAACCACGGGCCAAAAATCAGAATATTTACACTTAAACTTGAAAATATGCCATTAGATGGCAGAACCATGAACCACACCCCAAAACGGACTCGTGAGTGGTGCAAACACCTCCCATGGGAGCAAGCTATCTCGTAGTAATCGACCGCATGTCCACGGGACCCCCAATTTGAGAGCACGACCCAAATTTTAGAATATCTACACTAAGGCTTTTAAACATGCCATTAGAGGCCGGAACCACGCAAACGGCCCCGTGAGAGCTGCTAACACCGCACAAGACCAACATAGCATTTCGGAACCGATCGCATGGTCACGAAACCCCGGTTTGAGAGCACGGACCAAATTTATTAATATCTACAATTAGGCTCAAAAACATGCCATTGGCGGGCAAAACCACGAACCTCACCCCAAACGTCCTTGTGAGCGATGCTAACACCTCCCACGGGACCAACGAATCTCATAAGAACTGACCGCATGGCCTCAGGACACCCGGTTTGAGAGCACGACCCAAATTTCATAATATCTACACTTAGGCTTGAAAACATGCCATCGGAGAACGAAACCACGAACCAACCCCCAAACGGCCTCGAGAGCGCTGCCAACACCTCCCATGGGACAAACGAAATGCATAAGAACTGATCGCATGGACTCGAGGACACCCAATTTGAGAGCACAAACCAAATTTCAAAATATCTACACTTAGGCTTGCAAATATGCCGTTAGAGGGAGGAACCAAGAAACACCCCCCAAATGGCCTAGTGAGCAGCGTCAACACCAACCACGGGAACAATGTAGCTCGTAGGAATCGACCGTGTGGCCATGAGACCCACGATTTGAGAGAAAGGACAAAATTTTAGAATATCTACACTTAGACATGAATTACATGCCATTAGGGGGCGGAACCACGAACCACCCTCCAAACGGCACTGTGAGCAAGGCCAACACCTCTGATGGGAGCAACATAGCTCGTAGGGATCGACCGCACGGCCACTGGACCCTCGATTTGAGAGCACGGTCCAAATTTTAGAATATCTACACTTAAGCTTGAAAACATTCCGTTAAAGGGAGAAACCACGAACCACACCCCAAACGGCCCCGTGAGTGTCTCAAACACCTTCCCCGAGACCAACGTATCTCGTAGGAATCGACTGTATGGCCACGGGTCCCCCGGTTTGAGACCACGACCCAAATTTCCTAATATCTATAGTTAAGCTTGAAAACATGCCTTCAGAGGTAGGAACCATGAACCACCCTCAAAACGACCCCGTGAGTGGAGCCAACAACTCCCACGGAACCAACGTATCTTATAAGAATCGACCGCATGTCCAGGAGCCCCCCGATTTGAGAGCATGGCCCAAATTTTACAATATCTACACTTAGGATTAAAAATAGGCCGTTAGAGGGAGGAACCATGAACCACCCCTCCCACCCCCAAACGGCCTCGTGAGCAGTGAAAACATCTCCCATGAGACAAATGTATCTCGTAGGACCCGATCGCGGGGCCAGGGGACCTCCAGTTTGAGAGCATGGACCAAATTTCAGAATATCTACACTTAGGTTTGAAAACATGCCGTTAGAGGTTGAAACCATGAACTAAACCCAAATGGACCCGTGATTGGTGCTAACACCTCCATCGAGACCAACATATCTCGTAGGAACCGATCGCGTGGACCCCCAATTTGAGAGCATAGCCCAAATTTCAGAATATCCATACTTAGGCTTTAAAACATGTCGTTAGAGGGAGGAACCACGAACCACCTCACAAACGCCCTCTTGAGCGGTGCCAACACCTCGCAGGGGACCAACGTATCTCGTATGAACCGACTGCGTGACCACGAGACCCTCGGTTTGAGAGCACGGTCCAAATTTCAGAATATCTACAGTTAGGCTTGAAAACATGCCGTTAGAGGGAGAAACCATGAACCAACTCCAAACGGCCCTGTAAGCGATGCCAACACCTCTAACAGGACCAACGTATCTCGTAAGAATCGACCATGTGGCCACAGGACCCCCGATTTGAGAGCACACCCCAAATTTTAGAATATCTACACTTAGACTTAAGAACATGCCATTATAGGGAGGAACCATGAACCACCCCCCAAACGACCTCTTGAGCGGTGCCAACACCTCCCACGGGACCAACGTATCTCTTAGAAATTGACCGCATGGCCACGGTACTCTCGGTTTAGGAGCACGGGCCAAATTTCAGAACATCAACACTTAGTCTTGAAAACATGTCATTAGAGGGCGAAACAGTGAACCAACCCCAAATGGCCTCGTGAATGGTGTCAACACCTCCCACGGGACCAACATATCTCGTAGGAACTGACCTCATGGACATAGGACCCTTGGTTTTAGAGAACGACACAAATTTCAGAATATCCATACATAGGCTTGAAAACATACCGTTAGAGGGAGGAACCACAAATCAACCCCTAAACGGCCCTAAGAGTAGCGCCAACACCTCCCACAGAACCAACATATCTCGTAGGAATCGACCGCGTGGCCACGGGACCCTCGATTTCAGAGCAAGGCCCAAATTTTAGAATATCTACACTTAGGCTTGAAAAATGTCATTAGAGGGTAGAACCACAAACCTCCCTCCAAACGGCCCGGTAAGCGGTGCCAACACCTCCCACGGGACTAATGTAGCTAGAAGGAACCGATCGCGTGGCCACGGGATCCCCGATTTGAGAGCATGACCCAAATATCAGTATATCTACATTTAGGCTTAAAATTATGTTGTTAGAGGTTAGAACCAAGAGTCACCCCCCAAACGGCACCATGAGTGGCACCAACACCTCCCATGGCATCACCATATCTTGTAGGAGCAAATCGCGTGTCCACGGACCCCCAGTTTGAGAGCACGGACCAACTTTTAGAATTTCTACACTTAGACTTCAAAACACGTCATTAGAGGGAAAAACCACGAACCTCTCCCAAAACAACCTCGTGAGCGGTGCCAACACCTCCCACGGGACTAACGTATCTCGTAGGAACCGATTGCATGGCCACAGGACCGCCGATTTTAGAGCACGGCCCAAATCATGCTGTTAGAGAGCGAAACCATGAATCACCCCCAAAATGCCCCATGAGCGGTGACAACACCTCCAATGGGACCAACGTATCTCGTAGGAATCGATCGAGTGGCTACGGGACCCACATTTTGAGATCACGGCCCAAATTTCAGAATATCCACACTTAGGCTTGAAAATATGTCGTTAGAGGGAGGAACCACGAACTAACCCCCAAACAGCCCTGAGAGCGGTGCCAACACCTCCCATAGGATCAACATAGATCGTAGAAACCAACAGTATGGCCACGGGCCCCCGATTTGAGAGCATGGCTAAAATTTTAGAATATCTACACTTAGGTTTCAAAACTTGTCGTTAGAGGGTAAAACCACGATGCACCCCACAAATTCCCCCGTGAGCGACGCCAACACCTCGCACGGGACCAACGTATCTCGTAGGAACCGACCGCATGGCTAAGGGACCCCTGGTTTAAGACCACGACCCAAATTTCAGAATATTTACAGTTAGGTTTGAAAACTTTCCATTAGGGAGCGAAACCATTAACCACACCACAAACGCCCTCCTGAGCGGTGCCAACACCTCTCACGGGACCAACGTATCTCATAGGAACTAACCGCATGGCCACGGGACCCCTAGTTTAAGAGCACAACCCAAATTTTAGAATATCTACACTTAGGCTTGAAAAATGTAGTTAGAGGGCGAAACCACGAATAACCCCCAAACGGCCCCATGAGCGATACCAACAACTCCTAAGGAATGACATATCTCGTAGGAATCGACCATGGGGCTATGGAACCCTCGGTTTCAGACCACAGCCCAAATTTTAGAATATCTACACTTTGGCTTGAAAACATGCCGTTAGAGGGCGGAACCATGAACCACGCACAAAATAGCCCCGTGAGTGGGGCCAACACCTCCTACGGGACCAACGTATCTCGTAGGAACTAACTGCGTGGCCCCGAGACCCATAGTTTGAGAACACAGCCCAAATTTTAGATTATTCACACTTAGGCTTGAAAACATCCCGTTAGAGGGCGAAACCACGAACCACCACCAAAACGGCCCCGAGAGCAGTGCCAACACCTCCCACAGGACCTATGCAGCTTGTAGTAACCGACCACATGGCCACGGGACCCCCTATTTGAGAGCACAACCCAAATTTTAGAAGATCTACACTTAGGCTTAAAAATATGTCGTTAAAGGGCAGAACCTCAAACCAACCCCAAAATGACCCCGTGAGCGATGCCAATAACTCCCACAGGACCAATGTATCTCGTAGGAACCGATTGCATGGCCTCGGGGACCCCGGTTTGAGAGCACAACCCAAATTTCAGAATATCGACTCTTAAGCTTGTAAATATACCATTAGAGGGCGGAACCACGAACCACCCTCCAAACATCCCCGTGAGTTGCGCCAATAACTCCCACTAGACAATGTACCTCGTAGTAACCGACATTGTGGCCATGGGACCCACGATTTGAGAGCACGACCTAAATTTTAGAATATCAACACTTAGGCTTTAAAACATATTGTTAGAGGGCAAAACCACGTACCACTACCAAAAGGTCCTTGTGAGCATTTCCAACTCCTCCCACGGGACAAACGTATCTTGTAGGAATGAACTGCGTGGTTCCAGGACCCCCATTTTGAGAGCACGGACCAAATTTTAGAATATCTACACTTAGGCTTGAAAAAATGTCGTTAGTGGAAGGAACCACGACCCCCCCCCCCAAACGACCCCGTAAGTGGTGCTAACACCTTCTATGGGACAAGTGTAGGTCATAGGAACCGATCACATGGCTACAGGGCCTCCGATTTAAGAGCACGGCCTAAATTTCAGTTTACACTTAGGCTTGAAATTATGCCTTTAGAGGGCAGAATCATGAACGACACCCCAAACAGCCCCGTGAGCAGTTCCAACACCTCCCATGAGACCAACGTAGCTCATAAAAACGGATTGCGTGGCCACGGGACCCAGAATTTCAAAGCATGGCTCACATTTTCAGGATATCTACACTTAGGCTTGAAAACATGTCGTTAGATGGGAAAACCCGGAACCATCCCCCAAATGGCCCCGTGAGTGGCGCCAACACCACCCATGGGACCAACGTATCGTGTAGGAACAGACCGCATGGCCACGAGAGCACGCCCCAAATTTCAGAATTTCTACACTTAGGCTTGAAAACATGCCATTAGAGGGCGGAACAACAAACCACATTCCAAACAGCCCCTTGAGTGACGGTGCCAACACCTCTAACGGGACCAACATACCTCATAGGAACTGACCACATGGCCACAAGACCCTCGGTTTGAGAGCACAACCCAAATTTGAGAATATCTACACTTAGGCTTGAAAACATGATTTTAGAGGGAGGAACCACGAGCCACCCCTCAAATGGCCCCGTCAGCCATGCCAACACCTCCAACGGAATCGACGTATCTCGTAGGAACCGACTACATGGCCACGGGACCACCGATTTGAGAGCACGACCCAAATTTCAGAATATCTACACTTAAGCTTGAAAATATGGCGTTAGAGGGAGGAACCACAAACCACCTCCCAAACGGTCCCCTGTGTGGGGTCAACACCTCCCATGGGACCAATGTATGTTGTAGGAACCGATCACGTGGCCACGAGACCCCCGATTTAAGAGCATGTCCAAAATTATAGAATATCTATACTTAGGCTAGAAAATATGCCGTTAGCGGGCGAAACCATTAATAACCCACCAAATGGCCCCATGAGCGGTGTCAACACCTCCCACGGGACCAACGTAGCCCGTAGGAATCATTCGCGTGGCCACGGGACCCCAGTATGAGAGCACGACCCAAATTTTAGAATATCTACACTTAGGCTTTTAAACATGCCATTAGAGGGCGGAACTATGAACCACCCCCCAAATGTCCCCGTGAGAGGCGCCAATACCTCCCACAAGACCAACATACCTCGTAAGAACCGACTGCGTGGTCACAGGACCCCCGGTTTGTGAGCACGGCCCAAATTTAAGAATATCTACACTTAGGCTTGAAAACATGCCATTAGCAGACGAAACCACGAACCACCACCCAAACGGCCCCGTGAGTGGCGCCAACACCTCCTATGGGACCAACGTATCTCGTAGGAACAGATTGCGTGGCCACGGCACCCTCAATTTGAGAGTATGGCCCAAATTTTAGAATTTCTACACTTAGGCTTGAAAACATGTCGTTAGTGGGTGAAACCAGGAACGACCCCCTAAACGGCCTCGTAAGCAGCGCCAACACCTCCCACAGGACCAACAAATCTCATATGAACTGATCGCGTAGCCTCGGGACCACCAGTTCAAGATCACGACTCAAATTTGAGAATATCTACACTTAGGCTTAAAAACTTGCCATTAGAGGGCGGAACCACAAATCAAGCCCCCCCCCCCCCCAAATGACCTCGTGAGCAGCGCAAACAACTCCCATGGACCAACGTGTCTCGTAGGAACTGATCGCATGGCCATGGGACCGCCGGTTTGAAAGCACGACCCATATTTTAGAATAACTACACTTAGACTTGAAAACATATCGTTAGAGGGATAAACCATGAACCACCCCCTAAATGGTCCACCCCTGAAATGACCTTATGAGCGGTACCAACACCTCGCGCAGGACCACCGTAGATCATAGGAATCGACTGATTGGCCACGGGACCCTCAGTTTCAGAGCACAACTAAAATTTCAAAATATCTACACTTAGGCTTGAGAACATGCCGTTAGAGGGAAGAACCATAAACCACCCTCCATACAGCCTCGTGAGTGGTGCCAACACCTCTCACAGGACCAACGTATCTCGTAGGAACCAACCGCATGGCCATGGAACCCCCAATTCTAGAGCACGGCCCAAATTTAGGAATATCTACACTTAGGCTTGAAAACATGTCGTTAGAGGGAGGAACCATGAACCACATCCTAAACGGCCTCATGAGCGGTGCCAACACCTCTTACGGGACCAACGTATCTCACAGGAACAGACCGCGTGGCCGCAGGATGCACGATTTGAGCGCACGACCCAAATTTCAAAATATCTATACTTAAGCTAAAAATATATACCATTAGAGGGCGGAACCAGGAACTGCCCCCCAAATGGTCCCATGATCAGCGTCAACACCTCCCACAAAAATAATGTAGCTCGTAGGAACCGACCGCGTGGCCACGGAACCCACAATTTGAGAGCACGACCCAAATTTCATAATATCGACACTTGGCGTGAAAACATTCCATTAGAGGGGGAATCACGAACCACACTCCAAACAGTCTCGTGAGCGGCACCAACACCTCCCACGGGACCAATGTAGCTCGAAGGGACTAGCCATGAGAGCACGGACCAAATTTCATAATATCTAAACTGATGCTTGAAAACATGCCATTAGAGTACGGAACCACAAACCAACCCCCAAATGCCTCTGAGTGTCACAAACACCTCCCACGAGACCAATGTATCTCATAGGAATCGATTGCATGGCCACAAGTCCCCCTGTTTGAGAGCATGACCCAAATTTCAAAATATTTACACTCAGGCCTGAAAAAATGTCGATATAGGGCAAAACCATTAACCATCCCCCAAACAGACTCGTGAGCGACAACAACACCTCCCACGAGTCCAACGTATCTTGAAGGAATCGATCGCGAGGCCACGGGACCCCTGGTTTGAGAGCACGGTCCAAATTTTAGAATATCTACACTTAGGCCTAAAAAAATGTTGTTAGATGGCAGAATCACGAAACACAACCCAAATGGCCCTGTGAGCGGTACCAACACCTCCCACCGGACCAACGTATCTCGTATGAACCAACCGCGTGTCCACATGACCCATAGTTTGAGAGCACGGCCCAAATTTCATAATATTTACACTTAGGATTGAAAACATGTCATTAGAGGGAGAAACCATGAACCACCCCCCAAATGGCCCCGTGAGTGGCACCAACACCACCCACGGGGCCAACATATCACGTAGGGAAAGACCGCATGGCCACGAGACCCCCGATTTGACATCATGCCCCAAATTTTAGAATTTCTACACTTAGGCTTCAAAAAATGCCATTAAAGGGCGGAACAACAAACCACCCCCTGAACGGCCCTGTGAGAGGTGCCAACGCCTCCCATGGGACCAACATATCTCGTAGGAACCGATCGTATGTCCACGAGACCCACGATTTGCGAGCACAGCCCAAATTTTAGAATATCTATACATAGGCGTGAAAACATGCCATTAAAGGGCGGAACCACAAACCACCCTCCAAATGGCCCCGTGAGCGGTACCAACACCACCCATGGGTCCAACGTAGCTCGTAGGGACCGACCTCGTGGCCATGGGACACCCGATTTTAGAGCATGACCCAAATTTCAGAATATCGATACTTCGGCTTGAAACACATGCCGTTAGAGGGAGGAACCTCGAACCACCCCCCAAACGGCCCCATGAATGGATCCAATACCTCCCACGGGACCAACGTATCTCGTAGGAACCAATCACGTGGCCACAGGACCCCTGATTTGAGAGCATGACCCAAATTTTAGAATATCTACATTTAGACTTGAAACACATGATGTTAGAGGGTGGAATCACGAACCATCCCCCAAATGGCTTCGAGAGCGTCGCCAGCACCTCCCAAGGGACCAACGTAGCTCGTAGGAATCGACCGCGTGGCCACGGGACCCACGGTCTAAGAGCATGGCCCAAATATTAGAATATCTACACTTAGGCGTGAAAACATGTTATTAGATGGCATAACCATGAACCACACTCCAAATGGCCACGTGAGCGGCCCTAACACCTTCAATGGGGACCAACATAGATCGTAGGTACCGATCGCGTGGTCACGGGCCCCGGTTTGAGAGTACGGATCAAATTTCAAAATATCTACACTTAGGCTTGAAAACTTGTCGTCAGAGGGTATAACCACCCCTCAAACGGCCCCTTGAGTGGCATCAAAACCTCCCATGGGAGCAATGTATCTCGTAGGAACCGACTGCATGGCCACGGGACCCTCGATTTGAGAGCACGGCCAAAATTTTAGAATATCTATACTTAGGCTTGAAAACTTGTCATTACAGGGCGGAACCACACCCCCAAACAGCCCCGTGAGAGGCACCAACACCTCCCACAGGACCGACGTATCTCGGAGGAATCGACCGTGTGGCCACGGGACCCCCAGTTTGAGATCACGTCCCAAATTTCAGAATATTTTCACTTCGACTTAAAAAAAATTGTTAGAGGGAGGAACCATGAACCACCTCGCCAACACCTCCCACCGGACCAACGTATCTTATAGGAAATGACCGCGTGTCCATGGGACCCACGATTTGAGAGAACGGACCAAATTTTAGAATATCTAAACTTAGGTGTGAAAACATGTCGTTAGAGGGCAGAACCACAAACCACCCTCCAAACGGAGCCGTGAACGGTGACAACACCTCCCACGGGTCCAACGTAGCTCGTAGGGACCGATCGCGTGGCCATGGGACAACTGATTTGAGAGCATGACCTAAATTTTAGAATATCGATACTCTAGCTTGAAACACATGCCCTTAGATGGAGGAACCATGACCCCCCCCCCCCCCAAACAGCCCCATGAGAGGCACCAACACCTCACATAACACCAACGTACCACGTAGGAACCGACCGCATGGCCACGGGATCCACGGTTTGAGAGCAAGACCCAAATTTCAGAATACTTACACTTAGGCTTGAAAATATGTCGTTAGAGGGAAGAATCACGAGACACCCTCCAAAAGGCCCCATGAGCAGCGTCACCACCTCCCACGAGAACAATGTAGCTCGTAGAAACTGGCCACATTTTCACGGGACCCGCGGTTTGAGAGCACGATCCAAATTTCAGAATATTGACACTTACGCGTGAAAATATGCTGTTAGAGGGCGGAACCATGAACCACCCTCCAAACGGCCCCATGAGCGGTGCCAAAACCTCCCACGGGACCAACGTACCTCGTAGGGACTGACCGTATGGTCACGGGCCCCCCGATTTGAGTGCACGGATCAAATTTCATAATATCTACACATAGGATTGAAAACATGCCGTTAGAGGGAAAAACCATGAACCCCCCCCCCCCCCAAACGGCCTCGTGAGTGTGTCAAACACCTCCACGAGACCAACGTATCTCATAGGAATCGATTGCATGGCCATGGGTGCCCCGATTTGATTGCACGACCCAAATTTCAAAATATATACACTTAAGCTTGAAAACATGTCGTCAAAGGGCGAAACCACGAACCACCCTCCAAAACCCCCTCGAGTTGTAATAAAACCACCCATGGGACCAATGTATCTCGTAAGAACCGACCACATGGCCACGGAACCCCCGATTTGAGAGCACAGCCAAAATTTCATAATATATGCACTTTGGTTTGAAAACTTGTCGTTACCACGAACCCCCCCCCCCCCCCCCCCCTCCCCCAAAAAAAAAGAAAAAAGATAAACAGCCCCGTGAGCGGTGCTAATATCTCCCACGGACCCATGATTTGAGAGCAGGAACCTAATTTCAGAATATCTACACACAGGCATGAAAACATGCGGTTAGAGGGCGGAACCACGAACCACCCTCCAAACGGACTTGTGAGCGGCACCAACTCCTACCAAGGGACCAATGTAGCTCGTAGGGACCGACTGCATGGCCACGGGACCTCCGGTTTGAGAGCATGGATAAAATTTCAAAATATCTACACTTAAGCTGGAAAACATGTCGTTATAGGTAGGAACCACGAACCACCACACAAATGGCCCTGTGAACGTTGGTAACACGTCCCACGATACCAACGTATCTTGTAGGAACCGATCGCGCCGCCACAGGACCCACAGTTTTAAAGCATGACTCAAATTTCAGAATATTTACACTTAGGTGTGAAGACATGTCGTTAGAGGGAGGATTCACGAATCACCCTCCAAAAGGCCTCGTGAGAGGCACCAACACCTCCCACGAGACCAACATAGCTCGTAGGGACTAACCGCGTGGCAAAGGGACCCCTCGTTTTAGAGCATGGCCCATATTTTATAATATCTACGCTAAGTCTTGAAAACATATTATTAAGGGGAGGAACCAGGAACCACCCCCCAAAAGTCCTCGTGAACGACCCCAACACTTTCCATGGGACCAACGTGTCTTATAGGAACTGACAGTGTGGCCACGGGATCCATAATTTAAGAGTACGATCAAAATATTAGAATATCTACACTTAGGCTTGAAAATATGCCGTTAGAGGGAAGAATCATGAACCAAACTCCAAATGACCTCCTGAGTAGCGATAACACCTCCCACGGGAATAATATAGCTCGTAGGAACTAACCGTGTGGCCACGGGACCCACGGTTTGAGATAACGGCCCAAATTTCAGAATACCATCACACAGGCATGAAAACATGTGGTTAGATGGTGGAACCACGAACCACCCTCCAAACGGCCCTGTGAGCAGCACCAGCACCTACCACGGGACCAACATAGCTCATAGGGACCGACCGCGTGGCCACGGGACCCCTGGTTTGAGAGCACGGATCAAATTTAAAAATATCTACAATTAGGCTTGAAAACATGTCATTGTAGGGCGGAACCACGAACCACCACCCAAATGGCCCTGTGAGTGGCGCAAATAGGTCCCACGAGACCAACGTATCTCGTAGGAATCGATTGCATGGCCACGGGTCCCTCGGTTTGAGAGCGCGACCCAAATTTCAAAATATCTACACTTAGGCTTGAAAACATGTCGTTAGAGGGTGGAACCATGAACCACCCCCCTAACGGCCCCGAGAGTGGCACCAACACCTCCCAAGAGACCAACATAGCTCGTAGGAACCGACCTCATGGCCACAGGACCTACGGTTTGAGAGCACGACCCAAATTTTAGAATACCTTCACTTAGGCTTGAAAATATGACGTTAGAGGGTAAAACCATGAACCACCCCTCAAACGGCCCCATGAGCAGTGTCACCACCTCCCACGAGAATAATTTAGCTCGTAAGAACCGACCACGTTGCCACGGGACCCACGATTTGAGAGCATGAACCTAATTTTAGACTATTTACACTAGGTTTGAAAACACTCTGTTAGAGAGAGGAACCACGAACCACCCCCCAAACGTCCCCGTGAGCGATGCCAACACCTCCCATTGGACCAGCCTATCTCATAGGAACCAACCGTGTGACCACAAAAACCCCGACTTAAGAGCACGACTCAAATTTTAGAACATCTACACTTAGGCTTGAAACATGCCGTTAGAAGCCGGAACCAAGAAACACCCCTCAAATGGCTCCGTGAGTGGCGCAAACTCCTCCCATGATACCAACTTATCTCGTAGGAACCGGCTTCATGTCCACGAGTCCTCCAGTTTGAGAGCAAGGCCCAAATTTCAGAATATCTACACTTAGGCTTAAAAAATTGTCATTAGAGGGCGAAACCATTAACCACCCTCCAAATGGCCCTCTGAGCGGCACCAACACTTCTCACAAGATCAACGTATCTCGTAGGAACCGACCGTGTGTCCACGGGACCCACATTTTAAGAGCGCAACCCAAATTTCAGAATATTTACACTTAGGCGTGAAGACATGTTGTTAGAAGGAGGAATCACAAATCAACCTCCAAAAGGCCTCGTGAGAGGGGCCAAGACCTCCCACGGGACCAACATAGCTCGTAAGGTCCGACTGCGTGGATAAGGGACCCTTGGTTTTAGAGTACGTCCCATATTTTAGAATATCTACACTTAGGCTTGAAAACATACCGTTAGGGGGCAGAACCATGAACCACCCCCCAAAAGTCCCCGTGAACGGTCCCAACATTTTCCACGAGATCAACGTGTCTCATAGGAACTGACAACGTGGCCATGGGACCCTCAATTTGAGAGCACGACCCAAATTTTAGAGTATCTACACTTAGGCTTAAAAATATGTCGTTCGAGGGCATAATCGTGAACCATCCCCCAAACGACCTCCTGAGCAGCGACAACACCTCCCACGAGAACAATGTAGCTCGTAGGAACCGATCGCGTGGCCACGAGACCCGCGGTTTGAGAGCATGGCCCAAATTTTATAATATCTACATTTAGGCTTGAAAACATTCCGTTAGAGGGCGAAACCATGAACAAAACCCCAAACAGTCCTATGAGTGGCACCAACACCTACCACAGGACCAACATAATCCTCGGAACCAATCGCATGGCCACGGGACCCACAATTTGAGAGCATAGCCCAAAATATTTGAATATCTACACTTAGGCGTGAAAACATGCTGTTAAAGGACGGAACCACGAACCACCCTCCAAACGGTCCCGTGAGCGGCGTCAACACCTTCCATGGGACCAACGTATATCGTAAGAGCCGATCGCATGGTCATGTGCCCCCCGATTTGAGAGCATGAATAAAATTTCAAAATATCTACACTTAGGGTTGAAAAAATGTCGTTAGAGGGCACAACCACGAACCACCCCCCAAATGGCCCCGTGAGGGGTAACAAAACCACCAATGTATCTCGTAAGAACTGACCGCATGGCCACGGGACCCCCGATTTGAGAGCACGGCCAAAACTTCATAATATCTACACTTAGGCTTGAAAACTTGTCGTTAGAGGGCGAAACCACGCACTAACCCCCAAACAGCCCCGTGAGTGGCACCAATATCTCCCACGGGACCAACGTATCTCTGAGGAATCGACCATGTGGCCACGGGACTCCTGGTTTGAGAGCACGTCCTAAGTATCAGAATATTTGTACTTAGGCTTGAAAAAATATCGTTAGAGGGCAGAACCACGAACCACCCACCAAATGGCCCTGTGATTGGTGCTAATACCTCCCTCCAGACCAACGTATCTCGTAGGAACCGACCATGTGTCCATGGGACCCACGGTTTGAGAGCATTACCCAAATTTTATAATATCAATACATAAGCGTGAAAACATGCCATTAGAGGGAGGAACCACAAACCACCCTACAAATGCCCCGTGAGAGGTGATAACACCTCCCAACGGGTCCAACATAGCTCGTAGGGACTAATCGTGTGGCCACGGGACACCCGATTTGAGAGCACGGCCTAAATTTCATAATATCAATACTTCGGCTAGAAACATGTCGTTAGTGGGAGAAACCAAGAACCACTACCCAAACGTCTCCATGAGTGGCGCAAAAACCTCCCACAAGACCAATGTATCTCGTAGGAACGGACTGCATGGCCACGGTTCCTCCGGTTTGAGAGCAGAGCCCAAATTTCATAATATCTACATTTAGGATTAAAAACATGTCATTAGAGGGAGAAACCATTAACCCCCCCCCCCCCCAAATGGCCCCGTGATCGGCGTCAACACCTCCTGCAGGATAAACGTAGCTCGTAGGAACTGATAGTATCGCCACGGGACCAACAGTTTGAGAGCACGACCCAAATTTTAGAATATTTACACTTAGACGTGAAGACATGTCGTTAAAGTAAGGATTCATGAATCTCCCTCCAAAAGGCCTCGCAAGAGGCGCCAACACCTCCCATGGGACCAATATAGCTCGGAGGGACCGACCACGTGGTAAAAGGACCCCTGGTTTTAGAGAACGGCCCATATTTTAGAATATCTACACTTAGGATTGAAAACATGCCGTTAGGGGGCAGAACCAGGAACCACCCCCCAAAATGCCCCGTGAATGGCCCCAACACTTTCCATGGGACCAACGTGTCTAATAGGAACTGACACCGTGGCCACGGGACCCTCAATTTGAGAGCAGGACCCAAATTTTAGAATATCTACACTTACGCTTGAAAATATGCCGTTAGAGGGAGAAATCCTGAACCACCCCCAAACGACCTTCTGAGCACTGACAACACCTTCCACGAGAACAATGTAGCTCGTAGGAATCGACCGCGTGGAAATGGAACCCACGATTTGAGAGCACAGTCCAAATTTCAAAATATCTACACACAGGCATGAAAACATGCGGTTCGAGGGTGAAACCACGAACCACCCTCCAAACGGCCCTGTGAGTGGCACCAACACCTACCACGAGACCAACATAGCTCATAGGGACCGACTGCATGGCCACGGGACCCCTGGTTTGAGAGGACATATCAAATTTCCAAATATTTACACCTAGGCTTTAAAACATGTCGTTAGAGGGCAGAACCACAAACCGCCACCGAAATGGCCCTATGAGTGGCGTAAACACATCCCACGAGACTAACGTATCTCTTAGGAACCGATCGCATGGCCACGAGTCCCCCGGTTTGAGAACAAGGCCGAAATTTCAGAATATCTACACTCAGGCTTGAAAACATGTCATTAGAGGGTGGAACCACAAACCACCCCCCAAAATGTCCCCAAGAGTGGCGCCAACACCTCTCACGAGACCAACAAAGCTCGTAAGAACTGACCGCATGGCCACAGGGCCCACGGTTTGAGTGCACGACCCAAATTTCATAATATCTACACTTAGGCTTGAAAACATGTCGTTAAAAGGCAGAACCACGAACCACCTCGCAAACGTCCTCGAGAGCATCACTGCCCCTCCCACGGGACCAACGTAGCTCGTAGGAACTGACCGCGTGGCCACGGAACCAACGATTTGAGAGCACGACCCAAATTTCAGAATACCGACACTTAGGCATGAAAACTTGCCGTTAGAGGGAAAAACCACGAACCACACTCCAAGCGGCTCCGTGAGCGATGCCAACATCTCCCACGGGACACCGTAGCTCGTAAGAACTGATCGCGTGTCCATGGGACCCTATGTTGATAGCACGGTCCAAATTTTAGAATATCTACACTTAGGTTTGAAAATATGCCATTAGAGGGCGAAACAACAAATAGCCCCCCAAACGGACCCCTGAGCGATGCCAACATCTCCCATGTAACCAACCTATCTGATAAAAATCGACTGCATGGCCCCGGGACCCACGGTTTGAGAGCATGACCCAAATTTAAGAATATCTACACTTAAGCGGGAAAACATGTCATTAGATAGTGGAAGCACGAACCACCATCCAAACGTCCCTATGAACGGTGCAAATACCTTCCATGGGACAACCGTAGCTCGTAGGGACCGATCGCATTGCCACGGGACACGCGGTTTGAGAGCATGACTAAAATTTTAGAATATCTACATTGAGGCTTGAAGACATGCGTTAGAGGGCGGAACCAAGCACCACCGCCCAAACGGACCCGTGAGCGGTATCAACACCTCCCATGGGACCAACGTATCTCATAGTAACCGATCGTGGGACCACATGACACATGTTTTGAGAGCATGACCCAAATTTTAGAATATCTACACTTAGAATTGAAAACACGCCATTAGAGGGCGGAACCATGAAACCACCCCCCAAATGGCCCTGTGAGTGGAACCAATACCTCCCACGGGACCAACGTATCTCATAGGAACTGACCGTGTGACCACGGGACCCATGGTTTGAGAGAACGGCCCAAATTTTAGAATATCTACACTTAGAATTGAAAACATGCCGTTAGAGGGTGAAACCACGAACCAACACCCAAAAGGCCCCGTGAGTGGTGCCAACACCTTCCACGGGACCAACTTAGCTCATAGGAACCGACCGCATGGCCACTAGACCCATGGTTTGAGAGCATGGCCCAAATTTCAGACTATCTACACTAGGTATGAAAACACTCTCTTAGTGAGCGGAACCACGAACCACCACACAAACGTCCCTGTTAATGATGCCAACATCTCCCACGGGACTAACATATCTCGTTGGAACCGACCGCGTAGCCACGGGACCCACGATTTGTGGGCATGGTCCTAATTTTATAATACCAACATTGATGTGTGAAAAAATATTGTTAGAGGGAGGAACCACGAACCACCCTCCAAACGGCCCCGTGTGTGGTCTCTACACCTCCCACGGGACCAATGTAGCTCGTAGGGACTGATCGCGTGGTCATGGGACCCCCGATTTTGTGGGACCCCGGGCAACTAGGGCGATGCGCAAAGACTTTATATGCGGAATTAAACTTATTGTTGAGTAAACACCTTAAACCTACGAGTTTATATGAATGATGCAAAGGGGACCAAATTAAACTTTTACTTAATTTGATTAACTTTTATGAAAATGATTTTGATTTTCAAAGTTAATTATTAGTCCATAACTAATTCAATTTGAGGCGAGTTTCTATTAAGTTAAGCCTACTTTTTCTTGTGAGGTGATAAACAAAAATATACAGCACACAGTATTTATTTTACGTCGCAAAAACCCTTCCCCGGGAAAAACGACGAACTCCTCTAGGAGTTAACTAATCTACTTCCACTAAAACAATAAATAAATAAGAATGATTTACAAACAACAAACTTCAACAAATAAAGAAGAAAGATATAGCTATTACCCCACTCGACCAAGTCTCTAGCCTGGTTGCTTATTATGTTCTCTCTTTAAACTGTCCTTGCTTGTTTTTGTGTTCTTCACTTCTCAGCCTCCCCTCTAACTTCTTTAAGCGCGGGTTGGCTCAGTGCCTGTTATTTATTTTCTAGTGAAGTGATAGTGTGTGATGCAACAGACTATATCACCTATATCTTTGCAAGTCTTATGTTATTCAAATCAAGTCATCTTGACTTTGAATACAATTTTGAAAAGCTTTCTTTTCTCGTTCTTTCAAATCTTTGAACACTAGACTTGTTCAGATATTACACAAACATGTGTCTACGTGAATACAAAGTGAGTGATTATATGTGAGTGATATGAGATGAAAACAATTACTGAAAATTACTTACACAATCAAGTAATCATGCTCACACATATATATTCTAGACTGAAAAGGAATAAAACATATCAAGCATGCAGTCAGAAATAAAACTAATTGTTTATAACAATATTTAGATTAAAAATGTTTTAATCTATTATACTATTATTTCCAGTTTCAATCAGTCCAATTGGTTCAGATATTAGGTCCAATATGTTCTTGTTCTCAGTCCAAGTCCTTGGTCAAATATGTAGGTATAAATTTGTTTAGTCCAAGGTCACACTTCCAAGTTCAGGTAAATTTGGTCCGGTTCACAAATAGAATTAGATTTTATTATCTAAACCTAGAATCAGTTGTTCTTGATTGAAAATCAAATTTCCTTGAAGATGGATTTAAAACAAAATGTTTTAAATGATATAAAATCACTACTAGTTGTTCTTGTGTGTGTAGTGTCTATATAAGATATATTTCAGCACAATACTTACACAAACACTTTAGATCTAACAGATACCAAGTCTGAAATTACAAGAAAACAAGAACAATAATAGAGATACTCACAACACGATTTTTCAAAATGAAAAATCAACCGATTTGGAGATGCATAGATTCTAATATTAGAAACCTTCCATTCTTGAATCCACGATACGTTTTTAAGACTCAGCAATATCTTGTAAAGGATACACAAAAGATTTTTCTCTGAAAATACTGGTGTATAATCTCTCTCTCTCTCAAAATTATTTTGGCAGAATTTTGACACGAAATGAATTTTCTCGGTGTGTGAAAATGAGAACACAAGGTCTTTATTTATAGAGTGCACAAGTGTGTGCAGATTGGTGTAAAACAGAGTCACATGGATCACTAAAGAAATACACACAACCATTGATTAAAATCAGATCTGACGGCTTACAAAGAAACACAAAGTGATGTATTAAAAAAGTGACACGTGTAATGTAACTGTAACAGACTAACAGATTCAAGAAACTAATCGTTTTATAAAACTGTGTTGTTTTGAAAAAAACTGAGCACCAGCTGTATTACACTGCGTAGTACGCTACAAAATATTACCGTTTGAAACATGACACACGGTGTCGTTTAACAAAAATAGAAAACCAGATTTAGTTTTCAAAAGAAATTGTGTGCGGTTTTAAAGATGGGATCCAGCTTTACTACGCTCAGGAAATTATTACCGTTGAAAATATAAGCATCACGACGTCGTTTACAAAAAGTAAAACAAAACTTATTTTCGATTTTTAACAAAACCGTGAGCGGTAACGATCAAATCACGCCAACTGTTAAAACAGGTAACAAAAGTTACCGTTGTAACACACTCGACACGGTATCGTTTTAATAAAATGAAAACCAGATTTTGGTTTAAGAAAAAAAAACCGTGGGCGGTAATGGTATGACAACACTCAACCATAACAGCAACTGACATGGGGCGGTCAAATCGGCATGGTACGATGTACAGTACTTGGCGCATAGAAACAGATTTGCTATGGGGTGTAGTCTCAGAATCTATGCTTTGAAAGCAATATAATATATATATATAAAAACATGCCAACAGTTAAAGGTACAAACGCATGGGACAAGTCCAATAGGACAAAAGCAGGTATGCCACAAAAATCTTCTATAGTATAAATGCACACATCAATTTATATGTATACCACGCACATACATACTCATATATAAAAATATATATATGTATACAGCTTACAAACTAACACATATATAAACATATGAATAAAAAACATGCGCACAAAATGAATCCATACCTGGTATATATTACACGCACATGCAATATTTCAAATCAAAAAAAATATTTTTAACTTCAAAAAAAATATTCTGCAACTTTTATATTAAAAAAAATATTTAATGACAAAACAATATTTTTCAAGAAATATTTTTCTTATAAAAATTTCAAATAAAGTTTTTGAACTCAAAAATAATTTTATTATGACGAAAAAAACCAGCACTATTATGAGATATGACAAGCGACATACAAATGCAACGTGGTGTCGTGTCCTACGTGACAAAAATTCCTATGAGCCATAGAAAATGAGAATTACCTTTTTCTGAGAAGGCGGACTGAATCGAGTGCTCATTTGATGTAGATACAAGGAGCGCTTGGCGTCGATAGAGGCGACACATAATCCTAATTTACAAAAATATTTTGTCAAAATTCAAGTCCAACCAGATGAAGTCCTATATAGCTGAAGCACAAAAAGCAAACCCTAGGTGTGCTCTATATAGGGACATCAATCTCCCCCATTGGACTAATTTTGACAAAACCCTTGAGTACATCAAATGATATACTAAGGAAAAATAATACCTAATATATCCTATACAAAAAATATCTATCTACCCACCCAACCTAGAAAAGAAAAGACACAACTCTGATGCACGGTTAAGAAAACCTGCAAAACATAAATACACTTTCAGTCGAGAAATCAAGTTAGTAGCATTTGCTCTACCACAATATTAATATGACAGAATAAAATGTGCTGAAAATTATAAGACATGATATGTATGAAAAATATCAACAACACAAGGCTAGAATATGTACTCAATTCTCCCCCATTTTGTCTAAATTAGACAATGGTAAGAAAGAAAAAAAATAAGTGTTCATAATCTGCAAAATAAGCGTCTCCGACATTAAACATGGCTTAAACAGATACCATTACTAGTAGATACCTTTATCTTAAAACCTCGGAGATCTAGTAATCAAAGTATGAAGTATAAACACAAACAAAACATTCAAGTACAATCTTTCCAATCAAATGTTGAAGTTACATCTAAACAAGACTTATCATAAGGCATAGACAGCGTATCAACAAGCTGAAAATCACAAGCAATAGAAGGAACTACCATAATTTGTTTATGAGATTTTGGAGTATCAACCTGGTACGAATATCCATTAGTGTCACAATACTTGGAAACTCCATTTTTATTAAACTTACCTCCCCCATCATTGAATAAATCTAAGGGTATGGTAGTGTTTAAGTCCTTAACCTTCACGTGAGGAGACATAATGATTTTCTTATTCTCGCAAGCGTCACATAGATTAGTTGGGCATTTCTTCGACTTTAAAAAATCCATTTGAAGAAATGATTCCAATTATTATCAGTGCGCTGCCTAGGAAAATTTGTAAATCGCTTCACATTAGGGTTATGACTTTTAAAATGAGTACCTTTCTTGTGATTACCAAGGCATTCCCAGATTTGGTGACCAAAAACATCACACTTAGTACAAAATTTACTAGAAGTAGGTAGATCAGATTGGTAGTGTTTTTCCCTTACATGCTTGACAGATTCATTACGAATAAATGGTTTAGGAGGTCTATAGAGTCTGTTGGCCTGAGGGCAATATTTTGATGTAGATGGTTCTACAAAATTTTCAATGAAAGTATCAATGTCATTTTCAAAATCACTTTCAATTAAGACTTGTTTTCCTGTATCCTTTTCAGACAACTTACTTCCCAACGGAAGAGCCATTTCTTCTTAGGCTTTTACAAATAAGATTGGTCTACTTGGATCAACATTTTCAAGAGGAACGTCATATCCCAATCCTCTAGTATCACCCTTATATCGTTGTTCATCAAGCAAGTTGTCAAGGTCAAAACATTTTATATCACGACTACGACACATTTTGAAAGTTGTTTCACAAACTTGTTTGGATTTTTCAACTTGCAAAAGTGCTTCATTATATTTTTCTTCAAAAGAAGACGATTTTTCATTTAAAGTCGTAATCTGAAATTTAAAATCAAGTGATTGTTTTTCAAAATCAGTTTTGACATTGTTCATTTCAATGGAATTTTGTTGAACAATCTTATATTGATTCTCTAAGGTCTCACTAAGAAATTTAACCAAATTCGATAATTCTTGTCTATTGTGCAAAGTCCTGACATACAATTCTGATTAATCATCATAGCCAACAAAATTTTCATGCTCATTTGTTTTCGTGTGTGAATTGTTGCTATCATCAGATTTAGTATCACATAAGGCACGTTTAGCATCAAACGGAGCAGTTATTTCAAGCATAGAAGGTTGAGTAACTAATAAAGATTTAGCAACATCAATTAAATCAAGCACATCATCAGAATTAGAATCAGGAACAGAATGAGAATCATCTTCGGAATCAGTCATTCCTGCTAAGTACACGTCTCCGCAACACTCATAAACTTCTCCTAAAAACGCAAGGCAATTTGGTTCAAAATTTCCTTGGTTGTCTTCGGATTCAGAATCAGAAGAGTCATCCCAAGTTTTAGTTATGTGTGCCTTGTGTTGTTTGGAATGCTTGGATTATGGCTTAGACCAACACTCAGCAATAAAGTGACCAAGTTTCCCACAATTATGACAAGCCAATTCAGATTTATCAACCTTACTACTTCTACTATCAAAATCAGAAACTCCCTTTGAAGTTCTTTTATGGTGTCGAGTGACCGGACTAGATTGATTATTCACTTGTGTATGTCTCTTAGCAATAGCATTTCTTTGCTCTAAAAGTTTCTTAAATTGAGAGGACATAACAGCAAGTTGATTGTCAATCTTATCAAGATCATCCGATTCTACATCAAAATCATCATCAGACGAGGATTGTTGTTTAACCACCTTATACTTATTTTTAATAGGATAGGAAGTTTTAAAAGTAACTCTAGAAGTATTGGTTAACTCTTTCTTAGCATAAGATGTGAGAGTCTTCCTAAAGGCTGATTCAAGTTCCATAGTTCTCAATTTAGAGCTTAGCAATTCAGGTGTGAGAGAAGGATCATTCATTTATTCAATGATATAATGTAATGATCAAACCTAGGAGCAAGAGATCTCAAAATTTTAGCACACACATCATTATCAGAATATACAATACCATTCGCATGCAATTGGGTAATGATATCAGTCAAACGCATATAAAAATCATCAAATGGTTCATTATCGTTCATGACTAGCATATTATATTGTTGAACCAACATTTTTGTTTTACATTGCTTTACTCTATCGTCACCCTCGTGTGCAATAACTAAAGTATCCCAAGCATCCTTACTAGTAGTGCAGTGACATATATGTTTTAATTCATTTTCACTCACACTCATGACAATCGCATTTCTGCCCTTATTTTTGAAATTACTAATCTTTTTCTGATCAACACTTAATTCATTAGTTTTCAACTTTCTATAAACAGAGCTACCTTCTGCTATAGGAGTAGTGGGGTGCCTATAACCATTTTCAATCAAGTCCCACACATCATCTCCTAAAGTTCCTTGAATAAATGCAACCATTCTGATTTTCGAGTATGAAAAGTTTGAGCCATCAAAAATAGGAGGTCTACTAAAATTACCAAGCCTAAGAAATTGACTTGAATCATCCATTAAAACAAGGTAAAAAGTGTTTAACAAAATTTTTGAATGAAGCCCTTATACCTTTGACTCACTTGAGTCTATATTGTATAAGTGCTCATCTAGTTTGGAAATTGTGACAAAATTATGTCCATCCTATAAACCAAAGAGCCTCAGAAATTGCTATGCCTATTCATCTCTCTTTCTTGTAGTGATCAAGACTATTGCCAACACTCACACACTTAGAATTCAATTCATGCGTGTCATATTGCATTATAATGTGTGTACATGTGTTGAGTGTGTTTAAATACCTAAGCTTGATTTTTAATAATTTTTTGGGAGTTTTTAAACAATGTTTTAATAATTAAAACTTGATTTAAAAAGTGTTGGGGTCAATCTCTTAATATTATTTGTTGTGTATTATGGCCTAATGTTACCTTGGGTAGAATCCAAAAGCTCCATAGACTTCAGCGTATTCTTTGTAATTAGTTTGGACGCACGTTTTACATCCCTTAACTGGCCAACACCTGTCTGCCTCTGATTGGTTGGAGGTGTGTTTCTTTACTGAGATAATAACCGCGTGTGTTATCAGCCCTTGGATCATTTCTTATCAATGGTCTGCATGTTGCCTTGATTGATCCCCGTGTAACTTTTTAAGCCAATCAGCGTTCGTTTAAGCACCGCCTTGTGTGAGACCTTAGATTCAAGTCAATTTAAATTGACTCGATCTCAGCCCTTGGTTTTGATCAAATATCTCGAAACTTCTCCTCCCACTATAAAAAGGACCCTTCCCTCAGACTTCGAAGACTTTTGCCATTTCATTTCCTTTGAAAAGTTGAGAGAGAAGAGAGAGAGTTAGAAACCCTAACTTCATTCGTCTAAATCCTCTTCAAACCTAACCCAAACACCATATCCAAAAACACTATCCTGAGTGTTCTTGAGTGTTTGAGAGTTTGAGTTGTGTTATTACTAGTTGCTGTAACCTTGTGTTCGTGAGATCTTGTTTCCAACTTAGACTTTTACTTAGATCTAGTTTCTGATTTCATAGAAATCTCAGATCTGAGTTATTTATGTTACATTACACTTAGTTTCATTATATTTCTCATCTTGAGGAATATATTGTTGATTATTTTCTCTAAAACGTTTTCTTACTTTGAAATCAACAATAAATGCTTTCTGTTTCTTGTTCTTGTAAAACTAAACCTTTGACCTAGTTTGGAATCTCACTTGGAGGTTTTCAATCTCGAAAAGTTTCTCTAAATTTTGAGATTGATTAAGACCTTGTCTGTCTTCCTAGCAAGGTATCCGTGGATTCTGGGATGATTTGAAAGGTCAAATAAGGTTCAAAGTTTTTTAAGAAGAAAGAAAAGAAAAGATCACAGCATATAGTGTAACTGTAATTTGTTAGGACTGTTTGTACTTAATAAGTGTGTGTGTGTGTGCATGCATGTGTTAGAAAGCACCTCCACAAACACTTACACCCTACAACACGAAAAGTGTTGGTCATAAGATCTTGTGATCATAAGTCGACGTAAAGTGATGGAACAAATAAGGAGTTGACAAACTGAGAGAACTACATCTACAATCAGAACTGCAGAGAAGTAATAAGGACACCAGAGGGTACATTCCTAAACTTATATAGGTCTGAGTTGTTTCCATGTCAATTATATAGGTTGTAACTCATAAATTTGTTATAGTGGATTTTTCATTTTACTCCGTAGAGGGAGTCGTGGATGTTTCCTCAATTGGTGAGGTTTTACCACGTAAAAAATTATGAACATAATCTTTCTACATTTTCTCATCTCAGTCTTGGTTGTGCTGTGTTTAAAACTTGTTTAAACTATCTTTTAAACTTGTTGCCCAAATCTTGAATAAGATCTCGTACATACTGTTTTATTAAACACTTCTAGTGATTAATCCTTTTTGATTTAAGAAAAGAGTTTCTTCAAAAAACAACTCAGAGTTACTTAAACAGTTTATTTTTTATAAACGGCTTTAGTAACGCATTTTTCATTGAAAATGATCTCTAAAAGTCTAGCTCTGATACCACTTGTGGGACCCCGGGCAACTAGGGCGATGCGCAAAGATTTTATACGCGGAAGTAAACTTATTGTTGAGTAAACACCGTAAACCTACGAGTTTATATGAATGATGCAAAGGGGACCAAATTAAACTTTTACTTAATTTGATTAACTTTTATGAAAATGATTTTTATTTTCAAAGTTAATTATTAGTCCAGAACTAATTCAATTTTAGGCGAGTTTCTATTTAGTTAAGCCTACTTTTTCGTGTGAGGTGATAAATCAAAATATACAGCACACAGTATTTATTTTACGTCGCAAAAACCCTTCCCCGGGAAAAACGACGAACTCCTCTAGGAGTTACCTAATCTACTTCCACTAAAATAATAAATCAATAAGAACGATTTACAAACAACAAACTTCAACAAATAAAGAAGAAAGATCTAGCTATTACCCCACTCGACCAAGTCTCTAGCCTGGTTGCTTATTATATTCTCTCTTTAAACTGTCCTTGCTTGTTTTTATGTTCTTCACTTCTCAGCCTCCCCTCTAACTTCTTTAAGCGCAGGTTGGCTCAGTGCCTATTATTTATTTTCTAGTGAAGTGATAGTGTGTGATGCAACAGACTATATCACCTATATCTTTGCAAGTCTTATGTTATTCAAATCAAGTCATCTTGACTTTGAATACACTTTTGAAAATCTTTCTTTTCTCGTTCTTTCAAATCTTTGAACACTAGACTTGTTCAGATATTACACAAACATGTGTCCACGTGAATACAAAGTGAGTGATTATATGTGAGTGATATGAGATGAAAACAATTACTGAAAATCACTTACACAATCAAGTAATCATGTTCACACATATATATTCTAGACTGAAAAGGAATAAAACATATCAAGCATGCAGTCAGAAATAAAACTAACTGTTTATAACAATATTTAGATTAAAAATGTTTTAATCTATTATGCTATTATTTCCAGTTTCAATCAGTCCAATAGGTTCAGATATTAGGTCCAATATGTTCTTGTTCTCAGTCCAAGTCCTTGGTCAAATATGCAGGTTTAAATTTGTTTAGTCCAAGGTCACACTTCCAAGTTCAGGTAAATCTGGTCCGGTTCACAAATAGAAATAGGTTTAATTACCTAAACCTAGAATCAGTTGTTCTTGATTGAAAATCAGATTTCCTTAAAGATAGATTTAAAACAAAATGTTTTAAATGATATAAAATCACTACTAGTGGTTCTTGTGTGTGTAGTGTCTATATAAGATATATTTCAGCACAATACTTACACAAACACTTTAGATCTAACATATATCAAGTCTGAAATTACAAGAAAACAAGAACAATAATAGAGATACTCACAACACGATTTTTCAAAATGAAAAATCAACCGATTTGGAGATGCAGAGATTCTGAGATTAGAAACCTTCCATTCTTGAATCCACAATACGTTTTTAAGACTCAGCAATGTCATGTAAAGGATACACAAAAGATTTTTCTCTGAAAATACTGGTGTATAATCTCTCTCTCTCTCAAAATTATTTTGGAAGAATTTTGACACAAAATGAATTTTCTCGGTGTGTGAAAATGAGAACACAAGGTCTTTATTTATAGAGTGCACAAGTGTGTGCAGATTGGTGTAAAATAGAGTCACATGGATCACTAAATAAATACACACAACCATTGATTAAAATC
Organism: Sambucus nigra; assembly: GCA_949130495.1. Lineage (NCBI taxonomy): Eukaryota > Viridiplantae > Streptophyta > Magnoliopsida > Dipsacales > Adoxaceae > Sambucus > Sambucus nigra. The sequence goes on from OX422215.1 coordinate 545,239,090, forward strand.
ATATCTAACGGCTTACAAAGAAACACAAAGTGATGTGTAAAAAAAGTGACACGTGTAATGCAACTGTAACAAACTAACAGATTCAAGAAACTAATCGTTTTATAAAACTGTGTCGTTTTGAAAAAAAACTGAGCACCAGCTGTATTACACTGCGTAGTAACAACTAGGGGTGGCCATAGGCCCGAGGCCCGCCAAGCCCGCCCAGCCCGCCCAATAAAAAAATAGGGCTTGGGTAAGGTGAATAGGCCCGCAGAGTGGGCCTGGCAAAATTTTATAGGCCCGATTTTTTTTCGGGCGGGTTTGGGCATGAGTTCTTAAGCCCGATGAGGCCCGGCCCGGCCCGAGGCACGAAAATATATATATATATATATATATATATATATATATATATATATATATATATATATATATATATATATATATATATATATATATATATATATGAGGGGGGGGAACTTTTATAAATATAAAAACGTATACCAAGTCTTTTCATGTAGAGTGGAAAACTTTATATATGGACTTTGTAATACATGGAGTTTAAAACAGATTTTTAATTACAAAAATTGGTCTTTAAATAAAAAAAATAGGTATTTTAATTTATAAAAAAATCTTTTAATTAACATAACAAGGCCCGATCGGGCGGGCCTGGGTAAAGAGCCTTCAAATCTGGGCGGGCTTGGGATTACATAATAAGGCCCGATATGGGCCCGAGCGGGCTTGGGATAGCACTTAATTTTTCAAGCCCGGCCCGAGCCCGACCGGGCCTGCCCAGGCCCGGCCCACGGCCACCCCTAGTAACAACGCTATAAAATATTACCGTTTGAAACATGACACACGGTGTCGTTTAACAAAAATGGAAAACCAGATTTAGTTTTCAAAAGAAACTGTGTGCGGTTTTAAAGATGGGATCCAGCTGTACTACGCTTAGAAAATTATTACCGTTGAAAATATAAGCATCACGACGTCGTTTACAAAAAGTAAAACAAAACTTATTTTCGATTTTTAACAAAACCATGAGCGGTAACGATCAAATCACGCCAACTGTTAAAACAGGTAACAAAAGTTACCGTTGTAACACACTCGACACGGTATAGTTTTAATAAAATGAAAACCGGATTTTGGTTTAAGAAAAAAAAACCGTGGGCGGTAATGGTATGACAACACTCAACCATAACAGCAACTGACATGGGGCGGTCAAATCGGCATGGTAAGATGTACACTACTTGGCGCATTGAAACAGATTTGCTATGGGGTGTAGTCTCAGAATCTATGCTTTGAAAGCAATATAATATATATATATATAAAAACATGCCAACAGTTAAAGGTACAAACGCATGGGACAAGTCCAATAGGACAAAAGCAGGTATGCCACAAAAAACTGCTATAGTATAAATGCACACATCAATTTATATGTATACCACGCACATACATACTCATATATAAAAATATATATATGTATACAGCTTACAAACTAACACATATATAAACATAAGCATAAAAAACATGCGCACAAAATGAATCCATACCTGATATATATTACACGCACATGCAATATTTCAAATCAAAAAAAATATTTTTAACTTCAAAAAAAATATTCTACAACTTTTATATTAAAAAAAATATTTAATGACAAAACAATATTTTTCAAGAAATATTTTTCTTATAAAAATTTCAAATAAAGTTTTTGAACTCAAGAATAATTTTATTATGACGAAACAAAACCAGCACTATTATGAGATATGACAAGCGACATACAAATGCAACGTGGTGTCGTGTCCTACATAACAAAAATTCCTATGAGCCATAGAAAATGAGAATTACCTTTTTCTGAGAAGGCGAACTGAATCGAGTGCTCATTTGATGTAGATACAAGGAGCGCTTGGCGTCGATAGAGGCGACACATAATCCTAATTTACAAAAATATTTTGTCAAAATTCAAGTCCAACTAGATGAAGTCCTATATAGCTGAAGCACGAAAAGCAAAACCTAGGTGTGATCTATATAGGGACATCAGATTTGAGAGCATGACCCAAATTATAGAATATCTACACTTAGGATTGAAAACATTCCATTCGAGGGAGGAACCATGAACCACCCCTCAAACGGCCCCATAATCGCTGTCAACACCTCCCACGGGACCAACGTATCTCGTAGGAACCGTCCGCATCGCCGCACGTCCCCCGATTTCATAGCACGACCCAAATTTTAGAATATCTACACTTAGGCTTAAAAACATGCCGTTAGAAGGCGTAACCGTTAACCACCACCCAAATGGCCCCTTGAGCGGTGCCAACACCTCCCAAGAGACCAAAGTATCTAGTAGGAACTGACCGCATGGACACGGTCCCCCAGTTTGAGAGAACGACCTAAATTTCAAAATATCTACACTTAAGCTATAAAACATGCCGTCAGAGGGAGAAACCATGAACCACCACCCAAACGGCCCCGTGAGTGGTGTCAAACCTCCCACGGGACCAATGTATCTTATACGAATCGACTGCATGGCCACGGGACCCCCGATTTGAGAGCACGACCAAAATTTCAGAATATCTACACTTAGGCTTGAAACCTTGTCGTTACAGGGAAGAACCATGAACCAACCCCCAAATAGCCCAGTGAGAGGCGTCAACTCCTCTCACGGGACCAACATATCTCAGAGGAACCGACCACGAGGCCATAGAACTCTCAGTTTGATACCATGTCCCAAATTTTAGAATATCTATTCTTAGGCTTGCAAAAATGTCGTTAGAGGGCGGAACCATGAACCACCCCTAAAATGTCCCCGTGAGCGGTGCTAGCCGCTCCCACGGGACCAACATATCTCATAAGAACCGATCGCGGGTCCACGGGACCCACAGTTTGAGAGCACGGTACAAATTTTTGAATATCTACCCTTAAGTGTGAAAACATGTCATTAGATGTGGAACCACAAACCACAGTCCAAATGGCCCCGTGAGTGGCGCCAACACCTCCCACAGGACAACCGTAGCTCGTAGGGACAAATCGCGTGGCCACAAAACACGCAGTTTGAGAGAAAGGCTAAAATTTTAGAATATCTACACTTAGGCTTGAAAACATACGTTAGAGGGTGGAACCACAAACCACTGCCATAACGAACCCGTGAGTGGCACCAACACCTCGATCGCGTGACCACGGGATCCATTGTTTAAGATTACGGCCCAAATTTCAAAATATCTACACTTAGAATTGAAAACATGTCGTTAGAGGGAAGAACCACGAACCACCCCCCAAACGGCCAGGGAGTGGTGCCAACACCTTTCACAGGACCAACATAGCTTGTAGGAACCGATCGCTTGGCCACTGGAGCCACGGATTGAAAGCACGGCCCAAATTTTAGACTATATGTACTAGGAATGAAAACACTTTGTTAGAGAGTGGACCCACGAGCCACCTCCCAAATGGCCCTGTGAGTGGCTCTAAAACCTCCCATGGGACCAATGTATCTCATAGGAATCGACCGTGTAGCCACAGGACCAGCGGTTTGAGGGCGCAGCCCAAATTTCAGAATATCTACACTGAGGCGTGAAAACATGCCATTAGAGGGAGGAACCATGAACCACCCTCCAAACGGCCCCGTGAATGGCGTCAAAACCTCCCACGGGACCAATGTATCTCGTAGGGATGGACTGTGTGGCCAAGGTTTTAGAGCATGACCCAAATTTTAGAATATATACACTTAGGCTTGAAAACATGCCATTCGAGGGCAGAACGATGAACCAACCCCCCAAATGGCCCCGTGAGCGGTGCCAACACCTCCCACGGGACCAACGTATCTCTTAGGAAGCGATAGTGTGGCCACCAGAACCCCAGTTTAAGAGCACGGCCAAATTTTAGAATATCTACACTCAGGCTTGAAAACAAGCCGTTAGAGGGAGAAACCACGAACCACCCCCCCCCCCCCCAAACATCCCCGTGAGTGACATAAACACCTCCCATGAGACCAACGTATCTCGTAGGAACCGACTGCATGGCCACGAGTCCCTCGATTTAAAAGCACGGCCCAAATTTCTAAATATCTACACTTAGGCTTATAAACATGCCGTTAGAGTGCGCAACCATAAACCACCCCCTAATGGCCCTGTGAGCGGTGCCAACACTTCTCACAGGATTAAGGTAGCTCATAGGAACTGACCGCATCACCACAGGACCCATAGTTTGAGATCACGGCAGCCCAAATTTTAGAATATTTACACTTAGGCTCGAATACATGTCATTAAAGGGAGGAACCATGAACCTCCCTCCAAAAGTCCCCATGAGAGGCGCCAACACCTCCCACGGGACCAATATAGCTCGTAGGGACCGACCAAATGGCAAAGGGTCCCCTGGTTAGAGAGCACAACCCAAATTTCAAAATATCTACACTAAGGCATGAAAACAAGCCGTTAGAGGGAAAAACCACGAACCACCCCCGAAAGGCCTCACGAACGGCCCCAACACCTCCCACGGGACCAACGTGTCTCAGAGGAAATGACCGTGTGGCCATAAGACCCTCGATTTGTGAGCACGACCCAAATTTTAGAATATTTACACTTAGGCTTGAAAATAGCCTTTAGAGGGTGAAAGAACGAATCATCCCTAAACGACCTCGTAAGCAGCGTCAACACCTCCCATAAGAACAATGTAGCTCGTAGGAACCGACCGCGTGACCACATGACCCATGGTTTGAGAGCACGATCCAAATTTCAGAATATCTACACTTATGCGTGAAAATATGCCGTTAGAGGGTGAAACCACGAACCACCCTCCAAACAGCCCTGTGAACAGGGTCAACACCTCCCACGGGACCATCGTATCTCGTAGGAACCGATCGCGTGTCCGCTGGACCCATGATTTCAGAGCACGGCCCAAATTTTAGAATAGCTACACTTACGCTTTAAAACATGCTCTTCGAGGGAAAGACCATAAGCCACCCCCAAATGGCCCCGAGAGCGGCCCCAACACCTCCCACGTGACCAACGTAGATTGCAGGAACCGACCACGTGGCAACGGGACCCACGATTTGAGAGCATGACCCAATTTTCAGAATATCTACACTTTGGCATGAAAATATGCCGTCCGAGGGAAATACCACAAACCACCCACCAAACGGCCCCGTGAACGGTGCCAACACCTCCCACGAGACCAACGCAGCTCGTAGGGACCGACTGTATGCTGAAGGGACACCCTATTTGATAGAATGGCCCCAATTTTAGAATATCTACACTTCGGGTTGAAACACATGCCGTTAGAGGGAGAAACCACGAACCACACCCTAAACGGACCTATGAGCAGCAACATCACCTCCCACGGGACCAACGTATCTCGTAGGAATCAATCGCATGGCCACAGGACCCCCAGTTTAAGAGCATAACCCAAATTTTAGAATATCTATACTTGGACTTGAAAATATGTCGTTAGAGGGAAAAACCATGAATCATTCCCCGAACGGCCCCGAGGGTGGCTCCACCACCTCCCATGGTACCAACGTATCCCATAGGAATCGACCCTATGGACACAGGACCCCCGATTTGAGAGCACGGCCCAAATTTCAAAATATCTACACTTAGTCTTGAAAACATGTCGTTAGAGGGCAAATCCACGAACCACCCTCCAAAAGGCACCGTGAGTGTTGCCAACACATCCCATGGAACAGCCGTAGCTCGAAGGAACAACCGCATGTCAATGGAACACCCGATTTGAGATCACGGTCCAAATTTGATAATTCTACACTAAGGCTTAAAAACATGCCATTGGAGAGAGGAAACACGAAACACACCCAAATAGCCCGATGAGTGGAGCCAACACTATCAATGGGACCAACCTATCTCGTAGGAACCGACCTTGTGGCCATAGGACCCCCGGTTTGGGAGCACGACCCAAATTTCATAATAACTACACTAAGGCCTGAAAACATGCCGTTAGAGGGAAAAATCACGAAACACTCCCCAAACAGCCCCATGAGCGGTGCCAACACCTCCTACGGGACCAACATTGCTCGTAGGAACCGACCGCGTAGCCATAGGACCCCTAGTTTGAGAGCGTGGCCCAAATTTCAGAATATCTACACCTAGGCTTAAAAACATGTCATTAGTGGGCAATACCAAGAACCACCCCGCAAATGGCCCCATGAGCAGTGCCAACACCTCCTACAGGATCAATGTAGCTCTTAATAACTAACAGCGTGGCCACGGGACCCACAGTTTGAGAGCATGGGCCAAATAATAGAAAATCTACACTTAGGCCTAAAAAAATGCGTTAGAGGGCGAAAACACGAACCACTCCCCAAAAGAACCCGTGAACGGTGCCAACACCTCCCACCGGACCAACGTAGCTCATACGGACCAATCGTGTGGCAACGAGATACCCGATTTTAGATCATGGTCCAAATTTTAGAATATCTATGGTTCGGCTTGAAACACATACCGTTAAAGGGGGGAACCATGACCCTCCTTGCAAATGGCCCCGTGTGCGATGCTATACCTCCCGCGGGACTGGGGTATCTTGTAGGAACCGATTGCGAGGCCACAGGACCCCCGGTTTGAGAGCACGACCCAAATTTCAGAATATCTACACTTAGGCTCGAAAACATGTCGTTAGAGGGCGCAACCACGAACCACCCCCAAAACGGCCTCGCAAGCGGCAATAACACCTCCCATGGGACCAGCATAGCTCGTAGGAACCGATCATGAGGCCACAGGACCCCCGGTTTGAGAGCACGATCCAAATTTCATAATATCTACACTTAGGTTTGAAAACAAGTCGTTATAGGGAGGAACCACGAACCACCCCCGAAACAGCCTGGAGAGCGACGCCAACACCTCCCACGCGACTAGAATAGCTCGTAGGAACCGATTGTGTGGCCAAGGGACCCCTGGTTTGAGAGCAAGGCACAAATTTTAGAATATCTACACTTAGACATGAAAACACGCCATTAGAGGGAGAAACCATGAACCACCCCCCCCCCCCCCAAACGGCCCCGGGAACGGAACCAACACCTCTCACGGGATCAACGTTTCTCGTAAGAACTGACCGCGTGGCCACAAGACAGTGGAACCATGAACTACCCCAAAAATGTCCCCGTGAGCAGTGCCAACTACTCCCACGGGACCAACTTTTCTCATAGGAATCGATCGCGTGGCCAGGGGACATACAGTTTGAGAGCACGGCCCACATTTTAGAATATCTACACTTAGGCTTGAATACATGCTCTTAGCGGGCGAAATGATGAACCCCCACCCCCACCCCACCAAACGGCTCCGTGAGCGTCCCCAACACCTCCCACGAGTCCAACGTACATAGTAGGAACCGACCGCGTGTCCACGGGACCCACGATATGAGAGCACGACCCAAATTTCAGAATATTTACACTTAGGCTTGAAAACATGTTGTTAGAGGGTGAAACCATGAAACATCCACCAAAATGGCCCCATCAGTGGTGCCAGCACCTCCCACCGGATCAACGTATACTGTAGGAACCAACCTCATGGCCACGGGACCCACAGTTTGAGAGCACAGACCAAATTTCAAAATATCTACACTTAGGCGTGAAAACATGTCATTCGAGGGAGGAACCACGAACCACCGTCCAAACAGCCCCGTGAGCGGTGCCAACATCTCACATGGGACCAACGAATCTCATAGGAATCGATCGTATGGCCAAGGAACCCCGGGTTTGAAAGCAAAGGATAAATTTCAGAATATCTACACTTAGGCTTGAAAATAAGACGTTAGAGATTGGAACCACGAATCACCCCCCCAAACGACCCCGTGAGCGGCGCCAACACTTCCCATAAAACTAACGTATCTCATAGGAACCAACCACATGGCCACGAGACCCCCGGTTTCAAAGCAAGACCCAAATTTTGGAATATCTACACTTAGACTTGAAAACATGCCGTTAGAGGGTGGAACCACGAATCACCCCTCAAACGACCTCGTGAGCGGTGCCAACACCTCACATGGGACCAACGTAGCTAGTAGAAACTGACTGCGTGGTCGCGAGACCAACAATTTGAGATTACGGCCCAGATTCAGATCTCTACACTTAGGCGTGAAAACATGTCGTTAGAGGGCGAAACCATGAACCACCTCCAAAAGACCCCATGAGCGGTGCCAACACCTCCCATGGGACCAACGTAGCTCGTAGGGATGGACCGCATGGCCACATGACTCCTGGTTTGAGAGCACGGACCAAATTTTAGAATATCTACACTTAGGCGGCCTGAAAACATGTCGTTAGAGGGAGGAATCGCAAACCACCCCAAAAATGGCCCCGTGAACGCCCCCTATACCTCACACGGGATCAACGTGTCTCATAGAAACTAACCACGTGTCCATGAGACCCTCGGTTTGAGAGAACAACCCAAATTCAGAATATATACACTTAGGCTTGAAAATATGTCGTCCGAGGGCGAAACCATGAACCACTCCCAAAACGGCCATGTGAGCGGTTTCAACACCTCTCACGGGAACAATGTAGTTTGTAGGAACCAACCACGTGGCCACGGGACCCGTGATTTGAAAGCACGACCCAAATTTCAAAATATCTACACTTCGGCATGAAACACATGTCGTTGGGGGTGGAACCATGAACCACCCCCCTAACAGCCCCGTAAGTGGCGCGAACACCTCTCACGAGACCAACGTATCTCATAGTAACCGACTGCATGGCCACAGGTCCCTCGGTTTGAGAGAATGGCCCAAATTTCATATTATCTACACTTAAGCTTAAAAACATGCCATCAGAGGGCGAAACCATGAACCACCCCCCAAATGGCCCAGTGATCGATTCCAACACCTTCCACGGGACCAACATTTCTCGTAAGAACCGACTGTGTGCCCATGGGTCACCGGTTTGAGAGCACGGCTCAAGTATTAGAATATCTACACTTAGGCTTGAAAATATTCCTCTAGAGGGAGGAACCATGAACCACCCCCAAATGGCCTTGTGAGTGGCATCAACACCTCCCACGGGACCAACGTATCTCGTAGGAATGACCATGTGGCCACGGGACCCCCGATTTGAGATCATGGGCCAAATTTCAAAATATATACACTTAGGCTTGAAAACATACCGTTAGTGTGCGAAACCATGAACCTAACCCAAACGGCCCCGTGAATGGTGCCAAGACCTCCTACGGAACCAACGTATCTCTTAGGAACCAATCACATGTCCACAGGACCCCGGATTTGAGAACATGGCCCAAATTTTATAATATCCACACTTAGGCTTGAAAACATGCCGTTAGAGGGAGGAACCATAAACCAACTCCTAAACGGCCCTGAGAGTGGCACCAACAACTTCCGCGGGGCCAATGTAGCTCATAGGAACCGATCGCGTTACCAAAAAAACCCCAGCTTGAGAGCACGGACAAAATTTCATAATATCTGCACTTAGGCTTGAAAACATTCCTTTAGAGGGCGAAACAAGGAACCACCTCCCAAATAGACTCGTGAGTGGCGCCAACACCTCCTACGGGACCAACGAATCTCGTAGGAACCGACTGCGTGTCCACGGGACCCACAAATAGAGAGCACCGCCCAAATTTTAGAATATTTTCAATTAGGCGTGAAAACATGTCGTTAGAGGTCGGAACCACAAACCACCCTACAAATGGCCCCGTGAGTGGTGTCAACACCTCCCACGGGATCAACATAGCTCGTAGGAACTGTTAGCATGGGAACGGGATCCCCGATTTGATAGCACAGATAAAATTTTAGAATATCTACATTTAGGCTTGAAAACATGTCATTAGAGAGAAAAATCGTAAAACTCCCCCCAAACGGCACTGTGAATGGCACCAACACCTCTCACAGGACTAATATATCTCGTAAGAACCCACTGCATGGCCACAGGACCCCCGGTTTGAGATCACGGCCCAAATTTTAGAATATCTACATTTAGGCTTGAAACATGCCGTTAGAGGGCGGAACCATGAACCACCCCCCCCCCAAACGACCCCGAGTGCGGTGGAAACACCTCCAACGGGAGAAAAATAGCTTGTAGGAATCGACCGCGTGGCCACGAGACCCCCGGTTTGAGAGCACGACCCAAATTTCAAAATATCTACACTTAGACTTGAAAAAATATCATTAAAGGGAGGAACCACGAACCACCCTCCAAACCACCCAGTGAGCCAACACCTCCCACGGGACCAAGGTAGCCCATAGGGACCGACCGCGTGGCCATGGGACACCCGATTTCAGAGCATGGCACAAATTTTAGAATATCTACAGTTCGGCTTGAAACACATGCCGTTATAGGGTTGAACCATGATCCTCCCCCCAAACGGCCCCATGTGCTGGGCCAAAAGCTCCCACGGGACTAATGTATCTCGTAGGAACCGACTGCGTGGCCACAGGACCCCTAGTTTGAGATTATGGCCCAAATTTTAGAATATCTACACTTAGACTTAAAAACAGACCGTTAGAGGGGGAAAACAAGAACCACACCCCAAACGGCCACTTGAGCGGCGCCAACACCTCCTACAGGAGCAACGTAGCTCGTAGACTAACCGTGTGGCCACGGGATGGTGGAACCATAAACCACCCGCAAAGGGCCCTATTAGCGACGTTAACACCTCCCACGGGACCAACGTATCTCTTTAGAATCAACCGCATGGTCACAGGACCCACAAGTTAAGAGCAGGGCCCAAATTTTAGAATATCTACACTTAGTCTTAAAAACATGCTCTTAGAGGGCGGGACCAAGAACCACCCCTAAACGGCCCCATGAGCATCCTCAACACCTCCCACGTGATCAATATAGATGGTAGGAACCAACTGTGTGGCCAAAGGGCCCATGATTTGAGAGCATAGCCCAAATTTTAGAATATCTTCACTTAGGCTTGAAAATATGTTGTTAGAGGGCAAAACCACCAACCATCCACCAAACGGCCCCGTGAATGGTTCTAGCACCTCCCACGGGACAATGTATCCCGTAGGAACCAACCATGTCGCCACGGGACCCACGGTTTGAGGGCATGGCCCAAATTTTAAAATATCTACACTTAGGCGTGAAAACATAACGTTAGAGGGAGGAACCACGAACCACCTCCCAAAAGGTCCCATGAGCGGTGCCAACACCTCACATGGGACCAACGTATTTTATAAGAACTGACAGCATGGCCAGAGAACCCATGGTTTGAGGGCAAGGCCCAAATTTTAGAATATCAACACTTAGGTTTGAAACTAAGACGTTAGAGGGAGGAACCCTAAATCACCCCCCAAACGGCCACGTGAGCATCACTAACAGTTCCCACAAGACCAATGTATCTCGTAGGAACCGAACGCATGGCCATGGGACTCCCGGTTTGAGAGAACAACCCAAATTTCAAAATATCTACACTTAGGCTTGGAAACATGTCGTGAGAGGGAGGAACGACGAATAATCCCTCAAATGGCCTCGTGAGCGGCGCCAACACCTCTCATGAGTCTAACGTATCTCGTCGGAACCGACCACATGGACACGGACCCACGGTTTGAGAGCACGGCCCAAATCTCAGAATATCTACACTTAGACTTGGAAACATTCCGTTAGAGGGGGAACCCGAAACCACCACCAAATGGTCCCGTGAGCGATGTCAACTCCTCCCATGGGACCAACGTATCATGTAGGAACCAACTGCGTTGCCACGGGATCCACGGTTTTAGAGGATGACCCAAATTTCATAATATCGATACTTAGGGGTGAAAACATCTCGTTAGAGAGAAAAACCACGAACCACCCTCTAAAAGGCCCCGTGAGCGGTGCCAACACCTCCCATGGAACAACCGGTAGCTCGTAGGGACCAACCGTGTGTCCACGAGAAACTCGATTTGAGAGCATGGCCCAAATTTGAGAATTCTACACTTAGGCTTAAAAATATGCCATTGGAGAGAGGAACCACGAACCACCCCCAAACAGCCCGGTGAGTGGAGCCAACACCATCCACGGGACCAACGTATCTTGTAGGAACCGACTCCATGGCCACAGGTCCCCCGGTTTGAGAGCACAACCCAAATTTCATAATATCTACACTAAGGCTTGAAAACATATCGTTAGAGGGTGAAACCATGAACCACCCCCCAAACAGCCCCGTAGGCGGTGCCAACACCTCCCACGGGACCAACGTAGCTTGTAGGAACCGATCGCGTGGCCATGGGACCCCTAGTTTGAGAGCACGGCCCAAATTTTAGAATATTTACACTTTGGGTTAAAAACATGTCATTAGTTGGCGGAACTAAGAACCACCCCGCAAATGGCCCCGTGAGCAGCGCTGAGACCTCCCACGGGATCAACGTAGCTCTTAGGAACTAACAGCGTGGCTACGCGACCCATAGTTTGAGATCACGGGCAAAATTATAGCAAATCTACACTTGGGCAAGAAAACATGACATTAGCGGATGGAACAATGAACCACCCTTCAAAAGGCCTCGTGAGCGGCGCTAACACCTCCCATGGGACCAATGTAGCTTGTACAGACTGATCGCGTGGCAACGGGACACACGGTTTCAGAGCACATCCAAAATTTCAAAATATCTACAGTTTTACTTGAAACACATGCCGTTAGAGGGGGGAACCATGACCCTCCCCGCAAACGGCCCCGTGTGAAGTGCCAGTGCCTCCCACGGGATTGACGTATCTCATAGGAATCGATTGTGTGGCCATAGGACCCCCGATTTGAGAGCACGGACCAAATTTCAATATATCTATACTTAGGTTTGAAAACATTCTGTTAGAGGGAGGAACCACGAACCACCCCCGAAATGGCCTGGAGAGTAGCGCCAACACCTCCCACGAGACCAGCATAGCTCGTAGGAACCGATCGTGTGTCCACGGGACCCCTGGTTTGAGAGCAAGATCCAAATTTCATAATATCTACACTTAGACATGAAAACATGCCGTTAGAGGGAGAAACCATGAACCACACCCCAAAGAGCACCGAGAGTGGCACCAACACCTCTCACGGGATCAACGTAGCTCGTAAGAACTGATCGCGTGGCCAGGGGACAGTGGAACCATGAATTACCCCAAAAAAATCCCCCATGAGCAGTGCCAAAACCTTCCACGGGACCAACGTATCTCCTAAGAATCGATCGCGTAGCCACAGGACATACAGTTTGAGAGACGGCCCAAATTTCAGAATATCTACACTTAGGCTTGAATATATGCTCTTAGAGGGCGAAATGATGAACTACCCCCCCCCCCCCAAACGGCCTTCTGAGAATCCCCAACACCTCCCACGGGTCCAACATACATAGTAGGAACCGATCGCATGTCCACGGGACCCACGATATAAGAGCACAACCCAAATTTAGAATATATGCACTTAGGCTTAAAAACATGTCGTTAGAGGGCGAAACCACGAAACATTAACCAAACGGCTTCGTGAACGGTGTCAGCACCTCCCACAAGACTAACGTATCTCGAGGGAACCAACCGTGTGGCCACGAGACCCACGGTTTGAGATCACAGCCCAAATTTCAGAATACCTACACTTAGGCGTGAAAACATGTCATTAGAGGAAAGAACCACGAACCACTACCCAACCGTCCTCGTGAGTGATGCCAACACCTCACATGGGACCAACATATCTTATAGGAACCGACCGTATGGCCACGAAACCCCAAGTTTGAGAACAAGGCCCAAATTTTAGAATATCTACACTTAGGCTTGAAAAGAAGACGTTAGAGAGCGGAACCACGAATCACCCCCCGAACGACCCCATAAGCGGCGCCAACACTTCCCACAAGACCAAGGTATCTCGTAGGAATCGATCACATGTCCATGGGACACCCGATTTGAAAGCACGACCCAAATTTGATAATTCTACACTAAGGCTTAAAAATATGCCGTTGGAGAGAGAAATAACGAACCACCCCCAAATAACCCCGTCAGTGGAGCCAATACCTCCCACGGGACCAACGTATGTCGTAGGAACAGACCCTGTGGCCACAGGACCCCCAGTTTGAGAGCATGGCCCAAATTTCATAATATCTAAACTTAATCTTGAAACACATGCCGTTAAAGGGCGGAACCATGAACCACCCTCCAAATGGTTCCATGAGCGGAGCTAACACCTCCCACGGGACCAACGTAGCTCTTAGGAATCGACCGCGTCACCATTAGACCCCTAGTTTGAGAGCACGACCCAAATTTAAGAATATCTACACTTTGGCTTACAAACATATCGTTAGAAGGTGGAATCAAGAACCATACCACAAATGGCCCCGTGAGCAACGCCAACACCTCTTACGAGATCAACGTAGCTCTTAGGAACTAAAAGCATAGCCACGGGACCCACAGTTTAAGAGCATGGGCAAAATTTTAGAAAATCTACACTTAGGCGTGAAAACATGCCATTAGAGGGAGGAACCACGAACCACCCTCTAAAAGGCCCCGTGTGCGGCTGCAACACCTCCCACGGGACCAACATAGATCGTAGGGACCGACTTCATGTCTACGGGACCCCTGGTTTGAGAGCACGACACAAATTTTAGAATATCTACAGATAGGTTTGAAAATATTCCGTTAGTGGGCAGTACCACGAACCACTCCCCAAACGACCCCGTGAACGGCTTTAACACCTCCCAGGAACAAACGAGTCTCATAAAAACTGATCGCGTGGCCACGGGACCCTCGGTTTGAGAGCATGACCCAATTTTCAAAATATCTACACTTAGGTAATAAAATATGTCGTTAGAGGTCGAAACCAAGAACCACCACCCGAACATCCCCGTGAGCAGCATCAACATCTCCCACTGGACCAATGTAGCTCGTAGGAACCGACCACATGGCCACGGGACCCTCGGTTTGATAGCATGGCCAAAATTTTAGAATATCTACACTTAGGCTAAAAAAACATGTGGTTAGACTGCGAAACCACAAACCACCCCCTAAACGGACATGTGAGAGGTGACAACACCTCCCTCGGGACCAATGTATCTCATAAGAACCGATCGCGTGGCCATGGGTCCCCCGATTTGAGAGCACGATTGCCCACATTTTAGAATATCTACACTTAGAATTGAAAACATGCCGTTAGAGGACAGAACCACTAACAACTTCCCAAACGGCACTGTGAGCGACGCCAACACCTCCCATGGGGCCGACATATCTTGTAAGAATAGATCGCGTGGCTGCGGGACCCCCGATTTGAGAGCACGGGCAAAATTTTAGAATATTTGCACTTAGGCTTAAAAATATGTCGTTAGAGAGGAGAACCACGAACCACCCCCAAACGTCCCCGTGAGTGGCGCCAACACCTTCCACAGGTCCAACAGATCTCGTAGGAACTGACTGCATGGCCACGGAACCCCCAGTTTGAGAGCACGGCCAAAATTTCAAATTATCCACACTTAAGCTTGAAAACATGTCGTTAGAGGGAGGAACCACGAACAAACCCTCAAATGGCTCTGAGAGGAACGCCAACACCTCTCATGGGACCAACGTAGCTCGAAGGTATCGACTGCATGGGCACGAGACCCACGATTTGAGAGCACGGTCCAAATTTTAAAATATCTACACTTAGGCATGAAAACATTCCATAAGAGGGCGAAACCACAAACCACCGTCCAAAAGGCCCCGTGATTGGTGTCAACACATCCCATGGAACAACCATATCTCATAGGGACCTATCTCGTGTCCACGGGACACCCGGTTTGAGAGCACGACCCAAACGGCCCCGTGAGTGGAGCCAACACCTCCCACGGGACCAACGTATCTTTTAGGAACTGACCCCATGGTCACAGGATCCCAATTTGAGAGCACGGTCCAAATTTTAGAATATCTTCACTTAGGCTTGAAAACATATCGTTAGAGGGCGAAACCACGAACCACCCCCCAAATGACCCCGTGAATGGCCCCAACACCTCCCACAAAACAAACGTGTCTTTAAGGAACTGACCGCGTGGCCACAGGATCCTCGATTTGAGAGCACGACCCAATTTTCATAATATCTACACTTAGGCAATAAAATATGTTGTTAGAGGGAAGAACTACGAACGACCCCCCAAACTGCCCCGTGAGCGACAACAACATCTCCCACGGTACCAATATAGCTCATAGGAACCAACCTTGTGGCCATGGGACCCACGGTTTGAGAGCACTATCCAAATTTAGAATATATACACTTAGGATTGAAAATATGCCATTAGAGGGAAGAACCACGAACCACCACCCAAACGGCCCCATGAGTGGTGCAGACACCTCCACAAGATAAATGTATCTCATAGGAACCGATCGCATGGCCACGAGACCCCCGATTTGAGAGCATGGCCCAAATTTTATAATATCTACATTTAGGCTAGAAAATATGTTGTTAGAGGACGAAACCACGAATAATCCCCCAAACGGCACCGTGAGGAGCGTCAACACCTCCGACGGGACCGACGTATCTTGTAAGAACTGGTCGTATGGCCACGAGACCTCCGGTTTAAGAGCACGAGCCAATTTTTAGAATATCTACACTAGGCTTGAAAATATGCCATTAGAGAATAGAACCACAAACCACCCCCAAACAGCCCCGTGAGAGGCACCAACATGTCCCATGGGACCAACGTATCTCGTATGAACTAACTGCATGGCCATAAGACCCACGGTTTGATCGCACGATCCAAATTTTAGAATATCCACACTTAGGATTGAGAACATGTTGCCCTGAGAGCAGTGCCAACACCTCCAACGATACCAACGTATCTTGTAGGAACCGATCAGGTGGCCACAGGAACCCCGGTTTAAGAGCACGGACCAAATTTCTGAATATCTACACTTAGACTTGAAAACATGTTATTAGATCATAGAACTATAAAAAAAACACCAGACGGCACCGTGAGTGGCACCAACACCTCCCACAGAATCGACGTATCTTGTAGGAACCGACCGCGTCTCCACGGGACCCCCGATTTGAGAGCATGGACCAAACTTTAAAATATCTTCACGTAGGCTTAAAAACATGTCGTTAAAAGGCAGAACCACAAACTACCCCCAAACGGCCCTGTGAGTGGCGCCAACACCTGCCACAGGACCAACGAATCTCGTAGGAACCGATCGCATAGCCACGGAACCCACGATTTCATAGCACGATCAAAATTTCAGAATATCCACAGTTAGGCTTGAAAACATACCATTAGAGGGAGGAACCACAAACAACCCCCAAACGGCCCTTAGATCTGCGCCAACACCTCCCACGGGACCAAACTAGATCGTAGGAACTGAACGCATGGCCACGGGCCCCAGGTTTGAGAACACAGCCAAAATTTTATAATATCTACACTCAGGCTTGAAGACTTACCATTAGAGGGAGGAACCAGGAACCACCCCACAAACGCCCCCCGTGAGCGGTGTCAACACCTCGTATGAGACAAACGTATCTCGTAGGAACCGTTCGTGTGGCCACGGGACCCTAGTTTAAGAGCATGGCCCAAATTTTAGAATATCTACACTTCGGCTTGAAAAAATGTCGTTAGAGGGTAGGACCATGAACAACAACCCAAATGGCCCCATGAGAAGTGCCAACAACTCCCATGGTACCAATGTATCTCGTAGGAACCGACTGTGTGTCCACGGGAACCACGTGTTGGAATATCTACACTTAATCGTTAAAACATGCCTTTAGAGGTCGTAACCATGAACCACACTCCAAATGACCCCATTAGCAGTTCCAACACCTCAACATAGCTCGTAGGGACCGAACATTTGGCCACGAGACACCCGATTTGAGAGCATGGCCTAAATTTCATAATATCTACACTTCAGCTTAAAACACATGCCGTTAGAGGGAAAAACCACAAACCACCCCCCAAACGGCCCTGTGAGCGGTGCCAACACCTCCCACGAGACCAACGTATCTCGTAGGAACCGATCGAGTGCCCACAGAACCCCAGTTTGGGAGCACAGCCCAAATTTCGAAATATCTATACTTCTACTTGAAAGCATGTTGTTAGGTTCGAAACCATGAACTACCCTCCAAACAGCCCTGTGAGCAGTGCCAACACCTCCCAATGGACCAATGTAGATCGTAGGAACCGATCGCGTGGCCACAGGACCCCTGGTTTGAGAGAATGGCCTAAATCTTAGAATGTCTACACTTAGGCTTGAAAACATGTCGTTATATGGCAGAACCACGAATCACACCCCAAATGGTCCCGTGACCACGAGATCAATGTAGCTCGTAGGAACTGACCGCGTTGCCACGGGACCCCCGATTTGAGAGCACGGTGCAAATTTTAGAATATCTAAACTTAGGCTTGAAAACATGCCATTAAAGAGCAGAACCAAGATCTACCCTATAAAAGGCCCCGTGAACGGTGCCAAAACCTCTCATGGGACCAATGATCACGTAAGAATCGACCGCGTGGCCATGGGACCCGCAGTTTGAGAGCACGACCCAATTTTTAAAATATCTACACTTAGGCATGAGAACATGCTCTTAGAGGGGAAACTAATGAACCAACCCCCAAACGGCCTCATGAGTGGTCGTAACACATCCCGCGGGACCAACGTACCTCGTAGGAACTAACAGCGTGGCCACGGGACCCACGGTTTGAGAGTACGACCAAAATTTTTGAATATTTGCACTTAAGCTTGAAGCATGCTGTTAGAGGGCGGAACCACAAACCATCCACCAAACGGCCCTATGAGCGGCGCCAACTCCTCCCACAGGACCAACGTATCTCGTAGGAACCAACCGCGTGGCCACGGGATCCACAGTTTGAGAGCACGGACCAAATTTTAGAATATATACACTTAGGTATGAAAACATGTCATTAGAGGGAAAAACCAAGAACCAAATCCCAAACGGCCCTGTGAGGGGCGCCAACACCTCCCACGGGACCAACGTATCTCATAGGAACCGACTGCATGGCTACGGGTTCACCGGTTTGATAGCAAGGCCCAAATTTCAAAATATCTACACTTAGGTTTGCAAACATGTCGTTAAAGGGAAGAACCACGAATCACCCCCCAAATGGACCCCTGAGTGGCGCCAATACCTCTCACGAGACCAACGTATCTCGTAGGAACCGATTGCATAGCCATGAGATCCCCTATTTGAGAGAACGACCCAAATTTCATAATATCTACACTTAGGCTTGAAAGCATGCCATTAGAGGGCAGAAACACTAATCACCCATCCAAAGGCTTCATGAGCGATGCCAACACCTCCCACGAAACCAACGTATCTCGTAAGAACTAATCGTATAACCACAGGGCCCACAGTTTGGGAGCACGGGACAAATTTCATAATATATATACTTAGGCTCGAAAACATGTTGTTTGAGGGAGAAACCACAAACCACACCCCAAAAAGCCCCATGAGCGGCGCCAACACCTCCCATGGGACCAATATAGCTCGTAGGAACCGACCGCATGGCCACATGACCCACGGTTTGAGAGCACGACCCAAATTTCATAATTTCGCCGTGCTCTCAAATCGAGGGTCCCGTGAACACACGGGATTTTATAATTTATTGTTTAGCATTAAGGTTGTGTGAGGTTTACATTACACAGGTTTTAGAATGTCCAGATAACAGATAAAATTATGTCCAAATTTTTTTTCGTATATTTAATAATGGTCACAGACACAGTCCATGACCAGCCCTATTTTTTATCACGTATAAATGGGGTCACGTCCTAGGGCTGTGACCCTTTCGAGTACATGGTATGGGTCATAATCTAGGGCCGTGACCAATCTCATAAAATGAAAGTGTGGGTCATGGTCCAGGACCGTAGCAATGTCTGTGACCATTTTCATACGCCGAAGGGTTGGTCACGGCTTTGAGTCGTGGCCCTCTTTGTGAACATTCGCGTAAATTGAAGGGTGGGTCATGGCCCAAGGCCGTGACCAGGTGTGAGATAGGGTCACGGCTAGTGTCCGTGACTATATTCCGTAACCCCTAAGGTCCGTGACCAATGTTGTGGTCAGGAAATGGGTCGTGACCATCGAATATGGTCACGCCCGATTTGGTCACGGACCAAATCCGCGACCCAAAGTTAGTGGTCACTAACAAAATCCATGACCAATTGCCTAGTTTGGTGTAGTGTGTTCTACTATCGTTACTAATTTTATGTTATTATCTTTTCGATAGGCAGACGAGGTGCACAAGGCTATGGATTTAATGAAGAACAATATTGACAATGGAATTGCTGCTGATCCGGGTGCATTAATTGCATGCCATGTCCAAGCCTACGATATCCTAACTGCGGCCATTATTCTAGGCAGTCCGATTGTCATTGAGTAGCGGGTGGCAAAGAAAAGCAAGTCCAAAGGCAAAGGAAAAGAGAAAGTAGTTGAGGGGTCCCATAGAAGTAAGAGAACGAAATAGGAGTTTTGATTAAATGTTGTTATGTTTTTAACTTAATTTGAAGTAAATTGGAGTTGGTATAATGTTGGAGTTGGTATGTTGAATTAATGTTGGATTTTGTATTAAAGTTAGAGTTGGTATGTTGAATTATACTATTGGTATTAAAGTTGAATTATATTGTTGGTATTGAAGTTGAATTATATTATTGGTATTAAAGTTAAATTATATTGTTGGTATTAATGTTGAATTATAATGTTGGTATTCATGTTGAATTATATTGTTGAATTATATTATTGGTATAATTGGAGGGGTCCCAAATGTTAAATTATATTGGAGGGGTCCCAAATGTTGAATTATATTGTTGTATTATTTTGTTGTGTTAATGTTGGTATATATTGTTTTATAAATGTTGGTATATAAATGGGTAAATAACTGTTGGTTTTAATTTCAGTTTCAACTTGGTTTGGCACATATATACTTAACTAGTTATGTGTGAACTTGGTTCGGTATAAACATCCCTAACAGTGGAATTTCTATGTTGGAAGCACAGTTCCATTCGCCATGATTATAGCGACTAAGGTCTATTATTTCGACACATATATACCGAACCAGTTCGGTGTGAACTTGGTTCAGTATAAACATCCCTAACAGTGGGGTTTCTATATTGGAGGCACAGTTCCATTCAGCATGATTATAGCGACTAGGTCTATTATTTCGGCATATATATACCGAACCAGTTTGGTGTGAACTTGGGTTCGGTATAAACATCCCTAACAATGGGGATTCTCTATTGGAGGCACAGTTCCATTCGGCATGATTATAGACTAATATTTATTATTTTGGCACATATATACCGAACCAGTTATGTGTTAACTTGGTTTGGTATAAACATCCCTAACAGTGGGGTTCCTTCAACAAGTTTAATACAAAATCATTTAATTTGATTTCATACAACTTCATTAATTGCACGCAGCTACAATAAATCATACAATAAACATAATATAATACAAATTTATTTAATTTGATTTCAATATCAACCAACTACATTTGAATATCATATAACTTCATTTAATACAATACAACGTTGTGGGAGTCCATTTTTTACAAGTTCATGAGAGTAGCCGACTAAGATAACTTAAGTTATTTGGCCCAACCCAAATCATAACTTAATTTCTACACGGGCAGTTTAGTTAAAGGAGGATACTCATTGATGTGGTCAAATCAGGTGCCAAGAATATCGGTAGAGATATTCAAACACCTCATGGACAATCCACGAACTGTGATGGAGTTCCTTAAACAATTCAAACTCGGTAGCGGGCATGTCTATAAATTATACACCCTGACCCAGGGAAAAAGGATGAAAAATTGTAATCATTGAGAGAGTTAATAAGAATGAGTAAACCCTTCATGGACGTACGCAAGTTATCGAACCACACACATCATTTTTGTGTGTGATTACATTTACTTTCTGCACTTTGTGATTATTTTTGTAGATCCTTTATCGTCAATTTTTCTGCACTCACAATTGGCACCGTCTGTGGGAATCGACTTGTGTCCCTATAAAAGCATTCATTACCAGAAAGCCAGCGATGTCTCACCACTGGAGCAACATTCCACAAGTCAATGATGTTCAAGAAGAGCCTGCCCCTCCTAGTGTTAGGTTTGAAATTCACCAACATACGAACCTAAGATTTTGCCAAGAAAGGAAACCTTTATAAGAGAGGCATGGACTTCCATGGACCACTTAGATTTCTAGACTGGTCGATGCCTATGAAGCCCAACTTTGAGAACGGGAAGAAGTAACTCGCAGACAAGAATAAGAAAATGATCGCCTTAAGAGGTGACTTGAAAAAATAGAAAGGGATATCCCCAGAAACACAAGGCGGCGTAGAGACAAAACTCTCAGCCCAAAGTGGGTAGGCTCCCCCAGCCGAGGAAGGAGTACAAGGCATGACCAGGAGAGAACTGAATGTGATAGATCAGAGCAAGCATGATCAGAGCATGGCCACCAGGAGAGGCACCACAGGAACAATGATCGACCAAGTGAGGATTTTAGGATTCTGGCTCGTAGGGAGATGGACCAACATCTGGTGCATCGAGGAGCCAGATTGACCAGAGATCTTCCTAGAAGAGCTTTAAACTCTCAGATGAAGACCCCTTTGTCAAGAGAAATTAAATGTGATAAACCCCCCAAGAAATTCGTTGTCACCAAGTTCAAGGTCTACGATGGGAAAAAAATCCCATAGACCATGTCAGGCAGTATCGGTAGGCAATGATCATATGGAGCCACAATGATGTGATAATGTGAAAGATATTCCCTTATAGCCTACACGATGTAGCACATAAGTGGTTTGAGACGCTCCCGTATAAGTCGATCAAGAACTTCGTAGCACTGGCAGAGGCTTTCACGGCGCAATTCATAACGAGCAGCTCCCATCCTAAGTGGATGCATGCATTGCTCACTATGAAGAAAAAGCCTCGGGAAAACCTCAAAGATTAAGACAAAAATATTGGGAGATATTTAATGAGATTGAGGACTGCTCGGAGAAAGTTGTCATAGCATCCTTCAAAATCGTCCTACCGACTACCTCTCTGCTGCACCTATCTCTCACCAAGAAAGAAGCCATAAACATCGATGATCTTATGGTTCGTACCGAGAAGTATGCCAAGGTCGAAGACGTGATCCATCCTAATGGAGGAGACGATGGTCGAGAGAAAGTGAACAAGAGGACATAGAAGAATGACTCCCAGAAATAGGGAAGGAATAATGGGGGCGAGAATGGCTCCAAAGGTGGAAGTAATAATGACCCCTCCAAGGTTATCTGGACTATTAACACAGTCTTTAAGGAACCCACTTATAAAATTCTCAGCAAAATCAAGGATGAGACCTTCATCAACGATCCCACCAAGAGAAATAATGAACTGAGGTGCGCAATGTACAAGGAGGGTGGTCACCGAATCGAGAATTATAAAGCTCTGAAGTCACATCTGGAAGATCTAGTTCAAGTAAGGCACCTTAGAGAGTACGTTGATAAGAAGGCGGAGAAGGCCACAACTAATGGTGACTAAAAGCCAGATAATGTCCTCGATAATGATACAGGACACGAGTTTGCAGTCATTCATGGGACGTCAGACCTCAAACAGATTCAGGGCAACACCATTAGAATGGAACTCAAGAAAGTGACTGCCGTAATAAAAGATTTTCAAATCGATCCAGCCAAAACTCAGGCTGAAAAGCGTCGGTGAACAAAAGATATTGATTACACGAAGAACATCGTGTTCATCGAAGAGGACTTGGTCGGGCTAAGGAACCCCCATCATGATGCATTAGTAATCACGCTCAGGATTATTAATTTGGATGTCGATAAGCTACTAGTAGACCAGGGGAGTTCATCTGAAGTGATGTATCTAGACCTGTTCTATAAGCTAAAATTGAATGTTGCTGACCTCAAAGAAGCCATTATTCCATTGGTTCGCTTTGTAGGAATGATTTCCATGTGATTGGGAAAGATCACCCTGCCATCCAGGGCAGGGGACACCTCAAAGTTAATCGAGTTCTTAATTATGGACATCGAGTCCCCATACCATGATATTTTGAGCAGAGGTTGGCACCATGCCATGAGGGTCATTCCATCCACTTATCATCAAAAGCTGAAATGCATTACAGATTGTGGAGTGGTCAAAATTCATGATGACCAGACTACAGCCCAAAAATGTTTCATTGCATCCATCCGCCCGAAGAAAGAGAAAAATAAGGTGCCCGAGAATACCCAGTAGAAAGCCCAGTAAGGGGTTATTTTCTCTAAATAGCAACTACAGTATGGTCGAACAGGGGTGTAAGAGACCAGGGTCCACCCCGCAGACAGGGTCATCAAAAGCCTAGATGAAGTGGTAGTTTATGACAACTTGATAGAAAGGAAGTTTTTAATTGAATCTTCTCTCACTGATCAGGATAAAAGGGAATTGGTTGCGCTCCTTAAAAGCAATAGAGATGTTTTTTCATGGGAGACTTACGAATTACCTGTGATTGACCCCAGTTTAGCGTGTCACCGCCTACACATCGTTCCTACTTTTAAACCCATTACTCAAAAGGCTCGTCGAATGTCTCCTAAAAAGGCTAAGGCAGTAGAGAAAGAGGTAGGGAAGCTACTGGATGCATGATCCATCAGGGAAGTTAATTTCCCTGTATGGTTGTCCAACCTAGTGGTAGTACCCAAAAGCAACGGCAATTGGAGGGTTTTCATTGATTTTACCGACCTCAACCGGGCATGTCCTAATTATAGTTCCCTCTCCTAAAGATAGATCAACTGGTCGACACCACAGCAACTCACAAAAGGATGAGCTTCCTTGATGCTTACTCAGGATATCATCAGATCCCCTTATATGGGCCCGACCAAGATAAGACCTCCTTTATAACCTTAGTTGATTTGTAATGCTATAAGGTCATGCCTTTTGGCCTCAAGAATACAGGGGAAACTTGCCAAAGATTGGTAACTAAGATATTTAAAAAATAGATGGGAGAGACGAAGGAAGTGTACATCAACGACATGCTCGTCAAAAGAAAGAACAAGGCCAATCACCTCTCAGACCTAGCAGCAACCTTCAAAATCCTCAGGAAATACCGAATGAATGTTAATGCAAGTAAGTGTTCATTCAGGGTCCAGTCTGGAAAATTCTTAGGCTACCTAGTGAGTAAAAGGGGAATTGAGGCCAATCCAGATCAAATCGATGATATTACTAACGTACAGCCTCCTCAAACACTCAGAGATGTTCAGAAGCTTACTCGAATGCTCATTGCGCTCAATCTCTTCATCTCTAAGTCTTCAGAGCACTACCAATAATTATTCCAGCTCTTAAGAAAAAGAAAAGGTGTAGTACGGAATGAAGACTGCTCACAAACTTTAGAAGAGCTCAAGTCTGAAAAATGCGTTACTAAAGCCGTTTATTAAAAATAAACTATTTAAGTAACTCCAAGTTGTTTTTTGAAGAAACTCTTTTCTTAAATCAAAAAGGATTAATCACAAGAAGTGTTTAATAAAACAGTATGTACGAGATCTTATTCAAGATTTAGGCAACAAGTTTAAAATATAGTTTAAACAAGTTTTAAACACAGCACAACCAAGACTGAGATGAGAAAATATAGAAAGATTATGTTCACAATTTTTTACGTGGTAAAACCTCACCAATTGAGGAAACATCCACGACTCCCTCTACAGAGTAAAATGAAAAATCCACTAAAAACAAATTTATGAGTTACAAACTATATAACTAACATGCAAACAACTCACACCTATATAAGTTTAGTAATGTACCCTCTGGTGTCCTTATAACTTCTCTGCAGTTCTGATTGTAGATGTAGTTCTCTCAGTTTGTCAACTTCTGATTTGTTTCAGCACTTTACGTCGACTTATGATCACAAGATCTTATTACCAACACTTTTCGTGTTGTAGGGTGTAAGTTTTTGTGGAGGTGCTTTCTAACACATGCATGCACACATACACACTTATTAAGTACAAACAGCCCTAATAAATTACAGTTACACTATATGCTATGATCTTTTCTTTTCTATCTTCTTACAAAACTTTGAACCTTATTTGACCTTTCAATTAATCCCAAAATCCACGGATACCTTGCTAGGAAGAGAGACAAGGTCTTAATCAATCTCAAAATTTAAAGAAACTTTTCGAGATTGAAAACCTCCAAGTGAGATTCCAAACTAGGTCAAAGGTTTAGTTTTACAAGAACAAGAAACAGAAAGCATTTATTGTTGATTTCAAAGTGAGAAAACATTTTAGAGAAAATAATAAACAATATATTTCTCAAAATGAGAAATAAAGAATGAAACTAAGTGTAATGTAACATGAATAACTCATATCTGAGATTTCTATGAAATCAGAAACTAGATCTAAGTAAAAGTCTAATGTTGGAAACAAGATCTCACGAACACAAGGTTACAGCAACAAAAATAACTCAACTCAAACTCTCAAACAATCAAGAACACTCAGGGTAGTGTTTTTGGATATGGTGTTTGGGTTAGGTTTGAAGAGGATTTAGACGAATGAAGTTAGGGTTTCTAACTCTCTCTCTTCTCGCTCTGTTTTTCTCTTTTCTCTCTCTTCTCTCTCTTTCTCTCAATTTCTCACAGGAAATGAAATGGAAAAAGTCAACGAAGTCTGAGGGAAGGGTCGTTTTTATAGTGGGAGGAGAAGGTTCGAGATATCTGAGCAAAACCAAAGGCTGAGATCGAGTCAATTTAAATTGACTTAAATCTAAGGGCTCACACAAGGCGGTGCTTAAACGAACGTTGATTGGCTTAAAAAGTTACACGGGGATTCATCAAGGCAACATGCAGACCATTGATAAGAAATGATCCAAGGGCTGATAACACACGCTTCTATTGTCTCAGTAAAGAAACACACTTCTAACCAATCAAAGGGCAACAGGTGTTGGTAAGTTAAGGGATATAAAATGTGCGTCCAAACTAATTACAAGGTATACCCTGAAGTCTCTGCCGCTTTTGGATTCTACCCAAGGTAACATTAGGCCATAATACACAACAAATAATATTAAGAGATTGACCCCAAAACTTTTAGATCGAGTTTTAATTATTAAAACATGGTTTAAAAATTGTTTAAAAAATCCCAAAAAAATTATTAAAAATCAAACTTAGGGATTTAAACACACTCAACACATGTACACACATTATAATGCAATATGACCTGCATGAATTGAATTCTAAGTGTGTGAGTGTTGACAATAGTCTCTTGATCACTACAAGAAAGAGAGATGAATAGGCATAGCAATTTCTGAGGCTCTTTGGTTTCTAGGATGGACATAATTTTGTCACAATTTCCAAACTAGATGAGCACTTATACAATATAGAGTCAAGTGAGTCAAAGGTATAAGGGCTTCAATCCCCCCCTTTGGAAATATGAGACAAAATCTCCTTTGAGTCAACTAGTACTCGTAGGGCAACAAAAATAAGAAAAACTTAGTCCTATCAAAATTCTATCTACCCAAATCCTAGAAATCAAAAAGTACATAACTAAACTATTTACAATTTAATACCCTAATACAGCAGTTGAGAATGACTGTACAATAAGGAATACCTGCAATGTATCACTAAGATCAAGTTGTTTAGTATATGTAAGAGATTAGTAGACTCAAATTTCTCCCCCATTTTGTCTCAAATGGACAAAGGGAAAAACTTGGATAAGCAGCAAAGGTATTACTCACCACAAACCATACCAATAGATTTACGGAATGAAATGAATCTATTATAATCTAGAGGTTTGGTAAACATATCTGCGAGTTGTAGATCAGTAGGAAGATAATTGATTTCTAATTCCTTAGATTCAACTAATTCTCGTAT
The DNA here is from genome assembly GCA_949130495.1 of Sambucus nigra. Taxonomy (NCBI): domain Eukaryota; kingdom Viridiplantae; phylum Streptophyta; class Magnoliopsida; order Dipsacales; family Adoxaceae; genus Sambucus; species Sambucus nigra. The sequence continues at coordinate 545,266,745 of OX422215.1, forward strand.
AAAATGATGTCTTATTTTTATATGCTTTGTTCGCGAGTGTTGAACAGGGTTTTTAGAAATATTAATCGCACTTTGATTATCACAATAGAGATGCAATTGGTTTTCTTGAATACCATAATCACTTAGCATTTGTTTAAGCCACAATAATTGAGCACATCAGCTACCAGCGGCTATGTATTCAGATTCAGCAGTCGAGAGTGATGTGCAGTTTTGTTTTTTACTACTTCATCCTACCAAGTTATTACCAGTATAATAACATGCTCCTGAAGTGCTTTTATTATTATCAGTACATCCAGCCCAGTCAGAATCAGTGTACCCAATAATAGTTCTTGGTGTGTCATTAGTGTACCAAAGTCCTAGATTCAGAGTGCCTATAATATATTTAATTATACGTTTAACAGAATTTAAATGGCTCTCTTTAGGGTTGTTTTGATAACGACCACATACACACACAGCATACATGATATCAGGACGCGAAGCAGTAAGATATAGTAGTGTTCCAATCATACTACGATATAGAGTAGGATCTACAGATTTTCCATTTTCATCTTTAGACAATTTTACCGTAGTACTCATAGTTGTGTTAGCATCTTTAGCACTCTCGAGGCCGAATTTCTTAACGATCTCTAAAGCGTACTTAGATTGAGAAACAAATAATCCTTCTGGATTTTGTTTGACTTGGAGACCTAGGAAGAACTACAACTCCCCCATAAGGGACATCTGAAATTCCTTACTCATAATTTCAAAAAAGGATTTTACTTCTGAGGTAGAAGTTGATCCAAATATAATATCGTCTACATATACTTGAGCAATAGTAATGTGTTTGTCAAAATGTTTGACAAATAGAGTTTGGTCATTTCCACCTCTTTTGAAACCTTTATCCAAAAGAAAACTGGAGAGACGCTCATACCAAGCTCTAGGAGCTTGTTTAAGGCCATATAAAGCCTTTTTCAGACGAAATACATGATTTGGATATTTAGGGTCAATGAACCCTTTAGGTTGTTCTACATAGGTTTCCTCAGCCAGTATTCCATTAAGGAACGCAGATTTGACATCCATTTGATATAATGTAAAACACATGTGACAAGCTATAAAGAAAAGCAGACGAACTGATTCTAAACGAGTAACATGGGAAAGGTCTCGTTAAAATCAATTCCTTCTATTTGGGAGTATCCTTGAGCAACTAATCTAGCTTTATTTCTAATTATTATCCCATTTTCATCAGTTTTATTTTTGAAAATCCAACGAGTACCAACAACCCTTTTGTGGTCAGGACGTGGAACAAGATACCATACATCATGAATGACAAATTGTAAAAGTTCATCCTGCATAGCAGAAATCCAGTGAGAGACGCACTAGCTCACTAGAGTTGCCAACTATGTTGTTTATGGGATGAACTTTTGAAACCCAGTTAGGTACTTCAGGTGTCTCAATAGGTAATGAATTATCTATTTCAGATGGGTCATTTTCTAAAATATTTGAAGACTCTTTTTCAATAGGTAATTCACCAGTCTTGCTTTCTATAGTAGTGTCACTAACAATTACATATATGGATTCCATCATGGTTTTAGTGCGAAGATTATACACTCGATAAGCTCTACTGTTAGGCGAGTATCCTAGAAATATGGCTTTATCTCCCCAGCTCTCAAATTTAGATAAGTGTTCCCTATCTTTGCATACATAACAAGTACTGCCAAAGGTTCTGAGATATTTGAGATTAGGCTTCTTATTGTACCAAAGTTCATAAGGGGTTTGTTTGGAATTCTTTCTAAGATAGACCCTATTAATGATGTGACACGCAGTACGAATACATTCTACCCAAAAGTATTTAGGTAAATTCTTAGCATGTAACATGACACGTGCCATCTCTTGCAAGGTATGATTCTTTCTCTCGGCGATTCCATTTTGTTGAGGAGTCTTAGGAGCACTGAACTCGCGTTTGTAACCATTATAGTCACAGTATTCTATAATGCCAGTGTCTTTGAATTCACCACCTCTATCACTACGGATTCTATTTACTTGAGTGTCCTTTTCATTTTCAATCCTAAGAAGAATTTTTAGGAAGGTTTGAAAAGTGTCGGACTTTTGTTTTAAAAAGTCTACCCAAGCAAATCTGGTGAAGTCTTCAACCATAACTAAGATATAACTGTGTCCACAAAGGCTAACAGTTTGAGAAGGACCCATTAGGTCCATATGGATCACTTCTAAGGGATTAGAGGTGAGAATATCTTTGAATTTCTTATGAGGGGCCTTAACAATTTTACCTTCTTGACAGGAACCATAAACAATATTATGAATGGGTTTAATTTTTGGAATACCTCTTACTATGTCGTGAGTAGACAATTTACTAAGATTATCGTAATTTATGTGACCCATTCTGTTATGCCATATCTCGTTGTCATCCATTCTGGCAACATTACAAATTTCAGAATTGTTCTTAACAGTGTAGCAGTTGTGAGGAGTTCTGAATCCAGTAATTATGCATTCACCATTTTCATTTAAAATCTTGCAATTGTTCTTTGAAAAGGTAACAGTATGGTCTGAGTCACAAAATTGCGAAATACTAAGTAAGTTGGCCTTTAAACCTTTAACTAGAAGAACATCTTTAAGAATAGGAAGCCCATCTTCTTGGAGAGTTCCTTTGCCTATGATTTGAGATGAAACTCCATCACCAAAAATGACTTTACCACCAGCAAATCTGGTTTTGTTTAAAAGTTTAGATTCATCTCCAGTCATGTGCTTAGAACATCCAGAGTCTAAATACTAACCAGATGATGTGTGTTCGGCTTTTAAAGCAGTAACAACAATATTACACTTCATCTAAGGTAATAGATCATCTTTTCTAATCCAAATAGCTCTAGTTTTCATCTTGCGCTTATTAGCTCTCAACTGATAAAATTTGCGAGCATTAGATTTTTGCTGAAAAATGTTTTGCGCATGATTTTGAATTTTATGAAAGACTTGAGCATTTGGTTTAGGAAAGTGCTTAGGATTCCTTCTAGGAAATGTTCTTTTAGGTTTGGCCTTTCTCTTTCTATAGTTAGAGTTTTTATCTGGCAGTCTAGGAAGTATATAATTGTTTCAACTCCTCCTAGAATAGTTAAAGTTCTGGTAAGTACGAGGATTATAGATAGGTTTGACAATTCTCCTAGCATAGCAACCATCGAAAGAGTGACCATATATGTCACAGTAGGAGCAATAAATATTGATCAAGATGGGGGGTCTCCTTAAGAAAGTCTCTAAATAGAGGTTTTGAAAAGTTTCCAGTCTGAACTTTATTTCTGGGTAGTACAGGTTTGAAAGTAGGTTCACTCTTTCTGATAAAAGGGCAGACGTATTTAGGCTTAGGTGGACTTTCATGCTTAGAGCAACTTGATTCTCCAATGTTGAAGTTTTGATGTTTTAAATCAAACTCGGTTTTTTGGGAATGAAAATCTGGGCATGTTTCAATAGGTCTTTTGCCTCCTGACACAAACTTGATAGGTTCAAAAGGTTTTGTTTGTGTTTTCAAATTGGGATAAAATCCTATACCAGTTCAATCATTAGAATTGGTTTTAGATTCAGCAACAAATTCATCAAAACAGTTAGAATTATTTTTAAATTTTGTAAATTTTTTGAAAACAGTTGTTGTCTTTTCTTTGGTTTGTTCCAATTCTAACAATGTCCCTTTGTATTTTTTCTCCAGAATTTTATTTGTTTCAGTCAAATTTTTCAGTTTTTCATTAAAAACTTTAATTTCACTTTCATGAGTTAAACATTAGGTAGTGTACTCTTCAGCATTCAATTTAACCATCAGGCTTAGATCTTGAGAGTCTTTTCTAGTCTAGCGCTTTTCTTGAGAGTCTTAGTGTAAAGTGTGTGAATGTCTGGGAGGTCTTCATTGTCCGAGTCACTAAGTGTGGTGTGTGAAGTGACCCCTAAGGCTTCATTATTAGAACTCACACACCCATTAACATCGTCATTATCGCATTCTCTTTGACTCACACACCCCGAGGTAGAACATGCAACATTCTCAGTAATCAAAGAATCTAAACCAGTAATAACCACATTCGAAGTATCAGTCTTAAAATTATTTGGTTCATCCTCATTAACAAACATAGGCATGTCATCATTATAAATAATCTTGGCAAAGAAAGACATGCAAGGATCAAAAACATCTGATGACTCAGGTTCCTCATTTTCAGAGTCACTTGAATCATCCCATGTTTTGCAGATGTTAGCTCTAGTGTGTTTGTTTTGAATGTTCAAATTAACTCTACAGTCTTGTGCAATTTGTCCCAGTTTACCACATCTATAGCATTCAGTCTTCTTAAGGTCTCTATTAGGTCTGATATGAGAGTCCTTGTGATTTTTGTCATTGTTTTTCTCATGAGGTCGGTGACTAGAGGGAGTTGGATAATTTGACTTGCCTTGTTTATTAGCCACTTTGTTTCTAAACTTAATGATTTTCTTGAACTGTTTTGTCATCAAGGCAATCTGATTGTCCAAACTCTCTATATCGCAGTCCTCATCAGATTCATCATTGGAAGTATTAAACTCAGGCTTAATCAATTTAGAAGAGAAGCTTAGATTGGAACTAGTCTGTTTCCTATGGGATTGGGTTAATTATTTCTTAAATTCCAGTTCCATTTCCACAGTTCTTAATTTACTACTGAGTAATTCAGGAGTGAGATTTATATCACATATTTCCTCAATAGCATATCTTTTGTTATCAAACTTCTGTGGTAATGATCTCAGAATTTTAGATAAAATTTCTTGTCTATCATAGGTTATCCCATTAGCATGCAGTTTGGTCACAATATCAGTCAGGTTCATATAGAAGTCATCAAATGATTCAGTCTCTGACATAATTAAGGAGTTATACTACTGGATAAGCATTTGGGTTTTAACAGCCTTAACTCTAGTGTCTCCTTCATAAGCAGTAACCAAGGTGTCCCAAGCTTCCTTAGAAGTGGTACAGGATGAGATTCTTTTGAACTCATGTTCATTTATGGACATAAATATGGCATTCTTTCCTTTGTTATTATTTCGAGAAACTTGTTTCTCGAAATTGAGTGAACTCACTTAAAGCTTTCTTAACTCTCTCATTACTTCCTTCGTTGGCTGGTTCAGTAGGAAAAGTATAACCATTTTCAACAATGTCCCAGACATCATCTCCCAAAGTTCCTTGAATGAAAGCAATCATCCTTACTTTCCAATAAGCAAAATTGGTTCCATCAAAGATTGGAGGTCTAGTCAAGTTACCAAATCTTTCATTTTTCTCGTCCATATTTGATTTTCAGAAAACAATTTCAGAAATACAGGATCTCTATAAAAGCAGTTTTACCAAGCTCTGATACCAATTGAAAAATGCGTTACTAAAGCCGTTTATTGAAAACAAACTATTTAAGTAACTCCGAGTTGTTTTTTGTAGAAACTCTTTTCTTAAATCAAAAAGGATTAATCACAAGAAGTGTTTAATAAAACAATATGTACGAGATCTTATTCAAGATTTAGGCAACAAGTTTAAAATATAGTTTAAACAAGTTTTAAACACAGCACAACCAAGACTGAGATGAGAAAATGTTAAAAGATTTTGTTCATAATTTTTTACGTGGTAAAACCTCACCAATTGAGGAAACATCCACGACTTCCTCTACGGAGTAAAATGAAAAATCCACTAAAACAAATTTATGAGTTACAAACTATATAACTAACATGCAAAGAACTCAGACCTATATAAGTTTAGGAATGTACCCTCTGGTGTCCTTATAACTTCTCTGCAGTTCTGATTGTAGATGTAGTTCTCTCAGTTTGTCAACTTCTGATTTGTTCCAGCACTTTACGTCGACTTATGATCACAAGATCTTATTACCAACACTTTTCGTGTTGAAGGGTGTAAGTGTTTGTGGAGGTGCTTTCTAACACATGCATGCACACACACACACTTATTAACTACAAACAGTCCTAACAAATTACAGTTACACTATATGCTGTGATCTTTTCTTTTCTATCTTCTTACAAAACTTTGAACCTTATTTGACCTTTCAATTAATCCCAAAATCCACGGATACCTTTCTAGGAAGAGAGACAAGGTCTTAATCAATCTCAAAATTTAAAGAAACTTTTCGAGATTGAAAACCTCCAAGTGAGATTCCAAACTAGGTCAAAGGTTTAGTTTTACAAGAACAAGAAACAGAAAGCATTTATTATTGATTTCAAAGTGAGATAACGTTTTAGAGAAAATAATCAACAATATATTTCTCAAGATGAGAAATAAAGATGAAACTAAGTGTAATGTAACATGAATAACTCAGATCTGAGATTTCTATGAAATCAGAAACTAGATCTAAGTAAAAGTCTAATGTTTGAAACAAGATCTCACGAACACAAGGTTACAGCAACAAAAATAACTCAACTCAAACTCTCAAATAATCAAGAACACTCAGGGTAGTGTTTTTGGATATGGTGTTTGGGTTAGGTTTGAAGAGGATTTAGACGAATGAAGTTAGGGTTTCTAACTCTCTCTCTTCTCTCTCTGTTTTTATCTCTTCTCTCTCTTCTCTCTCAATTTCTCATAGGAGATGAAATGGAAAAAGTCTTCGAAGTCTGAGGGAAGGGTCCTTTTTATAGTGGGAGGAGAAGGTTCGAGATATCTGAGAAAAACCAAGGGCTGAGATCGAGTCAATTTAAATTGACTTGAATCTAAGGGCTCACACAACACGGTGCTTAAACGAACGCTGATTGTCTTAAAAAGTTACACGGGGATTCATCAAGGAAACATGCAGACCATTGATAAGAATTGATCCAAGGGCTGATAACACACGCGTCTATTGTCTCAGTAAAGAAACACACTTCTAACCAATCAGAGGGCAACATGTGTTGGCCAGTTAAGGGATATAAAACGCGCGTCCAAACTAATTACAAGGTATACCCTGAAGTCTCTGCCGCTTTTGGATTCTACCCAAGGTAACATTAGGCCATAATACACAACAAATAATATTAAGAGATTGACCCCAAAACATTTAAATCAAGTTTTAATTATTAAAATATGGTTTAAAAATTATTTAAAAAATCCCAAAAAAATTATTAAAAATCAAACTTAGGGATTTAAACACACTCAACACATGTACACACATTAAAATGCAATATGACATGCATGAATTGAATTCTAAGTGTGTGAGTGTTGGCAATAGTCTCTTGATCACTACAAGAAAGAGAGATGAATAGGCATAGCAATTTCTGAGGCTCTTTGGTTTCTAGGATGGACATAATTTTATCACAATTTCCAAACTAGATGAGCACTTATACAATATAGAATCAAGTGAGTCAAAAGTATAAGGGCTTCAAAGTCTTACCTTAGTAAGCCCCCATTGTTAGTAATTCCAAAGGATGGAGAATAACTATACCTTTACCTGGCAGTATTAAACCATGTAGGGGTGTTCACGGTCCAGTCCGGCCCGGGTTTAGACATTATTATGGACCGGACCGAATTAATCGGTCCCTGTTTATTAAGACCCGAAATCGGACATGATTAATCGGGTTCGGTCCAAGTATTTTTCGGTCCAAATAATGTTCGGGTTCGGTCCAATTCGGTTTGACATGGTTTGATTAAAAAAATTAATTTTTTCCTTTTTTTTTACTGTTTTTTTCATGTTAAAATTCTGCACTTTTTTACAATAACTTTCTCCTTATAATTCATTTTGGCCTACTATTTTTTTAGAAACCCAAATCATATAACAAATCACCTGTAGAAACCCATATGCAACTTCAAGTCTCAAAGTTCAAGCATATCAGTTTAAACTCAAGACAAGTTTTGGAAATCCAGATCAGATCCACCAAGTCACCTGTAGAAATCATATGCAACTTCACAAAAATGTTGTCATGTAAGTACAAACATTAACAAATCCCAAATCATATAACAAATCATAAAGAATTTAAATCCCAAATCATATAATCGAAAATCAGTCTCAACAAATCCCAAATCATATAACCGAAAATCAGTCTCAAGTTCTCAACAACACATACTAGAAAAATCAGATCGAAAACCAGTCTCAAGTCCGACCGACGAAGGAAGAATAGTAAAAAAAATATATCGACGAAGAAAGAAAAACCAGATCAAAAACAACCGGCCGATGAAGGGGAAGAGAGAGCAGCGCCGTCGGGTAATGGAGAAGCGAGAGCAGCGCCGACGAAGGAGAAGCGAGAGCAGTGTCGTCGGCGTCTTTGGAGAAGAGAGAGAGAAAATGAATAAGGGTAGGGTTTTTTGTGAGAGGACTCTCGTGTGATGTGAGATGAGTTTTTTTGTATATTAACATATATATTTTTATTATTTAATGTGTATGTATTTAAATCGGTCTGGTCCGGTCTTAGACCCACTTTTTAAAACCAAACCCAAGATCGACCCGAATACACTCGGTCCTTCATTTTTAAAACTCTATTTTGGACCGAATTTTAAAAAACCCGGAAATGTGGGTTCGATTCGGTTCGGTTATTTCGGTCCATTCGGTTTGATGCACACCCCTAAGACCATGTTGTGAGCTTTACCTTGTGAAAAAGAGGGAGAACAGCATCCAATTCACTACGCCAGCAAGATGCTATTAGATGCTGAACAACGGTACTTGCCTCTGAAAAATCTCGCCTATGCCTTAGTGATCGATTCAAGAAAGTTGAAGCACTACTTCAAAGCTTATTTCATAACAGTAATCACCACTTACCCACTCAAGTCCATTCTACGAAAAGTTGACCTCTCTGGCATCTTTTAAAGTGGTCAGTCAAGCTCGAAAGATTCGACATCCACTTCTAGCCCAGAATGGCAATCAAGAGACAGATCCTAGCAAATTTTATTGTAGAGTTCACAGGAGAATGGCCAGCAAATCAGCCGAATGAAGAGTAATTGGTCGCATGTTATGCAACATCCAAAGGCTGGACATTACATGTTTATGGAGCCTCAAATTCCAACGGAGAAAGAGTAAGGATTATTCTCGTTACCCCCGAAGACATAATAATCGATCTTAAAATTAGGCTGGGATTTGAAGCCTCCAATAACGAAGATGAGTGTGAAGCGTTGATCGTCGGTTTATGAAAAAAGCCAAACTACTGGGGGTAAGATGCCTCAACGTATTCGGCGATTCCAAATTGGTCTTCAATCAGGTAAATGGAGGCTTCAATGCCAAAGAAGATCAAATGGAAGCATACCTCGATGTAGTAATAGGACTCATGGGAGACTTCGAGTAGGTGAAGATTCAACAGTTCCTGTGAGGATAGAACAATCAAGCTGATGCCTTAGCAGCACTAAGCTTAGCAATTGACTCCGACCTAAAAAGGACAATACAAATTGAGTTACTCACACAGCCCAGTATCGATCATAAAGTTATAGTCGACCAAGTCCTCTTCACAGATAAAGCTCCAAGTTGGATGGATCCCATCATCAATTATTTACGGAGCGACATACTGTCAGATGACAAGAGGTCGGCCCACAAAATCAAAGTTAAGGTTGCTCATTTCTACTTTATCCCCGAGGGGAAACTTTATAAGAAGTCATTCGTAGGCTCCTACCTCTAGTGCGGTCACCAATAAGATGCCGAGCAAGTACTTAGTGAACTTCGTGAAGGCATATGTGGGATTCACGCAGGTGGAAGATTACTAGCCTTTCGAACGATCAAGGAAGGATATTAGTGGCCTCACATGCAGAAAGACGTTGGCACATATATTCACAAATGTGAAAAGTGCCAAAAGCACTCACCTATGGTTCACCAGCCTGCCAGCGACCTAAAATATCTTACGAGTCCATGTCCATTTGCCAGTGGGGATTAGGCATCGTGGAACCACTACCTACTGCATCTGGAAATTGCAAGTGCCTGTTGGTCGCCACTGATTACTTCACTTAATGGGTTAAGGCACAAAACCATTGGTGAACATTTGAGACTTCGACATAACCAGGTTCATATAGAGAAACAACATTACTTACTTTGGGATACCAAGAACTATCATCACTGACAATAGTACATAATTTGAAAGTGGTTTATTTCAAGATTTCTGCGACGAGCACGGCATCAAGCACCACTTCAGTTCCGTGGCGTATCCCAAAGCAATGGGTAAGCGGAAGATTACAATAAAACCATGATCGATGGGATGATAAAATGATTGGAAAATCTAAGGGCGCTTAGGTGGGTGAACTCCCTCACGTTCTATGGGTTGTTGCACAACTCTTAGGAGACCAACTGGTGAAACATCATTTGCCTTCACTTATGGCATAGAGGTTTCCATCCCTCTAAAAGAAGGACTTCCTACTATGAGAACCACACTAGTCGACCAAGGCCTTAATGATAAAGCCTTATACATTAAACATGACCTAGCAGATGTGCGATGAGAGCTAGCTTTGATTAAGCTCGACTCCTACCAACAACAACTAGCCAAGCAGTATAACAAAAGGGACAATTCGAGGAAGTTTTCAATAGGAAACTATGTCCTGCGAAAAGTCCTCAGCAGTGCTGTAAGACCATCAGATGATAAATTGGGAAGGACCATTTAGAGTGATCAGAGATGATCTTCAAGGAGTATATCATCTGGAAGTATGGAGGGCAAGGAGATACTAAGAGCATGGAATACAGCCAACCTCAAGAAGTTCTATTTTTAGATCTTCTCTTTTATCTTTTAAGTTAGAAGAATTTTTAGTTTTTTATTGCTTGATAAAAAAAATTGCAATGAATAAAGGCCGGATTGTCCCATCTATTCTCAAAGTTTACATTGGTTGCTTAACTCATCTTGATTATATCTCATTAATTTGCACCTTTTCGATGATAACTCTTTTTTGCATTTCTAAAATGTTTGATGAGCAGGGTTAGCAAGTTAAATACAAACACTTCGAATTATCCTCAGGCCCTTATTATTAACACAAGAGGCCTCATGATTTGCCCCGACAACAACAAAAGCCTTATTGGGGATCCTTAGGCAATAAAGGCAACTTTGGTTGGTTGCCAACATCTATTAGTCCTAAAAAAACTTGCTCGGGTGGATTGCCCAATAACTAGGTACATTCTCGCTATCATCTCACTTAGGCCTAAGGAAGTGTGACGACATGACCTAAATGGCAAAGTGAATGGAATGATACTGCTCAGGCATATTGGACTAGGAGAATGTTCAAACATATGAAAGGCAGAATGCCCCCGCTTAAACATTATTTAGTCGGTTATAAAAAGCCCAAAATGATTTAAACTAAGTATGAGTCTACCTAAAGCCTACAATTGGTCAATCAATATCATTTTGGTCAATAAAAGTAACCTACGAGCATGAAAAAACAAAACATATTTATTCAGCACGCGCCCAAAACATAAGAAAGTTCTTTATTTAAAATAAAAGGTTACAATCATAATATCAAAAAGAGATATACAAAATCCTAAGAGGTGCTAGGGTGTCGAGCAAGATATTCTGCTACGGCTGCCCTCTAACCATCGTCTGGCTTTGGAGCAAACTCTTAGACATCTTTATCAAGATTCTGATCCAAGATTTGAGGAGGAATATCATCAGTCGGAATCCATTCATTATCTCTCTAGAAATAATTATGGCAATATGCAGGGAATTCAACCTGGTACGTATACCAGATCTTGGATTCTTTTGGAGTTCTCACCTCTTTAAGAGCACTCAGTCATCCTTAAGAAAAAGTAATACTTTCAACCTCTTTAAGTTTTGTTGGGGCATCTTCCCCATCAGTATTATAACTTTCTCCCCGTACCTCTCTAGGTCCCACTTTAAATGAGTATCTCAGCTTCTTGATATTATCTTTGAGCAGTCCTATAAAAGATTTCAATATCTCCACCTCTTTTTACAGAGCATCATTTTTGGACTGTATGACCTTGCCCACTTGGTCGACCTCAGTCCTCTCCAGCAATTGGCCCCTCAGGGAATTAACTTCCTCCTTAATAGAGGCCCATATCTCTTTCATCTCCCGGAGGTCATCCTTCAGTTTTGCAATCAATTTGTCTGGTTTTTGTATTATTCGTTCCTAGCTCTTAGTAACTTGCATATTTTCACGGAGGCTTTGCGAGCTTGTAGGTTGATATCAGGTCCAAGAATTCTCCTCAGTTAAGAATTAGGATAAATATAGCGATCTAAATCAGTAGACTACAAACGATACACATCAAAACCAAAAGCAAGTATATTAGCATAAACAAAAACAGATAAGCATATGAGCAAAAGGGGAAATTTCTTTATCACACAAAATAAAGAGAAGGAAAATGGCCAATATATAAAGTTCTCAAAATAAGAGTACCGACCAATAAGGCTGACATTATACAAGGAAAATGAAAACTCCTAGTCTACAGGAGCACTAGTCTTTCACCTAGTCTCCTCCAACTATGGTTTTCCCCTTGTCGACCACTTACTATTCTTGGCCAACACCAGGAATCCCGCCAACCACAGCAGGAACACTCTGAGTGTTGCCATCAGCCTGGTCACTACCTTCTCCCTCTTCTTCCTCAATATAAGGGTCAGGACCAGGAGAGTGAAGGCCAAAAAGTTCAGAATCTACAGATATTCCAGTGGCCTTCAAACTCTGGTCCCATCCCTTCTTGAAGGAGACTTTGCAAGTGTAATCCATCTGGCGTTCAGCATCCTCAAAAGCTTTATAAAAACCTTCGCGGTATCTATCATCCTTGACTTGAGAAAGGTCGCCCTCCAACTTGGCCGCCTTGCCAGTCAACTCTTTGTTGGCGTCCACTAATTATTACTTCTCAGAAATCATAAACTTCTGATCAAACCCTAGAGCATCATAGGCCTTACATATCTCACTATCCTCACGCTCCCAAACCTGATGAGCATTGAAAAGGGTCACCTTCTCGGCCTCCATGACGTTTTTCATCTCTTCCTCCCTTCTGAATCCGTCAAAATGATTGTTCAGAAGGGTAGTGAAATCAGATACCATCTACAAAAAGAAGAAAAACAACAGAGAATCAGAATAGAAATGGGAAAGAGTAAAGGAAAAGAAATAAATAGGAAATACTTACTAGAGCCATTCCATGGGCAGTTTTGAGGGCAAGTTGAGATGGCCCCAGCCTCGAGGAACGCTCACGATTAGCAGTGAGCACTGACATATTTAGGAGGTCAGGGTCCAAAAGGGGGGAATCACCCATGCTAGTTCCTTCAAGATTAGGGATGGTGGGCACTCCAGCATATTGCAAGGCTAACTTTTTCTTAGCCTCAGCCTTCTCTCTTTCTCTTTCCTCTTCTCTTCTTATTTTTTCCCATCTCTCTCTTTATCTCTCTATTTCTTTCTCTTCTCCTCTTCTTCTCTCTTTTTCTCTCTCTCCTTCTCTGTCTCTCTTTTTTTATCAGATGGGCCGGAACCACTGCCCTTAGAAGACTCTGTTAAAGAAACCTTTAAAATAGGAATCATATAAAAAAGGACCGCATGATCATCATCATCATCATCAGGAAGCGTTAACCTCCTTTTTCTTAACTAGAGGAGCCATGTACTCCTCTTCCTCCTCCTCCTCATCTTCTTCTTCTTCTTCTTCTTCTTCCTCTGTTTCCTCTTTTCCTACTACTTCTACTCTTCCTATTCTCTCTTTTTTGCTCTCTTCCTCTTCTTCTTCAGAACTTTCCTCCTCAAAAAAACTGGATCAAAAGGACCTACCTCTATTGCCCTTAAAATTGGGACCTGGTCGACTGGTCGAGCAATGAAGCCGGTACATGTGTTCTTGTATCCCAAATAAAAGGCTGCCAACCTGGGACGCTCACCTTCCGTTAATCTCTCTTTTATGCCCCAGGCCATCACGAGCTCTTTAGTATTAATTTCACTGATGTCAGGCTCCTGGTTCTTGGCATAAGCTGCAATAACAAAAAAGAGGAATATTAACCACAAGAATGAGAAGAATTCACAAGAAGTTAGCAGAAAGAAAAAAAAAGGAAGCGACCTATTTTGGCCTCTCTATAGTAAAAATGGGAAGGTCACGTGGTCTCTTCCCCTCCAACAGTGGAGGGTGCTATCATTTCTTGCAATAAACCTACTATCCCAATAGTCTTTATGGGAATCCGGAAGATTTACCACCAGAACTCGCTCGACTCAACTGGTTTTTCGATATAACAAATTTTCTTTGGTCTTCGAGAGCACATAACAGTAACATATCTCAGCAATACCTAACTTTGTTCCATAAAGAGTATTTATCCTATAGACACCATTTACAATCTTCCATACGTTATGGCCACATTGAGCAGGAACAATGGTTATTACAAAGATGCCATCACAGACTCTCATCACATTTTTAGGCCTTGGGCCTTCGACCCAGTTGAAATATGTTGGCCCATGGTTATTAGCCCAAAATTTTCAGGGGCAATAGTGGGAGCCCATTTTTTACAAGTTCATGAGAGTATCCAACCAAGATGACTTGAGTTATTTAGCCTGACCCAAATCATAACTTAATTTCTACATGGGCAGTTTAGTTAGAGGAGGATATACGTAGATGCGGTCAAATCAGGTGCCAAGAATCTCGATCTAGATATTCAAGCACCTCATGGACAATCCACGAACTATGATGGAGTTCCTTAAACAACTCAAACTTGGTAATGGGCATATCTATAAATTATACACCCTGACCTGGGGAAAAGGGATGAAAAATTATAATCGTTGAGAGACATTTAATAAGAATAAGTAACCTCTCCATGGATGTAGGCAAGTTTTCGAACCACGTGCATCGTTATTGTATGTTATTCCATTTACTTTCTCCCCTCTGTGATTGTTTTCGTAAATTCTTTATTGTGAATTTCTCTACACTCACAAACGTCATTTCAATTTCATATCATACAAGTTTGTTTCGCATATACAAATTTATTTCATATACCAAACTAGTCGATCTCGTTAGGTTGATCATTGGTCGCTACATCGTTTGGAAAGATTTTATAGAACTCCACAACTTGTTGTGCCTATTTATCAATCTAAGGTTTTACTTTGGGCAATGAACAACTATGCCAGTGACTTGCTACTGGGGGAATTGGACAACCATACTTCAACCACTTAAAGCTACAAAGTGATTCCCGCAAACATGAGCAATCTATATGAACATTGGTTACACGGTTTATTCATGTCTCACTGGTAGAAATGTAAGACACTGTCTCTTCGAAATGAGGACGCACACACACTTGTAAGTTTTTGCCAAAAGATAGCAGCACTCGGGCATGATCATTCAAGACTTTGGCATATATGGGCTTGAATAATCATCCAACATATATAGAAGAGTGTTAGGAAACCAATCACCAAAACAATATTCATAGAATTCATTATTGGAGGAAACTTCTTCAATCAAGTCCGATCATACCTGTCTCCATCCATCGGGCCCAAATATGAGGCATTTAGCAACACATCTAAACCCATAATTTTCGTCATCTTCAACCTCGATGATATTTTCTACGCAATCTTTATAAAAGACCGTTATCTCATTAATATATTATTTATAGGCGTGCGAGTAGTTCAGGCACCATGGGTCGGGGTGGGTGAACTCTGTGAAATTAATTTTCTTTTTAGGCCTTTGGACCACGGGGTGTTCCTTTTCTGTTCATTTCCTAACAAGTTTGAAGCCCGAAGGATCCCTTTTAGTTGACTTCTCAAGCTTTTGCTCTTTATCAATTGGTTTTTGACCTCTCGAGCGACCCTTGCAATGCTTAATCACGGATGGCTCAAATATCCTAGCGGTAGTGGGACAACCAATATCCTTGAGTTTTTGCAACATGGCCCTTTGGTCATCGATAGTTGACTATTCCCACATTTATTTAAAAAGTACCATTTCCAGCTCATAGTCAACCATATGGTACTTCGTTAATTTGGGCACTATTGTTAACTTGTGCCAATGTGCATCGACATCCCTCCATAGTATTGCCCTACCATCCGTTCGGTAGATGACCAATTCATGAGCGCACGGTAGATCATAGATGTTTCGTGCCAAGTGTAGGCAGGATTTAACATCCATACCAACGGAATCACAAGTCTTCAGCTCCTCAAGAATTAGTTCAATGGCATAATGAGAAACTCGGCCTATGAACTCACACAAGATAGGAATATTGTGGGAGTGCTTTAATTTTTACAAAGAATCCTCAAACTCCCTCTTAATCTCGGTCACTTGCAACTCACTGTAATTGTGCATGTTGATAAAAACCTTATCAAAAGGAAGTTGAGAACTCTCCAAGTGTCTCTTCAACTTAGCATGTGCTCCTTCACAACGGTTAGTAGTTCGGTTGCCCTGGTGCCTAACCATATTTGTCTACGCATGAATGAATCTCTCCCTTAGATTGTACCATGTCCAATCTATGTAGTGAAGCATGTTCGGTAACGTAACCCAATCACCGTGAAAAAGCATCCACTCTTCGTTAAAATCATTCACAGTGGGGGATTCAACCAAATTCACCTAATCCCTCATGAAATTCTTTAATGTGTCCTCATCGTGGATATCTTTCCTAGCATGGAGCTCCACATTGCGATGAACATGGAAGGTGCAAACCATAGATCTCTCCTGGGGGAACAGAACTCACAACACGTCTATGCACGCGTACTCCCGATCCATGATAAAAATCGTGGGACATGAAAACGAATTAAATAGGGATTTCAAACGTCCTAATGCCCACCGATAATTCTCCTCCTTCTTCATTGCTAAAAAAAAGGAAATATTAAAAGTCCTTCTGCACGACGTTATTCCAACCATCTCGAATAAAGGCATCTTGTAGCGATTAGTCTTGTATGTGTAATCAATAATGACAACGGACAAAAAACACTTGGCTAGTTGGATTGAATTTGGATGAGCCTAAAAAATGTCTTCCACCTCCATGGTAGACTCGTTCGTTTTATACCAATACACGTAATGTTTATCCCTAAGTAACTTCATTAACTGTTGCATCGTCGTTCTACCCTCTCGTACAGAAATCCTCAACTTCCCTTTGGCATTGTAGATTGTTTTCATTGTAAAAACATTATTAACGTTGCGACTTTTAATCGTTGTTAGAATGGCGACCGACTTTACCCCACTCAAGGACATCTCTTCACAATGTTTTTCTCCACTGAAGTAAATCGACAAGTGTATGCATGTTTAACTAACGTTTTCGGCAATTGGTGATTGTGAATGCCGCTAACGACTGACAACATCCACTGTCCATTGTCAAGCGGAATGCCCTTCAACAAAAACGGACAGTTGCACTTCCAGGTGGTCGTGTTGCTCTTCCCACTTTTTTCCTCTTGAATACTCCCTACGTTCCCATCTTTCTTCCCGTGATGGTCACAATACTCACCACCTCTCTCGCAACCCATGTGTAAACGTCCCTTGCGCGTTGAAGAAGGTGCATCGGACTTGGTGATGACTATTGTTGTTTTAACGGATTGGGCTTGCTCTTGACTCGAAGCAACCAACTCTTGCCGAGTGGAAAATACCTGAGAATTAAGAATAAAATGAATCAGTACAATATAATTAAAATATATTAATATATTACATCAATAATAGACATTATAATACCTGCTCCGTAAAGAACGTCGCACTAACATCTACTAACACCGCACCCCTTCCACGTTTTGGGGTATATCAATGTTCGCTAAAGCCCGATCAAATAACAAGGAATTGAAATCCAAGAAGGGATCCTGCATAGGTAAAATTATTATTAAGTAGGAATAAATAGAATTTTAATCGCAGCGTAATTACATTTGATAACAAGCAAGAAACATCTTCTAAGTTTTAGTTATATTCGGCATGAACATCACGAACTGATTTCATTATTCCGGGGGGAACATGACGAATTGTGTTAGATGGTTTAGGGTGAACATAACGAATAAACTCATATGGTTCGGTGTGAACATAACGAACTTTTATAGATGGTTCGGGGTATGTATATATATATATAGAGAGAGAGAGAGAGAGTTGGTTCAAGAGGTTTACCCCGAATTTCTTCCATGAAATCGGGGGCCCTATCCCGAAGCAACTATACATTTTCTGCATTTTTTAAGATTTTCAATCCTTATGAAAAAACAAATATATATGTAATGGGACCACAAGTTTACCTCAAAAATGGGATTTGTAGAGTTGTCATTTGCTTTTGAGGTGTTGTCATTGTCTAATGGTGGAATATCCATTAATATTTGAATATTTAAAGAACAAACCCCCGATATTTAATAAGGTTGTTATTGATGTGGAGGACAAAACTTTAATAATGGAGTGTGGTGATCAATGGAACAACACTTTAATGTTGTTGAAGATTTATGGTTGGATTAATGTAGACAAATGTGTTGGTTGAAGTGAAGATGAGAAAGGGAGGGTTTGGAGTGTGGTGGTATTTTGGGTTAAAAAATATTAATATACATGCGGTAGCCCTTAGCAAAAAATACATTTTCTTAACCTGTGGTATTTTGAAGCAAATTGTGTGGTGTCCTTAGAAACTCCCTTTATTAAAGTTAGATTTCTTTATTAATTTTTTTTTTTTTTTTGAGATCTTCTCCTTCCATATTGTATAAATACATTTTTTTTAGGGAAAGTCTATCCCCACACCTTTATATGCTTCCTCCACACCCTTTCAATGTCTAAAGACATTACTATCCTTCAAGCTTTTAACTTTCTTTTCTTAAGCTAACTTTGAAAATAAATAAATAAAAACTTATAACTAACATAAAAAAAAAAATACAACGAATTAATTACATCTACTTTTGATTAAAAAAACAACAGACTTTGATTTTTAAAAAAAGGTACATCGAACTTTGATTAAAAAAAACTGCAATTAACTTTGATTAAAAAAAAAGCTACAACCAACTTTGATACAAAAAAAATACAACCAACTAATTACACCCAACTTTGATAAAAAAAAAAGTTTAGAGTTAACTTTAATAAAATAAAAGAAAAAGCTGCAACTAACTTTGATTAAAAAAAACATGCAATTAGCTTTTATAAAAAAAAGTTACAATTAATTTCGATAAAAAAAAAGTTTGAACGAACTTTGATAAATAAAAACAAGAAACTATGGTAAATAAAAAAAATTACAGCTAACTTAGATTAAAAAAAATTATAGCTAACTTTGGTAAAATAAAAAAATAAAATAAAAAAACTACTGATTTTGATAAATAAAAAACATTACAGGTAACTTTGATTAAAAAAAAGGAAGAGGAGATAAAGATGTGACGCATGATTAATTAATTGAGCGCAACTAATTCATGAAGGTTCCAATCGACCCGTATTTAAACATTTATGAATGAGTTGCGTTCAATTAATTAATTATGTGCCACACCTCTATCTCCTCTTCCTTTTTTTTTTAATCAAAGTTACCTGTATTTTTTTTATTTATCAAAATCAGTAGTTTCTTTTTTTTTTTTTTGCCAAAGTTAGCTATATTTTTTTTTATCAAAGTTAGTTGTAATTAGATGGTTGTAATTTTTTTTTATCTATGTTGGTTGTAGCTTTTTTATTTTTTTTTTATCAAAGTTAGTTGTAATTAGTTGGTTTTTTTTTTTATTTATCAAAGTTCGTTCTCACTTTTTTTTATAAGAAACTAATTGTAGCTTTTTTTTTTATCAAAGTTAGTTGCACCCTTTTCTTTTATTTTATCAAAGTTACCTATAATTAGTTGGTTCTATTTTTTTTTTATCAAAGTTAGTTGTAGCTTTTTTTTTGTTTTTTAATCAAAGTTAATTGTAGCTTTTTTAAAATCAAAGTTAGATGTACCTTTTTTTTTTAAATCAAAGTTTGTTATTTTTTTAATTAAAATTAGATGTAATTAGTTGGTTGTATTTTTTTTTTATCAAAGTTAGTTATAAATTTTTATCTATTTATTTTCAAAGCTAGCTTAGGAAAAAAAAGTTAAAGACTTAAAGGATAGTAATGTCTTTAGCCAGTGAAAGGGTGTGGGGGGAGCATACGAAGGTGTGGGGATAGACTTTCCCTTTTTTTATTTGCTATCTCTTAAAAAGAAAGCTAAACCTGTTATATTTTTCAATATTATGTCATGTATTTGTTGTTTGTTCAATTGCCACACACAAGATGGAGAAGAAACTAAAATATTTTCTTAAATAATTTCATTCTTATTTGATATGTATGTATATGTGTCATTTAATATTACTTATTGAATGTGTTCAGGTAAAATACATTTATTTGATAATTTATGTGGTTTTTGAAAAAAATAGGAGCACGGGGTTTTAATCTTATAATTATAAATTCATTTGTTGTCAATCCCTAAGTCGTAGTTTTTGTAGTTATTGGTCCCTATTATAATAGAGACAGAGTAAATCTCTATATACATAAAGAGGACAATAGGTGATTATGATGAAGGGACGCACTTATAGATGATTATTAGACTCATTAAAACTTAAAAAATATATGTGATGGGTATTCACTAAAACTTTGGAAATGAGATTAAAGCTTCTAAAATTGTAATTATCAAAATGTGTTGGAGAAGTTGCAAAATTGTAATTATCTTAATAACAAAATATGGAAATTGATAAAATAAGTTCAAATTTGTTTAGATTGACTCTAAATATTTTTTATTTATAAATGCAAAAGCCTAATATTCGTTACAAACTAGCTCTACCAATAGCACTTTCATTTCCGTTGCAAAAGATTTTGAAACGATAAAAAAAACGTTACTATAGGGATTTTCTAACGGATAAAAACCGTTATAAATAATTTTTTCAACAGTGAAAAACCGTTACAAATGATCAGTTTCAGTGTAGTGGATATTTTAATGAAAGCTTTATGTTGTTCCCTTTATTGTCAGGTCCTAACTCTTAGGCCTATCAATGGGTCGAATTTTATTCGAATCCAAATCCGAACCCGATCCATTTAAGCGGATATGGATCATGCCTAAAATTCGATTATCCGATTACCCGTTTATTAAATGGAGCGGATTTGAATTCATGTACTCTGATCCGTTAATAATCCGATCCGATTAATATTTTTAATATATATATATATATATATATATATATATATATATATATATATATATATATATATATATATATATTTATTTTTAATTAATATATATTGTATTTAATAATATTTTTAATATATATTATAATAATTCTTTATTTCATTATCTGTTTTTTGGAACATTTGCAAAATAAATTTATGAAATACGAGTTGAAAATAAAAATGTTGCAAATCAAGTTTAACATAAACGGATAATCAGATCCGATCCGAATCCGTTTAACATAAACGAACATGGATTTGGATTTGTCTGATCCAATTCGATTAATAAATGGATCAAATTCGAATCCGATTAACATAAACGAATATGAATTTAAATTTACCTGATTCGATCCGACTCCGATCGGTTTACACGCTACTAACACTAACACTGATATGGTACAGCCCACGAATATATTTTTTCGGCTATAATTTTACGGGTCTTGCTGATATTTTTGAAAACAGGGATCGTACAATTAAGTTTTAAACAAAAAACGAATTTCTACTAAGTTGACCAAGTCTTAGAAACCTAAGACTAAACATCTAAATTTAATATTCGTGTCCACCCAAAATCATTATCCTGTGATACATTCCTCATACTCGGTGGTATTTTTCGAGCTTGAGTTTCACAGCCGCCACGATAAGACGTTTTGGTTTCACAGACTAAAACTGTTTGCTTCCGCATAACACATCCTCCAGAGAGACTAGTATTCTTTCTCTGTCTCGAAACAAAGTCTCTTCGGTTTACTAGAGTTTCTGGCTTTTTGCCAATTGATCTGCTGTTTCTCTTGTGAAATTGCAGTCCATCGAATTTTACACAAGCATTTTCTTAACTATAGCAGAAAATGCGATTAAGCTGTCATGCAATCTATAATGGTCAAAGTTAACATAATTTACATATGTGTAATTGTTTGGGGGTCTTTCCAGAGTGAAAAATGGAAAGATGGCAACAGTTACTTATCCAATATACAAAAATTCTATTTTGGCCGAATTTTTGACCGAATTTTTGTCGACAAACTGACATGTCCGCTTGCTATTGATTGATTTGTGAGGTCCGCGCCAGCGGGACCTCAAAAACAACCAATAGCAGGCCGACACATCAGTTTGTCGACAAAAATTCGATCAAAAATTCGGGTTCTATAGAACTACTCTCCAATATAATGTTACATCACATACCATATTGGGGGATTAACATCCAGAGACAGATATATAGAGGAAAAGAAAAGTATAGAACATCACTTTCAAATATCAAATATTATAGGTGTTGTCCACGGATCAATTCAAAACACGATTCATTACAAGATTCTCGGCAAGTTTCCCTGAGTTGAAAAGCATAGTTTGCCCAGTAGGCCTAACAAAGAAAACACCTCACAAGGAGAAGTACAGATGACATTTCCTATTTTCTATTTTTTTTTAATTATTATTATGTATTAAAATTAGGTTTTTTTGGGAAAAGGGCGGTCTCATAATTCTTAAAGTGTATAAAAATAGGACACCCTAAAAATAGGACACCCTAAATAATTTTATAAATTAGGTTTTCTATTTTTTGGGGATAGCAAATTAATTTGGGACGGAGGGAATATGATTTATTTGTTTTCTTCGATTTTTTTTAACAAACCTTTTCCTTTCCTTTCCCTTTTATAAATTGTAATGGACTACCAGAGCAACGGGATAACCCTGGCTTCACATTCGTCGCTACCAACTGTATAACCTAAGGATCACCACCATATGAATCTCTGTCCCTATATGAAGTGGGCTCCACATCTCTCGCCACAGATTGCCTCACCGAAGACCACCACCACCATTGCTCTCTCCATCTCTACTTGAATTAATGTCGTCGTGTTCCCACTGCAACAAAAACAAATTTGCAGCTCAACTCTTAATCAATATGGTATGAGCATTTATTTTTTGGAAATTACATAAACTGTACAAAAAAATAATAAAAGATTCATTTCAATGCACAAGGCTTCCATCATCGATGGGATCTGGAAGGTACCCCAAATTGGTGACATTCGAATCATAATAAATCAACTATATAAATACACACACATGAATACATATTGACCTTGTATTGATATTAATCAACTATTAGGGTATCCTAAAAACAATGATCATAAAACGTACTTATCCCCACTGTAAAGACCCTTATTGTTGCACCAAAGCCCCAGCCTCGCTACTCTTTAGAGATTAATGAGGAAGAGAAAAGTAAAAAGATGGAAAAAACAAGAACTCACCGGCAAAGGTTCGAATTTCCAATCTGTATTGACAGTAAGGGATGTATGGCTGAGCTTTCGCTGCTGAGCATCCACAGTTAATTCCGTTGGCATGTTTGTTAAAATCAATTCCTCAAAAGTTGTCCGTTTCAGCAGTATGGGTGGAATATTCTTTAACCTATCACAGCATCTGATATTTAGTTCCTTGATGTTCTCCATTGCCCCTTCCGCCACTTCCCATTCCTCCAACTGCCTCAACATCCAAAGTTTCAAGACTCTAAGCTTACCAAATCCTTTGCATTCCATTTTCATTCCGGTATATGAATTGGCCAAAAGCCTGAGGACGGTTAGGCTCTGCAGCTGCCCTAGGGTTGGCATGGGATCCTCCTTCAGCTGCGAGACAGACAGTGTGAGTACCTTGAGATTCGGTGGGAGGTCGGGTTGACACGGTAGACTTTGCAAACTCCCCAACAAATTTAGGTGGGAAAGATTGACCAATTTAGGCAACGGCTTCAATTTAAGTTCCCATGGACGTCCCATGTCATCTTTGGATCGCAACCTCAAAGACTGAAGAGCCTCCAAATTCGCAATCCAGCCAAATAAATCTTCTTGTTCTTGTTGGGATTCTAAATGGAATGAAATACCTAATTCTCGAAGTTTAGCCAAGCTGTACAAACCATTGCTCACCGGGCTCTTTTTATCCACATATAGTCCCCATAGCGTCAGCAGGGGGAGGGAACTATGCTGACACTTGGGCATATCAAGACGGATCTCATTGAGATTGAGATGTCGCAGATGCTTCATTTTCCAAATGGAATTGGGTAGAATGCTTATATTGGTGTGCTTCACATCCAGCGTTTCAAGGTAAGGTAGGTTACCAACTGTTGGAGGAAGGGTGTCCAAGAATGTCCATCTCAGCCCCAAGTACCTCAAATTAAATAAATTACCCAGATTTTCGGGCAAACTGGGTTTGTACACACCCTCTAGATCAAGCACCCTGAGCAATCCAAAGCGGCCATTGTCAATAATTCTGCCCACAAACCTGCCTATATACTTGGCTGGTGTGTCGTTCTTCTGAAAATTAAATGACAAGTAAGACCGCAAAAGGCCAAGTTTGGAGGGATCATCTTGCAAGTCTACGTACTCAACGAACCTGCGTATACCAAATGGACCCTCTGCAGCTTCACTGTGATCATTGATATTGCGGTGAACATAGAAGAGGCTGATGGCCTGGGCTTTGGGCAACAACTTATCATGTATAATCCCTAGCAGACGACATTTCCTGGGGCTATTATCAGACCTCAGTTTGGATATCTGAATAAGGTTTTGATTAACTAGATCGTTAAAATAATTCTGCACCTCATCCTGCTTCACAAATCCCTCCGCAGGCCACAATCGAAGCAACCTCCTCACAGAGATATCATAATGTTTGGGGAAAAGCCCTAAATAAAGCAGGCAGAGTTTCATCTGTGAGGAGAGGCTGTTATAGCTCAATGACCAAACATTTGAGCAGTCAAAACCTGAAAACTCAACGGATGACCACCTGTGCTCTTCAATAGTGGATAGGAGACCCCCAAGCAGGACTACATTAAGGGGAAGACCATTACAGAGACCCAAAATATCCTGCTTCAAACCATCCGGCTTTAAAGAATTGTTTTTTTCCTTGGCTGCCTTCTTCAAGAACATATCCCAGCTATCCTGCTCATCTAGCGGCTTCATATAATGTGGATTAAGACCCACGATTTCTAACCCGTTGCTTGCATGACAAGTAGTGAAGATCAACTTACTTCCAGTCTGTGGTTTTGAGTCTCCAAATCCAAACACATGTTTTAGTTTTTCCCAGTCGTGGGCGTTTTGTAGGGGTAGGTCGTCCATGACAACCAGGTACTTTTTCTGTTTTAACAGATAACACAGTTTATCTTCCTTCAACAGTTTGTCAGGAATCACAACACCTTGGTCGATGGACTTGTCCACCTTTTCTAACAGGCTTTCCAAGATATCGGACGTGGTGTAGCCGTGCAAGACGGAGACCCAAGCGCGGCCTTGAAACGATTGCTTGATTTGGGTACTTCGATAGATTGCACGAGCAAGTGTAGTCTTGCCTGACCCCACATTGCCAACAATTGGAAGGGCAGGTTCGCCTGTTCCGGTACTACATAGCCTGCTCACCAAATCGTCCACGTCTTGTTTCAAACCGAAAATGCCCAACTCTTGTTCCTCGTACGAAAAACTGGACATTTGTTTTGGGTAGCGCAGCCGCTCTTCTCTATAACCAACAATCAGGGGTTGTTGGTTGACTGCAATGCTGCGTTCTTCTTCGTTACGAGAATAGCTGAATGTTAGTTTCTTGGTAGTTGAATCGTGAGGTTCACCCCCTCTTTCCGCATCCCCAACACCATTGGGGTTGTGGAGATTCAGCTTTTTAACAGTGGATCGGATGCGGAAAAGCTCACGGCAAGCATTGAAGAAGAAATCTTGGTTTATGAAAAAGCCCAGGGTCTTCCTCCGGCGGATGCGGAGTGCCAATTTCTCGATTTCATTTTCCACTTGGTAAACAAGGCGTACGACTTGTTCATTGTTTTCTTCTGTAAGGAAACCTCTTATCCCTCCAAGTGATTGTTTTATCGCCTTCAGTTGCTCTACTACTTTTTTGTCGTGGGTGACTGGTTCCTCTACCATATCACTCAGTTTCTGTATTACAACTGACACCACTGCCTCTGCTTCCACCTCCACCTCCACCTCCATTGCCATTGATGAAGATGATGCCATTGATGATGATAGTGAAAATGTGCTCTCTCAACTGAGTGCCTCACCGCGCTTGTTAGAAATAGGATGACTTGGAAAACTGAAGACTCACTTCACCAACCATATGGGGTACTGCTCTGGTCCTTGTTGGAAACCAGACTTTCAAAATTTGGAAAAGTTTTGTGGTTGACCATATATTTACTGAATAGCAGCGCAGTCACAAAAAAAGTTTTGTGGTCGAGTCGACTCGACACCGTCCCAAACGATACAGTGAGGTGTCAAAATATTATTGGATAAAAAAATAACTTTTAACCTTATTTACTCTTTACTTATACCCATTCCTCATTTGTGATTAAAAAAAATTGTTTTTATAAATAAAATAACTATACAGATTTTTTCATAGGACAACTTTTTTTTTTTTAAAATGTGCGTCTTTTTTTAACAGGTTTTTTATCATCAAAGTTAAAAAAAAGATTTTATTAAAAAAATATTGTCTTTTTAAAAGCAATTTTGTCAGCTTTTTTTATATATAAAATCTATTTTTTTAAATCACAAATGGACTAAAACTTTAAATACTCAGAACTACTCGACTCGAAACAGTAAAAGATCTAAAAATATTTGATGATAAAAAATTAAAAAATAATAATAACAAAAATGAAGTGTTTAAATACAAAAATATTTTTGTAGTGACATTTTATATCGCAATTGGTTAGAGTCGCTGACTCGAACTCACATTCATTAAGAGATATGGGTCCACGCTAGCGGCACTAACCGATTTGGATAAAAAGCAACACTAATTTTTTTTCGTGTCGCTGGGGGGACCCACATCTCTTAATGAAAATGGTTACGCGTCAGGAGCACTAACCAATTGCGAAAAAAAGCGGCACTAAAAAAATAGTTTTTAAAAAAAAATAAGTTGTTAAAAAAAAATAAGTTGTTAAAAAAATGAATGTTGCTTTTTATCGCAATTAGTTAGTGTTGTTGGCACGAACTCACGCCTTTTAATGAATGTGGGTCCACTCCAACAGCACTAACTAATTGCGATAAAAACTCGCTCTAAAAAAATATTTGATGATAAAAAAATTAAAAAGTAATAATAATGAAAAATGCAAAGTTTAAATACAAAAATATTTGTGTAGTGACGCTTTTTATCGCAACTAGTTAGAGCCACTCGTGCGGACCCACATTCATTAAGAGATGTGTAATCCTGACAAAATGACGCACGACACGATAACACAACATGAACCGACATGAAGTTATAAGTTAATGGGTGAACCCTTAATGGTTCGGATCATATCAGTGTCACCCTGATAAGTACCAATAGTTGACGGATCAGGTTAGGTTTAACCCCCTTCACCCGTTAAAACCGTTATAACCCATTAATTTAAGTAAATAAGATATACTTTTAAAACTTATAAATAATTTGTGTAGCATATTGTTAATTTAATCATAATGAATTTTACTACATGAGAAATTTAGTAATGTCAATGAATTAATTGATCTATTTGGGTTAAAAAACGAGATAATATGTCAGCTTCTATATAATTAAAAATAATTTATTATCATAATGGATATTAACGAGTGGACACGACACGGTAACATAACATGTCGGATTTGAATATGATAAAAAAGTCACCCATTTAAACACGATAAGGCTCGAACACGATAAAAAAACGGCACGAACATGACTCGGCTCGACCCATTGACAGGTCTAGAGATGTAGGTCTGCGCCACAGGCACTAACCAATTGTGATAAAAATGGCACTAAAAACATTAAAAAATAATAATAACGAAAAATGCAATGTTTAAATACAAAAAAAAAAAAAATTAGTGCAACTTTTTATCCCAATCGGTTAGTGCCGCTGGCGCGGACCGACCTCTCTTAATGAATGTGGGTCCGCGCCAGTGGCTCTAACCAATTGCTATAAAAAAAACGTCACTACAAAAATATTTTTGTATTTAAACCCTACATTTTTTGTTATTATTATTTTTTAATTTTTTATCATCAAATATTTTTGGATCTTTTACTGTTTCGAGTTCACTAGCTCTCACTATTTAGAGTTTTGGTCCATTTGTGATTTAAAAAAATAGATTTTATATATGAAAAAAACTGACAAAATTGTTTTTAAAAAGGCAATATTTTTTTTTAATAAAAACTGTTTTTTTAACTTCGATGATAAAAAACATGTTATAAAAAAGGTATTTCTTTTTTGAAAACAAAATTGTCCTTTAAAAAAAATTGTATAGTTATTTTTTATAAAAATAATTTTGTTTAATCACATATGAGGAATGGATATAAGTAAAGAGTAAATAAGATTAAAAGTAATTTTTTTACCCAATAATATTTTGACACTTCACTGTGTCGTTTGGGGGTCTCTCGACGTAGCTTTATTGTTCATAGCACTACTCTCACTATTTGAATAATGATATGAGTACAAAAATCTCCCCCAAATCTGATATAGATTTCACTTACTCTCTCACTTGCTTATTAAGTATTGCCTTGTGTTATGAGTTCCGTCAGGACACCATATTAATTGCTTTTGGGGGGAGTTTTGGGGGAGTTATTTGTGATATGAGTACAAAAATCTCCCCCAAAATCTCCCTTAAATCTGATGTGAATTCCACTTACTCTCTCACGTGCCTATTAAGTATTGCCTTGTGTTATGGGGTGCCGTCAGGGCACCATATTAATTGCTTTTTGGGAAAGTTTTGAGGGAGTCATTTGGGACTCATAACACTACTCTTACTATTTGAATAATGATATGACTACAAAAATCTCCCCCAAAATCTCCCTCAAATCTGATGTGGATTCCACTACAAAAATCTCCCCCAAATCTGATGTGGATTCCACTTACTCTCTCAACTGCCTATTAAGTATTGCCTTGTGTTATGGGATCCCGTCAGGACACCATATTAATTGCTTTTTAGGGGAGTTTTGGGGGAGTCATTTGGGACTCATTGCACTACTCTTACTATTTTACACTCCAGCCACTTTCCCCATAGGATAACGACATTTCAACAAACACTCTCCATCACCGCAAACATTATAACATAAAATTAATGTATAATCATTTTTTAAACCACTATATTTTAAAGTAATTTTTGTGTTACTCTTAAAAATTGTGAGGTTAATGAGTTAGGTACTTAGGTCGTTCGATACCGAATTGAGAAAACAATTTCAAGGGAAATAAATATTTTTTAATTTGTGTCTATTTGATATAAGTTGAAAATTCATTAATTTTTCACATTTTCTATCAAACATAGAAGCTGAAAAATAGATATAAATATGAAAATTTTGTTTATGTAATATGTATACTAAATATATATTATTAAATATACAAAATATATGAATATATATTATATTATATACTGAATATATATTATTAAATACACGAAATTAACGAAATATATATATATAATAATACTCTTGTGCGGACACGTGTCACCTAATGGTGCCTCTAGAAAATATCGCCTAAATTATAGCCACTCTTTCTCTCTTTTCTTGGTTCATCGCCAAGTGACACATATGTCCGGTCCGCATTCTTAAAATGCGGACTAATTCGCACAAGAACAAGACTGTATATATATATATATATATATATATATATATATATATATATATATATATATATATATATACGGAAGATAAACTGCGTTGTGGGTACCTTTTCGTTGAATATATATTTTTTGTTATTTTTAAAAATTCGGTCAAACTTTTGTAGCGTTTAAAGTACTTAAAAACAGCGAAAGTTTGATCGATTTTTTAAAAATAGCAAAAAAAAATTGATCTGAATTTTTTTATATGGGTTCCTTGAAATGTTTAAATATCATAAAAAAAAATCAATTCAAAATTATTTTTTTTTATTATTTTAAAAAAATGATGTGCAAACTTAGTGTGCACAAGAACCTCTTTCTCTCTCTATATATTTAAGAAATATATAGAGTTTACAAAAAAATAGTTTTGACTGATTTGTCACTCAAAGGTGGCAAACAACAACCTCCCTCCCGCCCACCCCCCACCCCCTTCAAAAGAATTGAATTCCACCCAAAGGTGCCAAATTGTGCTTAAGAGGTGTTGTAGTTGTACATAGAAAACAATTTTCAAGTCAAACTAAGGCTATCGAACAGCATAAAAATAGAAAAATTTCAAATTTTTTTGAACTTTTCTGAATTTGCCTTGAAATTATAAGGCTATCAAACGAACCCTTAATTTTTTCTTAAATCTCATTTGTTAAACATATTTTTCTCTTTTAGTGTTTTCGGTTAACAACTCAAATTAAATGTAACGGTCCGTTTGATTACCCTTATTTGCCATGGCAAATAACAAATAAGTTGACAAATGAGGTATTTGTCTACAATTTAGTTTGTTTGGTTGCATAATTTGTCGTAGCATTGTTTGTGAGTGTACAACACTCATTATGCATAAGGTGTTGGCAAACTTTGCTTACCTATTTGAGTGAGAAATATATTGCCAACAAATTTGCTAACTTTTTAAATGGTTTTAATATTTTAAAAAATAATTTAAAAACTGTTATGAATATTTAAAAATAATTTAAAATCTATTTTCTTCTTTTACAAAAAAAAAACAATTGTTTTCTTATTTTACATTAAAAAAATCTGTTTTCTTATTTTACAACAAAAAAAACCAATTTTCTTATTTTTAAAAAAATGTTTTTTTTTAAATTTACAAAAAAAAAAATTGTTTTTTTTTTATCTTACAAAAAAAAAAACATGTTTTTTATTAAAAAAATTGTTTTCTTATTAAAATATTTTGCCTAAAAAACTTGTTTTACCTTATTTGGTGTTTGATAGCTTAAAGTGAAAAAAATAATATTTGCCTAGGTAAAATTCTTTGTCATGCCAACTCTTTTGTCCAAATCAAACCAAACGGACCCTATTGTCTTCCATATAATGGGAGTAACATTGGGAGAAAATAGTTCAGGGCAGTTTAAGATTTACCATAAAATAAAATCTAGGGCCCTAATGTCACGGCCTAGCACGACCAGATACAATTATAATATAAATAAGTGTGTATAACCACTTTAAATTAATGTGCAAATGTTTTTTTTCGTGGAATTATGATCTGATAATATGTGTCCATTTGTATCAATTTATCCTTAGTTTTTAAATATATATTAAACAAGTATTTGTATATCCGATATGTATCAAATGTGTGTAGGGACCCCATTGGTGAAATAGACAGTAAGATTCGTAACTCATTTGGCTTGGCTGGAACATGCCAAGGGTAAAGTTCGCTGAAACCTTGGGATGGAGATGTGAGTATGCTATGTTTGACTCAAGGAAAGTGGGTGGAAAGGATGGATCTTGGTAAACGTTTTTCAGTTTCAAAGTCTTTGTAGAAACAAAATTATGGCTCTGTATGGATTGTTTTGTCTTTACCTTTCCTGTCACATTGTAAAAGAGAATACAATTCAAAAGATGGGTTGAAAATATATTTAATAGAGTCAAATAATATTTTAATGATAAATAATGTATTTAAATATTTTAATATTATTTTAAATAAATAAAAATTAATATTAAACTAATACTTAAAAATTGTTATGAAAGATATTGTTATGAAAGATATTGTTATGTTTAAAAGTACATAAAAAATAATGTAAAATAATTCTGAAACATTCATGATGAACTCATCAAATAGATGACAAAATCTTGATATGTAATATTAAATATTTTACACAATATATGTCACGTTATAAATTTATACAAAATATATTTTAACAAACATAATAAGCACAACATATTAGTATCTATAGCTGAGAAATTGTAAGTCTAAATATAGTGAACTACTAATGCTTGAAATAAACATACAAATTACGAAACCTACTCAAGTATTTAAAACCATCACCCCCAAAAATTCAAACATGAAAAGAATTTTCAGTAGTGTCTTCATTCAAATAGCTAAAGTATTCATTCAACTTAAGAACACCTTCATAACCCCCTTCATCCAAATACATGAATGCTAAAAATAAACAAATATTTTAGAGATAATAAAATACACTAACACACTCAATCAATATTTCAGAATTGACACTAAGGCCATCTCCAGAGGGCAATGCAAATGTATACATTTGCATTGTATTCTTTCACACTGGGTAAGGGATTGTGCACATCTAGGAGAGAGAAAGGCTAACGGATGTGCAAACTTACACTGCCGGAAGAAAATGTGCTAGAGGGGGGGCCCACATCTGGGCGGCTAAAAGACATCCGCCCAGAATGTGGATAAGCCTCGCGCGGCAACCTTTTATCCGCACAGAATTTTACCACGAATAAAAAAAAAAATTAATTAGGCAAACGGTTTCAGTATAACGGTAATAAAATTATAACGGTAACAAAAAATAAAACGGTAACATTTATTTTTGTATATATACATTATGCACCCCTAGAATCTTTAACATCAAAACTTTGATATTTTATTTTACTTATCACCAATTCAAAAAATATTTCTATGGATACTCCTTCACAAAGTACTCCGCCAAGTTCTAGTCGACTACCAAATTTCACCCCACACGACGAGGTGCTACTTTGTCTGGCATACGTTAAATATTCTATAGATAGTCGTATGGGGACTAACCAATCACGAGCAACCTTGTGGGAAAAAATTACCAACAAATATAACACAAGCGAGGGTGTTATTTACAAACGTACCGAGAATGCGTTGCAGGGAAAATACCGAAAAATTAATGCTGAATGTTTGTTGTATACGTCGACTTTGTCCAAAGCTTACGGAACCGGGAAAGATAGCGGCACGATGGAGGTTACGTGGGTAATTACAATTAAATTCAAGTTTTTTATTTATTTATTAGTAAATTCTTAAATTGTCATCACTAATGCAGGAATTTTTCATATAGATCGAACGAGCTAGAGATAACTTTTTAAGCAAAGTAGGTCATAAATTCAATTACGACCACTGCTACGAAGTGCTCAAGGACTTGCCAAAGTATTCCATGTCAACCACCGGTTCACAATATACGGATGAAGAAAATAATGAGAGCCCGCTTCATTCGAACGACAACGAATCAAGGGAATTCAATAATGCTCTTAGAAGACCGGAAGGACGTAAAATGGCAAAACATAAAGGAAGGAAACGAGCGGCCGCCAACAGTGCGGCTACAAACACATCCCTTTTAGAGAACTCTGAAGAATTCAACACACTTTATGACAAAAATTCTGCAGAATCACAAGCAATCAGGAGAACTCTAAATGAAAAGATTGAT
Organism: Sambucus nigra; assembly: GCA_949130495.1. Classification (NCBI taxonomy): domain Eukaryota; kingdom Viridiplantae; phylum Streptophyta; class Magnoliopsida; order Dipsacales; family Adoxaceae; genus Sambucus; species Sambucus nigra. The sequence goes on from OX422215.1 coordinate 545,299,832, forward strand.
GGTTTAATTTCAATCCGCACCAAAGAGTTTGAAGCTCAACTCCAACGTGACGAAGATCAGATTATTTACATGGATACAACTAAATTCACTCCCCAATAAAATGCCTTTCACGAGATGCGAATGAATCAGATAATGCATCGTCGGTCTCAAGCATATCGTAACTTCTTAGATTAGATAATTAGATTTGGCCCGGTTATTTATGTAATCCAAATTTAGTAGTTATTAAATTTTGTACCAATGTTTATGAATGACTATTATTATCAAACCAAATTTTATTTATCACGAAGATAATTGTTATAATTGCCCATAATGGATGAAAATGAAATTACAATCAAGTTGATGATTCTGCATGACGAATCCAAATGTGTTCCTTAAGATCGTCACGTAACTGGTTATGAGCTTCCTTGTTCCACATCTTTGCCTGACGCACCTGGTACTGATAATGGCCAGCGAGACTCTGCCTGCTTAAGCATGGGGGTGGGTCACGTAAGGGCAGGTCAGCTCGCCATGTCCCGTCACGCAACTCCTCCTCGACAATCATACTGTGTAATATGACACAAGCCTTCATAATTACACGTAAGTCTTTGTATTCTCAAAAATTAGTCGGGTTTCGAATAAAGTGAAACTGTTGTTGTAAGATCCCAAATGCCCTTTCCACATCCTTTCGGGCTCCTTCCTGAGCTCGTGTAAACACCTTTTGTTTTTGAGTGACTGGTCTCTTGAAACTCTTGACGATAGTTGCGATAGGCGGATAGATGCCATCTGCAAGGTAGTAACCTGTGTCATATGTGTTTCCGTTTATTTCGAAGTCCATAGGGGTGCGATTTCCTTCTAGAAGTTCTTCAAACACGTGAGATTTGGCAAGAACATTCAGATCATTACATGCACCAGGCATCCCAAAGAACGAATGCCAAATCCAAGTATCATCAGATGCCACTGCCTCTAAAATAATAGTGGCAGCATGACAATGTCCTTGATATTGTCCTTTTCATGGATGTGGACAGTTATTCCATTCCCAATGCATGCAGTCAATGCTCCCAATCATCCCGGGGAAACCGTGTCGTTCATTTTCGAGTTGCATGCGGGCAATATCTTCGACTGTAGGTGTGCGATAAATACTCCGGGCTAAACACCTTCATTATAGCCCTGCAGAACCGTTTTAAAGTCTCGATCGCTGTCGTCTCGGCTATTTTTAAATATTCGTCCTGCAAATCCCCGCATCCACCGTACGCCAACATACGAAGTGCACAAACAATCTTCTGGTGAGAGCTTAATCCCATTCGTCCAACACAATCGGCTCTCTGTATGAAATATGAATCTTTTTCACAGCATGCTTCTAGAATACGATTGAAGCTCGCCCTGTTCATCCTGAACCTACGTCTGAACATTTCTTCAGGATAAGTGGGGTTCTCTTGGAAATAATCTTTCCATAAATTACGATGACCCATCTTTCTATCCCTATACACCGTTCTTCTCTCATGTATTTCCCTACCACTGTGTAGTAAGGACGATTGATATATTGTACTCTGCAATCTGTTGTGGATCGTGGCGGCTTCATCTTCTGAGTCAAGATCATAAGATTGGGCGATTTGCGCTAATATCATCTCCTCTAGATCGTTGTTAGACACTTTTTTAATGGACTTGGGAAAAAATATTATATGACTAGGAAATATCGTTATGCTCAATATCTATCTAAATCAATTATTTATAGTATTGAACGGTAAATATCGATCCTCTGACATGTTCATAGTCACTTTCAACTGACATATGAAGTGACCACTCGGACTTGGACGGTAAATAAAGAACCGCCCAAAATTGAACGGTAAATAACGCTCCTCTAACATGTTCATAGTCACTTTCAACTGACATATGATGTGACCACTCGGACTTGGACGGTAAATAAAGAACCGCCCAAAATTGAACGGTAAATACCGCTCCTCTGACATGTTCATAGTCACTTTCAACTGACATATGATGTGAGTATTTATTCATCCATTTTATTCAGTTTAAATAGATCATCTCGTTATTAGTTATAGCGTCAATAAGTTATAGCTATACTAACTTCATATCATAAACTACAAAATGCATAACCAATTGTACATGCATGATGAAGATTCACCCTCCTTAACCCATGTTCCCCTGAAAACTATGTCAGGGCAAAAACTTTCGTACTATAACTGGTCACCGCCAAAACAAGTTATGCGAAATGAATTCCTCTCAAGTGGGGGGATAAGAAGGATGCAACAGGTCAAGAAGAAAAAGTGTAAGTCTAAAGCGTCAACATCATTTGGAGATGACCATGATGAGGCGGCCCGCAACACTGGTGCACAAGTGTTGACTAACCCAGGGATCTACCAAGATCCCCATGGAGGTGGTTGGTTTGGTGAGAAAAGGGTGTTTGAAAACATCCCTATATGTACACTCCATTCCTTAGGCGATGTTAATCATGTGATGAAATGGTTAACTCCGACGAAAGGAAATATTCCATGGGATGATCATTTGAAATGGCCTAAGTTATTTGACAGACGTTGTGATTTGGAGTGTTATTGTCAGTGGCATGGTTTACCTGTGCCACAGGCAAAATCGGCAACATATTGCAAAGATGTAAAGAAAGATAATGAAAAATGCATTCGTTTATTGGAACGCGAAATTGCACAGATGGAGAAAAGGCTAGAGTGGTGGCATTCTAAACATTTGATAAATACTGAACGCGACGATCCAATTTATGAATCGGATTCGGAACTCCCTGATTACAAAGGTCTAGATTCGGACTTGGATTTCGTACATCATCTACCTAACATGTTGATGGGGGATGGGAATGCCTTATGTTGTGTTCCGTGGTTGCATAGGAAATAAAAAAGATAAGATTATGTTATTTTTTTATGTTTTTATATGTTAGTATTAATAAATTATAGTTGGTATTTATGTCACATGTTAGTATTAATAAATTATAGTTGGTATTAATGTCACATGTTAGTATTAATAAATTATAGTTGGTATTAATGTCACATGATTGTAACATATAAATTATAGTTGGTATTAATGTCACATGTTAGTATTAATAAATTATAGTCGGTATTAATGTCACATGATTGTAATATATAAATTATAGTTGGTATTAATGTCACATGTTAGTATTAATAAATTATAGTTGGTATTAATGTCACATGATTGTAACATATAAATTATAGTTGGTATTAATGTCACATGTTAGTATTAATAAATTATAGTTGGTTTTAATGTCCATGATTGTAACATAAAATAGTAAATGGAAAATACACTGGAAAATTACATATGGAAAATACACTGAAAAATGCAATTTACATTGGACGTCCTCCCTCATATTGATCATAAGGAAATGTGTTGAAAATCCCAAAAACGTCATCGGCAAGAGATGGTTGAGAAGACGATCCTAAAGGATCTTGGGAGGGTGGATGGGAAATATTGGGAGAAGCACTACGATATTCATCTCCATATATATATGGCGGTGTACGTTGCGGAATGGGGTAGTGTTCCGGTGCCGAACTCGGTCCCGCCCCGCGTAGAATTGTAATTTCTTGATCTCTCTCACGAATTTGCCTCTGCAACATAGTCTCTCGTTCTAACGTTAAGGACCTTGTTTTTCGGATGAAGTCCTCTCTATAATAAACCATATCACGCCATTGTTCGCGTGAGTAAAATTCAGCCGGAGCCAAGTCATTCGGCGTACTTAGTGGATCTACCTGAATAAATGTTGTGCCAATTCCACTCATATGTGTCACCTCAAGTTCCCGTGATAACGGTATCAAACTCGAGGAAGAAGGTTGACCCTGTGTGTTGTACGAATGTGGAGCTTGCCATCTATCTGTCGGTGTGATGGGTATTCGTAAATCATGTGGTACCATCGAGGCAAACCCAACCCCGTCATGGTTCTGCCACCGAATTAACGAAGGTAATATTGGACCCTTAGTTACAGCTCTCCAGTATGTAAGCCATTCATCCTGCCCTGTGATTGTTACACTAGCAATTGCAGGTTGCCAATTGCCAATATGTTACATATATATATATATTTAGAGGAATGAATGCCATTGGATATAGTGGGTTATTTGGGATAGCAATGTGGCTTGTCATTTGACGGTAACAACGGTCTCCGAGATACCAACTCCCACCTAATTCCGGATCAAAGAGCATGTACGGTCTCTGAGCAAAATCATGTGCAATTGCAGCAGCAGGAAACTCGTTTTGCGGCAATTCCAGAAACGGTTGCCATATAATTGACTCGGGTGATCGCATTTCGAGCTGCTCCTGCATGACTGAACTTTTAAAACGCATTTGTCCCTGAACATTAACGCGATTATTGATCCCCCATCGTAAAATACGCGGCCATCTTTCCACTGCATCATTATGCACTAGGGGAGCCATGGTGTGGAGGTACTCGTAACCGTAATACTGCGATTTATAAGAATAAGCAATTAATAAATTTGTATTTTCATATAATAACTATATTTATATTATTTGAAAAAAATGAAATATTAACTTGGTAAATAATTTACCTCTATTAATTGCCAAAAACAATTAACCGTTTTCTGGACATTTGCAGCACATGCGTCTAGTGCGTAGTAAACTCGGGCAAGAATGGCAGAACCCCAATCTTTCGCAGCCATGTCATTTATGTCGTCTAAATATGTTGCCCAATCCACAAACACCGTATTGTGTCCCGTTGGAAAAAATATGGAGCTCATGACATAAACAATAAAAGTTCGAGCGATTTGATTCGCGTTCGCTAATCTATGCTGCGGATCTTGTTGGCGCCAATGCAACATGTATTGTTTTAGCGTTGCACACGAAATATATCGTCCTTTGTACTGTGGGTGGCCTATTCCAGGATAATATAATTCAAATATTTCCTCCACCGTAAAAGGACTAGAATGAGGAAATGGTGGCAAAATTGGATTGGTACCAATTTCAATTCCTGAAACGGCAAAATTTTACAATGATTAAAAGTTGCAAATATGATATATAAATAATTAACATAAAAAAAGTGCGTAGCAAAATTACCAGTTAAATGAAAAAAATCAAACGGGGTGATCCCCAATTCCACTGATGGTAGCTGAAATGTGTGTGTTCTCTCCGACCACCTACTAATTAAGGCACCGGTCATTTGGTTATCTGAGTTGGGATAAATTTCATTGAACAAATGACTGAACCCGAAATTATTTATGACGTCTCGGACTGCAGGAACGTCGGATAAACTTGCGTACACTTCAATCGGACCTTGTACACTACCACGCATGTGAAATTGACTATCATTTGCTTGTGCGTTAGGATCAATAATTGTGTCCGTCGCACGAGGTGTTTCGTCAGATAATTGAAATAAATTTCGATAAACGATTGGTAAATTGGGTGGTGGAGGTGGGTTTTCATTTGGTTTGGCCTTTTTGCCACACCATTTTCTTTGAATGTGAAACATTTTTATGAGGGACTAAATAAATTGTTTTACGGAATTGTTATTTTGAATGGAAGATATATTGTGGGTATGATAAATAATGAAGGTAGATGTGTGATTTATATAGGGGCTTTTTTATAATAACGGATAGTTTTTTACAACGGTTGAATCATAACGACTGGATTTTAACGGGCAGAAGTGGGTGGAAGCTGGGCGGACAAAAGTCACCCGTTCAGACCTTGGGCGAACAACATTCCCACGCCCAGCCCCTGGGCGGCCAAAAGCCTCCCGCCCAGATTAAATTTGCACATTCCCCACTGTGGCAACCACACTCCACAACCAACCCAAAAAATCTAAATTTGCATTGTTTGTGCATATCCCATTGGAGATGGCCTAAATATGGGGAGAGAATTTTTTTTACTACTCACATAATATTTTTGACTTTGTATGACTTTACTTCAAATGCCAACATTACATGGGTATTTATAAAATCTCTAAAATGTATTTGCTCAAACACATGTATCTATTACATTTAATGTAATGGTATAGCTATTGCCGCTCCTGTGAGAACCTTCCGCGCTCCAAAAAATTATTAAATGACAAAACTAACCTTAACATCTCCATCTCTCTCCGACAAATAAAAAGAAAAAAACTGTTAAGACAAAGTTTTTAAGGCGAGAATATAAAGGATCTTGCTATAATATATATATATATATACATAACCGTTCTCCAATGGGTTGGAAGAACGGGTGAAGCAACATACCACTAAAATAAAATCTCAGCTGAAAATACACACGTGGAAAGACAAATGAACAAATGCAAATGCATGAATGGCTCAAATGGGTTTAAACCCATTTCACTGCTTCTCTTTCTCTCTTAACTGTGCAAATACAAAAATCATTTGTAAATGACAATTGGGTAGCAAAAGACAATTGGGTCCTTAAGTTTATATAATTTAAATGTCTAATTTTTACCTCCAACTAAAATAAATGTATCTGATAAAAAAATTATATTTTCATAAAAAAACTGTTTTTAATAAGATTCTATTTTTAAAATAAATTTTTAACTTTTTATAATTGTTTAAAAAAACATTTCAATTGTTTTAAAAAAGAAAATCTTAGCTATTTTTTAATTAAAAACTTATCTGTAAAACGTAAAATTTGATTTCTTATAAATGTGTTTTTTTACACATTTTATTTTTGGTTAAAGACTTTTTTTGTACTATTTTAAAAATAATCTTTTTACTATGTTAAAAAATATGGTTCGCGCTAGCGGTATATATATGCAGTCCGACCACCTATACATATCGCTGGCGCGGACCATTTTTTCTAATATGTTGGTCCGCACCAGGGGTATGTATAGGTGGTCCACTAGCGCGGATCAACATATTATAAAAAATGGTCCGCGCAGCGATATGTAGTGGTCGGACTGCATATACATACCGCTAGCGCGGACCATATTTTTTTAAATAGTAAAAAAAATATTTTTAAAATACTACAAAAAACAGTCTTTAACCAAAAGAAAATGTGTAAAAAAAACACATTTGTTAGAAATCAAATTTTACGTTTTACAAATAAGTTTTTAATTAAAAAATAGCTAAGATTTTGGTGGTCCACTGGCGTGGATCAACATATTAGAAAAAATGATCCGCGCCAGCGATATGTATAGGTGGTCGGACTGCATATACATACCGCTAGCGCGGACCATATTTTTTTAAATAGTAAAAAGATTATTTTTAAAATAGTACAAAAAAAAGTCTTTAACCAAAAATGAAATGTGTGAAAAAAACACATTTATAAGAAATCAAATTTTACGTTTTACAGAAAAAAATTTAATTAAAAAATAGCTAAGATTTCATTTTTTAAAACAATTGAAATATTTTTTTAAACAATTATACAAAGTTAAAAATTTATTTTTAAAATAGAATCTTATTAAAAATAGTTTTTTTATGAAAATATAATTTTTTATCAAATAAATTTATTTTAGTTGAAGGTAAATAATTAGACATTTAAGTTATATAAACTTAAGGATCCAATTGTCATTTGCTACCCAATTGTCATTTACAAATGATTTTTGTATTTGCACAGTTAAGAGAAAGAGAAGCTCTGAAATGGGTTTAAACCCATTTGAACCATTCATGCATTTGCATTTGTTCATTTGTCTTTTCACGTGTGCATTTTCAGTTGAGATTTTTAGTGGTTCGTTGCTTCACCCGTTCTTCCAACCCGTTGGAGAACGGTTCTGTATATATATATATATATATATATATATATATATATATATAGGGAGCGGCTATTGCCGCTCCTTTCAAATCTGGAGACACTCCAAATTTTACCACAACGACAAAAATGTCCTCATGAATTATATGTTATTATTTTAACAATTCATTGTTTAAAAACAAAAGGATATTACAAACATCTAATTCTCTTTTTCATATGTAATTAGAATATTTAATACCCATTAAGTAACTAAATTTAAATTACTTTCTTACAACATATGAAAATAATTATGAATATTAAATTTGACCCCATTTATTTTTATTGTTTTTATCAAACACAAGCACGACCTAACTAAAACGCGATACGCTATAACATGACAATAAATATTTTTTTTTAATCTAATACGAACACGACACGCGAAATCTTATTTTTCAACCAATTATAAACATGACCAATTAAAACGAGACACAACACATAGAAACAATACAATTCAACACGACACGACATTGTTTTCTCTTTTAACCAAACATGAACACGATTCGAATAAAAGTGATATGACACAACGTGAAATATTATTTTTTTAATAAACACGACCCACGTAAAAGTGTCACGTCACAATTTATGTTCTTTTTTTAACCAAACACGAACCCGATCGAAATAAAAAGGACATGACACGCCTCAAAATCTTATTTTTCCCTAAAACGAAACACGAGTCCTATAAAAGTGATATAAGACAACAAAAAATCTTATTTTTTACCAAATACGAACACAACCCACTTAAAACGCAACACGACAATTGGATCGTATTCGTGTTTGGTAAACCCGTTGCTACCGTTAATTTTTTTTAATGAACACGAACCATATAAAACGTAACATGACAATAAGTCGTATATTTTTTTCTATAGAGAATTAAGGTAAATGTCATGTTTCTTACAATATTTGGATTTTTAGGACAATGCTTTTCAAATTTATAAATCTAATCCCTGTGGTACAATGACATTTATTTGTGTGGTCCCTTTAGAGTTTGGAGTTCATTTTTTGGGTCCGCACCAGCGGCACCATTTTTCATGGTGTTTTAGTCATGGTTTTAGTACATGGAGTAAATTTATAAAAATTACGTGAATGTCCTATTTTTATACACTTTGAGGATTATGATAACCTTTTCTCAAAACCCTTTTTTTCTAACATGAGCACAAACCAATTAAAATGCAACTAAAAGAAAAATATTTTTTGTTAACTTAACAAGAACACACGCAAATATATCGCAACATGACTTGATTCAAGAACGCGACACGAAATCTTATTTTTTTATCTAACATGAACACGATCTAATTAAAATGTAATTTTGCATTTTTTTTTCTTTTAAAATTCAATAACCATATGTTTATTTTTTAAAACAAAAAATGCCTTGGTGAAGTCTTTTTTTTTAAATCTTTTTTATCTAAAACGAACACGGTTTAATTACAATGCACAATCCAGTTAAAATGCGACACGACACAAAATTATACGAAATTTTATTTTTTATCTAATAAAAACACAATCCAAGTAAAAGAGACACGAGATGATACAAAATATTATTTTAATTTTCTTACAAAAATACAAACACGACCAAATTAAAATGCGACACAATACGAAATCTTTTTTTTTCAAGAAACACAAACATGACAAAGTAAAAACGACACAACATGATTTTTTTTTCAAACACAAATAATAGTTTTTTTTACCAAATACAAACACATTTTTTTTACCGAGCACAAACACAAACACGATCGAAGTAAAACATAAACTAAACACCACATTGGATCGTGTTTTTGTTTGGTAAAAAAATAAAAAAATCATGTTGTGTTGCTTTTACTTGGTCATATTGATAAAAACAAAATAGATTTCGTATTGTGTCGCATTTTAATTGTGTTTGTATTTGGTAAAAAAAATTACCAAAAAAATATTATGTGTTTGGAAAAAAAAATCATGTTGTATCGCTTTTACTTGGCCATATTTGTGTTTTGTAAAAAAAAATTCGTATTTTATAGCATTTTTATTCGGTCGTGTTTCTGTTTTTGTAAATAAATTAAAATAATATTTCGTGATATTTCGTGTCTATTTTACTTGGATTTTGTTCGTGTTAGGTTAAAAAAATATTTCGTGTTCGTTTAAGATAAAAAAAAAAAAGATTTCGTGTTATGTCAGTTTTATTTGAGTTGTGTTTTTGTTAGATAAAAAATAAGATTTCGTGTTGTGTCACATTTTAACTGAATTATATTCATATTTAGTAAAAAAATTAAATAAGCACTAAAGTATAAATCAATTAATGATTAATTTGTTAATAATTGTTATTTAAAGTTAAAAAAAATTATTTGCTTAAACTGTATTTAATTATTAAATGGAATTTGATGTAAGGATAAAGAATAAAGGATAAAGGGTAATATTGTCCATTCACAAAATTTTGGAGTGCATGAAGAATTTTTGGAGTGTTTTTAGCGGTAGCCTATATATATATAGATAGAGAGAGAGAGAGAGAGAGAGAGAGAGAGCGGATCAAGTGAGGTCCCAATTTGAGGTCCCTGAATGAGGTCCATTTTTTTAAAATAGTAAAACAAATATTTTGGGGCTGATTTTTTTTGTATGGTTCTTAAACATTTCAGTATGACCATAAAAAAAAAATCAGCTCAAAATGAATTTTTTTGCTATTTTAAAAATATCGGTCAAACTGTGTCAATTTTTAAGTTGTTTTTAAGGTGTTGAAAACTGACAAAGTTTGACCGATTTTTTTAAAATAGTAAAAAAATTCATTTTGAGCTGATTATTTTTTTATGGTCCTACTGAAATGTTTAAGAACCATACAAAAAAAATCAGCCCCAAAATATTTGTTTTACTATTTTAAAAAAATGGACCTCATTTAGAGACCTCATTTAGGGACCTCAAACTCGGGGACCTCTCTCTCTCTCTCTCTCTCTCTCTCTCTCTCTCTCTCTCTCTCTCTATATATATATATATATATATATATATATATATATATATATATATATATTAAAATTAATAAATACAACTTTTTTTAATTAAATAAGAACATGATCAAATTAAAATATAAAACGATACGAATATTTTTTTACTTGATACGAATACGATCCAAGTAAAAACGAAACGACATAATTGTTTTATCAAATGCAAACATGACCCAATTAAAATTGGATACAATACGAAATATTTTTTTAGCCTAACACGAACACTAATCCAAGTAAAAGAGACACGAGTTGACACGAAATATTATTTTAATTCATTTACAAAAACAGAAACACGACCGAATTAAAATGCGACACGAAATCTTTTTTTTTACGAAACACAAATATGACCAAGTAAAAGATACACAACGGATTTTTTTTTAAAACACAAATAATAATTTTTTTTACCAAATATAAACACGATTTTTGTTTTACCAAATACAAACACAAACACGATCGAAGTAAACCATAAACACTACATCGGATCGTGTTTATGTTTGGTAAAAAAAACAAATGTTGCTTTTACTTGACCATATTGGTAAAAAAAAGATTTAACCGTGTCGTGAAATCTTTTTTTTTACGAAAATAGAAACACGACCGAATTAAAATACGACACAATACAGAATCGTTTTTTTTATATCAAAATGACCAAGTATAAGCGATAAAAATGATTTTTATTTTATTTTTTTACCAAATACAAACACGATCCGATGCGGTGTTTATATTTTACTTCGATCGGGTTTTTGTTTATGTTTGGTAAAAAAAACGTTTTGCATTTGGTAAAAAAAAAATATTATTTGTATTTGGAAAAAAAATTCATGTTGTGTCGTTTTTACTTGGCCATATTTGTGTTTCGTAAAAAAAAAATTCGTATTGTATCGCATTTGAATTCGATCGTGTTTCTATTTTTGTAAAAAAAAGATTTCACGACACCGCTGAATTAAAATGCAACACAATATGAAATCTTTTTTTTTTTATCAATATGACCAAGTAAAAGCGACACATGTTTTTTTTACCAAGTACAAACACGATCCGATGTGGTGTTTATGGTTTAATTCGATCATGTTTGTGTTTGGTAAAAAAAATTGTGTTTGTATTTGGTAAAAAAAATTAGGGTTTTTTTACCAATTAGTCTCGTTTACTAAGTATGTAGTTCAATAGGTCCTAACATATTTTTTACTCCATCAGGTCCTATGAAAAAAGATTTTTGTTCCAATAAGTCCTATTTGTAAACATACAATGAATATTCATTATATGTATAAATAAGACCTATTAAGGAAAAAATATTATGATATGACCTATTAGGTAATGTCCCATGTAAATAGGACTTAATAGGAAGATCCCAAATTATTTGTGTTTGAAAAAAAAATCCCTTTGTGTCGCTTTTACTTGGTCATATTTGTGTTTCATAAAAAAAAGATTTTGTATTGTGTCGCATTTTAATTTGGTCGTGTTTCTGTTTTTGTAAATAAATTAAAACAATATTGCGTGTCAACTCTTGTCTCTTTTACTTGGATAGTGTTCGTGTTGGGTTAAAATATATTTCGTGTTGTATCCAATTTTAATTGGATCGTGTTCGCATTTGATAAAAAAATTATGTCGTGTCGTTTTTACTTGGATCGTACTCGTGTCAAGTAAAAAAGATTTCATATCGTTTCATATTTTAATTTGGTGTTAAAAAAATTGTATTTATTAATTTTAATATATATATATATATATATATATATATATATATATATATATATATAAAGATTAGAGAAAGAGCCTTAATATTCTCACCTTAAAAACTGTCTTAACAGTTTTTTTCTTGTTTTTTTCTTGGAGAGAGATGGAGATGTTAAGGTTCGTTTTGTGATTTAATAATTTTTTGGAGCGCGGGAGGTTTTAACAGGAGCGGCAATAGCTATGCCCTTAATGTAAACATACCTCATTTAGACTTCTATACATGAACCTCCTAATATATGAACCAACTAAATGTATGTATTGACTAAATACATATGTGTGTACATTAATCTAGATAATACAAAATTAATAAATGGCTTAAGGAAGTGTACACATGTCAACGTTTGCGAGCGACAAATGTCAATACTGTATTCTGATGACAACTTTAGGTATATACTATAGTTCATTTTTCATAAAAAAAACAAATTGTATGTTTGACCATTTATTTTCAAAGGTTTTTTAGTCACAAAAATACAAGATAAAAATTAATAAAGAACTTCAATGATTTTTTAAAACAAGTGTCGTAACCGTTTAGATACTAAAAAAGACCTGTTTGAAATATAAATAAATAAATAAACAAAAAACAAAAGCAAAATAATTTGTATACCATGAGTTTAATACCCAAATAATATAAGGAACAAAGTAAAATAAATAAATACATTAGTGTTAGCATATATATATATATATATATATATATATATATATATATATATATATATATATACACACGATTTTGGAAATTTTAAATATACGTGGGTTAATTAGAGTCACCCACTAAACTTTACAACCATTTTCACTTCACCACCAAATTTTTCAATTTCGGGAACTTAACTTCTCAAACTTGCAAAACTCCTTCAAATATCCCTAAACACTACACCGTTTATTATTTGGACGTAATATTGGTCATGTGCTATTCACATGAGGGTATTTTTATCCAATCCAATATAAAAGTTTTTAAAATATGATAATTAAAGAAAAAATAATAAAAATTTACAAAATCTAAAAGTTGCAAAAAAAAGTTATAAAAATTATTAATTATATAAAAACATTCTAAAATATTGAATTTAGAAAATAAATATGAAAAAGTACCATCACAAAATAGAAAAAAAATACAATTCATAATATATATAAAACTCTTGAGAAAATGTTGAAAAAAAACTTTATAATTTTGGAAATACTAGAAAAATATTTAAAAAGTTTGAATAAACTGAATAACTTTTATGAAACATGAAAAATAGTGACAACATTTTTTTAAAAAAATCTGAAAATAATAGGAAAAAATCTTTTAAAACTTTGAATAAAAATTATTAAAAAATGTGGAAAATAATAAAAAATATATATTTTTAAAGTTTGACTAATATTGGTTAAAAAGATTTAAAAATTCTAGAAAATACAAAAACAAACGATTTCCAACCTCAAGAAAAAAAACATTCCAAGCTTGATAAAAAAAATTCAAAGAGAAAAAATATACCCTAATGAAAAAAACAGATTTTCAGGAAAAACAAAAACAAGTTTCCAGCCAAAAAATATAAATAAAAAGTGGTTTTGAGCCAAAAATAATTAAAATTTCTAAGAAAAATATATTTCAAGTCAAAAAAAAATTTCTAGCCAAAAAAAGGTTCACAACAAAAAAAAAAATTATAGCCAAAAAAAATGTACATGGTCGTAATTATGCATTGTGACCAGTGGTCACGGTCATGTCCTGCCATGAATATAAATTGTATGGTCATGGTTCTTGACCATGACCACTTAGCTTGTAAATTGAGTCAAACAAGTCCGAAGGTTGCCCATTCGGCCCACTATTTTCAGGCCAAGTTTTATTTTAGTTTGAGTCGAGCCTGAGTCTAAATATCAAGCCTGAAAGAATTTCGGGCTGAACTTGAGCGAAACCTTGCCAAGCTCGAATTGAGCCCGAACTTCGAACATATAAATTTTTTTTATATAATATAACATATTTATGTGAACATTGTTCAATTAGGTTACACTATTTTATTCCATTTACTACCTTCTTTTAAAAAAATGTTATGAGTTAAAACATATTTTTCTGTATGTGATTGTGCATACAAAAGTCATTGAGTCCATCACAACTCAACCTTTTTTCTTTATACTATAAATTTACCCGCCACAGTACGAAAAAAGGTCGTGTAATATGTGTAATCAGTAAATGACTAATAAATAGAGAAAGCAACACCTCATAGATGTAGTCACATTGCCAAACCATATACATATTTTTTTGTATGTGATTGTGCATGTTTATATCATGCTTGACTTTAATTGTGTTGGATAAATACTAGTAGGATTTTTCCACATACTAATATCACAACATATTTAAACAATATCAATCATAATAATGAGGAACTATATACAATGGTCTGTTTGTCTAGTTAATTTTGAATTGATTTTACATGGCATATAAATTAGTTTTCACCTCACACTTATTTTGATATTCAATTCATTCTTATTTCTAGAACTTTCTTATTAATGATTTATAATAGGCTCGTTTTAAACCACCGGCCCATAATGTAGATTGGAACCTAGTTGTTATATGTAGCAAAATGTATGATACTAAGCCGTTGCAAGAAATAATTACCATTGACTATGTAAGTATGAAAATAATATCAATCATATTATATGATATGCTTGTGTAATTATTGGTATGATATGTTTAAATCTAACGATCTAGGTCTAGTTAGTTATGTAGATACAAGTCATCTCTGGGATGATTCTTATAAGGAACGACCAAAGCACTTATGATTTTCTCCAAGCAACACGCGTTACTACCACTACCTATAAAGGCAATAGTACATGTATAACTCAAATTTAAAGAGGTTACATCAAGGGAGATATGAACTCAAGAACTCTAAAAGGATCATGCAATTGAAGTCAAACATATTTTATAACGTGACATGTTCACCCATCTTCACCAAAGTCTTGTCAAAATCGAGCTTTAGAAGAAAAATAAGATGTAAATGATAATGTATTTTATCTTTTCACCATGCCACTAACGAAAGCAATAATTCAGAAACTTGTTTATTGAATATTTATGCAACTACTAAATCAACAAAAGAATGTTATAATCAAGGGACTAACTAATCAAGGGGATAATAGAAGAACATGATATTTTTGGACATATGCAGGTTATACTATTTTTCCTTTAACTAAGTTTTTTTTCCACCGGGTTTTTAAGAAAATATTTAACGAGATAACGTTCAACGCCAATTCAATGATCACAAATATTACACTATTTTTTCTTGACTTTGGTTTTTTCCCATAGGGTTTTTATTTAGTAAGGTCTTGATGAGACAATAATAATTGAATAATGGATATGGTGTACATATAAAGGGGAATGTTGTAAAATGTGTATAATAGTGGATGTCCACTTATATCTCACGATGAAAAAATGGCCTTTTGAGATGTCTTACTTAGTATTATAAATATGAGCAATATTCCTTGAATATTGAACAATAATGAAATGAATATTTTACTCCATCTCTAAATTCTCTTTTTGTCTTGTTATTGTTATTCGTAACACTTACAAAACTCTTTCGTTAATTTTTTTTGCTTTTTTAACTTAACCCTTGTAATAATAACGTGTGGGTACCCTTTCGTCGACTAGGCCCAAAAGAGTAGCCGGCCAAGCCCAAATGAGAATAAAAGGTGCCCAACCCAAATTATGAGTTATAGATGACAGTTAAAATAAAAAGATATGGCCAAGTCCATCCCTAAAATCTCGGATGAGATATTCAGGGGATACTGGGCTAACGTGTTGGTTACCAACACTCTCTTTTTCTAAACGGAATATATATTGTACCCCAGGTCCAGGTCAAAGAGCATGTGAAAAACTAACTCGAGAGTTACTTAATAAGAATAGTAGACATCTTCGTAGACGTAGGCAATTGACCGAACCACGTATATTCTTGCGTCGTGTGATTGTGATTGTGATTGCTGCTATTTCTTTCATATTAGTGATTGTTTTCCTACATAAATTATTTGTGTTGAGATTTTTGTCACCACAATTGGCGTCGTTTGTGGGAAATGATTATTTTTCCTGCGAAAACCTTCATAAATAAGAACCAGCGATGTCCCATCACATCAGTAATGTTCCTCAAGTAGGAGATATTCAGCAGCAGTCGAACCCCCCCAAGGGTAAGGTCTGAAATGCGCCATTCAAATCCAAAACTTCGCCAGGAGAGGCAAGTCTCTGAAGAAAGTTAAGGGCCACCTAGGTCCACATAGATCTCTAGGTAAATTGATGCCCACGAGGCCAAACTCCAAGAGAAGGAGGAGGCCACTCGCCAACGGAAGAACGAGAATGATCACCTCAAAAGGCGACTGGAAAGTAGGGAGAGAGAACTCCGACGAAATACAAGGCAACGCCACAGCAAGACTCCTAGCCCTCAGTTCAGCAAATCTCGCAACCGAGGAAGAAGCCCAAGACGTGGCTCGGAAAGAACGGAGACACCCATGTCAGGTGATAACCATTGTAAACAATTACAACCAGCTTGCCGTTAGAGGAGTCCTGATCGACACGATGATGATATACGAAGTCTGGTCCGAAGAGAGATAGACTAGCACCCAGCTCACCGTGGTGCCAAATCAACAAGGGAGCTAGAAAGAAGAGGTCTTAAAACTCAGATGAAGTCCCCTTTTTCAAGGGTAATAGAAGAATAAGAAGAAGAAGAAGAAGAAGAAGAAGAAGAAGAAGACCCGAAGAAGTTCGCGATTCCCAGGTTTAAGATTTACGATGGAAAGACTGACCCCATCGACCATGTTAGGCAATAAAGGCAAGCCATGACTCTGTGGAGTCATAACGATGCATTTATGTGCCAAATCCTTCCCTCGAGATTGCACTATGTGGCCCAGAAGTGGTTCGAGAATCTACCTCACCGATCCATCTAGAGTTTCAAATCTCTGGTCGAGTTATTTACAACTCACTTCATTATAAGCAGTTCCAATCCGAAGATGATGGATGTTTTGCTTACTATGAAGAAAAAGCCACAGGAGAACCTCAGAGAGTATGCGAAAAGGTACTGGGAAATGTTCAACGAAGTCGAGGATTGCTTGGAGCAGGTCGCCATAGTATCCTTCAAAATAGGCTTACCTAGCTCTTGCCTTATGCACCAGTCCTTAACTAAGAAGGAGTCCACAACCATCGACGACTTGATGGCATGTATTGAGAAATACGCTAAAGTCGAGGATGTGACCCATCTTAATGCAGGGGAAATATTCGTGTGAAGGCTAGCAAAGGGGTCGAGAAGACTGAACCACCAAAGAAAGAGAATATGAACGGAGGTAACAATGAAAACAAGAATGATGCCTCGAAGGCATTTCAGGCTATAAACACAGCCTTTAAGGAGTCGATTTATAAGATTCTTGCAAAGATCAAGGATAAGTCATTTATCAAATGGCTGAGGAAGATGGGAGGAGATCCTTCTAAGCAAAATAATGCACTAAGGTGCGCATTCCACAAGGAGGGCGGGCATAAAACTTAACACTATAAAGCCCTGAAGTCTCACCTCGAGGAGTTATCCCAAGCCGGGCATTTTAATGATTTTATAGAAAGAAGACAGATAAAGCAACAGCGAATGGTGAGTAGAGGCCCGATAATGTCCTCGAGGATATTGATCATAAATTTACAATGATACATGGGGCGTCAGACCTCAAACAGATTGAAGGAAATACAACTTGAATATAAGTTAAGAAGCTTACCACAGTCATGCAGGCATTCCAGATTGACCCAGCCAAGTCTCAGGCAGGAAAGTATCGTACGACCAGAGGATGTCGATTACAATAAGCATATTATTTTCACAGATGAAGATTTGGTGGGAGTGAGAACCCCTCATCATGACGTACTGGTCATTACACTCATGATAGCCAATTGGGACATCGATAGGTTGCTCGTCGACCAAGGTAGCTCATCCGAAGAAATGTACCTCAAATTATTTAGGAAGCTAAAGCTAAGCATATCCAATCTCAAGGAAGCCACTGTTTCGTTAGTCGGCTTCACTGGGAAGATCACGATCCCTCTGGGAAAGATCATCCTTCCAGTCAGGGCAAGAAACATCTCAAAATTAATTGAGTTTCTTGTTATTAATATTGAATCACCATACCAAGCCATAGTCGCCCGGGGATGGCTCCATGCAATGAAGGTCGTTCCATCGACTTATCACCAGAAATTGAAGTTTGTAACTGATCAAGGAGTAGTTGAGATCCATGGAGACCAGGATACGGCAATGAAGTGTTTTATCGAGGCCATACGCCCCAAATAGGAGAAAAAAATGGGAGAATAAAAAGTCAAGGAAGAAGCCCATGAAGGGTTAATGTCCTCCAAATAGCAGCTAAGGTATGGTCGACCAGGAGTGGAGGAGACCAGGCTCCTCCCCTCTGAAAGGGTCGTTGAAGACCTGAAACTGGTCGCAACTGGGAGTAACTTGATTAAAAAGTTTTTGATTGGCAACTCCTTGACCGATCATGAGAAGAAAGAACTAGTCACCCTTCTCGATAGCAACTTGGATATTTTTGCATGGGAACCCTACGAGTTGCATGAGATTAATCCCAGCATTGCTTGTCATCAATTGTTATCGATTACACATAGACCCAGACTTCAGGACAGTTACACAGAAGGCTCCCCGAATAGCCCCGAAGAAGGCTAAGGCAGTTAAGAAGGAGGTCGAGAAGCTACTGGATGCAGGGTCCATATGGGAAGTTCAGTTCCTTAAATGGTTATCCAACCTAGTAGTAGTTCCTAAGAGTAATGGAAAGTGGAAAGTTTTTATCGACTTGACCGACCTCAATAGAACATGTTACAAGGATAGTTTCCCCCTTCCAAAGATTGATCAACTAGTCGATGATATAGCAACACATAAGAGGATGAGCTTCTTAGATTCGTATTCTAGATACCACCAAATCCCCCTTCACGTTTCAGATCAAGATAAGACCTCCTTTATAACCACTATTGGTTTATATTGCTATAAAGTTATGCCGTTCAGACTTAAGAATGCTGGAGCGACTTATCAACGGCTAGTCACAAAGATGTTCAAAGACCAGATGGGTATACCATGGAAGTTTACATCTATGATATGCTCATTAAGAGAAAGCTCAAGGATGACCACCTTTCCGATCCGACAACGAGCTTCAAAATCCTCAGGAAGTACCGAATGAAACTTAACGCAAGTAAGTGTTCTTTCAGCGTCGACTCAAGAAAATTCCTTGTATACTTGGTCAGTAAGATAGGAATAGAGGAAAAACCCGACCAAATCGACGCTATCAATAAAGTTCATCCCCCTCAAATAGTAAGAGATGTACAGAAGCTCAAAGGAATGCTCGTTGCGCTCAACCGGATCATTTCTAAATTTTCAAAATAGTGCCAACCGTTCTTTCAATTGTTAAAAAGAAATAAAGGAGTAACATAGGACGAAGACTGCTCGAGAGTTTTAGAAGAACTCAAGGTTTACCTTAGTAGGCCCCATTTGCTTGTAATCCCTAAGGTAAATGATCTGTTGTACCTCTACCTAGTAGTGTCAGACCATTCTGTAAGCTCTGCCTTGGTATCTGAGAGAGAAGGAAGCCAACATCAAGTCTACTATGCAAGTAAAACTCTTTTGGAAGCCGAGCAAGGATACCTGCCATTATAGAAGCTCGCCTACGCACTGGTGATAGCCTCAAGGAAACTGAAGCATTATTTTGAGGCTCACTCCATCGTCGTAGTTACTTCACCCCCCCCCCCCCCCCCTCAAGGCTATTTTGAGGAAAGCATATCTCTTTATCCTACTATAGAAGTAGTTAGTCGAGCTCAGAAGGTTTGACATTCACTTTCAACCAAGAACAACCGTCAAGGGACAAGTCCTGGACGATTTCATTGCTGAGTTCACAGGGGAACAGCCTTGTGATCACCCCGAGACCAGTCATTCAAGGGAAGGCTTAAATATTTGGACATTATACGTTGATGGAGCCTCCAACTCAAGGGGGCAGGAGTATGTATCATGCTAGTAACTCCTGAGAATACAGTACTCGATCATGGAATCAGATTCGGATTTAAAGCCTCCAACAACGAGGCCGAATATGAGGCGCTGATCACCGGACTACGCAAAGCACAACTACTAGGGGTGAGGCAGCTTCAGGTCTTCGGTGATTTACAGCTAATTTCCAACTAAATAATCGGTGATTTCAATGCCAAGGATGAAATAATGACAACTTATCTCGCCATTGTAAAGGGATTAATGGCCAAATTCGATCAAGTAGATGTTCAACAGTTCCCCAGAGAGCAGAACAGTCATACAGATGCCCTAGCAGCTCTAAGCTCAGCAATAGACTCCAACTTGATAACGACAATCCAAATTAATTTTCTCGTGCAACCCAGTATTAATCAAACTACTGAATTACGGGACCCCAAACAAATTCTCTATATTCAAAAATCTCTGAGCTGGATGGATCCGGTTATAGATTACTTGTGAAATGATAAATTGCCAAGTGATAATAAGACAGCTCATCGGATAAGAGTCAAGGCCGCTCACTTTCACTTATCTCCTAAGGGTAAGTTGTATAAGAGATCCTTCAATGGCCCCTACATCTAATGCGTTCATCCACAGGACGTTGAGCAAGTTCTACACGAGCTTCATGAAGGAAGTTATGGAAGTCACGCATGAGAAAGGTCGATAGCCTTTCAAGCAATAAAGGAAGGATATTGGTGCCCGTACATGCAGAAGGATGCTGGAGTCTACGTTCAGAAGTGCAAAAAATGCCCAAAACACTCACCCATAGTCCACCAGCCTGTTAGTGACCTAAAGTCATTAACCATCCCGTGCCCCTTTGCCCAGTGGGGTTTGGACATCGTAGGTCCTCTGCCTACTATGACAGGCGATCGAAAGTATCTACTGGTTACCACAGACTACTTCACTAAGTGGATAGAGGCAGAACCACTAGCGAATATCAGGAATACAGGCATGATAAGGTTTATATGAAGAAACATAATTACCCGCTTCGGCATACCTAGGATAATCATTACTGAAAATGGGACATAGTTCGAGAGTGACCCCTTTCAAAAATTTTGCAACGGTCATGGAATCAGGCATTACTTCAGCTTTGTAGAGTATCCATAGAGCAATGGTTCCAACAAAAGAGTGATTGATGGACTATAAAATGTCTGGAATGGGCCAACGGAGCTTGGGCGAACGAATTGCCCCACATCCTTTGGGCCTATCACACCACCCCAAGGCGATCAACTGGGGAAACACTCTTTGCACTCACATATGGAATGGAAATAGTTATTCCACTATAAGTTGGTCTCCCTACCATGAAGTCTATGTTAGTCGACCAAGGTCACAATGATGAAGCGTTGATCACTGAAATTGACTTAGCCGACGAGCGGCGAGAATTGGCTCTAGTTAAGCTGGCATCTTACCAACAATAGCTAAACAGATAAAACAATCAGAAAGTCAATCCAAGGAAATTTCAGGTCGGAGACTATGTCCTAAGGAAAGTTCTTGCTAGTGATGTAAGACCATCAGATGGCAAGATAGAACCTAACTTGGAAGGACCATTCAAGGTGATAAGGGACGACCTACAAGGAGCCTACTACTTGGAAACGCTGGAGGGCAGGGATATACCAAGAGCTTAGAATGCAGCCAACCTAAAGAAATTCTACTTCTAGATCCCTTTATGCACCATTAGTTTAGGCAAATTTTTATTTACAAATTAATGTTTCTCTCTATTCCTGACTTTGATTAATAAAACTCGATTGGCCATGGAATTCTATATATGTTGGTTGTCCCAAGTATATTGTATTATATGCACCCTTTCCAAGTTAAATGCTTCACTCTTTTAACATATATTATAAAGAGCATGGATTACAGTAAGTTGGTTAACTTGCTCCAGTCGAAAGATCTCTTGATCTAGGCTGCCTCTTAGCCCTCATTATAGCCATTGTTTATAACTGTGGTCGCCTCTGCCACCACGCTCTTCACCTTCTCAGCGAGCCCTATATTCTCATTTATGACGGTAAGTTTGCTCGCCACAACTAACTCATAAGCCTCGTAGATTTCTTTCAGCTCCTTGGCTGCCTCATCCCTCTCCTTGACGAAAGAGGCCTCAGCCTCTGTGAGATCCCTCTCAAAGGACTTTTGGGCCTCCTGTACAGTCTTCAGGCTCCCCTCTAGCTCAACATTCCTCCTCGCCAACCCATCTCTACTACGGCGGAGGACGGTGTAGTCAAACATAAACTGTAAGAAGAAACAGATGTGAGATTTATAATACGAAGAAATAAAAGAAAAAAACAGAGAAGAAAGGAAATGGCCTTACCAAAGCAATACCCTGATCTGCCTTCAAGGCTAACTGGTTTGGACCCATCTTCGATGATCGTTCACGGTCTACCGTCAGTACTACTCTTTCGAGCATCACCGGAGAGAGTTGAGGGGCTAGAGCCATAGAGGACCCCTCAGCTGTAACAGCCACAGGTATAAGGGAAGCTTGTGCCTTTTTTGTTATTTCCTCTCCTTCACTTCTATCCTCTTCTTTCTTATTCTTCTTTTCCTCTTCTCTCTTCCTCTCTCCTTCATTCTCTCTCTCTCTCTCTCTCTCTCTCTCCCCCTCTCTCTCTCTCTCTCTCTCCCTTTTCTCTTCTTCCTCTCCATCTCCTTCTCATGAGCTGCGGTCTGAGAACCACTAGTAGTGTCCCCAGACCGTGTCTTTTGCATCTTCAACCTGTTGGACAACAGGACATCATCAACATCATCTTGGATCAAGTTTTTTCTTCTTAGGGGAGCCATGTGTTCCTCGCTAGAGCTCTCTGACCTGGAACCTCCTGAGCTAAAGCCTTCCTCGCTAGACCTCTCTCCATTAGACTCTTCCTCGTTGGATCCCTTCTTACTGTATCCACTACCACCTCTGCCCCCTACAGCAACACCATACTCTGTGCTTCTCTCCTCTTTGTCATCTAGCTCTAAGAGTGAGAGAGCACCTTCTTCCTCCTCTTCTTCCTATGGGGTGTCAAGATGAGGGACGAAATCTACAGGAGGAGCGATAAAGATAGAGGTGGTTTTCTTGTACTCCAGTAAAAAGGCAGCCGACCTGGGGTGTTCATCTTCTGCAATTGAGTCCCTTATCTACCAAACTTTGATTAACTCAGCAGCGCGGATTTCGTGGAGAGCAGACTCTTGATTATTGGACTTCGCTGAGAAAGAAAAGAAAGTATTAGAGGAAGAACACATTAGAGCAATAATTAAAAGGCAATGAGATTGAACAACAACCTATATATTCCTCCCCATAAGTAGGGATTCGAGGTCTCCTGTAACTTGCACCCCCTACTTGGGGAGGGAATTTCTAGTCCCCAGCAATAAATCCCTCAGACCAGTAGTCCTTATGAGAATCAGGTAGATTCACTACCAATACCCTATCCGGACTCCTCGCTTTCAAGTAAAGAAGACCAGAGCTGGTACGAGAAAAGGTATAACAAAAGCAGATTTTGACTAAACCTAAATTAGTGCCATAGAGTTGGTTTATTCTATGGATGCCATTTACAATCTTCCAAATGTTTGAAAAACACTAGGCTAGGACTATATCGAAATGCTAGAAGAAGTGTAAGAAAAGGCGATTTGGGAGAAAAGTTAAACCCCCTTCAGACAATAAAAGAATGTGAATCCAGTGGCCATCCTCAATATCGCGAACATTACGAGGAACAGGGGCATACTCAATATCCACCCAACCAGGAATATTATAACATTTCCTAAATTCTACCAGAGATTTGTTGTCTATCCTAGCCATGAGCAAACCCTAGCTATAGTAGAAAGAAAAATGACGAAAGGAAATACAGAAAAAGAAGAGATTGAGAACTTATGAAAAAGGTATCAAGCCAGGCATGATCAGAGACCACAGGTGAGTGAAGATGAAAAGCAAGAAATATCTTTCAAACGACGAAGAATGAGCTCGAAGGCAAGAATAAGCTTGAGAGCGAAGGACAATTTGGAAGCAAGAGGAAATACAGAGTAAAAGTGGCGAAGTGGATCATCTGAACGTCTCGATTTAAACCCCTTAATGATAGCACACGACAATAAAATAAGATTTTCCGCTCAAAACTATCGCAGAATGACGATTCACTCACATCTCAATATTAAAAATCACAACAGTGCCATCAAAAGCAGGCCAAAACCGCTATTTAAATTTTTTTAGCCCAATTGCGGCCTTAAAATTTTAGGAGAAATTATGGGTACCCTCTCGTCGAATAGGCCCATAAGAGTAGCGGCCAAGTGAGAATAAAAGGTACCCGGCCAAATTATGAGTTCTAGATGACGGTTAGAATAAAAAGATATGGCCAAGTCCATCCCTAAAATCTCGGATGAGATATTCAGGGGATACTGGGCTAACGTGTTGGTTACCGATACTCTCTTTTTCTGAACTGAATATATATTGTACCCCTGGTCCAGGGCAAAGGGCATGTGAAAAACTAACTCGAGAGTTACTTAATAAGAATAGTAGACCTCTCCGTGTACGTAAGCAATTGGTCGAATCACATATATTCTTGCATCGTGTGATTGTGATTGTGATTGTTGCTATTTCTTTCATATTGGTGATTGTTTTCCTTCATAAATTGTTTGTGTTGAGATTTTTGTCACCACATAACGTATTTTGATTTAATTCCCCTAATGTTTAGACTTAGACGTAACCCCTAGAATTGGATGGACATCAAGTTCCATTAAAAAAGCCTCATTAATTATATATTAACTTATCCCTTATTTTTTTGGACAAAAATACCCCCTTTCCATCTTTTTCCACGAGAACCCTAATTCGAATTTCAAAAACCCATCATATTTGCAACATACCACCACCATCACTAAGGCCTCGTTTGGGAGTTTGAGAGAGAAAAGAAAGGAAAGGAAAATTTTATTAGGAGAGAAAAGAAAAGAAGAGAAAGTTAATAGGAGAGAAAAGAAAAGAAGAGAAGAGAAAAGAATTTGGGAGAGAAAAGAAAATAATTTTCTTTCTTGCGTTTGGGAGTTTGGGAGGAAAATAATTTTTTTAAGAGGAAGAAGGAACAATTCATTAAAAAACTTTCCTTTCTCTCCATTTCTTTCCGATTTGGAAAGAAAGTTTTGGAGAGAAAGGAAGAGAAAGTTTTTTTAAAATTTTCCTTTCTTTTCTCTCCTTTGAAACTCCCAAACGAGAGAAAGTCACTTTCTTTCCTACTTAAACTCCCAAACGAAGGAAAGAAAACACACTTTTTCTTCCTTTCCTTTCTTTTCTCTCCAAAAATAGAACTCGCAAATGAGGCCTAACCACCAACACCAGTCATGGTTGCGAACCATCATCTCCTTATCTATTATCCAACTCGTAATCCACCATCACCAATAACTAATCTGCTGGCAAAACCCAATAAACCAACAAAACACCTAACACAGTCACACCACTATCTCTAACCACCATCGACGTAAGACTACCTCCATATCCTTACAACATCAATAACTTTTTCATTAGTGTGAAGGTAATTAAAAAAAACACCACCACTGTCATTAATGTCACTAGAATAAAACTTACAATCTGTTATTTGATTTTATTCACGCTCTCATCCACTAACCAATCCTTTATCATGAGATTCTTTGTCGGACTATTTGTTGTCGATCTCAAAGATCTTGGAGAATCAAAACTCCGTCTCAAAATTGGTTGCAGAATCAAAACTCTGTTATTCAGTGGCAGACTTATGAAGTAAAATTGGCTGTAAAATTTTATATGACGATTTAATTATTCTTTGGTACTTAAAAACCTTTCGGATCGACCAATCTTGTCTTTTACAGCTTCACCGCATAAACTGCAAATCCATTTTCTATGATGCAGATTTGTCTATGAGACACAATCGTGTTTCTGAGACTTTTATTCCTACAATGGCGATTTTTAAAGGGAGACCATAGGAGTTCATGAGGTCTTGAACTGTGAATATTAATAAAGCGGAATAAGATAGTGGTTCTGAAACAGTAGTGAGGGTATCTTGAAATTCGAATTAGGATTATTGGGGAAGTTGATGAAGAAGGGGTTACTTTTGTCCACAAAATATAATGAGGTAAGTTAAAATACGAATTGAGTCTATATATATTCTACTTTTAAAAATGAGTAAATTACTTTTTTAGTTTCTAAACTATCACGGTTTCTAATCTTTTATTTGCCTCGAGTTAGTCCCTAAAGTATGTTATTTATTTTAAAAAGGGGACTCTGTCCATTTGGGTCGTTAAATGTTAACAAAATTTTATTAAATACCTCTTTTACCCTTATCCTCTTATTTTACGCCCAATAACTGTTTTGACATAAATCAAAACAATGTCTATACACTTGTGCATTTTATAAAACTGCATAAAAATTAGTCATTTTATGCCCAATACCTGTTTTACAAAAATAAATTGTTTTAATTTAATTTTAATAATTAAATTTTTTTTGGCAAAAAACCTGTTTTACAAAAACAAATGTAAAACTTGTTTTACAAAAATAAACTGTTTTAATTTAATTTTAATAATTAATTTTTTCTTTATAGAAAACCTGTTTTACAAAAGTAAATGTAATAACCCGTTTTACAAAAGTAAGCTATTTTAATTTAATTTTAATAATTACAAAAGACCTCCTTTAAAACATTTTTTTTATTTTACAGAAAACTATTTTTAAAACATTTTTTTTATAAAAACATTTAAAAGTGTTGTTTCTTAATAGTGAAAAAAGAGTTTATTTTTGTAAAACTATTTTTTACTTTTATTAAAGAGTTTTTAATTAAAAAATAGATTAGTTTTTTATATTTATAAAAAGTATCTTATTGATAAAAAAAAAAAAGCTTTTAAAAAGCATCTCATTAATAAATGTCTTATATGACAACTAAAAAACTGACTACAACTAAAAAAAACTGATTTGTTATAGATTTTTTTTTTTAAAATGTCTTAATATGACTACAACTAAAAAAAAACTGAATTGTTATAGATTTTTATCCAAACTGTTTTTTATGAACAACTTTTTATACCCTCTATAAACATGACTACAACTTTTTTTATGAACAACTTTGTTTTTATGAACATATTTTTATTAACAATTTTTATTTTATGAACAACATTTTTTTTATGAATCGCTTTTTATAAACAAATTTTTATGAACAAATTTTTTTTAAAATGTCTTATATGACTACAACTTTTTTTTTTCAAACTTTTTCGTTAACATTTTTTTATAACCTTTAAATTTTGTATGACTAAAAGAACTGAATTTTTTAAAGAACAAATTTTTTGAAACTTTTTAATATACAGTTTTTTCATAACCTCTAAATTTTAAATGACTTAATTAATTGGTTTTTTTTACAAACGTAAAGACCTGTTTAATTTTGATAAACGTAAAGACTTGTTTTTTTTTCCTTTCAAAAAACCTCTTTATTTTTACAAACGTAAAGACATGTTTAATCTTAATAAACATAAATACGTGTTTTTTTTGGCAAAAAACTATTTTTTTTTTCTTCTATTTTTTTTTTACAAAAAACCTATTTTTTATATAAATAGAATACATAATAGATGTATATAAATATATAACTGTTAATATATATAACAGGTATGATGAACTGAGGGTATATATATATATATATATATACACTCTTAAATGTGTGTGTGTGTGTGTGTCTGTGTGTGTGTGTGTGTGAGAGAGAGAAAGAGAGAGAGAGAGAGAGAGAGAGAGAGAGAGGAGGTGGAGGAAGGAAGGAAGTGAAAATTAGTTGGTTTAAATGAGGAAAATTGAGGGTAAAATGGGTATTTGACAATATATATATATATATATATATATATATATATATATATATATATATATATATATATATATATATACACTCTTAAATGTGTGTGTGTGTGTCTGTGTGTGTGTGAGAGAGAGAGAGAGAGGAGGTGGAGGAAGGAAGGAAGTGAAAATTAGTTGGTTTAAATGAGGAAAATTGAGGGTAAAATGGGTATTTGACAATTTTTTGTCAAAGTTTTAACGGCCTTTTGGACGGAATCCCCGGTTTGAAACAAGTTAGATAGTTTAAGGACTAACTTGAAGCAAATAAAAGATTAGGAACCATTTAAATTTTTTTGTGATAGTTTAGGAACTAAAAAAGTAATTTACTCTTTAAAATTTATGGATTATTTATTTCCTGGAGTACATTTGTTTACAATATTTTGTGCTTGCGGTATGTTAATTACCATTATTTTTTTATGGGTGTTATTATAACGGTTGGGCTTAACTTTCGTCAGCGAGAGGGGTGGCAATTCGGGTTAGTCGTGTCATTTTCGGGTCACATTGATTTTGATTTGAGTATAAATTTTAAGTACTCTTAAATCTATACAAGCTAATCGTGTCATGTTCGGGTCAGTTTCGGGTTATTACCGTAAACGGGTTATCGTGTCAAAAATTGCCAGCTCCACCATATAAACTCAATTACCAATATTATTCTTGTTTATAATGAAGCATGTACCCTTTTGTAAATATAAACGATATTTATTTATATAAATTATTTTTCAATTTTATATATATATAAAATTAGGATCTAGAACGGACTCATTTAACGGACTTCTCAACGGACTTTTGTCCTTTTCCCAAAAAGTGGTCCCTTTGTGGTCCCAAAGTCAACGTCATCCTACTCCCTTATGGTTCCCTCTTATCTTATAGAAAACCCTTTTAAGACCATACATTTAAAAGATTTATAATTTAGACCCAAAATTGGTATCAAACCTTTAAGAGTTTTAGAATCTCTCCAAATTCTGACCTAATCCCAATTGTGGTATCAGAGCTAAGACGCTCCTTTTCGACTTATAGTAATAAGACTTTAATGCCCTTGGGATTTATCCCTCGCATTTACAAAGATATTTTTGGAATTAATCCAGATTACCAACCTATACCCATAACTGATTTAGACCCAGAAGGTTGTTTAACCTCACACATAGACGGTTGTTCACACACTGAACACATCCCAGCCAAACACACATATAATAGACAAGTTACTGCCAGTACTATTAATAACATAATAGATCAAAATAAGTCTATACTTCTTATTTTAAGACAATTAATTAAAGACACTCAAACCTTAAAAACAAAGTTAAAAAATATCTCTAAAAGAATACATGAAATAGATAGCCAAATTCCAATAGACCTTGTACAAGTATTACAAGACATAAATATTAAGACTAATCATATAGAAGTCCTTAACAAATACATTTTAGAAATTAAAACTTTGACTAAAAATCAAGAAAGTGAGTTAATTAAACTCACCAAAGAACAAGCTAAACTGATTCCTAGATTAGACAATTATCTACCTAATGGAAATAGTTAGATCAGATTGGAATGAGGTACTTAGAGACCTCTCAATTCAGACCTTAGCAGATTTTTACCAAAGAATTTTGGAAAAGATAAATGATGATAGATTTTATTATAAGATAAATGAAAATAAGATTACTAATGCTGCTAAAGCATCAAGACTTATACTTAAAAGATTAAATTTAATCTCGACATCAATAGCAGCTACTCAAGACTATAATAGTAGCTTTGTTAAAGACTTACAATTAGATTTAAAGGCTAAGACATAAGGATTAACCACCTTCTATACATACTTTGTTAAATTCCAACAAAATTTAGCTAATTATCTTAACAATATAGAAAGCCATAACTTATCCAAAATGGATAATATTGTTAATGAACTTAGACTAAATATGACACAAGCAAAAGAAAAATATGAAGAAATTATACAGGGAATTAAGGTTATATATAATAAACCTTCCCAAGCAGAATTAGACTCTCCATTTATTTTAACACGTTTAGATAAAATAGAAAAAACTGTAGAAACTATAGAAGTTAGAATGGCACAAAAATTCGTGCAACGACAAGAAAAAGATGATGAGGTAAAAGACTATATTGATAAGATTGCTAATTCTCTTGTCAATAATCTTGCTAAACATAATGAAGATATTAACAATAATGCAAGAAACGAGAATAAGACCTTTAAAGAAGAAATCCTTAGAGAGATAAAGAGACTA
The DNA here is from genome assembly GCA_949130495.1 of Sambucus nigra. Lineage (NCBI taxonomy): Eukaryota > Viridiplantae > Streptophyta > Magnoliopsida > Dipsacales > Adoxaceae > Sambucus > Sambucus nigra. The sequence goes on from OX422215.1 coordinate 545,330,202, forward strand.
AAAGATTATTCAGACTCTTTAGAAATAATTGAAAAAAGACTTAAACAAAAATAGGTAACCACCTGTAACTTTAGAGAATCTCCTTATATAGAAACTAAAGAAGGAAAAATAATAACTAGAAGAATTATAAATGATGGATTAGATAAGACTAGTAAGATAGTTAGCCCTATCCCAAATATTGAACATAGTAATTTTATGCTCCAAAGACTTAAAGATTCATCTTCCAATGTCAGAACATGGTGGAAGGAGAGAAATTTCACCAATCCTCTCCAATGGAAGGAATGGGGTGAAGTTGACTGGAAGATCGTCGAAGATTCCATACACATTGGATAACTTCCAGCAGTTAGATACATAGACTTGTTTAAAGAAGGAGCCACTCCTAAGACTCCTAATTATAACATGACTTATCATTGTAGAAATCATGTGTTAGATAAGTCATATACCGAGCTTCAAGTTTTTGACTCAAAATGGCTAAGAGCAAGAGGAACTGATAGGAAGTTCCAGTTCCTAACCTTTGGACCCTTTCAAGCAAGAATCCAGACCTCAAAATAATATCAACATATTATGTTGTTTAATAGATAAAAGATGAAAAGATTTTGAGAAAAACCTTATTGGGATAGCCTAATTTGAAATGTCAGACAATATAGGATACTTTAATGTCATTCTGGTATTTACAGTAACCGTAGACACAGCCAAACAGTTTGAGATAATCTTATATGCTATTGTCTATGAAGACTATATTATCCCAGATGCTAATATAAATATAGAATTCGAAAGCTATGTGAAATTCTCCCAACTCCCCTATGAAGGAATGCAATCAGGAATTCCTAGCGGTAGACTTACTGAAGAAATATTAGTTAGAACCAATAATTTAGACTACAATCATAGTTATAATATTAGGGATACTGGATCTATGAAAGAAAAAGCTAAGACACTTTGGCAATTGCCAGAATTTCAAGAAACTAAAACTATACAGACTAAACATTTATTTATTAATCAAGACGATGTCACTGGAAATATTACTATCCAGTTTGGTCCTCCTAAGATTATCAATAAGAATATCCGGACTGAAGAAATTGGATTTAGGAATATGAGAGAAGCCATAATCAATGATCCTTTAGAAGGATAATATAGTAGTAAGGCTAGTTCTAGTTTACTAAGATAAGCTCCATTAATTATACTTGGGAGATCATTTGAAAAAAAAGACCTAGTTAGAGAAAAATCTAGAATCCAAAACTTTAGACATGAACCCTCTGAATTAGACATGAAGAAATTTAGAGAACATCTTAATAGAAGTCATTATGTTAGGATCCAAGAAAGAGATAGATTTAACATGATTGTCCAAGACCATATATTAAAATTAAAAGAATCTAAGAATACTAAAGAACTTCTTAGAAACCTAAGACTAATGAAAGAGGGAGAAGAAAGATTAATATCAGCTACACGAGTAGGTCCTAATAAACAAAATATAAGAACTAGTAGTAGGCTAGATAATGCTCCTAGACTTTTTAGTAAACCAATAGGAATAAATATTCCTGTATACTCAAGCACTGTAGTAAAGACCAAACCTGATTACATAAAAGACTTTCCAAATAGTGACAAGAGTTTTACTCCTATTAAGACTATGGAAAGTCAAGCCATAAACCCAGTTGGGATATATCTTAATATAGACAATGTTCAAGATAGGAGGAAAGCCTTAGATGAATGGCATAATCAGATGAACACGTGTTTTGCATATAATGAACAATGGGATGCAAGTTCATGTAAACAATACGCTGAGTAATCCATTAGAGGTATTGCAAAAGATTTAGATAGTTTAAGAAAAACTAAATGAAGAATCCCTAGCTAAGATTGAGAAAATGAAAGAAAACTTAGAAGAAAGAACAATTAATGGATATATTCAATTATTCACTTCAGAATTCATTGGAGCTGGACATTTAGCTCATATCAATGAACAAGACTCAGTAAAAACTAAGTTAGCTCTCCTTAGCATTAGTAAATTATATAAGATCAATGAATATAACAATAATTATGAATAACTATATTACCAAATTAAAGAATTTGGAGAGACCTTAAAAGATGAATATTTTAGAAAGATACCGGCCATTGGACAAATCCTAATTAATGAATATAGGAATTGGTCAGGAGTAGCTGGAGTTAAGAATAACTGCCTTGGTGAAAGAATCAATTTTGCCAAAGACTATATCATATCTAAAAGACGAGATATAACTCAAGGAAATTTGATAGAAGAGACTTTCAAACAGATTCCTTCAATTAAAGACAAGAGATATTGATCTAATCCAATGGGGATGTGGCAATGAATCTGAGAAATTAAAAAAGAAACTAGATTGGAAGCAAAGGAAGTTTAAGGCTAGACCTTTAGGTCTTTCAAAGAAATATAGCTTTAAACCATCTACTACCTTTAGAGAAAGGAACTCTAGAGTTAAGAAAAATAGATTTAACCAAAGACGATATTTTAAGAAGAACTCCAGTAAATATAAGAAGGTTCCTAATTATAAAAAGGAAAAAGAAGTAGCTCAATCTAAGACTGCTACCAAAGAATGTTGGACTTATGGCAAAGAAGGACACTTTGCTAAAGACTGTCCTAATAAAAAGGATAAAGAAAGTATTAAGATTATTAATACAATATTAGACTTTGCAGATCAAGAAGAATTAGACCTTCTATATCCTATAGAAATATCGGATATAGAAAATGATGATAATACTAGTATCTATAGTGCATACACAGATAGTGATTCGGAAGACTATAATAGTGATACTGATGAGTATGAAGACTCTCAGGATACTCAAGACTTATATATGATGTAGATTGATAAAGAAGATCAAGGAGAAGATTATATAGACTTTGAAGAAGTTTGGTATAAATGTGTATTTAGCTCCTTTTTAAAGAAAAGATGGACAATTAGTAAGCCTAAATTACTAACATATATACCTAGATGTTACTTTGATGAAAAACATTATTACACATTTGAAATGAAATGCAGCATGAAAGACTTTAGATGTGTAGAATGCTTTGAGACTATACAAATATAATTATTTATGGTTTGTGTTGTTTGCCAATTACACTACCATGAAAATTATTAGAGAACTAGATACAGAGCAATTTATACTAACCAGTATGATGCTCAAATAGACCGAGATATTAAAACTTATTACCAAGGCATTGATAAAAATTTAGCCAAAAGATATTAAGAAAATGAAGACTTAAAGGGAAAAGGAATTTCTTATGATTTAGGAGAATACTTCTTTGATAATAGTACAGAAGATTTAACATCACTAGATTTTGTAGGCAAACCTCAGAAAGGAATATCTATTTTAGAAAAAAATAATTTAGGAATTTCTACTAAACCACATGCTTGTTTTGTAAAATTGTTTCAGAGTATTTATAAGGCTAATGTCTTCCCTGAAAATTATTTTCTAGACAGTAATCAAGAGATCCATGGTAAGGTAGCTAATGGAGAATCATTTACCTTATATTTTCAGACTATTTCTATTTATTTTAAATTAGAAAATCAGACCAATAAAATCGTTAATCATCTGTTTTGGATAATGGATCCTTATCCTAGTTTCACGGGAAACATTATTCTAGGACAAGACTTTATTAGTAAATATCATCCTTATACTCAGTATAATGATAAGATATTAATTAGTGATAAAGAGGAATTTAATATTAAAGCCCCTCTAATAGATCATAAGACTGCCTTTGACCTTATGCAGGTCAAACCCAATTATAGACCAATAATACATCAGAGTTCTTCAGCTGAGCATAGTGGGACTACACCTACGAACCAACAAGAAGCCTTAGAGATATCTAAACCCTTACAAAAAGATTGTAAGTGTCCATACCAAAAGTGTTATAAGCAAATAGCGATTATACAACAAGAAATTTTAGATCAAGCCTAGCAAACCTTATTAAAGGTTGAAGCCATATCCTAACAGAAGAAAATGGATATTGAAGTAGAAAAGGAAAAATTAGGTAATTAGCAGAGCCTACTTTAGGAGAAAATCCCATTGCTAAGTGGAAAAAAGATCTAAGCTATTGTGAAATTTTCCCCATTAACCCAGATGCCACTATTAATGGTGGAACCTATAAAAAAGGATATTCATAAGAAGACGGAGAATAATTTAAAAAAGACATCGATGAAATGCTTAAGATAGGCATTATTAGAGAAAGTAAAAATAGACATAATAGCCTTGACTTCTATGTTCAAAATGAATCTGAATGAAAAGGAGGAAAAATACGTATGGTTATAGATTATAGACAACTAAATAAAAATTGTGAATTTGATTCTTATAAGATACCAGATAAGAATAATCTAATCAATTTAATTGAAGACAAAATTATATTCAGAAAGTTTGATTGTAAGTCAGGCTTCTGGCAAATTAAGATGCACCCAGACAGTATTACATAGACAACTTTTAGTGTGCCCCAAGGAAAATATGAATGGCTAGTAATGTCATTTGGATACTTGAATCCTCCTCAAGTATTTCAAAGAAGAATGTATAATATATTTAGACCATATTCATAATTCTGTCTTGTTTACATAGATGGCATTCTTGTAGCCAGTAAGACTAAGATAGAGCATGTAAACCATCTCAAAAAAATTATTTTAGAATTAGATAAACATGGTATTATTATTTCTGAAAAGAAAATGAAATTGTTTCAGACTGAAATAGATTTTGTGGGAATGCATATTAATAAGGGAAAAATATCCTTAGCTAAACACATAACCAAAAAGATTCTTGAGTTTTCAGACCAACTCAAAGATAGAAAATAATTACAATCATTCTTAGGATTACTTAATTGTGCTGCAGACTTTATTAAAGACCTTGCTTCAAAAAGACAAAGCCTAACTTCCAAATTAAATTGAACAGACAAGACTAACCCTTTTTATTGGACTAAAGATGATTTTGAAGTTATAAGACAGATTAAAGAAGTAGTAAAAAATATCCCTTTACTTGAACTTCCCAATACAGAAGACCAATTTATAGTAGAAACAGATGCATCTGATAAATAATGGAGAGTAGTATACTTTGCCATTGATCATCAGAAAAAAAAAAAAACTTCATAGATATAGTTTTGGAACCTTTATTAATCCAGAAACAAGATACACTGCCCATGAAAAAGAAGTTTTAGCTATAGTAAGGGCAATAAAAAAATATGTGCTTTTTCTTAAATCTAAACATTTTACTGTTTATATTGACTCTTCTTATGCAGTAAAATTTAGAGACTTAGACTTGTCCAAATCAAGGACTAATAGACTTATAAGATGGCAACAATTGCTTAATGGCTATGACTTCTCCGTTATACATACTAAGGGAAGTAAAAATACCATTCCAGACATTATGTCAAGAGAACCAATGCTTGCAAACACTAATATGATATCATATTTTATGTTGGAAGAAGAAGACCTAAACATCATGAGTTCCTTTGGAACAAATAGAATGAACAAAGAAGATGTTGTAGACTATCTTAGTAGCGTAAGACCAAATGCTGGTGTAACGCAAAGACATACTCATATTCAATACTCTCAAAAAAGATAAATTCTAGAGAACTTTGATGATATCTTAGTTACTCCTAGAAAATCTAGACATGAGATTGTTTACCAGAATAGACTTATTAGGAAGATGTATTTTCCCTAATATAGACCAGACTTAATTAAATTTAGATGAGAATTTTCAGATGATGAGAATGCTCTTATAGATGCCCTATGGTAGAATGTAAAGAATACACTATGGGTAGAATTCAAGAAGAATTTAGTAGCCGTTACCAGATTCATGAGAACTCAAAGACTTGCTGTCATACCCCAAACCCAATATCCATACTAATCGTTTGTTATTAGAATAATTGGATCATAATCTCGAGCCCATTGAAAATTTAATTCCTTTATCAATATTTTTTTTTGCATAATGAACATAATATTATTCTTGTGCCATAACGAAGTCAACATCATAGTCATAATTAGAGATTATACAATACTACGATTAACTATGATCAACTCAATCCATACTAAATCAATATATACAATGCGTGAGTATATCAAAATCTTCAGTGTGACAACGATAAAATCTCCATACTTAAACCCCAGCTCTTCTAACGGTGCAACTCTCAAAGTTACCGGTCATATATTATCCTAGATGGCAGCGTACAAACCTGAAATTGTTAAAATATAAGCCATAAGCATTAAGCTTAGTGAGGTACTCCTTTCCTGCAATAGAATAACAATTCTATATCGAATATGTGAATATAAAATCTGAACAATCCTGCTCATTGGCAATAACAAATCATGGATCATAAGATCCAAATAATTCTGCCCGTTGGCAATAACAAATCCTGGATCATAAGATCCAAATAATTCTTCCCATTGGCAATAATAAATCCTGGATATTTGAATATCTAAACAAATCCTGAATACCGAAGTATTCAAACCAATCTTGGATCATGAGACCCAAACAAATCCTGGATATTTTAATATCCAAACAAGTCCTGAATACTGAAGTATTCAAACCAATCCTGGATCATGAGACCCAAAAAAATCCTGGATATTTTAATATCCAAATAAATCCTGAATACCAAAGTATTCAAACAAATCCGCTCTTAGAGCTATATTCATATTTATATATGAAACAAATCATAAGTACACTCACCTTGACAGTTTAACTGGCTTTTCCCTTGCCTTTATCCGGTACTTGTTCAATCAGCTCTTCTTCCCTTCCTATCATTCTTACAATATTAGTATCATCATAAGAATATTAATAGTCCAAAGAATAACTTCAATCATAACTCAATTCATAAGCATCATATTATTCAATTCAAATCATTCATTATAAATGAAGTCCCATCTAGACTCAGCATCTGATATCTAACATATTCAAATTGCAGCCCAAATCTTCTTTAATTATTCTTGGTAATCCAATCCTTATCATATCATGTTCCCAACACAAAAGATGGAACATAATTCTGAGTTTCCTAGAGCAAGATATGCCTATTTCTTTTCCACATAGCAAATCTGCCCTATAGGCTCTTTTATCGTTCATTCAATTTCCAAGAATTTTCATAATTTTTCTACATCATAAATTTCTATGATATTTTACCCAACATCATTAAAAATATTTAACAATACATAATTAAAGTTTCATAATTTTTAAGGTTCGTTTGCTATGTCAAGCAAAACATCGAACACATGGCGGGCATACTTTCACCCTTAGGGTAGATTTCATACCCGAACTTCAAACTCTCACCAAAGACACATTTATTGGTATTTTAACATGATTTTAGGATATTTAATACACATATGAGTCCAGGTTAATCTCCAATTTGAATCAATCAATTCCAGTAAGTATAGAGAAATATATAGAAGTTTGAATAAACAAAGTTCCTAAACAAAATAATCTCAAGGGTTTACACATTCAAGTTTACTTAAACTTGCATCTATCCATAAGTACATATCAAGACATGGAATTTCAGTAAACAAATAATTATTTCAATCATTTAAATAAGTAATACAAAGAAATAAACAAGATTTATGGATGAAAATACCTTAGGGGCTTTTACGTAATTTCTACGGATTTTTCTCCAATTTTCTCCTCACTTTTTCTTCCTAACTTCTTAATTCTCTTTCTTTAAGCTTAAAATCTTTCATGGCTGAATTTGGATGAATAAGGAGATAGTTATAAGGGTTTGAAGTCGGCCAAAACCAACCTCCACCTCCAACCAATCAATTTAAGACACTTATTGGGCATAAAGGACAAATTTCCACTTAAATGAATGGACAGATTTACCCTTCGTTGGTAATTTCAGTATAACCTCTTACTCGGACCTCCGTTTCACACACCGTTTGTTGTGTCACAACCCTAACTCACCTGTCTACAAATATCTAGCTTTCACCCCAAGTCAATTATTATTTTATAAAGTTCAAACTAGCCTTAAAACATGAGCATTCCTACCGAAAACTTCAAAATCTCACATTCGTAACTAATTCATTTTTCATGCTTTATGAAGCTAGGATTATACTAAATATAATGACTTAACATTATATATACTAATAACATGTTATCCATATCACATAGTCTAATCATGATTTAAACATAATTTATCGTAATTATATTCGGGTTGTCACACTTGCAGTTACTCAACTTAGTGGTATTGCTACTCCTAGACCTCAGACTCAAATGTATGCTCAGACTCTTGGAGAATCAACTAAAATTAGACCAACTGATAATTTTTGTTATCAGAAAAAGACCTTTAAGACTAAGATTGTTATACCATTTGGTCATAATAATCTTTCAATTTAGAAGATTGTCAGAAAGAAGCTAATAACATTATCGAACATTTCAATATGTTATTATCAGAGAGTAACGGATATGCCTTAATGATTAGAGATTTCTTCAAAGACGTTTCAAAAAAATTTCTTTTTAAAAAAGTAGATATAGCCCAGATAACCTTAGAAGACTATGGGTTCATTGGAATCGTCCAGATAAAGATATTAAAGACTCTATTGCTCTTGGAAAAATAGTCCATGAGTATGTCAAGAAGGTAGAAGACTTTCTTCCCCTATTTGTCAGGATCTACCAGATTGCTCCAAGTTCCTGTAAAGGAATGAGAGTTAAAGGATTTAAACTCATTAGATTTTCCAATTATTCATTTGAAGACGTTGAGATTCTGTCCGAAGACGAGACTAAAGATCTAATTGTTAATAAGTCCAAACTACAGATGGCCCAAGCTATGGAGATGATAGAAATTATGGAACTGTTAACAGGTGAAGACAGATGGTACACTGCATACCATAAAGAAGACCTCATTATCCAAGCTGATGAGACATTCAATGGAAGGCTAAAAAATAAGCTAAGGATATGACAGAGATAGCTTTGTCAGCTAGCCTTAGAGGGGTAGGCCTCATTGATGAATACTTCAACAATAATGCTCAACCAGACGAAGATAAAGACAAGGTAAAAGAAGACAAAGATGGGGTAGAGAAGGGTCTCACCCTACTCAACGAATTAGCAAAGACTGAAGACTCAATTATTTAGACTGCTTTCTATAAAGCAAATAATTCTTTACAATCACAAGACGATGAAAACCTGCCCCACATGGGCCATTTGATAAATCCTCCTGCCAGAATTATTAGTAAAAGACAAAGATACTTTCGATCAAGAAAAGACTTTAATAATTGTATTTATTTAAACCGGTTAGCTTTTAGCCTCCGATTGCCAGCCAAATGTAGTGCCTTTATGATTATAAAAGGGAGCGTCCAGTTTGTAAAAGGAGAGGGGAGAGAGAGTGAGTAAGCTTAGAGAGAATGATATGTACATGAGTGAGTAAAACCTCTCATAGTTAGGGGAGATGAGAGAGTTGTATTTACTTATGATATGCAATAAAAGTATTTTCTTTTTCCAGAAATCTCTTATGTTGAGTTATTATTATTCTCCAATTATCTCTAACTTTTTGTTCATAGAGGACTATTGTGTAAAACCTATGGTGTAGAAAGTAGGTGTTATATTGTCGAACCGTCGTTAGGTGACGATTTGCCAAGAGCCGTTAGCCAGGTGGGCGTTAGGCGCGGTGGCGTACAGGTAGAAAATGGGTCCAATGCCAAAATAGTAGATTGAGGTGTGGCACATGAAGAGAAAGTTGAAGGAGGCCGAGATCGAAGAAGAATAGTAATAAAGTTGAAGAGACGAAAGAAAGAATATAAAGATATTGCAGACCAGAACGAAGGTATAAACTCTGTAAGGACATTGTCCGTCACAATTTAGTATGTCGTATACCGCTACAAGTTGCTACAAAGTCGTCAAAGGATTGGGAAGCTTACATTTACAAAGATGAATCTGAATTTCAAGACGGCTTCAACATTCAAGCCCAACAAGGATGAATTTGGTAAAATGTGTTTAAAGTTCCATTAATATTTTACATTAAAAGTGTTGGGATATTTTTTTATAAAAAATTAAAATGATTTTTGAAATAATTTTCAAATAGTTTTTAATTTTTTAAAAACATAAAAGGTTTGGATAAATACTCCTGATCCCATAAATAGTTTTGGTCTTTAAGGATTCCAATTTATTTAATATTTGAAAGTTTTTTTTAATGGATCAGTGACTGTCGTTCAAACGACGTCACATCTCGTTCAAATAAGATGGGGTCTCGCTCGAACGACGCCGTCTGTCGTTCGAACGACAAAGCGTTTTCAGCCGACACGTCACCGCCTTGATTTTTAATATAAATAAGGGTGTCAGGTTTATGATTTTCGTGAGGAGAAAAATTATTTTTTGACATAATACGTTTTTCTATTCTCCAACCATATTTGAGGGTTCAATATTTTATTTTAAAATTCATAGTCCCAAGTACTTTGTGTGAGTTTTTTTGTGGAACCCAAAAGCATAGTTTACTACTGTTCATACTTTGTGGGGATATCTCTACAACCGAGGGCTGCGAGCTATTGTGGAGTGAGTCTCAACGGAATTTTGTGACTGCGTCTCACGAGGGAGTGCTGCAGTGTTCCTGAGTTGAAGACTGAACTGCAGTTCATGTAGGTTCGCTGCGTGTGGACTTATTGCTGATGACATCGACTGACACCTGCGGGTATTCGAGTGTCAAACTATATTTCATTGTTATCCGATATAAGTTACGATTTACAATTATAGTGAAATAAAAAGGTTTTGCTCTGCGGGGATTTTTTCTGAAATTTGTGTCGTATATTTTACTTATGCTGGTTTGACACATGCACGCATGTAGTTGATTGAGTTTAAGGGCTGAATTAATTTGATTCATAAAGTGACTCTAATTAAATAAGTTTGTGATTGGAATTTGCGAATCTATTTAAATCTTTATCACACGTATGGCATTCACATCCGCAAAAATTATGTGATATTGAGTTTTAAAAAAAATTTGGTTTTTGAAAATTTGTCGCAATGTTTTCAAACGAAAACTTATATAGTTGGTTGCCAATTTTTGACGAGTCTAATTATGCTTACTGGAAAGCCCAAATGAAATTCCATTTAAAAGCAATCGATGAAAAAGTTTGGGTCATTTGTGAAAGAGGTTGAATTCCTCCTCTGTCACCGTAAATAATGTCACGAATTTAAAATCTGTGTCAGACTGGACTGAGGATGAGTTTAGGTGGAGAACTTATAATTCACGTGGTCTTAGTGCAATTTCTAGACACGTCACCCCTGACGAGTTCCGACGTATTATGACGTGCACCACGTCTAAAGAAGCGTGGGATATTCTACAACTCACCCACGAAGGCACTAACGCGGTCAAAGAGTCTAAAATTCAAAATTTGACCACTCAATTTGAGATCATCACCATGCTAGAGACCGAGTGTTTTGAGGACTTTTATGCATGCTTGTCCGACATTGTCAACACTAGTTTTAATCTTGGTGAGCCGATTCCTGATGCACGAGTGGTTAAAAAGATTTTAAGATCGCGCCAAAAAGTTTTATCCCTAAAGTAACTGTTTTGAATACCTTAGTAAATTTGAATCTTTTGAAATTAGAAGAGTTGGTAGGAGACCTACGAAATTCACATGTTTTCCTACACTGTCAAACCTAAGGATAGGGGGATAGTGCTTAAAGCCCAAGATAAGAAAAATAAAGTGAGTTTTTGTGAATCCGAGTCTGAGTTTGATATGACCCTGCTTGCAAAGAATTTTAAAAAAATTCTCCACTTTTTAAAATAAAATTCTTCCAATAAAAGATTTTTGGAGAAAAATAAAAAGAAAGACAAGGCCAAAGAAAGCGTTGAGAAAGAGAAAGAGGGTGAAGAAAAGTTTGAAAATTTAAAATGTTTTGAGTGTGAGGGGGAAGGACACAAGTCATTTGAGTGTCCCACTAGACTTAGGAGAGAGGAAAAGAAAGTTGTCATGCCAGGCACCCTGAGTGATAGTGAGGAAGATGTGAATGATTCTGAGGATGGGTCTTCACAAGGAAGGTGTATTGCCTTTTTAGCCTGTCATGCGAGGACACCCACTTTGTCCCACATAGATGAGGACACTTGTGCACGTGATACCCCCGAGGAGATTTTGAGTGTTTCTAGCGAGTCTGAGAGCGAGTGCGCTAGTGATGATGAGAGTGAGCTTCAGATTGTGTTTCGAGAGTTTTACGCCGAGACCTTAAAGACTAAAAATTTGAATAACAAATTGGGTCTCTAGGTGAAAGATTTGTAGATAGAGAGAGATTGATATTTGAAAGGAGTTTGAGGTCAAAGCAAGTCAACTCGAGAAAGTAAAGGTTTATTTGAGTGAGCAGTTGATTGCTTTGAATAGGGAAAAGAGTGAGCTTATATCCCCCGTGTCACAATTAGAGACATATCTTAAGCACGCCCTGGAGGCTAAAATCACTTTAGAGAACGCATCTAAAAAGGTGGGAAAGATAGTTCTCAATCCTGTTTTGGGGAGTGGTAAGAGTTTAAGAATAAGTCATGACGGTGCGTCTTCTTCTTTTGTTGCACCCGAGTCGGTTCCTACTTTAGAGTTGGATTCACATCACTCGTGACTCTACCCACCTAGGCATCCTATACCTGTTAGGAGAACGCGTAGGAGACATTTTGAGAGAGGTGTACCTAGGCCGGTTTATGTTTTCTCCCATCGCAAAAAGAGACGACACCTTAGGGAGTTTTGTTTTAAATTGGGTTATGTGTCACGCTTTGCTCATACACATGTTTGCACACATGCACCCACCCATGATAATTTGCTTGCACAGAATGATGGAGAGTTTGCACATATTCGAGAGCAAGTAAAGTTTTTGGTCAAGACTTCTCATGATTTGATGGAGTTGTTTCAAAAGATCTCACCATCTTTGGAAAACTCCATCGTACCTACCGGCTGAGGTCTATACATGTTTGCTAGCATAGGGTGTTTAGCATGATATTATATTATGCCTATTGCTAGTATGTACCATTTGTTTTATACTTAGTTAGCTTTTGTTTGCTTTTCTTATCTTGATACTGTTTTAGCACTATTTTGGGTCTGTTTGCCCATTCGAGGAACTGTTTTCTCAATTTTTTCCCTATGGTAAAAAATGCAATATTTTCTAGGATTACTGTGTTCTCGTTCGAGCGAGATCACATGTCGCGCGAAGCTGTCATTCTAACGACATGCAATTTCGTTCGAGAGACATTGATTCTCGTTCGAATGACCTGCAGGGGTTTCTGGAAATCTTTATTTGCAGTCCTCTGGTTCATATTGATATAATATTTGGTACTGCTGGGTTATTTCTGAATAGTGTTCAAAAAATACAAAAAAATCTTTGTTTTGAAAAATTTGAAAAATCCAAAAAGTGTTTTGTATTTTCTTTGCACCTTATATGAATTGACATTTAGGATGACCAAGTCACAAATTCATGCCATATCCACGTGACTATTTGATAGTATTTTGAGACAATATATTGTGTCATTCATGTGCTTTATAAAGTTTGGAGTCTTTGAGATGATATAGTGTTACTACCTACTCGATTGACTCTATTTGTCCTTTATTGCACACATGCATGGATTTGTTTGACTTTTGTGCTTGTCTATCACATGTTGGTTAAGTGTTTCCATCTCAATTCTGTCTATACAACAAACCAAATGCGATAAAATGTGACAAAAAGTGGTGCATGATATAAACCGTTTGTGAAATTATGTTTTTAAAAAAAATGGGGAATGGCTACGAAAGGTACTCATTTATCCTTTGCGATTAAGTCACTGTTTAAATGGACCTAAAAAAGTGAGAAATTGAAAATTATCCAGGGTCCAATGAGGTTTAAAAGAGCCCCAAAAAATTGAAAGGCCATAAACTGAAAATTATGCCAAAATTGGACCAATAGGTTTTTTAGTTTCATCACCTCATAAGAAAAATAAAATAGAATTATCTTTTAATGAGGGAGTTTGGATGGAATTTTCAACGGTTTACGCGTCCTTGAAAGTTATGAAAAAGCATTACATAGTTTTGGACGTTATTGACGTGGAAATCATTTATACTTTGATTTGTTGATATGATTAAGATGATGTCATCTAAATTCAACAACTCTACACCTAAGGACTATTTTGATATTCATTCGTAAGGAGTACAGTTATGCATTTTGCACATATGATATGATTGAGTTGATTTTTCTATCGAATATGTTCACACCCATTCCTTCCGTTTACACGATTTGGTTATCTTAGTATAAATACATGGTATGTGATTTTGTAACATCATTTTTTTTGCTTTTTTGTATAAAAAATTGAAAATTTTAAAAATAGGTTGTTTGCTTGGTTTACCGTGACACCCCGATATGCTTTATGTGATTTATTTTTTTCCTTGCGTATTTCGGACAAATAAAAAGGGGGAGAACGAATTATGATATTATGGGGGAGTTTATGTATGGGGGAGATTTATTTATGCTTACATGTTTTAAGTTTATATCATTTCAAACTCGATACATCACGAGGTTTTTGCTTTGTCTCATGTGTGTAGGTACAATTGAAGAACATTATGTTGCACACCCTGTTGAGAAAAGCTTGGAGTTTTGAAGAGTTGATTATTGAAGCATTGTTTGAAAAGATTTGAAGACTTGTCATTTATCTTTCCACGTTTGAGTTTTGGGAGGGTAGATTTATATAGGTCATTTTTTAAGTTGATAATTCGAATATTTTTATAATGTACCGGCATAGACATAGGGGAGATTTGTAAGGACATTGTCCGTCACAATTTAGTATGTCGTATTCTGCTACAAGTTTCTACAAAATCGTCAAAGGATTGAGAAGCTTACATCTACAAAGACGAATTCGAATTGCAAGAAGGCTTCAACATTCAAGCCCAACATGGATGAATTTGGTAAAATGTGTTTAAAGTTCCATTTACATTTTACATTAAAAGTGTTGGGATATTTTTATAAAAAATTAAAATGATTTTGAAATAATTTTAAAATGGTTTTTAATTTTTCAAAAACATAAAAGGTTTGGATAAATACTCCTGATCTTGTAAACAGTTTTGGTTTTAAGGATTCCAAGTTATTTAATATTTAAAAGTTTTTTTAATGGATCAGTGACTGTAGTTCAAACGACGTCACATCTCATTCAAACGAGATGGGGTCTCGCTCGAACGATAAAGTGTTTTCAGCCGACGCGTCACCGCCTTGATTTTTAATATAAATAAGGGTGTTATAGACTTCTGATTTTCATGTGGAGAAAAACTATTTTTTTACAGAATACGTTTTTCTATTCTCCACCCATATTTGAGGGTTCAATCTTTTGTTTTACAATTCACAATCCCAAGTACTTTGTATGAGTCGTTTTGTGGAACCCAAAAGCATAGTTTGCTACTGTTCATACTTTGTTGGGATATCTCTACAATCGAGGGTTGCGTGCTATTGTGGAGTGAGTCTCGACGGAGTTTTGTGACCGTGTGTCATTAGGGAGTGTTGCGGTGTTCCTGAGTTAAAGACTGGACTACGGTTCATGTAGGTTCACTGCGTGTGGACTTATTGCTGACGACATCGATCGATGCCTGCGGGTATTCGAGTGTTAAACAGTATTTCATTGGAATCCGACATAAGTTGCGATTTACAATTATAGTGAAATAAAAAGGTTTTGCCTTGCGGGGATTTTTCCTGAAATTTGTGTCGTATATATTACTTATGTTGGTTTGACACATTCACACACGTAGTTGATTGAGTTTAAGGGATGAATTGATTTGATTCATAAATTGACACTAATTAAATAAGTTTGTGATTGGAGTTTGCGAATCTATTCGAATCTTTATCACATGTATGGCATTCACAAACTCGAACCAAACCCCTAACTATTTTACATATTATTGTTATAACCCAAGGAAATTTGCATGAACCTACAAATCACTACAGACTTTTTAGCATTTGTTAATCAAACAAATTTAGACTTAATAAGAGAAATTCAAGAGTGGACTCTTATAGACCCTAAAGATAAAGAACTTATAGAAACTTCTTTAACATACGTAGGTGGTACTTTCAAATATATAGACCAGGTTATTGAGTGGTTAGTACGCGAAGTACCTAAAATAGAAATAATTAGAACAAGAATCTGCGATCTCTTTAAACAAAAATTAAGAACTGCAGAGTTCGCAGAAAAACTTTCAAGACCAGAAAAAATATCAAGAATACACTAGAATACTCCAAGATAGTATAGATGTATTAAAATATATTAGACGAAAAAGGTTAGCTGAAACAAGAACTATTTTAATTAGATCGGGAGGAATCCGTCCTCTTCTTTAAAACATAGAGACAGTTTCCCCTAGAACATATCGTAGATTTTTGTCATCATATGGTAATAACGAGTTAGACGAATTTATAAATAATGATATAATTGATATTGTTAATCAGATATATAAAGAAACTAGACTGATAAAACCTCAATAACGCATAAGGTATTTAAGACTAGAATATTTTCCATCAAAACCGCTTGCGATTTCCAGACACCCTGAGGAAAATATTTATATAGATAATTCTTGCTATTCCAAATTTCAGTACAATAGTGACGGAAGAAGCCAGAGAAGTAACAACTCTGAAACCTCTCTTAGACTCTCAGATTAATCAAATAAGTTTAAAGACGCTATAATCTTTTGGGGTAGAAATTTTTATTTCGAAAAGATTAGAAAAAGACAAAGTGGTCCCAAGACCTTTTGGACAATAGCAAACCCGTCATTTAGGTCTGCTAATTAGGTCCGTCGGAGATCCGGATCGTATATATATATATATATATATATATATATATATATATATATATATATATATATATATATATATATATATATATATATGTACACACACACACACACACACTAGTGGTGACCCGTGCGATGCACGGTCGGGTGTAATGCATTTTGAAATACATTATTTAATATATAATCTATTATGTAATTAGTATCAGTATTTAAAGAAATGATCGTAGCGATAACCATATATATGTAAATTAACTAATATATTTTAAAACAAATTAATTGAAATGAATATGAGGAAATGAATCAAATTATATTTGGTAGACTAACAAATTTCCTCGTTGATTATTCTTTCACTCTGCTATACGGAACGTTAAATTACATGAAAAAATGGGCCTTTAATTTCAAGCCCTAAGTCTTTACATTTTTTTGGATTAACTTCCATATCATTTTACAATTAGCGGGGAGTCTTTATTTTTAAATTTATCAGTGTCATTTTATTAATAGGTTTTTACGGTCTAGTCCTTGGACTAACAATTTTGGATAAAAAAACCAGTGAACCAAATTTTAAACGATTAGGTCCAACATATAAATACTGCCAATCTAAAATAATCTTAAACCTAATCGGTTATTGGAGGTTTCTCTGCAACTAACGACTATTCTCCGAAATAAAAAATAACATGAATCTTATGCTTTTTTCGTCTGTCCTATAATCGATTACAGTGTTCTTAATTAATTCTACATGTATCACTTGGATATATCATTTGTAAGTTTATCTTTATCAGCAGTTGGTTTTCTATTTTCGATCGATTACAATAAGTGTATGTCCTTTGTTTTGATTCAAGAGACTCATTGTAATATTCATTCATGTGATTGAATAGCTTTTTATATGTTATATATGTATATGTTTTGGTTTTGTGTTTTTTATGCATTTATGTTTGGATTCTTCATATATAAGTTATATTTATCAATATTTGTAATTATTAGTTGAATGTGCTGAATGAATATTATTGATGTTTCATTCTAATTTTAAGAGTCCTTGATTTTGATTTGGTATTGAATCACTTATTGATATAGGTCCGCGCCAACAGAAATAACCAGTTCGATATCAGCTTTCAAAGTACACGCAGTGTTTATAAAGTAGACGTGATTATTTTTTTAAAATATGTGTCTGCTTTATTACTTCATGTATAGGTTTTGAAATAGTGCTAGTAATTTTATATTAATTATAAATAAACATTTTGATATTTCATGCATTAAATTATTGCACAAATTTTTAGAATTGTTGACCTTGAAGTAAATGTTTTTCGTCTCTGTTTTACTGCAGGACATTATGGTAAGTAGTGTAATAGCAAGGTGTTGTTATTTGGATAATATGGCTTGTATTGAAATATTTGAAGATAGCTCATTAGATTTCATATGCAATGAGTTGTGTATTAGGTTTACTAATTTGAGAAGTGGGAGTTTTTCATTGAGGTATTCATTTGGTGATGAATGTCGGTTCATGTTGGTTTGTGACAACGATGTTTGTTGTATGTTGTGGTACCAATTGATTGTGAAAGCTAATTTCATTTGGATATATGTCATTGATTCATTACCATTGCCAAGTGATACATATCATGAACGGGTTGAATGCTCTAATCAAATTTTTGAAGGGGTTGACCACAGTAATACAAGTTATGAGAGAGTTGTCAGTGGTGATACAAATACACAGAGGTTAGAGTCTTTATTATCAGGCACTACAAATGATTTTAATAGTTGCATTAAAAATGACTTTTATCATGGAGGTGTGGAGCCAAGTAAATCGAAATTCTATCTTTCGAATGATTGGAAGACATATATAAGTCATGAGCAATAGTGTTTTGAAGGAGTGTAGTGGAATTTTGGGATAAATTGCGTAAGTATGCCGTTGAGGTTGGGTTCAAGTATGTGTATTTGAAGAATGATAAAACTCGAGTGACGGCTAAATGCTCTAAAAAGACTACTGAGAATTGCATGTGGAGAATTCATGCTTCATTATCTATAATAAATGGATACTTTTACATACGAAGTTTAAATAATGAGCATACATGTAGAGGTGTCTTTCATAGTCCGTCAGCCAAAATGATAGCCTCCAAGTTGGTTTTAACATTAGTAGCTGATGATTTTAGAGATAACCCGCCATTGAGACCAATTTATGTAGTTAGAGATACGAAGAAGAATTATGGTCTTGATATAGCTTATCAACATACATGGAGTGTGAAAGTGATGGTTGCTGTTGATATACATGGTGATGAAAAGGTTTCTTATGCATTAATGAAAAATTATCGTGACCTTCTATTGCAGTATAATCATGGGTCGCATTGCATCCTTGACGTGGAACATGAGAGTAAAAAATTCAAGAGAATATTTGTAATGTTTAGAGGATGTATTTATGGATTTCAATACTGCAGACCTGTTTTATTTCTTGATGGTGCCTTTTTGAAGAGCCGTTACCGTGGAACAATATTGTCAGCTACTGCAAGGAATGGGAATAATGGTAAATTAATTCTAAATATTTTATTTTATATATTGCATTGACATTTTGTTTGTTCCATTCCAGATCATCAAAATACAAGCATAAAAATATAAAGTACCTTTGAATGTCTTTGTTTTAGTTCACGTGTACTTTTTATTTTTCTGCGTGTATTTTGATTATATGTCTTATTATGTGTAATACTATGTAAAGTACAGGCATAGTACATGTCAAGTACACGTGAATATTTTTCTTAATTTCACGCATACTTTTCATCTTTATGCGTTTACTTTTATGATGATGATGTTATGTGTAATACTAAGCAAAGTACACGCATAGTACATATCAAGTACACATGAATGTTTTTGTTAATATCACCTGTACTTTTCATTTTTATGCGTGTACTTTGATGATGATGATGATGATGATGATGATGATGTTATGTTGAATACAAACTAAAGTACATGCATCGTACATGTCAAGTACACGTGAATGTCTTTGTTAATTTCACGTGTACTTTTCATTTTTATGCGTGTACTTTGATGATGATGTTGCTATGTTGAATACAAACTAAAGTACATGCATAGTACATGTCAAGTACACGTGAATGTTTTTGTTAATTTCATGTGTACTTTTTATTTTTATGCGTGTACTTTGATGATGATGTTATTATGTTGAATACAAACTAAAGTATACGCATAGTACATGTCAAGTACACGTGAATATTTTTGTTAATTTCACGTGTACTTTTCATTTTTATGCGTGTACTTTGATGATATGTGTTGTTATTTAGAAATAATAAAGCCAAGTACACGTTAAAAATGTAAAGTACCTTTGAATGTTTTTGTTTAGTTCACCTGTACTTTACATTTTTATGCGTGTACGTTGATGTTAGTGTTGTTAATAATAAAGCCAAGCAAAAGGTTGGAAAGTAAACGTGCATGTATTTTTATCTTTATCATGTGTACGGTACATTTTTATGTTTTGTCTTGTTATTTACAAATAATTTAAATTAAACACATTATATATTTCCCATGTGTTTTTAGGTCTGCGCCAGCAGCATCAACTACGAAGTGTTGTACATGGATATGTTATTTATTTTAATTTTGATATATTTTTATATTTCAGGCCTTTTTCCTGTTGCATATGCTGTTGTTGATTCTGAAACCGAAGATGACTGGATGTGGTTTCTTGTCAATTTGCATAGTCCAGTAGTTGAGCAATATCGAAACATAAAATTTATATCAGATCGAAACAATGGATTACTTGAAGCTGTTTCGAGGGTCTTCCCGTTGTCTGCACATTCCTACTATATACATCACTTACAAGGGGATATATAAAAGAAAATTCGTGGGAATTGTGATGGATTTTGAAAGAAAATTGTAGAAGATTTTTTGTCTTGTGCATATGCTGTCTCAGTTGATGTATTTCACAAGAATATTGAAGCATTAAAGAAGAAAGAAGGAGTTGCTATTGCCGATTTCATTGATAGTTTGCCTCCCGAGAATTGGTCCTTGGTCATATGCATATTTCCCTGGTAAATGGTATGGTGACATGGCATCTAGTGTTGCGGAGTCATTCAATTCATGGATATTAGAGGAAATGCATTTACCAGTAATCAATATGCTTGATAAATTGAGAGTGAAGATTATGAATTTCAATGCAAACAAACTTGTTGAGTCTGACACTTGGACAAATGAGCTATGTCCTTTTTTTCAAAAGTTACTGAATGAAAATTGGAATAAAAGCCGACATTGGACTATTAGTCGCTTAAGTCAAAATGTATTTGAAGTTCATTCAGTAGTGCGAGCAACAGTTGACTTAGGAGAACGGACTTGTTCTTGTAAGAGTTGGCAGATTAGATGTTTTCCATGTTCTCATGTTGTTTGTGTTGTGCGGAGGACAGGGACCAGTATTTATGATTATATTGAGGAGTACTATAAGGTATCTTTTTACAGAAAATCATACTCGATGCCTATAGTTCCTCTTCCTGATTTGATTTCCTTAAATATTCCTATACCTTAAAATCCATCTGTCCTTCCACCAATGACTAAGAGACCGATAGGTAGGCTAAGAAATAAGAGAATAAAGTCTTCTGGTGAGATCACAGTAAGGGAAGTTACTTGCTCGAGGTGTAGTAAAATGGGTCATTACAGGTCTACTTGTAAGGAACCTATTTGAGTACTTTTAAAATTGTTGAATTCATTCATTTTAACCATTTGATTGAATAAATTAATTGATAAACCATTTGTTTCACATAAATGAATGTAATTTTAGTTTTAAGTCTCATTTTTTAGTTTGTTTTTTGTGTAGTAAACACATATTTTTCATAAAATACACGTGATCATTTTTCCTGATGTTCACGTGTACTTTATATTTGTATACGCATGTAATGCACAGTACACGCACATTTTGATGTCCAAAGAAATTTTATCAATGCGTGTACTTGATGAAATGTGTGTGCACTTTATGAAGTACACATAGAATACATAAAGTACACGCATTTAAAAATGAATTTGGTCATTTCGATACGCGTGTACTTTATAAAAGCATGCGTGTACTTTATTAATGACATTTAATTTAGATTTACTTGATGAAATATGCCTGAACTTTATGATGTACACGCATGAAGTACACGCATAATGTAAATATAATATGTATGTACTTGATGAAATGTGCGTGTACTTTATGAAGTACACGCATAATAAATAAAGTACACGCAATTAAATATACGTGTACACGCATGTTTTTATAAAGTACACGCATATTGATCTGACAAAAATCTAATTCAATATGCGTGTACTTTATGTATTCTGCATGTAATTTTATCAAGTAGACGTATATAAATGCATGTACTATTTGGAAAATGGTTTTGAACATTTCAATGTGCTTGTACTTTATAAAATACACTTGGGTCACTCATATTCTTAAATTGCTATGTGTATTATGGTTCGCGCCAGCGGCATTATTATACAAGTATTTCAATAAGCGTATACTTTATAGACTATGCGTGTACTTTATAAAGTACACGTGTAATATATAAAGTACACGCATTTATATAAGTGTTTGGGACAATATCTTGTTTGTGCTTTATAAAAACTTGCGTGTATTATAATTTATAATAGATAGAATCATATTTTGACATACCAATTTTTTTACAATAAATGATATTAATGTTTACATTTTTTACAATACACGTGATCATTTTTATAAAGATTCACGTGTACTTTACTATATTTGGTGTATGACATAAGTGAGAATACATGCATGAAAGAAATAAATTTTTTATTAAAAATAAAAAAATAAAGTACATTTTTTCTACATAACAAAAGATGAAAAAACTAAAGAAGGCTTCTATTAAGGAAGTTTGTCAAAGGCATCTAGGGTTTCAGGAAAGAGTCAATTAAATTCGACCAGTGTCGAATTTCTTCTTCTATGACGTGACACCCCGCCTAATTAAACATCGGGTGATCAGGCCTTTATTAAATTAAAACAGGTTTCTCAAATGGTTCATTCTTAGCATCACTGCCGAAAACTTTTTAATTACGAATCCCCTAAGTAAAATTAGACCGGTGCCAAATTTTATCTTTCTTAAAACAGATAAATCAACCATGCGGAAAATAGTAAAGCAAATACCATGCTAAAACCCAAACCAACAAAGTATAAGTACAACAGCGCAAAAGTATTACCGAATAAACCATCGGCTAAAAATGCTAAACAACAATAGAACAACTACTAATCTGAAACTAACATCTGAGACTGATACCGGACTATAAGTCCATACATGGAATAATGTGACATCCTGTACTAGATCTGAATGAGAGATATCGTCTAGTCAAAATTCTGTAAGCATCCACTGTGCTACAGCTGCGAGTCCCTGGAATAGAATCATCATCCATGGCGTCCCTGTGGCTGGACACCTAAAAGGTTTTGAAAATATTTTATAGCAAGAGTTAGTACTCAAAACATTTTGAAAATATTTAGCAAGCGTTTATCACAATATAAAATGCGGTTATTGATTACACATGTTAGGTTTTCGTACACTCTCTTGAGTTCACTCACTTCTCATCTATTGTGCACACCTAACTTTATACACCTAGCCTACCTAGCCATGTTCCCCAAGTTAATTAGGTCTAAGTAATCATCTGAACTTATTTAAGCTTAAGTTCTCACATCGCCCACACCGTGCATTCATTTCAATAACATCTCGCAAAGGTTAATTAATACTCAAATAACATTTCACCTATGTTATGCTTCAAAGCTATTTAGTTTCACTACTAAATTTCTAGGATTCTCACAATTGTTATCTTTCCACTTATGTAATTAAGTTTCACTACTTAAGTTACTAATTAGATATTCTCTATCTAAAGATACATTCTGTAATTAAGTTTCACTACTTAACTTACCAATTTGATACGTAACATTAAACACATCATATTCACCTACTTATTCACAACGGTATAATATCATTAAGTGTATATATTTCACACATAATATATACTAAATATCAG
Organism: Sambucus nigra; assembly: GCA_949130495.1. Classification (NCBI taxonomy): domain Eukaryota; kingdom Viridiplantae; phylum Streptophyta; class Magnoliopsida; order Dipsacales; family Adoxaceae; genus Sambucus; species Sambucus nigra. The sequence goes on from OX422215.1 coordinate 545,353,880, forward strand.
TCATTACTATTTGTCCTTTTTACACACATAAAGAACTCTTGGTTCGGAATGATTCATCGACCCCAAGTAAGAATTGGTTCGGAATGATACATCGACCCCAATTATTTATATACACAAATTCTGGCTCGGACTCTTTCATCATGCCACCAGTTCAAAGGTTTGGTTCGGCATTTTACATCGACCCCAAACATATAATAACCCTATGTTAGTTCGGAATGTCTCATCGACCCTAACATAGTTAATTTAAGTATATATCAATCTACTAATACACAGAAGTAGAATATCATTAAATATATATTTCAGACACAATATATATTAAATATTAGTCATTACTATTTGTCTTTTTTATATACATAAAGGACTCTTGGTTCGGAATGATTCATCGACCCCAAGTAAGAATTGGTTCGGAATGATACATCGACCCCAATTATATAATAACCCTATGTTAGTTCGGAATATCTCATCGACCCTAACATAGTTAATTTAGGTATACTTCTCTTAACCTAAAAGTTCATACAATTCAGTAGGTACACGCCCGACCTATCAACCATGTTCGTACGTAATATTTTATTCTCTTATATTTACCGTACAATATTCATTGTACGATTTATCTCATTAATCACATTTATTTGAGTATTCACAACAATCTAAGGGCCCTAGTTACTCCTAACGTAATATCAATTCAGTAGCTACCCTTGTTAACATATTGACCCAATAAATTTAAGCTCGCTCATGCTTTTTCGTAATTATATTCTTATCATCTCGAATTAGAATACGTGACAATCGAGCCTATGAATCTCCACTTTAATTCTCTCACAAAATTAAAGTCCAATGCTCAATCATAGACATAATTCCATAACATTATTCCAAAAATATATTTCATCAAGGTCCCAAACACTTCCTCGATAAAATTTTAGGCATTTGAGGCTTAAAATTAAATATCTTACATTTTCTCGCAGCCTAACGAATCACAAAATTTTCTGGCAGATTAAACACCTTCTAGTAAAACTTCGATTTCTCCCTCTACAGAACTATGATTGACCTGATTCCAAGTTCATTGGAAAGCTAAGAGATATACCTTTCCATAAATCTATGATTCACACTCTAATTCTAAGTACAACTCAAATCGTACATGTTTAAAGTCACGTCAAACTTCTGGCAGATTACTATGCTGGCAAATTAAACACCCTGTAGTAATATGTCTATTACTCCCTCTACAGAACTCCGATTGACCTAATTCCAAGTTCATTGGATAGCTAAGAGAAATAACTTTATATTAATGTATGGTTAACACTATAATTCGAAGTATAACTCAAATGGCATACGTTTAAAGTTGTGTCAAAAATTCTGGCAGATTGACATCTTGTGTTCATCAATTAACCCTAAGTCATTCAAGATTCATGTTCTTTAACCAAGAACTCATAAAGATTCTATATTAATCATCAAATATATTCAAATTTCATTTTACCTTTACTTAGGGATTCATTATACATGCAATCCTACCCAAACATGTGATCAATTCAAACATTTAATTCATGGTTTTTCAATAGAATTAATCAATTCTTAAAACTCCCTACACATGGGTATTATAACTTGAATTTGATTTCCAATAAAAACTTGCCTTGATAGAGGGGTTCTTATTTTGTGATTGTTGTTGATGATTGATTGTTTTTCTCCTTCAATCTTCCTTCCCCACAAGTTTGTGGTGAAAATCTCCTTTGAATCCTTCCCAATTCTTCCTTTTGCCTTGAGAATTGTTTCTCTCTTCTCTCTAATGGCTATGGTGTATTTTTTCTTCTCTCTAACCCTAGACTCCAACTCTTATAATCTGACTTAGAGTTATTAAATTCGTAGGTCTTCTCACTCCTATAATTTAAAAGACTAAAACGCCCCTGAACGGTCCCGGCTTAGCCCAAAAACATCTCAGGACCCAACTAGTACCCCTGGGTATACTATTTTGACTATTTTGACCCTTACGGGATTAACCATGACCTCTAAATTGTCATTTGAGTCACTTAAAAATATATTACTCGTTCTCGCCCCAAAACGGTCTACATGCGTTAAGTAACTATTTACTACTCGTACTAAGTAAATATAATGAGGCAATATAAATCGGTAACTATCTCTCGATTAATATACTATAATTACAATTCTTAATAAATATCATTAAATTACTCCTCTTACGTAATTTAAATTAAGCCGTATTTTCTCATTTAATTTTTCAATTTAATTAAATAGAATATTCAGAAATACAGAGTATTACATATGACACCTACAAGGCCTTCATGGAGAGCCTTCTTCTCCTTCAGCTTGGCGATTTTCATGGGAACTTCTTGTGTATAGAAAGACATGAGGTCTTTATGTGTTTGAAGAGGGTCCTCATACACATAAAATAAATCTATGGGATTGGGTGGAAGTCCAAAATAGCCTTCCCTTACATATGTTTGAAACTGCTCAAAGGCAGTTTCATATGAGGAAATATTTTCCTCAATTTGCCTTATTTTTGTTTGATTTCTTTCATCTCTCTCAAGAGTATCTCGCAAATTTTCTGCTGGAATAGCCATTATGTTATCTTTACCCTAGATGTAATGGTTAAGAAATGAACAAATATTACTTTTTTATAAAAAAAAGTTAAAGCTATTTGTGACACCCCGACTAATTAAATACCGGGTAGCTACTCCTTTATTAAATCAATACAAAATGCCAAGTTGGTTCAGTTAATAGCATCACTGTCGAAAACATTTTTAATAATTACTAACCACCTAGTATTTAAAAAGTAAGTTGCCAAATTTTAATTAAGTCTGATTAACATGCAATAAAAGAATAATGGAATAACAACATAATCCATTCACCATAACGAAGTAATGAAATAAACAACAAATAAATATAAGAGTCTGGAGGAAAACTCCTCACAAAAATCCAACAACTGAAAATAATAAGACAAGTCTGAATCCTGAATTAATTACATGCCCGAAGTCTGAATAACTGAAATAAATGAAATGCCTCTAAAAGAAATGGGCGACATGCCCTACAACTGATAAATGCTGAACATGGAGTCAAGATAGATGAAACGTCTACAAACAAAGTCCTGTAACTTCCACAAACAGCTACAGCTCGTCACCTGAATGAGGATCCTAAGCATGGTGTCCCTGTGGCTGGGCACCTAAAATGGTTTTTACAAAAATAGATTTGAAAGCAAATGGGTCAGAGCCCGAAAGTGGAAATCATTTTAAAAACAGCAAGTGTTTTAATAACATTAAAACATTAAATGCAAAATACATGTTAGGACGTGCACTCACATGAAATTCTCACCTCTCGACTACATGTGCACTCCTAACGTACCGTACCCATCTAAATAACATACATATCTAACCAAACTGTAATACATTCTACCCTTTACTACTCGATTTCCAAATTACATTCTAGCGTTATCAATTAAATAGAGGGCTTTACATACACTCGGATTCTCAATAAGTAATACAATTCACTATCAATTAACCCGTTATGTTTTCTCAAAACATTACCATAATTATATTCACAATATTAACATGAAAGTTTCCATTAATTAAGTGTATATTATTCACGTCATAAATATACAATACAAGCACCCCGAGACTAAGCTGCGGTGCACACATACTCTGCTATCCATCCCGGTACATCACGTACATAAGGATCACGCATTCCGAATCTCTCAGGAATCGTTCTCAGATAACAACAATCACAAACAATGGAGGCGAACACAGTCACATCACATGGGTCACGCACATACCTGCGCTCCCACGATCAGCAAACTTATTAACATCCCAATAAGTCCTTCTCTGACCTATGTTCATCGAGGTACCAGTCTAAATCCGGGCAACACAAGGATTAGAGGGCCCTAAGCGAACGCAAACCTCCCGTGATAGCAAGTATGGTAGGTATGTCATACACATAAAATCAATACATATACAAAGTAAGCACACATCTTAGTAATCACCATAATTATTGGTGGTACACTTCTCATTATCGTACCGACATATAATGCTACACAATTTATATGTTCCCGATTAATATAGTAATTTAGGCCGTCAATAGTTCTCGCATCGTAATAGACACTCACGTCCTACTTCATAATTTCCCTTAGGTGCAACTACACTTCTAGGTTTTGCTCCTCATTATATCTCAAATGTCCCTACTATATCAATTTATCATCAAGGGAAGGTTATCTCTACCATTAAATAAGGTTACGGGACATGCGAATTCAAAACAGGCTAAAAAGCCTAAACTGTCAACTCGCTAGAAGTCTCGTTCGAATGAGGCTGTTCGAACGAGAGTTCGTTCGAACGAACTGGGCCTTCTAACGAGGTCTCTTTCGAACGAAATTCATCGAATGAACATCCCTCTCGTTAGAAGTCAAACTGTCAACTTGTTAGAAGCTCGTTCGAACGAGCTCGTTCGAACGACCTGGGCAGGTCTTCTAACGAGTGGCCAGATTCGAGCCCAGAAATTCCTTAACTCGTTTTTTCCAATTTCTCTTCACCTCTAACCTCATCTAAACATTAATCCAACGATTGTTCAAAGATACTAATCACCCCTAAACATATTTAGGCCATATACTAACGTATGATGTGGGGTTAATTCATCCTAACCTCATTCAATTATCAAATCTCTTCATATTTCCCCCAATCTCAAGAACATGAACCCTAGAAGTTTATAAATCATCAAAGAGTCTAATTAAATCCTTTTTTTGGTATAAAAGATGTATTTTTCCACTGACTAATCATCCTAACATTTGTTCTACGTGCAATCTTCTCATAAAAATTATAAATTTCTACATCCAATTCAATGGGTTTTTATCATATTCCAAGAACAATGAAATTCTGTCAATTTCCTATGCATGGAAGAAACATTCTTTGTAAAAACGAAATTAAACCACTTGCCTTATGTGTATCTCTGATTTTGATGATGAATTAATAGAGTGTTCTCTCTCTCTCTCTGCAGAATTCCTTCTCTCTCTCTCTCCAAGCTTTCTTCTCCAAGGTGCTAATGGTGGCTAGGGTTTGCCTTAGGAAATTTTGGAACAAATTCTAATAACCCCCGTAGCCCATTAAGTCCTAAGATATGGTTAGTGGGTTTAGTGGGCAATTACCAAGTCAACTTTTTAATTCCCAATTTTCGTAGGTTTTAGTTCCGAAATATCCAAAATTACCAAACTACCCTTATACGTTGCCGGTATGGCCTAAAAATGCCCCGGGACCCAAACCAAACCCCCGGCTAGTGTTTTCTGACTATTTCGACCCTTCCGGACGCGTTGGCACACTCAAAATGACCATACGGTTAATAGAAATAAAATTCACTTTTTAATTAAAATAAATATATTCCTGACGCGACTGTCACACGCGTCTCAATAAAATTTCCAAATTGCCGTATTTAAATCTCACGACAAGTTTCATAATTCAAAATTCATATATAATCATATATGCACATTATAATCAAATACCAACTCGCATCTCGCTAGTATTTTAATCCGGATTAATTTCCAATTAATACGCATTTAATTCAATTAATCCCATAAATAAATATCACAAAAAATACGGGGTATTACATACTTCCCCCCTAATAACTGAATTTCGTTCCGAAATTCGGAACTAGAAAGTACCTGGTAAGAACAACTCTGGATAACGTTCACGCTTCTCATCCTCGCGCTCCCATGTGGACTCCTCGACATTATGATGTCGCCACTGAACACGCACTAACGGAACGATCTTTGACCGCAGTTTCCGCTCACTTCGGTCCAAAATAGCAATCGGCCCCTCCTCGTAGGAGCTATCAGGCTGGAGATCGATGTCCTCCAAGGCAATGTGAGAATGAGTCAAATCGTCTCTAAGATATTTCCTTAGCGAGGAAATAAGAAATACATCGTGAATCCGATGCAAATGTTCCGGTAACCCAAGCCTATACGCAACCGATCCAATCCGCTCAATAATAGGAAATGGTCCCACATATCTCGGTGCCAACTTCCCTTTCTTCCCGAAATGCATAATCCCCTTCATAGGAGATACTCTGAGCAAAACCTGGTCCCCCACTTGGAACTCTCTGAAGAACCTCTTCGCATCAGCATAACTCTTCTGCCTGTCCTGAGCTACCCGAATGCGACTCCGTATCAGTTCTATCCTTGTCGAAGTATCCTGAATCACCTCCGGCCCAAGTAGTTTTTTGTCCCCCACCTCCAACCAACATGCTTGGGAACGATAAGGTCTACCGTACAATGCCTCAAATGGAGCCATGCCAATGGTGAACTAGTAGGAGTTATTGTAAGCAAACTCCACCAGTGGAAGATACTGCTCCCATCCACCCCCGAAATCAATGATGCACATACGTAGCATGTCCTCCAACATCTGGTTTGTACGCTCGGTCTGCCCATCGGTCTGCGGGTGATACGCCGTACTCAACCGCAATTCCGTGCCCATGGCCTCTTTAAAACTCTCCTAAAACCGCAAAACAAATATCTTGTCTCGGTCAGACACGATATTAAGGGGCACACCGTGAAGTCTCACTATCTCTGCAATAAAGAGCTGGGCATACTGTCCCGTAGTGTAGTCTGTCCTTACGGGTAGAAAATGAGCGACTTTGGTCAACTTGTCCATAATTACCCAAATGGAGTCGTGACCTCTCTGTGACGTAGGCAACCCCGTGATAAAGTCCATGGAGATGCTCTCCCACATCCACATCGGGACCTCCAATGGCTGTAGAAGTCCTGCCGGTCTCTGATGATCCACTTTTACAAGCTGACAAGTGGCGCATTTAGAAACAAACACGGCAATATCTCTCTTCATCCCGCTCCACCAATACTGACGTCTCATGTCTTGGTACATTTTATCCCCACCGGGATGTACCGCGAACCGTGAGCCGTGCGACTCTGCCATCACCTCGTGTCGCAGTTCCTCCCCTTCCGGAACTACCAATCTCCCATTGAAGCGTAATTCCCCTGTCTGAGCTAACGGTATAGAACTCGGCTCCCTCTGCTAGTAATCGAACTATCAGCTCCTGACAGAACGAGTCATCTGCTTGTGCCTTTACCACTCTCGTGACAATCTGCGGCGTAACAGTCATTACCGACATGAATGATCGGGCCACTGCATCCTGGTGTCCCAATTCTTTCCACTTGGCCTTCCACACCCCTTCCACCTCATCAACAGGTCCGCGTCTCAACGCGTATGCTACCACGTTAGCCTTCCCCGGGTGATACTGGATATCAAACTGATAGTCCTTCACAAACTCAAGCCACCTTCGCTGCCGCATATTCAACTCCTTTTGCGTGAATAGGTACTGTAGGGACTTATGGTCCGTGAACAATCGAAACTTCTCCCCCAAAAGGTAATGTCTCCAAATCCGAAGGGCAAATACCAATGCCGCTAACTCCAAGTCATGAGTGGGGTAATTCTTCTCGTGAGGCTTAAGCTTACGAGAAGCATAAGCTATGGCCTGACTCTCCTGCTGTAATACACCTCCAAGTCCTTGCAATGACGCATCGGTGTAGACTAGATACTCAACTCCCGGTCTCGGCAATGCTAACATAGGTGCTGAGGTCAACTTATCCTTCAACTCATCAAATTCCAACTGACAGGCATCACTCCAGATGAATGGCACAGCCTTACGAGTCAGATGTGTCAAAGGACCCGCTATCTTCGAAAATCCCCGAATGAACCTCCTGTAGTATCCTGCTAGTCCCAAGAAACTATAGATCTCCGTCGGTGTCGTGGGCTGTCCCCACTCCCTCACTGCGGATACTTTCCCCGGATCAACAGATATCCCCCGGTCGGAAATAATGTGTCCCCAAAACTGGACCTCCTTTAGCCAAAACCCGCACTTCTCATATTTTGCATACAGCTCGTTCTGACGTAGCGTCTGCAAAACCTGCCTTAAATGCTCTGCGTGCTCCTCCTCAGTCTGGGAGTAAACCAGAATATCATCGATGAAGACAATGACGAACTGATCAAGGAAATCTCTGAACACCCTATTCATCAAGTCCATAAACACAGCTGGAGCATTGGTCAAACCAAAAGGCATAACTCGAAACTCGCAAGAACCATATCTCGTTAAGAACGCAGTCTTCGAGACATCCTCTTCCCTAATACGCAACTGATGGTATCCCGATCGCAAATCAATCTTCGAGAAGAAAGAAGCTCCTCTCAACTGGTCGAATAGGTCATCAATTCGAGGCAACAGATACTTATTCCGTATTGTGACCTTATTCAACTCTCGGTAATCCACACACAATCTCAGTGAACCATCTCTCTTCTTCACGAACAACACAGGGGCACCCCACGACGAAGTACTCCTCCGTATAAACCCCTGACCCAACAACTACTCAATCTGATCCCGTAACTCCCTCATCTCAGCTGGAGCCATACGGTACGGTGCGCGTGCTATAGGTCTCGTATCTGGCCATAAGTCTATGACAAAGTCTATCTCTCGATTGGGGGGTAGGCCTGGTATCTCCTGAAACACATCTGAGTACTCCCTGACAACTGGGATCGAATCTAAAGAAATCACAACCTCCTTAGAGGTATCCTCCTCTATGTAATATAAATGAGTGGTCGAACCTCCCTCTGGGCGAGGCATCGCCACTACAAACATCTCTTGCCCCGGAATGGCAAAAATAATGCTCCAACCGAAGCAATCAATCATGGCTCTATAATCAGCGAGCCAATCCATACCGATAATCACATCGTGTACATGCATATCTAATACCAACATGTCTGCAGGTAATACCAGACTACCAATCTCTACCCCCACTCCCCGACATATAAAGAAAATAAGCGACCCACTCCCCAATGGTGAGTCTACACACATCACTGTGCTCTCTGCTGTGGCTAACAACCCTAAGTCTTTCGCAAAATGTGTAGCTATAAAACAGTGCGTTGCCCCCGTATCAAACAAAACCCGACCCATAGTACCATGGATAGGAAACATACCCTTAATAGCGGGTGGGGCCTGTGGAGCTGCTGCCTGCTGAAGCTGGTATACTCTCCCATACTGCAGCTGCCCCTGCTGGACTGGGACTGCTGGAATGGGTGGCAATGCTGCCATCTGTGGTGGAGCCGGGAGGGCGGCGAGAAACACGGGTCTCTGCGGCTCCTGTCGAGCACCCTGCTGCTGCTGCGGGCCCCTGCCCCTATCAGGACAGTCCTGGCGTTTATAGCCAGTCTTGCCACAAACGAAACACTTCCCCGGGAAGTTTCCCCCTCTTTGTCCCTGCTGTCCCCGGCCCTGGTGGCCGTTACCGTTCCTCCACTGGCCCTGCTGGCCCTGCTGAAACTACTGTTGACCATTCTGACCCTGCTGGTTCTGATGGCCGTTCGGACCCTGATGGCCCTTCCGGAAACCTCCCTGTCCGTGCCTGAAGTTCCCCGATCTGAACCTCTTATGATCCCCCTGCTGGGAACCCTCGTCACCCTGTCTCTGCCCCTGAACAGGTTGTGCCCCACTGGCACCATTTCCTCCAGTCCTGCCCTGATGGCTGGACTCTCCCGATCGCTTGCCCTCAGCCATGTGAAAGCGGTGATCCTGACAATGGAGCAGTGCAACGTTAACCACATCAGAATAAGTGGCCAACGATAGGTTCCCCAACAAATGCTGACGAATCCTCCAAGTCAACCCGTCAGTAAATTTCTGTATCTTCTTCTCCTCTGTCGGTATCTCATCCGGTACAATGTTTAACAAATTTGTGAATTCGGCCTCATACTCGGCCACAGTCTTACCCTCCTGTCGAAGGCTTATCAACTTCCTCCTCATTTTCGTGTGAACAACTGACAAGAAAGTACTTGCGGTCGAACCGCACCCAAAACTCCTGAATAGTGAGAGTATCTCTCTCCTCCACGGTGGTAATAGACTCCCACCACTGCAGTGCAGACCCCACTAGCTTAAAAGTAGCTAGTATCTGCTTCTGAACCTCTGTGCACTCGTACATCCTCAAGTGTCGTTGAATATCCTTCCTCGACTGACTCGAAACCACAACATCGGAGCTACCTGCGAACTCCGGTGGTTGTGCTTTCTGAAAGCATCCCGAACACGTTCCCAAGCAGACGGGAATGCATGTGCCTGAACTGGCGCGGCTATCGGCGCCTGAGGTGGTGCCTGCTGAACTATGGCTAGTGCGGCATTTACCGCCTGGACCACAATGGCTGCAACCTCGGCGGCATTCATCGTGCCCTGAACTGGCGCGGGCTGTGGTTCTGGCGTTGCATCCCTGGGAACTCGTTGTGCACGTCGTGGAGGCATTCTGAAACAAGAATAAAGTCTATAAGTTCGCAGTTATAAACTCAAAATAGCTGAAGAACGTAGCATATACAAGAGAATACAACAGTCCTAAAATATAGGGCTCTATATCAAAGAAACCTCAGTGGAAAACATAATAAGCCGTACAGTTCCTAAAGGACACTAGAACCTGATGCTCTGATACCACCTCTGACACCCCGACTAATTAAATACCGGGTAGCTACTCCTTTATTAAATCAATACAAAATGCCAAGTTGGTTCAGTTAATAGCATCACTGTCGAAAACATTTTTAATAATTACTAACCACCTAGTATTTAAAAAGTAAGTTGCCAAATTTTAATTAAGTCTGATTAACATGCAATAAAAGAATAATGGAATAACAACATAATCCATTCACCATAACGAAGTAATGAAATAACCAACAAATAAATATAAGAGTCCGAAGGAAAACTCCTCACAACAATCCAACAACTGAAAATAATAAGACAAGTCTGAATCCTGAATTAATTACATGCCCGAAGTCTGAATAACTGAAATAAATGAAATGCCTCTAAAAGAAATGGGCGACATGCCCTACAACTGATAAATGCTGAATATGGAGTCAAGATAGATGAAACGTCTACAAACAAAGTCCTGTAACTTCCACAAACAGCTACAGCTCGTCACCTGAATGAGGATCCTAAGCATGGTGTCCTTGTGGCTGGGCACCTAAAATGGTTTTTACAAAAATAGATTTAAAAGCAAATGGGTCAGAGCCCGAAAGTGGAAATCATTTTAAAAACAGCAAGTGTTTTAATAACATTAAAACATTAACTGCAAAATATATGTTAGGACGTGCACTCACATGAAATTCTCACCTCTCGACTACATGTGCACTCCTAACGTACCGTACCCATCTAAATAACATACATATCTAACCAAACTATAATACATTCTACCCCTTACTACTCGATTCCCAAATTACATTCTAGCGTTATCAATTAAATAGAGGGCTTTACATACACTCGGATTCTCAATAAGTAATACAATTCACTATCAATTAACCCGTTATGTTTTCTCAAAACGTTACCATAATTATATTCACAATATTAACATGAAAGTTCCCATTAATTAAGTGTATATTATTCACGTCATAAATATACAATACAAGCACCCTGAGACTAAGTTGCGGTGCACACATACTCTGTTATCCATCCAGGTACATCACGTACATAAGGATCACGCATTCCGAATCTCTCAGGAATCGTTCTCAGATAACAACAATCACAAACAATGGAGGCGAACACAGTCACATCACATGGGTCACGCACATACCTGCGCTCCCACAATCAGCAGACTTATTAACATCCCAATAAGTCCTTCTCTGACCTATGTTCATCGAGGTACCAGTCTAAATCCGGGAAACACAAGGATTAGAGGGCCCTAAGCGAACGCAAACCTCCCGTGATAGCAAGTATGGTAGGTATGTCATACACATAAAATCAATACATATACTAAGTAAGCACACATCTTAGTAATCACCATAATTATTGGTGGTACACTTCTCATTCTCGTACCGACATATAATGCTACACAATTTATATGTTCCCAATTAATATAGTAATTTAGGCCGTCAATAGTTCTCGCATCGTAATAGACACTCACGTCCTACTTCATAATTTCCCTTACGTGCAATTACACTTCTAGGTTTTGCTCCTCATTATATCTCAAATGTCCCTACTATATCAATTTATCATCAAGGGAAGGTTATCTCTACCATTAAATAAGGTTACAGGACATGCGAATTCAAAATAGGCTAAAAAGCCTAAACTGTCAACTCGTTAGAAGTCTCGTTCGAACGAGGCTGTTCGAACGAGAGTTCGTTCGAACGAACTGGGCCTTCTAACGAGGTCTCGTTCGAACGAAAGTCATCGAACGAACATCCCTCTCATTAGAAGTCAAACTGTCAACTCGTTAGAAGCTCGTTCGAACGACCTGGGCAGGTCTTCTAACGAGTGGCCAGATTCGAGCCCAGAAATTCCTTAACTCATTTTTTCCAATTTCTCTTCACCTCTAACCTCATCTAAACATTAATCCAACGATTGTTCAAAGATACTAATCATCCCTAAACATATTTAGGCCATATACTAATGTATGATGTGGGGTTAATTCATCCTAACCTCATTCAATTATCAAATCTCTTCATATTTCCCCCAATCTCAAGAACATGAACCCTAGAAGTTTATAAATCATCAAAGAGTGTAATTAAATCCATTTTTTGGTATAAAAGATGTATTTTTCCACTGTCTAATCATCCTAACATTTGTTCTACATGCAATCTTCTCATAAAAATTATAAATTTCTACATCCAATTCAATGGGTTTTTATCATATTCCAAGAACAATGAAATTCTGTAAATTTCCTACGCATGGAAGAAACATTCTTTGTAAAAACGAAATTAAACCACTTGCCTTATGTGTATCTCTGATTTTGATGATGAATTGATGGAGTGTTCTCTCTCTCTCTCTGCAGAATTCCTTCTCTCTCTCTCTCCAAGCTTTCTTCTCCAAGGTGCTAATGGTGGCTAGGGTTTGCCTTAGGAAATTTTGGAACAAATTCTAATAACCCCGGTAGCCCATTAAGTCCTAAGATGTGGTTAGTGGGTTTAGTGGGCAATTACCAAGTCAACTTTTTAATTCCCAATTTTCGTAGGTTTTAATTCCCAAAAATCCAAAATTATCAAACTACCCTTATACGTTGCCGGTATGGCCTAAAAATGTCCCGGGACCCAAACCAAACCCCTGGCTAGTGTTTTCTGACTATTTCGACCCTTCCGGACGCATTAGCGCACTCAAAACGACCATACGGTTAATAGAAATAAAATTCACTTTTTAATTAAAATAAATATATTCCTGACGCGACTGTCACACGCGTCTCAATAAAATTTCCAAATTGCCGTATTTAAATCTCACGACAAGTTTCATAATTCAAAATTCATATATAATCATATATGCACATTTTAATCAAATACCAACTCGCATCTCGCTAGTATTTTAATCCGGATTAATTTCCAATTAATACGCATTTAATTCAATTAATCCCATAAATAAATATCACAAAAAATACGGGGTATTACACTATTTATTTCTTGACCAGAAGTAGTTGGGAAGTGACTAGTTGAGCTTAATAAATTGATTTTTGTTATTGTGTCCTTCTAAATAAATAATTAAAGTAGTTTTCAATTAAAAATAAAAAATTATTATATTAACTTGTGCGTGTACTTTGAAGAATTCATGTGTGTACTTAGTAATTATCACTTGTAGTTTTCGTGAAAAATGCGTGTACATTGTTTCATAACACTCGGGTGCATTGTTTGTCTAAATCTTACGTGGATTGTGGTCTGCGCCAGCAGAAATAAACCATTTTAGTGTAATAAATATTGTAAACAATAACCAGTATAACACAAAACGAATAACAAATATGGTTTATATTTTAATCATAATTTATAGAAGTTTTTTTTCCTTTCAGGGAAAGAAATATTTTGATAGAAGAATTTCCCTTAGTACATATGCTCTGTGTTTTAGCATGTCAGGGTCTTGAAACAATTTTTGCATTTCCTTGTCTCTGCTAATTTGTTCAATGTAGTACATGCAGAACACCCCACAGTCAACTCTGAAATTAAAATAAAATAAATATACAAATTAGTATGATGTGAATGAAATTTTTTGAAAAGATACAAATTAGTAATTTTTACAAATGAAGTTTTTCTTACCCATTATATTGATTGGCGCATTCATGATCTCTTATTAGGTCAAATTTGAGACCACTTTCCAGCAACAAATCTACTGTCCTTTTTTCTTGTTCTATCAATGGATCATCATCCAATGTAAACTCATTTGGTGTACCTTCATCAAACTTCCTCTGAATTTTGAAACCATTGTTTTTCATTGTTTCTGCTTCAGTCTTCAATAGGCACAGTATTTTTTGGAAGACAGGAAACTGTTAAGAAGACAAGTATTTAGTGTATACATGTAAAAGAGTATATGAAGATTAAAGAGTGAAAAGTACACGCAATTTTTTTTTCATATCACGTGTATTTTAAAATATGATGCATGTACTTTGCCTAAAGAGTTAAAAGTACACGCATAATATTAAAGTACGCGCATATTTTATTTTTTCATATCACGTGTATATTTAAATATGATGCCTGTACTTTGCCTAAAAAGTTAAAAGTACACGCATATTTTATTTTTTCATATCACGTGTATTTTAAAATATGATGCGTGTACTTTGCCTAAAGAGTTAAAAGTACACGCATAATATTAAAGTACACGTAATTTGTATTGGTTCATTTCACATGTATTTTAAAATATGATGCGTGTACTTTGATAATCTGGGTGATTATGTGAAAAAAAAAAAATACACGCATTATATTATAGACGTGTACACGTGTATAATATAAGTACAGGTAACATTACTAATTAAGTTTAGGCACTAACCAATTTTTTTGCATCATCGAAGAATATTGTGTTTTTTTCCTTGTCGTTCGGTCGAAGGGAATCCATGTGTACCACTTTATTTTCTTTTTTGTATATCACAAGTAATGTGAAATGTCCTACACTATGTCTTAGTACAATGAACAAATTATTACAAGTGCCTAAATATTCAAATAAATCTATGTATAACTCCCCCTTCTTATTGACTTCATTTGTGCTACAAGCTTCTATCTGAATAAAAATTATAGACATTGTGTTAATAAAAAAAACTGCAATTTTGTTTCACAAAGCTTTCGGTTTAATTGTACTTACTCAACAATAATCAGAAAAAGTGTGTGAGTAGGAGAGTCCTTCCTCTCACAATTTTAACCTCAATACTTCACTAAAGGCAAGTATTATCTGTTTCACACAATATAAAATGATGAGGAAATAATAATGTTGAAATTTAATAAATGTCTAATATTTGGACTACATACTTGGCTTGGAATTTCTTGATTCTTAAGGACTTCAACAAAATCTTTCCATGGGACATACGAAACCAGCCCTTGGAAAATAAATTCCCTGTATTTTATATAAGCAATAAGAATTGTATAATAATAATAATAACGTTATTCTTTTGAACCAAAAAAAATATAAATTAGCGAAGTGATAAATCATAAAACAATACACTTTACCTTGTCTCAGCCTTTTGAATAAACTCTTCAATCTTTTTCTTCGAAGCTTCATCGAGATATTTGTATACTTTGATTGCTTTAAGCTTGAAGTGAGTTTCTTTCATTTGTTGAGCTATTGTTAGAGGGCCTTTTCTCAGCTTTGACTCTTTTTGTTTCTTAATTGGTTCATGCTTTTCGGTTTCGCTATCAGCTTTTCTTTTCTTCTATCCTCTAGTGAGAGGCCCTTTTGTTTTGGATATTTTAAGGGTGCCTGAACTGTCTTTGAGGCTAGTTCAATCTTCAAACTCGAATTTTGTCAATGAAGTGTTTATTAGTGTTTGCCTGATATATTTAACAAGTAATGTTGGATTATAAGCATTTTTTGAAATAATGATTCATTTTCTCTTACGTGTATTTTATAAAGTACATGCGTGTATTTTAATACATGCGTGTATTTTATAATATACACGCATGTATTATAAAATACGTGTACTTTATAAAATTTATAATATACATGTGTACTTTCAACATAATTTGCGTTTACTTTAAAAAGTAAACGCGTGTACTATAAATCTATTGTACTTTATAGATACCTGATTAGTTTTTTTAATGCTAATTCATCAAGCATTTTCTTTAACTCCGAAATTTCGTCATTAAGGATTTTATTATTGTTTCCATGTTATACAAAAAGAATGTTACATTATAAGCAATACTTGAATAAAACTGCATTATTTTTAATCAAATAATGCATGTACTCTGCATTATTTCTAATATAAAATAAAACTGCATTAAAAATACTGTGAAATAAAACTGCGTGTACTTTAGGAAAACTGCACGTACTTTAGGAAAACTGCGTGTACTTTAGGAAAATTGTGTGTACTCTGCATTATTTATAATCAAAAGTACCTGTTGAGTTCTGACTCCTCAAGATTCTGCCTTAATATCATCTTTTCTATGTCAACATCTTTCCATTTTTGCAATGTATCATCATACTTTTTTTTAGATCTTCATTACTCGGAGACAGATATCCATTTTTTTGTTCCAAAATTCGTGTTGATTCTTCCTGTTTTTTCAATAATTCATCTAATTCTTTAATTATATCCGAGTCACTCATTGTGACATGATCAAGCTTTTCTTTTAAAGAATTATTTAACTAAACTAGTTGGGCATTTTGCACCTCCAACTTATTTAGTAAATCTTTTTCCTTCAATAGGTTGGAATTCTCCACCTTTAACTTCTTCATTTCCTCATGGGCTTCAAAAAGTGAATCACGATCTACCTGCAACTGTACATTCAAAATGGCACTCTCCACCTACAAAGAGGTCACCTTCTCAAGTGCACCATTAAGGTCTTCAGCTGCTTTAAATAGTTGATTATTTTTTTCCAACAATTCCCTTTTTAAAACAACAATTTATTCCTCCAAATTAACCTTTGGTTGATCTTTTCCCTTTTTTTTCTTTGCAGTCACAATGTTTTTTAGGGGAATATTCCAACCATGTGAAAACTCATTATCATTAATATCTTCAGTAACTTTTTCTGATGATGAATCAGCATGTATAGAACTTTCTGTAGAAATGTTTAAAGAGTAACTTGGCCCTTCAAACTGAGATTCCCTTTGTATAGAACTGTCCTTACAAGTTGGTTTATTTGTAGCCTGCTTCAAAGTTGCTGTTGCGATGTCATTCTTCACAAACCATTGTCTAAAAGAAGACAATTTCCACCTCAGGAATTTTGGAGTCTTATCTTTAAATTCTTCAACAGGAGAAATAATTTCAAATTTCTCACATGCCCAATACTGTGATCATACAAAAAACAAAATGATATTAATAATTTTATTACCTAGGGATTCATATTGGAAAGTACAAGTGATTTATTCAAAATACATGCAAAATTAAACGTGTACTTTGTAAATTTTACAATTGTATATTGAAAGTACACGTGTATTTTACAAAGTTCACGTGTACTTTGTCAATATAAGTTCACGTGTACTTTATAAAGTACATTTATAATATTGACAAAAAACATAACAAGTGTATTTTGAAAGTACACTGGTTATATTTACAAAACATAGTACACGTGTATTTTGTAAAATACACGTGATATATGACGTGTATTTTCAAAATACACGTTAAATTAACACGTGTATTTTGAAAATACAAGTGAAAATATCACGTGTATTTTGAAAGAACAAGAGAAAATATCACGTGTATTTTGAAAATACACTTCTACTTTATAAAGTACACTTGTATTTTACAAAGTACACGTGTACTATGTTTTTTAAATATAACCAGTGTACTTTCAAAATACACTTGTTATATCACATGTATTTTAAAAATACAAGTGAAAATAACACGTGTATTTTGAAAATACACGTAATATTTTCAAAGTACACATGAGTATTGGTATGTAAATTTTGAAATATCAGGATATTTTTTTGCTCACCAGTAGGAAAATGACACATCCAGTAACTGTCCTAGGTTTTGAACTTGCTGATTTGTCAAGTGAATGTATGAGAAACTCATGCACAGCAGATGCCCAATCATACTTATTCATTTCCTCAATATTGTCAATGTATTTCAACCAAAATTCTCCAAGGGTGAAGTTTGAGTTGGACAAAAACAACGTGTTCAAGAAGTGGACAAAATCGGCAATTCCTTCATCTATCTCCAATTCAACTGATTTCTTCAAACCATTCAATATTTCTGACTTTCCTATTCTTTTTGCGAAGTATCGTGCTTGTAATCCATATTTTTTAGCAGTATTCGGTCGCTTTTTCAGTTCTATTGATTTTAAACCCTCAACCAATGGTATACCAAATATTTCACTTATATCTATTGGCATTATTGGAATCCTACTCTTCATACGAAAACTTTTAATTTTCGTATTGTACAGCTGGATAATTGATAAAATATTTTTATTCGTCTTCTTGTGGTCCACTTTTACAACTTTCTCACTATAGTAGGCATTGAAAAGCTCCCAAAATGGAGTCTTCTTAAGAAGTTCAATATGGCTATTGTTTATTTTATCTTTAATCTGATGCAAATCATGGGGAAAGCCAATAATATTTGACTGATATTGGTCATTCTTCTTTGCAAGACGTTTAGATTTCAATGCTACACTAGAACTAGAACTAAAACTGGAACTGGAAGTGGAACTGGATGAAGAAGTATCATCAGAACTGCTCTTTTTTTATTTCTTTCCTCTTCTTGCCTTCATCTCCATCCCTATTATATTGATCTATAAACAAAATTTAAATTATTAACCTATAATGATATGTATAAAAAATAAAATACATGCGAATTAGAATAAAACATAGACTAAAACAATAAAATACAAGCGTATTTAACAAAAGTACATGCAATATTCTCACAAATAATTTATACAAGTCTCAACAAAATACATGCTAAAGGCGATAATATATATCGTCAGTTATATGGTAATACCTAACAGAGGTTGTTCGACAAGTCAAAAACCAAGATTCTCTATTCCTAACATATTCAGTAAAGAAGTGATACAATAGCTGCATGCTAAAAGCTCCAACATTATCAAAACCTCTTAAGCAATACTGCTCAATTCGTTTAGCTAAATCCTTCGCTTTCGATTCAGTTACTTGAAGTTGTTGCACATCAAAAGTGCAGTAAATGTCTTCATAATAGTAGTAGAACCCAAGTAACCTTGTAGCGCTACCATTGATGCGAAGGAGAAAATGAATTTCGTCACCATTAGTACTATTGACTGTCAATGTGAAAGGTTTTGTATTGTTAAGATCTTCGAACGTGCAAGTAGAAGTTTTGTGGTTGAACATGCTTGATCGTATGATTCCTAAATAATAACACAACAATACAAAATAGTACACTCATAATACACATTAGTACATGGATATTGGATTGAACAAATTGAATTTCAATGTGCGTGTACTTTATCATTACAAGCTAATAACTTATCATTCAAATGCTGCTGGCGCGAACCAAAAACACTCCTAAATATTAACACAATAATAATATTTTTTACAAACTCATGGAATATCATTCAAATGTCGCTGGCGCGGACCAAAATAACATATGATTGATCAAATATGGATTTGAAATATATATTTTATAGAGTACACATATAAAACATAAAAGTCCACGCATATTAAATTGAGAAATTCAATTTCAATGTGCGTGTACTCTATATTTCAAAAGTGACGTTTTTTAGGATATTTATCAATGTTTAAAAACAGGTTGTCAAACACAATTTTTTATCAGAATTGTATTTAAACACAGAAAACAGAATTATAATTTCGCCTCAAGCTTCAGATACCTGGCCCCAGGATTCAACAGCGTTGTTCATCCGATTGAAGCACACAATGGAGAACGAATAGAACCACACTAGTATTGCCCAGAAATATGATTTGAGTAGGAACAGATTTTTTAGAGTAAGAGAGAAGGAAAATCAGAATCATATATTTGTATGATTATTATTATCTCCCCAGACTGATTCTGCAAGACCTTTTAAAGGGATGCAACAATCAACCTATGGCCACCCTATGGCTTAAAATAAGTAGCCACTACCACCCCTCAGACCACGTCCAACGGCTAGGAATAAACGTATTATAATATTAATAAAAAATTAATCCGAATTTGAATTTTAAATAAAAACGAAATAAAATAAAAAATGAAATTACAATTAGGTCTTGACTTAGGACCCAAGTCCCAAGTCTTGATATATATATATATATATATATATATATATATATATATATATATATATATATATATATATATATATATATATGCACCTAGAGGGACTTGAACCCAAGACCTCTCACAAGAATTCTGAAAACCTTACCACTAGGCTATTAGAGGTTATTGTGAGTATTCCATTCACACAAAGAAATATACACAAAAACACAAGAATCCTCCACATGAATGAAATATGAGAAGAAGGAACAAAAGGATATTTTTGGGCAGTAAAATGTCATTAGTAGGCAGAGGTGTCTTTTGGACTTGAACCTTGCTTAGTGTTGGTCCATTGGGTTTACTAACTATTCAGTGAATTACATATCTTGAACTGAGCAGTTATGTTTGGTAAACCTGTTCAATAGATTACACATATGACACTTTAATATACTTGTGGTTCTAAACAGTTTTGCTCATTAAGGCCATAAGCTATATCCCATTATCATGAGCACTCTAGGATATTCAACCACAATTTTCATAGGCAACCACTGCCACACTCACTTAGGTGAATTTATCAAGAATGTCCTGTCACATTCTGCTTGAAAATCCAAGCCATAGATTTCATTAAGAGTTTAACTCATCCTTTCTCATTACAGGTAGCATTACTATTATTAACATCATAGGGATAAGATAATTTAAAGTATTTGTAATGCTTACACATAATCACTCACAATTTAGTTTTCCCATGGAACCTATATCCTGGGATCTCCAGTCATATAGGTTGGGTATCCATCATGGTGATTCTACTCATTAGGATTTAAGCCCATCCCCCTCGATGTTTTGTAAATAATATCTCTTGACAACCCTTTGGTTAACGGATCCGCTAAATTATCACTTGACCTCACAAAGTCAATGGTTATAATACCATTAGATATGAGTTGTCTAACACTATTATGCCTGCGACGGATATGTCTTGATTTTTCATTGTAGGACTTGTTGCTTGCTTTCGTTATTACTGCTTGGCAATCACAATGTATAAGTACCGCGGCTACAGGTTTAGGCCACATTGGAATGTTGGCCAAGAAGGTCCTCAGCCACTCGGCTTCTTCACTTGCTTTATCTAAAGCTATGAATTCAGACTCCATTGTTGATCTCGCAATGCATGTCTTCTTTGAGTATTTCCACGATACGGCAGCCCCACCTAATGTGAATATATATCCACTTGTTGACTTCGATTCCTCTGAATCAGAAATCCAATTAGCATCACCATAACCTTCAATCACAGCAGGATAAGATACATAATATAAGGCATAATCCAAAGTAAATTTCAGGTATCTCAACACTCTAATAAGTGCATTCCAGTGATCATTACTAGGATTACAAGTATATCTACTCAATCTTCCTATTGCATATGCAATGTCAGGTCTAGTGCAATTCATAATATACATTACGCTACCAATAATTCTTGAAAATTCAAGTTGTGACACACCTTCTCCTTTATTTTTCTTTAATTTACTATTTGGATCATAAGGAGTTTTAGCAGGATTAGATTCATATTGATTGAATTTCTATAACACACTTTCTATATAATGTGATTGTGATAATCTGATTCCCTTGGAATCCCGTATTATTTTGATTCCCAAAATAAAATCTGCAACTCCCAAGTCTTTCATATCAAACTGTTCAGATAACATCTTTTTTGTTGTTTTGATAATACTCATATGTGATCCAAATATTAGCATATCATCAACATATAGACATACAATCACACAAGCATCTCTATGGCATTTATAATACACACATTTATCAGATTCATTTATTTTAAATCCATCATTAATCATTACATGATCAAAATTTTCATGTCATTGTTTAGGTACTTGTTTTAGTCCGTATAAGCATTTAACTAGCTTGCAGACTTTATTTTTAAATCCTTTAACGACAAAGCCTTCTTGTTGATCCATATAAATTTCTTCTTCTAATTCTCCATTTAAAAAGACAGTTCTAACATCCATTTGATGAATTTCCATTTTATAGATGGATGCGACGGAAATTAAAATTCTAATAGAAGTAATTCGCGTAATAGGAGAATAAGTGTCAAAGAAATCAAGTCCCTCCTTTTGTTTATAACCTTTGGCTACTAACCTAGCCTTATATTTTTCTATGGATCCATCCGATTTCATTTTCCTTTTAAAAATCCCTTTACACCCTATGCTTTTACATCCAGATGGCAAGCTAACTAAATCTCATGTGTGATTTTGCATAATAGATTCCATTTCACTATTAACAGCCTCTCTCCAAAATGGAGCTTCAGGAGAGATAATAGCATCGTGATAAGATTGAGGATCTTCTTCAGATAAAAATGAAATATAATCAAGCCCAAAAGATGTTTATATTCTACGTCTTTTACTTCTTTTAGGTCCTTGTATTTCCATCTCATTATCTCTCCTACTACTAAATGGCAAATTAATGTTTATAGGAGCATTCTCAAATCCAGTAGTTGAATTGTGTGGATAAATATTTTCAAATAATTCTGCATCACGAGATTCAATAATAGTATTTGTAGATGCACTATCTACATCTGATTTAAATACAAGAAACCTATAAGCGCTAATGTTTTGAGCATTACCTATAAATACACAATCAACAGTTTTAGGTCCGAGTTTTGTTCGTTTAGGTGGTGGCAAAACTACCTTAGCTGAACACCCCCACACTTTTAAGTATTTGTATGACGGCTTTCTTCCTTTCCACAATTCGTAAGGAGATTTATTAGATTTTTTAAGGGGAATTCTATTTAAAATATAACATGCGGAAAGTACCGCTTCACCCCATAAGTTGTGAGGAAGACCCGAACTGTTTAGCATAGCATTTACCATATCCTTTAGCGCTTGATTTTTACGTTCAGCCACACCATTTTGTCGTGGATAATAAGGTGTAGTAGTTTAATGTATTATGCCATGCAATTTACAGAAGTCATTAAACGGCTCAGAATATTCTCCTCCTCTATCCGATTTAACAATTTTTATTTTTTGATTTAGTTGATTTTCAATTTCTGTTTTGTAAAGCTTAAATTTCTGAAGTGCTTCATCCTTCGAACGCAAAAGGTACATGTAACAAAATTTCGTGTAATAATCTATAAAGGTAATTGTTGCCCAGATTATACTCAAGAGGGGGGGTGAATTGAGTTTTTACAAACTTTAACTCTAATTAAAATTTCAGAGGAATATTTAATTTATGATACTTTGAGAAATTTCAGATTAATAAAACTGTAAAGAATAAATTTAACAAAATCAAATAAATGCAACAAACTAGTTTAAGCAACTCGAAATACAGATTTTAACACTCTAGGAATATTAAATTAATTTTCGTATTTAATATTAAGTGATATTCTGAAATTAATTATTTAATTCAAAAATAATTATTTTAACCTTAAAATTAATTTAGTCAAATTTTGAAATTAATTTATTTGCAAGATAGTGTGCTGAAAATATTAACTCAAGCAAGCATGTGCAAATAAATAAATAAAAGTGCGAAAAATAAATGACACCGAAATTTAACGTGGTTCGGCCAAATCCCGGCCTACGTCCACGCGCCTAGAGCCCTCGTCTCCTTTGCGCTTCACTAAACCTGATCCACTTGCGGGTAGGATCAAACCACCGCGTACAACTGTTTGCAATCTAACTCCGAGCTTCAAACCCCGTGGCCCACTTGCGGGTAGGAACCAATCACCGGTACAAACTGAAGCTTCAACAAAGCTTCACAACAAATCTGAATTTTTGTATTACAAGATACAATACTGAAACTCCTTAAAATACAATTTGTAATCTGAGTTTCTCCTTATTTAATGAGACTTCAATAAATGATGTTGAAGTAGGCACAAGTCTTCTTCTTCAATGATTGAGCAGATGATAAAATTAATTGCTCTCTTGAATGTGTAGCTGAGTAGTAAAATAAATTCTCTCAATAATATTTCAAGTCTTGCTCATGTTCTCATTCAAGTGTGTGTTGCTTTAATGCATCTCTCCAAAGATTTAAATGTGTCTGCTAAAAACTAGCTGTTAGACACATGCATTTTGAGCATTAAATGCTCCAGATTTGGCTGAGATGAGATAGCTGAAAATCATTTCTAAATATGATATGCAGATCTTCATCTTTATCTTCTCCATAAAAATATAGCTGTTGTAGCATGGAAATAGACATCTGAAAAATGTATGTCATATGAAAATAGCTTGATAGATAACCCATATACTTTCTGCAAAAAGATTGTTAGTCCAAGAGATAAAATGCAAATCTGATATGTAAATGTGGAACCATTGTGTAAAGAATATAACTGGTGTGTTAAGGACATTTTTCTGTCAAGAGAGTAAATGGGACAAAGTAAGTATATGTACAACTCAGTCACAGGTTTGCAAGAATATATATGTAAATATATATATATATATATATATATATATATATATATATATATATATATAAAAGGTATACATATATATATTGTATAAAGAAAAATATTTCCCGAACTGATATATAAAAAAATTTCCGAACATATATAAAAATAAATTTCTGACTGATATATATATAAGAAAATTTCTAAACAAAAAAAAATTTCGAACTGAAATACATATATAAGAGATTTCCGAACAGATATTTATAAAAAAAATTTCGGACAGAAAAATATAAAAGAAATTTCCGAACAGATATTTATAAAAAAAAATTCGGACTGAAAAATATATATATACAAGATTTCTAAAAAAAAATTTGGACTGAAATATATATATAAAAAAAAATTCCGTACAGATACATATATATATAACAGATTTCGACGCTCATATATAAAAGAACTAAGCTTACTTGCAGACCAATGATGTCGTAGCCTTTGCTAGACAGAATGAGTGGATGGTTAAGAGATTTCCAACGCAAATGTCAGGGCAATGATCCCATGACATACGGTCAAGATAAGTAAAAACAATTGGTTTATTCGGCCAGAGATGATGGACATACGGTCAAGATAAAAGAAAAAAAAATTGGCGTGTAGCAGTGGTCATAATACCAGCCGTACCACATCATACCAATACTATACTGATGGACAAAAGTTTGAACAAAGCACGTGTATTGAGACGTTGGAAGATATGGTACATTTCTTGAGCTAAACGCTAAGTCAGATGGAAGCCCTACTTCGGTAAGGGCGGTAGCCTATGAGAGCTAAACAAAAGTTTAAGGCCAGATCTATTGGCAGTGAATCCTTGAAAAGGACGCTGTCTTCATCAATTAAGCGTGTAGGGGTAGTAGTCTTAGGCAGTGAGCAGTCACTTTGGTGACAGATGTTTGTACATATGCGCATGCATATATTAGTCATACAAGATTTTGTACATGTGGCGCCATATATATATATAATATGCATATAGCATATATATATATTAACACACACGCACAATTAATATATACACGCATAGTTAATATATATACACGCATAGTTAACATTCACGCACAGTTAACATATATTAGATTTTGTTTAAATATATATATTAAAACAAAAACTATTTTAAGAGTTCAATTTGTCAAAAAAATATTTTAACAAAGATAATGTAATTTTATTTTTAGACAAAAAATGTTTAAGTTCTCAATTTCATTAGTCACAAAGTTAACAATCATAGATCAAGAAATATGCATGTGTGCCTAATGTGTCAAGTGCAAATGTGCAATACACGTGAATACCTTTACTCGGATATGCCGTTGTGTAAAGTCGAGGTATGCTGAGTCATGAAAACAGATATAAACCAGTCAGAATAAATATATGTATATCATGGTATATAAACAAGATTATATTATAAATATTTATAGAATAACCTAATAAAAATATGTTTGGAATCATCAAAATCAATATATTAAGTTAAACTAAAATGTACATTAATTAAACTAATTTAATTAATTAGGGATAAAATACATTTTCGTTAACAATCTCCCCCTTTTTGATGATGACAAACAAGGATTCACATATATTCATAAAATGAAATATTAAGCACAAATAGTGAATCATGAATATTTCTCCCCCTTTGACATTATCAAAAAGATTTTTCATATAAATTCAGTGTCACGGGTAAAATGCGAAGCTCCCCCTATCAAAAATAATTCATACATGGGGTATAACCATAATTCGCAAAGGGCATAAAATTTTCAATACGCACATGTGTCAACATATATAAAAAATCATAGCATGTATTCGGTTTTATAAATCGACAATAATACTATCAAATAATGCACAAGTCACCAAAATAAATAATAAAAGATAAATGATCAATTTTTCAAAATGCATCAATGATAAATAATACTAATTGTTGTAGTCACACACTAATCGTGCGTTGCACACAATAATTCCTCGGAACAACCTTTTTACGCATAAATAGGAATCACAACTCAATGTTCTCAAATAATGCAAATATGAGAGATATATCAATTATTTCAATCATCTTTCTCAATAATAGCGTATAAATTTTGAATAGGCGCATACCAATTGTTGTATAAATCCTCATGGTAGAATAAACTTTTAAGTGCACAAAAAATAAACATTTCATAACTCAATGTTTTCAAATAATTTGAAATAAAGCACACCCGAGTTAGAAGATAGCGGCCTATAGCAAAAAAAAAATTGCGTTTTGTTCAAGCTTTCACCATTTTCAAGATACGAGCATAAGATTCTCGAAATAATCAATCATATTGCAATATACATATTAATGTTTAAGATCAAGTTTATTCCGATAATCAAATAATATCCAAAGACCTTTTAACTCCCCCTAAGGGATACCAATAAAGGCATATATGCATATAACAAATAATGTGCATATTTTTCATGAGATAAAATATTATAAAAAATTAACTTCATAAAATCATTTTTGAAAAGTCTCACAAATGGTACCAATTGTTGATCATGTGGTTTCTCAATTCAAACATACATAACACAAATGTTACTAACTTAGAAAAAAATATTCATCGTGATTGTTACAAATATTCGAACAATGACATTAATCATGTAGTATGCAATAAAACTAACTCATAGAGATTAATATGACCATGTCATCAAAATCAACAAGTGAATGTTACAATATTAACATGTAGCTCATATGACTAATAAATTTTAAAAGGACATTTTCGTTTCAGATTAATATTCAATAAAAGCATGAATTAATCCAATATTATTCACAGATATATGTCCAGATATATAATACATAAAGATTATGAATTTTCACTTTAAAAACAATTATCATCAAAATCAGGTGTATGTGTCATATAACATAAAATCATCAAGAAATATATGATTTTAAATTCATGAATAGTGTTCCTTACCACCTTACCAATACCAAAGATATATTCAAGCAACTACTTCCAAGTGTGGCATTTCCAACATTAGGCAATGATACTTGAAATTCGTAATATGACCAAATCATATGCCTTGAAAATCCACATTCCATCTCAAAATGCAACCTATACAACTTTAAAGATTTTCTCTTTTCCATCCAAGAATGTGTTAGGTCCATAAAACAATATTAATAAACAAATGTAACTAATCATGAAGCATGGACTTATTAAATCAATGTCAATTTTATCACGTATAAGAATAAATTTTTTATTAATCCATATACAAAGAAATTCATCATCCATAGTAATTTTTGACTTAATAAATATATTCACATTTTCAACCATTTGAGATTAATATGAAAAAAAATCAAATTATAAGTCATTAATCATAACAAAAATATTTTCAAGTAATGAATGGTGTCTATTTCGAATAAGCATATAGACATGACAATAATCACATAGAAAAATAATCAGATTATTAATCATTAATGAGCATATAAGATATGAAAATAATATATCACAATATTCAAAAAAAATAATACTAATTTTATTTTCAAAAAAAATTGTGTTCATGTTCCAATACCGGTTTTGCACCTGAAAACTTTATCTTTTGGAACCCAATATGTGTGGGGTTGATAAGGGTTAACATACATAGTTTTTTCCTTTGGAATCCATGCTAATTTTGTATTCTTATACTTCCTTTTTCAAAATTTACAAAATTTGGAATAATGTGTATGTCTACCGCAATATGAACATAAAGAGTTAGAATGACTAGATGATGCATCATTTTTAAATAAATTAGAATAATTATTTTTCTCATTTTCTTCCTCATATCCAATACCATTATTATTAAATCGAATTCTTTGTTTTTCAATAATTTTATGAAAATAATCGTTTCCTTTAGTAAAGGTATCTAAAGATTTCTTTAAATATTCAATTTCCTTTTTCAACTCAATATTTTCAATTTCAAGAGGGTAAGTAACATTTACAGATTTATCCTTTTTAAAAGTTTTAATCTCATTTTTCAATGATTCATTTTCTAATTTCAAATCATCAAAATCATTTGTCATCGAATCATATTTAGTTGAAAGTAATGAATGAGACTTCTTAAGTTTAATATATCTATTTTTAAGTTCTTCAAAACTTTCACATAATTCATCAAAGACATCTTGTAAAACTTCATAATCATCAACTTCATCATTATCACTATCACTAGAGTTAGGGTTAGAGTGTATCTCATTTTCCATAGCCATGAAATATAGATGAGCAACTTCATTTTCATTCGAATCTTCATCGAAAGAGCTTGTGTCGGAGTCACTCCATGTTGTGGCTTTCAATGCCTTCTTCCCTTTCTTATACTTTGGACAATTAGGCTTAATGTGTCCAACTTCATCACAATGACAGCATCTTGGTTCAGATTTGGATTGATGATCATCATTGAACTCTTTTGGAAAATGTTTCTTTCTCCTATCCTTGGCTTTCTTTTTAGAATTGAGATATTTTTTGAAATTTTTAGCCAATAAGGAAATATCATCATCTTCCTCATCTTCACTTTCTATATTTTTGCTTGAAGATCTGAGAGCAATAATTTTGTTTGCTTTTGGTTTCTCCTCTTCAACAAATTCCTTGAGTTCCATCTCACGAGTGATTAAGGAACCCAATAACTCATCAAGAGAGATAGGTCTTTCTCTAATTGCTTCTTTGATTTCCAGCTTCTTTGTCATATAAGCAGATGGTAGTGACCTGAGAATCTTACTCACTAATTCAGAATCAGTATAGGATTTACCAAGAGATTTCAATCCATTTATAATATTTGAAAATCTAGTAAACATATCAGAGATAGTTTCATTTGCTTTCATTTTAAATAACTCATAACTATGGACAAGCATACTAATTTTATCTTCTTTAACTTGACTAGTTCCTTCATATGTAACTTCTAGTCTGTCCCAAATTTCTTTAGCAGATTCACAACAACAAATTCTATTATACTCATTTACATCAAGTGCACAGTGCAAAATATTCATAACTTTAGAATTTATTTGAATTTTCCTAATATCAACTTCATTCCATTCATTTTCTTCTTTAGGGACATAAGCATTATTTACCATTTTAATAGGAATATAGGGACCATTCGTGACAACTTTCCAAACTTCATAATCATGTGACTGAGTAAAATATTTAATTCTATTTTTCCAATAACTATAATCTTTTCCAGAAAATAGAGGAGGTTTAAAAATGGATTGGCCTTCGCCAAGGGATGTAGTAACATATGCCATTGATCTTTAACTCTAAGATTGTTAAATCTAAAAATAAGAAGAGCACTAGCTCTGAAACCAATTGTTGCCCAGATTATACACAAGAGGGGGGGTGAATTGAGTTTTTACAAACTTTAACTCTAATTAAAATTTCAGAAGAATATTTAATTTATAATACTTTGAGAAATTTCAGATTAATAAAACTTTAAAGAATAAATTTAACAAAATCAAATAAATGCCACCAACTAGTTTAAGCAACTCAAAATAAAGATTTTAACACTCTAGGAATATTAAATTAATTTTCGTATTTAATATTAAGTGATATTCTGAAATTAATTATTTAATTCAAAAATAATTATTTTAACCTTAAAATTAATTTAGTCAAATTTCGAAATTAATTTATTTGCAAGATAGTGTGCTGAAAATATTAACTCAAGCAAGCATGTGCAAATAAATAAATAAAAGTGCGAAAAATAAATGACACCGAAATTTAACGTGGTTCGGCCAAATCCCGGCCTACGTCCACGCGCTTAGAGCCCCCGTCTCCTTTGCGCTTCACTAAACCTGATCCACTTGCGGGTAGGATCAAACCACCGCGTACAACTGTTTGCAAGCTAACTCCGAGCTTCAAACCCCGTGGCCCACTTGCGGGTAGGAACCAATCACCGATATGTAACAACCCGAGGCCTTGGAGACGATAATTTATTTATTTCGGGAGAAATATATAATATTTTATTGGAGAAATAATAAAATTGGCAATTGAGGTCAGAATTTGGAGTTGTTAGAAAGTGTCTCGAATGGAATTTCTGAGGGTACCATTGTTTCCGGAAGGGTCGAAAAAGTCGAAATGACTGTACTTGGGGTCTATTTGGGTTCCGAAATAAAATAGGACCGTTTGACTCGAATTAAAGTCACCGAGTCATTTAAAGTGTGTATTATCATTTAAAGATGTGTATTTTCGGATTTAGGCTTAAAAAGCCTACGGGAGATATTTCTCCCAAAAGAGAGAAAGAGAAAAAGGAAAGAAAGAAGAGAGAAGAAGAAGGAAGAAGAAAAGGAAGGAGAAAAAGAGAGAAAGAGGATTTTCCGGCGGATTCAGACCCTACGAACCCGAGGCAAGTGATTAAACTTGCTAAATAATTGTTGTGTACCATTTATTGCATGATTTGTGGATTGATATTTGGGTTTTAGGTTTAAAATGTTAAAACCTAACTTTTGGGAAAAACTTTAGATTTGTAGCGTATATAATGGATTTAAGGTTAGAAATTAGTTTATATGTATTCTAGGATGAATATTAATGATATATTTGTGTTTGGGTTGAAGAGGAATGGAGAGAAAACCATTAGAATGATTTTTTGGGTATTTTGGCTACTCAAACAGTAGCCATTTTCGAGGTTCAGCACGGCCGAATCGATTCGGAAATATGCAGGTGCCCAGGTCTTAGTGACCGAATCGATTCAGACTCCAGCCGAATCGATTCGGCCTGAGGCAGAGTCCCAGGTCTTTTGACCCGAATCGATTCGCCTTCTTGGCCGAATTGATTCGCTAGGCCGAATCGATTCGGAATAGGCCCGAATCGATTCGGAAACAGGGCTTTTGAGGGAAAGTTTTTCTAAGGAGAATTTCTTTCCGCTTCATTCGAGGTTATCGATCGGGGATCTCTATAGGAGACGTTTGGAATATGTTTTGGATACTTTTAGAGAGTTTCCCCCGCAAATATTATTGGAGTCATGTAGACTTAATTTGGGGATTTCCGATTAGAGAATTTGGTATTTTCTAAGTGGGGGAGCCCACTTTCATTTGGGATGACTTTAAAGGATTCTTAAATGAAATGAACCATGTTATGGGTGGATGTTTACTAATGCTATTTGATGTACATTTGAATATGGAATTACCCTTATTGACGATTGATTTGGGAGATATCTCACATTGTGAGAAATGCATTAAGGTGCAATAGGATATAGAATATCCCTAACTAAATTGTATTGAAAGGCAATTCATTATTAGAAGCGTCGCGAGAGATTCAAGCGAGAATTAGTATAGCATATACTAAGTGGGGGTAACGTGTGTGAGTATTAACGATTAGTATATCATGAGAGAGTATACTAAACTATGATGTAATTTAACTGCGCCTAAGTGCGTATAATAAACATGAATGTGATGTTTCAGGTATACCTTATATAATGGTGTATCTTTATTATGTGGGATGTATGTAGACCTTATATATGGTGTATATACATGTTAAGCATACCCCCTCCTTGCTATCATTGGGAAGTTTCGTGCGTTGAGGGTGAGCATCCTGACAAATATGCAGGGTGTGGATATTCCCCAGGTCATAGTCGTCCTCGGTGGTCATCATATGACATATATATATATTTACTATTTTGGGGGTGAGAGGTCGTGGGTATGTGTCGCTCTCACCTGCCGGTTAGGAGCTATGACCGCTTCCCGGACGTCGTGTGCGTGAGTAGATCACGAGGCGGGTGTCGTTGAACCCCACCAGGTGGCCCCAGTTTGCTACGTATATGGGCTGCTGGAAGATGATAGCATGTGAGCCTGCGTCCTTCGAGTTATAGCTCGGTTGGATGGTTATTATTTGCTTGTGCTTGTATTTGGGTGTCAAGGGCATAACAGACCTTAATGACCTACATTGCCAGGATTAGTGTATCGGGGGGGTTCCTTGTTTGGATTTCGCTTCGGCGAGACGTCCCACGCGCGAACCGTAGTGTAATGTTGGAACTTGGGGATAAGTTTAGTCCTTAATGCTCATCATTATATTATATTATATATCTATCACCTATCCCGACAATCGACAGTGCCAGGAGTAGTGTAACGGGGGGGTTCCTTGTTTGGATTTCGCTTCCGGCGAGACGTCCCACGCATGAAACGACATGTACTGTTGAGAATTGGGAATATTAATTAATTAAAATTGGATACTAATCATTTGGGTTACATGCATCTTGCATTGAGGGCATAATGAGCCCCGAGGATTGATACGGTCAGGAGTAGTGTAACGGGGGGGTTCCTTGTTTGGATTTCGCTTCGGCGAGACGTCCCACGCACGAAACGCAGTACCGTGTTGAAAATTGGGAGGAGTTTAGTCCTTAGTTCTTGATGCTAGTAACTCATTTATTATTATTATATATATGGTTTCTTGCCTTATTGGGCATCACTAGAATAAATCTAGTACATGATATTGATAATGTCCTGTGATGATTGAGCATGATTGGATCATGTAACTTTATGTGTTCAACAAAAGAACATTATAAAGATGAGTGTAATGTTTATATTAAAGTTAATAATTATAACTACTAGAATGGATTATATGTAGAATCGGGTGTTAGGTTAGACGGTTTTACTTAAATACTTTATTTGGGTTTAAGTTAGAATCCTCTTACCTAATTAGAATCGAACATCCTTTTTGGGAGACACGTGCATACGCTTAGTGCGCGCTTTAGATGAGAGGTGAGTTGAATTTCTATGGAGTGTTCGATTCCAGCTAAATCATGTAATAATGCATTTATAATTATTATGCATTTTAATACACTTGCTATAAATGTTTTTCACACTCGGGTTCTGACCCGTTTACATTTTCCCCTCCCCCATGCACATATATATTGTATTACTTCAGGTGTTCCCCTGCAAGGACGCCTTTATTATCCCTCCATTCAGGATTTGTGGAGCTGTGGCAGTAGCGGACTGTTGCGGCACTTGGTTTTAGTCGATTCCTATCTTTGTATATCTAGATTAGGATTCAGTTGTATTGAGTTAGTATTCAAGTGTTATAGATTAACACTTTCATATGTTTTAATTATCAGTTTATTGTATTGTCTGTTGCCCGACAGCATATTCGGGTATTTCATTGTTGGGATTTTGTTGTACAATGTATTGTACTCTTTCATTATTGGATCATGCAACTTCCACATTATAGATAGATGTTTATTGTTGGGTGTATGCATTATTGGTTTTGTTGTTGTTGTAAAATAAAAGTTTTAAATTTTTTGGCGATTCGCACCTTATGATTTCGGGTAGTTAGCCTTATATTACTGTGTTTAGTTGTTGATGTTGAGACTGTACCATCTGAGATACCTGATTTATGTAGTATAGGGCTGGCCACCCGTTATTATTTGGAGCGGGTTGTCACATATGGTATCAGAGCATCAGGTTCTAGTGTCTTTAGGATCTGTGTGCGTTACTACGATCTTCCGTAAGCGTTCTTGGTGTAGAGCCTTATTGCTAGGACGGTTACATTCATACGTCCATATCTTTCTGTGAATCGAAAATATTTGAAAGGTGTTCTGATACAATTGTTCTTGTTTCAGATGCCACCAAGGGGAGGTCGTTCCGCCAAGGCAAGGAAAGGACAGCCCCAATTGCCTCATAGGAACATGACTACGGATGATGTTGCCAATATAGTGGCACAAGCAGTAACTGCTGCCGTTTCTACGATGGCTCAGCAACCTGCCGCTCGAGCAGTCCTACCCCATTTAGGATTGTCCTTTTGGGAGAGAGTGAAGGAAGACTTTAGTAAGGGGCATCCACCCGAGTTTGCAGGGGGAGTTGATGCAATGGCTGAAAGTACATGGAAAAATAGTATGCTAAGGCATCTTCGTATGGTTGAGTGTAGTGAGGTGCAGAAGCAATTTTTAGTCACCTTTAAGTTATCGGGTGCAGCTCTTCAATGGTGGGAGTCTTTCACCACATCTGATCAGAGAGATACTTTTCCTATCAAAGAATTTTGGGGACTTTTTGATCATAGGTATTTGCTTTTCCCTACGCAGGATATGGGAATTTTTCAAGGAAATAGGACAGTGGCAGAATATGAAGAAGATTTTTCTCTATGGGCGAGATTAGTACCTAATGAGGTAGATACGGAAGAGAAACGTATATCGAAGTTTGTTCGAGGTTTAGATTGGAAAATCCAACTACATTTGTTAGAAAGTCCTAAGTTAATGACTTTCATCGAGGTCGTAAATGCGGCACTATTAAAGTGTCGAGAGTATCGTTTTCGTTCTCAAGAGGGTAAGAACTTTGGAGATTTGAGTTCATCAAGTAAGTTTGGCAAAGAGAGCGCAAGTAATGCGAGTGGGCAGAAAGAGTTCATGGGCAAGTGTTTCTCTTGTAAAGAAACAGGTCATAAAAAGAGAGATTGTCCTAAAAGAGGTAAAGGACCGCAATTTGAGGAAATTTTGGAAGTGAAACCCCTACAACAGATTCGAGGTCGCTTTAGACCGGGGGACTATGTTTGGGAGCCTATTGATGAGGATGGGCAATCGGACTAGAGATGGATGTTGTGTGTAATTTCCTTACTATTGGGATTATTACTATATGAAGTTTTGGAAATATCGTATGGGAAATACATGTGAATCGGGTAGTGCTTTAGCCCTTTTTGTTTATGTATGGTAGGTAATGACCCTAAAGGGGGAATTTTGAGCAAGATATGCTCGTATTCGATTATCTTGGTAATGGTGGTAAGTAGTAATGATAGAAGCTACTTCTTTTTATGTAGTCGTGATGGACTATTATAATTGTTGTATTCCAGTTATGGAATTGCCTTATATATGGCAGTATATTAAGATGATGTAAGATGTTGTTTATGTTTGAAGTGGTTGTGGTTTGATGGGACGCAGGTAAAATTTTAGCTCCTGATTATGATGATATTTGTGAGCTATATGTTATGCATATGATGAATTAAAAGACCTTGTGTTGGACATAAGGCATTTTATATTAGAATATATATATAATCTTTTTTTCAAAATAAACTATTTTCAATATAAAACTTTTATCGGCCTTCGGGCCCTTTCAAACTAAATTTTCCACAAAAATGTTTTCAAACTCAAGTCCGGATCTAACAAACTCTCCATCCCCGACGTCGTCACACAGTAGTGTATTGGGAGGGTTCCTTGTTTGGATTTCGCTTTTGCGAGACGTCCCCCGCACGAAATTGGCGGTCGTCAGGAATTGAGAGGAGTTATTTCTTTGGACCATTCAAATTTTTGTTCTATTAAAATTTTAGTCTTACTCATTGTTGGAAATGTGGAACTTTCGAGGCAAATAAAGCCTCATTATGATGGTGGTGAGCATAAAGCTCAATTATAAAGGGTGTATGGGCGCCCTTGTTATGGAAATAAGTTTTGTTTACTTCATAATTAGCTTAATAATAAAGTAAATTAAATCAATTCGTCGTGGGAAGTTAGAAGTTGGTGAAAGGATTAGTAATAATGGGTAGATTAGGACTAGTTGAGCTTTGGGAGAATTAGGCTTAGCTAAATTTCGAGGGCGAAATTCTTGTAAGTGGGGGAGTTTGTAACAACCCGAGGCCTTGGAGACGATAATTTATTTATTTCGGGAGAAATATATAATATTTTATTGGAGAAATAATAAAATTGGCAATTGAGGTCAGAATTTGGAGTTGTTAGAAAGTGTCTCGAATGGAATTTCTGAGGGTACCATTGTTTCCGGAAGGGTCGAAAAAGTCGAAATGACTGTACTTGGGGTCTATTTGGGTTCCGAAATAAAATAGGACCGTTTAACTAGAATTAAAGTCACCGAGTCATTTAAAGTGTGTATTATCATTTAAAGATGTGTATTTTCGGATTTAGGCTTAAAAAGCCTACGGGAGATATTTCTCCCAAAAGAGAGAAAGAGAAAAAGGAAAGAAAGAAGAGAGAAGAAGAAGGAAGAAGAAAAGGAAGGAGAAAAAGAGAGAAAGAGGATTTTCCGGCGGATTCAGACCCTACGAACCCGAGGCAAGTGATTAAACTTGCTAAATAATTGTTGTGTACCATTTATTGCATGATTTGTGGATTGATATTTGGGTTTTAGGTTTAAAATGTTAAAACCTAACTTTTGGGAAAAACCTTAGATTTGTAGTGTATATAATGGATTTAAGGTTAGAAATTAGTTTATATGTATTCTAGGATGAATATTAATGATATATTTGTGTTTGGGTTGAAGAGGAATGGAGAGAAAACCATTAGAATGATTTTTTGGGTATTTTGGCTACTCAAACAGTAGCCATTTTCGAGGTTCAGCAGGGCCGAATCGATTCGGCCCCCTAGCCGAATCGATTCGGAAATATGCAGGTGCCCAGGTCTTAGTGACCGAATCGATTCAGACTCCAGCCGAATCGATTCGGCCTGAGGCAGAGTCCCAGGTCTTTTGACCCGAATAGATTCGCCTTCCTGGCCGAATCGATTCGCTGTGCCGAATCGATTCGGAATAGGCCCGAATCGATTCGGAAATAGGGCTTTTGAGGGAAAGTTTTTCTAAGGAGAATTTCTTTCCGCTTCATTCGAGGTTATCGATCGGGGATCTCTATAGGAGACGTTTGGAATATGTTTTGGAGACTTTTAGAGAGTTTCCCCCGCAAATATTATTGGAGTCATGTAGACTTAATTTGGGGATTTCCGATTAGAGAATTTGGTATTTTCTAAGTGGGGGAGCCCACTTTCATTTGGGATGACTTTAAAGGATTCTTAAATGAAATGAACCATGTTATGGGTGGATGTTTACTAATGCTATTTGATGTACCTTTGAATATGGAATTACCCTTATTGACGATTGATTTGGGAGATATCTCACATTGTGAGAAATGCATTAAGGTGCAATAGGATATAGAATATCCCTAACTAAATTGTATTGAAAGGCAATTCATTATTAGAAGCGTCACGAGAGCTTCAAGCGAGAATTAGTATAGCATATACTAAGTGGGGGTAACGTGTGTGAGTATTAACGATTAGTATATCATGAGAGAGTATACTAAACTATGATGTAATTTAACTGCGCCTAAGTGCGTATAATAAACATGAATGTGATGTTTCAGGTATACCTTATATAATGGTGTATCTTTATTATGTGGGATGTATGTAGACCTTATATATGGTGTATATACATGTTAAGCATACCCCCTCCTTGCTATCATTGGGAAGTTTCGTGCGTTGAGGGTGAGCATCCTGACAAATATGCAGGGTGTGGATATTCCCCAGGTCATAGTCGTCCTCGGTGGTCATCATATGACATATATATATATATATTTACTATTTTAGGGGTGAGAGGTCGTGGGTATGTGTCGCTCTCACCTGCCGGTTAGGAGCTATGACCGCTTCCCGGACGTCGTGTGCGTGAGTAGATCACGAGGTGGGTGTCGTTGAACCCCACCAGGTGGCCCCAGTTTGCTACGTATATGGGCTGCTGGAAGATGATAGCATGTGAGCCCGCGTCCTTCGAGTTATATCTCGGTTGGATGGTTATTATTTGCTTGTGCTTGTATTTGGGTGTCAAGGGCATAACAGACCTTAATGACCTACATTGCCAGGATTAGTGTATCGGGGGGGTTCCTTGTTTGGATTTCGCTTCGGCGAGACGTCCCACGCGCGAACCGCAGTGTAATGTTGGAACTTGGGGATAAGTTTAGTCCTTAATGCTCATAATTATATTATATTATATATCTATCACCTATCCCGACAATCGACAGTGCCAGGAGTAGTGTAACGGGGGGGTTCCTTGTTTGGATTTCGCTTCGGCGAGACGTCCCACGCATGAAACGACATGTACTGTTGAGAATTGGGAATATTAATTAATTAAAATTGGATACTAATCATTTGGGTTACATGCATCTTGCATTGAGGGCATAATGAGCCCCGAGGATCGATACGGTCAGGAGTAGTGTAACGGGGGGGTTCCTTGTTTGGATTTCGCTTCGGCGAGACGTCCCACGCACGAAACGCAGTACCGTGTTGAAAATTGGGAGGAGTTTAGTCCTTAGTTCTTGATGCTAGTAACTCATTTATTATTATTATATATATGGTTTCTTGCCTTATTGGGCATCACTAGAATAAATCTAGTACATGATATTGATAATGTCCTGTGATGATTGAGCATGATTGGATCATGTAACTTTATATGTTCAACAAAAGAACATTATAAAGATGAGTGTAATGTTTATATTAAAGTTAATAATTATAACTACTAGAATGGATTATATGTAGAATCGGGTGTTAGGTTAGAAGGTTTTACTTAAATACTTTATTTGGGTTTAAGTTAGAATCCTCTTACCTAATTAGAATCGAACATCCTTTTTGGGAGACACGTGCATACGCTTAGTGCGCGCTTTAGATGAGAGGTGAGTTGAATTTCTATGGAGTGTTCGATTCCAGCTAAATCATGTAATAATGCATTTATAATTATTATGCATTTTAATACACTTGCTATAAATGTTTTTCACACTCGGGTTCTGACCCGTTTACATTTTCCCCTCCCCCATGCACATATATATTGTATTACTTCAGGTGTTCCCCCGCAAGGACGCCTTTATTATCCCTCCATTCAGGATTTGTGGAGCTGTGGCAGTAGCGGACTGTTGCGGCACTTGGTTTTAGTCGATTCCTATCTTTGTATATCTAGATTAGGATTCAGTTGTATTGAGTTAGTATTCAAGTGTTATAGATTAACACTTTCATATGTTTTAATTATCAGTTTATTGTATTGTCTGTTGCCCGACAGCATATTCGGGTATTTCATTGTTGGGATTTTGTTGTACAATGTATTGTACTCTTTCATTATTGGATCATGCAACTTCCACATTATAGATAGATGTTTATTGTTGGGTGTATGCATTATTGGTTTTGTTGTTGTTGTAAAATAAAAGTTTTAAATTTTTTGGCGATTCGCACCTTATGATTTCGGGTAGTTAGCCTTATATTACTGTGTTTAGTTGTTGATGTTGAGACTGTACCATCTGAGATACCTGATTTATGTAGTATAGGGCTGGCCACCCGTTATTATTTGGAGCGGGTTGTCACATATGGTATCAGAGCATCAGGTTCTAGTGTCTTTAGGATCTGTGTGCGTTACTACGATCTTCCGTAAGCGTTCTTGGTGTAGAGCCTTATTGCTAGGACGGTTACATTCATACATCCATATCTTTCTGTGAATCGAAAATATTTGAAAGGTGTTCTGATACAATTGTTCTTGTTTCAGATGCCACCAAGGGGAGGTCGTTCCGCCAAGGCAAGGAAAGGACAGCCCCAATTGCCTCATAGGAACATGACTACGGATGATGTTGCCAATATAGTGGCACAAGCAGTAACTGCTGCCGTTTCTACGATGGCTCAGCAACCTGCCGCTCGAGCAGCCCTACCCCATTTAGGATTGTCCTTTTGGGAGAGAGTGAAGGAAGACTTTAGTAAGGGGCATCCACCCGAGTTTGCAGGGGGAGTTGATGCAATGGCTGCAAGTACATGGAAAAATAGTATGCTAAGGCATCTTCGTATGGTTGAGTGTAGTGATGTGCAGAAGCAATTTTTAGTCACCTTTAAGTTATCGGGTGCAGCTCTTCAATGGTGGAAGTCTGTCACCACATCTGATCAGAGAGATACTTTTCCTATCAAAGAATTTTGGGGACTTTTTGATCATAGGTATTTGCTTTTCCCTACGCAGGATATGGGAATTTTTCAAGGAAATAGGACAGTGGCAGAATATGAAGAAGATTTTTCTCTATGGGAGAGATTAGTACCTAATGAGGTAGATACGAAAGAGAAACGTATATCGAAGTTTGTTCGAGGTTTAGATTGGAAAATCCAACTACATTTGTTAGAAAGTCCTAAGTTAATGACTTTCATCGAGGTCGTAAATGCGGCACTATTAAAGTGTCGAGAGTATCGTTTTCGTTCTCAAGAGGGTAAGAACTTTGGAGATTTGAGTTCATCAAGTAAGTTTGGCAAAGAGAGCGCCAGTAATGCGAGTGGGCAGAAAGAGTTCATGGGCAAGTGTTTCTCTTGTAAAGAAACAGGTCATAAAAAGAGAGATTGTCCTCAAAGAGGTAAAGGACCGCAATTTGAGGAAATTTTGGAAGTGCAACCCCTACAACAGATTCGAGGTCGCTTTAGATCGGGGGACTATGTTTGGGAGCCTATTGATGAGGATGGGCAATCGGACTAGAGATGGATGTTGTGTGTAATTTCCTTACTATTGGGATTATTACTATATGAAGTTTTGGAAATATCGTATGGGAAATACATGTGAATCGGGTAGTGCTTTAGCCCTTTTTGTTTATGTATGGTAGGTAATGACCCTAAAGGGGGAATTTTGAGCAAGATATGCTCTTATTCGATTATCTTGGTAATGGTGGTAAGTAGTAATGATAGAAGCTACTTCTTTTTATGTAGTCGTGATGGACTATTATAATTGTTGTATTCCAGTTATGGAATTGCCTTATATATGGCAGTATATTAAGATGATGTAAGATGTTGTTTATGTTTGAAGTGGTTGTGGTTTGATGGGACGCAGGTAAAATTTTAGCTCCTGATTATGATGATATTTGTGAGCTATATGTTATGCATATGATGAATTAAAAGACCTTGTGTTGGACATAAGGCATTTTATATTAGAATATATATATAATCTTTTTTTTCAAAATAAACTATTTTCAATATAAAACTTTTATCGGCCTTCGGGCCCTTTCAAACTAAATTTTCCACAAAAATGTTTTCAAACTCAAGTCCGGATCTAACAAACTCTCAATCCCCGACGTCGTCACACAGTAGTGTATTGGGAGGGTTCCTTGTTTGGATTTCGCTTTTACGAGACGTCCCTCGCACGAAATTGGCGATCGTCAGGAATTGAGAGGAGTTATTTCTTTGGACCATTCAAATTTTTGTTCTATTAAAATTTTAGTCTTACTCATTGTTGGAAATGTGGAACTTTCGAGGCAAATAAAGCCTCATTATGATGGTGGTGAGCATAAAGCTCAATTATAAAGGGTGTATGGGCGCCCTTGTTATGGAAATAAGTTTTGTTTACTTCATAATTAGCTTAATAATAAAGTAAATTAAATCAATTCGTCGTGGGAAGTTAGAAGTTGGTGAAAGGATTAGTAATAATGGGTAGATTAGGACTAGTTGAGCTTTGGGAGAATTAGGCTTAGCTAAATTTCGAGGGCGAAATTCTTGTAAGTGGGGGAGTTTGTAACAACCCGAGGCCTTAGAGACGATAATTTATTTATTTCGGGAGAAATATATAATATTTTATTGGAGAAATAATAAAATTGGCAATTGAGGTCAGAATTTGGAGTTGTTAGAAAGTGTCTCGAATGGAATTTCTGAGGATACCATTGTTTCCGGAAGGGTCGAAAAAGTCGAAATGACTGTACTTGGGGTCTATTTGGGTTCCGAAATAAAATAGGACCGTTTGACTCGAATTAAAGTCACCGAGTCATTTAAAGTGTGTATTATCATTTAAAGATGTGTATTTTCGGATTTAGGCTTAAAAAGCCTACGGGAGATATTTCTCCCAAAAGAGAGAAAGAGAAAAAGGAAAGAAAGAAGAGAGAAGAAGAAGGAAGAAGAAGAAAAGTAAGGAGAAAAAGAGAGAAAGAGGATTTTCCGGCGGATTCAGACCCTACGAACCCGAGGCAAGTGATTAAACTTGCTAAATAATTGTTGTGTACCATTTATTGCATGATTTGTGGATTGATATTTGGGTTTTAGGTTTAAAATGTTAAAACCTAACTTTTGGGAAAAACCTTAGATTTGTAGTGTATATAATGGATTTAAGGTTAGAAATTAGTTTATATGTATTCTAGGATGAATATTAATGATATATTTGTGTTTGGGTTGAAGAGGAATGGAGAGAAAACCATTAGAATGATTTTTTGGGTATTTTGGCTACTCAAACAGTAGCCATTTTCGAGGTTCAGCAGGGCCGAATCGATTCGGCCCCCTAGCCGAATCGATTCGGAAATATGCAGGTGCCCAGGTCTTAGTGACCGAATCGATTCAGACTCCAGCCGAATCGATTCGGCCTGAGGCAGAGTCCCAGGACTTTTTACCCGAATCGATTCGCCTTCCTGGCCGAATCGATTCGCTGGGCCGAATCGATTCGGAATAGGCCCAAATCGATTCGGAAACAGGGCTTTTGAGGGAAAGTTTTTCTAAGGAGAATTTCTTTCCGCTTCATTCGAGGTTATCGATCGGGGATCTCTATAGGAGACGTTTGGAATATGTTTTGGAGACTTTTAGAGAGTTTCCCCCGCAAATATTATTGGAGTCATGTAGACTTAATTTGGGGATTTCCGATTAGAGAATTTGGTATTTTCTAAGTGGGGGAGCCCACTTTCATTTGGGATGACTTTAAAGGATTCTTAAATGAAATGAACCATGTTATGGGTGGATGTTTACTAATGCTATTTGATGTACATTTGAATATGGAATTACCCTTATTGACGATTGATTTGGGAGATATCTCACATTGTGAGAAATGCATTAAGGTGCAATAGGATATAGAATATCCCTAACTAAATTGTATTGAAAGGCAATTCATTATTAGAAGCGTCACGAGAGCTTCAAGCGAGAATTAGTATAGCATATACTAAGTGGGGGTAACGTGTGTGAGTATTAACGATTAGTATATCATGAGAGAGTATACTAAACTATGATGTAATTTAACTGCGCCTAAGTGCGTATAATAAACATGAATGTGATGTTTCAGGTATACCTTATATAATGGTGTATCTTTATTATGTGGGATGTATGTAGACCTTATATATGGTGTATATACATGTTAAGCATACCCCCTCCTTGCTATCATTGGGAAGTTTCGTGCGTTGAGGGTGAGCATCCTGACAAATATGCAGGGTGTGGATATTCCCCAGGTCATAGTCGTCCTCGGTGGTCATCATATGACATATATATATATATATTTACTATTTTGGGGGTGAGAGGTCGTGGGTATGTGTCGCTCTCACCTGCCGGTTAGGAGCTATGACCGCTTCCCGGACGTCGTGTGCGTGAGTAGATCACGAGGTGGGTGTCGTTGAACCCCACCAGGTGGCCCCAGTTTGCTACGTATATGGGCTGCTGGAAGATGATAGCATGTGAGCCCGCGTCCTTCGAGTTATATCTCGGTTGGATGGTTATTATTTGCTTGTGCTTGTATTTGGGTGTGTCAAGGGCATAACAGACCTTAATGAACTACATTGCCAGGATTAGTGTATCGGGGGGGTTCCTTGTTTGGATT
This sequence comes from Sambucus nigra, assembly GCA_949130495.1. Lineage (NCBI taxonomy): Eukaryota > Viridiplantae > Streptophyta > Magnoliopsida > Dipsacales > Adoxaceae > Sambucus > Sambucus nigra. The sequence continues at coordinate 545,397,551 of OX422215.1, forward strand.
TCGCTTCGGCGAGACGTCCCACGCGCGAACCGCAGTGTAATGTTGGAACTTGGGGATAAGTTTAGTCCTTAATGCTCATCATTATATTATATTATATATCTATCACCTATCCCGACAATCGACAGTGCCAGGAGTAGTGTAACGGGGGGGTTCCTTGTTTGGATTTCGCTTCGGCGAGACGTCCCACGCATGAAACGCCATGTACTGTTGAGAATTGGGAATATTAATTAATTAAAATTGGATACTAATCATTTGGGTTACATGCATCTTGCATTGAGGGCATAATGAGCCCCGAGGATCGATACGGCCAGGAGTAGTGTAACGGGGGGGTTCCTTGTTTGGATTTTGCTTCGGCGAGACGTCCCACGCACGAAACGCAGTACCGTGTTGAAAATTGGGAGGAGTTTAGTCCTTAGTTCTTGATGCTAGTAACTCATTTATTATTATTATATATATGGTTTCTTGCCTTATTGGGCATCACTAGAATAAATCTAGTACATGATATTGATAATGTCCTGTGATGATTGAGCATGATTGGATCATGTAACTTTATGTGTTCAACAAAAGAACATTATAAAGATGAGTGTAATGTTTATATTAAAGTTAATAATTATAACTACTAGAATGGATTATATGTAGAATCGGGTGTTAGGTTAGACGGTTTTACTTAAATACTTTATTTGGGTTTAAGTTAGAATCCTCTTACCTAATTAGAATCGAACATCCTTTTTAGGAGACACGTGCATACGCTTAGTGCGCGCTTTAGATGAGAGGTGAGTTGAATTTCTATGGAGTGTTCGATTCCATCTAAATCATGTAATAATGCATTTATAATTATTATGCATTTTAATACACTTGCTATAAATGTTTTTCACACTCGGGTTCTGACCCATTTACATTTTCCCCTCCCCCATGCACATATATATTGTATTACTTCAGGTGTTCCCCCGCAAGGACGCCTTTATTATCCCTCCATTCAGGATTTGTGGAGCTGTGGCAGTAGCGGACTGTTGCGGCACTTGGTTTTAGTCGATTCCTATCTTTGTATATCTAGATTAGGATTAAGTTGTATTGAGTTAGTATTCAAGTGTTATAGATTAACACTTTCATATGTTTTAATTATCAGTTTATTGTATTGTCTGTTGCCCGACAGCATATTCGGGTATTTCATTGTTGGGATTTTGTTGTACAATGTATTGTACTCTTTCATTATTAGATCATGCAACTTCCACATTATAGATAGATGTTTATTGTTGGGTGTATGCATTATTGGTTTTGTTGTTGTTGTAAAATAAAAGTTTTAAATTTTTTGGCGATTCGCACCTTATGATTTCGGGTAGTTAGCCTTATATTACTGTGTTTAGTTGTTGATGTTGAGACTGTACCATCTGAGATACCTGATTTATGTAGTATAGGGCTGGCCACCCGTTATTATTTGGAGCGGGTTGTCACACGGTACAAACCGAAGCTTCAACAAAGCTTCACAACAAATCTGAATTTTTGTAATACAAGATGCAATACAATTTGTAATCTGAGTTTCTCCTTCTTTAATGAGACTTCAATAAATGATGTTGAAGTAGGCACAAGTCTTCTTCTTCAATGATTGATCAAATGATAAAATTAATTGCTCTCTTGAATGTGTAGCTGAGTAGTAAAATAAATGCTCTCAATAATATTTCAAGTCTTGCTCATGTTCTCATTCAAGTGTGTGTTGCTTTAATGCAGCTCTCCAAAGCTTTAAATGTGTCTGCTAAAAATTAGCTGTTAGACACATGCATTTTGAGCATTAAATGCTCCAAATTTGGCTGAGATGAGATAGTTGAAAATCATTTCTAAATATGATATGCAGATCTTCATCTTTATCTTCTCCATAAAAATATAGCTGTTTTAGCATGGAAATAGACATCTGAAAAATGTATGTCATATGAAAATAGCTTGATAGATAACCCATATATTTTCTGCAAAAAGATTGTTAGTCCAAGAGATAAAATACAAATCTGATATGTAAATGTGGAACCATTGTGTAAAGAATATAACTGGCGTGTTAAGGACATTTTTCTGTCAAGAGAGTAAATGGAACATAGTAAGTATATGTACAACTCAGTCACAGGTTTGCAAGAATATATATGTAAATATATATATATATATATATTGTATAAAGAAAAATATTTCCCGAACTGATATAAAAAAATTTCCGAACAGATATAAAAATAAATTTCTGACTGATATATATATAAGAAAATTTCTGAACAAAAAAAAAATTTCGAACTGAAATATATATATAAGAGATTTCCGAACAGATATTTATAAAAAAAAATTTGGACAGAAAAATATATATATAAAAGATTTCTAAAAAATTTTTGGACTGAAATATATATATAAAAAAATTCCGTACATATACATATATATATAACAGATTTCGACGCTCATATATAAAAGAACTAAGCTTACTTGCAGACCAATGATGTCGTAGCCTTTGCTAGACAGAATGAGTGGATGGCTAAGAGATTTCCAACGCAAATGTCAGGGCAATGATCCCATGACATACGGTCAAGATAAGTAAAAACAATTTGTTTATTCGGCCAGAGATGATGGACATACGGTCAAGATAAAAGAAAAAAAAACTGGCGTGTAGCAGTGGTCATAATACCAGCCGTACCACATCATACCAATACTATACTGATGGACAAAAGTTTGAACAAAGCACGTGTATTGAGACGTTGGAAGATATGGTACATTTCTTGAGCTAAACGCTAAGTCAGATGGAAGCCCTACTTCGATAAGGGCGGTAGCCTATGAGAGTTAAACAAAAGTTTAAGGCCAGATCTATTGGCAGTGAATCCTTGAAAAGGACGCTGTCTTCATCAATTAAGCGTGTAGGGGTAGTAGTCTTAGGCAGTGAGCAGTCACTTTGGTGACAGATGTTTGTACATATGCGCATGCATATATTAGTCATACAAGATTTTGTACATGTGGCGCCATATATATATATATATAATATGCATATAGCATATATATATATTAACACACACGCACAATTAATATATACACGCATAGTTAATATATATACACGCATAGTTAACATTCACGCACAGTTAACATATATTAGATTTTGTTTAAATATATATATTAAAACAAAAACTATTTTAAGAGTTCAATTTGTCAAAAAAATATTTTAACAAAGATAATGTAATTTTATTTTTAGACAAAAAATGTTTAAGTTCTCAATTTCATTAGTCACAAAGTTAACAATCATAGATCAAGAAATATGCATGTGTGCCTAATGTGTCAAGTGCAAATGTGCAATACACGTGAATACCTTTACTCGGATATGCCGTTGTGTAAAGTCGAGGTATGCTGAGTCATGAAAACAGATATAAACCAGTCAGAATAAATATATGTATATCATGGTATATAAACAAGATTATATTATAAATATTTATAGAATAACCTAATAAAAATATGTTTGGAATCATCAAAATCAATATATTAAGTTAAACTAAAATGTACATTAATTAAACTAATTTAATTAATTAGGGATAAAATACATTTTCGTTAACAGTAATAAAGTACTTATTTCCACCCCTTGTTTGAATTCATTTTAAGTCACACAAATCTGTATGAATTAATCCCAAGATTTCAGTAGAGCGTTGTACACTTAGAAAATATTTTCTTTTGAATTTTGTTTCTACACATATTTCACATTTATGTTCGACATTTTCTGGTAATTTCGGGATATCTCCTAAATTCATTAATCTTCTAAGTGAATCAAGATTAACATGTCCAAGTCTACTATGCCACAAATATAAAGAATTAGAGAGATACGCAGAAGAATAAACTCCATTAAAACTAGAGTCAACGGTTACACTTAGTTTGAACAACCCCTCACACATGTAACCCTTTTCCACAAAAAAACCATTTTTAGTTAAACAAACTGATCAGATTCAAAGACCATTTTAAAACCCTTTTTACTCAACATCGAACCTGAGACCAAATTTTTCCTAATGTCGGGCACATGTATCACTTCGTTCAACGTTAGGACTTTTACAGAAGTCAATTTTAAATCCACCTTCCATTTCCCAACAACTACCGCCACTGAAGAATTGCCCATACAGAGCTTTTCATCACCTCCTACCACCTCATAGTAGGAAAATACACTTATGTCTCCACAGATGTGTCGGGTGGCCCCAGTGTCCAACCACCAGTCCTTAATGTTGTTAATGAGATGTTCTTCTGAAATGACAGAAGAAAAGTTATCAGTTTCAACAATTGAAGCTTGTGCATTCCCATTAGATTTTTTAACGTGGTCATTGTTTTTCCTTTTGTAACAGTCTTGGGCCCGATGTCCAGATTTACCACAAACAAAAAAGTCTCCTCCAAATTTCTTAATCCCACTTTTGGGCTTTGTAAAATTATTTGCTCCACTTCCTTTTCCCTTAGAATTCTTTTGGTACTTATTTGGCTTAAAATGATTTTTGGTCCCCCCACTATTTTCAGCAATGTTTGCTTTAGCTGTCATAGCCATGACAACATCCCTTTTTTCCTTAACGCAATTATCCTCCTCAATTCTAAGTCTAACAGTGAGGTCTTCCATAGTCATATCCTTACGTTTATGTTTAAGGCCATTTCTAAACTATTTCCAGGAAGGGGGAAGCTTTTCAATAACAGATGCGACTTGAAAACCCTCACTAATAGACATACCCTCAACATGAATTTCGTGAATAATTACTTGTAGCTCTTCTAACTGTGACACTACTGATTTTCTATCAACCATTTTAAAGTCCAAAAAACGACTGACAACAAATTTCTTACTTCCAGCATCTTCGGTTTTATATTTCTTATCTAACATCAACCATAACTCTCTAGCAGTGGGAACAGAAAAGTAAACATCAAAGAGCATCATCTAAATTTTTCAGAATATGGTTTTTGCACATGAAATCAGATTTTTCCAAAAGTTGGTTAACAACAGTCCTAGCAGGTTCGACCTCTTCTGAATTATCTTCCTTAATTTCTAAGGTGTGATCAAGTTCTAACAGGTTTAAATAAAATAACATCTTTTGTTACCAACGTTTAAAATTCAGGCCAACAAATTTTTCAGGCCTAACAGATGCAATCGCTGGAGGATCAAAATTTTCCATTATACGAATATTAAGATATTTCTGTCTTAGATTGTTGATCGTGTAAACAGGAAAATTTAAGATCACAATAAAATTAGAACGACTTATCTGGATGCTGAGGTTTGTGTTAGACACACAGTCCTAAGACAGAAATATCGCCCGCACTTAATCGAGTGGTGCCTCGAGCTTCAGATATGTGTCCCCAGGATTCAACAACGTTGTTCGTCCGATTGAAGCACACAATGAAGAATGAATAGAACCACACTAGTATTGCCCAGAAATATGATTTGAGTAGGAACAGATTTTTGCGAGTAAGAGAGAAGGAAAATCAGAATCATATATTTGTATGATTATTATTATCTCCTCAGACTGATTCTGTAAGACCCTTTAAAGGGATGAAGCAATCAACCTATGTCCACCCTATGGCTTAAAATAAGTAGCCATTATTAACCTACAGCCACCCTATGGCTTAAAATAAGTAGCCACTACCACCCCTCAGACCACTTTCAACGGCTAGGAATAAATGTATTATAATATTAATAAAAAATTAATCCGAATTTGAATTTTAAATAAAAACGAAATAAAATAAAAAATAAAATTACAATTGGGTTTTGACTTAGGACCCAAGACCCAAGTCCCAAGTCTTGATATATATATATATATATATATATATATATATATATATATAGTGCACCTAGAGGGACTTGAACCCAAGACATCTCACAAGAATTCTGAAAACCTTACCACTAGGTTATTAGAGGTTATTGTGAGTATTCCATTCACACAAAGAAATATGCACAAAAACACAATAACCCATAACATCATAATAACGGGTACTGTAAATGATGATGCCGAAGATCAGCACCACCAGGTGTGGTGTTGCAAGCTCAATACAGGTATAACAATGGCAACACAGCTATATGAATAAGGTAAGAATGAGGTGAGGATAAGAGGAATGAAAGCAGGAAATATAAGTGGTTCAGCCAAGTCGGCCTACGTCCACTGTGAGTGTGAGTGAGTAATGTCACTGAAAGAAGGCACTAATGGCCATGGTTACAACCTCTCCAGCTCTTTCTCTCTCTACTGTGTATATATAGACAGAGTTTCAGCTAGGGTTTTAATATCTGGATCCCTTTACAAGGTTGGGGGTGATCCCTTTATATAGTGTCTAGGGGGTGTAATATACCCCCTATGCATGTAATGTGCATGTGTGTAGTTTCCTCACCAGTGAGGGTGTGCCAGCTGTCAGGGCCACATGTAAGTAATGATGATGAAATATTCCCTCCATATGTGGGGAATAATCTTGTTGTAACTGATCTAGGCCCCAGGTGTCCTTATCCGAATGTCAACAGATGCTTGGTAGTCAAATATGTGAATGGCCTCGGCATAGGAAAGGCCGAGCTATAAAGGTAGGTCGTCCGCTCAATCCATGAGGTGTCATGGGCAGTCTCGGCTTTATGTCAGCCGAGGTATATACCTATGTCGGCCTGGGACGAGTCATTGGTGTGCTGATGATGTGATACCTCAGGTAGACTCGGCCTACTCCGAGGTAGGGTTCATGCTGAGTGAATGTAGAGCTTCTTGTTATCTTGGCCTACTGTTGACCGGGGTTACTATTCCTTGGTACCTGGAGTTGATGTTGACATCTGTGATACGAGGAGTGTCCCCGGGGAAGTGCATGTTGTAGTGTCGGCCTGGGCCGAGGTACACCTGGCCGAGGGATGATAACGTGGGCCCCCGGGCACTGGTGGGTCAGCCATTGTCTCGGCCTCTTATCTCGGCCGAGGTATGCACCCCCAGGCCGAGGTCATACTTGGGCATATCAATCACCCCCCAGCCCCTAGCCATTTGCGAGAGTGGATGGCTAGGGGGTTCTTGCCTCCGAGGCCTATTCACCAAAAAGTCAATACCTGCTTGACACTTGTCAGTTGCCAAGGTGTGCCCACTTGGTTGGCACATGTAGTCAGTTGTCCCTTGGGCTTCCCAAGGCAATGATGAGCCTTGGGAATCGTGCCCCAGTATTTAAAGGTTAAAACCATTTTCCTTCTTCTTCTTCCTCATTTCTTCCTTGTTCAAGCAACTGTTTCCCTGTTTTCTGGAACTTCTCTCTCTCTCCGAAGCCAGCCCTTGCTCCAGCGATTGTTCTGCCAAGGGATACCTCCCTTCCTGCGCGATACTCTCCACCTTTATTCATCAATCTCACCTTCAGGTATCCTTCATCACCATTTCCTTCGTTTTTGATATCTTTTATTTTGAATTTTCCGGCTAGTTCTTGAGCTTTCCGGTGAGGTCTTGAGTTTTCCGGTGGACCTTTGAATTTTCCGGCCAGCTAGGTTTTCTAGTTTGATCCTTGATTCCCTCAACTTTTTAAACCACATTTGTTCGTAGGTTTTAGGACATTTCTACAAGTTTAAGATCTGCCAAGAGCCTTAAGTCGTCCCCAGATGCTCAGACCCCTGTACCAACTTATTGAAGACTTCCCTTCTCTAAAAGAAAAGACCTTAGAAAAAATTAGACAAATAGAGAGAGCTCAGGAAGAAGCTCGTAGGTCACAAGGGTCCCCTATCAGACCTCTCTTTCCCCCACCTCTCAGGGTGGTATACCCTCGTCCACCTGAAACTTTTTACCAGACCGACGTCTCTGCCAACAACTTGCCGATGTCCGAGTCTGAGTCTTCTACCTCCGACCCGATGTCAATGGACTCTTTCCAAGAGGCCATGGACTTTACTACTCAGGCTGGTCAGAACTCTGACCAAGCCGAGGTCTCTAGTCGTGCCTCATCACAAAATGGCGCAAGTACCTCTAGTTCTTCTTCAGAGGTTGAACTTGTAGAGCCAAATGTGGCTGTTCCTTCCATTCTGAATGCTATTCCCCTGTCGGCCGTCACAGAGGCCGAGTTTGCTCGGAGGTTCCCCGGTAACCCGTCCACGTCTGCTCCAGCCAACGTCGAGTCTGACGATGACGAGGATGCCGAAAGTGATGTGGACACATCTGAGGCAGCCGAGTATGAGAGTACAATAACTGAGGTGGATCTACTGCACTTTAGGTACCTATACTCCATTAGCCCCTCTATCCACTTAAGGAGACCTCTGAGGGGAGAGAGGGCCTATCATGGCAGGGATGGTGAAATCTGCATGTACGAGCAGATGTTCAAGTTAGGTTTTCGTCTTCCCTTCCACCCCGTCATTAGGACCATTCTATCATTCATTAACTTGGCCCCCTCGCAGCTCTCTCCCAATGCCTGGAGGGTCATTATAGGGGCAATCATCTTATGGAGGGCGGTTCACCACTCTGACCTCCCAGTGCAGGTCTTTGCGGGTTGCTACGTTCCAACCTCGGCCAAGAATCATCCGAGCTACTATCACTTTGTGGCTCGGAGGCCTGAGAAAAAGATGCTCCTGGTCACTCAGACCTCCAACCATAATTGGAAACCCAGGTACTTTTATGTCTCAGGGCCTTGGGAATTTGGTTCTTCCATTCCCTCTTCCATCTTCGAGCCGAGAATACCTACGAAATGGGGCAAAGTCTCCATGTCTGCCAGGGCCGACCCTGGACTAAGTGTGCAGCACGGCAAGAGGGTGAAGGCCCTGCAGGACCAAGGGGCCCATGGGATGTTTGTCAAATTTGAACATCTGCTGACCCCTCAGTATCTCTCGGGGACGAGCCTGGGCGGAAGTCCCCTAGCTGACTTTGGTAAGGATTTTTATTTTGACCCCAAGTGTTGCCTCTTATCTTACGTACTTTATTTCTGACTCATATCTTTTCACTTTTGCAGAGAAACCACCAGAGGTTTCAGAAGAGTTGTGGGAGATGGCAGCCCCAAGCTTAGCTAGGCTTGTCAAGAAGACCGGTCTAAATGCTCCTCCACCTGCTCCCTTAACATCCAAGTCCAAGAAGAGGGCACCTGAGGTCCCTCCTCCTGAGGATCATAGGCCGACCTCCAGGACAAGGAGGACCCCAGATGCTGCGATCCCTATCACAGCCGACACATTATCGGCTCGTCTGGACCAGTTAAAACTTTCTGACAGTGTGCTCGGCCACAGCCGACAAGCCATGGACGCTCTTAACAACATGATGACCGAGGTCGACAAGTGTTTTCTCCAAAGTGCAACGTCTGATCTTTCTCTTATCTAACTTCTTCATTTACTGTGCAGGGTGCGGCTGCCATGTATCAGCTATCCAACTGGGCTCTGAGGAAATTGCCTCTCATCCAGAAGGGGCAGGAGGCTGAAAAAGTTGAGGGCACCCTGAAGGCCGAGATTGCTCGTCTGAGGAAAGAGTTACAGGAGACTGAGACCAAGGCTCAGACCTCTGAAAATAGGGCCCAATCCCTAGAGAAGGACATCTCTGCACTTGTTCAGAGTCATACCAAGGCCCTGAAGGACAAGGACGATGCTTTGCAGAGGAAAGTTGATGCTGCGATGAAGGCTTCTCTTGCAGACGCCTCGGAGACAATAATTGCTGACTATAAGGTCTCTGAGGAGTTTGTAGGTTTTGGCCTGGAGTACCTTGAAAGAGGTATCAAGGACACCTCCAAGTGGGCCGAGGTAAGGGAGGCCGAGGTTGGCACCATTAAGGCCTCAGATTTTGTGGGCCTCGGCCTTGCCGATGCCCAGTTTGCCCAGGCCTTGCAAGAGATAGAGGATGAAGCTGCTGCCCCTGGTCAAACTGTTACTCTGGAAGGGGCAGACCTCGGAGACACTGACCCTGCAAACGAAGTAGCCGAGGTGACCAATACCGAGCAGGCCAACCCTGAAGAGGCATCAGACGTTCCTCATTCAGATGTTTAACTTGTATTTTCCATTTTTTGTTTTTACTTGTAATCTCGTATGTAATTTTTCACACTTAAATATTTTGCAATGTCAAGCTTTTGTGGAATGCAAATGTCTATTCATCTTTATTTGTGAATGTACATGGATGCTATGCACCCTCTGTAGTCATTACTGAATGTGGTGCCATAACCATTACTTAAGAGTCTGAGGTCCTCACCTCAGAGGTTACCCCCATAATTAATTTCACCAAATTAATGATGTTTAAGGTCTGAGGTCATCTAGCCGAGGTGTTCGAACTCAGACCTCGTCACCACCAAGTGGTGTTATGAGGGTCTGAGGTCATCACCTAGGCTGAGGTAAACCTCGTAATGTCACCAAATTAATGATGTTTAAGGTCTGAGGCTCTCACCTAAGAGGTTATCCCCATAATAAATTTCACCACATGAATGATGTTAAGGGTCTGAGGTCCTCCAGCCGAGGTGTTCGAACTCAGACCTCGTCACCACCAAGTGGTGTTATGAGGGTCTGAGGTCATAACCTAGGCCGAGGTAACTCATAATGTCACCAAATTAATGATGTTTAAGGTCTGAGGCCCTCACCTAAGAGGTTATCCCCATAATAAATTTCACCATATGAATGATGTTAAGAGTCTGAGGTCCTCCAGCCGAGGTGTTCGAACTCAGACCTCGTCACCACCAAGTGGTGTTATGAGGGTCTGAGGTCATCACCTAGGCCGAGGTAACTCATAATGTCACCAAATTAATGATGTTTAAGGTCTGAGGCTCTCACCTAAGAGGTTATCCCCATAATAAATTTCACCATATGAATGATGTTAAGGGTCTGAGGTCCTCCAGCTCGAGGTGTTCGAACTCAGACCTCGTCACCACCAAGTGGTGTTATGAGGGTCTGAGGTCATCACCTAGGCCGAGGTAACTCATAATGTCACCAAATTAATGATGTTTAAGGTCTGAGGTCCTCACCTAAGAGGTTATCCCCATAATAAATTTCACCACATGAATGATGTTAAGGGTCTGAGGTCCTCCAGCCGAGGTGTTCGAACTCAGACCTCGTCACCACCAAGTGGTGTTATGAGGGTCTGAGGTCATCACCTAGGCCGAGGTAACTCATAATGTCACCAAATTAATGATGTTTAAGGTCTGAGGCCCAGGTAACTCATAATGTCACCAAATTAATGATGTTTAAGGTCTGAGGTCCTCACCTAAGAGGTTATCCCCATAATAAATTTCACCATATGAATGATGTTAAGATGAAACAAGAATTTGCCATGGAAACTGTTCTTTATTCACAACCTCTTCTCAATAAGATGGTATTTTTACAATTGACAAAATGGATGCAACATTATATGAAATATCTCTTTAGGTGGTCGGCATTCCACGGGTTGGTGAAGGGTTCTCCCTCTAGGTTCTCTAGCCTATACGTGCCAGGCACAACCTCTTCCGTTACTCTGTAGGGGCCATGCCAGTTCGGGTATAACTTGTTTGCTTTCTGTAGGGTTTTCTTAAGCACTAGGTCTCCTACCGCAATGGGTCTTGTCTTTACCCTTTGATTGTAGAACTTTGTTGCCCTCTGCTGGTAGGCTGCTTTCCTGACCTCCGCGTCTTCCCTTCTTTCTTCAATGAGGTCAAAGTCTAATCTCCTTCTTTCCCCATTGTTGTCCGGATTATAGGTCTGAATCCGATGAGTTGGTAGGCCTATCTCCGTTGGTATGACGGCTTCTGAACCGTGTGCCAGCATGAATGGGGTTTCTCCTGTGGGTGTCCTTGCCGTTGTCCTGTAAGCCCATAGCACAGCGTAAACCTCTTCTATCCATCTCCCTTTCGCGTTTTCTAACCTCTTCTTGATTCCATCCAAGATTGTCCTATTTGTGACTTCAGTCTGGCCATTAGCCTGGGGTCGACCAGGAGATGAGAAGAACTGCTTAATCCCCACACTTTGGCAATACTTATCTAAGGAGGCGTTCTTGAACTGGGTCCCATTATCTGAGATGAGCGTGTTTGGGAGGCCATACCTACATATGATGTTCTTCCAGATGAACTGAAAGGTCTTCTGCTCCGTAATTGTTATCATGGGTTCGGCTTCTACCCATTTTGAAAAGTAGTCAATGGCAACTATCAAGAATCTATAGTTATTGACTGCTCTTGGCAAAGGTCCTACCAAGTCGATTCCCCATACCGCGAACGGCCATGGAGAAGAGATTGATGTCATAGGCTGATGGGGTTGGTGAGGGATAGTGGCGAACCTCTGGCATTTGTCACACCTCTTCACATAGTCAGTGGCGTCCCTCGACAAGGTTGGCCACCAATATCCCTGAGTGATGATCCTCTTGGCTAGGGGTCTTCCTCCTATATGGCTAGAACAAGAGCCCTCATGAACCTCCCGTAAGACCCGGGTTACCTCCATTGGATGCACACATCTGAGGAGGGGCAAGAGGAACCCCTTTTTATACAAGACATCCCCTATCAAAGAGAACTTGGCAGCTCTGTACCTCAACTTTCTTCCTTCCAGCTTGGACTCAGGTAGCTCCCCCTCTCTTAAGTATCTGACGAGCGGGTCGATCCAAGAGCCCTCTAGGTTCACGTTGTGATAAGGGCTGCATACCTCGTCCTCCTCGATGCTTGCCCTTCCTAGGATTTCAATTGGGATGGTTCTTCCCAAGTCTGTCTTCATTGCCGAGGCCAGCCTTGCCAATGCGTCGGCGTGATTGTTGCTCAATCTCGGCACTCTTTTCAGTTTGGCTTCTTCAAAAAATTCGAGCAAACCTCTCACCTTTTTTAGGTATCTGGCCATCCTCTCATCCTTGGCCTCGTACGCTCCCAACACCTGGTTGACAATCAACCTTGAGTCGCTATGGAGTAGAAGCCGCTTCACCCGCAGAGTTGTTGCCAATAGGAGGCCTGCTATCATGGCCTCATACTCAGACTCGTTGTTTGAGGCTTGGAAGTTGAATCTTAAGGCATACTCAATGTTGGCGCCATCTGGAGCTGAGAGTACTAGCCCCGCGCCGCTTCCTCCGTCACAGGAGGATCCATCCACGAAGAGGCTCCAGACGTCTTCATCTGAAGAGAAAACTCCTTCTCTCATCACTCCTTTTTCGAAGAGGTATCGATCCTCTTCGTTTTCTTCTATTCTCCTCCGAGCATTGCCAGGGACTATCTCTTCTCAGCCCCCGAAGACATTTGGGTTCATCTCTTCCGAATCTCGGGAGAGGCCTCTGCCCCTCTCTTCGCCGCCTTCCAAGGTCTTCTCTGACTCAGTCTCTTCCCAAGTGAACTCTGCGACAAAATCAGCAAGGGCCTGCCCCTTAATGGCTGTCCTGGGTTGGTAAGTAAGATCATACTCTCCTAGTTCAATGGCCCAAGCCATCAATCTTCCGGACTTCTCAGGCTTGTGCAGGACCTGTCTTAGCGGGGAGTCCGTGAGGACTGTCATAGAGTGAGCTTGAAAGTAGGGCTTCATTTTCCTTGAAGCATGGATAAGAGCATAAGCCAACTTCTCCATCCGGGGATAGTTCTGTTCAGACCCTTGTAGGGCCTTACTGTTAAAGTACAAAGGTCTCTGAACTCCACCCTCTTCTCGTATGATGGCCGCGCTAATGGACGACTCAGAGACTGCTAGATACACAAACAACCTTTCTCCCGCAATGGGCCGGGACAACAGCAGGGGAGACCCCAAGTAGGACTTGAGCTGATCAAAAGATTTTTCACACTCTTCATCCCACTGGAAGGCCTTCCTTAGGACCTTGAAGAATGGAAGACACTTATCGGTTGCTCTAGAAACAAACCTGTTCAGGGCTGCCACTCTTCCCGTGAGTCTTTGGACATCCTTGATACTCCTAGGAGTCTTCATGTCGAGCAATGCCTTGATCTTCTCTGGGTTTGCTTCAATCCCCCTTTGATTAACGATGAACCCCAGGAACTTCCCAGCTCCTACCCCGAAGACACATTTGGCCGGGTTGAGCTTCATTTTGTACGAGTCCATGACATCGAAGGTCTTCTCAAGGTCTGCCACATGAGTACATGCCCTCAGGCTCTTCGTTAGCATATCGTCCACGTACACCTCCATGGTCTTACCTATCTGCTCCTCAAACATCCTATTGACAAGACACTGATATGTTGCCCCCGCATTTTTCAGACCAAAGGGCATTACCTTGTAGCAGTATGTCCCCTTGTCAGTGATGAAGGCTGTCTTCTCAGAGTCTTCGGCGTCCATGAATATTTGGTTATAACCCGAATAAGCATCCATGAAGCTCATGAGCTCGTGCCCTGCTGTTGCGTCCACCATCTGGTCTATCCTAGGTAGGGGATAGTTGTCCTTCGGGCAGGACCTATTCAGGTCTGTGAAATCTACACACATCCGCCACTTTCCATTGGCCTTAGGCACGATCACTGCATTTGAGAGCCACTCTGGATAGGTGACCTCTCGTATGAACTCGGCCTCTTCCAACTTCTTCACCTCTTCCCGAATGACCTCATACTTCTCTCTGGAGTAAATTCTCCTCCTCTGCTTGATTGGCCTGGCATCCCTGTCCACGTTGAGTTTGTGGGTCATGACCTCGGGGTCTATACCAGGCATGTCGGTGTGGCTCCAGGCAAAGACACTCTGCCTCTTCCTGAGAAGGCTTACCAGCTCTTCCTTAATCTTTGTTTCTAGGGCCTTGCCGACGTGGACGGTTTTTTCCGGCTCATCCTCATTGAGGACGATGGATTCTACCTCTTCCGCGGCCTCGCCCTTCTTCAGCTTCGTTTCATCTCTCGGATCAAGAGTGTCTATGCTGTAGGTGGCGGTTGCTCTCTTATGGGCCTCCCTCTCTTCAGCTGAGTTGAAGTAACACTCCCGTGCCGTGGTCTGATCCCCCTGCACTTACCCTACCCCGTAAGGGGTCAGGAATTTTAGCATTTGATGGACCGTTGACGGCACGGCTTCAAACTCTTTGAGGGCTACTCTTCCAACGATGAGGTTGTAGGCAGAGTAGACATTCTCGTCCATCACAAAAAAGTTTATCTTCTTAGTCAGCCTCTTAGGCCACTCATCCCCCATACGCACATCCATCTCATACATGCCTAACGGGTGCACTTTCTCACCACTAAAGCCTATCAAGGGATGGTGGTATGGCACTAATCTTGATCTGCTGAGACCCAAGCTCTTGAAACAAGGCTAGAACATTACATCTGCTGAGCTTCCCCCATCTATGAGGATTCTCCCTACGTCGCACCCATGCACCCTTGTCGTTATGACCAAGGGGTCATCATGGGGCGCTAAGATGCCCGTGAAGTCGAGCCGGGAGAAACCCACCACCAGGGTGTCCATGTCCGCCTTCGTTCTCTTCTGCACAGCGTCAAAAGACGTCAGGTTCACAACCTCTGGCCTGACTATCGACTTGGCCTCCGCGACATGAGCCTTTCTATCGGCTACCTCAGATCCACCCCCTGTGAATCCCCCACATATGGTGCTAACACCAAAGGAGATCATTCCTACCCTCTTCACTGGGGTGTTGTCATCCCTAGGTGGGAGATCCGGGTCATCTCCATCATTGCCATCTGAATCATCATGCCTTTTAGCCGGGACATCACCACGGCACTTGTCGTCTCTTCTCTTCCTAGGGTCTTCTCTTCCGCCCTTTGGGGCCTTGCCATCCACATACTTTCTTAGCTTCCCGGATTTCAGCATCCTCTCAATCTCGTCCTTCAGGGCAAAGCATCTGTCTGTGACATGGCCGTGGTCCTGATGAAACTCACACCAGAGGTTTTTATTCCTCTTATGTGGCGGAGTCTTCAACTTCTCTGGCCATCTCAGAGCCCGGTCACTCTTGATCTCATTAAGAATGTGCTCACAGCTCACGGTCAGAGGAGTGTAATGGGCGAACTTGTCATCTGTTGACCGCTTCTTTCCTTCCTTCTTGCCCTGGGACCTCCCTGCACTACCGCGGTTCTCCTCCTCGTATTTGGCGGCCATCGCCTCCTCCGCATTCATTACTTTTCCTGCAGTGGACAACAGCTCCGCCATAGACTTGGGGGGGTCTTCCGCCAGCTTCCATAGTAGCTTTCCCTTCTGAAGGCCTCCTATAAGGGCGGTCATGGCTATGCTCTCCTCGTAATCCTCCACCTCCAACTTCTCCTTGTTGAATCTTGCTATATAGTCCCTTAGGATTTCACCCTTAGCCTGTTTGACGTATAGGAGGTGGGTGGTCTTCTTTTGGGGCCTTACCCCAAAGCAGAAGTTGTGGATGAACTGCTCGGCCAATCCCTTAAAGTTTTTGATTGAATTCTTTGGAAGAGAGGTGAACCAGCTATGCGCAGCCCCTGTTAGGGTGCCCGAGAAGGCCCTGCACTTCATCTCATCAGGTATCGAGTAAATATCTTCCGCTGACTGATACATCTCGATGTGGTGCACAGGGTTAGTGCTGCCATCGTACTTAGGAGTCACTACAGGAGGCTTGAATTTAGCTGGGGTTGGGAATCCCACTATCTTAGCCACAAACGGTGAGCCCTCCGTGTAGCCCCTCTGTAAGGGGTCCTTGCTCTTTATGAGGTCCCCTATCTTCTCCTCGAGACGTTGGATCGAGTCATTCCATGGTCTTCTCTCGTCAACTTGGCCGAGGTTGTCCCCTGCCACCTCTCTGCGGTGGATAGAGGGTTCCCCAGCCACGACCCTCCGACTGTTGACCTCTTCCTGTTCCCTTGCTCTTCCCTCCATGGGTCGGCCTTGATCTGGCCGAGCCCCTCTTTGGGAGCCTGCTGCACTCCTTGACCTCGATAACCTGTGTCTTAGGTCATTAACTGGTCCCAACCTCTCGAAGGCCGAGCCTCTGCTCAACCTGTTGAAGGTCGACCCTCTCTGCTGGGCCTCATCTCTTCTTCGGCCGACACATCCTTGGCTTTGCCGAAGTGGTCGTACGGTATTATCGGACACCTCATATGGCTCCCAGCAGTCTTCTGGGGCCTCTTCTACTCCTATGTCATCGTACTTGTCCTCCGGGCAAGGGTTTCCTTGCCTCCCCAGGCGCAAACGCCTAGGGTCAGCAACGTCCCTTCTCCGCTGGGGTGCAGGTTGGTACTTCATCGGTGCCTGGGGTGGTCCCCTGGCACCCGGTTGGGGTTGAACTGCCGCCGGGGTGATCATGTCCGGTGAGACTCCAGGTGGTCTCATCATCATGGTTTGGCTGAGCTGTGCAAATTGCTCCTTCATCGCTTGTTGTGTTGCAGCCAAAGATTTCAAGGCAGCTGCCACCTCCGCCATTTCGGACTGGGGAGGAGCTTGACTGAAGCTAGCTCCCCCACCTCCGGGTGGCGGAAGAGGCGGCGGCAAATCTGGTGCCATGTGTTAAACTGTATAGTCTTGGTTGCAGGGGAGCTGAATACCTGAAAGGGCCTCTTTCAATGGTGAAACAGCTCCACACAAGGGGTGGCTTCTGGTTCACCACCAGAGTCTCCGGTGAGGTAAAGCAGGAAATGAGGATGAGATAGCCTCTCGGACTTCCCACAGACGGCGCCAAAATGATGATGCCGAAGATCAGCACCACCAGGTGTGGTGTTGCAAGCTCAATACAGGTATAACAATGGCAACACAGCTATATGAATAAGGTAAGAATGAGGTGAGGATAAGAGGAATGAAAGCAGGAAATATAAGTGGTTCAGCCAAGTCGGCCTACGTCCACTGTGAGTGTGAGTGAGTAATGTCACTGAAAGAAGGCACTAATGGCCATGGTTACAACCTCTCCAGCTCTTTCTCTCTAACTGTGTATATATAGACAGAGTTTCAGCTAGGGTTTTAATATCTGGATCCCTTTACAAGGTTGGGGGTGATCCCTTTATATAGTGTCTAGGGGGTGTAATATACCCCCTATGCATGTAATGTGCATGTGTGTAGTTTCCTCACCAGTGAGGGTGTGCCAGCTGTCAGGGCCACATGTAAGTAATGATGATGAAATATTCCCTCCATATGTGGGGAATAATCTTGTTGTAACTAATCTAGGCCCCAGGTGTCCTTATCCGAATGTCAACAAATGCTTGGTAGTCAAATATGTGAATGGCCTCGGCATAGGAAAGGTCGAGCTATAAAGGTAGGTCGTCCGCTCAATCCATGAGGTGTCATGGGCAGTCTCTGCTTTATGTCAGCGGAGGTATATACCTATGTCGGCCTGGGACGAGTCATTGGTGTGCTGATGATGTGATACCTTAGGTAGACTCGGCCTACTCCGAGGTAGGATTCATGCTGAGTGAATGTAGAGCTTCTTGTTATCTTGGCCTACTGTTGACCGGGGTTACTATTCCTTGGTACCTGGAGTTGATGTTGACATCTGTGATACGAGGAGTGTCCCCGGGGAAGTGCATGTTGTAGTGTCGGCCTGGGCCGAGGTACACCTGGCCGAGGGATGATAACGTGGGCCCCCGGGCACTGGTGGGTCGGCCGTTGTCTCGGCCTCTTATCTCGGCCGAGGTATGCACCCCCAGGCCGAGGTCATACTTGGGCATATCAGTAAAAATTCACAACAATGGATAGATGCGAAAATGCACAATAACATATAACTGCACATAGATTAGTAGAGATGTGTAATCCATAACTGCAAATATGTATGAGCCCAGAGATGTCTACACAAAAGGTAACGATAACTCATAATTGTACAATAACGAACGTGTAACCCATAACTGTGAAAAAATAAGTGTGTAATCGACGACTGAACAAAAAGCAGCACACGAATAGGTATGAGCACAGATATGTTTGGGTATGTGCGATGAGAGGAGAGAGAATCGAGTATGGAGCTGGTAAGGGTAAGGGTAAGGTTAGTTTTACCGAAGAGTTTTTCGATGGGGTAGGTGTTTTGTCGAGTTATGAGATGGTTGGTTATGGAATGATAAGGTGATCTCGTGACTTTTGGGCTTGTAGGTTATGTGAGAGAAAGAGAGAGAGAGAGTGAGTTTTGATGGTTTTTTGGAATGTTTATTTTCAGGAAATTAAGCGAATTTTATGGGCTCACGTTGAAGCTTTCCCAATTTATTTGAAATTGAAAACTTCTTATTATAAACACGTGTATTTGGTTTATTTAAAAAAATTAAAAATTGAAAAATTCAAGAATGAGGGTTTGGAGTCTTCTCAAGCTTCCAACTACATGCGTGTATATATATACTAGTGGTAATATGTGCGATGCATGGGATGCAACATATTTTTTTAATAATGAAGTAGATTTTTGAAATTATATTTAGAAGTTAAATATTTGTGATCTTAATTTTTTTCGTATACATCTAGAAGTAATTAGTATGTTCAAGATAATCCACTACCCGACACAATGCACCACTTAACCCACACATCCCCAAACCTAGCCCAGCAGCCCCTACCCGCCACCTGCCCAGCTAGGTTAGTTAGGCAAAAAACCCAAGACTAAACTGAATACTTAGCCTACACACAACCACGAACTACCCTACCCTACACCTACCGCCCCTGCCCAGTAGAAACTCGACCACCCTAACCTACCACCTGAACCCACCAATTATCCTATCCCTAGCATGTTGTACCAATCTACCTATTGTAACAGGTAGTAGCAAACCTACCTGCGTAAAACACTCATCCCTATCTCTCTCTTACACCCATACAATACGAAAACTATGAAATTTCAAAGAGTCTTTTTGTTGAAATGCATACCATACAACTATGAAACTGGTAAAGTGTCTTCATGGGAAGATATGTTAAGAAAAATAAAAGACTTTTCGGATATATTTTACAAAACTGTGAAGACTTTCGGATTAACAATCACTTGGTCACATATAAAGACAACATCAATTCAAATTGAAAAGAAACTATATTAATTCTTTTTTTGTTAGTGTCTTTATAACAAAAACATATTTGACACAATCAGTTGTTCGTATATATGATTTTTTTTCGGCTTGCTCTCTATATAGCTAAAGATTAAAGATAGAGGTTTATCATCACTCTCGGTGGTATGCCAATTAAGACCCGCAAATGGAATATTGTTGCGCCGCTGGACCCTGTGGCATTTGTTGATGCAGTGGTCCAGATTTGTCTGGATAATGCTGGTGATTTGGAACTTATCGGTAAGTGCATTGAATCTGTAGACCTTAACTTCTCCCGATACGATGTAATCTTTTTTGAGGTTGTTTTCATAATAGGGCATACATAACTTAGGGCATATACAACTTGGCACAACTAAACCTGTTGTGGGTGAGCGTCACATTTACTCTATAATAGACTCTGAGTCGAAGCGCGATGCTATTTTTCCGTCTGTTAGAATCTTCTGCATATATGACTTGCCAGTGATGTCAAATTGCAGTCAGAAAAAAAGGCCAACCTCTAAATGAAAACCATCAAAAAACAATATGAAAATATTAATAAAGAAATGAAACTTAAGTGCGCACACACATTTACATCGGATATACGCCAAATGTTATACACGGATGAATGAAATAGTATCCGATAGCACTGTAACTGACATAACATATTATAGCACCAATATACAAACTAAGTTTTACCTTCGTTGGAACCAAGAAATAACATATTATAGCACCAGAATCGACATAACAATTATCAGTATTTGGATTTAAATCAATAAAATGACTAAACTGACAATTCCTAACATGTGCGACTATTAAGTGTGTGTGTGTGTGTGTCTTAAATGAAACTACCTTGAACACCCAAAAGGTGGGAATGCCGTCAATTAATAAATAATTACGAATTAAAATATTCGCAATGGTTTCCACTATGAAAAAGGTAGGATGAAGTGAGAAAAGAATAGAAGAAAAACAAAAGAATACTTGAAATAAGTTCACACTAACCGGGGATAGATGTGTAGAATTGTTAAGAACTCGCTACGACTTCCATTTCAATCTTTTACCATCATAACTGGAGAAACGGTCAAGAAGAAACGCAGGCCACCCAACCTGAAACACATTAAAAATTAAAACTCATATCTGAAATCAAAATCCAAATGTGGAGAAAAATATGGTTCAACAATAAAAAATAAAAAATTCATTCTACCATATGCATAATGATTAAACAAATTTAGTAATTCATTAACATGCATAATTAAAGAAAAAACGTTATATGTCATTAAAACGATATGAGAAATATTGCAATTTATTAAGGGGCATATATTAAATAGTTCCTTGAACTTGTTTTAATACATGTATAGTCCAAACCTTTTTATTCTGCACTAAAAAGTTATTCATCATGCCAAAAAGGCTTTACCATGCTGCTGGCGCGGACCTTTAAAGATAAGAGAATAAGAGACTTTTTGGTACAAAATAAAAGACTTGGACTAAATGCGTATTAAAAAAATGTTTGAGGAACTTTTTGGTATTTGATCCATTTATTAATGGCTATATGGTTAAGTATAAAAATTGAAATAGATTTATAAATAGTATTTAATAAAAATTTGACATACAATTTGTGCATAGTAAAACAATTGTAACTTTTTAATGATTTAATGTTCCTAAAATTTATTAGTTTTTGTAACTATTTATGTTTCTCAAAGTTAATAATCTATTACAATTTAATGTCTCCCTCACAATGCAGGTGTTATAACATGATCATTGCAATGGAATAGTTAGATATACTTACAACATGTCATACACATACCATAATTATTAAAAAAATAGTTAGACCAAAATAAAATTATAGAAATAGCCTTAAAACACAACAACAAACAAACCTATTCAGTTTTTTTTCTATCATGTGATGTTTAGGCACATAACAAGTATGACGAAGTTATGTGGTGTGGGTATTTAGTCAAACAACTTGACAGCGTAGAACTAAATGATTATTGTCGTCTGCAAGTACAATAAGGCCATATATACATATATACACACTAGCGGAGCCCGTGTCGAAAGTACACTAATAAATTTATCATCGTGATAAAACTGAGAGCATAATAAAAAATAAAAAAATAAAAATTAAAGTCCATCCATATTTAAAATAAAAATTATTTTTAGCATGACATTTTATACATGAGCATGAAATAAAAAAATGTCATGCATTAAAAAATGAAGATATTTTTTCAAAAACAACCACGGCTCCATATTGGACTCACAAATATAGTTTAGGTTTCCTACTTTGTGCAACCTAAAATCAAAATTACTCCAAACATCAAGGTTTATTTCCATTTATACATTTAAAAAATAAATTGACTAAAATTACCTTATCAAAATTAAAATATTGAAACTAACCTTGCAAAATAGGTGTTTTATTTATTATCATATTTGGAACTCATACTTTTAAAACATAGGCTTTTAATATTAAAATGTATTAACATATAACAATCTTAAACATTTAGGGTTGGAGACTGGACTTTTAGCTTTTATCTATTTTCTGAAATTATTTTTTAATAGCACACTATTTTCTAACAACTGGAAAATATTTTTAAAAAACGTTTTTGTTTATTGTGTATTTTAAGGTTTGGACATACAAATAATGCATTTTTGAACTGTCAAAAGTAAGAGATTTTAATAATATTAACTATATTTTTTTTGTCACATACTATTGGATTTACAATGCCAACGAGTTTTATCTTATCACATTCTAACCAAAAATTAAAGCATCGCAAATATCATAACTTGATTAGATTATATAACTATTTGTTTAAGTGACTACATATCATTTACTAATTGCACTGTATTGTAGTAAACAAAGAGGATTGATGTTAATATATAAACAAAGAGGATTGATGTTAATATGAAACGCTAAAAATTTAAGAATTTCATTTTTCTTCAAGATAAATTTTTAGACGGTGCTAGTAATAAATCTAGGTATAAATGCATGAATTTTCAAATATCAAAATGTAGGAGTACAGGACAAAACGACACAAAATTAACCCCAACACATGTTTCTTTTCTTACACGAAGTAGTGTGGTGTCATGCTTGTGTGAAAATTATGAGACGTGTTAGTCGTGTCATCGTGTTTTGTTGTGATAATCGTGTTTTTATTCAGGGTAATCTATCTATTTATGTTTAATTTAGTGTAAAATAAAAAAAAATTATTTTATTCGTATCATATCATGTTGTGTCGTGTTCTGTTTGGATTATATTCGT
This sequence comes from Sambucus nigra, assembly GCA_949130495.1. NCBI lineage: Eukaryota > Viridiplantae > Streptophyta > Magnoliopsida > Dipsacales > Adoxaceae > Sambucus > Sambucus nigra. The sequence continues at coordinate 545,420,496 of OX422215.1, forward strand.
GTCAACTAAAAAAATATAGATTCATGTTGTGTTGTGTTCATTTTAAAAAAAATCTCTTGTTTCGTTAGTCTAAAACACGTTTCAAAAACACGAATTGACACCCGTCTCTAAATGTCGCATTTTATTCTTGTTAAAGCGTCTTAAATGACAATAAATGTATCTACTACTAATAAAAGAAAACATATAACTTGTCTAAAATAAAATACTACATGAAAAGAAAAATATTTAATAAATATATGCCATATGAGTATACACAACACACACACACACACACACACTAAGGGAGTTCAAAACAACGATTGGACGGATAGACCGAACCGTTTCTTTTTTTTTGCAGTCTTTTTTCCCAATAAGTTCGATCTCGATTTATTTTTTGACGGATCGACCTAGTCGGTCCGGTCCACGGTTTACAGTTTCACAAACCCTGTTAGGACCGACCCTATATAAAATAATATATATTTACATATATATGTGTATATATAAGATAAATAAATAGTGAAAATATATATTTTAATATTTGATTACTTTAAATTATAATCTAATCCATTAATAGGTTTGTTTTAAATATAAATTTTGATATTTTTTAATTTTTAAGATTTGGAAAAAATAGATTTGAATATATTTTTATTATTATAAATAATGTAATTCATTAATATAAAGACTGACGGATTAAATCGAACAAATCCTATAAAAAAGTGAACCACCAAGGATCGATTAACCGCCATTATCAATTTGATTTCTGTTCAGTTTTTTTAAAGCACCGATAAAATCGGTCCAGTAAAAAAAAAACTCAAAATCAAACCGGAAGGCGAACGCCACTAACACACACTCAATACCCTCACATTTTCAAAGTCCATAAAAATCCCATCAGATTCGATTCTGCTCTCCGTTCTCTCTTCTCTCATCTCCCGTCACTTAACACATCACACATTCTCCCTCCTGTTCCTCCATTTCAAGACTCACCTCCTACAAACACCATAGTCACCCCTTTAACCCCCCCCCCCCACCTAACAATACCCACCTGTGAATCATCCGACTCCCACCAGCTACAAATCCGAGCCAACTAACGCCGAAAAAACAAAAAGGATTGGCGACCTACCTCCATCTCAGCTCCATACCCAGACAAACCCTCCTACCACCTCCCTACGCTCCGGCTCACGTAGCCCTGACCATCCACCCTTATAACTACGGCCAGCAACCTCCTGATCACCTACGCCGGAGATACCTCAAAATTTGACACCAAAATCGGCGACGCATCTCAGATACTACCCGGATGAACCCAACACCGTGGCCAACCATGTTGGAAATTAATGTCAAGTAATGAAATTAATTATTTAATTTCAATTTTATTAAATTCCGAATTTCCCATAATTGTGGTCTTGATAAATATCAGATAATTAATTAGGAATGTGATAAATAAAGATATTAAAAGATTTGGGTAAACCTTATCTGTTAGTCACATGATGGTTAGTGGCATTAGTGGGAGACTTGAAAGAGTCCCACCTTGACTAGGATTCCGACCCTCTTCCCCTTATAAATAGAGGAGCCCTACACCATCTGGGGTTATCTCATAACACACTATTTCTGAGGTGGGAGAAACTCCGAGATTCTATTTTGAGTGTATTTTTTCCAAGAAGGAGATTCATGGAGCAATTAATCAAGATTGATCAATGCATTGGACCAATGTAAGTCTTATTTTTTTTTATCTTTTAGACGTATTTTGTGAAAACATGAAGATCCAAGATCCTTTTATTAAGAACAATTGTATGTTAAAGTTTAATCATATTAATGTGCTCGTGATTAATATTAGGGTGTTCTTAAGAATGATTTAATATGTGGTATCAGAGCTAAAGTTTAAGATCTCATGACTTTTCTTATTGATGTTCGTCTATAATGAAATATGTGCCTGAGACTTTCTGCGACATTTCTATTTATGTCATTAAATTGCTTTTGTGCCTGAGACCTTCTGCGACGTCTTATTTCTATCATTAAATCTGCTCTTAAAGTGTGTCTGAGATTTTCTGTGACGTTTTTTCTTCTGTCGCCAATACTCACTGGTGAGAATGAAAGGTCAAAACTTGCTCGGAATTTTACTAAACTGACATGGTCGATTGAAAACGTTGAAATAAACAAAACCCATTGTATACAATGGGCACCACCTTACTTTTGCGTTTTGACGTCGTTAAGACCCTTAAAATTGCGTTTTTGCCGTTTTTGGTAATAATGTTGACGTTAGTGCTGGCAAATGGACGGTTGTGCTCGGTTATGGGCGGATAAAAATGGATACGGATAAATCTGGACGGGTTAAGGGCGGGTCAGACAGAATAATATGGTCGGGTCGGGTCGGGTCAAACTCGGGTTGGGTTGGGCCAAACCCGCGACGGGTCGGGTTGACCCATTTTTGTGATTTTTGAGTTTTTTTAAGAAAACCCGAAATAGAGTTAAAATGCCAAAATTAAACTAACAAATATTTTTATTATGAATTTTAATTATTTCTGTTGACACCGTTTCACAATTACAACAAAAAACAAGGGTAAAAAAGGGAAAACGAATCATCAAGGAAATAACAAGAAGCGGTCATGTTTTGGGCTACAGCAAATGGTATCTATACTGTTGTTTGACTATTTTTGACCGGGTTTTGATGGTTTCTGGAAACCTCTAAGTTTCCGTCGACTCCGACCTTTCCGTCCACTATTTTAAATGAACTAGATGGTTTCAGCGACATCAAAATGGTTCCGGTGACGGTTTTAAGGAGGGTTTTAAACGGTTTTGATCGATTCCGGCCACTTTTTCAAATGGTTTTGATCAGTTTATATGATTTGGTTAGATTGAAAGTGGTGAGGGTTTTCTTGGGTTATTTTAGTTCGCAACAGAGGGTTGAGAGATTGAGGTGATTCTCCAAATTTTTGAGGTTATAATTGAAAGTGGGTTGACCCGTTCAGACCCAACACTAAACCGCCCAAACCCAACTGAATCATTCACTTAACCCATTTAAATCCATTAAGAAAGAACATGGGTCCCAAACGAATTAAATGGACGGGTTCTCGATGGTTTTGTTAAAAAAAAAAACCATTTTGCCAGGCCTAGTTGACGTAAATATCTCACTCCAGAAAATTGATTTTTGAATTCCGCAAATTGTTTTGAGATCCTGGAGTAATTATCTACATCTTTGTGGTGCTAACTAAAATTTTCTATTTTTGGCAAAAATTATGAATTTCCCAAATATTATGTATTTTTCCACCACAGGGGTTGTTTTTAATGTTCATGGTTGTTCTAATATTCATCTTATGTATTATTTGGTATTGATGAAAGGGTTCAATATCAAAATTTTGAATATTAGATGTATGATTATGTGTTTGACAATAACATTTCGATATATTAGGTTATTGTGCATAATCTATAATTGGTAGCCCAAAGGGCCTAATGTAATTATGAATTGATGTTTAGACAATAATATTTATATGGTATTGGATGGGGAAGACATGAAAGTGTCTTAATCTATAATTGTAAATATTAGATTACTGTGTATGCATTTATATTTGGACCATTAATTATACATTTAGTTTTGAGTATAATATTTTTGGGGCATTGATTTTACATAAATAATGTTTGTGACTTCCAGAAAAATTATTTTTGAATTCTGTCGAATATTTGAGTTTCTGGAGTAATTTTCTACAGTTCCATGATGCTAACTCATTTTTTGAGGGAAGAGTTTATGTTTTCCATATTTCATGTATAATTTATCTAGAACTCTGATAAAATATTGCTCTAATGATCCTATTTTAGTTGAATATTCGTGCCATACAAAGGCCAACATATCTCATATGGTAGGATATTAGACTTGCGTTATTGTTAATATTCATATTTTGATGAGTCTCGTGCCAAACACAGGCCAATGATTCATATTGTTGAATATTATGATATTCGTGATTTAATGAGTCTCGTGCCAAACACAGGTCAACGATTCATGTGGTTGAAAATCAGAATTATTGTTTATTCTAAGGCTAGTACTCCCATTAAGTTGAATTAAATGCCAAACACAGGCTACAATTCATATGTGCGGATACTAGATTTATGATTTCGTTGCATGTATGCATATTTAAATGCATGACTTGCAAATTTTGAGACTCATAAGTAAGTATTCATCCAGTTTAATCAAATGCCAAATACAGGCTAAGATTACATGTGAAGATATTATACTTGTAGTCATTTCAGATTATGCTAATGTTTGTATAAGGTTAAATTGAAGCGCAACACATGCTGATATTTGAATCAAATGAACATTAGAATTTTTGTAAATGTTAAATAATTGACATCAATGATAAAAGGTCATATTTACATATGCCACTAGTATGATAATTGTGATTATAACCATATTGTACATTAGTATGACCATGAATGATTTGGGTCAATATTTCTGATTTGTTACTCATACATAAGTGATGAAGCGAAAGTAAATGATGTATGTCTTCCATTTACTATTATTGTGTAATATCTCATGTAAACTCTTTGTCTATTTGATTTTCACATTATGTCTAATTTTTCATGAATTTCAAGTTAGGGAATAGACAATAATATAATTATTCATGTATTACGGGTATTTGAACATGTATGCGTATCTCTAATATTTATATAATATAAGGTTTGGTGTTCATCAAAGTGCTGCATACCAGAAGATATAAATATTGTACTAATGCATTAATATCATGCATATTTTGGTTGCCTACGGGTCCATGTATGATATTGAATGCTAGGATGATGATGCTTTATGATGTTGCATACATATTATTGTTTATTCATTTATTGTGATTATAATAATTGAACAAAATGTTAGTGGTGATATATAATTTGGGAAGGTAATAATGGTCGTCAAACATAGATGCCATAGTTTCTTTCTCTATCATATCACCAATTAAGTTTATAAAAACCATAAACATGAATAATTTAGCTTATTTATCATGCGATATTTAATGAAAATAAGTGAAAAATTTATTGACTTGTGTATGTAAGTCTTTACGTAATGTAATATTCATATTATTAAATGTTTGGTAGTCACTACAGTGACCCAACTAGAATGGCAATGAATATTAAATGTAAAGATGATGGTAGTAGTAACTCATGATTCTTATAATTGTAAAGATATTAATGGGGTATATTGAGTTTATTTCTTCAAGCAAGGTTATTCCTTATAGGGAATCATTTTTGAGTGATTGAATGAACATCATAGATCACATACATTATTATAGTATGTGAAAATAAGTTGTGCACAAATGTCGTGTACAATATAATGAAATAACAGTATACCCAATAAAGTAATCTACAAGCATCATATAATCGATATTTCACGGTTACTACTGACAAAACTCACGGTTATGCACTCAATTTATCATGTAATCATTGTGTGTGTTGTTAAATCAAAGCATTAATGAAGTGAGCAATTTATCTCATTATCTTATCACATATTATTGTATCCCATTTTATTTCTCTAAAATTTTCATATTTAATTTGGTTAAACAAATTAAGTTTGTTTACATGTTGCACACTCGGACTAATAATGATAAAGATAATATGTATCTTTTATGATTTGAAATGAGTTTTTCATCTCAGTAGAGTTTTCAAGTTATACTTACTGTGTTATATAAAGTATTTACTTTTGATGCAAGGATTTCTTACAAAACAAACTAGAAATGCTAATAAGATTCTTTTCTTTTGTTCTTGGGGAATCAAATCGCCATTTGTTTTCATAAACCCTCAATTTCTTTTGGAAAATGTTTGTCTACACTTGATCGTGAGGGATATGTTCTAAAGAATCTTTTGATGTATATTTTTTCAAGGGTTATGATTTTAGTTTTGATGTTTTGTACAAAATAAAGTTTGGACATAGTTCTTTAAAGATTTGTTTGATCCTGCATCATAATCGTAGCGCTTTTTATGAAACTCTTTAAATCTTGTACCAAATTAAATCTAGACTCTTTTTCATAATTTTCGTGGACAAGATTTTAGTAATGTCTCTTACAAATTTTGATAGTCGAGTTGTGCTCTTAAGGTATTACGATGTCTAATATAAGGATGACCTATGTGGCCCAAGTGGGAGATTATGAGAAACTTCCCTTAAAGTGGACCTACATAGATCATATAATTGTCATTGACACATATTTATTGCATTAAAGTCAAATTCATTATGAAAGGTGAAATTAGTGGTAGTGGAAAATCATGAAATATGGTTATAAAGGAAGGTAGGGTACTTATCCCATTATCGATAACCTTCTTGAGGTTATAAAGGAAGGTAGGGTACTTATCCCATTATCGATAACCTTCTTGAATCCTTGTTCTTTTAGTTGTTAGATTGTCTAAACAACAAAGAACAAATAAATGATCCACCACTAAATGATAGTATTGTCACCATGAGATAAATGTAGATAAAATAATAAGGAATAGTATTAAGAAAATCCTAAAAGGTCTACTATCCTGGATTATTATGTGGTGTATCTGCATGAACATGAATTTGGCGTAGGGATAAATAATGACTTGGTTTTATTTTTAAAAGTCATAAGAAGTGAAACTAATGGACTACAACTAAGGTTGAAATCTCGTTGAATTACATAATTGATGCACTAAAGTCGGGTATAAGGGGGTCATCAAGACCAAACGCGACACTAACGGTAGTATAACGAGATAAAGCTAAATTGTAGTAAAATATTTCACTATTAATGAAGAAAAGGTTATAAATGAACCTTCTCAATTATATGTAAGGACATGGAATTCCTATGACATTAGTAGCTCATTATGATTGAGAGTTACATGAAGTGGATGTGAAAATTACTTTTTGAATTCTAATAAACCATGCGTATATGTTTAGGAGATCATTTTATAAACATAAGTTTCCCACATGACGCATTTTAAGAAATAATATCATTATTTTTTTAATCGTTACATATTTGTATACACCTTAAGATCAGTGGGAGTAAGTTTATATATTTTCTCTATATACAAGCACGGATTTAGAAAGTAGAGAATCAAAATAATTTTATGGGTTTAAAAGTTGTGTATGAAGTAATGAGATACTTAAAGGACTATATGCTCACACTTATGATGTATGTGTTCATTTAAATATGAACAATTATTGTGACTCAGATTTACTAGTTGTGCGGATGGTATGAAGTTCACTCTTGCTTAAGTATGTTTGTTTTGGTTTATCAACCAATATAATGAAGGATTGCAACACAAACCATTCATTAACTATTGTGAAAGCTGAGTTTGTAGCATGCTTGATGCTACAACTTATGTATTTTGGCAGCGTGACTTCATTTCAGGACTTGGAGTTGTCGACACTATTATCAAGTCGCTGAAATATTATGATAATGTCGCTGCAATCTTCTTTATGAAGAAATGTTAGGTATTCCTAAAGTAACTAAGCACGTTGAATGAAATACCTATCAGTTAAAGAAGAAATTTAGAAACAAAAAGTGTCAATTGATCACATTAGTACGAGTGATAATATAGCAGATCCTATTACGAAATGACTATCTCCAAAAGACCTTATGGAACGTTTCAAAGAGATGGATCTCGATTAGTAAAATTATGATTGCTATTTGGCTTAGTTGTTTGACACTATTACTTGAATTCAATAAAAGTGTTTCTGATTTCAATTATTTCTTTCCTTTGAGAAAGCATGCATATAATTATGAATTATTGTTGACAGAAATAGTCCTTATTGAAAAGGACATTATGAGGCCATTATGATACCCAATATTAAAGGCTCAGTTGAATGAAACATTGGTGTTGTGGTACATGGAAGGAACCATGCTCTTGAATAGCATGGAACCGCCATAACTCGCATCCGTGAATCATTTGATTTAGCAAACTGAATTTATCAATAATTGTGCACCTTATGATACCTAATTTAATTATACGAATTATTAAGACCAAGTGGGAGACTGTTGGAAATTAATGTCAAGTAATGAAATTAATTATTTAATTTCAATTTTATTAAATTCCGAATTTCCCATAATTGTGGTCTTGATAAATATCAGATAATTAATTAGGAATGTGATAAATAAAGATATTAAAAGATTTGGGTAAACCTTATCCGTTAGTCACATGATGGTTAGTGGCATTAGTGGGAGACTTGAAAGAGTCCCACCTTGACTAGGATTCCGGCCCTCTTCCCCTTATAAATAGAGGACCCTACACCATCTGGGGTTATCTCATAACACACTATTTCTGAGGTGGGAGAGAAACTCCGAGATTCTATTTTGAGTGTATTTTTTCCAAGAAGGAGATTGATGGAGCAATTAATCAAGATTGATCAATGCATTGGACCAAGGTAAGTCTTATTTTTTATCTTTTAGACGTATTTTGTGAAAACATGAAGATCCAAGATCCTTTTATTAAGAATAATTGTATGTTAAAGTTTAATCATATTAATGTGTTCGTGATTAATATTAGGGTGTTCTTAAGAATGATTTAATAAACCACCCTTCTATCTGCCCAAACCATACCCATATCTACCAAACCTGGACATCACAAATGACTTCACCCACCCTTCACTCATATGAAAAAACAAACCACAGATACACATAAATTGAAAAAAATTGTTACTAACCGATTACGGGAGATACTCCTTGGAGAGAGAGACCACACAATTTGTCTCACTTTTGAGGTTGTCTAAATGGACTTAATACTTGAGAAATAATTTGAAAAATTATCTACCATCATCATTGTCAAAAATGGTGCAGCAGGGTTTCCAAAACAGTTTCAGAAGCCACACATAAAACGAAACCCAAGAAAAAAATCCGTTGTTTTGAGCGGCGTTGGGTGGACACAATTGTGGGGTTATGTGGAGGGTATGAGAGAGAGATATTTGAGCGTTCAATTTCATTTTACAGTGCTGAGTGGTCACGAAGATGGAGTTCTAGAGAGAGTTGTGGTTGAATACGAGAGTGAGAGGGGAAGATTTTCTTTTCATAGGAGTTTGGAAACCGTAAGGAGGTGTGTTGTAGGGGTAGTTGTGAAAAAGAGGGAGCGATGAGTTCGGTATTGAAAGACATGCATAGCAGTGGAAGTGTGGGAGGAAGTGAATAAGTATGAATGTTCACACGTATAAAGACGAAAAAAGTTATGTCAGGAGGATTTAGGATTTTAAGACACCTGTTATTTTTAATTTAAAATAAATCAATAATCTCAAAAAGCCCATTTTCCTTTTGGACGCTTCTCAACAACTCAACACGTACGTATATATAATATGATAAAGATATATAAATTATACTGTTTAAATATTTAAAAGTAAATAGTTAAAAAAGTTGTTGAAAAATGTTAAACCGTGTCATTTTTATTAAAAAAAATAGTTTTTTACTCAAAAAAGGATTTTTAATTACAAAATGAATAACTTTCTGTAGAAAAAAACTGAAAATAACAATGAATTTAGTTCAAAGATTATTTTCAGGAAATAAAACGTTATCCACCAAATGTTGCATATGAATAACATGCAACATCTGCTGCAAATTCAACTTGTTTTCATCGGTATTTGGGTTAATTTTTTAAATGCAACTTGAAATGTATTTCTTTTATTGGTGATGCGGTTAAATTGCCAAAATATTTAGTAGCTATATTAGAAAAACTTTTAGGCTTTTGTGTAAATTGGTTTATAATTAGTAATAAGGTGCAAATTATTCATTTATTATATTTTAGACCCACACGAAGCACGAGTGATTTGTAGTTCTTGTTGAAAAATAATTTGTTTTGAAATTGATAAATATATACCAACCCTTGTACTACATGCATACACATTAATCAAATTAAAAAAACATATGCATTACATTCTTAATATTATTTCATATCAAACAGGCAATTGCTTGTAAAATTGAAACAATGAGAGAGGCATTTATATCTCGTTTCCTATTGATTAAGGAAAAATAGTGGCAATAAAAAGAAATGGGACATCAACATCGAGTCAAACCATGTGAATATAACAAATATTAAAGAAAGGGGGGGGGGGGGGGGATTTATACGTTAAATGTGCTTTGGATTTTGTTGGTCTTTCAACTACTTCATAATCCTTGTAATCAATCATAATAAAATATAAGTGAGTGATTAAAAAATGTAATAATTATCACTTTTTTATGTTTTTTATTATATATTGGATAAACTTATAATGTCTTACTCTTCATCAACATCCATTTTTTTTCCTCGGGGCATAGTGTACATATGAAAAGTGGAAATATATTACATAAAAACAAGAATTTATTATGGGAGAGCAAATAAACCACATACGACTTTCAAAATTTAGAAAATTTAATCGGTTTCTCTTTATATATATGTGTGTGTGTGTGTGTGTGTGTGTGAATATAACAAATATTAAAGAAAAGGGGGGGGGGGGGGGTTATATGTTAAATGTGCTTTGGATTTTGTTAGTGTTTCAACTACTTCATAATCCTTGCAATCAATCATAATAAAAATATGAGTGAGTGATTAAAAAATGTAATAATTATCACTTTTTTATGCTTTTTATTATATATTGGATAAACTTATAATGTCTTACTCTTCATCAACATCCATTTTTTTTCCTAGGGGCATAATGTCCATACGAAAAGTGGAAATATATTACATAAAAACAAGAATTTATTATGGGAGAGCAAACAAACCACATACGACTTTCAAAATTTAGAAAATTTAATCGGTTTCTCTTTATATATATATATATATATATATATATATATATATATATATATATATATATATATATATATATATATATATATATATATATACAGTCAGACTCTCCAATATACCTCCTAATAACATATCTATATACCTATTGTAATACCCATTGTTATGTTTGTGGTGAGAAGGGCCACTTTTCCAGGAGGTGTCCTCAAGGGAATCGAGCGACACAGGAGTTAGGGGACATCGGGGACACCAAGAACCCCAGGGGGAGTGCCAACCATTGCAGGTACAACCAGTGGCGGTAGTGTTAGCTACGCCAGCGCTACCCGCTACACTATAGGGATAGAAGCCCGTGTATCACCTCGCATAAGGAGAGGACCAGCGCCATCATAGACAGTGATGGTATGATCCCTAATTCTTATATTTTGTAGGACATGCTTAGTTTAGCACTAATGCAAAGTACTCCTGAGTAGATGATATATCTCGTTTGCACCATGGGGAGGGTAGATTGCGTTTTATATTGTTTCGCCCGCGAGTTGAGGGACAGGCACCTAAAATGCCTCATGTGTAAGGGTATTGGAATTTACCTCAAGAGAACTTAAACCATAGGGTTTGCGTTGATTTTTATGAAAATAATTAAATTTAATAGTCAAATGTGGTGTGACCAGTTGGCATTAATGTTTATTTTCACGGCGAAAAATACTAAAGGAAATTGTGACACCTTAAGTCTAAATATGGTTAAATGGGTGACTATAGGGCCAAGAGAGCCTTATAAATTAATTGAGTACATTATAGACACGGGTTCTGGATTGACGAATCTCCTCGACCGACGATGTTATATAGTAGTGTACCGGGAGGGTTCCTTGTTTGGATTTCGATTGCTAGACATCCCACGCATGAAAGTGACAAAGGTCGGGAGATGGGAGATGTTAGACTCTAGAACATTTTGGTTTATTGTTATTAGTATAATTAAATGGGTAAATTTATTGGGATCTATTGTATCCCTTTTGGCGATATGAGACATTAATTGGCAATGGGCATAAGTTGAAATTTACATGATTATTGAATACACTTATTTTTATTTTCATTTTCATTTTATTTAAATCTTGGACCGATGGATCTCAATAACTGACGATGCCGTACATTAGTGTATCAGGTGGGTTCCTTGTTTAGATTTCGCTTGCGAGACACCCCACGCACGAAATTGGCAAAAGTCGGGAGTTGAAGGAAATCAGATACTAAGATCATTATTTTATTTTTTATGTACATATGTGGTGGTATACTTGGTGTATGGATACGCTTGATATGAATGGTAAAAATTAGATGTAAATGTGTCATCCATCTTTGTTAATGCTATGTGTGCGTACATATAATATGGAATATAAGAACACACCAGTGATGTTATGATAGGTATGGGTGAGCCTTTTCTTTTACCTCATGGAATATGGGTATTAACTAATTGAGCGTAAGACTTAGGCTGATGATGCGAATTAAAAAATAAAGTTAGGCTTTAGAAAATTTTAATGACAGAATTTCGTTATAAGGGGAGGAGAATGTAATACCCCGTAATTATTCAGAATAAAATATTGCGACATAAATGAATTTAACGGTTTCGAATTTATTTTGAGAATAAATTTAATTGGGAGGATTTAAAATTTAAGCGAGTTAAAGTTTTAATTTAAATAAACAGTTTTTCATGATTTTGAAAATATAAAACTCAATTGGACATAATAGGCTTGCGTGTGAAAAATAAATCACACATAAGTAAATTTATGGGCGGATGTCGTTTTAACATAATAAAATGTCTAATTGGAATAGAAATAATTGGGAAGCATTTTGCGAAGCGTTAGATACTTGATTTAGTGTTTTTAATTTTTAAAATGGTCATGGGTCAATAGTATATAGGTTGGGGAGCTTTCGGGATAATTGGATTATGGATTGGGCTGCCCATTTGGGGGTCCAAAAGTTGGATTTTAGGCCCAACTCGGGATTAACCTTTTATTTAGCATTTAAGTGGGGGGTAAACCACTTCCCAACTATCATTCCATAAAACCTAAAATAATAGTTACGGGAGAAGAAAGGAGAAACCAAGAAGAGAAGAAAAGAGACAAGAAATCAAGGGGTTTCAAAGGAACATTCTTTTACAGATCTTTAAGGCAAGAATTTTCTTGCTTAATTTATGTTTCCAATTTATTTCTTGATGCATGTGATGACCCCTTTAATTTCTGGAAATTAGTATTTAAATTGAGTGATTTAATGATGAACAACACATGTAGAGGGTTGATTATTATGTAGAAATTATCCCAGAAATTTAGGTATCGTAAATATGAAAATGGATTATAGATTCCTCAAAGTTTTGATGATTATTTGGGTGTATTTTATTAGTTGATGTTAAGGATACCACTATTAATTTATGGGCTAAATTTTGTTATGAATATCATGATGAATGCCTCATGTAAATAATTTATGTGGGTTTGGAATTTGAGAATAATTCCCTTATCAAAGACTTAACAGTTGTAAAAAGTTTGGGTTCATATATTGAGTGCCTCTACCTTGTTTTATGCGTTTCATGTGATATTTCTGGGATTTAGAACTGGGGCTGAAAGGACTGAGATTGAGGAATAACGTGGGGAAGAAGACGTGGGTCGCTCAAGCTACGTGGGCAGTCGTTCGAATGCATGATATGTCACACGAATGACCCTGATGATAGTTTGAGCGACGTAAGAAGGTTTTGTCATTTTATTTACCCTTTTTCAAACCTGCCTGAGTTAGTTTATTTTCCTCACTTTGGTCCGTTTCCTTATGATGGCTTTTGGGCTATTGTTAGGAGTAGCCGATAAATTAAAAATGGAAAATTATCATTGGTGATTAGGAATGGTGTGCCCACTTTTAATTGATAGTAATTACAAATAATTAGTGGTTAAATAAATTTTTTTGGGGATGAGATTAATAATTTATTTGATGTTAAATATTAACATTAACAAGGGTATTGGGTCTGGGATTTTGATTGTGAGAATTTTTATGAGTCCAAGTAAATGAGTGGAACCGGGTTTGAAAAAGTAAATAATTTATTGAAAATACAGATGGGCCCCCATTAAGCAGCGAAAATTACAATTAACTCGTTGGTTAAATAATTATTTATGAAATGGAATTAATAATTTGTTAGATGGTAAAATATTAATAAATGGAAAAATGGTGTGGACCTTGGTTGGAGTTTTTATGGTAATTATAGAGTGATTACCTATACATATTAAAGGGGATAATAATATGTGTTATTATGTGTTTGTGTGGACATACTAGTGGACTGTCCTATCGGCCGGTGGGTTCGCGCATTCGAACCATGTACCATATGTCGGCACAAGTGGACTTAGCAATGTATAGGTCATCTAGGTACTACGTGACGGCGTCACCTACGAGAGGTAGATGTTGACACTGACCGTTCATGTGTTACCGTTGGGTATGGGCTGTGTACAGGTGTCCTGCATAGGGACTGCCCCCAAGTTGTGTGTGTATTGTGGTGTTCGCTTAGGATAAGGGATTCATCCGGACTTGCCAATAGAGCACGAATTACACACCAACGGTATATGCCCTTGTGTGTTATATATACAAGAACATAAACATAATTACTTGGGCTTTATATGAGATGGACTGAAATGTCTAAAAATGTGGACATACATTACAACTGTGATTCCTATGCATAATAGATGTTTATGCTTCTTATGTGAAAATTACGAGACTCTGATATTACAGGTATTGATAATTAAATGTAGTCGGTACACTTAAATCATTTAGCTATTATTATTAATTTGAGACGTTGTTATAATTATTATTTGGGATTTATTAGGATGCGAATAACATCACACTTAAATGAGGGGTGATGTGCTAAACACACGTGAGTGACGAAGAGGGGATATTTATTTTGCATCGACTGTATTATTGCATCATAAATTAATTAAGTTAATTCTTGCACACATCGGGTTCTAACCTAAATTATAAATATTTTTCCCTCCAGTTTATTTCTAGACAGGGATAACAGGACTGTTGTTGTACCAACCTTGCGATCTCTCGTACTTAGCAACTTTTTAGATTATTGACTCTAGCCTAGGTACTTTTATGGCAGAGTTTAGCTATTTTATTTGGGAAACATTGTAAGGGAATACGCCTAAGATTTATTTATCTATTTACATTATGCCGGAGTTGTGATTTTTACTTGCAGTTGGATTTAATATTTAATTGGTGTTGGTTTGAGTTTAATTATTGTCAGTGAGATATTCATAAAGTTTAAAGTATGAGCCTTTTTAAATAACAACATTTATATTACGTTGTCCTGAGAATGGTATTAATTGATCGACAAGCCCCATCTTCGACGTATCGGGCCTATCCACCCTTACGTGAGAAAATGGTGGTTATTACAGTTAGTATCAGAGCACGGTTCTAGTGTCCTTAGGATCTATATTTGAGCTCGTTACATTATGCATTGCGTTCTTTGATGTAGAGCCCTATGTTTAAGAATCATTGTATTTTACGATCAGTTAATAATGAGAATCTTGTTTGCTTTCAGATGGAAAACAAACATAGGGGCAGGCCGAGGCAAATAGTTCCAGCGGTTGAGGAGGAAGAGGCTCACCTGTAGCCCCCACAGGCCCCAAAGCTTATTATTTACACTGAAATAACCACTATTATGTCTCAGGCAGTCTCTACGACTGTGGTAGCCATGCATCAGCACTTTTCACCATCACAGGCACCTCAACATCCACGGGTGAGCGCATAAATGACCTCTCCTTCACCGAGAAAAAAAAGTTCTAGAGTCATCTTCCATTCATATCGATTTGGGTTTTTTCGCACCATATTTTGATCTGCCTCTTCTTCGATCTGGAATTACCAGCAAATCCTTGACTCCTTGAATACAATGGGATTTCACACCTGGCAAATCTTTCACTCTACCTCCTCTTATTAAGACCATAGAATGTTCCTGCGAATTATGACCTTCGCCTGGAATGTGAGCAAATATATCATGTCGATTGCTCAACCGTACTTTGGCTACGTAGAGCTGAATTAGGTTTTTTTGGTGTTCTCATTGGCACATGCGGGCGTACTCCTTGCTTCTGGGGATATTGATCCGAAGCTCGAGTACGGTTTGTGCGTCGTTTTTCTTCTCTACCATGAAGAATCAATTGATTTAATGTAGGCATCGCTCTTTCCTTTGCCCTTCCCCCCGTTCGACACAGTTCTTCCCATTCTTAGGACTCAGACGAAGAGCCATTTACAGTCTTATTGGCCCCGCCTTTCATTCCATAATTCACGGACAAGTTCTTGCATCTGGTGCAAGTGTAACCGCTTTTTCTCGTCGCTTTCTCTTTCTTTCTGACGATAAATCTTCAAAAGGTGTTCCCAATAATTCAGATTACCCTGAAAAATGCGAAGACGTTTAATAATCTTCCTTAATTCTTCTTTTAAAGCTTCCCTGGATAACTTAGGTTGCTGCTCCGGCACAGGCTCAGGAGCCGGAGGTTGGTTGAGATCGATCTCCAGTCCCGGCTGACCCAATCTAAGTTATAAATCCAGATTGGGCATAGCGTTAGGCTCATCCATATAACATACTAGCTCCGGAAGGACTATTCCAACTGGTGCTATTGCGGCATAGGCACCAGATTACATATGGTATAAAGAGAGGGAGGCCTTCACTAAAGGCCAACTGCCGAAGATTGCGGTAGTTCAGATATTCTAGTGGCGAGTAGGTGGAAGAGAGATATTCGATGACACTTACGGATGGTAGAGTGCACACCCGTGCTGAAGCAGATGTTAACATCATTTCGATTGGTGGGGGGCGCACTTCAGTGGTGGAAAACGATTATGATGGTTGATGAGAGGGACAGTCTTACTATAGATGATGTTTGGAAGATATATGAGGGGAAGTACTTTCCTCGAGCAATGAAATCAGAAATGCAAAAGAAGATAATGGACCTTGAGCAGGGGAGTCTTACTGTGGCAGAATATGAAGAAGAGTTTACCGCTCTTTCTTATTTTTCTAAGGAGGATGTGAGTACAGAGTAGAGAAAGATCGATAAATTTGTGTCAGGGACAGCTTGGCACATCAGACAGTCATTACTAGGGAATCTGGCTTTCACTAAATATAACCAAGTAGTGAATGCTGCCTTACTACACTACCAGGATTATAAGGCATTCCAGAAAGATAATGGGGAGAAGAGACACTGCTCCGAGATGTCCAAGCTGCAGAGTAGGGAGAATGGGAGTAACAATTATGAGGCCCAATAATCTTGTGGCCCTCAACCTTCAGAGTAGCACAAGAGATCTAGGGGTTTCGATAATGGAAACAGACAGGCCAGGGCCAATAGAGCCAACCGCAGAGAGGCCACTAGGGGCAAGGGCATCAAAGCCAGGGGCAACATCCAGATCGAAACTAGTTCCAAGGCAATTGTTATGTTAGTGGTGACAAGGGACACTTCTCCAAGAGGTACCCTCAAAGGAATCGAGCGACACAGGAGCTAGGGGACAACGAGGACACCAGGCACCCCAGGGGGAGTGCCAACAACTGCAGGTACAACCAGTGGTAGTAGTACCAATCACGCCAGTGCTAACTGCTCCACCTCAGGGACAGGAGCCGCGACTGCAGTACGAGCGTGTGTATCACCTTGCATCAGGAGAGGGACCAACGCCAGCATAAACAATGATGGTATTATCCGTAATTCTTTTATTATGTAGGACATTCTTAGTTTAGTACTAGTGCAAAAAATTCTTCAGTAGATGATATCTCGTTTGCACATTGGGAAGGGTAGACTCCATTTTACGTTGTTTCACCAGCAAGTTGAGGGACAGGAACCTAAAATGACTTATGTGTAAGGGTATGTGAATTTACCTCAGGAGAACTTAAACCATAGGGTTTGCATTGATTTTTACGAAAATAATTAAATTTAATGGTCAAATGTAGTGTGATCAGTTGGCATTAATGTTTATTTTCACGGCGAAAAATACTAAAGGAAATTGTGACACCTTGAGTCTAAATATAGTTAAATGGGCGACTATAAGGCCTAAAGAGCCTCATAAATTAATTGAGTACATTATAGACATGGGTCCTTGATTGACGGATCTAAACGACCGACAATGTTATATAGTAGTGTATCGAAATGGTTCCTTATTTGGATTTCGCTTGCGAGACATCCCACGCATGAAAGTAGCAAAAGTCCGGAGTTGGGAGATATTAGACCCTAGGACATTTTGGGTTACTGTTATTAGTATAATTAAATGGGTAAATTTATTAGGATCTATTGTATCCCTTTTGGCGATATGAGACATTAATTGGCAATGGGCATAAGTTGAAATTTACATGATTACTGCATACACTTATTTTTATTTTCATTTTATTTAAATCTTGCACCGATGGATCTCAATAACTGACTATGATGTACAATAGTGTATCGAAAGGGTTCCTTATTTAGATTTCGCTTGCGAAACATCCCACGCACGAAATTGGCAAAAGTCGGGAGTTGAGGGAAATTAGTTACTAAGATCATTATTTTCTTTTTCATGTACATATGTGGTGGTATACTTGGTGTATGGATACGCTTTATATGAATGGTACAAATTTGATGTATATGTGTCATCCATCTTTGTTAATGCTATGTGTATGTACATATAATGTGGAATATAAGAACACCCTAGTGATGTTATGATAGGTATGGGTGAGCCCAGGGGCGGAGCTACAGTGGTGCGAGTGGGTGCGAACACACTCACTGGATTTCTGGATTTATATATATATATATATATATATATATATATATATATACCTATGTGTAAAAACTTAAATGTTTGAGGTTAAAAATTGTAATTTCAGAAACTTAACTCCAAACACAAAATAAGACAGCCGACCCTATTATCTTTAAACAAAACACTTCTTCCTTCCTCCATTTCTTCCTTCCATTTCTTTATTCCCCCAATTCCATTTCTTCATTCCCCCAAAACCCTTAACCAACATCTTCCTTCCCCCAAATTCGTCCCTCTCCCTGTCCCGATGTCTATCCCCCTTGCCGCCCGCCACCACCAACGCCCCCCCGCCTGCCACCAACAGCCTGCATCAAGGTGTGTTTTCATTTGTTTTTGTTAGTTTATTTTCTTTTATTAGTTTATTTGTTTTTAATTTGCTCATTCTTATTTATAGTAAGTTACAAAAGAGAATAAAAAAAATAGAAAAAGAAATAAAAAAAAGAAGAAGCGCACAAAAACTGCTATGCCCGGTCAGCTGGTCCCTTAGTTAAAAGCCTACTGCTTTCGTATAAAGGAAAAATCCCATTCACCGATCGACCGGTGGCCAGGGGCTAGTCCACCGGTTCCCTGTTTCTATGGCTCCTTTGGTCCAACATGAGGGTGAAAAAGGTGCATACTAAAATGGCCATATCTTGATCATCCGGACTCCAAATGACGTGCCGTTTGCGGCCACCCGAAGCTAACTCAAAGAACTACGTTCCATGGAATCCCACTGAGCCGAATATGAAGTGTGAAATGTCTAAAATGCCATTGAATTAGCATCCTAAGATGGAACTTCTCCGAAATGTAACCAATCCTCACTTTAAGCGTTCCAATACCTACAAAAACTCAATTAAACCCTGCAAATCACATATATATATATATCCTAAAAACCGAGGTTGTCTAGTTAATGAGCATAAATATAGGCATAAGGAGCACAAAAAGCGCTAGAATGCATAAAGATAACGGGCGCGCATATGCAATATTCGTGACTAATCAGTTTGTATCTTATATTCCTAATTTTTCCATTGATTTTAATTAAAGTAGTGTTTCGTTTAGCAAAATTTTGCCGAAACCCACTAGCACTACACCAAAATGGTCAAATTGTCACCTTTCAGCCGCCCACCCTTGTCAAGGTCATTGACCGTGACAAAAAACACGCGTTTTGTGTCACGGTCATTGACCTTGACACGACCGTGACAAGAAATTGTCACGATCATTAACCGTGACAAGCCCGTGATAAATTTACTTATCACGGACTTGTCACGGTCAATGACCTTGACACGACCGTGACAATGTTTACAGCAAAAACCCTTTTCTCCTTCTTTTTTCCCTCCCGCGCCGTTCCCTCCCTCTCTCTCTCTCTCTCTCTCTCTCGACGCTCTCTCTCTCTCTCTTCCATTTATATATATGTTTGTGTGTATATATATGTGTGTATGTGTGTATATATGTGCGTGTGTGGGGGGTGGGGCAGGGTGGGGGTAGGGGGTGGGGCAGGGTGGGGCCAGGGTGAGGGTAGGGGGTTAAAAATATAAATAAATAAGTAATTTTCTATAAATTTTCAAAAATAATATCCAAAAATGTAAATGTAAATAATATCCAAAAATAATATCCAAAAATGTAAATTTGTAGTAATTGTCATCCGAAGTTGCTAAAAGCTTCCGAAGTTAAAAAAGCATGAAAAATAAAATATTTTTTAAGATTTGTGGTGAATAACTAAAGTTAAAAAAAGTATTACTTTAGTCATTAAATTACCTTTTGAATTCGGGCGATGCGCGTAAATTTGTAGTAATTGTCTTATAATAAAGATCAATTAGTCTATGTTGTTGAAAAATTTGATCAAATTGGTGAGCCCTTTATATTTTAAAAATGTTGTTTTTATTCCTATTTAACTTTTCTTTCTATACACCAAGATTCTAAAAAACGCGGGGCGTGATCGAGGCGTGGAGGCCAAGCCTTAAGCCTTAGAAGTCTAGGCGGGCCTTGGCGTAAAAAGGCGTGAAAAGGCATTTAGGTCTTTTTAATATATTTTAATATTTTTTAACCATAACAAGGCTATTAAAATACTAAACTTGTACATATCCTAAAAATATGTCTGAATATTTGCAAATAAAAATACTATTTGATTATTTTGGATGAGATAATGGTCCGGTTTGTAAAAAAATCTTTAAAAGGCGATATCGTTTCACTAAAGCATTGTTATTTTTAGAGAAAAAGTACGCCTTAAGGGTTTTACCAAGCATAAGGCGTCAAAATCTTAAGACAGGGCGTTTCTCCCAAGCATCAAGCCTAGGCGTGCCTAGGCGGAGCCTAAGCGGGTTTTTTAGAACAGTGCTATACACCCTTAATTATATTTAAAGTTTAGTAAAATAGGAGTTATAGAAAGAAAAGTGGGGTTTAAATAAAAACACTTTTGTTAAATTTTAGGTTCTGGTGCATAATCTTACTTTGTCACAATTAATTTATATGCCTCAAAGTTATTTTATCACTCTTAGTTTATATTTGTGATAATACTTTATGAACCACAACTTTAGGTTGATTATTTTAGAACTTAAACTTCAAGATACAAAAAATAATTCTATAGAACAGCTTAGATATCTTAACAAAACACATATCTAACATTGAATATGATTTATAAAAAGCACAAAACAATAGTAGAAATTCAATACATGAAATTAACATTGAGATTATTTTAAATAGACAGTCACTACTGTGTGTGTGTGGTGGGTGGAGGGTAATTGTGTGTGTGTGTGTGTGTATTTGGTGAGTGGGGGTGGTGGTGTGTGTGTATGTGGTGAGTGGGGGGTGTGGAGGGAGGTGGGTGTGTGTGTGTGTGGTGAGTGGGGGGTGTGGAGGGAGGTGTGTGTGTGTGTGTATGTGGTGAGTGGTGTGTGTGTGTGTGTGTGTGTGTGTGTGTGTGTATATTTGAATTAACCCATGAATTTGTATTTTTGTATTTGAATTAACCCATGAATTTATTTTTGTATTTGAATTAACCCATGAATTTATTTTTGTATTTGAATTAACCCATTATATGAAACATATTTGAAATTAAATATAGTGCGCATATATACTAGCCTTCTAGTTCTTATGCGTACGCATTCAATAGCCCTTAGACCCGTTCGAGAGTCATTACCCCTGTAATGAGATCTCTCGAATTGTCCCGTTTTGACAGTTTGAGACTGTATAATTTCTGTATAATATTCTTATTGGCTTAAAGTTGTTACTTTTGGAGGAAGTTCTGCAGTCGTATCTTAATGTTCTCTGGGTACATACTAGATTGACAAGTGTGACTGTTATTTCAATGGACCAATTGAAATAACACTCACACCTGCCAATCTACGTCGTGTACTTGGAGAACTAAGGGGATATGCTGTCTATTTTTTTCAAATCGTAACAATGTGCATGAGCTGTTAAGTATATTACAGAAAAATGCAGTCTTGAATGGGATAGGACCACTTACCCTTTAATAGCGTGATGGGAATTCTGAAATGGCTGAAGGGCTTATTACCCAAGGTGAATACACTTCCAAATAGCTATCATGTTATGAAGAACAGTTTGAAAGGTTTGGGAATGAAGTATAAATCGATTCATGCTTGTGTGTATGACTGCATACTATACCGAAAGGAGTATGAAAATCTCGATCGTTGTCCGGTATGCGATGAACCTAGATATGTCAAATCTACTAGTAAGGAACGCACAAGCTCAAAAGTGCCTCAAAAAGTATTGAAATATTTTCCCGTTGGGCCTAGATTAAAGCAATTTTTTACAGTACCATGGATTGCAGAGGCAATGACTTGGCATGCTAGGGCAGAAGTAGGGGGTAATATCAAGCGTCATCCTATTGATTCTACTGCCTGGCGGAGGATGAATTTTGAGTATCCCGATTTTGCTCGAGAACAACGCAACATTCGTTTGGCTATATCAACAGATGGTTTCAATCCATTTGGAAATCTAAGCACCAATCAGAGTGTATGGCCAGTGATCCTAGCCCCACTCAACCTCCCTCCTTCACAGTGTATGAGACCTGAATTTTTGATGATGGCTTTGTTGATACCTGGGCCAAAGGCACCAAGTGATGACATTGATATTTACCTGGCTCCTTTGGTAGAAGAATTAAATGAGTTATGGGAAGAGGGTGTGCAATCATTTGACTCTTTTAGAAAAGAAGAGTTTACGCTGAAAGCTATGTTGATATGGGCAATTCATGATTTTCCAGCTTATGGGACATTATCCGGATGTGTAGTACATGGTTATTTGGGATGTCCTATTTGTGGAGAGGAGACTGAATCTCTTCGTCTATCCTCTAGCTTAAAAAATGTATACCATTGCCACAGGTAGGGGTGTGAAAAAAAATCGACCAAACCGACAAACCGACAAAACCGAGCCGAACCGAAAATTTTCGGGCCGGGTTTTTTTGAGGGTCGGTTCAGTTCGGTTTAATCAGGTATAAAACCGACAGGGTCGGTTCGGTTTTCGATTTTGGCATAAAAAAACCGATTTTGAACCGAACCGAACCGATTTAATTTTTATACTTTTTAATTTTATATTTTATATTATATTTATATTAGTCTTGACATATTATATTATATTTTTTAATTTTATATTTATATTAGGTATTAAAAAATATATTTTTTATTAAAATAAAGGAAAAAACCGAACCAACCCTGTATAAAATCGGCCCTGTCAAAAACCGACGGGCAAACCGAACCGGCCCTGTAAAAAACCGACCCGATTCGGTTCGGTTCGGTTTGGTTTTTCAGTATTTTCGGTTCGATTCGGTTCGGTTCTCCTCCTCCAAAAACCGACATGGTCGGTTCGGCCCAAAAAACTCGGTCAAAACCGAACCGACCGACCCGTGAACACCCCTAGCCACAGGAAGTTTTTACCCCCAGCTCATAGTTTCAGATTTGAGAAAGGTTCCAATTTTTTATTGGGCGGAGTTGAACATAGGCTACCGCCGAGACAACTTTCGGGTTCAGAAATTGAAAGTAAATCTTCTGAATGTGGCCCAAATATGCCAGGTAAGAATCCCAAATTTAAGAATGTCAATCATAAGAAGACCCCAACTGGGAATGAAACTGAGATAAGAAAGGCATGGTCTCGGAGGTCAATTTTATTTGACTTGCCTTATTGGAAGAAAAACCCGGTGCGCCATGTATTGGATGTGATGCATGCAGAGAAGAACTTCGTTGACCATATTGTGGGTACTTGCCTTGGGGGGAGTCATTTGAAGGATGGAGAAAATGCACGAAAAGACCTTAAAACGTTAAAACTTAAGCCACAACTATGGTTGAAAGAAGATAGTAGGGGAAGGACAATAATTCCCCCTGGTGCGTTTACTTTGACGAGTGGGGAAAGGAAGGTGCTTCTAAACACAATATATAATTTGAAGGGCCCATCTACTTTTTCGTCCAACTTGCAAAGGATTGTGAATTATGCTACTCATGATTTACATAAGTGTAAGTCCCACGATTGGCATGTGATCATGCAATTGGTTCCTCTATTGTTTAAGCACTGTTTCTCCAAGCACAAGGATTTGTGTAGGGCTATTAAGCAAATTAGTATTACCTTCTCCCTTTTGTGTGAGAAGGTAGTGAATCGAGAACACATAGTGGCCGCAAAATTGGCTATGAACGAAGCGATTTGTGTATTGGAGAAGTACTTTCCCCAGCATTCTTTGACATAAGTGTTCACTTGTTGGTACACCTATGCGACGAGGCACTTCTTTGTGGTCCAGTTAGATATCGGTGGATGTATCCGTTTGAAAGATTGATGAAAGTTTTTAAAGATTACGTCAAGAATACGCGATATATTGTAGGATCAATTGTAGAGGAATACATCACCGTGGAGTCATCAATATATACTCGGGAATATATGCCTGACTCGACCAGCGTTGATGACACTGATGAATTCCTCGATGATGGTGGTAATGTGATGGGAAAACGAGTGAAATTGACGAGTTTGCAACATGAACAAGTAGCTCGTTATCTATTTGACACACATGAAGATGTCGAAGAATGGAAAAAGTAAGTTTCGAATATTATAATGTTTAACATTATTTTAGATTATTTTATACATGATTAATTTTGTAATATGCAGTAAATATGAAGCCTGTGAGAACAATAAAAGACAAAAAACAATGGTACAATCAGATAGCGAATTTAGGCTATGGTTGACACAAGAGGTAATTATAATGAAAACAGTCGTTATATAACGTTACATTACACTCAAATTTTACCACTAATATAATTAATTTATCTATATTCTCAACTCCTAAAGATGGGCGATGCGACATCAAGGCTTACTCGTCTAGCCACTGGACACTTGTTCGTGGCACAAGAGTACAAAAAGTATCGGTTGAACGGTTACATTTTCGGCGCTAAAGTGTACGAGGAAAGTACAAATGTACAGAACTCGGGAATTTCATACAAGGCTCTTACTTTCTTTCGAGCGAGCGCAAAAGATAAAAACCTCGTTGAAGCTGAAATGACTTACTATGGTGTAATCCAAAATATATTTGAATTGGATTATATAAGCTTCAAAGAGGTTGTATTTTACTGTGAATGGGTAAGAGTTGAGGATAAAAATGCTTGTAAAGTTGATCTTGTCACCAATTTGATCATGGTTGACTTGTCCAAGTTGAAGAGCAACGACCACGTGAGCGATGAGCCGTTTGTTTGTGCATTTCAAAAGGTTAAGCAAGTGTTTTACTCGGAGTATATCAACAACGAGCCGTGGTCAATTGTCCAACACGTGCCAAGGCGTCTAAATATTAGTGTGGATGACTTGGCTGCTCCTATCGAATATCAATCCATTTTTGATGATAACCCGAATTTGAAATAATTTTTCAATTTGTAATAAATATTTCAATTTGTACCGAAACATCCATTTTTAATGCTTTTAATTGATCTGGACTTTATCATTTTCACTCTTGTGTAGTGTGCGTCTGTGGAGAGGAGATTAATACATAAATATTCCAACTACATCTAAGTTTTGTTTATACTAATCCATGAATATACGCTTCTTACCTTTAATAGGTGATTAGTACATAGTTATTTGGGGTGTCCTATTTGTGGAGAGGAGACTGAATCTCTTCATCTATCCGAACACTAAGAAATGCCATAATCATATGGTGCGATGCTCGGCAAATTCCTCCCAACCGTTATGTAGCCAAACATCACCAGTTGAAATTGTCAATTTCGCTTTCCATACCCCACCACTTGGAACTTCTAGCAAAACATGGGAGACCATTGAAAGGTGGAATTGACAACTTCAACTGCTGATTTTTGGCTACACAACGGTTGGAAGGAATTTGCAACGCATAACTCCATAGGATTATTGTATTTCTTAGTGTTTAGATATAAAGAGAATTATATTTGACACGATTGCCCGGGGTACATTAGTTGGAAGGAGGTGACATATGAGCTCAAGTTAGCTGGTTGAGTGACACTACAGGTAATGTATTTATATTTATATGTCAATTTCGATTTCGATTTTAATTATGATTTATATTTATCTATATTTGAGGGGCGGATACTAATTTTACTTTATTTCAATTCAGGGGACAGGGAGTGGCCCTAAGGGTAGGCCACATATGCTCTATACTTATGTGGCTATTCGGACGAGAAGGGAAGGATAAGGAGGTGTCCCCGAGCGTCACGGTACAAAATCTCTTTTCCATGCAAATAGTTTGTAGATTTGAGATAATTGATGGCGATGTTGTTTCTTCTTAAATAGTTTCTATTTTGAATATATATTTGCATTATCTTTAGTTTGTTTGGATATATGATGTTTGGAACAGGTACAACGTTGCTATAACAGGTACAAATATACTGCTGGACAGTGGCAGTGGCCATACTGCCCAACAGATTTTTTTTAAATTCTGCCCAGAATTGTTACGGTCATTGACCGTGACACGCCCGTGATAAAAAGTTATCACGGACGTGTCACAGTTAATGGCCGTGACAATTTTTAAAAAAAGGGTCACGGCTTTGTCACGGTTGTAAACCATGACAAACGTGTCACGGTCATTGACCGCGACACGACCGTGACACGATCGTGACAAAAAAAGTTGTCTCGCCTCGAAATGTCACGGTCATTGACCTTGACAAGTTGGATTTGTCAAGGTCAATGACCTTGACAAATGGGCAGATTTGGTGTAGTGTAGATTTTCATTATTTTTTCTCTCATCCTGTGGTGTTTGATTTTAAACCTGAGGATATATGCAGATCTATCTGCTATCAAAGTAGCTGTTTCAATTTCTAATTTTTACATATATTTCCAAATTCTATTTTTTTTCTTCTAAATATGCTCATTCTTAGATTATTTGAGTTACATGTGGTTTCCATTAGAATGTTTAGACCGGTCCATTTTTAGGATGAAAATTTTTAGTCCATTCCCAAAGTTTAGGGTCTTTAAATAGGCTCTTAGGGTTTTTAAATATGTCGATTAGTTATTAGGATGAGATTTTTTTACTTACCCTTCATTTTCATTAGGGTTTGGGTTTTAAATTGGATTGGATCATTACTTAGGATTGAAATGAATTTTGTCTACTGTTTTGATCTTTGATTTTTTTTATATATATTAGGTCTGAATTAATTACTCTGGTAATTCTGATTTTCTTTACTTTCTTTAGGGTTTGAAATGGATTTTGTGTTTGCTATATTTAAATTGTATCATTGCTTAGGTTTGAAATAGATTTTGTTTGAATTAATTACTCTTGAAATTTTAATAATCAATAGAGAAGTTAATTGCTTATTTGATTTATTTTTTTGCATATCTTTATTTGTTCATCACTATGAGAGTTGACCGTGTTATATAATTATTGGAGTTTTTATTTTGCAATAATTCTCATATTATAAAATGGAATTATATTATGTTTGTTGATTAGTTTCGGGTTTTGAGACTTGTTCGATTAGTTTATTTTGGTTTGATAAGCACTGAGATACATTATAAATTAGGGTTAAGAGGCTATTGTATGCTATAAATTAGTTAGTTAATTAATTTTCTTAGGTTAAATTGAGAGTTTTGACATTAACGTATTTTTTTTGCATGTTTTACTATTGTATTTGTACCACTTTATATTTACTTTGTATCTTTGTATGTCTGTATATTAACATTTTTGGAGGTTTTTATCTACATTAATAATCATTTTAAAAATAAAATTATGTTCTCTTGACTGATTATTTTTTTGACAATTTAATTAGAGTGTATTGTTGCTTAAAAAAAATAGGGGTATGTTGTCCCATTTTGTTGTCCTTTTATTCTAACTACTGATCAGACCACATTTATCATTATTTTGTATGAAAATAGAACTTAATCAAATGCTGAAAAAAGTTTTAAAACTCAACTCATAAAGATTCCTCTTAAACAATATATGGGTGTACAAGTACACAATGAATTTTTTTTTACCCGTTGAATTAGAACTTTTATACAATGCTTTCATTTTCATTTCTTGTCAACAAAATTTCAATTTTCAATTTCATTTTGCTGAGACTGTCCGTGAGCTTGATTTTTTTGTAAGGACATTCAGTAAAATAAGTACACTGCTTGTTGGATTAAAGTTTTAAAGTTTGTTTTTTCTTCATTATCTGATCCAAAGTTTTCAATGTTTATGACAGAGTTGTTTGTACATGATATCAGTTTTAAAAAGTTCATGCATTGACCAATTTATTGGTTTAATATGCCCCGATTTGGGAATAGATTGAGTAAATGAAATTTGTATTTTCATGATAAAAATGGTAATTTTTGAATAATTTGTATTTTTGACTATTTTCTTATTAATAGCCTATGTTCTATGTTCTGTTTAGTGAGCTTCACACCATATTTTCAAATTGGAAATCGATTTTTGTAGTCAATTGTTCGGTTTGTTTCTTCTGTTATATTATATTGGATTCTTTTGTTATATCATTTATTCTTATTTAATATTGTTTTGGTGGATTGTAGGTTGAAAAATTACGATCTTCTGTTGGTTCTCAGCGTTGAGTGGTATATACTTGTAAGTTGTAGTACTAAATTTATTGGTTGGAGTGAGGTAAAAAAGACAATTAGTCGAGGCATGGTGAGATCCCCGTGTGTTTACAACCCACAAAATGTAATTAAACATGAATAATGCTGCACTACCCGGCTCCTAGTACATACTTAGTACAGGGTGCCTAGGTGGACAACATTAATAAAGCAAAACAATACATCATTTGCTTTATAAAAAAAAGAAAAAATACTAAGATGATGTGAAATGAGATAAAAATAATAAAAAATAATTATTACAATAATAATTTTATTTTTTTAATTATTTTTTTTTATTTTAAAAAAAAACATTTTTAACTTATTTAGTTCTTTAAACACTCATTTACCGAATATTCTCTTCTTTTTACAGGTGCGCACCAGCGGTACCCATTATTTTTTAACTTAATTTTTTTTTTAATTACTCCGGCACTATCTCTCGGATTGTCTAGTATTATTCTTTTGCTTTTTTTAAAAAAATTATTTTTAACTCATTTAGTCTCTCAAACACCCATGTACTCAATATTCTCTTCTTTTTAAAGGTCCGCGCCAGCGGCGCTCCTTATTTTTAAACTTAGTTTTTTAAAATTATTTTTAACTCATTTAATCATTCAAACAACCATTTACCCCATATTCTCTTATTTTTAAAGGTCTGCGCCAGCGGCACCCTTTAATTTTAAACTTGTTTTTTTAAAATTATTTTTAAATCATTTAGTCCATCAAACACCCATTTACCCATTATTCCCTTATTTTTAAAAGTTCGCGCCAGCAACACTTTTTATTTTTAAACTTAATTTTTATTTTACAATATTGAAAATAATTTTTTTATTTCTTAAAACTGTTTAAAAATGTAAAAAAAAGTTTTTTTTATTTATACTAAACTAACTTTTATTTTTTAAAACAATTTTTCTCAAAAAAAAATTGTTATATTAAAATTGTGTTTTTTAACAATATATTTTTTCTAATTTGTGAAAAATATTTTTTTCTATAAAACAATTTTTTTAAAATAAAAAATTTAAAAACTCTTATTAAAACTAGACCATATTTTCCTAATAAGAAAAACAAACATCCAATAAAAGACTGTCAATTAAGAATGTGTACTAAGCGCATGTAAGCGTAGCACTACTCATTAAACATATACTCTTTTATGTTGTCTCTCTGTCTGAATTCGTGTCCCCACCCCCCCCCCGTCCACCGACATCCAACAAAACCCTAAATCCAGCCTCATTTGTCACCAATTTAGCAACGCAGCCCAGGGGTGTGTGTGTGTGTGTGGGAGGGAGGGGGGGGGGGGGGGGGGGGGGGGCAAAATGCTGGAGCGCCGGTGCCGCCATTTCCAAAAACTCCTCCACAAAAGCAAACTCACCATCCTCTGCTTATTCCTCACCATTGTCGTCCTCCGAGCCAACATCGGCGCCGGCAAATTCGGCACCCCCGAACAAGATTTTAAAGACATTCGCCAAACCTTTTACCAATACCGCAAACGCTCCGAACCTCGCCGCATTCTCGAACAAGCCCAAACCAATTCCAACAATTACGCTGAATTTGACATTAACAAAATATTCATAGACGAACAACCTGGACCCGACGATAATTATCACCATCCAAACAAACCCTACTCTCTCGGTCCCAAGATATCTGATTGGGACCAACAGAGATCCCAATGGCTCAAACTAAACCCTCGTTTCTCTAATTTTATTAAACCTAATAAGCCCAGGGTTTTGTTGGTTACCGGTTCATCTCCCAAACCCTGTGAGAATCCTGTGGGTGATCATTACTTGTTGAAGTCTATTAAGAACAAGATTGATTACTGTCGTTTACATGGGATTGAGGTGTTTTATAATATGGCATTGTTGGATGCTGAAATGGCTGGGTTTTGGGCCAAATTGCCCTTGATTCGGAAGCTGTTGTTGTCGCATCCCGAGGTCGAGTTTTTGTGGTGGATGGATAGCGATGCTATGTTTACGGATATGGCGTTTGAGGTGCCATGGGAACGCTATAAGGAGAGGAATTTTGTCATGCACGGTTGGAATGAGATGGTTTATGACGAGAAGAATTGGATTGGGTTGAACACGGGTAGTTTTTTGTTGAGGAATTGTCAGTGGTCATTGGATATTTTAGATACTTGGTCTCCCATGGGCCCTAAGGGGAATATCAGGGAGGATGCTGGCAAAATACTCACTAGGGAGCTTAAGAATAGGCCGATTTTCGAAGCGGATGATCAGTCTGCTATGGTTTATATATTGGCTACGCAGAGGGATAAGTGGGCTGATAAGGTTTATCTCGAGAATCACTATTATCTTCATGGGTATTGGGGGATTTTGGTGGATCGCTACGAGGAAATGATTGAGAATTATCAACCTGGATTTGGTGATCATAGATGGCCGCTTGTCACCCATTTTGTGGGTTGTAAACCATGTGGGAAGTTTGGGGATTATCCGGTGGAGAGGTGCTTGAAGCAGATGGAGCGCGCTTTCAATTTTGGTGACAATCAGATTCTACAGATGTATGGGTTCACTCACAAATCGCTTGGTAGCCGGAGAGTTAAGAGAACGCGAAATGAGAGTAGCAATCCTCTTGAGGTTAAGGATGAGCTTGGGTTGCTTCATCCTGCATTTAAATCTGTTAAGATATAGTCTTCTGGAATAGACCCATGGAGTGGATCAGCTTGAGATTAATCAAGATTGATAGGCCCATTTCACCTCGCCAGTTTTAAGCTGAGGTATTAAGTTATGATACATTTGGTATTATATCTTCTTGGTATTTGCCACTTGTCATAGGCCTTGCTGCTGTTGTTGTATTATTGATTCATCACATATCTTTTTTTCTTTTGTTATTAAAGTGTAATTCCATATTAAAATTTAATGAAAACGTAGTTTCGTGCTCCCCGTTCTTAAAGTTCACTTCTATTGATTATTAATTGTAGCATAAGCTTATACTCCTTCCGTCCAAAATTAAGAGTCGGGTATTCTATTATGGGTTATCCCAAATTAATAGTCCACTTTCCTTTTTTGGATATAATTAACGAACTGAATTCCTGGATAGGAGGTGAACTGACTGTTGATCTTAGCCATTGATTGAGTGTATCCCTAATCTATGCGAAAAATGAATAGGGACTCTTAATTTGGGACGGAATGAGTATATTGCAATGACGCGTGTTTTGTGGTCGGGTGTAACTGCGATTAGCTTCTCTTGTTCAAAATTTTATTTCCTTTTTCTTATGAAGATGTATGCAGGTGTGATTTCCTCCTAAGGGAGGATATTTCAATATTTGCATTGACTAATTTTTGGCACTTATAGACCCTTTCTCCCCTTGGTAACCAACTTATTGTATAAGAGTTTGAATGACAATGAGATAGAAACCCCATTTTCCTAAGATGTTTATGGAGCTTACGCTTCTGCAGTTTACACAAATTTCAATCTGGTTTTGATTATTAGATTTAGCTAATCTATTTCAATGGCCACTGTTTTGGGAATGGATGCAACTAGGTTTATAGCGCCTTGATCTGATTTTTTCATTTTTTGATGCAATTGATCGGCCTGTTCTGGTGGGTCTACAAACAAATTTACACATGCTAGAACTAAAGTGAGTGATTAAACTTGCATGAGAGAGACAGGGAATGGGGCAGATGTTCCTGTTTAAATTAGGGAAGCTACACAACTAACATCTTAATTACACACAATCCACTAAAGGATCTTCAAATCTCAATGTTTTGTTTTGGGATATATGTTTTGCCCTGGGAAAGAGAGATGTAATGAAGTTTTTAACATAGTTCAAAGTTGCGGCGACAACCTTAGTTTAGATGAATCCGTTGCAACTTTATAAATTGTTATTAGGCCGTACACGAGATCAATTGAAAGCGAAAATTCTATAGATAATGAATTATCATAAATGAATAAAGTGACGTCACATTTACCCAAAAAAACTCATCTGGAATATTCAACATAGTGAAAATGAAAAAGAAAAAAAAGGCATTATCAGTATATACCTCTGAAACTTTGGTAGTTTTATTTGGAATTATATAAAATAAATAAGTGGCTACATAAACGCTAACATAATTTAGATTTACTACATTTTTGTATGATTGAACACAAGTTTATGCATATCAGTTCTATGGCGATTGATAATTAACTGAATAGATAGAAATCAAGCTTTTTAAGTTATTTCAATAACCTAAGGTCTAAAATTTTAAATTTCTAATATCTAATTTCTAATTTCTAATTTTCAATATCCCTTTATTGAGATCCAAGGCCTTAATGCAAATGGATGAAGAAATGGAGTTGGTGGTGGAATATAAACATACAAAACTATAGATAGGGGAAATAAATGCTTCCGTCGACTTTTGGGTCATTGCAACATTAGCGAGTTATCTTGAAGACTGACTTGCTTATCCACACAGAGTTGGTTTTGTTTTGTGATTTTTTAAAAGTATTTATTTTGTCATTTTTATTGTACTACATTGGGCTATCAGATTGGAGCATGTTGATTCTGTGATGACTTGGTCGAGACATGATATAGATTTCATCTTTGTTGTGTGACAGTCTTGTTTGAATTACCACGTGACACCAATCTTGGTACTCTGGTTGACAAGCATAGCTAGAGAGTACTTTGGTCTTTTATAATCATGTTTATTTAAATGTATGACATGAAGGGTAAAATTCACCTTTGGTTAGCCGCTATCTTTAACTGTTTTTTCCTGACATGATTTTTAGCTCTCACACTTGCATCTGTGAAATTTAATACTCAAACTAACGGTATCAAATTTTCATTTAATATCTGGTAATATGCTGAAACATGTGCGTGCTTTATATTATTCATTACGGTTGAATGTTTTCGTTTTCTCCAAGTCTTGTGCTTGCATCTATTACCAATATGCTTCTTGATGTAATATGGGAGTTCCAATTTGGCCTATTGCTGTTGAAAATCTATGGAATGTTATTTGCATGTCATATTGATATACAACTGGATATGAAAGTCCTCACATTCATGACAAGTTAAATGTAATTTCTCAACATGTTCATAGTTATTGATACTATCAATGAAATATTTTCTTGTAAAGAGATGACGTATATTTTTCCAACCTTATCTCTATCTTTAGGGATAGTTAGAATACTGAAAAGAAGAGAAGGCGAAAGAAAAGGATAGCTTTTAAATACAAAGATGCTTGGTCTAGAGAAGCCAAACATTTCCCTCTCGCGCAAGGAGGAAAATCACCTCCATAGAATAGGAAGCCGATCAAGGATCTTTCTCAAGAATGATGAGATGATGAGATGATTACTAGTGAATAGCAACATTGTGTGGAAGCCTTGCAACCAATGGAGGTTACAAATGACAATGAGAAACCAATTAATATGGAGGAGGTAATGTTAAACCTAAGACACTTAGTTGAGAGATGCACTCACATGGAAAACACAAATGTCAAACTCAAAAGAGAAGGGATCCATATAGTTCAATTATGAAGCTCACTTAGAAGTGGAGAATATCAAAATAGTTCCCTCTTCTAAAGAACTGCTATATTTGAATATGGAAGTTAAACAACTGTGGAAGCCAAGAACGTAGGTAATTAAAACGGGTCTTCAATTATCCACGTGATATACTCTTATGTTTATCCATGCAATGTAGAATTTGATTGGGGAAGCTAGCTGGGCCCATTTGGGCTTTTAGAAATTGGGCCTCCATGGTTTTGCACCCACAGTTGCCATTATTTTTTTTTGCCAAAGATAGGTCGAAGAATTTTACATCCTTTATTGCCAAAGCCCGAAATGTTTGCTCAGACACGTCCGTAATTATTTTAAATTGTCAGGGTACGCTAGTTCATGTAAAAAAATGAATCGCCATAATCGTTATTGAGTGTTGTTCCTTATGATTGACGCTTGGAATTCGATCCTCACTTCTTTTAAACTCTGTATTGTCATTTTGCTTTTTTATTCTTGCTAAAAAGGACTCTGAATCTCTTGTTTTCTCGGTTCATTTTGTAAGTCCTCTTTATCCCCTCTAGCTTTTTTCCATCTTCATTTTTCTTTAGTTTGCATTTGCTGCGTATTCTTCTTCTACTATTTTTTTCTTTTTTAAGATGATTTTCATTGTTAATGAGAAGAACTTGGAGGAGTTTAGGAAAACTTATTCAATTCCCTATTGGGTTAGGATCGAATATGCCCCTATGCCTAGAAATTGTATTGTTGTCGATGGTGGTCATCAGATCCACACCCTTTCAGTAGTTCAGGGGGAATAACATTTCCCCCAAACTAACTTTTTCTGGAGTTTTATGAGTTTTTTTCTGTCGTTCCTGCCCAATGTGCCCCAAATACCCGGTGGATTGTGAAAGGGGTTCAAATGATGTGACCAACATAGGGATCCCTGGATTTTGTTATTCTTGGTCCCGCACAACGGATGGTGTTTTATATCTGAAGACGAGGAAGGCTGATAGGGTTTTAGTAGTTTACCTTCCTAATTCCAACAAAGGGTACTGGGATCAAAGTTTTATTACCCGAAACTGGCAACATCCTCCTCTCCCAGAGGGCGAATAGTACCAAGGGTTCTTGTGCCCAAAATGGGGGAATGATATAGGTTAATGCTTTACTTTTATGCTTTTTGAATTTTTGCTTGATTGCTGATAGAACTTCCTCTTTTTTTTTTTTTTTCCTGATCAACTTGTTCAAAGAAGAATGAATCTTCTCTCTCTCATATTAAGAAGGAGGAACTCCTCTAGGTCTGAAAGTTTAGGAAGCCCCTAGTTCAGGGTGGTGACTATCCTCGTTTGGCCTTTTTTCTTCTTGAGTACAAGAATTTCATTGGCAGTTTATAGCTTGCCTAGTGGACACCATTCCTAATCTTGCACTTCCTTCAACAAGCGAGGAAGCTTCTACCTCATCCTCCTTTGGTTCTTTAAACATTGAGTCCATTCCTGTCAAGGAAGAAAACTTAATGGCTCCCAGGAAAATAATTTTTGTTAATCCTTCCTCCCCCAAGGCCAAGTCCTTAAAGAGGACCGAACAAGAGGGTCCCTATGCCGCTGAATCAGATTCATTAGTATGGGAGAAGGGCAAGAAGGACAAGACCCCTTCCAAAGCAAAAATAAGATCATGTCAGTGTGCAAGGAAGATAGGACAAGAGTAGAGAATCCTACCGAAGTCAAGGAAGAAATAGTTTTTTTTTCAGAGACTACTTAGTGAAGTGCCATCCAACACGCCTATCAATCAGGAGGTGCTTAGGAAGGCCCCACCTCGAAGACTAACCCCTGATCTCTGCAGCCCTCTAAAAAGGGTGATATCACCACCTCTGGGAGAACTCAGCAGGAGATGTCTGTGGCCAAGAGCCCCTCATTGGCCTTTGGTTTGTTGAAGGCGGGTGTGCTCGCGTCTGACCGTGAGCAAGTCGGTTAGCTACCCTTCGATTAACTTTCAACCCATGTTGCTCAGGTGTTGTCTTTGGTAAGTCGAATCTCTCTTTGTGTTGCTTTATTGGATTCTACATTATGTGTTTTGACATACTTTTTGTTTATTTGTTAGCAGTTTGTGACGGACGTCGCTATTCTGGAGTTGCTCAGATCAATCCAAGATAAATAATGATATGACGATAGCCTTGGACAAGTCCAAAGAGGCCCTCGCTGCTGCCAATAGGGCGTATGATGATGAGAGGAAGTCCACCACTGACGCCATGAGTGCACTTAAGAGCGATCATGACAAGCTGAAGGTCGCCAATGACCAGCTTGTGGCCGAGCGTGATCGTTTGAAGAAAGAGCATGAAGAACTTTCTTTGGCCAAGGACGCTAGTTATGATAAAGGCTACACCGGGGCCTTTGAAGATGCCAAGTGTCAGTTGGCCTACATCAGGAAATCCAACTTCAAGAAGGGCTGGGATGCTGCTTTGGTAAGGACGAATGTCCCTACTGACTCTTGAGTTTTTCGACGAGCATAACCTTGATTCTCCACCAAAACCTGATGAGGAGGCGACCACGGATGCTCCAGCCGACCAGATTTTTGTTGCAGCTGTCAAGGGCATGGCCCCAGATACCCAGGAGCAGGTGAAAGAGCAAGGAAAGTTAGGAACGATTAGCTTATATGCTCTTTGTATTTTTCCCTTGGTCTTTGTTTGTAAGGGTTTTGCCCATTTTGATTATTAATGAAAGTCTTTTGTAAATTTCAGTTACATGTTGAATTATTGTTGAATATTCCCCTTTGCTCTTACTTTCTGCAGCACACAAATATTGTCGAGGACATTCCCCCATTTACCGGCAACGTTGACGTCATGCTTGGTCAGGATGCAAGTGCTCAAGCTTGCCGCGCCTTTGTATCTGTTCGCAAGGCCTCGAAGAAGATGACCGATGCTTACATAGACAAGTCTGCCGTAGTGGCCAAGCTGAAAGATGATGTAAAAGACTTGGGAGATGTGGGCACTCTCATGGAGGAAGAAGTGAGTGCTTTAAAAACGTGGCTTGTTGAGGCAAAAGATGTCGGGGACGTTGGGTCCCTTCTCCAAACTGAAAATGACTCCCTTAAGAAGAAACTTTCCGAGGCGCAGGATGATTGCCAAAGGGCTCATGTATGACGATGGGCCTTAGTCGCGACATCATCAAACTTTGTTATGTTTTCAAAATGGGTCCCCGAGCAGCAGGGTCTTCCGGTTGTGAGGAAGGGTGGGTGGATTCCCCCATCTGGTTGGATGAGGCAAAGACTATAGCTTATAAGCATGGTTGATGGAATGCCTTAGGGGTGTTAAAGGTTCTTAAGGACTCTCAACTTTGGTATATGTGCCAAGTTGATTGTCTTGCTTATCGGCATCCACCCTTTGACCGTGAGGAAAGATGGGTTCCTTTACACGCTGATCCTTTTTAGTTGTCTAAGAGCTATTTGTCCTCTCATGAGAGTGATGGTAACTTCCGACCAAAACCTGATGACAGCCGACGAAGAGCCATTACTGCTGTTCTTGCCAGCTAATTGGTTAGACATAAATTCTTCACATTTATCCCCTTAATTTCGGTATTTTTATGATCTCGTGTATTGTAAATAGCTTGGGTTTGTCTTATATTTATGATACTAACCCTTTTTGGCAAGTATTTCGTATTTTGTGTATCTCTTATGTATTTTACAGGTATTTCATGCAAATTAGTGCGAAAGAGAACTCAAAACAGTGAAATAAAGCAAGAAATGGGGAGTTCAAGGGAATTTTCATAATTTTACAGCCATATTCCGGAGGTGGGGAAGACGAGAAAGTTGAAGAGATCTAAATTACAAGAACATAGAAAAAAACGGTACCCCAATCCGAACTACGGTGAAGAAGTTATGCCCATTTGAAGTTGGAGACAGAAAGCCAAAGTTGAAATTAATTCTGGAAGTTGAAGAGTTTCAACTCTTGAAATTTCTTGTATAATTCCTTTTTATTAGTTGTAAAACGTGGAGAGGCATGGGAAAAGTCATATTTGGGTATATAAAAAGCCAAGCCCTAGAGTAATAAAAGGGAGGAAGGGAGAGAGTCTTTTTTTTGCATATAATTTCATATTTTTCTTTCCTTAGGATTTAGAATCCCTAGTTTGTAAGTTGAACAAGAGTTATTCAAGATTCAAGTTTCAAGTTCACATCTCCTTCTTCCATTCAAGTATTGCTAATTTCTACTTTCAATTTCTTTCATATTGTAAGTTTAAATTACTCTTGTAGTTTAATTTTGTTTCTCAATTCAAGTCCCTTTTCAATGCATAATAGACCTATGACTTCCTGCACATCTAGAATTTTGTTTTCATTTAATAAAATCACGCCTAGCTAAGTTTTTAAGGGTTGGGATGCATGAACCCATCCCAATGTAAATTACTTATGTAGAAAATAGAATTTAAATTAAAAATTTGAAAGATTCGTGCGAGACAATTTTACAACCATTGTAGATCTTTTAATCTCTCTTGCCCTAGGTACTTGGGATGTTTAAGAATATGATGTGCGTATAATTATTTAGCACCGCTTTATATTTACCTTTGATTTCGTATGGTGCGGGCTTGAACCTCATATACGTAATGCTTAGGATCTATAAAGACTGGATTCATTCAAATTTATAATTTGCAATTCTAGTATTTTACACGGTAAATTACCAGGGTTAGGGGACTGTATTCCAACCTACTTTCTCATTCATCTTAATTAGTTTGTGTAACAACCCGTCCTTTTGGAGACAATTAAATTCCATAATTGGGTATGAGTTGGAGATTTGGAGAATCTCTCGAAATAGCAATTTTTGGGAATTTTGAGGATCAAATGATTTTCGATGGATGGTATAATTACTTTTGGGATTAAGTATATATGTCGAGGTATTTTAATTATATGTCACTGTTGAGTAAAGCGACAAAAGGTAAGATTTTAATTGAAAAACCCGCATTGAAATGTATGGGTTAAAATAGGGGGTTGCGGTCAAGTACCTCGGATGGGAATTTCGACTGCGCCATGAGTCTCGAAATGGCCGAGATAGTCGAAAAGAGTGTCCGATTGTCGAAAATGAGTTTCGGGGAATTTTGGAGTTAAAAGGGCTCGTAATTGAGTAAACGAGTCGTTTTTGGGTTTTAAGGGGTATAAACCATTTTCTGCTTATATAAGGAGGGAGAGAGGGAGAGAATAGAAAGATAAGAGAAGGAAAAGAGAGAAGAGAGAGAGGAAGGAAGAAATAAGAGAGAAAAGGAGATTTCGGGCCAGACTTCGCCGGACTCGACTCGGAATCGTCGGATTTTATCCACGAGGCAAGTGTTTACTTGATTTATTTATTTTTGAGCATAAATCTCATATCGTAATTTGGTATAAACAAACCCTAAAGATTTTGGGTTGAGTTTTCGTGGATAAAACGGGTTTTCGGGAGTTAAAACGAATAAACCCCACTAATTTTCTAATCGGAGAATCTTAGAAATTAATTGGTGATTTCGGGTTCTAGGACGTTTAGAACCCGTATTATATGTGTATTTGTTGTTGGTTGAGGTTGTAGGACGTTAGAGACGGAGATAAAAGCTTGGGAGAAGCTTTAATGGCCGAAACAGCCTCTGGGAGAAGAAGCTTCCCGCCATGATCGATCGATCGATCATGGGGGATCGATCGATCGAGCCATCGATCGATCGACGGCCAAGGGTCGATCGATCGACCCCTTCTGAAAGTTAGGCAATTTTCTTAGGGTTAATTGGATGGGATGAATTCCAATTCTAATTGATTCGAGGTTATTTATGGGATAACTTAAGGGACCTTTTAGGAGTATATAGTCCTCCAATTGAGGGAATTTAGGAGGACAAGGTGAGGGTTTTAAATGTATAACCCTTAATCTATATTTTCGAGGAAAATAGGATAATGGTAGAAATTGAAGGTTTATGGCTCCTAAGTTAGGGTGGGGACCTTTAGGTGATTATATGGACAAGATGTAGTCCTTGGGTTCATCGAAATGAAATCCATAACCCACTAAATTTAAGGTTGTTCGGGAGAGATAAATCCCTATGATATTTTAGTGGGCAATTAGGCCTATATAATTATGCGTATGGGAAGCATAATTATAATCGATGGCGGATTGAGTATATCCTACGAGATAGTTAGGATAAATTGGGAATATAGATATATATTCACTTAATGTAAAATGGTATAATTGGAGATATCCAATAAATCCTTAGATGGGATTAAGGTATGTATTATTTACTAAAGTAAGGAAATACTTTGGGTTTAGTATCATGCGTATATGAATGCATGATTATGATTCTTTGAGAGAATCTTTGGGATTATTGGTCATCGTTAGATGTGATTGGCAATTATGGCCATTTATATATATTCTAGGAGGAATATATAGTATATATATATACTATGTGATTAAAGTATATATATGATATGATGTAAATGATTTTGAGAAAGTAAAAATGAATATTTTCAAAATAGAAAAAAGAAATGATTTTCATAAATGATAATTTATGTATACACACCTCTCTAAATCGCTATCATAAGGGAAGTTGCATGCGTATGGTGAAGCACCCTGGCTAATGAATGCTGGGTGGATATAATCCTAGGCTATATGAGCGATTATTGTATGTTTTCTGCGCTGGTGAGGTAATTCTGGGTGTGGTTATGACTCTCCCTCAGGCATATGGCCGCTTCCCGACGTCTTGCGTTGTAGGATCCCAGGTTGTCTTGATGATAGGCCCTGGAAGATGATTGCCATTTAGGGGCACGCACAGTGGGGAAACCCGGACGGACGGTCTTAGAATGCGTTATATGATATGATATATAACTATTTTCAATAATGTGGGACATTATTGGTGTTAAAGCAATTTATGATAATAAATTGGCTTTAAATACGTTTCCTGGATGGAAGAAGGGATATGGGATAAATGAATTGGCTTCGGATACACTTCCCGGATGGAAGAAGGGAAATGGAAGCATATGATATGAAAAAGCATTTTTATGATAATAAAATTGGCTTTTAATTACATTTCCTGGATAGAAGAAAGGAAATGGAAAGTTTTGAGATAAAAAGAAAATGAAAATGAAATTGGTATATATGTTGTAAATGAATTCTTATTCCGGGAGATATATCCGGACATGTAACATGATACGTATATAAAATCTGAGAACATATGTATAAATTGAGTACCGAGGGTCTAATGGATCCCGACGATCGACCTTGCCGCGTAGTAGTGTATCGGGGGGGTTCCTTGTTTGAATTTCGCTTTACGAGACACCCCACGCACGAACATGGCTTAGTGTTGAGATTGGGGAGAAGTTTAACCCTTAGTGCTCTAATATTGGTATTTATTATATGGTGTATATATACATATATATAAGTTATGTACTGAGGGTTTGATGGATCTCGACGATCGACCTTGCCGCGTAGTAGTGTATCGGGGGGGTTCCTTATTTGGATTTCGCTTTGCGAGACACCCCACGCACGAACATAGCTTAGTGTCGAGACCGAGGAGAAGTTTAGCCCTTAGTACTTGGATTTAACTAGGGTGATTAGAAGATGGGTGACAGGTTAGTTAGGCAGCGTAGCTTGACTAGGATGTTTAGTGGGATGCGCTAGGAGTGCACTATTAGAAGAGATGCGAGGGGTATCTCATGGGAGTGCGATGCCAAATTTAAATATGAGATAAAGCCTTTTTCTAAAAATAAGGCATTTATGCACTTGCTAAATATTTCTACAACTCGGGCTATGACCCGTTTGTCTACTTTTCCTTTCTTGATATATATATATATATATATATATATATAGGTGTCTAGACACATCGACGTTTGGATGGCACTTCCTTCGAGTCAGACGTCAGCTGCAGCAGTTGTGGACGCATGCAGGTTCTCGATAGACGCTTCCATTCTTGTAATCTAGATAGGAGGTATTGTATAAACATTCGGGTTAATAACCCAACAACATTTGTTTATTCTTTTACCGCTTTTTAGTGTGGCATTCGGTATGGTTGTATATTTTGACCGAGTGTTCGGTTATTTTATTTTATTTCAGTTTCATTTACGCAAACTATGTGGATGTTTTAATTTTGTAGTTGTTTAAAAAGAATAGTTAAGTAAAATTTTGACGCCAGCCTAATAGGTTACTAGTAATTAAATGGATTTTTCGACAGTGATGCTAAGAATGATCCATATGAGACTCCTGTTTTAATTTGATATAGGAGTGATCGCCCGGTATTTTATTAGGCGGGGTGTCACAGATGGTATCTGAGCATCATGTTCTAGTGTCCTTAGGAATTTGTGCGGACGTACCACACTTTCAGCATTGCTCTCGATTTGATATAGAGCCTCAGGATTAAGATTGTTGATTTCTCTTGTGAGATCTCGTTCTCCTGCCATAGTATAAGATTATAGTAATCTTTTGCGCGCTCGTTCGAAATGTGTGTGCGGGGCTTGGATGGCAGCAGGAGGTGGGGCTTAGCTGGAGCAGCTGGTAGAAGTCGGGAATGAGGACCGTAGTAGAGGTCACTTCCTCTGTAGTGTTGGCTAAGGATTGTTGCAACGACTACTAAAGAATAGTAGTTATGAGTATCGCAGTACCACCGTAGTAGAGAGTGGTACTAAAGTTAAATTTCTCAGCGAAGTAAGGGTTCGAAAGGGATCTTACGGATAGTTTTAACCGTGAGTCCCCCTTTATTTAGTAAAAAGGAGAAGAATGCTGTTTTGGATTATTCACATAAGGATCGGCCAGAGGCCGACAGTGGATAAAGAATGATAGGAAGAGGTACATTTGGTGTGACTAGATAAAGTCGCGGTGTTTCGTTAGCCCTAGACTCGTGTGTGTAATTTGAGTTTTGTGGCGGTCTCGATAACATTATATCATGTATGTCTATGTGTTTTCCGCGGTAGCGGAATTTTATTTTCCTTCATTTGCCATAAAGGCGGGTGTTTATATTTTGTATATATATCTGGTTTGTGATACTCGTCTTATATGTTTATACGAGTATGGTAATATGGTGAGTGAAATGTTATGGTATATTCGGAGCGATAGCAAGCTAATGATGGCAAGACTATTGTGTCCGCAGTTCCAGGGTGGAACGGGTTGTTGTTGCGATATCTCACCTGGATACAGGTTGAGTTCGCCTTTATTGTGTGAATATATGAAACTTCGATGAGTAGATGTTTCATTATTATGATTTGAGAGCGTGGCGACCTTATAGATATGATTTAAGTCTGCATGATTATTGTTGAGCTGTAAGATTGAGCTCATTATTGATTGCGCAGAGACCGAGTGTAGTGCGATGCGCTTGGTGGTGTGGCTCCTAGATAGAGTCGGAAGTTCAGACCAAATTATGTTGAGAGAGGGGATAGGGTATCCCGATTGCGTATTTGAAGTTGACGGACCTCCACGACCGACAAAGTTAAGTAATAGTGTAATTGGAGGGCTTCCTTGTTTGGATTTCGCTTTGCGAGACGCTCCGCGCATGAACCTTAACGACGTCGGGAGTGGAGAGATGTTATAGGATGCGAGGATGTTGGTTTTGTTGATAATTCGTATAGTGTGGATGAAACACTATAGACTATGAGCTATGTGATGATGGTATGCTTATGGAAATGTTGTGCGATGGAAAAGCACTAAAGTGGTCCTCTCACCACAAGTGAGTGGGTGAAGTAGGACTTAGAGAAATTTATTTGAGGATTATGGCTAGGCCTTAATAAAAAGGCAAATTTTGATGAAATATGTTTTGGGTATGATGTACGTAGTGCTTTTACAGAGAGTTGGCACTTCCATTAGTTAGATTTCCTTTTCGTATAGGTGGAATGATATAATAGTAGAAATGCGTTCGTAGGTTAGCAAGGTAGGATTTAGGACGTCCCGCTGGTGTGCCTTAGGTCGCTATATCTCGATGACCGACAAAGCGATGGAGTAGTGTAACGGGAGGGTTCCTTGTTTGAATTTCGCTTTTACGAGACGTCCCACGCATGAAACCAAGCAAATGTCGAAAGTTGAGAGAGGCCTTG
The DNA here is from genome assembly GCA_949130495.1 of Sambucus nigra. Taxonomy (NCBI): domain Eukaryota; kingdom Viridiplantae; phylum Streptophyta; class Magnoliopsida; order Dipsacales; family Adoxaceae; genus Sambucus; species Sambucus nigra. Next base: position 545,464,344 of record OX422215.1, read on the forward strand.
GGCACTAGGGATATATTTAGGATTTTACTCGTTTCGCGTAGGTAGGGTAATGCATGGACCGTGGCATTGTTAGGATGTAAGTTTAGTAGAGTTAGTGGCGCCGATGTAAGGAGAATTGAATTTCGTGGGTTGGGAGGACCCATATGTGAGTATTACACCGAGGAAAGGAGATTCTTATTTAGAGAGAGTGTTACATGTGGAACGTTCACAATGGATGTGCAGATGTGCACGGGTTAAGAAGGTGTATGGGCACCTTAGTGAGTTCATTTATATACCTCCTGAAATAGAAGGGGCGTAGTATATAAAGTTGAAGCTTTGCGAGATGTTAGAGCGGTAGTTATAGACTCGTTTCTCTTATTGGCAGTAAGAGAAGCCATCGGAGTAACGTGTTGTTGTTGTGCGTTATGGGTAGAGATTTGGATGAGCTTGTGGTGAGGCTAGTACGTTGGAGTACACCTTGAGGTAGGTGGAATATGGTAAAGGACTATCGTGTTAACACCTTTTGATTTTGGGGGTACTAAGACGTAATAGGATTTGTAATCCTAGTTTGGTGGTGTAGGTTATATCCGAATTTCGAGGACGAAATTCCATTGTAAGGGGGGGAGTATGTAACAACCCGTCCTTTTGGAGACAATTAAATTCCATAATTGGGTATGAGTTGGAGATTTGGAGAATCTCTCGAAATAGCGATTTTTGGGAATTTTGAGGATCAGATGATTTTCGATGGATGGTATAATTACTTTTGGGATTAAGTATAAATGTCGAGGTATTTTAATTATATGTCGTCGTTGAGTAAAGCGATAAAAGGTAAGATCTTAATTGGAAAACCCGCATTGAAATGTATGGGTTAAAATAGGGGGTTGCGGTCAAGTACCTCGGATGAGAATTTTGACTGCGCCGTGAGTCTCTGAATGGCCGAGATAGTCGAAAAAGAGTGTCCGATTGTCGAAAATGAGTTTTGGGGAATTTTGGAGTTAAAAGGGCTCGTAATTGAGTAAACGAGTCGTTTTTGAATTTTAAGGGGTATAAACCATTTTCTGCTTATATAAGGAGGGAGAGAGGGAGAGAATAGAAAGAAAAGAGAAGGAAAAGAGAGAAGAGAGAGAGGAAGGAAGAAAGAAGAGAGAAAATGAGATTTCGGGCCAGACTCCGTCGGACTCAACTCGGAATCGTCGGATTTTATCCACGAGGCAAGTGTTTACTTGCTTTATTTATTTTTGAGCATAAATCTCATATCGTAGTTTGGTATAAACAAACCCTAAAGATTTTGGGTTGGGTTTTCGTAGATAAAATGGGTTTTCGGGAGTTAAAACGAATAAACCCTAATAATTTTCTAATCGGAGAAACTTAGAAATTAATTGAAATTAATTAGTGATTTCGAGTTCTAGGACGTTTAGAACCCGTATTATATGTGTATTTGTTGTTGGTTGAGGTTGTAGGACGTTAGAGACGAAGATAAAAGCTTGGGAGAAGCTTTCATGGCCGAAACATCTTCTCGGAGAAGAAGCTTCCCGCCATGATCAATCGATCGATCATGGGGGATCGATTGATCGAGCCATCGATCGATCGACGGCTAAGGGTCGATCGATCGACCCCTTCTGAAAGTTAGGCAATTTTCCTAAGGTGAATTGGATGGGATGAATTCCAATTCTAATTTATTCGAGGTTATTTATGGGATAACTTAAGGGACCTTTTAGGAGTATATAGTCCTCCAATTGAGGGAATTTAGGAGGGCAAGGTGAGGGTTTTAAATGTATAACCCTTAATCTATATTTGCGAGGAAAATAGGATAATGGTAGAAATTGAAGGTTTATGGTTCCTAAGTTAGGGTGGGGACCTTTAGGTGATTATATAGACAAGATGTAATCCTTGGGTTCATGGAAATGAAATCCATAACCCACTAAATTTAAGGTTGTTCGGGAGAGATAAATCCCTAGGATATTTTAGTGGGCAATTAGGCCTATATAATTATTCATATAGGAAGCATAATTATAATCGATGGCAGATTGAGTATATCCTACGAGATAGTTAGGATAAATTGGGAATATAGATATATATATTCACTTTATGTAAAATGGTATAATTGGAGATATCCAATAAATCCTTAGATGGGATTAAGGTATGTATTATTTATTAAAGTAAGGAAATACTTTGGGTTTAGTATCATGTGTATATGAATGCATGATTATGATTCTTTGAGAGAATCTTTGGGATTATTGGTCATTGTTAGATGTGATTGGCAATCATGGCCATTTATATATATTCTAGGAGGAATATATAGTATATATATATACTATGTGATTAAAGTATATATATATGATATGATTTTAATGATTTTGAGAAAGTAAAAATGAATATTTTCAAAATAGAAAAAGAAATGATTTTCATAAATGATAATTTATGTATACACACCTCTCTAAATCGCTATCATAAGGGAAGTTGCGTGCGTATGGTGAAGCCCCCTAGCTAATAAATGCAGGGTGGATATAGTCTTAGGCCATATGAGCGATTATTGTATGTTTTTTGCGCTGGTTTGGTAATTCTGGGTGTGGTTATGACTCTCCCGCAGGCATATGGCCGCTTCCCGACGTCTTGCGTTGTAGGATCCCAGGTTGTATTGATGATAGGCCCTGGAAGATGATAGCCATTTAGGGGCGCGTACAGTGGGAAAATCCGGACGAGCGGTCTTAGAACGCATTATATGATATGATATATAACTATTTTCAATAATGTGGGACATTATTGGTGTTAAAGCAATTTATGATAATAAATTGGCTTTAAATACATTTCCTGGATGGAAGAAGGGAAATGGGATAAATGAATTGGCTTTGGATACACTTCTCGGTTGGAAGAATGGAAATGGAAGCATATGATATGAAAAAGCATTTTTATGATAATAAAATTGACTTTTAAATACATTTCTTGGATAGAAGAAAGGAAATGGAAAGTTTTGAGATAAAAAGAAAATAAAAATGAAATATGTATATATGTATATATGTTGTAAATGAATTCTCATTCCGGGAGATATATCCGAACATGTAACATGATACATATATAAAATCTGAGAACATATGTATAAATTGAGTACCGAGGGTCTAATGGATCCCGACGATCGACCTTGCCGCGTAGTAGTGTATCGAGGGGGTTCATTGTTTGGATTTCGCTTTGCGAGACACCCCACGCACGAACATGGCTTAGTGTTGAGACTGGTGAGAAGTTTAACCCTTAGTGCTATAATATTGGTATTTATTATATGGTGTATATATACATATATATACGTTATGTACTGAGGGTCTGATGGATCTCGACGATCGACCTTGCCGCGTATTAGTGTATCGGGGGGGGGGGGGGGGGGGGGGGGGGAGGTTCCTTGTTTGGATTTCGCTTTGCGAGACACCCCACGTAGGAACATGGCTTAGTGTCGAGACTGGGGAGAAGTTTAGCCCTTAGTACTTGGATCTAACTAGGGTGGTTAGAAGATGGGTGACGGGTTAGTTAGGCAGCGTAGCTTGACTAGGATGTCTAGAGGGATGTGCTAGGAGTGCACTATTAGAAGAGAGGTGAGGGGTATCTTATGGGAGTGCGATAACAAATTTAAATATGAGATAAAACCTTTTTCTAAAAATAAGGCATTTATGCACTTGCTAAATATTTTTAAAACTCGGGCTCTGACCCGTTTGTCTACTTTTTCTTTCTTGCTATATATATATATATATATAGGTGTCCAGACATAGGGACGCCTAGATGGCACTTCCTTCGAGTCAGACGTCAGCTGCAGCAGCTATGGACGCATGCAGGTTCTCGATAGACGCTTTCATTCTTGTAATCTAGATAGGAGGTATTGTATAAATATTCGGGTTAATAACCCAACAGCAGGTGTTTATTCTTTTACCACCTTTTAGTGCAGCATTCGATATGGTTGTATATTTTGACCGAGTGTTCGGTTATTTTATTTCATTTCAGTTTCATTTACGCAAACTGTGTGGATGTTTTAATTTTGTAGTTGTTTAAAAAGAATAGTTAAGTAAAATTTTGATGCCAGCCCAATAGGTTACTAGTAATTAAATTGATTTTTCGACAGTGATGCTAAGAATGATCCATATGAGACTCCTGTTTTAATTTGATATAGGAGTGATCACCCGGTATTTTATTAGGCGGGGTGTCACAGTTTGCTCAAGCATGCATAGTTAACTTTTTTATTTTTTTCCTTTTCAACCATCATCATCTTTTTCACTTTTATTTTAGAAGTAAGAAATCAATTAAATTCTATCAAACATTCCCTATGGATTCGATACTCAGACTCACCACTTTATTCCTTAAGAGTGTAGTTACAAGTTTTGGTTTTTTGTGTTGAGGTTGGAAGCCGATAACAACGACAAGCGTATTACACAGACGCTCGATTTTTCCACTCGATCAAAATGGCGCCGTTGCCGGGGACTGTTTGTTATAGATTATAATTGACTTACTATTTCGAAAAAAAATACACACAAATATATATATATATATATATATATATATATATATATATATATATATATATATATATATATATATATATATATATATATATATATATATATATATATATATATATGTGTGTGTGTGTGTGTGTGTGTGTGTGTGTGTGTCACGTTTTTGAATTGCCCACTTTGAAATGTCTTATTTAAACTCTTTTGGTGGCTTTAATTGTTATGCTAATAGTGAGGAGGAGAATGAACTCGCGATTTATGAACATTGGATCAATATCACTAAAGATGAGTCTCATAAATACAAGCCCAGTGCTAAGGCCATCCAAATTTATGAAAATGAAAGGCTTAAAGAAGAAAGGCGTGAAAAAGAATATAGGGAAAAAATCGTTTTTGGGAGCAAGAGTTGGATGCATTATTCGAATCTAATAACGATTTTTCTTCCGATATTTTTGAGACTAAAGAATGTTTTTAACCAAATGAGGAATCCAATGACGAATCACTTGAGATTGAATTTATGACCTCACCATTCTCATTCACTGTTATCGAACAATTAGAGTTATCACAAGAGTCGGATGAAAGTCTTGATGACGTTGACTCAATTCTTACAGGCCATACACTTAGACTTGTCACTCCACCAGATCCAGTTGAAAATTTTGGGGGAGAAGATTTTGAGGACAAGGACTCTATGCTTGAATTGTTTTCCAAGATGGACTCTTTCTGTTTGTGTGCTCCGCTTCCCATACTACTTGAAAAATCTTTAGAACGTGATTCTATTTTTCTTGGATCCCAATGGTACTTGTCCCCCTGTGCACTCAAATCCCTCATTATCCCCCTAAATTTTTTAATTGGTGATGGTTCATTTCTTCCGCTTTGCACATGCCTTCCGTTGTTCAAACGGAATTCTTATTTTTCGGACGACATGCTTTCTAGTGAGGGCAAACCATTAATCCCTCAAAGTCAAATTGTATTTTGGGTGGACCCTCAAATTTTTCGACTTCTAGTGTATAACTTATTAGAAGTTCAAATCGTAGGTTGCACATAATTAACTTTTTCTTTTTCCTTTTATTTTTTTTATAGTGTAGAGTAATTAGTTAAAGTTTTTGTTATTCTTTTTGTTATGCTTGGTTCTAACATGTTTTGTAGATTCAATGGACTCGCACTCATCGGGGATCGCTCCATTTGGATAATATATTTATTTTCCTCTCTTTATGTTGTGTTGTTGATTCGCATTAAGGACAATGCAGCATTTAAGTTAGGGGGTGTGGGATATTCTTCCCGTTTATTGTTTAGATTCATTGATTCGATCACGTGTTCTTTTCAAGTGTGCTTTTTTTAGAAAATTTCAAAAAAATTGAAAAATTTTGAAAAAAGCAAAAAATATTTTTCTTCAAAATAAATAAAAATTGGAATTTAAAAGCTTCAAAAATATCTCCTTTATTCTATTTAAAGTCTCAAATTGTTAACAATCAAAATGCACTAAGCCAAAATTGACCGAAGATGAAAATTGAAAGAAAATTGACGACTTAACGAATAAGTGTGGAGATTGATAAACTTGGTGAGATTTCGAGCCTTTCAATTTTTTTTGAGTTTTTAAATCAATCCGAGTTTATGATTAACTCAAAGTTTTTTTCAGCATTTTAATAAGTCGTTGATGATATCAATCCTTTGTTTTGATCGGTTATGGAAAATGTGTGAAATGTTATCTCGAAATTCGTGCTAAATATATCTCTAAACTTAATTAATCTCGAGATGCATATGGTAATGTGATTAGCAATTTGGACAATGAAGTAGACCCTCTTTTGTTTAACCCAAAACTATTAGCCATAATAAAGTTGTGAAAAAATTATCCATTTGCAACCCACTTTGAGCCTAATAAAATATTTTCCCTTTCGTTTGATAACTCGAAAAACCCAAATAGCCCGAAATTGTGAAAGATTGGAAATTCAAGTCCAAAGTGTGTAATAAAAAAAAGAGGCAAGAAAAGAAAAATAGGAAGAAAAAAAGAAGAAAAAAAAAAAGAAAGAGAAAAATGAGCAAATGCCCGAAAAAGCACTAATGGACATCTTAAGGACATTTTCCAATTCTAAACATTCCGACCTGTTCCATTTTTATCCTTTACACTTTTTAACCCGAAAAGTCCTAACCGAGTCCGAATGGCGAAATTAATTACTGCATGGAGAGCTAAGACATGAAAAGATAATAAAAGAGATTAAAATGGTGTGATTAAGAGATGATGTTTCCCATTTCCGAATAACTGTATTCCGATGATGAGATTTTTCACCATATATTTCCTTCTTTTCAATTTTGTATGCATGAATTTGTGTCCATTATATTTACTCTTTATATCATGCATACCAAGAGAAAACAACCAAAATCCAAGTGATTCATTTGTGAGTGCATCCATAAGAATTTGAATCAAAATGAATTTTCAAAAAGTAACATATTGCTCAATCGGTGGGAATTTGAGGTTTAATTTCTGGCTTTGCACACACACACTATGGTTTGAGACAGTTGACTATGAATTTATGGTGATTATTTTTTGAAAAGTTTAAATTGTACAATTTTTAAGTATTTTGATATTTATTTGACTCAATAAAGAATTTTGTGGGTGTATTCACTGCAAACCCTCATGAGACAAAACTCGTCCTACTAGGGTAACCTAGGGGTTTAAAGGCTTATTGCATATGCTCAATGCAATCGCTTGCTCGCGAAAGTGGAATTTTATTTTAATAAAAGGAATTTCAAAAGTCAACTCATTTCTCTTACATTGCTCGGGACGCGCAAAGTTCTAAGTTAGGGGGATTTGATTAGGCATAAATTCTTCACATTTATCCCCTTAATTTTGGTATTTTTATGATCCCGTGCATTGTAAATAGCTTGGATTTGTCTTATATTTATACTACTAACCCTTTTTGGCAAGTATTTCATATTTTGTGTATCTCTTATGTGTTTTACAGGTATTTCATGCAAATTAGTGCGAAAGAGAACTCAAAACAGTGAAAGAAAGCAAGAAATGGGGAGTTCAAGGGCATTTTCATAATTTTACAACCATATTCTGGAGGTGGGGAATACTAGAAAGTTTAAGATATCTAAATTACAAGAACATTGAAAAAAATGTCACCCTAATCCGAGCTACGGTGAAGAAGTTATGCCCATTTGAAGTTGGAGACAGAAAGCCAAAGTTGAAATTAATTCTGGAAGCTGAAGAGTTTCAACGCTTAAAATTTCTTGTATAATTCCTTTTTATTAGTTGTACAACGTGGAGAGGCATGGGAAAAGTCATATTTGGGTATATAAAAAGCCAAGCCCTAGAGTAATAAAAGGGAGGAAGGGAGAGAGTCTTTTTTGGCATATAATTTCATATTTTTCTTTCCTTAGGATTTAGAAACCCTAGTTTGTAAGTTGAACAAGAGTTATTCAAGATTCAAGTTTCAAGTTCATATCTCCTCCTTCCATTCAAGTATTTCTAATTTCTACTTTCAATTTCTTTCATATTGTAAGTTTAAATTACTCTTGTAGTTTAATTTTGTTTCTCAATTCAAGTTCCTTTTCAATGCATAATAGACCCATGACTTCCTGCACATCTAGAATTTTGTTTTCATTTAATAAAATCATGCCTAGCTAAGTTTTTAAGGGTTGGGATGCATGAACCCATCCCAATGTAAATTACTTATGTAGAAATAGAATTTAAATTAAAAATTTGAAAGATTCGTGTGAGATAATTTTACAACCATTGTAGATCTTTTAATCTCTCTTGCCCTAGGTACTTGGGATGTTTTAGAATACGATGTGCGTATAGTTATTTAGCACCGCTTTATATTTACCTTTGATTTCGTATGGTGCGGTCTTGAACCTCATATACGTAATGCTTAGGATCTATAAAGACTGAATTCATTCAAATTTATAATTTACAATTCTAGTATTCTACACGGTAAATTACTAGGGTTAGGGGATTGTATTCCAACCTACTTTCTCATTCATCTTAATTAGTTTTCTCATGCTTGCATAGTTAACTTTTTTATTTTTTCCCTTTTCAACCATCATCATCTTTTTTCACTTTTATTTTAGAAGTAATAAATCAATTAAATTATATCAAACATTCCATGTGGATTCGATACTCAGACTCACCACTATACTCCTTAAGAGTGTAGTTACAAGTTTAGATTTTTTGTATTGAGGTGCCGATAACAACGACTAGCGTATTACACGGACGCTCGGTTTTTCCACTCGATCACTAATCATAACATGTTATCTCATTTTGTACTGAATATGATATTTTTGTAACCTGTAACTTTTTGTAACAAGTTGTTTATTTAATATCATCCTTTTGTATTTTTTTCATTCCATTATGCCGAGCATGTGTTTTTTCATCTTATCTTACCTTTTCGGTTGTGTCCTCACACCACCTTAGGCCTAGAACAGACTATGGCACAAACGCACTTGGTTTAAGGGCCATCCACCCATTCAGGATTTTATCCAACTAAAGTCGGATTCGTTTAATGCCTAGGGATGCCTTGTAGGTCTTTTGTTTGCCTAGACAATTCATGAGGTCTTTGTGTTTTTTATGATGAAGACTTGGAGACCTTAGGTTTAATTGTAATTAAGCTAAGGTAATGTTGATCATCAGTTCGATCGTTAATTTAAAATGTAAGTCTACCATTTTGGAATAATGGTAAGTAATCGACTAAACTACTTGTGCTTTTAATAAAGATGATAAGTCCAACTGCGAGAATCATAAGTTTTGAAATAAAAATTTGTAAAAACTAGGTACGCTAGAAATAACTTGAACTTTAGCAAGTGTGAACTCAAAAGTAAAACTTCTTGAGATTAGCTGCATTCCAAGCTCTAAATGTCTCCCCGCCCACCCTTTTTTCAAATGATAGGCTTCCTGTAGACCGTCTTTGATCGCCTTGAGTGGTTCCTTCCAGTTAGGTCCCAATTTGTCATCTGAAGGTTTTTTTGTGCTGCAGAGGACTTTTCTGAGGACATAATCGCAGACATGGAATTTTCTTGGATTAAAGCCCTTGTGGTACTGCCTGGCTAATTGTTGTTGGTAGGAGGCCAATTTTATCATGCCTTATTCTTTTCTCTCTTCTTCCAGGTCAAGTTCAATGCTTATAGCTTCGTCATTCAAACCTTGTTCGATAATGGTGGACCTCATGGTTGTCAAACCAGCCTCAAGGGGGATTACGACTTTCATTCCATAAGTTAGAGCAAAGAGCGTTTCCCCAGTGGGCCTGCTAGGTGTCGTACGCTATGCCCAGAGAATATGGGGAAGCTCATCCACCCAAGCTCCTTTTGCTCTTTCCAACCTCTACTTCAAGCCGTCGAGCATTGTTTTGTTAGAAGCCTCCGCTTGGCCGTTTCTTTGGGGGTAGGCCATATAACTGAAATGATGTTTGATTCCATGGCTGTCGCAGAAACCTTGGAAAGGTTCGCTTTCAAACTGTGTTCCGTTGTCCGTGATTATTTTCCTGGGTACCCAAAGCGTGTTACAATGTTCCTCCAGATGAATCTGATCATATCAGTATCTCTGATGTTCGCCAGCGGCTCTGCTTTAATTCACTTTATGAAATAATCTATGCAGACCAGCAAGTACTTGTGATTTTCTGGTGCAATTAGGAGTGACCCTATAATATCCAACCCCCACTGGGCGAACGACCACGGATTAATTACTGACTTTGAGTCGCTGGCTAGTTGGTGAAGAATGGGGGAAAAATTCTGGCATATTTCGCACATCTGGGCATAAGCCCTTGCGCCATTTTGCATATATAGCCACCAATAGCCTTCTTTGATTGCCGGGAAAGCAAGGGATTTTCCTCCTACGTGGCTCCCACAAATCCCATCGTGTAGTTCGTAGAGAACTTGGTCGACATCTTTTGGATGCACGCATTGGAGGTAAGGTCCCGTTAACGATATTTTATAAAGTTTTTCTCCAAGTTCGAGGTAAGACCGTGCAACTTTTATTCTGACTTAATGAGCTTGTTTTTTATCCATTGACAAGGTATCATTCTACAGATAGGCAATTATCGGATCCATCTATCTCACACCCTTTTCTATGATGAGAACGTGCTCAGAGACCACCGTTTTCATAATGATGGATTTGTCGAGGAATTTAACTTCAATTATTCATTTTAGATTTGAGTCAACTTCTGAACATAGGGCTGTTAAGGCATCGACGTGGTTGTATGCCCCAGGGGGAACTGCTGAATGTGGACTTCCTTAAATTTTGGTATCAAATCGCGAGCCAACTGTATGAATGCCGCCATCCTTTCATCTTTGGCAGTGAAGTCTCTCGTAAATTGGTTGGACACGAGCATTGAGTCGTAATACACTTCAAGGTGATTTGCCCCCCAGCAAGTGAACCTTACGTAGCCCAGTTATGAGGGCTTCACACTCTGGTTTATTATTGGACGCTTCAAAGCATAACTTGATTCCTTGCTCGATTATGGCGTTCTCCGGTGTGATGAGCACAATCCCTACTCCAACCCCTTTGGAGTTCGAGGCACCATCCACATACAATATGCATTCCCCGGATTGATCCGAGCCCACGATCTTTTAAATGGTCGGCAACCTGTTGGTCGCTAGGTGCTTCTTCTCCCACAAATTCTATTATAAAATTAACCAACACATGTCCCTTGATTGCTGTTCGTGGTTAATAGTGTATATCAAACCTCCCGAGTTCGATTGACTATTTGGACATGCGTCCAGATAGGCCGACCTTGCACATAACAACTTTAAGGGGGGAGGATTGATGATTATGATGGAATGGGCCTCAAAGTAATGCTTTAACTTTCGAGACGCAATGACCAAATAGGAGGCCAACTTCTCTAATGGGAGGTAGGCTACTCGGCGCCCAAAAGCTTCTTACCGACGTAGTAAATGGGTAACTGTTTTCCTTATTTCTTGTAAATTAAGGCTGAATTGACTATATGGCTTGAGACTATTAGGTAGAGGTAGAGAGGGTCCCCTGGATCTGGAATGTCTGACAGAGGAGGTTTGCTCAGGTAAGACTTGATTTCTTTATGGGCTTTTGAACATTCGTTGTTCCAAGTGAGGCCTTTCTCCTTCTTCAATAGTTGAAATAATGGTCTGCAACAATTAGACGACTCAGAGATGAAATGGTTCAAAGCTGCCGGCATCCTAGTTAGCTATTGAATTTCTCGCAACGTCTTCGGTGGCTGAACGCTATTGATAACAACTATCTAGTTAAGGTTTGCTTTAGTCCCTTTTTTGTTTACTAGGTAGCCGAGGAACTTTCCAGACTGGACACCAAAGGAGCATTTTCTCGCGTTGAGGATTTCAAAAGTTTTCGCTGAGTCCTAAAGATAATTGTCTTTGCTCCTACTCTTGACGAGCATATTGATAATGTACACCTCCATTGTCTTTCCCATCTGTTCCTTGAACATCTTAGTAACCAATCTCTGGTATGTGGCTCCAGCATTTTTTTAGGCCAAAAGTCATGACCTTAAAATAATATAAGCACAATGGAGTGATAAATGAGGTCTTATCTTGGTCGGGGCCAAACAGTGGGATCTGGTGGTACCCCGGGTAAGCATTCAGGAAGCTCATCCGCTCGTGGGCTGTTGTGGCGACGACCAATTGATCATTTTTTGGTAGAGGGAAGTTGTCTTTGGGACAAGCTTTATTGAGCTCAATGAAGTCCACACACTCTCCAACTACCATTGCTCTTTCGGACCACTATCAAGTTTGAGAGCCATTTTGGGAATTGAACTTCTCTGATAGACCTTGCCTCTAGAAGTTTCCTTACCTCATTTTCCACTACCTTGGCCTTCTTTAGGAAGTGCGACGAACCTTCTGTACGATCGGCGAAAATGTTGGGTCAACGAGAAGCTGATGGAAAATGACTCTGGGATCAATCCCTGGCATGTCATATGGTTCCTATGCGAAAACATCTAGGTTCTGCTTCAAAAAAGAAATCAATTCCTTCCTTTCTTGGTTTAATAATGTGGTGCCAATTAGAAACTTCCTCTCTAGTCAACTCTCACAAAAAGCTACCTCTTTCAATTTTTTCAAATCTCTGTTTGTGGGTTAAACTCTTGTCTCTTCGACCCTGGTCTGTGCACCTCATACCTATCAGTCCCCTTCATATGCTCCTCATGCTGATCACACTTTTGTCCCTCACGGAGATGCTTCTCCCGTGACTGCTACACTTGACCCTGCTCCACACACTTCATATGAGTATTCTCCACATCCTTGTGTTTCTAGCGAGTTGTGTCCACCTCACCCACCGCCGCCACCCGCCACCACTTCACCACCACCTTGTACATCCGCTCTCGAAAGTCTTTTGCACAAGTTCGCGCACACTCTTCAATCTCAAACTAAATCACTTCAAAGGCTTGAACAACGATGATATGATTTTGAGTGTGCGAACGAGACGGATTCCACCCCAAGTCGACCCTTTATTACACCTACGTGGGATGAGGATATGTCGTCTTGTGCCATGGATTTTGAGTGTGACCAACCCTATCTTCCTGAGAATCTCAACATTGAGACCACTCCGTGGTCCGGAACCCAAGTTGACAATTGTGTCGACGTATCCCTTGATTATGAGACTGATCCCACACCGCCTTATCCTTTCAAACCCACCATTGAGTTTCACCTTTCCCCTTCTACCGAATCCATATTTATGCCTGAGCCTACACCTATTGATCCCACTGCGTGTGTTCCTGAGTAACCACTTCATCCTAGGCTCGGTCCGGCTACGAGTGCTCACCATTTTCTTGATATCGAATCCGAGATGGTTTCTACCTCTCCGGATATGGATCCTATCCCACCATGCTTGAATACCGTTGAGTCAGATATTAATATTGATTCATCTATCTCGGATTTGGATGCCTCGTTCGATTTTTCCACCACCTTGGATGGTGACGTAATGGTGGCTAAGTTGATCACTCCCTCATTTATTTCCACATTTCCTCCTGCGAGTGCCCTTGAGTATCACTCCGCGCCTCATGAGGAATGTGTGTCTCCTACTCGTGAGTTAGATCATCTTCCTCCACCCACTGTCCCTTTTACCCCACCACTTGATTTGGACCTTGTTATTTCACCTCACCTATTATCATCTACGTATTTAGGTCCTCACTTACATACCACGATCACATTTGTGCATTTTTCATCGACACCACTATCTATGAGAGTATTTGTGCTACTCTTATCTTTCGTGACACCGATCTTGTTACTCTATGCACACCACTTCCTTATGGTGTTGATTTTTTCCATCTACCGCTCCCTGGCATGTCACGATGTGACCATTATCATCTTCCAATTATAGAATGGTCGCGCACTTTCTCTGAGGCCCGCCCCATCATTATTATTTCCAAACCATTTTGCCTCCCTCACCAACTTGAGCACCATTCTTATAGGGCCCTTGTTGCCCTCACATTTAAGCTCAATAAGGCCCGTGACCGGTGCTTGTTCACCCTCACCCTTACCCTTCGTCCATGTAGCCTCTTACCCACCCGCCCATGGTCCACCGATGCTTTGCATCGAGTGATGAACTTCGCTATACAAGTGCATTGACCATATTTTGCCTTTATCCAACAAGACTGACGCTTTAGTCTTGTTTGGGGGTGATTCTCATCACCCAATTTTTCTGCCACCCCATGCTTTCATAGCTCTTATCTTTAGGGTGAGATTGGTTCGGTCTGGCTGAAGACGTTAAACTTAGCGTTACCGAGAGGCAGCCCATCGTTAATTGTTTCTGAGTATGAGTCTTATCCTGTTTGGGGGTGGTGTTTCACACCGCCCAATGATTTTCACATGCTTTATAGACTTGTACGGTACATTTCTCCAGAGTGCGGTACATTTCACTAGTGGTTCATTATGGTAATATATTTACTCCCTTGTGCTTTTCATTTTTATATATGGTTTTAAACATCGAGGACGATGTTCTCTTTTGTTTGGGGGTGGGAAATTTATCAAAATTGTACCTCTTTTGAAAATTTTCAGAAACAAGTGATTTTAAATTTTTTGTGCAGTTAAAAATAAATTTTTATGATATGATTTGTCTATCATCCCTCTTTTAGAAATCTCGGAATACCTGTGTTTGACCCAAAACTTACACTTTTAACCTTAAATTAACTAATACCTCTGAAAAGCGTACTTGCACTATGAATTCTTAGACTCAGCAATTTGCACTATCACGTTTACAATCAAAAGTTGAAGAGTAAATATATTCTCAAGAAAGCCTTAAAAGATCACTAGTGGCGACTTAAACCCGTGAGATTTGAGCTTTTCATCCTTTTGAGGGTTTTTACATATCTCCGAGTCATAAGTTGACTCAACTTTCTTTGGGTACCACATTTAGTCGTTGCATGATCTCATCATTTTTTTAAATTTGGTTTAATCACTGAGAATGACATTACTTTCGAGTTGTAAGAAACATGTGTCTTGTAGTTTGTCCCGAGCATTAAATCGATTTTTCCATACACGTACCATTTTCCCTATCACATTATCATTCATCCATTATCATTTTCCATATTACCCTTATCCATATGTCCCAAATACCATCCATCATTGCCATCGTTTTTGAGAAAAAGCGTGTTTGAAATTTTCCATGTAAATTGTCTTCATTTGTGCTATGAAAAGAAAAATGTATCGCAATAAAAAAAATGTATATATAGAAAAAGCAAAGAAATAAAAAAAAATATAAAAGAAGAAAAAGAAAGCATGCGATCATAAATTCATAAAATGAAGACATTAGTTATTCTTGTGTCACACTCTTCTCAAAACACGTCCATCATGTCATTCATCTTCTTCATTTCATTATCCCCTCATACCTTACATAAATCCCATTTTCACCTTTGGTAATGTGTTCGGGCAAACGAGAAGATTATATGGTGAATAACTCGACATTCTCGACATAGTGGTTAGCATTCCTTCATGAGATAAGATTTTTTCACGTATCCGTCCTTTTTTATAAAGTGTGTGAGACGTTTAAACTTGTTTACATTTACTCACCTCCTCACACACTAGAGAGATACACTTACCCAATTCTCAAAGAGTTCGATTCAGAGAGTTATATCCAGTGAGAATTGAAGTAAAAAAGTTGATCATATATATGTGATCTAAGAATCACTCTAATGATACTTAAGATTGTTTCACACTACACACGCTGAGTTTTAGGAAGGATTACGCTTTTTGTATTAAGTAATTTCATATCTTATTTTGATAGTTGAATACGGTGTTCCTTGACGTCCTTTTAAAGTTGGGTTATATAGCGTTTCATCATCTACTCAGAAACTGCATTTAAATAAGTTTTTGAATTTTGTGGGTACATTCACTGCAAACCCTCACGAGACACCACTCGTCCTGTAGGGAAACCTACAGGTTTAACGGCTTGTTGCACATGCTAAGTACAATCTCCAGTGCCTGCGAAAGTGACACACTTTTGGTTACTTATCTCTGTTTTTTCTCTAATTTTTGCTTGAGGACTAGCAATGTTCTGTTTGGGGGTGGTGTGATAAGCACACAAAAGTGTCTATTTTATACCCCGAATAGATGCATTTTAGTCGCTCGTTTTTAATAAAAATGGCCTTATGTTCGTATTTATTTATTTCTCAGGTCAATATGCAGTTGCGGTACAAATAATGCTAAATCAGTGCAATTGCGACGCAGAAGCGGTAAAAAACGTGCATTGAAGAAATCCAAAGAGACCGTGAAGTGAGAAGTCCATTTTGAGCTTGCCCCGATGTGATCCGATGCTCCGAAACAGTCCCGTAACCCAAACCTAAGCCTACACCGAGCCAGACCATTCCCCGAGCCCGTGTGTGTTGAGTTTGTACCTTTATTATTTTTGTAGATTTTTCTTTTTAGTCATTTTATTTTTAGGATTTATTTAGATTTATTTAGAAATTTCTAGGATTTATTTTTTATTTTTCTAGTTCTTTATTTTGAATTTGATTTTGATTAGTTTTTAATTTTTAATATTTATTTTATTTTATTAGGATTAATTTTTCGGTGTTTATTTTAGTTTTATTAGATTTTACTTTTTTTTAAGAATTTAGTTTTTATTATGAGATTTTTACTTGTATATCTTTTATTTTATTATTTGAATTTTTTTTAGGTTAGGATTTTAATTTCTTTTTAGTTGATTTTAATTTCTTTTTAGTTTGTTAGTTTTATTTTTAGTTAATTAGTTAGGTTATTTTATTTTATGGGTACAAATTAAACACACACTAAATAACCCCAAACTTAAACACACTCACACCTAACTAACTTACAAATTATCCTACACCTAACTAAACCCTAACCCAAACCCACCTTACCCTACAACACACAACACACAACACACAACAAGACCCCATCTACTATTCATCATCATCCTCCCACCAACCACGATTCTCTCTCCTACCTCCATTACAACAAACCCCCATTACCATTTTCAAAACCCAATACCCATACCACACCATCCTTAACCCGTTACCCACCTAACCCAACTCCATCTCTGTCGTCCCCCTTTTAGCCCAGCCGCCGGCGACATCTCCGGCCGGAGTAGCCCCAAACCGCGACTCCCATGACCGGCGCCCAGTTGACCCGGCGGTGATCCGTTTGACTACCTCCAAACCCGCGTACCCGCGATGCCCAACCCCCAGCCTGAATATCCTACCCCACCTGCCCGATCCAAAATCGTGCAACCCATCACCTGCTACCTTCGACCTCCCCATTTCGACCGAACTGTAACTCCGACCGATCATCGACCCAACCCATCTCGAGTTCTACAAAAAAAAAAAAAAACCAACCCGTGTCTGAATCCAGTAACCCGACCTTCCATATCCCATAAATATCGAAAAAAAATTAGGCCCATTTACCCAATCTGCCATATCTCCATAGCCACGTGCAAGAGGTTCAAAACCCATTCCATCTACCTTTGACTTAGCCAAACTGATATCCCAAAAATCTCTCAAAGAAGAAATCAAGATTGTGGCTTACAAAAAAAGGGGCATCTCATAAAAAAAAGACTCTCAACGGGAAAAAAAGAGAGCCGCTAGAGAGAGAAAGACAGTGTATATTATGTACAGTTTAGGTTCATAAAAAATTTCCAAAAAAATTAGTTTAGTTTTAGAATAAATTTTTAGGTCTGTTTTTTTTATTTTTTTTTGGTGTAATCAAGTGCTGGATTAGTGAGAATATTGAGATGCATTTCATGAACGCGATTCGATAAGGAGACTTGCGTATTGTATTCTATTTCTCTATTCAAATTTATGTCATCTTTTGATATTTTATTGAATATTGTTTATTTTAACATGAGAATGTTTGGCTAAACACCACATTCAAGAGGTGGGATGCACTGCGAATGATGTTAATTTAATTAATTGGTTTCATTAATTTTATATTTCTAGGTAAATTAATTTTAACTATCACCAATTAATTTATGTAACGAGAGTTAGTAAATTAATTGAACGAATTAATGTTTGAATTTAGGAATCGAACTAGAGATAGGTTTTTCCGAAATTTGAATATTAATTCGGTGTTGAAATTTGAAGATTGCTATCGTTTTCGTTAAATTGATCCTAGCGGGTAATTTTCTGAAAACAGTGTAGTCCTAATTTTTCATTGTGTGACATTTTTAAAATAATTTTCTGAAAAAGATTTTATTAAATTTATAATTTTAACGAGAGTTAGATTATCGATTTAATATTATCTCGAAATATTTCAAATTAATAAATTGAGAAATTAAAATAATTGAAAATGCAGTGTAATCCCATATCTTGATCTTCTCACATATTTTACACTCGGTTGCACATTTTTTTCATTATTTAGTCATTTTATAATTTTTAGCATTTGTTAGTTAATTTTTCCCTTGAAATTATTTTTAAAAATAAAAAAAATATTTTAATAAAAAAAAATGGAATTGCACGTTTTCACATTTATTGTTTCACCTTGGAAGTTGGATTGGTACCCGTACTTACCGCAATACGAGTTATTTTTAGACAAGTTTTGTAGGCACTCGAAGGAATTTTGAGAGTGACTTTTGAAGACAACGACCATACGCAAAAAGCCTTCTTATCAACTGGTGCAACATGGAGGTAGGGGGCAAGCCAATCTTGAACGATATCACGACCACCCTCTCCGAGCAATCTTCCACCTCTTTGAAGGTTTTCCAATAACACTTGGCATATTCCTATAATGTTTCTTGCGGTTTCTTCCTCATGGTGATTAGAGAATTCATATTCTTAAGATATGAGCTGCTGGTTATAAAGCGATCTCTGAATGCTTCTCCAAGGGACTTGAAGCTCTTAACCGACCTATAGGGCAGCCTCTCGAACCATTTCTGGATGACGTTTCCTAGGCTGGATGGGAATATTCGACACATAAGAGCATTGTTGCGGTTCTGTAGAGTCATTGCTTGCCTTTACTAGCGAACATGATATATGAGGTCAGTCTTCCCAGCGTAAATCTTGAACCTTTGGGCCGTGAAATTCTTCAGAGGCTCATCCTTAATTGCCTTTGAAAAGGGGGACTGCATTTGTGTAATGAGGTCCCTTTTTGCCAGCTCTTTCGTGGATCTAGCTCAACGATGTGCTGAGTAGGGGTACAATCGGTACGGTATGGTCGGTAACGACCCCTTACCAATACCAGAACCACAATCTAAATGGTAAAATCATACCGTACCAATTTACCGACCGGTACATCAAAATAAAAACCAAAACGACCGTTCTTTTTTTTTTTTTTTTGTAATTTCGGTTTCAATTCGATTTTTTTCAATAAATACCAGAATTTCATATCGGTTTAGCCATTCGGTAAATTTGGTATATATTTCGATAATATAATTTTGGTAAAGTTTTAAACTCATTTAATCGATTAAATGCATTACTTGAAACTAGAATCATTATAAATTAATTTGGAACTTTTTAGAAAATAAATGCAAGAGTCTTGTAGTAAGACAATACCAAAAATGCTATAACACAAGACAATACCAAACAGTATAATATGTGTTTATGGATATAATAAATTCAGAATATGGGTTTTTATCCAAGTATTCAACTCAATATAATATGGGTTTATGGATATAATAAATTTAGAATCAATATAATAGGGGTTCATGGATAAAAAGTGAATAATACGTTTAGCTTTTCTACCAACAACACTTATTTTCCCTCTGTTTCTACCAACAACACAAGTTACTGTTTCGGTGAACTACGAACAGGAACGAAACAGGAACAAAGCAATCCAAATTGGACCAAAAAATAGTAGGGAGCAAGACTCCAACACCAAGAAACAAAGCAAAAGCCCATCTAAATTGGACCAATTTAAACCCATCCCTACACCCATTTTCCGCATTTCGCTCAGTAGCAACAGGAACGAAACAGGGACAATGAAACAGGGATACAACTCTGAATAAGGAAAAAAAATAGATATATATTGCATGGATTTGGGTTGAGAAAGAGAAGAAGTTACCTTGTGCTTTAGAGAGAGAGAGATTTCTGATTTGGGTGAGCGAAAGATTTTGTTGTTTAAGTGTATGGTTTGGTGTTATTTATATTAAGGGAATTAATGGAGGCTGGGTAACTATATTTTTTTAACTATAATTTTTATTTGGTAATTGATATGGAATGGTAATATGCGGTAAGTTTGGTACGGTATTTCGGTATGGTAAATTCAGTAATTTTGGTACGGTAAATTCGGTAAATCGGTTTTTTATATCTAAAAACCAAAACCAACCAAAATTTTTACAGTATTTTTGATTTCGGTAAAATCGATTTTCGATATTTCGTAATATGAAACCAAAACCATTTCTTCTCGGTCCAAAACGGTACCGTATGGTAAAAATCCGTACCAGTTGCACCCCTAGTGCTGAGTGTTGATCCATCTCTCTTCGAACCAAGATTCTTATATCCTGCCTGTGAGTTCCTCATCCATGTTTGGTCTTATCAAACGACTCCCGTGCTATGAACAATCCTGCTTGAGACTAATACTCCTTCCTCCAATGTGAGTTTTGCTCGCTTGAGGGCTAGGGGTCCGTCCCTAATGTTTGTGGCTCCCCTCACGGAGTTCTTTCTCCATCTTCTCCAATCATCGCTGGAGACGTGTATTTTCTTGCAATTGGAGGCGAGTAGACTCCTATTCCTGGAGAAATCGTTCCTCATAAGCGTCTACCAACCATGAGATTATGGTTGATCTGGTCATTGCTCTACTCAGAAAGTTGTTGTTCTGGGTGAAATCTAGGATTTTCATCTTAATGAATTTTAGATCTGATTCCGAGTATAGACAAATTAACTCTTAAGTCACTAACAGTGGGTGCACTGTGTGGGGGATGAGACATTATGTTTATTCTTTAGTTCTAAGTTGCTTTTTAGAAAAGAGAATCGTTCCCACAGACGCCGTCAATTGTGAGTGCAAAAAATCACAATTTATGATTCTAAAGAGCAAAGGAAATAAAAAAGTAAGAAATAATCACGACACATGATATTTAGGTGGTTTGGAAACTACCTATGTTTATGGAGGGTTTCTAAGTTTTTATTAATTCTTTAGAGGTTAAGAATTACACGCCTCCTTACCAGGGGGTGAGGGTTATATTTATAGTAATAAAAAGTAGTTGAGTTGTATGGAAACTCTCCTAGATCTTCATTGGCTCGCTAGTGATTTATGTTTATCTTGGCTAAGAATGTGGGTGACCAAAACGGGTCTTCAATTATCCTCTTGATTTATCCATGCAACGTTGAATTTGACTGGGACAGCGTGCTGGGACGATTTGGACTTTTGAAAATTGGTCCTCCATGGTTTTGTACCCATAAACATCATCCACCATTACATCGGTACATATTACGGAACTCTACGGGGAATTCTACATTGAAGAACTCCTGTACATTATGCAATGGATATTGAAGTATATTTTAAGACCACTTTAGACCTAGAAAAAGACCCTGTTGATCAAACTTGTGGTACAAGATAAATTCTTGTATGTAGAATATAAAAATCTCCCATGTATATGTTTTGCTTGTGGATGTGTTGGCCATAGAGGTGAAGAATGGAACCTATCCCTTAATAAAAAAGAACTACACTCGCCCAAATTATCTTGCCAAATTCAAACCTTCTAATGTGCAAGCAATTCGATCCACTAAAGTTTTTTGCCCCAAATCAAGGATCTTTTTTGAACCATGAAACCCGAGGACTATTGGAGAACTTCCGATCAATCTTGATCCCTGGTCGAAATTATTTGGGGATTCCCCCATTATTTGGTTGTTTTAAACAGGGGGATTTCGCATTTCAACATGTACGCACAAACTGTCAAAAAAATAAATTTATGAGAAGACTTAAATACTCTTATTTAAGTGAACTCAATAAGTAATTAGTTGATGCATAGTTAACTTGCATATTTTGAGAAATACTTTATATGAGGTTCGAATTATTTATTGAAAGTCTAGATACCTTCTTTGAAATCACATAATTATTTTACATTTGTCTTAGACTGGAACATTTAAATAATTGAGCTCAAATTAATATGGGTACGTATTCGAACGACCTTGTTAAAAAAAATTTGAGCAAACTTGTCAAAAAATTTGGCATCTTTCGAATGACCTTATCAAAATAATATTTTTTTGCTCATGTCTTACCAATCTCCTTGAGCATCCTCCTGAGCAACTTCATCCACATATGCTCAAGCAACCCTAGTCACAGTCGCTCGAGAAACCTTGGTCATAGTCGTCGAGAAACCTTAACCAAGGTCGCTCGAGCAGCCTTCAGAGCAACCTTCTCTATGGTCAGTATGAGTTATGATTTATTCACATTATGAAATTAGTTACTTGAAAATTCAAGTTTGATATTTATTATTCACCTCAAGGGGACTCAGCATACTTACTGACTGAAGTTTTATATATATGAACTAATAAACCACTTCTGAGTTTTCTTAGCTTTGGTAAATAATGGGGGCATGAGATCAGTAGCTCACCACATGAAATACCTGTACTCTTTCATTTTAAGCTAGAAAAACGAGATTGAAAAACTATGAACTGCATATTCTATCATATCAAACTGGCATCATGAAATTACACATAATAATATGTTTTACGATTCCTCAATGCATGATTTTGAGTTATTTTTATTCTATTGACACAAAATAAAATAAAGGGGGGCAGGATATACCCCACATGATTATATATGGCATTATAATATGCCTCACAAGTTATCTAATGGTTTTTTGCCAGAATCAGATATGATTTTTTATCCTTGCAATAGTGAACGTACATGAGCAAATCAAACTCGAGCAATTACGTCAGGCCTTACAGATGTCAAAGTCAAACGCTCAAGAGATCTTCTAATTTTAGGGATATCACACAGTGAAATGTTTTTAATTTTATTCATAGGGTGTTGTAACCGATGTATGAGTTTTTCTTTACTTTGCTTTGTCTTGAAATGAAAGACAAAAACCAAAGTAAATAGGGGGAAAAGTATTATATGATGTAATATTTAGTTGCATAGGAGCCCGAGTAATAAGCGTGCTCAGATCTGGTCATATAATAGTTATCATTGTCGAGGCATCACCAAAACAGACTCCAAACACGTTCAGCATAGCCATCAGTTGGCTCACAAAGAGCACTGACTATATGACATTATTTCTAGCAAAGTGACATGGGGCAAGCGAATTGCCCATAAAACCTAGAGCATGGATACAGAGTTTTCATATAAACCTTACCAATATTATGGTAAGTCGCCCATAGTGGTGCATTATAGCTTCAAGAAACCTTACCAATATTTATGGTAAGTCGCCCACAGTGGTGCATTATAGTTTCGAGAAACCTTACCGATATTGTGGTAAGTCACCCAAAGTGGTGCATTGTAGCTTCGGGAAACCTTACCGATATTTGTGGTAAGTCGTCCAAAGTGGTGCATTATAGATTCAACAAACCTTAGCGATATTTGGGTAAGTTGTCCACAATGGTGCATTATAGATTCAAGAAACCTTATCGATATTTGTGGTAAGTCGCCCAAAATGGTGCATTATAGCTTTGAGAAACCTTGACTGAAATCGTAGTCCCTATTTACTTAAAGGTCCTATATGGAACCTCAATTAAGTAAATTGGGCATTACTCAAACCGCAGTGTGCCTAAAGCACCTATATA
This sequence comes from Sambucus nigra, assembly GCA_949130495.1. Lineage (NCBI taxonomy): Eukaryota > Viridiplantae > Streptophyta > Magnoliopsida > Dipsacales > Adoxaceae > Sambucus > Sambucus nigra. The sequence continues at coordinate 545,487,898 of OX422215.1, forward strand.
GTTGCTTGACTAGGTAAACTGATGTCGCTTCAAAAGTCCCAGTTTACTTAAAGGACCTATATGGAACATCGACTAAGTAAATTGGGCATTCATCAAGCCGAAGTGTCTCTAAAGCACCTATATGGTCGCTTGACTAGGTAAACTGTTATCGCTTTCAAAGTCCCAATTTACTTAAAGGACCTATATGGAACCTCGACTAAGTAAATTGGGCATTCCACAAGCCGCAGTGTGCCTAAAGCACCTATATGATCGCTCAACTAGGTAAACTGTTGTCGCTTTAAAAGTTCCAGTTTACTTAATAGACCTATATGGAACCTCGACTAAGTAAATTGGGCATTCCTCAAGCCATAACGTTCCTAAAGTACCTATATGGTCACTCGATTAGGTAAACTGTTGTCACTTCAAAAGTCCCAATTTACTTAAAGGATCTATATGGAACCTCGACTAAGTAAATTGGGAATTACTCAAGCCGCAGTGTGCCTAAAGAACCTATATGGTCGCTCGACTAGGTAAATAATTGTCGCTTCAAAAGTCCCAGTTTACTTAAAGGACCTATATGTAACCTCGACTAAGTAAATTGGGCATTCTCCAAGCTGCAGTGTGCATAAAGCACCTATATGTAGGGGTGTTAAACGGACGGATACGGAGCGGATACCATAGTATCCACATCCGTATCCATCAACTCCCCGCACTATTTGTATCATTATCCATATTCGCCTGGATAATAGTTTCAGCTATCCTTATCCGTATCCTCTCGGATTTCTCGAATTCGGATAATATCCTTATCCGTTTTTATTATTTAAGATACATTGAGACAAACATATCTTATTAAACACTAATTTAATCAATGAATTAAATATATAATTTTCCATGTAAGATATAGAGAATGTGTAAAACATCAAATTAAATTATAAAATAAGGTTCAAACATAAGTACTAACCTTTAATGTGCATTTTCTTATTCAATTGTGATAATCCATTGAAATTTATATCCTCTTCAGTTTCTCTAATGTTTAACAAAAATGAAGTGAAGCATCATCTTACGTGAAAAATGTAACTTAATTGAAATATTATCTGAGAAAACAAAGAATATATTACAATAAAAGATTGGATGCTATTTTTACCCCTTAAGTTCCTGAAGTGTATTATTCTCATTTCCTTTGTATCCTTGTTGCATTAAGGTAATCACTACTCGCAAGTTAGTAGTAATGCATAAAGATAAATTAAGACATATTAGCTTATGTAGACATATTAAATTGCATTGTGTTGATTACAACAAATAATTAGTAAAACAACACTGAATAAACTAAAATTGTGTTGAGATAGTAAAAACAAATTGTAAAACAACCCTTAATAAAAAAAAAACAGTAAACCCACAACGTTCCATTATATTTAGATTTTGCAAAATAAGGATAAAATATACCAGTTCTGCGACATAAAACAGGATAAAAAAAATCAGGATAAAATATATCCTAAGTTTATCCATGGATGCGTGTTTGACAAAATATACCAGTTCTCTCTGATAAAACTGAAAAGGACCAACGCTCCATTATATGTAGTCATCAAAGCAGTTGGTTCTATATTATTAAAGGACTAAAACATAGAAGTAAGCGACAATCATTCGGGTATAAAACCCACATAAAAAATCCAATCGACCAACAAATAGATAAACGTTTGGGTATAAAATCCATAGCAAAAATCGTTTGGGTATAAAACAAACTTTCGTTCAATCGACCAATCGACTAGCAAAGAGATTTTCGTTCGAGTATGAAACCCACAGATAATCTCTGTGATTTTCATAAAAAAAAGAATCGACCAATGTTTCTTACCGTAGCTGGAGCTGTGGTGGCGTCACTTAGGTAAGGTTAGGGTGGGTGAGTTTTTGTGGGAGGGGAAAAAGAAGAGAGGCTCATAGGCGTGGGTGTTTAATTTTTATGTGTGTGTAGCGTGTGAGTTAAAACATATGAGAAGGAGTTAAAGTTAAATTTAATATATTTTATTTAGTTGGGGTGGTAATATTATATAAATAATAATAGTAATTAATAAATATATATTTATGTCACGGATATGGATATCCGTTGAAACGGATACCCGCTAATACGAATAGTCCGCCTTGGATACGGATTATCCTCCAATGATACTATCACTATCCTTATCCGTATTCCTTTTTTCAGATACTAAAAATGGTTATACGTATCCTCTCTTTTGGATAATTATTCGGATAAATATCTTTTAAATTCGGATAAGAATAGCAGACGAATTCAGATTTTCGAATATCCGTTTTTACCCCTACCTATATGGTTTCTCGACTAGTTAAACTGTTGTCGTTTCAAAAGTTTCAGTTTGCTTAAAGGGCCGATATGGAACCTCGACTAAGTAAATTGGGCATTCCTCAAGCCGCAGTGTGCCTAAAGCACCTATATGGTTGCTCGACTAGGAAAACTGCTGTCGCTTCCAAAGAATCTTAACAAGTGATTTTTATTGTTAAGTCACATATTTTGGATGGAGTTTTAAGAAAAATATTAACAAGTGGTTTTCATTGTTAAGTCGCATGTTTGGATGGAGTTTTACGAAAAAATCTTAACAAGTGGTTTTTATTGTTAAGTCACATATTTTGGATGGAGTTTTACGAAAAATCTTAACAAGTGATTTTCATTGCTAAGTCACATATTTTGGATGGAGTTTTACGAAAAATTTTAACAAGTGGTTATTATTGTTAAGTCACACATTTGGATGAAGTTTTATGAAAAATCATAACAAGTGGTTTTTATTGTTAAGTCGCATATTTTGGATGGAGTTTTTCGAAAAATCTTAACAAGTAGTTTTCATTATTAAGGAGCTATATTTTCCTTCTTACTCTTCGTTTCAATTCATGGTGTTTCATTTGTAAGAAAAGAATTATCACAAGGTTCTTCGAAAATAACACATGAGATCAAAGCTTAAAATGTGAGATATGAGATAGAAGTATATCATCAAACTGAAAAGAGATATGAGATTATTACCCACGATCCACGGGTTGATCGAACATATCAAAACCTACTAAAGGAATTGGGCAACCCCCTAAATACTCCTACAATATGAAAAATAGAGGCGACAATGATAGCCCTCAAAATTATATGTACATATTTGCATGGTATAGATCGAACGTGATCACACGATGGCTTACACATAGTTAAAACATAGCGAAAGATATTTCATATGCACAGTTGATATGTCTCAGCCAAAGCATCACCACACCAACTATGCATCAATGGGGAAAATATAGAGTGGGGTTAAAGAAATTAACCCCGCACAATTGATAAAATGAGGCTAAGTGATTTATAAAAGCCCTACTGATATCCGAGCACTACACTGACTACAATATTATTACACATGATTCATTATACCGCGTATACTGTGAGTTTGTTGAATTGAACTAGACAACACTCTAGTAATGATTTAAATTATTTATCTGAGATACCACAACATATATTGTGACAAGTGGCACCATAAATATTGGACATTTGGATCCACAGAAAACATGACATGTGTCAAGCTCAGTTGGGCACTTTTTCTATAAAAAGAGGGTTTCCCCTCATTTGAGAGGATGATGGTCTTGGGGGCAAGGTAAGGAGAGAAATTATAACTCTTCTCGCCCACGAACCTCTTGAGCCCTGTCACGGGTTTGATAGTGACAATCGAATTTTTATGGTTTCATCATGAGTTTTATGTATTTTACACGGTATATGGCATTTGGAGGCGGCTATTCGGATTTGGCACTCCCCGTGCACCAAAAGCACCAAAACAACCCAAGAACCAAGTTTTTCGGCGTATTGTACGAACCTTCGAACTACGCAGACTTTGATTTCGTGAAGAGGCGGATACGTAGGCGCAACAATGTTGATCAAGTCTAATATATGCTCGAAGCGATACTTGCCCAAATCTGGACTCACGTCTTACATTTTTAATGCATGTCAACCATAGATAACCTAGTATCCTCCTTTCGCAAGAATTGAAAAATACCTGGTAATTAAGAATATAATGAATCAGTACAATGTAATTAAAATATATAAATTTATTACATCAATAATAGACATTATAATACCTGCTTCGTAAAGAACGTCGCACTAACATCTACTGACACCGAACCACCTTCCTTATTATGGGGTATATCGATGTTCGCTAAAACCTGATCAAATAACAAGGAATTGAAATCCATGAAGGCATCCTGCATAGGTAAAATTATTATTAGGTAGGAATAAATGGAATTTTAAATACAATGTAATTACATTTGATAACAAGCTTGCAACATTTTCTATGTTTGAATTCCATTCGGCATGAATAGAACGAAATGGTTTCATTATTTCGGGGGGAAGATGATGAATAGTTATAGATGGTTCGGGGTGAACCTAATGAATAAACTCATCTGGTTCGAGGTGAACCTAATGGATAGTCAAATATGGTTTGGGGTATATATGTCAAATATGTATATTTGGTTTGGCATGATTATAATGAACGTCCCTACTTCGAACAAAAAAAATATTGAGTTGGTTCAAGAGGTTTACCCCGAATTTCTGCCTTGCCCCGATCCCGAACCAACTGTACGTTTTTTACGTTTTTAAAATTTTCAAAACTTGTGAAAAAATAAATATATATGTAACGGGACCCAAATTTTACCTCAAAAATGGGATTTGTAGAGTTGTCATTTGCTTTTGAGGTGTTGTCATTGTCTAATGGTGGAATATTCATTAGTATTTGAATATTTAAAAAACAAACCCTAGATATTTAACAATGATGTTGTAGATGGTTGGTGGGGGACAAAACTTTAATAATGACGCGTGGGGACCAAAGTAACAAACTTTAATAATGTTGTGGAAGATGGTTGGATTAATGGAGACAAATTTATTGGGTGAAGTGAATATGGCAAAGGGATAGTTTGAAGTGTAGTGGATAGAGAGAGAAAGGGAGAGTTTGGAGTGTAGTGGCATTTTGTGTTGTAGTTGGTTTAATATATATATATATATATATATATATATGGGGTGGTGGCCCTTAGCCAAAATATGATTTATTTTCCTTGTGGTAGTTTGAAGCAATTTTTGTGGTGCCCTTAGAAATTCCCATTTTTCTATAAGGTTTCCTAATCTGGTGTCCGGAACAAGTATACTATTGGGCATGAAAAATACCAATGAGTCTTTTTATGGAGCCCAAGGATCATAACCAAACAATTAAGTGATTAATCTTGAGCAGTAAAACACAAAATGTATCAAAGTAATAAATAGTAAAACACATGTTGAACAAATAAGTTTTTACTACTCAAAACTTAAGCACTCGCACTTAAAACTAGTGAACGGTGCATACACGATGCATGTGCTACACAACTTAATGTATGATGTAGCTTAAGTATTTAGTCTCTTTTTGTCAGATTCATTTGTATCCATTTACATGTTTTTATTTTTTTAGTTGCTGGTCGTATTTTAACCCCTATGAGATAAGTGTCATTTTCTGTGAAAAAAGAAAGTCGCGGTTACTGAGTGGTTATATAGGCAGTTTTGGATGGTTATGTGATTTACTACAATTTTAAAAATATATGGGATGAGAGTCTAACAAATCTTAGGAGATGGAATTAAACACAAAAAATCTAATATAAATTAATACAAAAATTAATAGAAAAAGTAACTAAGGAACTTACAAATGGAATTAAGATGTTATTATAATGTAAAAATTACTTTTGTTATGATAAAAACAAAAGTATCTATTGGTTCAATTAAACCTAAAGTAGATCTAGGAGAACAATTCACAAAAAAATCTAATCAATGGGTGAGTTGATAACTAAAAGTATTTTACATTTCAAGTTTGAAATGATGTAATCTGACGTATGTTTTATAAGCAAAACTTATATGTAATTGAATCACTTTTCTTCTTCTTTTCTTTAATTCCCTTAACAACAAAAGGATAAATGTTTTATTATCAAACAAAAAATAGCTCAAAAAATGTTATGTTCAAAACAAAATACTAAATACATATAAACTACTTTACACTCACTAAGCATGAATACAAATATTCTGTTTATCTTTTCCATTTACCTGAAATAAAAATGACGATGCTAGATTAGAGGACCAAAGAATTTCAAAATGGTGTAAGATATAAATAGGAGGGCAAAAGAATTTTGAAGTATTCTTTATAAACGCAAGTGTTTTAACCATTGTTACCGAAATAGGAAAGTAGAATGAAATTACCGAATGCGAAAATCTAATAGTAGAAAGTTAGCATGACTGAGTCACTCTCTTTAAAGTGTTCTACGGCTCCGCCCAAAATTGTGTTGCAGTCCTTATTATGCCCCGTCACCCCAAGATAAAACAACCCAGAATAGAAACCAATTTATGTCTTAGAAAACTATGCACATAGTTATCTGCCAAAATATAACTTGTTCATTATTAGCTTCTCAATGTCATAATTTTAGTTTTGAAGAACAAATTGATCGGGTAAGAAAAGAGAAAAAATGCTATGACATATAGAGTAATTATGTGTATGTGTGTGTGTGTTCAAACAATGGTTGAATGATATTTATTAAAGTAAACAATTCCGAAGGGTTAGTGAATAAGAACCAAGGAAAGTGGGGTGAAAAATCTCAAATAAACCACCTTTGGCAAAAAAAAATTAAATATATATATATTATTTTCGTTCATTTTTTTATTGAAAAAATCAATTATTTTTTCCCTAAAAAAATTAATACACACACAACCCAACCCCAGGACCTAGACAGGGACTGGTCGGACAGATAGTGGCGGCAGCGCACGCTTGTGGGCTTTGGCCCAATAAGTTCTTCCACCCAACACACAAAAATCTAATGCCCAAAGGGCTTACCCATTAATTCCAAAATGGGTGTAGATTAACTACACCAAAAACATCCTTCCCATCAATGTGGGACAAGTCTACTAGGTGGGTATTAGATTTTCTCCTCTCTTTCGAAAACAAAAGCTATCCTTTGCTTTTTAAAGTTTAAAGTTAAAAACAAACTCCAACAATCCCTCACTTGTAAATTTTAAAAAAATATTTTTTATCGAGAAATAATTCATAGTATTGTGTACAAGCAAAGGTGTTTTTTTACTTGAAACTTTACATAAACATGATTCAGAATATACTAAAGTAACTGTAGTTTTGAACTCTATCTCTGACAACATCCCACACACAACCCTTCTTGGGTGTTGTCCTCAAGTCAACACGTTATGACCATGTGCTTCTATCCCAGCATAATGAGCGCTCTAAAGAATTTGTTCCACACTTCCACATTCACACAGGTGATTCTATCAAGGATACTCCCGTAGCTAGGTACCCCACTCAAAATAGAGCTATAGATCTTCATTAAGAGTTATAATTAACTCAACTTTGACTCGCTTCAGTATATCATGCTCTATAGGGATGGACTCGTAGTAAAACCCCGTATACATTAATTAACATGATTTAACCCATATCACTCGTGACTTGTTATTACCCTTTAAACCTATTTCTTGGGATCTCTGGTCTATAAGTTGGATTACCTTCACAAGCGACTCAAACATCTAAGGCCATAGTTCCATCCCTTTCGAGGTGTTCCACACCTTCTCTCTTGTTAGTCCCTTAGTCAAAAGAATCAACCAAGTTTTTTCTCAGAACGTATGTGATTCACTCTCACAACACCCGTAGAGATAAACTCTCTAACGATACTATGTTTATGATGTAGCTATCACTTCTTACCATTACAGTAACAGTTCTCAACTTTTGTAATAGTCGCGGTACTATCACGGTGGATTAGAAGGGCAGGTATCAGTCTCTTGCATAATGGGATATCTGACAGAAGGTTTCTCAACCATTTTTTTTCTCACTAGCTGTAGCTAGCACTATCATCTATGACTCCATCATCGACTGAGTCAAAATACTCTGTTTCTTAGACTTCCATGAAAGTGAACCATCAGCGAGACTAAATATGTATCCATTAGTAACTTTGGATCATCAGATAGGGTATTCCAATCAACATCACTAAATCCTTCAAGGACAGTGAGATGATTTTGATAGTGTAATATGAGGTTCATTGCTCTTTTAAGATACCACATGACCCTCTTAATAGAATGTGAATGCTCCATACTAGGTCTACTAGTAAATTTACATTTCCCTACGTATACTCAGTTTGGTTAACACTGTCACTTGTATTCTTAAATAACTTTTCACTAGGATCAAATGGAGTACTAACAGGTTTATAGTTAAAGTAACTATATTTCTTTAGAATTTTCTCAACATAATGAGACTGGTCTAAAGAAAATTCCTTTTCAGACTTAGTAATTTTAATTTTCAATATTACACTAGCTTCACCCAAATTCTTCATATCAAAGTTGACACAAAATAAAATCTAATCATATCTACGACATGAATATTAAATCCAAATATAAGCAAGTCATCCACATAGAGACGACTGATAATGCAAATGTTATTTTCATATTTATAATAAATACATTTGTCACTTTCATTTATTCTGAACCCATTTGAGATAACTAAGCTATTAAATTTATCATGCCATTATTTAGGTGCCTGTTTTAGTCCACAAAGAGATTTATCTAATTTACATACTTTATATTTTTTATCGTGTACGATAAAACCTTTAGGTTGGTCCATATAAATATCTTCTTCTAATTCACTATTAAAAATATAGTTTTAGAATCCATTTGTTGTACAATAAAATCACTTAAAATAATTGCAAATAGTACGTACATAAACGTAATTTCAGTCACGAGTGAAAAGGTATAAAAAAAATTCACATTTTCAGATTATCTAATACCTTTGGCAACTAAACGTCCCTTATTGAAGAGAACCATTGGGTTTTAATTTCTTTTTAAGAATTTATTTTTATTCAATAGTTTTACACCCCGATGGAAGATCCACTAAATGTCAAGTTTGATTAGTCTCTAATGATTCCATTTCATCATTAATAGCTTCTTGCCATAAATTAGCATCTAATGAAGACAAGACTTCTTGAAGGGTATTAGGAACCTCCTCTAATGTGTAAGCATAAAAGTCAGGACCAAACTATGTTTCAACACAAGCTCTTTTACTTTTTCTTGGTTCTAAAATAGATTCATTTAGTTCTGAATTTTTAGGAATAGAAACACTAGTAGATGTCGATCCCTCGTTATTTCTCAATTTAAATGGAAATAATCTCTATAAAAAACATTATCGTTTGATTCGATGATAACTTGATTTTTTAAATCATAAAATTTATATTATTTGCTATCAACCGCATAGCCAATAAAGACGTACTCATATGCTTTACTAGACAATTTAGACCTCTTAGGACCAAAAATACGTACATAGACTAAGGACCCCCACGTCCTAATATATGAAGTGTGTGGCTTAATATTTTTCCAATTTTCATAAGGAGAAAATTTTATTTTAGTCTTAGTAATTCTATTAAGTGCGTGACACTCCGTTAAGATAATTTCTCCCCACCAATGTGAGGCAGTCCCCGAACTTAGTAAAATAGTAACTACTTATTCAGTTAAAGTCCTATTTTTTCTTTCATCTTTACCATTCATTTTGGGAGAATATGGGATATTTTTTCGTGAATAATACCATGAATTTTATATATTTCAATAAAAGGTCCCGAATTATATTCGGTGCCTCTATCACTATGTATCATTTTAATTTTTCAATTAAATTGATTTTCAATTTTATTTTAGAAAATTTCAAACATATCAAATGCTTCACTTTTATTTTTCATTACATACACAAATGAATAGCCCCAACAATCATCAATAAAAGTAATAAAGTAACATTTACCATTTCTAGTCATTATTCTATCTATCTCATAAATGTCCGAATGAGTTAAGTCAAGTGGTTCAGATTCTCTAATTGCCGATTTATATGGGGTCTTTGATATTTTAACTTGACAACACAGTTCGCATTTTTCAAAATCATTTAGTGATATTTCTAGAATTGATCCCAAAGTACTCATTTTTTTAACAATTTGTTTATTAACATGATAAAGTCTAGCATGCCACACATTAAAAGGACAAGCAATAAAACCAGCATGATTTTTTTTATTAATAGCATCAATTTTTCAGTGACATAACTTTTGCCTACAAAAATACTATTTTTGGATAAGGTAAATAAATCTTCCCCGAAAGTGTAACTGAAACCAGTTCTGTTAAGGAGATAGCTAGAAACAAAGTTCATCTTTATCTCGGGAGTGTGCATCACTCCCTTAAGGACCACATTTTTTCAGAAGTGATCTTGAATTCCACATTTCCAGTACCAGTAACCTTAGTGGAGTGAGAATCACCCAACAACACCCTCTTATATTTAGCCTTAGAATAAGTCTTAAATAAAGTAAGATCATAGCAGATATGATAAGAACCGCCAGTATCTACCCACTACCCTTCATCACCGCTAACCATATTGATTTTAGAAGTCATGAAACATACCTCTTCAGTTAGGTACACATGAGGAGCATGATGAGGCCCATTCGGACATTTGTGGGCTATATGTCCAGGTTTGTTACACCTAAAGTAGAGAAACTATCTGGTGCTACCAGTCGGTCAATTTTATGTAGGGTGGTTCTTATTCTTATTCTTTTTCTAATTTTGTGTATAGTTTTGGTTGTGGTTATTTTTCTGATATTCCATATTTTTTTCATTTGGTTTCAAAACAACTAGAGTTCCGTTCTTATTATAATTCTTATTGTTAGACATAACAAAAATTTCATCCTTATAATTTTGTTTTCAGGCTTCCTCCTCAATTCTCAAATGAGTAATTAAGCTTTCAAGTGAAAATTCTTTCGATTTATGCCTTAAAATATTTTAAAACTCTTTCCAACTGGGATGTAATTTATCAATAATAACAACAACCTGAAATTTCTCATTTAACTCCATACCCTCGAAAATAATTCTGGGATTAATTTTTTTATAAATCGTGAGTTTGAGCAACTACTAATTTATCATTTGTCATTTGAAATTTCAAATAACTATTGACGGCATATTTTTTAATACTCGCCTCCTTGGTATCATATTTTTTCCATAATGTCTCCCAAACTTCTTTGGAATTTTTGCAATTGGCATAATAATCGTAAAGAACATCACTTAGGACATTCAAAATATAATTTTTACAAAGAAAATAATTTTTGTTCCAAGTTGGTATGGCCTTATTTTCATCAGCAGTAAGGGGGTCAGACAAAGTAGGTTTGTCTAATTGAACACTTGATGCTACTTTCTTAGTAGTTAGGTGAATTTTTTTATCCATCGTTTAATATGCATACCCTTAAATTTTAAAGGTTTTTTAATTGCAGTGGTATTTTCGTTGTCCATAGCAGAAAGTCATACACCTTAAAATCGGTGTTACTGAAATAGGAGAATGGAATGAAATTATCGCATTCAAAAATCCAATATTAGAAAATTAACGTGGTTGAGTCGTGGACTGGGTCACTCTCTTTAAGGTGTTTTGCGACTCAGTCCAAAATTGTGCTATAGTCCTTATTATGCCCTGTCACCTCCAGGATAAAACAGCCCAGAATTGAAACCAATTTATATATAAAAAAAACTATGCACATAGTAATCTGGTATACTATCACCCATTCATTATTAGTTGCTTAATTTCACACTTTCAGTTTGGGGGTACAACCTGATCAGGTAAGGAAAAGAGAAAAAAAATACTTAACGAGAGAGAGTGTTTCTTTGCATTTTTTTTCAAACAATAGCTGAAAGACATTTATTAAAGGGAACAATTTTGAACGGTAAGTGAAGGAGAGTCAAGGAAAGTGGGGTGAAAAGTCTCCCACTTTCGACAGTCAAATAAATTACTTTCAGCCCTAAAGGAATTTTAAACAAAAATAATGATTTTTTAAAAATTTTCGTTCAGATTTTTATTGAAAAAATCAATTTTTTTGGCTCAAAAAATTTAATACACACACATCCCAAGCCTAAGACCTAGGACCCGGACATGGGCACGGAACGGGTCGATCGGGAAGACAGACGGCAACGCGCACGTGTAGACTTTGTCCCAATAAGTTCTTTCACCTAACACACACAAAAATCTAATTACTGAAGGATTTTTCCAATAGTCCCAAAATGGGTGTAGATTAACTACTCCAGAAACTTCCTTCCCATCGATGTGGGAAAAGTCTACTAGCTGGGGACTAGATTTTCTCCTCTCCTTCAAAAATAAAATCTATCATTTTCTTTTCAAAGTTTACAATTAAAAACAAACTCCAGCACCAACTTTCTCTCCATGCACTTTAACTCTAGGTGTATTTTTGGGGTCAAAGGGTTGCCTATCTTTCATTCATCTTTGAACATTTTGTGGAAACCAACTTTCATCTCTAGCAAACATATGGTTGTTATGAAATCTAAAATATAGTCTTCTCTTTTGATTTACAACATAGACAACCTTCCCCACCAAATTATTCAACTCATTTTTTAATCCATCAGAAGGATTATGCTTCTTTTTAAATCTAAAATAAGTGCAATTCAAGCTGCTATAATTCTCACACAGTCTTGCAAATTTAAAATTGGAGAACTAAAGTGACTTTAAAAAAAAATTAAGTTTGGACTTGTTAAATCTCACAGTTTTTCTATTTTCAACCTTTTTCATCTTCAAGCAAAAATGATTGATGTGCTTTTTGTTCCCACATAATGAGTAATCAAAAGAATTATAAGATATTTGACCTTGATTCATTTAGAAGATAAAGTCGAAAGTTTTGTTGTTCTTTGGCAAAATATGAGGCACAAAATTCATTTTTCCTTTGTTCATGTTGTTCCTTAACCATCCTCTCGCTAAAAAAAATTATTTCATTCCTAGGTAATGATTATTTTTTTTTCATTTGAGTTGTTTCATAAGCCACATTTATCATATTCACTTTTCCATGTTAAAAAATGTTAGTTTTTTTTCTCAACGCATCAATTGAATTCGTAAAAAAGATTTCCATATTTTTATTTTAATCAAACCTCAAAACTTTTAACAAAATTTGTGATTAAATGTTCGGAGTATTTGACTAAATTTTCTAAATTTAGCGAGATGAGTTTTGGGCTAGTATTTTTATTAAAATTTATTGAAATAGTTTTAAATATTTGATGAAGGTTTTGATGAAATTTTGAATCCAAAATATCAAGCATAAACATGTATATATGTATAGGTGTTTGTATACATATAATCGATTATTATAAGAAAAACATAAAGAAGAAAGGCAAGTATTTTAGGATCAGTAATAAGATTTAAATTAATTAAACTATAAAAATTAGTTAACTATGACCTCCCTCTCTGTAGCCCTTATCGTTGCCTTTGATGGTTTCCTTATCCTGGTGTTTGGCATCTGAAACCAAATCAAAATTGTATAAGATTCCACTTAAATATATAACAATATTGGAAGAACGAGAATGCGCAATATGAAAAAAAGCAGTACTTAATGTATGGCTCTATATCAAAGGAACACAATGCTGACAATGCAACAGGTCTGCACAGATCCTAAAGGACATTCTAACCTGATGCTCTGATACACACTATGATACCCTGCCTCTTCTAATACCGGTTGATCAGGCCTTTATTAAAATTAAACGATAATTAAATATGATTTCATTCTTAGCATCACCGTCGTAACAAATATAAATATAATTATCATAAACATGCATAAAAAAAATGACAATGGAACTGATAAGAGAATTATCATAAATAACGAAAACCGAATAAACCATCGGTTATCATAAGCAATAATTAGCATAACAAACTACTGAGAAATAACATGAGAATATCTGAAATAAATAAAATGTCCTATACATCTATGGGCAAAATGCTCAAAAGAAAATATTGAAACTTCATCCTATCTAGATAGAATGAATTGAGGCCCCTACAATCAAATCTCGTAGTATCCACAATAATTGCGTGCAACAGCACTATGAAATGTCTAACCATGTGTCCCCTGCTGCTGAATACCTAGAATTTTAAGAAATAATTTAACAGGGGGTCAAAGCCCGAAAAATATGTGAAAATATTTGTAAGTATTTAAATGCTTTAAATTTAAAGGTTCAGTGTATTAGCTTCATAATTAACTTTTCAGTTCCACTCTAATGAGACTTTTCCTCACCTATCATCTATAGTGCGCACCTAACGTATTCATGCTACTATTATAATCATATTATCCAGTCTAACTAGGACAATAACTGCTAACATAGCCCATCCCGCTAAAAGTCACCATTAGCTAATATGTACTACCTTTACTAGGTATATCTTCATACGTATTACATAGCTACACACATGTTATAAATAGATATTCATACACTATCTCATATACACATACATATATATCACTTGATATATACGTATATACCTCATCCCAAGAGCAGGACTTCACGGATGCATCCCTCGTGTACTATCAGATTCCAGGTATCCACGTACCACAACTCGGCCTCGGGTAAAAATTGCACCACCGAACCCAAGGCGTAAACACAAACAAACGAAGACGTTCATAAACATATATTAGGGGGTCGCAACTATACCACACTTCACCCAATCGGACTCCAAACCAACACCTATCCTCACACATGGATAGTGGACATGCAGTAGTACTATGACCTCGGGAATCAATCCAACACCTACTGGTCAACGCTAGTGTGAACTGGCCACTACGCACAATCTCCTAACAATAGCATTACTGAGTAGGTATGTTCCAAACAAATACACAAATAATTATATATATATATATATATATATATATATATATATATATATATATATATATATATATATATATATATATATATATATATATAAAGTAATGACTACGTACGAAAATCTCACATCGTACTAGTCTACTAATCCCGAAGTTCGAACCGACTTACCAATTTTCATCTAAATGTTAACTCACTTGAAATCCAATTTATCTCACTCGAACCCATTCACTAGTTGGCCTAAAACGTGCACCAACCCCTGATAATGTTCTAACGAAATCCCAATCTATACGTCCATTTATTTAATGCTAATGGGTTAAAACAATGCACAATAAAAATCAGGACAGACTACAAAATTGAATCAGTTCACTAGCAGACTGAACCGGTTCGTCCAAGCGAATCGATTCACTCCCTCAACAAGCCGGTTCGGTTTGTTGGGCTTCTCTTCATCTTCAACCTTGCTAAACTCATCAATGGAGGTCCCAAGCCACCCCAAACCATAAATTAAGATCCCAAACCAATATATAATCATCCCATATGTATTTTAAACCCGAATCCAACATCAAATCCCAAGGATTCCCAATCATTAATTCAATTCATTCAACCCAGAATTTATCAAACCTTAAAACCGATTGATCTAACACCTTATCAATGTTCATCATTCTCATATTCATATTTCGATATTTAAATCAAGAATTTCTTCCATATTATTTCTTAACCATATTAATATGTTGAACATAAATCAAACCCTCCTAATTATTCCTTATGATTACCTCCTTAATTTCCAAATTAATCAATTAATTAACTATGAACATAATTAACTGCAGAAAATGAAAATCTAAAGCAAGTAAACACTTGCCTTGATGGATTCAAATCCGAAGCTCGACACGTTCTAGATGAATTAATTGCTAAGATTATTCTTCCTCTCTTCTCTAAGATTTCTTTCTCTATTTTTCTCCTCTTTTCTTTTCTCCTTTGTTCTCTCCCTAAGTCCCCACTAAGCAGAGGTTAAATCAGGATACTATGCATCCCCCACTAACCCATTAATACTTCTTAATTAAACTATAATTTTGTATTTGGGTCAATTCCTAATGGTAAAAATATGACTATACCCATATACGGGCCATTTTATGTTTAAAAAGCCCTTCAAACCCAACTATAACCCATGAGTACCTATTTTGGACTATTTCGACTCATTTCAGATCACCGGTGCACTCTAAGAGACCATCCGACTAATAATGCTCAACCATCCCATTTATCGGGCCCAAAAGGTGCGTACAGTAAGCGTCGCTCTTAAACCTTTTAAATCCATCATTTTAACTCTTTAACGACATAATATAATAATTCACATTGCTATTTACTTATTACATCCAAGTAAATAAATTCATCCATAAATATTAATCTTGAACTCGCTAATTAATATTTATCGAAACCAATTTAATTTCAAAAATAAATTTATAATTAAATGCACACGTGGAAATAAAATACTCTCAAACGTATGGTATATTACATTCTCCCCCTTAATAACAAAATTTCGTCCACGAAATTCAAACGCACCTGCCATGAAGTGCTCTGGATACTTTTCCTGCATGTCATCCTCGCGCTCCTAAGTCGATTCGATGACATTGTGTTTCCTTCACTGCACACGTACTAATGGTACCACCTTTGACCAAATCTTTCGCTCACTATGACCCAAAATGGCAATAGGTATCTTCTCATAAGTAATCTCTGGTTGCAAACCTATCTTCTCTAATGTTATAGTTCGGCAAGCCAAGTCATGCCTGAGATACCTCCTTAATGAAGACACGTGGAACATGATGATGCTGGAAATTGCACCACCAGGTAAGGTGTTATTAAGCTCAAGCAAGTGATAACAACGGCAGCACGGTAGAATATGTATATGTATATATGTAGAAGGAGATGAGGAGAAGAGGATGAACACTTGAATGTAAGTGTTTCAGCCACTCTAGCCTACTTCCACTGTGAGTGTGTGTGAGTAATATCACTGAATGAAGATACTAATGGCCATGGATACAATCTCTCAAGCTTTCTCTCTCTACTGTGTAAAATGACAGAGTTACATCTAGGGTTGCCATTTTGGATCCTTTACAAGGTAGAGGATGACCTCTATATATAGTGCTTGGTGGGTATAATGTACCCCCTAAGCATGCAATGAGTATGTGTGTGATGATATAGCCAATCTGATAAAGACATATGTCACTGTCACATGTAGAGAATGATGATGAAATATTCCCCCCACATGGGGGGAATGATTTTTTATATCTGATTTGTGTACACGTGTTCCCAGTCATACGTATGGGAGTAAAGGCTCGACCGTCTTTAGTTGAGTCCAACCTCGGCCTGGAAGAGTACGAGGTTGGTGAGGTCTGGATGTTGCCCAATCCAAGATAAATCATGGTGGCCTCGGCTCATGTGGAGTCGAGGTAAGGCAAGTGAAGTCATAAGGTCGGCCGGGGCTGAGGTTCAGCAGATGCAGTTAGGCACGTCGGCTTATTCTCTACCGAGATTGGTTATAATGGTGTAGCTCTTGTGACCTCGGCTTGAACCCAACCGAGGTTTTCAACCCTGGATGGCTTGATGAATAACTGCCCCCATGGACCATGAAAACCTCAACTGCTGTCTGACTATGAGGCAACTAGTTACGTCGGCCATGGCTGACCTTTCTCAGGACGAGACTGCTGGTTGCTAATCTAAGGCCCCTCTGTCCTCGACTATCTTCATGGCCGAGGTTGACATCTCTGAGCTATTGGGTACATATATGGCATATCAATCACGCCATAGCCCTTAGTTACATGTGGTAACAGGTAATTATGGGGTGTACAGCTCCAAGGTCTTTCTTTTCTGTACCGATATTCCTTTGACACTTGTCAATTGTTGAAGTGGGAAGCGTGCCTGGCAAGCTCAATGATGTAAGTTATCCCTTGGGCTCCCAAGGCAATGATGGGCCTTGGGATACGTGTATTTGGTTTTGAGGGTTATACCCCCTTCCTTTCTCTTTCTTCCCCACTTCTTTATTTTCTCGGCTGAAATTTTATGCTTTCTCTCTCTCTACAAGAGCTTGGTTAGAAGTGCATTGGGTGGATTTTCCTTGCCAACTCGTCCTCTCTTCTCATCGCATTCCATCAGGTTCCATCTATCATCCATTCTTCTCTATTTTTTCCTGCCTTGTTCCTGTTTTTTGCATTTTCCGACGAGTTCTTTGAGTTTTTCGGCCATCGCTTGTGTTTTCTGGTGGCCCTGGTTCTTGTTGTTCTTGGTTGCTTTTTGCTCAAAGTTAATAGTTTGATCCTTAGTCAAGTTGAGTCAAGTTGTTTGCTTTCATCTTAAATCCACTAGTGTAAGGTCGTCCCTACATGCTCAGACCTCTTTATTAACTTTTGGAAGAATTCCCCTCTCTCAGAGAGAAGAAATTAGAAAAGATTAGGCAAATAGAGAGAGCCCAAGAGGAAGGTCGTAGGGCTGAGGCCTTCCCCCTTAGACCTATCTTTTCACCCCCTCTGAAGGTCATCCAGCCGAACTAGTTACCCAAGTCGAGGTCCCAGTTGAACCTACTCCCATGTCTGAGTCTGAGTCGTCCACCTCAGACCCTATGTCTGTGGATTCTTTTCAAGAGGCCATGGATTTTTCGATTCGGTAGGATCAGGTCCCTGATCAAGCCGAGGTTTCGAGTCACGTCTCGTCCCATAACGAGTCTAGCACATCTCGGACTTCTTCAGATGTTAAAGTTGTCAAACCAAATGTGACTCTTCCTCCTTCCATTAATGCTGTCCCCCTGTCAGCTGCCATAGGGATGAGTTCGTTCAGAGGTTTCCTGATGGTAGTCCCTTGTCTACTCTGGCCGACGTTGAAGAGGACAAAGATGATGATAGTGGGAGGGATGTTGACACCTCGGAGGCAGCCGAGATTGGGAGCACTGTCAGCGAGCTCAACCTTCTTGCATTCAGACATATATATTCCATAAGCCCTTCCATAAAACTCAGGAGACCTCTGAGGGAAAAGAGGGCTTTCGGCGTCCGAGATGGTGAGATTTGCTTGTACGAGCAGATGTTCAAGTTAGGATTTCGTCTGCCCATTCATCCCACCATTAGGGCCATACTTTCCTACATCAACTTAGCTCCTTCCTAGTTATCCCCCAATGCCTGGAGGGTGATAATTGGAGCTATAGTTCTATGGAGGGCAGTCCACCACTTAGACCTTCCCATCTAGGTCTTCACCGGATGCTATATCCCTTCATCTGTAAGGAATCATCCGAGCTATTACCATTTCTTAGCTCAAAAGTCAACTAAGAAGATGTTGTAGGTTACCCAAACTTCAAATCACAATTGGAAACTATGATATTTCTTCATCTCAGGGGCATGGGAATTTGGTCCCTGTGTCCTCTCTTCGAACTTAGAGCTGAGGATACTCCTGAGATGGGGAAAGGTGTCAATGGCTGCTAGGTTCGACCCTGGGATAAGACAAAATAATCTTCAAAAAGTGAAAGACCTTCAAGATCAGGGGGGAGCATGGTCTGTTGGTCAAGTTCGAACATCTGATGACCCCCTACTATCTCTCTGAGACTGGCCTTGGGGGGAGTCCTATGATCGAGCTTTGTAAGTGCTTATTTTATTATTTCAGAAAGTTAAACCTCTGACTTTTTATGTCTCTAATCTTCTAACTCAGACCTTTCCATTGCAGAACGCCCTGAAGGCATCTTAGACGATATCTGGGAGATGTCTGCCCCAAGTCTCACGAAGCTGGTGAAGAAGGCAGGCTTGAGTGCACCCCCTCCTCCCCCACCGAAAAAGAGTGTCGGAACGTCTAAAGCCGACGCCACAAGAAAGGGGAAAACTACAACCACTTCCCCTGAGGATCAGAGGAAAAGTAAGGCCCAAAAGGCCATCCCCATATCCTCTGAAGATGCACTGGATGCTCATCTGGAGCAGCTGAAAATTAATGATAGTATTATAGGCCATAGCATGTAGGCATTAGATGCCTCGGCTCTTCTATGACCGATGCTAACAAACGCTTCTGTCGCTTCATGGATACTCCCTTGCTAGTTGAGTTTGGCCTTCATAGGACTATCCAGGTAAGATTTGAATTTCAATTTTATTATGAAGTGTAACCTCTGCTTTGAATTTGAACTTATACATCTGCCTCTTGATTTACAGGGCATCGTGGCTATGCATCATTTTGCCAACTGGACTCTGAAGAGGCTACCCCTCATCAAGAAAGGCCAAGAGGCCGAGAAGGTGCAAAGCTCTCTGAATGCAAAGGTGGATCGTCTAAAATCTTCCTTTGAAGGGTCTGACAAGAAAGTCAAGCAGTTGGAGAAAGATATCTCTAAGCTTAAGAAGGAACACACCTCTGCCCTGAAGGAGAAGGACGACGTTCTTCAGCAGAAGGTTGATGCTGCAGTGAAAGCTGCCCTTAAGGATGCTTCTGAGGGGATCCTGGCTGATTACAAAGTCTCTGATGAATTCATCAACTTTGGCTTTGAATACCTCGAAAGGGGTATTAAGGCAACTGGAAAATGGGCTATTACCAAAGAGAAGGAGTCAGGGAGCTTGACAGCCTCTGACTTCATTGGTCTGGGCTTTGCCAACCCTCAATTTGCCCAGGCCCTTCAAAAGGTTGAGGAGGAAGATGTTGCTCCTGCAGAGACTGCACCCTTGGATGTTACAGAGACTGAAGGTTCCAACCTCCAAGATGATGGGGCCGAGGTGACCAATATCGGCCAGGAAAATGAGGCCGAGGGTGCCAACACTGTAGCTGCAAACCCTTAGGCCATTTTTGTGAACTGTTTTGTCATTTTTTATTATGCATTTCAAACTATAACCTCTGATTGAAAAATCAACTAGCTTGTAGCTTGTAACTCTTTAACTTTAATCTATATCCACCTTTGAGGAGGGCTTTATTTCTTTATTTTCTAAATGTTTATTGAATGATTTTCTGCATCTGAAGTCTCAATATAATCGTTTAAAGTCTGAGGTCATCTAAGCATGATGTCTTACCTCAGACCTTGTCACCAATTATGATGTTATAAGGTCAGAGGTCATCAACTAAGATGTTATCCCCATAAATAATTTTTGACCAAACTAATGATGTCTAAGGTCTGAGGTCATCCAAGTACGATGTCTTATCTTAGACCTTGTCACCAAATTATGATGTTATAAGGTCTAAGGTCATCAACTAGGATGTTATCCCCATAAATAATTTGTAACCAAACTAATGATGTCTAAGGTCTGAGGTCATCCACGTATGATGTCTTACCTCAACCTTGTCACCAAATTATGATGTTATAAGGTCTGAGGTCATCAACTAAGATGTTATCCCCATGAATAATTTTTCACCAAACTAATGATGTCTAAGGTCTGAGGTCATCCAAGTACGATGTCTTACCTCAAACCTTGTCACCAAATTATGATGTTATAAGGTCTGAGGTCATCACCTAAGATGTTATCTCCATAAATAATTTTTCACCAAACTAATGATGTCTAAGGTCTGAGGTCATCCACGTATGATGTCTTACCTCAGACGTTGTCACCAAATTATGATGTTATAAGGTCAGAGGTCATCAACTAAGATGTTATCCCCATAAATAATTTTTCACCAAACTAATGATGTCTAAGGTCTGAGGTCATCCAAGTACGATGTCTTATCTCAGACCTTGTCACCAAATTATGATGTTATAAGGTCTGAGGTCATCAACTAAGATGTTATCCCCATAAATAATTTTTCACCAAACTAATGATGTCTAAGGTCTGAGGTCATCCACGTATGACGTCTTACCTCAGACCTTGTCACCAAATTATGATGTTATAAGGTCTGAGGTCATCAACTAAGATGTTATCCCCATGAATAGTTTTTCACCAAACTAATGATGTCTAAGGTCTGAGGTCATCCAAGTATGATGTCTTACCTCAGACCTTGTCACCAAATTATGATGTTATAAGGTCAGAGGTCATCAACTAAGATGTTATCCCCATAATATGTATTCACCAAGTTAATGATGTCTAAGGTCTGAGGTCATCTAATCATGACGTCTGACCTCAGACCTTGTCACCAAATTATGATGTTATAAGGTCTAAGGTCATCAACTAGGATGTTATCCCCATAAATAATTTTTAACCAAACTAATGATGTCTAAGGTCTGAGGTCATCCACGTATGATGTCTTACCTCAGACCTTGTCACCAAATTATGATGTTATAAGGTGTGAGGTCATCAACTAAGATGTTATCCCCATAAATAATTTTTCACCAAACTAATGATGTCTAAGGTCTGAGGTCATCCAAGTACGATGTCTTACCTCAGACCTTGTCACCAAATTATGATGTTATAAGGTCTGAGGTCATCAACTAAGATGTTATCCCCATAAATAATTTTTCACCAAACTAATGATGTCTAAGGTCTGAGGTCATCCACGTATGACGTCTTACCTCAGACCTTGTCACCAAATTATGATGTTATAAGGTCTGAGGTCATCAACTAAGATGTTATCCCCATAAATAATTTTTCACCAAACTAATGATGTCTAAGGTCCGAGGTCATCTAAGTACGATGTCTTACCTCAGACCTTGTCACGAAATTATGATGTTATAAGGTGTGCAGTCATCAACTAAGACGTTATCCCCATAAATAATTTTTCACCAAACTAATGATGTCTAAGGTCTGAGGTCATCAAAATATGATGTTTCACCTCAGACCTTCTCACCAAATTATGATGTTTAAGGTCTGAGGTCATCAAAATATGATGTTACCCCCATAAATTTCACCACAAGCACAATGAACCAAGAATTGTTATGGAAACTGATCTTCTCATTAATAAACTCTTCATAAGATGATACATTTACATAAAAGCCCTGGTAACATCATATGTAATATTTTTTTAGATGATCAACATTCCAAGGGTTGTAGAAAGGTTCCCCTTCAAGGTTTTCTAGCCTGTTGGTCCCGGGTACAACCTCCTCAATCACTTTGTAAGGACCATGCCAAGTTGGGTGAAGCTTGTTCGCCTTCTGCAACGTCTTCTTCAACACCAGGTCTCCTACAGCTATGGGTCTTGATTTTACCCTTTGATTGTAGAATTTTTCTGTTCTCTACTGGTAAGCTGTCTGCCTATTTTTTGCATCTTCCCTTATCTCTTTGATCAAATCGAGGTCAAGTCTTTTCTCCTCACCATTCCTCTCAGGGTCATAGGTCTGAACCCTATGAATTGGAAGACCTATTTCTGTCGGTATGACGGCCTCCGAGCCATGTTCTAACATAAACGGGGTATATCCTGTTAGTGTTCTAGTCGTTGTTCTGTAGGCCCACAGCACAACATAAACCTCTTCAGTCCATCTTCCCTTAGATTCTTCTAACCTCTTCTTGATGCCGTTGAGAATTATTCTATTTGTGACTTCGGTCTAACCGTTTACCTGAGGTCGGCCAGGTGAAGAGAAGAACTGCTTTATCCCAACTCTTTCGTAATATTTTTCCAAGGAAGAATTATTGAACTGGGTTCCGTTATCCGAGATGAGGGTGTTTGGGAGGCCATGTTTGCATATGATGTTCTTCCAAATAAATTGGAAGGTCTTCTGGTTTGTAATCGTGATCATCAGTTCTGCCTCCACCCATTTGGAGAAGTAATCAATGGCAACTATCAGAAATCGATAGTCATTTGCATCCCTTGGCAGGGGACCCACTAAGTCTATTCCCCATACTGCGAATGTCCAAGGGGAACTGATTGACGTCATAGGCTGATGAGGTTGATGGGGGATAGTGGAGAATTTCTGACATTTATCGCACCTGTTCACATAGGCTGCAGCATCCTTGGCCAAGGTCGGCCACCAATATCCTTGCGTAATAATTCTCTTTGCAAAAGGTCTTCCTCCTATGTGACTATAGCAAGAACCCTCGTGTACCTCCTGTAGGACGCGGGGAACTTCCGTGGGATGAACACATCTGAGGAGAGGTAATAAGAATCCCTTCTTATATAGTACGTCTCCTACCATTGAGAACTTTGCAGCTTTGTACCTCAGTTTTCTTCTCTCTAGCTTTGATTTTGGCAGTTCTCCCTCTTTGATATATCTAATAAAGGGGTCCATCCATGAGTCCCCTAGGTTCAGATTGAGGCAAGGGATACTTACCTCTTCTTCTTCAATGGTTGCCTTGGGCAGGATCTCGATTGGGACTGTTCTTCTAATGTCTGTTTTGGTTATCGAAGCTAGCCTTGCTAATGCATCTGCGTGGCTATTATTTTGCCGAGATATTCTCTTCATTTTTACCTCTTCGAAACCTTCTAATGTCACTCTTACCCTCTTCAGGTATTTGGCCATCCTTTTATCCTTAGCCTCATAAACCCCCAACACTTGGTTAACAACTAATCTTGAGTCACTGTGAAGGAGTCGTTTTATCCCAAGGGTCTTTGCCAAGGAGAGGCCTGCTATCATAGCCTCATATTCTGACTCGTTGTTTGATGACTTAAAGCTAAACATTAGGGCATATTCGATGTTGGTACCATCCGGGGCTGAGAGTATTAGCCTCGTATCGCTCCCACTTTCGAAAGAAGACCCGTCGACGAAGAGGTTCCAGATGTCTTTATCCGATGAGAAACCCCCTTCTAACATAATTCCCTATCTGAAGAGATACCAGTCTTCCTCATTCTCGACTATTCCATCTCTAGATCCCTTGGATATACCCTCTTTCGGGTCTCGAAAGACGTTGATGTTTGACCTTTCCGCAGTCTCTAGGTTATTCTTAACCTCGGCCTCTTCCCATGTGAACTCTGCGATAAAATCTGCCAATGCCTGCCCTTTGATGGCCGTCTTAGGCTGATAAGTAAGGTCATACTCTCCTATCTCAATGGCCCATGCCATTAATCTGCCCAACTTCTCAGGTTTATAGAGGACCTGTCTTAGTGGGGAGTCAGTGAGGACGACTATAGAATGGGCTTGAAAGTAGGGCTTCATCTTCCTAGAAGCATGTATCAAGGCGTAGGCTAATTTTTCCATCCGAGGATAGTTCTGTTCAGCCCCTTGAAGGGCCTTACTGTTGAAGTATACGAGCCTTTCGATACTAATGTCTTCGCATACTATGGATGCACTTATAGCTGATTCAGAGACTGCTAGATAGACATACAAATTCTCTCCTACTATGGTCCGAGATAAGAGTAAGGGATATCCGAGGTAGGACTTGAGCTGATTAAAAGCCTCATCACACTCTTTGTACCACTCAAAGGCCTTTCTAAGCACCTTAAAGAACGAAAGACACTTGTCCGTCGCTCTTGAAATAAATCTGTGGAGTGCAGCTACTCTTCTAGTTAGTCTATGAACGTCCTTGATGCTTCTTGGTGTCTTCATGTTGAGCAAAGATTTAATTTTCTCAGGGTTCGCCTCTATTCCCCTCTGATTGATAATGAAACCAAAAAATTTCCCAGCTTCTACCCTGAAGACGCACTTCGCAGGGTTGAGTTTCATTCTGTACAAGTCCATGGTGTCGAATGTCTTTTCCAGGTCTGCCACATGAGTGCAGGCCTTTAAGCTCTTCGTTAACATATCGTCTATATAAACCTCCATAGTCTTGCCTATTTAGTCTTCAAACATCTTATTCACAAGACGTTGGTATGTTGCCACTGCATTTTTCAATCCGAAGGGCATAACCTTGTAGCAATATGTCCCTTTGTCAGTGATGAAGGTTGTCTTCTCTGAATCTTCAGCATCCATGAAGATCTGGTTGTAGCCTGAGTACGCATCCATGAAGCTCATGAGCTCATGTCCTGCAGTTGCATCTACCATCTGGTTGATCCGAGGTCAGGGATAACTGTCTTTTGGGCAAGACTTGTTCAGGTCAGTAAAATCTACACACATTCTCCATTTTTCGTTGGTTTTGGGCACAATGACTGCATTTGATAGCCACTCCGGATATATGACTTCCCTTATGAACTCAGTTTCTTCCAACTTCCTGACTTCTTCCCGGATGACATCGTACTTCTCCCTCGAATAAACTCTTCGTCTTTGCTTGATTGGTTTAGCATCCTTAGATACGTTGAGTTTATGGCACATGACCTCGAGGTTGATGCCAGGCATGTCTGCGTGACTCCAAGTGAAGACACTCTGCCTCTTCCTCAAGAAGTTTATCAGCTCTTCCTTGATCTCCGCTTTTAAGGCTTTGCCGACCTTGACGGTTTTTTTGGATCATCCTCATTGAGGACGATGGATTCTACCTCTTCTGCAACCTCTCCTTTCTTCAACTTTGTTTCATCTCTAGGGTCAAGTGTATCAATGTTATAAATGGTAGTTGCTCTCTTATGGGCCTCTCTCTCTTTGGCCGAGTTGAAGTAGCATTCTTGTGCTATGGTCTGGTCACCCTGCACTTCCCCTACCCCATAAGGGGTCAGGAATTTTAACATCTGGTAGACCTTCGACGGCATGGCCTTAAACTCTTTAAGGGTTGCTCTTCCTATGATGAGGTTATAAGCCGAGAAGATGTTTTCGTCCATAATGAAAAAATTGATCTTTCAGGATAACCTCTTAGGCCACTCATCGCCCATTCGTACGTCCATTTCATACATGCCCAATGGATGGACCTTTTCTCCGCTGAAGCCCATTAACAACTGATGATAGGGTACCAGTCTACCTCTGCTAAGGCTTAGGCTTTTGAAGCAAGGCCAGAACATCACATCTGCTGAACTTCCTCCATCTATAAGAATTCTCTGTACCTCACATCCATGAACTCTTGTTATGATCACCAAAGGGTCATCATGTGGAGCTAGGATGCCTTTGAAGTCTAGTCGGGAGAACCCAACTACGAGAGTGTCCATGTCCACCTTCTTTGTTTTCTGTGTTATTTCGGAAGACGTCAGATTTACTACTTCAAGTTTGTCAACTGACTTGGCCTCTGCCACATGAGCTTTTCTGTCATTCACTTCAGAACCACCCCCTGTAAGTCCTTCGCATATGGTGTTAACACCAAAGGAGATCATACCAACCCTCTTCACTGGGGTGTTGTCATCTTTTGGTGGAAGGTCCGGATCGTCTTCATCATCATCATCCGAGCCATCACCCCTTTTTGTTGGGATATCGTCACAACATCTGTCGTTTCTCCTCTTTTTAGGGTCATCTCTTCCCCTTTTAGGAGCCTTGCTATCAACGTACTTTCTCAACTTTCCTGACTTCAATATTTTTTCGATCCCATCCTTTAAGGCGAAGCACTTATCTGTTACATGGCCATGGTCTTGGTGGAATTCACACCATAAATTCTAGTTCCTCTTATGTAGAGGAGCCTTCAGCTTCTCTAGCCATCTTAGGGACCGGTCATTCTTGATCTCCTTGAGGATGTGTTCGCAGCTTACAGTAAGAAGGGTATAACGTGCAAACTTGTCATGAACTGACCTCTTCTTTCCATCCTTCTTTCTTTGGAACTTCCCGCTGCTACCGCCATCCTCGTCCTCATATTTTGCAGCCATGGCCTCTTCAGCGTTCATGACCCTGCCCGCAGTTGCCAGCAGCTCTGCCATGGACTTGGGAGGGTCTTCCGCTAGTTTCCACAACAACTTCCCTTTCTGAAGACCTCCTATGAGGGCGGTCATGGCTATGTTCTCTTCGTAGTCTTCAACCTCAAGTTTCTCTTTGTTGAATCTGGCAATGTAGTCCCTTAGGCTATCGTTCTTACCTTGTTTGACATACAACGGGTGGGTAGTCTTCTTTTGAGGTCTTACCCCAAAGCAGAAGTTGTGAATGAACCGTTCAGCCAAACCCTTAAAGTTCTCTATCGAGTTCTTCGGGAGAGAGGTAAACCAGATATGTATATCTCCCGCCAAAGTCTCGGAGAAGTACTGGCATTTTATCACATCTGGTATTGAGTAAATGTCCGCCGCTGACTGGTACATCTCAATATGATGTACAGGATTGGTGCTACCGTCATACTTGGGAGTCACTGTAGGTGGCTTGAACTTGGATGGGATAGGGAAGCTCACTATCTTAGCCACGAATTGAGAGCCCTCTGATAAACCTCTTTGCAGTTGATCCCGACTTTTGATGAGGTCTCCTATCTTGTCCTCAAGACGTTGGATGGAGTCATTCCATGGTCTTGTAATGTCGGCCTAGATGAGGTTGTCCCCTGCCACCTCCAAGGGGTGGATTGAGGGTTCCCCAGTCGCAACACAACATCGGTTGTTGACCTCTTCCTGGTCTCTTCCTCGTCTTTGATGAGGCTGACATTGTCTCCCCTCCCTTTGTGAGCCGGCTGCGCTTCTCGACCTTGATAACCTCTGTCTTAGGTCATTTATTGGGCCGAGCCTTTCAAAGGCCGACCCTCTGCTTAATTTATCAAAAGCCGATCCTCGTTGTTGTGATTCTCCCCCTCTTCTGCCCCCACAACCTTGGCTCTTCTAGATAGGATGAACTGTGTTATTTGAAACCTCATATGTCTCCCAACAATCTTTCGGAACATCTTCCGCCTCTAGATCATCATACCTATCCTCAGGGCAAGGGTGTCCTTGCCTCCCCAGGAGCAAGCGCCTAGGGTCAGCAACGTCCCTCCTCCGTTGGGGCATAGGGTGATCCTTGCGTGGTGCCTGGGGTGGTCCCCTGGCTTCAGGGTGCGCCTGGACAGTCACCGGAGTAATCATCTCCGGTGAGACCCCAGGTGGCCTCATCATATTTTGACTGAGCTGTGCAAATTGCTCCTGCATTGCTTATTGTGTTGCAGCTAAAGACCTCAAGGTTGTGGACACCTTCCTCATTTCGGATTAAGGCGGTGCCTGACTGGAGCTAGGCCCACCAGCCCCAGGCGGTGGAAGAGGTGGTGGTAATTCCGGTGCCATGTCTTAGCACTAAAGAGCTGGTGTAGTAGGTGAGCTTAATACCTTACAAGACCTCTTTCAATGGTGAAATAGCTCCACGCAAGGGGTGAGGCCTGGTTCACCACCGGAGTCTCCGGTGAGGTTAAGCAAGAGATGAGGAAGAGATAGCTTCTCGTTCCCATAGACGACGCCAAAATGATGATGCTGGAAATAGCACCACCAGGTAAGGTGTTATTAAGTTCAAGCAAGTGATAACAATAGCAGCACAGGAGAATATGTATATGTATATATGTAGAAGGAGATGAGGAGAAGAGGATGAACACTTGAATGCAAGTGGTTCAGCCACTCTGGCCTACGTCCACTGTGAGTGTGTGTGAGTAATATCACTGAATGAAGGCACTAATGGCCATGGATACAATCTCTCAAGCTTTCTATCTCTACTGTGTAAAATGACAGAGTAACAACTAAGGTTGCCATTTTGGATCCTTTACAAGGAAGAGGATGACCTCTATATATAGTGCTTGGGGGGAATAATGTACCCCCTAAGCATGCAATGAGCATGTGTGTGCTGATATAGCCAATCTGATAAAGGCATCTGTCACTGTCACATGTAGAGAATGATGATGAAATATTCCCCCCACATGAGGGGAATGATTTGTTATAACTGATTTGTGTACACGTGTTCCCAATCATGCGTATGGGAGTAAAGGCTCGACCTTCTTCAATTGAGTCCAACCTCAGCCTGGAAGAGTACGAGGTTGGTGAGGTCTGGATGTTGCCCAATTAGAGATAAATTATGGTGGCCTCGGCTCATGTGGAGCCGAGGTAAGGCAAGTGAAGTCATAAGGTCGGCCGGGGCCGAGGTTCAGCAGGTGCAGTTAGGCACGTAGGCCTATTCTCTGCCGAGGTTGGTTATGATGGTGTAGCTCTTGTGACCTCAGCTTGAACCCAACCGAGGTTGTCAACCCTGGATGGCTTGATGAATAACTGCCCCCATGGACCATGAAGACCTCAACTACTATCTGACTATGAGGTAACTAGTAACGTCGGCCATGGCCGACCTTTCTCAGGACGAGACTGCTGGTTGCTAATCTAAGGCCCTTCTGTCCTCAGCTATCTCCGTGGCCGAGGTTGACATCTATGAGCTGTTGGGTACATATATGGCATATCAGAACACATCGTGAATCCGCTACAAGTGCTCCGGTACGACAAACCTATGCGTAATCAAACCTACCCTCTAAATAATGGGAACGGGCCCCATATATCTAGGTTTCAGCTTCCCCTTCTTCGCGAACTGCATTACTCTCTTCATGGGAGATACCCGTAACAACACCTGATCATCCACGTCAAACTCCAAGTGTCTTCGGTTCGCATTGTCATAACTCTTCTGACGGTCCTGAGATACCTGAATACAACTTCTGATCAGCTTAATCTTTGTCGACATATCCTAAATCATGTACGGCTCAAGAAGCTTACTGTCCCCCACCTCTAACCAATATGAGGTCGAACGTTAAGGTCTTTGATACAAAGCCTGGAAAGGTGCCATGTAATAGTAAGCTGATATAAGTTATTATACGTAAACTCCACCAACGGTAGATACTACTCCCAACTACCCTTAAAAATCTATAATACACCTCCTCAGCATATCCTCCAGGATATGATTCACCCTTTCGTCCTCCCATTAGTCTGCTGGTGATATGTCGTGCTCAAAGGTAATTTCATCCCTAATGCCTCTTAAAAAATCTGGTAGAAATGGGACACAAAGATCATATCCCGGTCAGAAACAATATTGATCGGTAATCTGTGCATTCTCACTATCTCTGCAATGAAGATTTAGGCATACTACCCTATCGTGTAGTCAAACCAAACAGGTAAGAACTAAGCTACCTTAAACCATCCACAACAATCCAGATGTAATTATGACCCCTCTGTGACGTCGACAACCCCGTGATGAAATCCATTGATATTCTCTCCCACTTCCACACCGTAATCTCAAATGGATGCGAAATACCGACTGGTCTCTGATGGTAAACCTTCACCATATAAAAGGTGGTGCACCTAAAGACAAACTCTGATATGTTTCGCTCCATACTATCCCACCAATACTGCCTCCTCATATCCTGTTACATCTTGTCCCCTCCTGGATGAATAAAAAATCGTAACCCATGAGACTCCTCCATAACTGTGTGCTGTAAGTCCTCGTCATTCGGGACAATCAACCTCCCATTGAAGCTTAAGCCACCCTCAGAACTAACTGAGTAGAACTTCATTTCGTCTGCCAATAACTGCCTCACATTCTCCCGATAAGAAGGATAACATGCATGTGCCTTCACAACCCTCAAAATGATCTCGAGTGTGATTATCATAACTACCGTATAAGCCCGGACTACCTCTTCCTATTGACAGATCTCATCCCATTTCACTTTCCAAACTATTGCCAACTGCCCTATACGCTTATGGCTCAATGCATTTATCACCACGTTAGTCTTTTCCAAATGATTATGAATGTTGAACTGGTAATCCCTCATGAATTCAAGCCACTTGCGCTACCATATATTCAGCTCCTTCTGTATGAAAATATATTATAGTGACTTTTGGTCCGTGAATAACCAAAACTTATCCCCCAATATATAATAGCTCCAAATCCTTAAGGCAAAAACAACTGCTGCTAACTTCAAGTCATGCATGGGATAGTTCTTCTCATGGGGCTTAAGCTTACAAGATACAAAAGTTATAAAACGATCCTCCTACTGTAAAACTCCCTTAAGTTCCTGTAGGGACTAATCGATAAATTCAAAGTACTCCACTCCTCCTCTAAGAAATGCGAGTACTAGTGTTGAAGTCAAATTGCCCTTTAACTCATCAAAAGCTAACTGGGAGTGATCATCCCCAAAAAAAAGGTACACCCTTATGAGTCAAATTCATTAAGGGCCCCACAATCTTACAAAAACCTCTGATTAACTGGTGGTAGTATCTTGCTAACCCTAATAAACTATGAACATCCGTCAGTATCGTGGGCTGTCCCCAATTCCTCACCGTTGGATCCACTGAAATCCCCCTCTCGGAGACTATATGACCCAAGAGCTGCACATCTTGCAATCAGAATCCACACATTTTGAACTTGGCATCGAAATGATGGTCTCACAATGTCTGAAGAACCTTTCACAAATACTCTGTGTGCTCTCCCACTGTCCGAGAATAAACTAGGATGTCATCTACGAAGATAATGATAAATTGATCTAAGAAACCTGAACACTCGATTTATGAGATCCATGAAAACTGTCGGTGCATTGGTTTAGCGAAAATGACATAATTCTGAAATCCTAAGGCATGTATCTAATAAAAAATGCGATCTTAGGGACATCCTTATCCCTGATACATAACTGATGGGACCCTGATCTCAAATCAATCTTCGAGAAGTAAGGTACTTGTTTTGAATTGTGGCTTTATTCAACTCCCGGTAGTTAATACACAACTTCAACGACTCATCTTCTTTCTTCACAATCATTACTAAAGCACCCTAAGGTGAGGTACTCCTAAGGATAAATCCTTGCCCCAAAAGCTGTTGAATCTGATCTCTCAATTCTCTCATCTCTGGTGGTGCCATTCTAAATGATGCACAAATTATCGACCTAGTCATCGGCGCTAAGTCTATCACAAAATCAATTTCTCGACTCGGCGGTAACCTTAGTATCTCCTAAAATACATCAGCAAATCCCCTAACCATAAGGATCCAATCTAATGAGATCATAGTACCCTCTAAAATATCCTTCTAAATGTAATATAAATCCATTATCGAACCTCCCTCGAGATGAGGCATCGCCACAAGAAATATATCCCGCCCTAGAATAGCAAACACGATAATCCTACTATAACAGTCCACCATAGCTCTATACATTGCTATCCAGTCCATCCTCATTATAACATCATACTTGTACATATCCAAAATGAGCCACTCCCTTGTAGATGAAATGGATGAGAGCCCTGCTACCCAACGGTGAATCTACGATTATAATATATTAGACGTTGTATCCACTAATCCCATCTCCGACACGAATCTAATGCTAATAAAAGAATGTGATGCTCCCATGTCGAATAATGCTCGTCCTATGTTCTCGTGTGTAGGAAATATACCCTCAAATGCTGGCGGTGATGGTGGCATAACTAGCCTACGGAAACTATAGATACGCCCAAACTGTAACTACCCCTATTGAGGTAGCATTATTGGAATTATTGGTGGGGCTAATAGTTATGGAAAATGCTGTCCCTGTTGGGCATCCTTCTTTGACCCCTAGCCCTATTCGGTCAAGAACACCGCATGTGGCCCTAATACCCACATATGAAACATCTCCATGTGAAGTTTGTTGACCTATGGCCCTAACGAGGCTTCCCCGATTACTAGCCTTATTAACCCTTGTAGGCCCGATCCTGGTGGCTTCCAATCTGGTTCCCCTGACCATGCTGGCCCTGTGGAGCATGATGTTAGCCCTAATGTCCCTATCGGTTCATACCATTTCCTAGTATGAACCTCTTAGTCGACTCACCCTGTTGGGAACCCCGCTCCTGCTGCCTGCCCTGCTGTTGGGGCACCCTGCTAGCACTGCTGCCCCAGTTTTACCCTACTGGCTCGACTTTCCTGACCTCGTTGCTCCACTCAGATGGAAGCGATGATACTAGAAATGTAACAATGCGTCATTAACGACATCAGTGTAAATTCTCAATGACGTGTTACCCATCAGATGCTGACGGATCTTCCACGTTAGCCCGTCCATGAACATCAAGATCCTCTTCTCATTCGTGTTCATATCATCTTGCAGAAAGTTCTCTAGGTGAGTGAAATCCTCCTCGTACTCAATCGCGGTCCGAACTCTTGTGTGAGATCCTGAAATAACATCCTTATCTTTGTCTACACAGCTGATGAGAAAAACTTATGGTTAAACTGCACCCAAAACCCTTGAATAATCATCAAATCCCTCTCCTCTAATGTGGTGATGGACTCCCACCACTGCAAAGTTGCCCCAACTAGCTTAAAAGTAGATAATTACTGCTTAAAAGTGTCATTGCACTCAACCATATGAAGATGCCTCTGGATATATTTCTTTCATTGGCTCGTTACAACCATATATTAACTCCCCTGAAACTCTGGCAGATGGTCCTTCTCAAAGGCCTCCCTAAGTCACTCCCATATGGAGGGCATTGTGTGAGTCTATACTATTAATGCCATAGGTGGCTGTGGCTGCGCCCGAGGCACGGACTGCGCCATTGATGTCATGGAAGCATTAACTGCATGTGCCATGATCGTTGTGACCTCTGCTGTGGTTACAGTCCCCTAGGCGGCCTATGCTCCAACTGAGCCTCCCTCTTTACGACCCTTCTTACTGCCTTTGTTGGTTTCCCTCTCCTAGTTTTGGCATCAGAAATCAAACCAAAAATTGTATGAGATTCTACTTAAATATATAACAGTAGCAAAAGAATGAGAATGTGTAATATGAAAACAACAGTCGTAAACATATGACTCTATATCAAAGGAACGTAACACTAATAACGTAGAAAGTCCTCACAGACCCTAAAGGATAGTAGAACCTGAGGCTATAATACCAACTGTGACACCCCACCTATTCTAATACTGGTTAATTGGGCCTTTATTAAAATTAAACTGGAGTCAAATATGATTTCATTCTTAGCATCACTGTCGTAATAAGTATAAATACAACCATTATAAACTTGCACTAAATAAAATGACAATGGAACTGATAAAATAATAATCATAGATAGCAAAAAAAGAATAAACCATATGTTACCGCAAGTAATAATCAACGAAATAAGCTACGGAGAAATAATATGAAAATATCTGACATAAATGAAATGTCCTATCCATCTATGGCCAACACGCTCAAAAGGAAATACTAAAATTAAATCATATCTAGATAGAATGAATTGAGGCGGCTACAATCAAATCTTGCGGCATACACAACTACTGCACGCAATAGCACGATGAAGAGACTAACCCTACTATTCCTTCGACTAAATACCTGGGGTTTTGAAAAATAATTTGATAGCGGGTCAAAGGCCGAAAAACATTTGAAAATATTTGCAAGTATGTTATTATCCTAATCATTCAACCCAGTCTAACTAGGATATTAATCGCTAATATAGCCCATCCAGCTAATAGTCACCATTAACAAATATGTACTACCTTTACTAGGTATATCTTCATACGTATTTCACACCTACACACATCCTATAAAAAGATATTCACACACTATGTTATATAAACACACATATATATCACTTGTTATATACATATATACCGCATCCCCAAAGCAGGACCTCGCGGATGAATCCCTCGTGTGCTATCGAGATCCAAGTACACCATGTGCCACAATTGGGCCACCCGACCAAAATCTCACCACTGAACAAAAAAAATAAGCACAAACAAATAGAGGCGATCATAAACATATGCCTGGGGGTCACAACCATACCACATCGCACCCAACTGGTCTCCAACCCAACACCTATCCTAATATATAGATAGTGGCCTTGCAATAGTAATATGACCTCGAGAATCGATCCAACACCAGGGTGGATAGCCCACTATGCGCAACCTCCGAATGATAGCACTACCGAGTAGGTTTGTTCTAAACAAATACACAAATATATATATATATATATATATATATATATATATATATAGGCTCATGTGCACTCTAAGTTTGCACATCATTTTTTTAAAATAGTAAAAAAATATTTTTGAGTTGATTTTTTATGTGATATTTAAACATTTCAACGGACCCATGTAAAAAAAATCAACTAAAAAAACTGTTTTGGCTATTTTTAAAAAATCGGTCAAACTTTCGGTGCTTTTAAGCACTTTAAACGCTGCTAAAGTTTGATCGATTTTTTAAAAATAGCAAAAAAAGTTTTTTTGAGCTGATTTTTTTTACACGGGTCCGTTGAAATGATTAAATTTCACATAAAAAAAATCAACTCATTTTTTTTAATGATTTAAAAAAATTGGTGTGCGCCAGCACTGTGCAAACTTAGTGTGCACATGAGTCTGCCTCTCTCTCTCTCTCTCTCTATCTATCTATCTATCTATCTATCTATCTATAAAAAGTATTGACTACGTTCCCCGAAATCAATACCGACTTTTCAATTTTCCATTTAACTGTTCATTCACTTGAAATCCGATTCGTCTCACTCGAACCCATCTACCATTCGGCCTAAAACACGCACCAACCCCTGATAATGTTTCAAGAAAATCTCAATCTAACTCGAAAATATGTACACCAATTTATCCAATGCTAACGGGTCAAAACAGCGCATAACAAAAATCGGGACAGATAAGTGTTTGTCAATTTTATAAAATATCGTAAGTGCACGGGCTATTATAGAATAACGAGTGTAAGGTACGGGTCGAACCCATAGAGATTTGTCAATTTTAACTTTTAAAAGAATTGTAATTGTCCAACTAAACCAAATGGTGTAGAGAATAATTATGAACTACACTAAATAAAAGCAACTACGAATAATGAGAGCAACACACGAGAGTGGTAAATAATATGAAAGAATTAGGATTCGAGGTTCATTTATCACGTAATTAATACTGCACACTAATTTAACGTTGTCAATCCCTTTTCATAACTCAAATTAAATCGACTCTCGTCGCGTTTAATTCAAAAAATAAGACGTTTATGTTCGAAATATTTTTGACGTCTCTAATAGATAGCTAAAATCCCTATTCCCTTAGAAAATACAAATTTTAAAATTCGCAAATGTATTTAAGCATGGACTATCAAAACAATCAAAGTGCAAGCATAATCCATCAAAAATTACTATTTTTAATTTTCAAAACTTGATTGACAAAACAATTTTGAAGTTTTTAAAATACACTCTTGTGTCGTTTTAAAATGAATACCGAATATTTGATAATAATTCAAAAGAGTAAGGAATTGCCAATGATTAAACTAACATGACAATATTAGCTAACTATGACACACTTCACCCTAATCCTAGCAGAAGAATCAAGCTACCATAATGAAAGACAAATTGTAAGAATGAGTAGAGATTTTCATTACAATAAGTTCTCCCACAAAACTCTTGAATCCTCTGAAAAATGATAAAAACTTGGCCCTCAAATTGAATACAATCTCTCAAATATTGCTCCCCAAAATTCCTTCCAAAACTGTGAGCCCAAGGGTCCTTTTTATAGGAAAAAGGGTGAGGTGTTTGAGTTGGAATGAGACTCTCTTTGATTGCTTGTAGTTGAGATGATAATTATCTCGTAGAGACTTGGTTAGAGTTAGAGATAATTGAGAAGTCTTTTTGTTATATATAATTATATCCAAGTTTTGTCACTATTCACATCACTATTCATTGCACCAGATTTAATCGCATTTTTGACCCCCCAAACTTTAAAATCTCATTTTCGTCCGAACTTCAAAGTTATGAGTCTTGTTAAGACCTTTCATAACATGACACGGACTCAACGGACACTCGATCGATTTTATAAAAAATATTCAGTACAACTGTGTCAATCGTGTCGTCTCGTGTCCCGACGTATCCTAACAATTTATGCATATCAACTCCTTTGTTATCCAAATTCCTAGGGTACCTGTAAAATTGCAATTTAAAAGTAATTAATTCAAATTTAGGATCATAAATATTTAGAAAATTACATAATTACCCCTCTTTGCATTTTAGTCCCCGAAATTCATAAGTTGCTCGTTTTAATCCGAAAATCAACTAAATTTAAGAGAAAACTTTATTTCTCTTAGATAAATATTAAAAATTTATTTTGAGGCCCTTAAAGTTTGAAAATTTGTGATTTCACCCCCTCCAGTAACTAAAATTACATTTTTAATGCAAATTTTATTCAAACTTGCAATTTTCTTTTACTTTACAAAAATGACTATAAAAGCTCATTATTTAAGATACAATGGGCCTAACAAGGTCTAGATTTGGACATATAACATGCAAAATAATACACTCATTAAATACTCCCAAACCTAAATTTTGCTAGTCCTCGAGCAAAACTAAAATTTTGAAATCTAACTCACTTTCGTAGGAATCATGATTGCACTTAGCATCTGCAACAAATCATTAAATCCCTAGATTATCCTAGTGGACGAGTTTTGTCTCGTGAGGGTTTAGAGTGAATATACCCACAAAATTAAAAAACTTGACTTAATACAAAAGACAAAAAAATAATATGACCAATTATGAATGCAAACTTCATAAATATAGTAGAACTTCACTTTTTAATCTCAACTTATCGTGGGTGTGTGCATAGCCAATATAATCATCCATTTCAAAATATTTGATCGTTAAGTTTCTTATTCAAAAGGTTGTTTCGATTTCAAAATCTCACAGAATGCACTCTCAATTGAACACTCAGAAATGGGTTAATTTCTCTCGGTATATGTGAACGAAAGAGTAAATTTAAATGAATAAATTTCACACATACATGATCAAAAACGGACTTTTCTAATAGATGAATATGATCTCATGAATGAAAATTCAATTATTTTTTTTAAAAACATTGAATAATACCATAGATCTTATTCATCTTCTCTCCACACTTTAAATAACTTCACTTGGGATCGATTAGGACTTTGTTTAGATGTATTGTAGGCTCGAATTTCGGCTGGAAATAACTAATTTGGAGTTCATAATTTATGACAATATAGAGGTTTTTCGGTATTTTGACTTTTAGGCATTATTTCTTCCAAACTCCATTTTTATTTTCTTCTTCTCTCTTCTTTTCATTTTTTTCACGTACTCTTTTTTTTTCATTCTTTCTTTCTTTTCTTTTCACACATCTTTTTATTTTATTTTGGCATTTTCCTATCGTAATTTTATCCTAGTATTCTCAGAAAATGGGTATGGCTTCTTTTTGTGGTCTTTAAACTCCCAGTTGGAGTTATGTAGGTGTGGCCATATGAAGAGTGCCTAATATGTGTGTTTTTAAACAAAACCAATTTTCTCCGAAAATTATCCAACTTTTAATTATGCACCAAACCAAGTTGTGAAAAACCCAATTCTTACTTTACACCAATTATATCTTGATTAATCCTAAACATGCATCTAATGATTAAAGAAAGTAAAATAAAGTAAAGAATACTCACAATGCTGGATGTACGAGGAAAAACCCCAAAACGGGAAAATAACCTCGGACGGGCCAAGCCAGACAATCACTATGAACAATGGTTTTATAAAGACAGATTAGCCTTACTCAATGACTCAATCCCCACGGGTCTTGACGCTCCTTTTGATCTTCAACTGTTCTTTAATAGTGCCCACATAGAAATTTTGTCTTCCACGATACCTATCCACAACACTCGACTCCACGAATGTCTCGGTGTCCACCGAATGGCTTCGATTCGTCTATGATGTCAAACAAGAAGTCCTTCTCCTTTCATCACCGTAAAACCCTGGTGTTCAATTGTAGAACAAACTTCGTTGGTGCAGCAAGATCACGTAAGCATATAAGAATGATAACTCAGATCTTTGCAAACTCTAAGGATGTGTTTATGCTTTGTAAACATTAGAAAACATATGCAAACAAGTTTATGGTTCGTATACTATTTTCCACAATGCACACTGATGAAACTCTGATGAAACCACACTTTAAATAACAATTAAGTGTCGCCTCAAAAAACGTGTCATTCGAACGATAATGCCACGTCGTTCGCGCGACATAGGCATCTTGTTCGAGCAAGATCCTTATGTCGTTTGAACGAGCTGACATGTTAGTTTGACTTTTTGACTTTTAGTTCAAAATGTCTCTTTTAAAGGAGATCCAAATAAGTCAAACTCTATTTCGAGTATATCAGAATAAAACGTAGTGTAAACAATTAAAACACTTTTAAAAACATTTTTCTTTATAAAAATACATCCTTATCTTTTATAAAAATAATTTCGAGCACCATTAATTATACGCATTCATACCTGAGTGATCTCAGAATGCAATTAACTTGAAGACGAGTAAACTTGCACCAATTAAACATCGACATGATTTAATTCTTTGAAGCTTTGCAGCAACATCTTCAATTTTCTTCAATACGTCATAGACCAAGTGGGATCGTGATAAAATAAAAATCTCCCTATGACATATTACAAACAAGTTTTGTTCACATAATTAAGTCAAAACAATACAGGGATTCAATTGGACATTTATGTCCTTACACCACCCCCTCTGATCCTCTCAGCAAGTGGGACGGAGAAGAGCGTGTGTCTTCAACGTCGAGAGGATCTTGGTCCCGCGCATCCCTCTCGGGAGCGCTTCGACCGACGTCGGTGATGAGGTGAAAAATGTAGAGAGATGGAGTCACCAATCTAGTTTACTCAAAACAGACAAAAGAAAAGGGAGCCGTCCCGAAAAACAGCATCCAAAGACATAATGATACATACGAAACCAAAAAAAGATTCGAAAAGGGTCCAGAGGCTAAGTTATGAAATGGGAAGGTGTTAGGCACCCATTCCGCCCTTACGGTCTCTCATGGGTTATTGCTATTTTCCTTTATTTCCCCGTGATATGTGTGCATGTGTATATATAGTGGAGATAAGAATCATCGACTTGTATCATGGAAGAGATAAAGCAAGTCATCCATAGGAATGTTCTTATAAGTAACATTAGGAAGATAGGATTTACGCGATTATCCTAGCATTGATCGTTATAACGGAACGATGACACAGATGGAATAATACGCCACTAAGCACAAATATACATATATATAATCTAAGAGAGTTAAGTTTAAAGAATATAGAAAAAAATAGGAAAAAGTAGAAAAAGGACTCTAGTCTCGAGTTTTACCAAGAGACACCTACATAGCCTATAGACGCATCAAAGTCCATGTAGTTCATATGAAAAATGAGGGGTGGGGTTTATCCCATAAATCCAACTGGGGACTTCTCTTATATGTGTGTGTGTGTGTAAAAAAAGTGTTTTAGTTGTGAGAAAAGTGTGAGAATTCCCGTTTGGAATATGAGCAAACTCTCTTTTTCTTATTTTTGAGTTTTATTTATATGAAAATAATAGATGGGCAATAATATTAGATAAAGAGTATATTAGGATATGTGAGATGAGAGAATAAAAGTACTAAGTAATAAAACAAATTAATGCGAATTTATGAGAATTTAAAGAGAGAGTTGACAAAATTGGACCTTCTTAAAGATCTTGAGCTTGATCTTGGATATTAGAGAGCAGCCCTTGGACTTGGGGTGATGATGGAGGGTACTTAATTCACCAAGTTTGATGAAAAAGGTGATAAAAGGTGAAGGCTGGAAAGGGATTTGGATGTAAAAATCACGCTGTCTTCGAGAGGCGTTTTATGAGCTTGCTGAGAGTGATGGATTTAAGATATTCTCCCCTTTGAAAGGGGGTTAAGCCCTACTTTTTGTAGGCCCAGGGAATTTCTGATCGGCATAGCTCTGGTCTTGCCAATTGGCAGGTGTGTTTAGGCACACTGCCGATAGGCAAGGTTTGGAACCTGCCGTTTGGTAGTCTCTTTCAGGTTCCTTCGAAAAATAGTCCGTAAAGCACAAACCATTGATCCGAATCACGCACGGGGCAAACTATTGGAAAGGTAATTTAGAGACCTTAGAAAGTATTTTAGGATTCTCCTAGGTTTGGGAGTTGACTTTGGGTCAAATGTGGCTCGAAAGCATTTGTTGGTCCTTTGGACGTGGAATCATCGGACGTAAACGGATCGTTCGTTCGCATGGTAAGTCAGAATTGCACACAGGGTGGACTGTTGGAATGGTTAAGAGATGTAATTCGATATTCCAAAGAGCTTGAATCAGTTTGGGGGGTTGACTTTGGTCAACCGGAGCCTGGAAGCGTTTAGTGACCTTTTAGAGTAGATCGTTCGTCCGTACCGTAAGTCTGAATCGCGAACGGGGCAGACCGTTAGAAATGGGTTTTAGTGCCCTTTGAAGATTCATTCAGTCTCGGTCGAACGGAAGAGTTGAATTTGGTCAAACAGAGCCTGAGAGTGTCCGGTGACCTCTTAATCAAGTGTCGGGAGAAAATGGGTCGTTCGTCTGCACCGTAAGTCATAATTGTGCATGTGATGGACCGTTGGAAAGGGGATTTAGTGACCTTTTAAGATTCATTTAGTATCGATCAAGCTGAAGAGTTTGACTTTTGGTTAAACGGAGCCTGGGAGTGCCCGATGGCCTTCAGGTCAGTACCCGGGGTATGCCTTAGGTTTGTAGCAATAAGGGGAGGTGCTAGGGAACCTATAGAGAGGTTAGAGGGTGTTAGAATAGGGTATATACAAAGCCCCATGATGGGTGAGTTTAGAACAAATGATAGTCGTCGAATTAGACACCACATGATGCCTTTGAAAGAAGATGACTAATTCAGAGGGTCGAGGCCGATTTTGAGGACCTGGGGATGAGGATGACCGATTCTATGGGTCGAAGACAATTCTGAGGTTTTAAGGATGAGGGTGATCAATTCTGTGGGTCGAAGCCAATTCTGAGGGCTTAAAGATGAGGGCGACCGATTCTGCGGGTCGAAGCTAATTCTGAGGGCTTAAAGATGAGGGTGATCGATTTTGCGGGTCAAAGCCAATTCGGAGGGCTTGAAGATGAGGGTAACCGATTCTACAGGTCGAAACTAATTCGGAGGGGTTAAAGATGAGGGTGACCGATTTGCGGGTCAAAGCCAATTCAGAGGTCTTGAAGATGAGGGTGATCGATTCTATGAGTCGAAGACAATTCTGAGGGCTTGAAGATGAGGGTGATCGATTCTGTGGATCAAAGCCAATTCTGAGGGCTTGAATTGTGATGACCAATTCTGCGGGTCCAAGCTTATTCTGAGGGCTTAAGTTGGGATGACTAATTCTGCGGGTCGAAGCCAATTATGTGGTCTTAAGTTGAGATGACCAATTTTGTGAGTCGAAGCCAATTCTGAGGGCTTAAGTTGTGATGACCAATTTTGTGGGTCGAAGACAATTCTAAGGCTTAAGTTGTGGTGACCAATTCTGTGGGTCGAAGCCAATTCTGCGGGCTTAAGTTGAGATGATCAATTCTGCGGGTCGAAGCCAATTCTGAGGGCTTAAGTTGTGATGACCAATTCTGCGGGTCGAAGCCAATTCTATGGGCTTAAGTTGAGGTGACCAATTCTACAGGTCGAAGCCAATTCTGAGGGCTTAAGTTATGATGTTCTCAAGGAACTCTGTCGAAAAAAATACCTCGTGATTTTTATTTGAGATGGGAAGCTGAATGTTGGGGAAATCCTCATATCTTTTGGAGACTTTACCGGGGGAACAACCAATTTGATGTTGTAGATTCCACTGGGGAAGCGATTTGGTGGTCCATGCTTTGCTCGGGGAGACCTGAGAACTTTGGGGAATTTAGGATACTTTAGAGGTCCTCCTGGGACATTGTCGAGAGGCGATTCACTTGGCTTTTGAGAGTTCCACTGGGGAAATAGGGGGTTCCGCTTGAGGGAGTGCAAAATTTTCTTGGTGAAAATGTTCTAAATCCTTTCCAGGACTTTTAGTAATTTTCTGAGAATTTTTAAGGGTTTTCTCGTATTTTCTGGGAATTTTTGTACAAAAATTAAGGGAGGTGCCGATCGGCATGGTGTAGAGGGTGTCATTCGGCAGTGGGACGAACTTTTGGAATGTCTCGAAAAGGTAAAGGGTTAGTGCCAATCGGTGGTCTTGAGTCAATGCCGATCGGCATGACCCTTGGCATCCTATAAAAAAGGGGCCGGTTCCCCTCATTTTTCACAGCTTCTTGCCTTCTCTCTTTCTGCGATTTTCTTCTGCGAATCATTCTAACATTCCGTAGTCTAAAAAATGGTTGCTTTTGTGAGCATTGCAGTACATCGAGAGTGGTTGGCTGTTGATGATTGG
Organism: Sambucus nigra; assembly: GCA_949130495.1. Lineage (NCBI taxonomy): Eukaryota > Viridiplantae > Streptophyta > Magnoliopsida > Dipsacales > Adoxaceae > Sambucus > Sambucus nigra. The sequence continues at coordinate 545,531,215 of OX422215.1, forward strand.
GATAACGTGGAATAGAGGGCCAGTGCGCCTCTTACTTTGGGGAGCGAGAACTCTTTTGATGCTTTTGAGTCGGGTGCGGATGAGCGGACCTTGCTGCGGGAGCCATCGTGTCATCGATCTTCGAGGGTGGTTAACCCTGGTGATTATGTAAGTAAAATGACCTTTGGCATTCCTTTTTTTGTGGTTTTCCTTTTTTCTTGAATTTTGACAAGGTTTTTTCTTTTGACAGTTTGATGTTTCTTTGTCGACTATGCGTGCTCGCGGGACGATGGGGATTAAGGATGTCTTGGATCATATTCCCCCTGTGATGCATTGGGTGGTATCATCAGCAGGGTTTGGTAGGTTGGCGTCTGTGCTGGATGAGACGCCTCGTTCGACGGCGGTCTTATGCACTCTGGGGGAGAGGTGGTGGGACACTACCCATACATTTCATTTCGGCTTTGGGGAGATGACTTTGACTCCCATATACGTGCAGCAGCTACTGGGGCTGGATTGTGATGAAGAGCAGATAGAGGTGGATCTCTCTTTATGGTAGAGGTCGGAGGCGGTGTGGGCGGTGTTCAGTGACGTGGGGAGGATAGTGTCTAGGGACTCCATCCGTCAGTCGCTGCTGAGGGATGTTTTGCTGGGCAGGGTGATTGATGTGGAGGATGGGATACAGGTGAGGCAGATGGCCCAGTTGTTTATTTTACTGGTGATGGGGGATTTCTGGTGGCGTCGAGCGGCGACGTCATCCACTTATGTTTTTTTACCATACTTGAGGATGTTTTCGAACATCCCTCTCTATGATTGGGGGAGCCTGACTTTGGCGACCCTTTATTTTTCTTTGGATGCATTCAGTCGGTGTTGCTGGCAGTCTTTCACTGGAGCCACATATCTTCTTGAGGTATTCTTTAATTTGCGCATTTTCCTTTCATGCATTCACATTTTCCTTATGCGTCTCTTTTTTATTGCTGATTTTTATCTTTGGCAAATGTGGTTCTATGAGGTGATTGGGTGTAATACCCAGCTGATCGCTCTGAAGGATGAGATCGTTGGGGACTTTTGTCGGTTGTATCGATTGCAGAAGTCCAATCGAAAGTCGATGAGGTCTCCCTCTCTGGAGGTGGTGCGTCAGGTCTTGAATGGCCTGACCAGTTATAGGGTAAGACTTTTCCTTCTTCAATCCCGGTCTTTGTGTGATCTGACTCTATACTTGACTCATATTTGCTGGGGATTTTTCAGGTGACTTTTTACCCTTAGGGGACGACGGTTCAGGATACGGGATTGACTGGGATGAATACGCAGATGAGGCAATTGCTGGCACATGAGTTTGATCACTCTTGGTATCTCGGGGAGAGGGTGGTTCAAAAGATTTCCGAGGAGGTGGTGGTGCCACCTGCGAGGCCCCCTATGTCTATGAGGCGGGAGGGGCTGTTTCCAGAGTATGTGAGGATCACAGCGATGATTGGCGAGTCCTATCTTTTGTACGCTGATACGCCTGTGCTGTACGATTTTATGGATTTCGTGACGGGCTGGCTGATGGCGCCCAATAAATATGATGCACTGCCCTTCCCTCCTGCGGGTTCGAGTCGGCCAGTGGGTTCCCCCACAGTGATGGCGGTGATTTCGGAGGTCCCTTTTTTGCGGCTGCATACCCCTTCATACAACATTCAACTGGATGATGGAGGGATGGTGCCTATGTTGCATCGTCCTCATGCGATGGATCCGGAGGAGTTGGGCTTGACAGAGGAGGTCCTTCGTCCTGAGGTATACCTTTCTGTTTTTTCCTTCTTTCCTTTCTGGTTTCTTTTGATCCTTTCTGCTTGATACTGATTTTTCCCTTTCTTGCAGTAAGTCCGGGTGTCCACCACTTGGCTGAGGGACATTAGAGACTAGATATCTTCGTCCACTACCCATATTCGGGACGCGATTCCTGTTCCTTCTTTCTTGGTGCCTTCTGCCTCATCCGGGGAGGAGTCTGGTTCAGGTAGTGGTGGTACATCATCTCACCGCAGGGGAAAGAGAGCGCATTGCAGGGGTGGGAGTTCTGAGAGAGAGAGAGAATGTGGGTTCGGGCTAAGTCCCGTTGTTTTTGCATTTCTTTATTTCCTGCAAGGTTGATGTAACACAGAAAAATATCTATGCAATGCAATGGAGTTTTTTTTTTATTTTCTATTAATGATGAATGAATGAATGCATGCACGTGCGCTTTTTACTTTGCTGCTGAGATCGTAAAAAGAAATATTTTTGGAAGTTTTGAAGGAAAGTTTCATTCACAACGAGGAATTATATAAAGATGAAAAAGGGAATTTGAAATTCTGTTTGAGAATATCAATTTATTTTTATTGGGTTTTCTGATTTTGACAAAAGAGGAAAAAGGAAAATTTCTAAAAACAGGGGGTTGCCGATCGGCAAGCACCTTGTCCTACCTATCGGCAGGTCAGTCCAGTCCCATCATTTTAAAGCTTTGATTTGTACCCTCTTCAGCCTTTGGTACCTTGTGGGGCTGGGTTTCCTCCAATTTCTATAGGGGTTACGTTTTTTTTTGGGTTTTCAAGTATAAAAAGGGGTAAGGGTGGAGTGTTTTCATCACACCTTTATATTCTATCTTTCTTATTCTGTGAGATGGCTCTCCCTGGTAGTGTTGAGTTCGCCAACTAACTCGAGACTTTGGAGGCAATGTGCTCCTATAATGTCGACTACGATGCTTTCAACATGCGTCGAGTTTCTTTATGGCGTAATCGGCCTATAGAATGGAACATGCTTATGGCGGCAGTACAAGTTTGGTACCCCAAAGACCATGTATTCCGCTTTGGCTTGGAAGAAGTCTGTCCGACTTATGAAGAATTTTCTTCCCTGTTGGGAGTAAATCTTATTGTGGCGGCTGTTATGCTTGAGTTTTCTCAGTCTCCTCAGGAGTTATTGGTTGGACTTCTCCGTGTCTCGTCCTCGGCGAGTAGATCCTTAGTTACTGGAGGAACGATTTCTCTTCCGGCGATGTTGCGGTCCATGCATTTGCAGGAGGTTAGTGATGCTGGATATGCCGGAGCCATCATTCTGGGCTTGGTTTCGAAATTGCTGCTGGTGGACCCACAACTTGTAGGTATTATTTTATGGATGTCCTATTGTCGCAATGCTACGGCGGTGATACCAGCGGAGACTCTGAATGGCCTGGATGCATGGCGAGAAGGTCGTTCTGACTTTCTGAGGGGTTACCCTGTGATGCTGTTCATGTGGTTGTCTGAAAGATTTTACCTGGCAACTCCTCCGGAATATCTTCTGTTGGTTGTTCCCAACTTCTTTTCGTGCTATTTTATCAGCGTTGGCCTGGATATTAAGAGTTAGGAGAACTGGTTTGTAGAGCATGGGGCTCTAAATCTGTACTGGTTAGTGCCTTGGTGGGGACAGTTACTCCCTGATGATGCTGGAAACAGCACCACCCTTCAAGGTGTTTGTGAGCTCAATTTAATGTTAACAATGGCAACATAAGGGTATATACACATATAGTAGAAGGAGGTGAGGAGAAGAGGCATCAACACCAAAATATAAGTGGTTCAGCCAATCAGGCCTACGTCCACTGTGTAAGTGTATGATGTGTATCACTGTATGAGGGCTCTAATGGCCATAGATACAATCTCTCAAGATTTTTCTCTCTACTGTGTATTTAGACATAGTTTCAGTTAGGGTTATATATCTGGATCCTTTGCAAGGTAGAGGATGACCTCTATATATAGTACCTGGGGGGTGTAATATACCCCCCATGCATGCAATGAGCATGTGTGTGTTGATCCAGCCAATCTGAAGAAGACATATGTCACTGTCACATGTAGAGAATGATGATGAAATATTCCCCCCACGTGCGGGGAATGATTTGTTATAACTGATTTATGCCCACGTGTCCTTATCCACATGTCAATAAGTGCTCGTCCATCTTGCTTGGTCATGACCTCGGCCTGGGAGAAGCCGAGGTTGATAAAGTCTAGCTGCTCATTCAGTTCGAGATGGGCTATGAAGGTCTCAGCTTAAGCGGAGCCGAGGTTAGGACTTAGGGTTGGCCTAGGCCGAGGTTGAGATGGCATGTGCCTGGAACGTTGACTGATTTACTGATGAGCTTAACCTTGGTAGAAGTATGGCTTCCCGCGACCTCGGCCAACCCCTGGACCAGGTTATCATCCCCAGGTGTACTGAAGTGCTGCTGACCCTTATGATACGTGCAGTGTCCCCTTGGTGAGGTGGGTGGTAGTGTCGGCCGGGGCCGACCTTGCTATGTCCGAGAGCTGTTGTCACGGACCCAAGGCATTTCCAACCTCGGTAATATCTTGGCCGAGGCTGGTGTCTCTGAGCCGAGGTGACACTTGGGGCATATCAATCACCCCCCAGCCCTTAGTTACATGTGAGAGCAGGTGACTGTGGGATCTCTATATCTCCGAGGTCTTTCTCCTATGCTCTAATGTTCATTTGACACTTGTCCATTGCTGAAGCGTGGCTTGCCTGGCAAGCATGTGTTGTCAGCCGTCCTTTGGGGCTCCCAAGGCAATGATGGGCCTTGGGAAACATGCCTCCATATTTAAGGGTTAAAACCCCCATTTTTCCCTCCTTCCTCATTTCTCTTTCATGGCACGATTTGTTTATGTAGCAGTTTCTCTCTCTAGAAAGCTTTGGTTCGAAGTCTTTGGTGGTGATTCCTCGCGTCTTCTTCATTCTTCCTTACCATTCCATCCTCTGGTATCCTCTTCCATTCCTTTTCCTTCATTTTCCCTGCTTTTCCCCTTACTTTTGTGTTTTTCGACGAGTTTTGGAGTTTTTCGGCGAGATCTCCATACTTTCAGGCGAACTTTTTATGCTCTAGGTTTGGTAGTTTGATCCTTAAACTGCTTTATTTCATTAGCCAATCTTGTTTATCGTTTAGAAGCTCCATAAGTGTAGGGTCTGCCTCTGATGCTCAGACCCCTCTACCAACTTTTTGAGTAGTTCCCTTCTCTCAGAGATAAGACTTTAGAGAAAATTAGGCAAATAGAAAGAGCTCAGGAGGAGGCTCGTAGGTCACAGGAATTCCCTCTCAGACCTATCTTTCCACCACCCCTGAAGGTGATATACCCTGATCCATTGGAACCATTTAGCCAAGCCGAGGTCCCTGCTGAACCCTTACCGATGTATGAGTCTGATTCTTCCACCTCAGACCCTATGTCTGTGGATTCCTTCCAAGAGGCCATGGACTTCACAACTCGGCAAGATCAGGCTCCTGATCAACCCGAAGTCTCTAGTCGGGCCTCGTCCCATAAAAATTCAAGCACCTCGTCCTCTTCCTCAGAGGTTGAGACTGTTGAGCCGAGTGTGGATTTTCCACCCATACTTGATGCCATTCCCCTGTCGGCCGTGACCGGGGCTGAGTTCGCTCAGAGGTTACCAAGTAATCCATCAACGTCTACTCAGGCCGACGTTGAGTTAGACAATGATGATGATGATGACGTTGAAAGTGATATCGACGTCTCTGAGGTGGTCGAGATCGAGAGTACCGTTAATGAGGTAGACCTTCTTTGCTTCAGATATATGTACTCCATCAGCCCCTCCATAAAGCTTAGGAGACCCTCTGAGGGAAGAGAGGGCTTAACACGGCCGAGATGGTGAGATCTGCTTGTACAAGCAGATGTTCAAGTTAGGGTTTCGTTTGCCCATCCATCCCATTATTAGGTCCATCCTAGCCTACATCAATTTGCCCCCTTCCCAATTGTCCCCTAATGCTTAGAGGGTCATAATTGGGGCCATAGTCCTATGAAGGGCTGTTCACCACTCGGACCTTCCAGTCCAGGTCTTTGCTGGTTGTTATAGCCCTTCCTTTGCCAAAAATCATCCGAGCTACTATCATTTTGTAGCTCGGAAGCCTGAGGAAAAGATGCTCCAGATAACTCAGACTTCCAACCACAACTGGAAGTCTCGATATTTTTTTGCTTCAGGGCCATGGGAATTTGGTCCATGTGTTCCCTCTTCCCTGCTAGAGCCGAGGATGCCCATAAGATGGGGTAAGGTCACAATATCTGCCAAGGCCGACCCTGGTCTGAGCCTGTAGAACCTTCAAAAGGTGAAAGACCTTTAAGATCAGGGGATGCATGGTCTGCTCATTAAATTCGAACACTTGATGATCCCCCACTACCTCTCTGAGACTGGTTTAGGGGGAAGTCCTCTTATCGAGCTTGGTAAGCATTTTTTATTCCAAGTTGAACCTCTGAGTTTATGCATGTCTGATCCTCTAACTCAGAACTTTCAATTTTGCAGAGCGTCCGAAGGATATCTCAGATGAGCTTTTGGAAATGGCTGCACTGAGTTTAACAAAGCTTGCTAAGAAGGCAGGTCTTAATGCTCCTCCTCCAGCTCCCTCAACCTCGAAGGCTCAGGCCATAAAAAAGAGAGGTGCTACTGACCCTGCCCCTGAAGATCAGAGGCAGAAGAAAAAAGGTGGGGATTCTGCCATCCCAATCTTCTCTACTAATGCTATGGCTTCTCGTATGGAGCAACTAAAAATCAACGACAGTATTATAGGCCACAGTCTACAGGCACTAGGTGCCATCGGCTCTGCCATGACCGAGGCTGATAAACGCTTTTATCGATCAATGGACACACGTCTTCTGGTTGAATTCGGCCTCCACAGGTCTATTCAGGTAAGGCCTCAGATTTTTGTATTATCCTCAGTGTAGTCTCCGATTTGGCTTTTGACTCACATACACGATCACATAATTTGCAGGGCCTAGCCGCTATGCATCATCTCTCCAACTGGACTCTGAGGAAGTTACCCCTTATCCAGATGGGTCAAGAGGCCGAGAAGGTGCATAGCACTCTGAATGCAGAAATAGACCTCCTGAAGTCTGAGCTTGTCAAGTCTGAGAAGAAGGTGAAGGGGCTGGAGAAAGAGATCTCCAAACTTAAAAAAGACTATGTTGCTGCCCTAAAGGAAAAGGATGACGTCCTTCAACAAAAGGTCAACTCTATAGTGAAGGCTGCTCTTGATGATGCCTCTGAGGGGATATTGGCCGATTACAAAGTTTCGGACGAGTTTATGAGTTTTGTCTTCGAATACCTTGAAAGAGGTATTAAAGCTACTATCAAATGGGCGGATGTCAAGGAGAAGGAGGCTGGAAGTTTAAAGGCCTCTGATTTCATAGGCCTCGGATTTGCTAACCCTCAGCTTGCCCATGCCCTTCAAGAGGTTGAAGAGGAGGTTGTTGTGCCTGCAGAGACTACCACACTGGATTGTACGGAGATTGAAGGGGCTGACCTTAGGGAAGACATTACCGAGGTGACCAAGGTCGTCCAACAGGACCAGGCCGAAGACACCAGCATTCTCCTCTCTAACCCTTAGGTTCAATTGTGAAACTTTATCTTGTAACCCCTGACTGTTTGTAATCTCTAAGGAACATCATAAACTCATATTTTTTGGAATTTCATAATTGTATGACAACCTCTGAGGAGGATTTTCACCACTTATTTTATTGTGAATGTTTCTTTGCCATGTGATGTTTTGGTTCTGAAGTCTTGGTGCAATGATGTCTGCTTGAACTAAATTAGTAGCCTTATCTCAGACCTTGTCACCACTTAATGTTGTAAGGGTCTGTGGCCATCACCTAAGATGTTACCCTCATAATTAATCTCACCAAATTAATGATGTTAAGGGTCTGAGGTCATCCAATTATGGTGTCTGACCTCAAACCTTATCACCATTTAATGATGTTGTGAGGGTCTGAGGTCATCACTTAAGATGTTATCCTCGTAATTCTCATCAAATTAATGATGTTAAGGGTCTGAGGTCATCTAACTATGGTGTCTGACCTCAGACCTTGTCACCATTTAATGATGTTGTAAGGGTCTGAGGTCATCACTTAAGATGTTACCCTCATAATTCATCTCACCAAATTAATGATGTTAAGGGTCTGAGGTCATCCAATCATGGTGTCTGACCTCAGACCTTGTCACCACTTAATGATGTTTTAAGGGTCTGAGGTCATCACTTAAGATGTTATCCCCATATTTCTCACTAAATTAATGATGTTAAGGGTCTGAGGTAATCCAATTATGCTGTCTAACCTCAGACCTTGTCACCACTTAATGATGTTGTAAGGGTCTGAGGTCATAAAGGAGGGTGTCTGACCTCAGACCTTGTCACCACTGAGTGATGTTATAAGGGTCTGAGGTCATCACTTAAGATGTTATACCCATATTTCTCACCAAATTAATGATGTTAAGGGTCTGAGGTCATCCAATTATGGTGTATGACCTCCGACCTTGTCACCACTTAATGATGTTGTAAGGGTCTGAGGTCATCACTTAAGATGTTATCCCCATATTTCTCACCAAATTAATGACGTTAAGGGTCTGAGGTCATCTAACTATGGTGTCTGACCTCAGACCTTGTCACCACTTAATGATGTTGTAAGGGTCTGAGGTCATCACTTAAGATGTTATCCCCATATTTCTCACCAAATTAATGATGTTAAGGGTCTGAGGTCATCTAACAATGGTGTCTAACCTCAGACCTTGTCACCATTTAATGATGTTGTAAGGGTCTGAGGTCATCACTTAAGATGTTATCCCCATATTTCTCACCAAATTAATGATGTTAAGGGTCTGAGGTCATCCAATTATGGTGTCTGACCTCAAACCTTGTCACCACTTAATGATGTTGTAAGGGTCTGAGGTCATCACTTAAGATGTTATCCCCATATTTCTCACCAAATTAATGATGTTAAGGGTCTGAGGTCATCCAATTATGGTGTCTGACCTCAGACCTTGTCACCACTTAATGATGTTGTAAGAATTGAGGTCATCAAGGAGGGTGTCTGACCTCAGACCTTGTCACCACTGAGTGATGTTATAAGGGTCTGAGGTCATCACCTAAGATGTTATCCTCATAATTTCTGACATTAAAGCACAATGAAGCAAAAACCGTATTGGAAACTGATCTTTTATTAATAACCTCTTCATAATAAGATGGTACGTTTACATAAACTCTTTGCAACATCATATGTAATACTTCTTTAGGTGATCAACATTCCATGGGTTAGCGAAAGGTTACCCTTCTAGGTTTTCTAGCCTTTAGGTACCAGGCACAACCTCTTCTGTCACTTTGTAGGGACCATGCCAGTTTGGGTGGAGCTTGTTTGTTTTCTATAAGGTCTTCTTCAGTACTAGGTCTCCTACGACGATGGGTCTTGACTTCACCCTCTGATTGTAGAATTTTGCTACTTTCTGTTAGTAAGCTGCTTGTCTGATCTCTGCGTCTTCTCTTTTTCTTTAATCAGATCTAGGTTTAGTCTCCTCTTTTCCCCATTTTTATCAGGGTCATAGGTCTGAACCCTATGAGTTGGGAGCCCAACTTCTGTTGGTATGACGACCTCTGAGCCATGTGCTAGCATGAATAGGGTTTCTCCTATTGGTGTCCTTGCCGTGGTTCTGTAGGCCCATAACACATCGTAGACCTCTTCTGTCCATCTTCCCTTCACTTCTTCTAACCTCTTCTTAATTCCATCGAGGATTGTTCTGTTTGTGACCTCGGTTTGACCGTATGCCTGAGGTCGGCCAGGAGATGAGAAGAACTGCTTTATCCCAACTCTTACGCAATACTTCTCTAAAGAGGAGTTCTTGAACTGGGTCCCATTGTCTGAGATGAGAGTGTTTGGGAGACCGTGTCTGCATATGATGTTCCTCCAAATAAATTGGAAGGTCTTCTGTTCTGTGATCGTTATCATGGGCTCTGCCTCCACCCACTTTGAGAAGTAGTCAATGGCAACTATCAGAAACCGATAATTATTGGTAGCTCTTGGTAGGGGTCCTACTAAGTCAATCCCCCATACTGAAAATGGCCATGGAGAGGTGATTAACGTCATAGGTTAATGAGGTTGGTGAGGAATAGTGGAGATTCTCTGACATTTATCGCACCTCTTCACGTAAGCTGCAGCATCTTTGGCCAAGGCTAGCCATCAATATCAATGTGTAATTATCCTCTTGGCCAAGGGTCTTCCTCCTATGTGACTGGATCAAGAACCCTCATGAACTTCCTATAGGACCCGAAGAACTTCGGTGGGATGAACGCATCTAAGGAGAGGAAACAGGAATCCCTTCTTGTACAGGACATCTCCTATTATGGAGAACTTGGCAGCCCTATACCTTAACTTCTTCCTCTCTATTTTGGATTTCGGTAGCTCCCCCTCTTTGATATATTTGACGAGGGGATCCATCCATGACTCTTCTAGGTTCAAATTGAGACAAGGGTTGCATACCTCCTCCTCCTCAATGGTCTTTTTTGCTAAGACCTCGACAATAACTGTTCTCCTGATGTCTGTCTTCGTTGCCAAGGCCAATCTAGCCAAAGCGTCTGCGTGGCTGTTACTTTGTCGAGGTACTCTCTTCAGTTTCATCTTTTCGAAATATTCTAACATCGTTCTCACCCTCTCCAGATACTTGGCTATCCTTTCATCTTTAGCCTCATAGACTCCCAATACTTGATTGACAACCAACCTTGAGTCGCTATGAAGTAGGAGTCGTCTTACACCCATAATCTTTGCCAACGAGAGACCTGCTATCATAGCTTCATATTTCGACTCGTTGTTAGATTCCTTAAAGTTGAACCTCAAAGCGTATTCGATGTTGGCACCATCTGGAGCTAAAAGTATCTACCCTGCGCCGCTTCCACTGTCGCAGGAAGAACCATCAACGAAGAGGTTCCAAATGTCTGTATCCGTTGAGAAGGCCCCTTCTGACATGATTCCTTTCTGGAAGAGGTATCAATCCTCCTCGTTCTTCGCTACTTTATTCCTGATATTTTTGAACGCGACCTCTTCCTGATCTCGGAAGATGTTCGGTGCCGTCTCTTCCTGCTCTCGGACGACACTGCTGTTTGACCCTTCAGCACCCTCTAGGTCATTCTTTGCCTCGACTTCTTCCCAAGTGAACTCAGCAACAAAGTCTGCGAGGGCCTGCCACTTAATGGTTGTCCTAGGTTGGTAGGTAAGGTCATACTCGCCCAACTCAATGGCCCAAGTCATCAACCTTCCAGATTTTTTCAGTTTATGCAGGACCTGTCTTAGTGGGGAATCGGTGAGGACTACCACGGAATGGGCTTGGAAGTAGGGCTTCATCTTCCTCGAAGCATGTATCAGGGCGTATGCTAACTTTTTCATATAAGGGTAATTTTGTTCAGACCCTTGAAGGGCTTTACTGTTGAAATATACAGGCCTTTGGATTCCAACATCTTATCGTACGATAGTTGCACTGATGGCCGATTCAGAGACTCCTAGATACACATATAATTTATCTCCTACTATGGGTCGAGATAATAGCAAGGGAGACCCAAGGTAAGACTTGAGTTGGTTGAATGCTTCTTCGCACTCTTCCTCCCACTGGAAGGCCTTTCTAAGCACTTTAAAGAACGGGAGACACTTGTCCGTTGCCCTGGAAACAAATCTGTTAAGCGCAGCCACTCTCCCCGTGAGTCTTTGGATGTCTTTGATACTCCTCGGCGTCTTCATATCAAGCAAAGCCTTGATTTTCTCAGGGTTTTCTTCAATTCCTCTTTGATTGACGATGAATCCCAGAAACTTCCCAACTCCTACACCGAAGACACACTTCGCTGGGTTGAGCTTCATCCTGTATAAGTCCATAGTATCAAAGGTCTTTTCAAGGTCTGCCACATGAGTGCATGCGCTTAAGCTCTTCGTCAGCATATCGTCTACATACACGTCTATAGTCTTGCCTATTTGAACTTCGAACATCTTATTCACAAGACGTTGGTATGTTTCCCCTGCATTTTTTAGACCGAAGGGCATCACTTTGTAACAGTACGTCCCTTTGTCGGTAATGAAGGTTGTCTTCTCCGAGTCTTCTACATCCATGAAGATATGATTGTAGCCTGAATACGCGTCCATGAAGCTCATGAGCTCACGACCTGCAGTAGCATCTACCATATGATCTATCCGAGGTAAGGGGTAGCTATCTTTTGGGCAAGATCTGTTTAGGTCAGTGAAATCAACGAACATCCTCCACCTCCCATTGGATTAGGGTACGATGACTGCATTCGATAGCCACTCCGGATATATGACTTCTCTTATAAACTCAGCCTCTTCTAGTTTTTTAACCTCTTCTCGGATGACGTCGTACTTCTCCCTGGAGTAAACTCTTCGTCTTTGCTTGATTGGCCTGGCATCTTTGGTCACGTTGAGCTTGTGACTCATAACCTCAGGGTTGAGGCCGGGCATGTTCGCGTGACTCCAAGCGAAGACACTCTGCCTCTTCCTCAGGAAGTTTATCAGCTCTTCCTTAATTTCTGTATTTAGGGCTTTGCCGACCTGGATGGTTTTTTCGGCTCGTCCTCATTGAGGACGATGGATTCTACCTCTTCCGCGGCCTCTCCCTTCTTTAGCTTTATTTCATCTCTTAGGTCCAATGTATCAATGATATAGGTTGTGGTTGCTCTCTTATAGGCCTCTCTCTCTTCGGCCGAGTTGAAGTAACATTCTCGTGTTATGGTCTGGTCGCCTTGCACTTCCCCTACCCTATAGGGGGTCGGGAATTTTAGCATCTGGTGGACCATCGACGGCACAACTTCAAACTCCTTAAGGGCCACTCTTCCTATGATGAGGTTATAGGCCGAGAAGACGTTTTCGTCCATCACGAAAAAATTTATCTTTCGGGTCAGCCTCTTAGGCCACTCGTCACCCATCCATACGTCCATCTCATACATGCCCAATAGGTGGACCTTTTCACCGTTGAAGCCCATTAAAGGATGATGATAGGGTACCAGCCTAGCTCTGCTAAGACCTAGGCTCTTGAAACATGGCCAAAACATCACGTCTGCCGAAATCCCCCCATCCACAAGGATCCTCTGCACCTCGCATCCATGCACCCTTGTTGTTATTACCAAAGGGTCATCATGCGGGGCTAAGATACCTTTGAAGTCGAGCCTGGAGAAACCAACTATAAGAATGTCCATGTCCACCTTCTTTCTCTTCTGTGCTGTGTCAAAAGACGTTAGATTTAAAACTTCAAGTTTGGTCATTGACTTGGCCTCTGCCACATGAGCTTTCCTATCTGCCACTTCGGAGCCACCTCCCGCAAGTCCTCCGCATATGGTGTCAACACCAAAGGAGATCATGCCAACCCTCTTCACCGGGGTGTTGTCATCTTTTGGCGAAAGGTCCGGATCGTCTTCATCATCATCTTCAGAGTCATTGCCTCTTCTAGCTGGGGCATCGTCACGGAATCTGTCGTTTCTCCTCTTCTTAGGGTCATCTCTTCCCCTTTTAGGAGCTTTTCCATCAACATATTTCCTCAGCTTTCTGGATTTTAACATCTTCTCAATCTCGTCCTTCAAGGCGAAGCATCTATCTGTAACATGGCCATGGTCTTGGTGGAACTCACATCATAAGTTTTTGTTCCTCTTATGCGGAGGGGCCTTCAGTTTCTCTGGCCTATCATTCTTGATCTCGTTGAGGATATGCTCACAACTCACGTTTAGAGGAGTATAGTGAGAGAACTTATCATCGGGTGACCTCTTCTTTCCATCTTTCTTTCTTTGGGACTTCCCGCTGCTACCACAGTTCTCATCCTCATACTTGGTGGCCATTGCCTCTTTGGCATTCATGACTTTTTTTGCAGTTTCCAGTAGCTCTGCCATAGACTTGGGAGGGTCTTCCGCGAGTTTCCACAACAACTTCCCTTTCTGAAGGCCTCCTATGAGGGCGGTCATTGCTATATTCTCTTCGTAATCTTTAACCTCAAGTTTCTTTTTGTTGAACCTGGAGATGTAGTCCCTTAGGCTCTCGTCCTTGCCTTGCTTGACATATAGTAGATGAGTGGTCTTCTTTTGAGGTCTTACCCCAAAGCAGAAGTTGTGAATGAATCGTTCGGCCAAGCCCTTGAAGTTCTCAATTGAATTCTTTGGGAGAGAAGCAAACCAGCTGTGCGCTGCTCCTGTCAAATTCCCAAAGAAGGCCCTACACCTCATCTCATCAGGTATTGAGTGGATGTTCGCTGCTGACTGATACATCTCAATGTGATGTACAGGATTAGTGCTACCGTCGAACTTGGGAGACACCACAGGTGGTTTGAACTTAGCAGGGGTCTGGAAACTCTCTATTTTAGCCACAAATGGAGAGCCTTCTGAGAAATCTCTTTGTAACGGGTCTCGGCTCTTAATGAGGTCTCCTATCTTCTCCTCAAGACGTTGGATAGAGTCATTCCATGGTCTTCTGTCGTCGGCCTGGCCCAGGTTATCCCCAGCCACCTCCAAGGGATGAACTGAGGGTTCCCCAGCCGCAGCACAACGTCTGTTGTTGACCTCTTCCTGATCTCTGCCTCTTCCCACACGAGGTCGGCCTTGGTGAGGCCGACCTTGACCGTCGCCTCTCTGCGAGCCAGCTGCACTTCTCGACCTTGATAACATGTGTCTTAGGTCATTTACTGGGCCCAATCTCTCAAAGGTTGACCCTCTGCTCAATCGATCAAAAGCTGATCCTCGTTGTTGGGCCTCTTCACTTCTTTGGTTGACATAACCTCGACTCTGCTGAAGAGGACATACCGTATTATTCGAAACCTCATACGGCTCCCAACATTCTTCCGGGGCCTCTTTCGCCTCGAGATTGTCATACCTGTCCTCCGGGAAAGGGTTCCCTTGCCTCCCCAGGCGTAAGCGCCTAGGGTCAGCAACGTCCCTCCTCCGCTGGGGCACAGGTTGGTCCTTTATCGGTTCCTGGGGTGGTCCCCTGGCATTCGGATGAGGCTGGACAGCCGCCGGAGTGATCATCTCTGGTGAAACTCCAGGTGGCCTCATCATAGTTTGGTTGAGCTGTGCAAACTACTACTGCATGGCTTGTTGCGTTGCAACCAAAGACCTCAAGGCTGCAGCTACCTCGGCCATTTCGGACTGAGGTGGTGCCTGGCTGGAACTAGGTCCTCCTCCACCAGGCGGTGGAAGAGGCGGTGGTAATTCTGGTGCCATGTGTTAACTAATAAAGAGCTTAAGTAGCAGGTGAGCTTAATACCTTAATGGACCTCTTTCAATGGTGAAGCAGCTCCACGCAAGGGGTGGTGCCTGGTTCACCACCAGAGTCTCCGATGAGGTTAAAATGAAGGTGAGGAAGAGACAACTTCTCTTCCCACAGACGGCGCCAAAATGATGATGCTGGAAACAGCACCATCCTTCAAGGTGTTTGTGAGCTCAATTTAATGTTAACAATGGCAACATAAGGGTATATACACATATAGTAGAAGGAGGTGAGGAGAAGAGGCATCAACGCCAAAATATAAGTGGTTCAGCCAATCAGGCCTACGTCCACTGTGTAAGTGTATGATGTGTATCACTGTATGAGGGCTCTAATGGCCATAGATATAATCTCTTAAGCTTTCTCTCTCGACTGTGTATTTAGATAGAGTTTCAGCTAGGGTTATATATCTGGATCCTTTACAAGGTAGAGGATGACCTCTATATATAGTACCTGGGGGGTGTAATATACCCCCCATGCATGCAATGAGCATGTGTGTGTTGATCCAGCCAATCTGAAGAAGACATCTGTCACTGTCACATGTAGAGAATGATGATGAAATATTCCCCCCACGAGCGGGGAATGATTTGTTATAACTAATTTATGCCCACGTGTCCTTATCCACATGTCAATAAGTGCTCGGCCATCTTGCTTAGTCATGACCTCGGCATGGGAGAAGCCTAGGTTGATAAAGTCTAGCTGCTCATTCAGTTCGAGATGGGCTATGAAGGTCTCAGCTTAAGCGGAGCCGATGTTAGGACTTAGGGTCAGCCTGGGCCGAGGTTGAGCTGGCATGTGCCTGGAACGTCGTCTGATTTACTGATGAGGTTAATCTTGGTAGAAGTATGGCTTCCCATGACCTCGGCTAACCCCTGGCCGAGGTTATCATCCCCAGGTGTATTGAAGTGCCTTATGATACATGCAGTGTCCCCTTGGTGAGGTGGGTGGTAGTGTCGGCCGGGGCCGACCTTGCTATGTCCGAGAGCTGTTGTCACGGACCCAAGGCATTTCCAACCTCGGCAATGTCTTGGTCGAGGCTGGTGTCTCTGAGCCGAGGTGACACTTGGGGCATATCACTGCCTATTCTGGAGCTGGGAGAATACTCGTATGTCCGGCTGATTGGTCTCAGACAGACCTCTTTCTATTTCCCTTGGCGGCTTCTATGCCAATTTGGCTGGGAGAAGATCGTGCCACCTCGAACACTGGATTTATTTTTGGTAGAAAATCTGACAGAGCATTTGGGCATGCGACTTGGCTCTTTGTGGGAGAGTCGGCGTCCGTCGTCCTGTCCCTCTCAGTCTGTTGGGAGAGTTTGGTGCATCCCTGGGGATTATATAAAGTGGTTGTGGAGAAGATTAGTTAGCAAGATGTTGGAAGTGGAGACTGGACAAAGGTGGCTTGTCTTATCTGATACCATAGAGGGAGGTGTGGAAGTTTTTTCGAGGCTGGTTCGAGCTTATCGGTCCATGGAGCATCTGCGACACTCTATTCAGGCAAGGGAAGCTTGGGGACCCCAGGATGTAGATGATGATGGAGCGATCTCCTAAGGTAGCTGTGGGAGGGATCTTGGAGAGTTTGCTTTTTGTAATGGGGAATAAATTTGGGAATTTTATTTCGCTTTTAGGGAGGTAAGGGGGAAGGGATTCATCCGTTCCTTTTCTTACGTAATTGGGCTGTAATCTCTTATTAGTGAAATAAACAAGTTTTTGATCATCCAGCTGTGCCTTTTGATGAATTTTTTATTCTTGAATTATCTAGACCGATCGCTAAGGCATGCATAATTCTTTTGTTCAAATATATGTTAGAATGAGCTGTCATTCTCGGAGATAAGAAAAGAATAGTTTCTTGTGAAAAAGAAAGGGTCGTGCTCATGTAAGATGTATGAGCTGCCTACCTACCTCTTATGGTTTTTTGAAAAGTTTTAATATGTTTGAAAATGGTTTTTACAGAGGATCAGACCCACATAGTTCTGGGTAGAGGGAAATGAAGAGATTTTTTTTAGAATAACAAAGGAGATGAGAAAAGTCATAGCACGCCGAGATTTCGGACTAGGGGTAGAATTTCTCGAGACGATTCAGGTTGACTGGATAATCCATATCTTATCCATCTAAGTCGGTGAGCATGGTGGCACTGCCGGACAAGATCTTCTTGACGATGTATGGGCCGCTCTAATTAGGCTTGAACTTCCCCCTGGGGTCCCAGATGGGCTCTACTATTTCTTTGAGGTCTAAATCCCTTTGTCGAACACCGCGGTACTTAACTTTCTTATTGAATGATCGCGCTATTCGACGATGGTACCCTTGTATGTGATACAACGCCTTCATTCTCCTTTCGTCCAAGAATGACAGCTTGTCGAGACGGCTTTGATGCCAGTCCTCCTCACTAACCTTGCTTTCAAGCATAATGCATAACGATGGTATTTACATCTCCACAGGTAGGAATGCTTCCATGCCGTAGACTAGAGAGTAAGGGGTATCCCCCGTAGAGGTTCGAATTGAGGTTCGGTATCCCCAGAGGGTGTATGGGATTCAATCGTCCCAATCTCGACAGCTTTCGGTCATCTTATAGATGATGGCTTTGAGGTTCTTGTTGGCGGCTTTGACTGCACCATTATTCTGAGGACGGTAGGGAGAAGATTTTTGTCTTCTGCCTCGAAATGCAACCTGTTATCTGACACTAGCTCGTGTGGGATCCCATATCGGCAGATAATGTTTTTCTTGATGAATTGGTCCACTTTCTTGGCATCCAGGACTGTGTATGACTCGACTTCGACCCATTTGGTGAAGTAATCAATGGAAACCAGGATGAACTCATGCCCGTTGGAGGCCTTGGGTGTAACCTTCCCTATAATGTCGATGCCCCAGGTGGAGAACGACCAGGGAGAAGTCATATTGTATAATTCTCATGGAGGCAAGTGTTGAAGGTTAGAGAACTGTTGGCATTTGAGTCATCTCCGGATATAGGCGGACAAATCCTGGATCATGGTGGTCTAGTAATAGCCTTATCGAATGATCTTCTTGGGAATCATGTGACCGTTCATGTGGGATCTGCATTCCCTGTTGTGGATTATTTACATTACCTCTTCAATGGCAGCCCCTGCAATGCAGTGTAGATGGGCTCTATCGAAGTTCCTCTTGAACAGTGATTTATGACAAATGATGTACTGGGCGGCCAGTCTTCAGAGGGTTGCTCGGTCTTTCTTGTTGGAACCCTTAGGATACCTGTTATGCTTGAGGAGGTTCCAAAAATCATAGTACCAATAATTGGCTAGCTCGGGATCTTCTATGGTGATGAGATCAATGTGGTAACAATGGGTTGGTTTGTCTTTCTTTTGAACTAAGAAGGGGGCCATTGTTATTCCTTCGGGCATGTCGACCATAGAGGCTAAGGTAGCGAGGGCATCGGCTACGTTATTCTTTGCTCGAGGTAGGTAATGGAAGGCGATATCTTGGAATTGGGAGGCTAGTTCTTCTAAGTGGGAATGGAATGTTTGAATCTTCTCATCCTTGACTTTCCATTTTCTGAGCACTTGACTAATGATGAGGGCAGAATCCTCGTAGACTTCTAGGTCTTGAATACCTTTCTTGAGAGAAACCTTGAGGCCTACCCTACACGCCTCATATTCAGTCATATTATTGGTGCAGGGGAAATCTAATTTGATGGCGATGGGAATGTGGGAGTCATCTAGGGCGATCATAAGTATCCCAATGCCATATCCCTATTTGTTGGCAGCGTCGTCAAAGAAAATTTGCCACCGAGGTTTGTCTCGAGCAGTGTAGAGGATGTTTTCATTTGGTAATTCTAAGACCCAGACATCAACTTCTTCTATGGGGTAGTCATCGAGGTAGTCAGAGATGGCTCTTCCTTTTATGGCTTTCTTCATGACGTACACGATATCAAACTCGGCTAAGAGCATCAATCATCAGGCCATTTGGCTGGATAAGGCGGGTTTCTCAAGTAGGTACTTGATGGGGTCCATTCGGGATACAAGTTTAATGGGTAAGGTGAGCATGTAGTGTCATAACTTTTGGGTGACCCAAACAAGCGCGACGCATGCTTTTTCCAAAGTAGTGTAGTTGACTTCGTACCCAACCAATTTACGATTGACGCAGTAAATAGCTCTTTCTTTGCGGGAATCTTCAAGGTATTGGGATAGCAAAGCCCCAGTTACAGTGTCGGTTATGGTTAGGTATAGGAGCAAAGCGAGACCGGGCTGTGGTGGCATGAGTACCGGAGGTTGGGTCAGGTATTGTTTGATTCGGTCAAAAGCTTCTTGGCGAGCCTCATTCCAAACCTTGATTGAATCCTTTCGGAGTAGTTTGAAGATAGGTTCGCAGATGGAGGTGAGCTGGCTGATGAACCGACTGATGTATTGCAATTTCCCAAGGAAACCACGGACTTCTTTTTCTGTTCGGGGAGATGACATCTCAAATATGGCTTTCAGTTTGGCAGGATCTGCTTCTATCCCTCTTTCACTAACCATGAATCCCAAGATTTTTCCATTTGTAATGCCGAAGGAACATTTTTGTGGATTGAGTCTCATCTGATATCGTCACAGTCGTTCGAAGAACTTTCGGAGAGCGGGGACATGACCGTCTCTAGTTTTGGATTTGATAATTATATCATCCACATAGACCTCGACCTCTTTGTGAATCAGATCATTCAGAATGGTTGTGGCAGCCCTCTGGTAGGTAGCCCCAGCATTCTTGATATCGAATAGCATAATAGTGTAGCAAAAGGTTCCCCATGGGGTGATGAACGCGGTTTTTTCTTGATGATCTGGGTGCATTTTGATTTGGTTGTATCTGGCAAACCAGTCGACAATGACTTAAGAGCATGACTGGATGTATTGTCCACGATCGTGTCGATATTGGGTAGTGGGTAATCATCCTTTGGAGATGCTTTGTTTAAGTCTCGGTGGTCTACAGACATCCGAACTTTCCCTCCTAATTTTGTCACATGCACTATGTTGGCTAGCCATGTGGGATATTCGATCACACGAATGAAGCCCATGTTCAGCTGTTTGACCACCTCTTCTTTGACTTTGAGCGACCATTCGGTGCGGAGCTTTCTCAGCTTTTGTTTAACCGACTTGTAATCTGGAAGAGTGGGGATCTCATGCTGAGCTATTTCAGGATCAATGCCGGGCATATCGTCGTAGGACCATGCGAAGACATCCACAAATTCCTTCAATTATTCTTCGAGTTGTGCGCGCTCATGATCGTCGAGGGTATCCCCTATCCTAATCTTACGCAGTTGGCTACTAGAACTAAGGTTAACAATAACAGTCTCTTCTTCATTAACTTGAACGCGGCTATGTTATTTGTTATTAACCTTATTTAGATCAGTTAAGAATTGTTCATTTGTAAAATCATTGTTGATACCAAAATTAATATGCTGAGGTGGACGAATAATACGAAGACACGTGTCAATCTACGTGGCACAATAGCAGCAAGGAAGTTCATTTCCTTCGGCCAATTCATGTTCTCTCCGAGGTACGAGGATATCCCGAGGAACTCTAGCACCCCGAGGTACTCCAGCGCTCCGAGGAACTCCTGATCAACGAGCCACTAAAGCGGTCCGAGCTGCATCTCGGCTGTATCATTAATTACCAGACGGACAACTGTTCGACTATTCATTGAATAATTATATTCTTGACGCCCACACTACATTAAATGTATTACCCTTTCATATGTATGTCATTTAATGTATCGAACCTTTCATGTACAGCCTAAAGGCTATAAATACCTTGTATCATCCTCATTCAAGGAGGAGGGGAATTTCTTGAGAGAACTTGTAATCAAGAATTCTGCAAACATTCAGCAATAACATAACAGTGGACGTAGGCTTTATTCCTAGCCGAACCACTTTAAAAATCTTTGTCTTATTTATTTATCTGTGATTGAATAATTAGAGCAATCTAGTTTTTTACATCAACAGATTGGCGCCGTCTGTGGGAAATGACTGTTATTATCGTTTTTCATAAAAAATCATTTACCATCAATGGCAGATAACCCAGAATCCAGTAATCGAAATGCTGGAAATACTGGAAATCTTCCAAATCCATCTGCATCTCCAGATCTGGCCGGAATTATGACAAATCTGGCTCAAGGACAAACCGCCATGCAAGAATCTATGAGGCAACTCATTCAAACTCTTCAAGGCGGTGCACCTACATATTCAGGGCAAAGGAGTGATCGTGGGCAATCGCGATCCAGACGTACTGGGTCATATCGCAATAAAGAATCTAATGATTCTTCTTATCAACTTGGGCGAACTTCATCAATACGAGCCACGGATACAGATCAACGTATCACTCTCTCTCCGGAGAGAACTAGCGCCTTAGAAAGATTAAGCAGGGTGTCTCCTTTCAGTCGATTAGGACCAAGGAGGAATATGAGTCCACCTAGAGCTCCATCGAGAAGTTTACGGCCACCATCAGGTTTGAGAGAAGGATCAGCACAATCACGACCAACTACTCGTCGAGATAAATCTCAGGAAGCTATGTCAGAACAATCAATTGCTCGGACTAGGCGGCCTGAGGAAGGGAATGAAGCATGGAAAGGTTCCATTCAACGGTTGGAGGAGAGACTGGGAGAAATGGCTAAAGCGAGGAACCCTTTACAGAGAACTTTTGTTCAAGGGACACCTTTTGTGCAAGCCATTGTGGACTTTCCAACACCATCGAAATTCAAAGCACCTGTAGTGACCCCTAAGTACGATGGAAAGACAGATCCTGTACTTCATATAGAACAATACCAAGCTGCTGCCGACATCTATGCCGTCCCCGACGAGATGAGGTGTAGAGCATTCTCGAGAACTCTTACCGGATCTGCACAAATATGGTACAATAATCTTCCTCGGGGTAAGATTTCAACTTTTATTCAGTTAGCCGAGCTGTTCATTGGCAATTTCTATTTTGGAGCAAAGACAGTAAAGCGAGTAGCGCATTTGCTAAGTGTTAGGCAAAAATCAGGTGAAAGTACTAGAGATTACATAACTCGTTTTAATAACGAGAAGTTGGAAGTCATAGATTACGAAGAAAAAACAACGATCACTGCTTTGATGAGTGGTTTACTACCTAAAAAGCTGTACTACACCTTGGCCAAAGATCCACCTAAAACTATGTACGAATTGATGGCAAAAGCAGCCAAAATCATGAATGCCGAGGAGGCTATGTCTGCGAAGAAGAATATGGATAAAGAAACTAAGGTGGAGGCCGACAAGTCTAAGAAGAAAGATCAGAAAGGTAATGGTGGTGACAAGCACTCCAAGAATAATAGGACGTCATGGGAAGTCCTAAAGAAGTACGATAATTACACTCCATTGAAAATGGGTATTAATCATGTTTTAGAAGAAATCAATAACAGCGAGGAAATCAAGTGGCCAGAAAAACTGAGGACAAATCCTGATCTGAGGAATAAGGCCAAATACTGCGAGTTTCACAAAGATCATGGCCATATGACCAAAAATTGCATAGCCCTTCAGAACGAGATTGAAACGCTCATCCGAAGAGGAAAATTATCAAAATATGTAGATCGCAGGGGTGAGAGGAAGAATGATGATAGAACTAGAGAAAGATCTAGATCTCCTCGTCGTGCAGAGGAGAAAAAGAAGAGGGACCACGAAGATGATCCAGATGATGACCCTAATCTTCCCAAGAAGCCAAGGCAGCCTGAACGAGAGGTATTTTCCATACATTTTGGGTCATTTGATTGTAATGTTATTACAGGAGGAGATGCAGGAGGAGGAGACCTTACTGCAGAAAGAAAGGCTTACCTCGGGGAGGCTCAAGCTTGTTCGTATATTCAGCGGATAAATCTGGCCGAGGATGATCGTCCGAGGAAAGTAAATAAAGAGAAGCTAGTCATTGGGTTTTCAAAAAATGACCTGGCAGGTGTTCTTTACCCTCATGACGATCCTTTGGTGATCAAAATGAGGATGAAAGAGGTAATGATTTCAAGAGTGTTAGTAGACAACGGTAGTTCAGCAGACATCATGTATTATTCATGCTTTGATAGCTTGAATTTGAAATTATCTCAATTGGAGCCTTATCATAGACCCCTTCTGGGTTTTGCTGGTGAGAAAGTATTTCCACTTGGGACGATCAAGTTGGATATATTCATTGGAACCTGGCCTGCTTGTCGAACAGAAAGAATACGCTTCTTCGTGATGGATAAGAATGTGCAGTCAGCCTACAACATCATCATGGGAAGAGTGGGATTGAAGAAGTTCGAAGCAGTTCCATCTACGGTACATCAGTGCTTGAAATTCCCAACAAACTTTGGGGTAGGAGTTGTGAAAGGTGATCAAAAAGTAGCTCGGGAATGCTACTATTCGTCTGCCGAGCAAGAGGAACTTGAAGAATCAAGGAAAAAGACTACTACTTACCAAGTGGAGAAAGATACAGAAATTGAAACCCTTGATCCTAGGGATGAATCTCAACTTGTAAAAGGACAGGTGGTGGAATCTACAGAAAATGTTATTCTGGACGACGAGCATCCTGAACGAATAACCCAGATAGGATCGTCGTTGGATGTTTCAATAAAACAGGAGTTGATAGTTTTCTTGAGAAAGAGGAAGAATACTTTTGCTTGGAGTCATGAAGACATGCCAGGAATAGATCCAAACTTCTTATGTCATGAGCTCAATGTGAATAAGGAGATCAAACCTGTGAAATAGAGAAGAAGAATGTTTAGTCCCGAGAAGAACCAGGCCATACAAGAGGAGGTCGAGAAGCTCCAGAAAGCCCAATTCATTGAAGATGTGAAATATCCAGATTGGTTGGCAAATGTGGTGATGGTAAAGAAGAAAAACAATAAGTGGAGAATGTGTGTTGATTTCACTGATCTAAACAAGGCATGCCCAAAAGATCATTTTCCATTGCCCAGAATCGACCAACTAGTGGATGCTACCTCGGGACATGAGCTGCTCAGCTTCATGGATGCATATTTTGGTTATAATCAGATCAAAATGAAACCTGAAGACAGGGAGAGTACTTCTTTTATTACCCCAAGGGGAACTTATTGTTATAATGTTATGCCT
Source organism: Sambucus nigra (assembly GCA_949130495.1). Lineage (NCBI taxonomy): Eukaryota > Viridiplantae > Streptophyta > Magnoliopsida > Dipsacales > Adoxaceae > Sambucus > Sambucus nigra. The sequence continues at coordinate 545,555,268 of OX422215.1, forward strand.
TTTGGTTTAAAAAATGCAGGTGCAACATATCAGCGGCTGATGAACAAGGTTTTTGTCGAACAAATCAGCTGCAACATGGAGGTCTATGTCGACGACATGCTCACCAAAAGCAAGAGAGCTACTGATCATCTAGTTGACTTAGGCCAGACCTTTGATCAATTGGACAAATACCAAATGAAGCTCAACCCGACGAAGTGTACCTTTGGAGTACAAGAAGGAATGTTCCTCGGATACATCGTCAACCAACGAGGTATTGAGGCAAATCCAGAAAAGATCAAAGCTCTTTTAGGGCTGCGATCCCCAACGACGAAGAAAGAGGTACAGAGTCTTACAGGACGAGTTGCAGCGCTCAACAGATTTGTATCCCGAGCAACTGATAAATGTCTCCCATTCTTCAAAACACTGCGAAAAAGTTTTGAGTGGACTGATGAATGTGAAAAGGATTTTCAAGACTTGAAGAAGTATTTGGGAGCACCACCATTGTTGTCCAGGCCAATAACTGGAGAGAAGCTGTACTTGTATTTGGCAGTGTCAGAGAATGCAGTTAGTTCAGCATTGATCAGATTGGAGAATGGAGTCCAGAAACCTATCTATTACACAAGTAAAGCTTTCCGAGGTGCAGAAATCAAGTACCCAAAGCTAGAAAAATTGGCACTGGCATTAATTGAAGCAAGTAGAAGAATGAGGCCATACTTCCAGGCCCATACAATCATTGTATATACTGACATGCCATTAAGACAAGCCCTTCACAAGCCAGAAAAATCAGGAAGATTGATGTATTGGGCAATAGAACTCGGTGAATATGATATTGTGTACGAACCCAGATCATCATTAAAGGGGCAAGCTGTAGCAGATTTTATAGCAGAATTCACATACCCTTATACCCCCGAGGAACAAAAGGTACTTGCTGACCAACTTGTGGACGATACAGGATCAACAGACACAGATCCAGACCAACTAAGGTTGGTAAAAGGACTCGTGGATGTAGAAAAATCATCATATTCAAATCCAAACCAACTACGGTTGGTAAAAGGGCGCGAACAAATGATCGACGAGGAGAGAAAGATACCAAGGGATGATGAAAGAAAAAGCAGATATTTTACCGATGAACTCTGACAGATAAGAAATTTGAAGACGAGTTACCTACATAGAGATTATACGTGGATGGGTCATCTTGCACCGCTGGTTGTGGAGCAGGGATTGTTTTAAACACCCCTGATGATATTGACATGGAGTATGCATTGCGATTTCAATTCAAAGCCTCCAATAATGAGGCTGAGTATGAGGCCTTGATAGCAGGTTTAAATTTAGCGAAATTTATGGAAGCACGGCAAATAATGGTGTTCAGTGATTCTCAATTAATTGTGAATCAGATGATGGGAGTATATGCAGTCAAGGGAGAATTAATGGCGAAGTATCATGCAAAGGTGATGGAAGTTTTGGTAGAATTTGATGCCATTCAATTGGTGAGAATACCGAGGATGGAGAATGCTAGAGCAGACACATTGGCCCGATTAGCGTCAGCTACGAGCACCGAGCTACGAAGAACGATACCAATTGAAGTATTAGAAAGTCGGAGCATAGAAAAAGATCTGACGGTGAAAATTATTACCCTTGATTTAGGACCATCTTGGATGGATCCTATCAGGGCATACATTGCAGAAGGAGAATTACCGGAGGACAAGTTAGCTGCCAAGAAATTGAAGTATAAAGTTGCTCGGTATGTGTTAACTAATGGTGTTTTGTATAGACGAGGAATTATAGCAGGTTTGCAGAGATGTGTACATCCATCAGAAGTCAAGGAATTGATAGAAGAAATCCATGAAGGATCCTGTGGAGCTCATGTAGCAGGTCGGACACTTTTGCAAAGGGTAATGACACAGGGATATTACTGGCCGACGATGAAGGCTGATTGTATAGCCTATGCCAAGAAGTGTGACAAGTGACAACGTTTTTCCTCCATCCGAAGAACTCCACAAGCATTGTTGACACCCATAACTTCACCTTGGCCATTTGCCGTGTGGGGGGTTGATCTGGTTGGACCATTGCCGACGACCCGAGGAAGGTTCAAGTACCTCGTCGTAGCAGTGGATTACTTTACTAAGTGGGTGGAAGCTGAACCACTAATTGATATGACGTACGAGAAGGTATATCAGTTCATTTGGAAGAGCATCATTTGTCGATATGGTCTCCCTCATGCTTTCATCACAGACCATGGAACACAATTTGATAATGAGGAATTCGCTGCCTATTGTCATCAGTCGAACATTCTGAAATTTCATTCAGCACCAGGCCATCCTCAAAGCAATGGACAGACTGAGGTGACGAACAGAACATTATTAAATGGGTTGAAGAAAAGGCTAAGTGAGGCTAAAGCAAATTGGATTAATGAGCTACAATCAGTACTATGGGCTTACCGAACAACTCCCCGAGCAGCAACTGGAGAATCACCATATATGCTAGCATTTGGAAGTGAGGCAGTGATTCCTGCTGAGTTGGGTCTCCCAACTCATAGAGTGCTGAATTTCAATTCCCCAGTCAGCGATTTGATGAGAAGACTGGATTTGGATATGCTCGAGGAGGTTAGAGAAGAGGCAGCCATTAGAAATGCTGCTTACCAACAACGTACAGCTCTGTTCTACAATAAAAGGGTGAAGAAATGTGACTTAAAAGAAGGGGATTATGTGCTAAAGAAAGTCATTCAGAAGCAAAATAAGTTGGAAGCAAACTGACATGGACCTTACCGAGTTACAGAGGTTGTTCGACCCGGAACTTACAGAATAGCAACTCTAGAGGGAGAAGAATTTAAGAACGCATGGAATGCTGAACACCTGCGCAAGTATTATCAGTAATGTAAAATGTAAAGAATTTCCTTCATTATGAATAAAACGAGGATGTTTCACCATTTTCTTTCTGTTGAAAGTTTTTCGGGGAATACTAGTGTGTAATACACTACGCACCAAAAAATACTCCTTTGGTTAGGAGGCGACACTAGTGTGACCAACTACGGTTGGTAAGATATCTAGTGGACAGCTCGAAAGAGCCAAAAAAACTACTCCTTTGGTTAGGAGGCGACACTAGTGTGACCAACTACGGTTGGTAAGATATCTAGTGGACAGCTCGAAAGAGCCAAAAAACTACTCCTTTGGTTAGGAGGCGACACTAGTGTGATCAACTACGGTTGGTAAGATATCTAGTGGACAGCTCGAAAGAGCCCAAAAAACTACTCCTTTGGTTAGGAGGCGACACTAGTGTGATCAACTACGGTTGGTAAGATATCTAGTGGACAGCTCGAAAGAGCCAAAAAAACTACTCCTTTGGTTAGGAGGCGACACTAGTGTGACCAACTACGGTTGGTAAGATATCTAGTGGATAGCTCGAAAGAGCCAAAAAAAACTACTCCTTTGTTTAGGAGGCGACACTAGTGTGACCAACTACGGTTGGTAAGATATCTAGTGGACAGCTCGAAAAAGCCAAAAAGTTCGAAAGAACCAATACTACTACCACTACTACTCCTTTAATTAGGAGGTGTACACCAGCATGATCAATTACGGTGTTGGTAAGATACAAATATACTCTCAAATTACAACTTATGTTGGTCGGGAGGTAAGATTACTACAAAAAGTTCTTTGAAGAACAAAATATTTGAAATTGAACCAAGTATAGCTGGTCGGGGATAAAAACCCATCAACTGTAGTTGGTCGACAAACATAATTTAACAACCTTGGTTGGTTGGAAAAATTTTAAACATTTTTATACTCATTACTTTATTATTAAGTGATCGAGCAACATTACTAATACTTGTAAATTTTTATTACTAAGTTGGTCGATGAACAACAAAATATTATTGTTATCTTTTTAACAGATACATATACATAAATGTAAAGTGTTTGATAAACACAAGATAATACCAATATAGATTTACAAACAAAAATGAAGTCTTTCATTAAAAATTCAAAATAAGTTACATATTACATGTATGTGCTGACTATTACATTAAGATTCCTATTCTATTGGTTTCTTGCCCTTTGCTTTTGAGACAGGATCTTCGCCAGCAGGAGGATCTTCCAGGCAAAGGGGAGAATTAATAAAGTTCAAGTCCTTCAGCATTCTGACGTTCATTATTGAAGGTGTATCCATTAGATGCTCTGGACGAGATACTTCGATTTGGGAATGAAGGCTATAATCACCGAGGTATTTTGAAATTAAACTACGAGGAATGGAACGAGCTGGGATCCAGGCCATGTCCAATTTGAAAGGTGGCACAGGCAAGTCTAGTACCCCTGGAGCATGATAATCCCATAAAAAATGCCCTTGCTCCAATTTTAATACACCCAAGGCGTTCAACCATCCCTGCTTATAACCTTCATTGTTGGCGTGTTCAATACGAGCATCCAAATGAACAAGAGCTTCATTATACCCTGCCATCCAGAATTCCCTGGGCTGCTTATGAAATTGAAAGGTCAATCTATCCAATTGTTCGAGAAGATTTTTGGCAAAAAGATCCTTGGTATGAAGAGCAGACTTCGTTGCAGTAAGTTGATCTTCCAACGATAGATTTTTCTTGGACATTTCTGACAGAGCACGATCCTTAGCATTCAATTGAAATGCTTGAGTTTCCAAAGTAGACTGAGTGCGAGCCTCTTCAACATTGCGACTAAGAACTCTTGATCGGCTCCGAGAAGAAACTGGAGAACTTTTCTCCTCGACAATTCTTCCTCGTCCCCGAGAACCTCTTCCTCGTCCCCGAGCAGTCACAGGAATAACAGATTTTCTCAAGTTATCCAGTTCTTGCCTTAGTTTGGCATTTTCAACTTCTAAGAACGAGAAACCTTCATCAGTAACAGGCACTAGAGCAGTGGAAGATGACGCTGCAGATTCATATTGAGCCAACTTTTTCTGTAAATTATTATATTCTTGTTCCAGGATCTCGGCAATCTGCCTGCAAGCTTCAACTTCACCTTTTAGGGTCCTTTCCCTAATATCATATCCAGCGATAATCTTTTTATGGCCTGTTTCAGAAGAAAGTTGTTGATATCTATTTTCATAATCCTTGTGCAACGAAGCCATTGATGCATCGTATTGATTTTGAAGATCCTCTATGGAACCATGAAGTTCCTCGATCAATTCGTAGTATGCCACATTATTGGCCACAGATCTATCAAGTAAATTCTTCAGGTACCGGTAAGCCTCAACTGCTTGTTCTGAAGCATCGTGACCAAGAATGTCGACAATCTATGATACACTTAGGTCTGTATGAACAACTTTAAAATATCCATGGCATTGTCGCATCAACTCAGTATCAGGAGCAGATATCAATTCCATTCTGGCCAAAAACTAATAACGAAGAGAAAGCAGTAGTTAAATAAAAGCAATCAAATCATCAACAACAGAGATGAGCAAAGATGTATTTTATTAGATCACAAAAGGATTACATTGTTCGATTACAAGTAATGAAATATGGAAATAATGCCGAACAACTTCACACCTTTTCCTTGTCTCCCAAGACTTTCTCGGGAGGCTAGGACGAGGAGCTCGGTTGCTCGGTGGTAACAACGGTTTGATCAGCAGGAATCTTCTCGGCAGGAGGAGGCATAGAAGAAATATCCTCGATGATAGAGGGTTGAGAAGCAGAGACTGGGTCACCCATAGCCATAGAAGATTCATCTGAGAGAGGTTCATCTTCTTCTTCTTCCACAATTGCTGGAGGAGGACCAGGGAGGTGTCGTTGGAATAGCTCAGAATCGTCTTTAACCTTCAACTCTTGCAGAGCAGCTACCCAGCCATCGTGGAAGTATTTTAACTTCCCATATTGGACTTGGGATGTCATTGCAGCAATCCCCTTATCCCATCCTTTCTCCCAACCAGCACCGAAAGATTTTTTGACTGCGACTTTTCTTCTTAATTTCTCCGAGGAAAGTTTTACATCCAATTCCTCTTTTTTGACCTTGATATCTCGCAGGGTAGATAACTCTTCCTCTGCCTTTTTCAGCTTGCCATCATATTCCTGATGTTCAACCTCTAAACCTTTTACTTTATCCTCCAAATTCTTGGAGGTTTCAACCATCTTCACCTTCTCAGCTTCAGCCACAGCCAACTTTTTCTCCCAAATAGCTTTTTCCTCAACATACTATTGACGAGATTCCTTTAAAGATTGGGTCAAACCCAACAGAGCATCCTCTACACCTGACGAGGAGCTTGAAGCTTTAATAGCCTCATCCTTCTTCACAATATTATTGAAACAGTTCACCAGCTGAAAGATGAGAGAAATAGTAAAGTCAATACAAAATGCAAGCATTCAGAGAAAGAAAGAAAAACCAGAAGTATGAGAAATTTACTGAAGCAAGGTGACGAGCAGCTAAGGATGTCAGCATATCCCTAGGAATTTTTTCATCAATACCATGGACCTCGGGTACGACCGAGCTCATTGCAGAACTTGGAAGAATGATGTTTGGAACATCAGTACCACCAGCAGGTAGAGAGGAGGCAGTTTCAGCCGGAGTAACTGAGGATGATTTCCTCAATCTCCTCAACGGGAGTTCAGAACCTTCAACCAAAGAAGTCTTGGTCGGAGAGATTGTAATTACATCTACAGGAGCACTTTTCTTGCTCGGAACCACTGGGGGCTTCTCGGTAGCTTTAGAAGACCCAGCATCCACTTTTTTAGTCCCCTCTGGGACATCAGCTTTGCTTTTCTTGGCCCCAGCAACAGAAGTAACATCATCGAAGAGAGCAGGAGAAGCTCTTTTCTTACCCATCCTTTGACTTAAAGGAAGATGAGAATCTGAAGAAGAGTCCTCTGGGATGGAAGCTGGCTCAACAGGACGAGCAGTATAAGAGGTTGTATAACTCTTATACTGTAGCAAATATGATGCAGACCTAATGTGCTCGTCTGCAACGTTCTTATGCAAACCCCAGATAAGTTTCAGATGCTTGATATTAACTTCTGATTCCTTTGGAGTTTTTCTTTTGCTATCAACTGCAAATAAATACATAACGAGATATCAATCATACATTTTGTCAAACATGATGAAAGCATAATTTCATAAGTAAAATAAAATGAAAAATAAACCTATCCCATTGCCATATGGGGGGCATCTGGGACCGTTGTATACTTCATCTCCAGTTAAAGGGGCATATTGCCAATTTTTTATGATCAACCCATGCTCAAAATAATCTCTATTTGAGTCAGGGAGGTTAACTACAAGAGCCCTATTCAGAAACCTAGTTTTTAAGTAATAAATATTATCTAGAGTAGCCCATTTATAGCAATACATAATTTCAGGGATCCCAATACGAGTCCCATGAGTTAGATTTAATTTGTGCACCCCATTAATTATTCTCCATGAATTGGGGGCTATTTTTGCAGGGACAAGATCAAAATATTGACAAAACTCAAGACACAATGGGTTCGGTGGAAAGGAAAAACCACATTCAGCAATGAAAAGACTGGGGAACCAATGTCCCTCAGCCAATCGAAAATAATCTAAAGGCTCAGAAAGAACCTCTAGAGTTACCCAGGAAGGAATGGAAAAATCAGAACGAAATTTCTCAACAGACTCCACAATATAAACCATATTGAATAAAAGAGATACAGAAGAAAGGAAGAAGATCTTACAGGAAGAAAGGACGTATGTTGACAACGAACGAAAACAAGGATGAACGCACAAGAGAGAAGGAGAGAATAGAAAGCTTGAATGCAGAAAAGTGGAAAACGTAGAAGACGGTATGGTTACCTAAGAAGTTTAAATACTCTGCATTAGGAAGCGGCGAAAGAAATGATTACCAAAAAGAAACTACTGAACTTCCGACGGCTAAAAGGACAAAAACTGCACGGAGATCGAAGCGCTTATAAAAAAAATTCAAAATAAAGGCGGAAGCTGCGAAATAAGAAGGAAATTTGAATACAATGTTCCTGAAACCCAGGAAAGTCATTTAATATCGCCATATACCGAGAAAGAATGTCCCATACTCCTCAAAATTCGAAATATGAAACATTGGGGGCTTTTGTTGATACCAAAATTAATATGCTGAGATGGACGAATAATATGAAGACACGTGTTAATCTACGTGGCACAATAGCAGCAAGGAAGTTCATTTCCTTCGGCCAATTCATGTTCTCTCCGAGGTACGAGGATATCCCGAGGAACTCTAGCACCCCGAGGTACTCCAGCGCTCCGAGGAACTCCTGATCAACGAGCCACTAAGGCGGTCCGAGCTGCATCTCGGCTGTATCATTAATTACCAGACGGACAACTGTTCGACTATTCATTGAATAATTATATTCTTGACGCCCACACTACATTAAATGTATTACCCTTTCATATGTATGTCATTTAATGTATCGAACCTTTCATGTACAGCCTAAAGGCTATAAATATCTTGTATCATCCTCATTCAAGGAGGAGGGGAATTTCTTGAGAGAACTTGTAATCAAGAATTCTGCAAACATTCAGCAATAACATAACAGTGGATGTAGGCTTTATTCCTAGCCGAACCACTTTAAAAATCTTTGTCTTATTTATTTATCTGTGATTGAATAATTAGAGCAATCTAGTTTTTTACATCAACAATCATCATCATCAAAAGTTTGATTGGAATTTAAATAATTAATGTAAGGCACAACAAGATATTCAAAATATTCATTTATTTCATTGATAGGAAAAACAACATTGAGAACATCATCAAAGTATGTCTCAATTACATTTGAGCAAGGATAGATAACAGGAGAAGAAATGGGGTAAACATTGGGGTTAGGTGGGATTTCAATAGATAGAACGGGCGCAGCATGCAAGTTGAGGAGAGGTCCATCGGTAATTTTAATCAGGTGGGATGGATCCAGTGACCACTACACCAAAAATAGCAATTTGGCACACCCCGATGTTAAAATCTGGCACAGTTTTAGACTGTTCCAGATTCTGGCACGGTTTAATGACAATCTGGCACACTTTAAAACAGTGCCAAAATTTGACACTGTTTTAAAGTGAGCCAAAATTGAGTACCCTTGATTAAAATATAAAAGACCCTAAAAAATAATTATGTTTACTTTCCCTCTTCTCTTTCCTCTCTCATCTTTCAATCTCCCGCTCCCCGACTCTCTCCCTCCCCTCACCCACTTACCGGCTCCAGCCGCTCCAGCCGGTAAGGCTACACTCTCTCTCTACTACGGCAATGCTACTCTCTCTCCCCCCTCTACTGCGGCAAGGCTACACCATCTCCAACCGCTCCGTCCGGCTACAATAAGTCGCTCCCGTCCAACCTCAATCATGTATTTTGTCCTGGTTTCATGTATTTTGTCTTGGGTGATATGATTTTAACAATTTCTTGAGTTTTATTCCAAATTGATGTTTATTACACATCTATATTAGATATAGTTTATGTGTGTGTATATATATATATATATATATATATATATATATATATATATATATATATATATATATATATATATGTTATACGTTTATGGGTAGTTCTATGTAATAAGGTTAATATCAGAAAGAGAAATGATCAATTAGGCTAGACCAAGGTGGATGGAAATGCCTACATGTTTCATTTTCTAGTCAACATATAGACTTTGTTATCTTTTTTTCATGGCTGTTGTGTGGTTTCTCTGTGCGTTTGTGTGTATATGCTAATGATAGAGTTCTGTGAAAATTTTAAACATGATCAAAAGGGAACTTATATTTTCAATGGTCCTTTTTATTTTTAGCCCAAGAACTGTAATTTGGAAATTATCGAGTAATATTATGAGAAATTACGTGAAAAGGGGAGATTGCTTAGACACCATTCGACTTTTTTTCGTTCCTATAAATTGCGCAGGGGATATTGATTAGCTGAGTAAGTCCTTCCTACTTGTTTTGCTTGTGGCATTCGATAACACTTGTTTTCACTACATTCTTCTAGCCACCGCTCTTCTATGCTACGATAAGTCGCTCCCGTCTGGAAAACCTCCAAAATTTGTATTTTTTATTTTTTCTACAAATCCAACCTAATTTCACGCTACCGCAGTGGAAGTACCCGCTATTGGGGCCCGGGGTTCCTCTACCGCAGCTAGTCTGCGAACCCTAGTTCTCCCCATCTCGTCTTCTCCTAACAAGGCTGCAGGTATGTTATTAAGGTTAAAGGTATTTTAGGAGTTTGTTGATTAGACTCCATACTCAATTTCATGCATTGATTTTACCCTTACTAAATTTGATTTCAATTCATGTGTCACAATAATATTCTTGACATTGTGCATATTAGACATGTTTCACCCGCATCATCAACTAGTATGGTTTTATTCTTTCATGCATTGATTTTGAATTCAGGAGCATGTAACTGACGTGAGACTTAGCATCGTGGAATTCTTCAAGACATCGTATTGGAGTAAAATAAAGGATGATTTGATGAATGATAAGTGCAATTTTAATTTCTTTCCCCCTTTTATCCTTTTTTGTATTTTATAAGAAAAACATTCTAATATAAGTCTATCGACACTTCAACAGTCATAGCACGGTCTCAATCTCATAATGAAGAGTTGAGAAACTTAAAGGATAAGATATCGTCTAATGAACAACTAAATGCTGCTCAGAATAGAAGATTTCAGAATTTGCAGACATTGTTGGACCAAATGGGACACTTTCGAGAAGTTATGGCGTGAAGAGTTCATCCGGTGGCTATCAAAATACAAATGAAATCTGGTTAGTCTCAAAGTCTCAAATTCTCTTTAAATGTTGCAGCATTAAATAAAAAAAGTGGCCTGAAATAGAGGCAACAAGTAGCCAAACGTAAAATGGCTTACTTTATGAGCTTATTTAGTTAAATTGGTGGAAGGGATTTGCTGGTGGTTTGGTTTTGGAATTTGCTACTGCAAATGAGTTTATTTTAAATGTTAAAACATGTCGGATTTAACGAATAAAAAAATGAAACTATGTCAAAATTTTCTAAAATCAATAAACATTCTAAATTGATTAAAAACATACCGTTAGAGAATGAAAATCCAAAATAACCTCCAAACAACCCCAAAGAGGCACGAACACCTCGTACAGGATCAATGTAACACATAGGAACTCACCATCTAGTCACGGTTTATGCCAGCACTGATTAAGTCCAATAAAGGGTGCCTTGGGAAGAACTTTCTAATACACACCAATGTAAGAGACACGAACACCTCGCACGGGACCAATGTAACTTGTAGGAACTCACCGCGTAGTTACGGGTCTCCCGGTTTGAGAATATGATGATAATTTGAAAATACGTAGATTAGGCTTAAAAACAAGTCGTTAAAGGGTGAAAACCCAAACTAGCCCCCAAACGGCCCCGTAAGAGGCACGAACACCTCACACGAGGCCAATGTAACTTGTAGGAACTGAGCGCGTAGTCGCGGGTCTCCCGATTTGAGAATATGATGATAATTTCAAAATACGTAGATTAGGCTTTAAAAATAAGCCGTTGGAGGGTGAAACCCCAACCAGCCCCCAAACGGCCCCGTAAGAGGCACGAACACCTCGCACGGGACCAATGTAACTTGTACGAACTGACAGCATAGTCACGGGTCTCTCGGTTTGAGAATATGACGATAATTTAAAAATACATAGATTAGGCTTAAAAACAAGCCGTTAAAGGGTGAAAACCCAAACCATCCCCCAAAATGGCCTCGTAAGAGGCACGAACACCTCGCACAGGACCATTGTAACTTGTACAAACTGACAACGTAGTCTCGGTTTGAGAATATGACAATAATTTAAAAATATGGAGATTAGGCTTAAAAATAAGCCGTTAAAGGGTGAAAACCCAAACCAGCCCCCAAGTGGCCCCGTTAGAGGCACGAACACCTCGCACGGGACCAATTTAACTTATACTAATTGACTGCTTAGTCGCGGGTCTTCCGATTTGAGAATATGATAATAATTTCAAAATACGTAGATTAGGCTTAAAAACAAGCCGTTGGAGGGTGAAAACCCAAACCTGCCGCCAAACGGCCCCATTAGAGGTACGAACACCTCGCATGGGACCAATGTAATTTGTACGAATTGATCGCATAGTCGCGGGCCTCTCAGTTTGAGAATTTGATGATAATTTCAAAATATATTGATTAAGCTTAAAAACAAGCCTTTAAAGGCTGAAAACCCAAACCAGCCTCCAAACGGCCGCGTAAGAGGCACGGACACCTCGCATGGGACCAATGTAACTTTTAGGAACTGACCGCGTAGTCGCAGGTCTCGAGGTTTTAGAATATGACAATAATTTCAAAATATGTAGATTAGGCTTGAAAACAAGCTGTTTGATGGTGAAAACCCAAACGGCCCCGTAAGAGGCATGAAATCCTCGCACGGGACCAATGTAACTTGTAAGAAATGTCCGCGTAGTCAAGGGCCCCTCGATTTGAGAATATGGCGATAATTTTAAAATATATCGATTAATTTTAAAAATAAGTCCTTAAAGGGTGAAAACCCAAACCAACCTCAAACGGCCCTGTAAGAGGCACGAACACCTCGCACGGGACCAATGTAACTTGTACGAACTGATCGCGTAGTCACGGGTCTCCCGGTTTGAGAATATGACGCTAATTTCAAAATATCTAGATTAGGCTTGAAAACAAGTCGTTGGAGGGTGAAAACCCAAACGGCCCTGTAAGAGGCACAAACACCTCGCACGGGACTAATGTAACTTGTACGAACTGACCGCGTAGTCACGGGCCTCTCAATTTGAGAATATGACGATAATTTCAAAAACATATCGATTAAGCTTATAAACTAGCCCTTAAAGGGTGAAAACCCAAATCAGCTCCCAAACGACCATGTAAGAGGCACGAACACCTCGCACGGGACTAATGTAACTTTTACGAACTGACCGCGTAGTCACAGGTCTCCTGGTTTGAGAATATGACAATAATTTCAAAATATGTAGATTAGGCTTGAAAATAAGCCGTTTGACGGTGAAAACCCAAACCATCCCCCAAAGGCCCCGTAAGAGGCACGAACACCTCGCACGGGACCAATATAACTTGTACGAACTGACCGCGTAGTCCTGGGTCTCCCGATTTGAGAATATGACGATAATTTCAAAATATCTAGATTAGGCTTGAAAACAAGTCGTTCGAGGGTGAAAACCCAAACCAGCCCCCAAACGGCCCCGTAAGAGGCACGAACACCTCTCGCACGGGACCAATGTAACTTGTATGAACTGATCGCGTAGTCACAGGCCTCTCGATTTGAGAATATGACGATAAATTCAAAATATATCGATTAAGGTTAAAAATAAGCCCTTAAAGGGTGAAAACCCAAACCATCCCCCAAACGGCCATGTAAGAGGCACGAACACCTCGCAGGGGACCAATATAACTTGTAAAAACTAATTGCGTAGTCGCGGGTCTCCCAGTTTGAGAATATGACGATAATTTCAAAATATGTAGATTAGGCTTGAAAATAAGCCGTTTGACGGTGAAAACCCAAACCAGCCCCCAAACGGCCCTATAAGAGGCACGAACACCTCGCACGGGACCAATGTAACTTGTACGAACTGACCGCATAGTCGCGGGTCTCTCGGTTTGAGAATATGATAATAATTTCAAAATATCTTGATTAGGCTTGAAAACAAGCCGTTTGAGGGTGAAAACCCAAACCAGCCTCCAAACGGCCCGGTAAGAGGCACGGACACCTCGCACGGGACCAATGTAACTTGTAGGGGCTGACAGCGTAGTCACGGGCCTCTCGATTGAGAATATGACGATAATTTGATAATATATGGATTAGGCTTAGAAACAAGCCGTTGAAGGGTGAAAACCCAAACCAACCCCCAAACGATCCTGTAAGAAGCACTAACACCTCACACGAGACCAATGTAAATCGTAGGAACTGATCAGGTAGTCATAGCTTGCGTAAGATTTTCAATTTTAGAATATAATAATAATTGCAACTCCTATATGTATTTTTTAGCTTGAGTAAGCTTTTTTTCTAAATTACTTGGTTACTAATATCGTATCTTTTTTGTAATCTATTTTTTTTGCAGGATAACATATTATCGTTAGCATTTATTCACGTGGAACACACGGAGATCTCAATGGTTTACAACAAGGGGTTTATTAATGATTCTATTTTTTTGTGTTATGGTCGTGCGGGCTTTTGTAGTTTTATTGTTAACTTTTATGGCCAGGCGGGATCTTGTAAGTTTATTGTTATATTTTGTGGCCGTGCGGGATTTATATTACGCAGGTTTTATATTAGCAGGTTTTAGAATGTCCAGAAAATAAAAGAAACTCTGCCCAATTTTTTTTGGTCTGTGAACTATTAAAGACTTGTAATATTTTGAACTTTGTATGTACCTTAGTTTATCAACAACGTGCAAGATTTACAATTTGAGAATTTTCTTTGTTTCAAATAATTTTTTTTCTTTTATCCAAAAATTTGGCACAGTTCAAAACCGTGCCAAAAGTGTATCAAATTTTGGCACGGTTTTGAATTGTGCCAAAAGTTTATCAAAATGTGCTCAATCTGGCATAGTTTAAAACTGTGCCAAAAGTGTGCCAGAAATATCAAATTCTGGCACGGTTTAAAAGTGTGACAGAAGTGTTCCTGTTTGGTCAAATCTGGCACACTTTTAAACCACGCCAGAAAAAAATGGCCATTTTGGAACACCTGATTCTGGCACAGTTCAAAACCGTGCAAGATTCCTATTTTTGGTGTAGTGGATGTAGTGCTTGAATGAACCATGCAGAGTGTCAGCCCCAGTGTTTGCAAGTTGAATAAATCTTCGGAGTCACTTCCCTCAGAATCTTTGATATCTCTGATGAGTGTTTGTACATGGTGTTGGGAACTTTCGGCCCACGGGTAGCTGTCTTGAAAAAAGATCTCCATTCTAGTATTCATCTTCTTGTCTATATGGTCACACCATGGTACTGGAAAGCCGCAAAAGGAGTCACCTGGGATAGTCTGAATGCAGTCTAGTCTTCTCTTTGGTCGAGATTGGTGGATCATTCCGAGCTCTTGTTCTGATGGTTGATACCACAAACCACAAGGAGGGAAAGCTTTCTTCTGTTCAATGGGCTCAAGTATCCCTTGTTGTCTTTGTCCTAGCCCCAGTCCGGTCACGAAGTGCATGTTTCTGAACTTCTGGATCACATTGACGTTGCCATAAGGGTCGTATTCTGGACAAACCCTTTCTTTGAAATCGTCCCCTGCTGGGAGTAGAAGTGGTTCAACTCAGAATCTTGATAGGAGCGTATCATTTGACCCGTGTTGTATCTCAAGGATTGGATTACTGGTACTTGCACCCTCAGTATTATCTTCGTCACCCAAAATAGTGATGACTCGTTCGTCGGCGAAGAACTTCAATTTCTGATGGAGTGAGGAAGACACACCCTTGATATTGTGGAGCCAAGGTCATCCGAGCAACAGGTTTAATTAAGCTGGTATGTTAATAACTTGGAATTCAACGACAGGGTTTATAGGGCCAACCCCTATTACAAGTTTTATGGATCCCATCACTTCTTGACGAGTATTATCGTAGGTACGTACAGCAGCGGAGGTTGGAGCTAGGTCACTTTCCTTTAGTCCTAAGCATTTGAAGGTTCTTAATGGGCAGACATTCAAGGCGGATCCGTTATCGACAAGAGAGAGTGGTGCGATCTTCCCCATAACTTCGACGGAGATGTTTAGTGCGTGATTGTGGTTTGGCCCACTTCTGGGGATTTCTTCTTTAGAAAAGGATAGCATTCGGGTAGAGGTTAAGGATCCGACTAAATTTACAGCTTCTTCTGGTGTGGTAGAAGGAGGAACTGTGGGTCCAGTGAGCAATTTGATCAAAGCATTTCTGTGTAGATGGAAAGACATGAAAAAGTCCCCATAGAGTGATGTTAGTTTGAGTTTTCTTTAGTTGATCGAGGATCTTGCTCCCCTCGAGGGTCATCTCTGGCATAGGAAGGTTTTCAACGCCCTTCCCTTTTTCATTGGCTGGTGGTAAGTTTAGGATCTAGTAATGCCTCCCTTATTTAGTCATGTGATTTACTGAAGAAGGGAAGAATATGAACCCTATTTCTTCGTCGATCTCGAGTTGTTCTGCCACTTTGTTTATTTCTTTGAGGACCTCCTCAAATGATATCATTACACACATGTCGGCTACCGGGCCAGTTTGCTCGAAACTTGCTCTTCATTCGAATCTTTGAATTCTTCCTCCCATCCGATGGCAATAATTCTGTCTTTCTATGTAAAGTCAATGCTTTTCACAACTTCAATGGCTTCTTCATACAGGTCTTCCCATTCTGTGGGGATATAAAGAGGTGAAGGGACCAGGTGATTAGCGCGTGAAAGGTGTACTCGTGTAGGTGCACAGTCGTTGTTTTTTTTTCTTCGCGATAATACAAACAAACCTAAATTACGACTACACTTACGAGGCAAGCACAACGATAAGTCGGGTATCAAAAATCCACAAGGATGAGTCACTAGAATTTATATGATTTACTACTCCGAAATAAAAGTATAAAAGGTGAATTACAAACTAAAAAGGAAAAGATGCATAAAAGGAAAAAATTAATCTAGGCGAGGGTATTGAAACTAGATTAACAAAGCGAGTAAAACTATAGGTTGCGTCGAATATCCCTCACCCGAGTTAATTTGTATAAAATGGATACATGGGTCGACGAGTTATTTAGAATGCATCTCGTTTCGACAGTTAATTTAACCAAGGGTTGTCACGCCCCTAAATTCGCATAAAAGCCTAATAAAAAATTTGGCGTCAATAAATATCCGGAAAATTGTGCTCGCAAGGTCGTAAGCACGGGACATACATGATATGCCCCGTCAAATCTCCTAGGCGCAATAACTAGGACAACGCACACGAAATAAACCGTAAACACCATCACCAAAGCAAAGCAACGCGTCAACTCGAGTGAGTTCCATTCAAACACAACCTAATTTAAATTATCTAGAAAGCCTGTTAAAAACGCGATAAATAAATGCCATAAAACTATACTACAAAGCAAGTAAATCAAAGCATGTAAATTAATCTAGAAATCAAGAATAATGGAAATACAAGCTATATTAATGGAGAGGAAGATGAAAGTACAATCTTACAAACCCAAATGTTGTCACACTATATGAGGAAGAAGAAAAGAGCTCTCAACTCCCAAACCCTAACCTAAAATCTATCCTAAACTAGTATATTTGATTATTACAACAAAAATGGTATTTATAGTAAGTTGGAATAAAAGAAAAGAAGAAAGAAAATAAGGCAACATATCTCCTGAAAACAGGGGATCGATCGATAGACCCAAACCGTCGATAGATCGATGGTGAATAAATCAGCCCACTGTCGCGAAGGATCGATCGATTGACCCCTTTGGTCGATCGATCGATCAAGAAGGTATCAGCACACTGCATTGTTGTTTTGGGCTGCTTGGATTTACCGTCCGCTAAAACTCCCGTAACTTCTTCGTTCTAAATCGGAATCGCGCAATGTCCATGGCCACACGAATCTTACGAGGAGGGCTACAACTTTCGTGTAGATGTTGGACCAGGTGCCCAAGCTGTGAAAAGACTAAAATGCCCTTGAACATTCGATTGCGTACGGAAATCGAGCGGAATGCATCCGAACTTCACACTTAGCATCCAAATACCTGTAAAAGCTCAATTAACCTCTGTAAAACATGTTAACATAGAAATCTGAGGTTGTCTGGTTAACGAGCATAAATATAGGGAATAAGATACCCGAGGGGGCTAAAATGCGTAGGTTCAAGGGATGAAATACGCAATATTTACGTCGTATCACACCCCATAACTTACACATTGCTAGTCCCTAGTAATGAAATAGGATGCAATAAGAACTACAAGCAAACCAAAAATAGGATATAGTAAAAAAGTATGGTATAAAATCAAAAGGTCACTTTCGCGAGCAATTCGATTGCATTTAGCGTATGCAATAAGTCATTAAACCCCTAGGTCACCCTAGTGGACGAGTGTCGTCTCGTGAGAGTTTTCAGGGATGGTACCCACAAACATCACATGGTTTCCTCAAAATAAGCTCAAACCAACATGTGACAAGCCCAACAATGGCGAAAAAGATTTCATACGCATCATTAGCAAAGTGAATGAATTCAAATAGAAGTTCAAATCATTAACATTATAGAATGTACCTCATAGAATTGAAACCTTAGAATGTGGAAGGGGGAGCTGTAATACCCCGTATTTTTGGCGATATTTATTTTTGGGATTAATTAATTAAATGAGAATTAATTGGGAATTAATCCGGATAAAATACTAGCGAGATGTGAGTTGGTATTTGACTATATTGAGTATATATGATGATATATGAATATTGAATTATGAAATTTGTCGTGAGATTGATATACGGCAATTTGGACATTTTATTGGGACGCGTGTGACAGTCGCGTCAGGATATAATTATTTTTAATTATAAAAGTGAATTTAAATTCTATTAATCGTATGGTCGTTTTGAGTGCGCCAACGCGTTCGGAAGGGTCGAGATAGTCAGAAAACACTAGCCGGGAGTTTAGTTTGGGTCCCGGGGTATTTTTAGGCCATACCGGCAACATAAAGGGTATTTTGGTAATTTTGTATTTTTGGAAATTAAAAGTGACGAAAATTAATAAATTATATCTGATGTCGATTTGACCCACTAAACCACTAACCAACCCATGTTAACCCAATAGGCTACGTAGGTTATTAGAATTAGGTTTCTAATTCCTTTCCCAAAAACAAACCCTAGCCACCATAGCCATTGGAGAAGAAAGCTTGGAGAGAGAGAGATAGAAGGGAATTCTGCAGAAAGAGAGAGGGAACTTCTTCAAATCGTCATTAAAATCAGAGATTGAATCAAGGCAAGTGATTTAATTCCGTTTAATTCAGAGAATGTTTTTTCCATGTTAGATAATTCTAAGATTTACATTTGTTCTTGAAAGTTAATGAAAAACCCATGAGTTTGGAATTAGAATACTATATTTTGAGGAAAGGATTGCATGTAGAATCGTATTTAGAGGACTAATCTGATGTTGATATATCTTACAAGAAACAAAAACGGATTTAAGAAGAGGTTTTTGAATGTTCTTGAAAAAAATTAGAAAACTAGGGTTCTTGATGAAGATTGATCCATATATAGCCCTTGGTTGATGAATTATTTGTTTTAGAACGTTATTAATGTTGTAGGATGGTTGTATGATGATACTATAACGTTATATTAGAGATTCATGCATTAAAAGCATGTTTTGGGATGATTTGAAAACTGCAAAACGAAGCAGTCCGTAGCCATACCTGGTGCATTCGATCGATCGATGTTCATCAGTCGATCGATCGACCACCATCGATCGATCGAAGGAAAAGGTCGATCGATCGACCTTCCCAGAATGAGTAAAATTTTTCCCTATTTAAAATTTAATGGTAGTAACCCTTGGAAAATGTTATTGGAGACCTTATGAATACCCTTAAACTTAAGGAAGACCAGTAGGCATGATTATGAAACTTGGACCTTAATTAGAATTCGATTTGAGGAATTTTTCTAAATTCATGAAATTCGATAAGTGAGATAAAATTTGGGATAAAAGTGTAAAGTTGAATAATTTGATGAAATGAGGTTTGGGCAGAAGTAAAGACCTTAGGAATGAAGATGTTATATGTGGGAAAAATTAGGAACTTAATAATCTATTTGAGATAGGTTTTAAGTATAAGAAACTACGACGTGAGACGTGTCGACAGTTTAACTTTTATATTATCGGGAGACTTAAAATATATAATTTGGAATAATGGTATAAGGATGTAGAATATAACTTTATTAATATTGTGATATCTAAGATGTGTGAATGCTTAGCATATAATTTTATGTGTATGACATACCTACCATACTTGCTATCACGGGAGGTTTACGTTCGCTTAGGGCCTTCTTATCCTTGTGTTGCCCGGATTTAGATTGGTTACCTCGAGAACATAGGTCAGAGAAGGACTTATTGGGATGTTAATAAGTCTGCTGATCGTGGGAGCGTAGGTATGTGCGTGACCCCTGTGATGTGACTGTGTTCGCCTCCACTGTTTGTGATTTGTGTTATCTGAACTATTCCTGAGAGATTCGGAATACGTGATTCCTTATGTACGTGATGTACCGGGATGGATAGCAGAGTATGTGTGCACCGCAGCTTAGTCTCTGGGTGCTTATATTGTATATTTATGTTGTGGAAAATATACACTTAGTAAAATGGGAACTTTCATATGGTATTGTGTGTATGACTATGGAATAACTTAAAAGGGATAATCTATAACGAGTTGTATTACTTTTATATGAGAACCTGAATTTACTTTAAGCCCCCTATTTAATTGAGATCGTTATAATGTTAATGGGAACCGAGTAATAAGGGTAGAACCTATGATAGTCTAGCTAGATATGATGTCACTTAGCTAGTGGTTTGTGTCATTTTAGATGGGTACTTATGTTAGGAGTGCACAGTTAGACGAGAGGTGAGAATTTCATGTGAGTGCACGTCCTAACATGTACTTTGCATTTAATGTTTTAAATGTTTTTAAAGCACTTGCAGGTTTTTAAAATATCTCCACATTCGGGCTCTGACCCGTTTGCTTTCAAATCTATTTTCTTGTAAAACCATTTTAGGTGCCCAGCCACAAGGACACCATGCATAGGATTCTCACTCAGATGACGAGTTGTAGCTGCTTGTGGAAGCTATAGGAATTTGCTTTTGGACGCTTATATCATTTGGATTCCATACTCAGTATTCCTCAGTTGTAGGGCATGTTGCCCAAATTCTATTAGAGACATTTCCATTTCAGTTTTTCATACTCTGGCATGTATTAATTCAGCATTCAGTATTTCGTTACTTATTTCAGTTGTGGGATTTGTTGTGAGGAGTTTTTCCTCCGGATTTATTTATATCATGTGATGGTTATTCTATTATTTCGTTATGGTGAATGGTGATATTATTCTTGCTTTAAATCTTTTACTGTATGTTAATCAGGCTTTAATTAAAATTTGACAACTTACTTTTTAAATACTAGGTGGTTAGTAATAATAAAAATGTTTTCGACAGTGATGCTATTAACTGAGCCAACTTGGAATTTTGATTTAATTTAATAAAGGAGTAGATACCCGGTATTTAATTAGTCGGGGTGTCACGGGTGGTATCAGAGCATCAGGTTCTAGTGTCCTTTAGGATCTGTACGGCTATTATGTTTCCGCTAAGTTTTCTTTGATATAGAGCCCTATATTTTAGGACTGTTGTACTCTTTTGTGTATGCTTCGTTCTTCAGCTATTTTAAGTTTATAAATTGTGAACTTATAAACTTTATTCTTATTTCAGATGCCTCCACGACGTGCACGACGAGTTCCCAGGGATGCAACGCCCAAACCCCAGCCCGCTCCAGTTCAGGGCATGATGAACGCCGCTGAGGTTGCAGCCATTGTAGCCCAAGCGGTAAATGCCGCAATTACCATAGTTCAGCAGGCACCACCTCAGGCGCCGGTTGCCGCGCCAGTACAGGCAAATGCATTCCCGTCTGCTTGGGAAAGTGTATGTGACGCTTTTCAGAAAGCGCATCCGCCAGAGTTTGCAGGTAGCTCAGATGTGGTAGTCTCGAGCCAGTGGAGGAAGGATATGCAGAGGCACTTGAGGATGTATGAGTGCACGGATGTTCAGAAGCAGGTGCTAGCTACTTTCAAGCTAGTTGGATATGCACTGCAGTGGTGGGAGTCTATTACCACCGTGGAGGAGAGGGATACTCTCACTATTCAGGA
Source organism: Sambucus nigra (assembly GCA_949130495.1). Taxonomy (NCBI): domain Eukaryota; kingdom Viridiplantae; phylum Streptophyta; class Magnoliopsida; order Dipsacales; family Adoxaceae; genus Sambucus; species Sambucus nigra. The sequence continues at coordinate 545,576,991 of OX422215.1, forward strand.
CTTTTGGGTGCGGTTTGACCGCAAGTACTTTCCGTCAGTTGTTCACACGGAAATGAGGAGGAAATTGATGAGTCTGAAGCAGGAGGGTAAGACCGTGGCAGAGTATGAGGCCGAGTTCACGAATCTGTTGAATATCGTTCTGGATGAGATACCGACAGAAAAGAAGAAGATTGAGAAATTCACTGACGGGTTGACATGGAGGATCCGTCAGCATCTGTTAGGGAACCTTTCGTTGGCCACTTATTCTGATGTGGTTAACGCTGCTTTGTTACACTGCCAGGATCACCGCTTTCATATGGCTGAGGGCAAGAGATCGGGAGAGTCTAGCCATCAGGGCAGGACTGGAGGACATGGTGCCGGTGGGGCACAATCTCTTCAGGGGCAGAGACAGGGTGAGCAGGGTTCCCAGCAAGGGGATCAGAAGAGGTTCAGATCAGGGAATTACAGACACGGACAGGGAGGTTTCCATCAGGGCCATCAGGGTCCAAACGTCCATCAGGGCCAACAGGGGCAGAATGGGCAGCAGTTTCAGCAGGGCCAAGGGAGGAACGGTAACGGCCACCAAGGCCGGGGACAGCATGGGTAGAGAGGAGGGAAATTCCTAGGGAAGTGTTTTGTTTGTGGCAAAACTGGCCATAAATGCCAGGACTGTCCTGATAGGGGCAGGGCCCCGCAGCAGCAGCAGGGTGCTCGACATGAGCCACAGAGGCCACTTTTTCCACCAGCCCTCCCAGCTCCAGCCCAGGTGCCAGCTCTTCCAGCCATTCCAGCAGTTCCTGTGCAGCAGGGACAGTTACAGTATGGACGTGTCTATAACGTCCACCAGGCAGCAGCTCCGCAGGCACCACCCGCGATTGAGGGTACGTTTCCTATCCATGGTACTATGGGTCGGGTTTTGTTTGATACGGGGGCAACACATTGCTTTATAGCCACACATTTTGCGAAAGCCTTAGGGTTGTTAGCTACGGCAGAGAGCACAGTGACATGTGTATACTCACCATTGGGGACTGGGTCACTTATTTTCTTTATATGCCGGAGAGTGGGGGTAGAGATTGGTAGTCTGGTATTACCTGCGGATATGTTGGTATTAGATATGCATGTTCACGATGTGATTATCGATATGGATTGGCTCGCTGATTATAGAGCCATGATTGATTGCTTCGGTGGGAGTATTGTTTTTTCCATTCCGGGGCAAGAGATGTTTGTAGTGGTGATGCCTCGCCCAGAGGGAGGCTCGACCGCTCATTTGTATTACCTAGAGGAGGATACCTCTAAGGAGGTTGTGATTCCTTTTGATTCGATCCCAGTTGTCAGGGAGTATTCTGATGTGTTTCAGGAGATACCAGGCCTACCCCCCAGTCGAGAGATAGACTTTGTTATAGATTTATTGCCAGATATGAGACCTATAGCACGCGCACCGTACCGTATGGCTCCAGCTGAGATGAGGGAGTTACGGGATCAGATTGAGCAGTTGTTGGGTCAGGGGTTTATTTGGAGGAGTACTTCACCGTGGGGTGCCCCTGTGTTGTTCGTAAAGAAGAGAGATGGTTCACTGAGATTGTGTGTGGACTACCGAGAGTTGAATAAGTTCACGATACGGAATAAGTATCCGTTGCCTCGAATCGATGACTTATTCGACCAGTTGCGAGGAGCTTCTTTCTTCTCGAAGATTGATTTGAGATCGGGATACCATCAGTTGCGTATCAGGGAGGAAGATGTCTCGAAGACTGCATTCTTGTCGAGATATGGTTCTTACGAGTTTCGGGTTATGCTGTTTGGTTTGACCAACGCTCCAGCAGTGTTTATGGACTTGATGAATAGAGTGTTCAGGGATTTCCTAGATCAGTTTGTCATTGTCTTCATCGATGATATTCTGGTTTACTCCCAGACAGAGGAGGAGCACGCCGAGCATTTGAGGCAAGTTTTGCAGACACTACGTCAGAACGAGTTGTATGCAAAGTATGAGAAATACGGGTTTTGGCTGAAGGAGGTCCAGTTTTTGGGACATATTATTTCCGACCGGGGAATATCTGTTGATCCGGGGAAGGTATCCGCGGTGAGGGAGTGGGGGCAGCCCACGACACCAACGGAGATTCGTAGTTTCTTGGGTCTAGCAGGATACTACAGGAGGTTCATCCGGGGATTCTCGAAGATTGCAGGTCCTTTGACACATTTGACTCGTAAAGGTGTGTCATTCATCTGGAGTGATGCCTGTCATATGGCATTCGATGAATTGAAGGATAAGTTGACCTTAGCACCTGTGTTAGCATTGCCGAGACCGGGAGTTGAGTATTTAGTTTACACCGATGCGTCCTTGCAAGGACTTGGAGGTGTATTGCAGCAGGAGAGTCAGGCCATAGCTTATGCTTCCCGTAAGCTAAAGCCTCATGAGAAGAATTACCCCACTCATGACTTGGAGTTGGCGGCAGTTGTTTTTGCTCTTCGGATATGGAGACATTATCTTTTGGGGGAGAAGTTTCGGTTGTTCACATACCACAAGTCCCTACAGTACCTATTCACGCAGAAGGAGTTGAATATGCGGCAGCGAAGGTGGCTTGAGTTTGTGAAGGACTACCAGTTCGATATCCAGTATCACCCGGGGAAGGCTAACGTGGTAGCAGACGCGTTGAGCCGTAGGCCAGCAGATGAAGTGGCAGAGGTGTGGAAGGCCAAGTGGAAGGAATTGGGACACCAGGATGCAGTGGCCCGATCATTCATGTCGGTAATGACTGTTACGCAGCAGATTGTCACGAGGGTGGTAAAAGCACAAGCAGATGACTCGTTCTGTCAGGAGCAGATAGTTCGAATACTAGCAGAGGGAGCCGAGTCCTATACCGTTAGCTCAGACGGGGGATTACGCTTCAATGGGAGGTTAGTAGTTTCGGAAGGGGAGGAATTACGGCACGATGTGATGGCCGAGTCGCACGGCTCACGGTTCGCGGTACATCCCGGTGGGGATAAAATGTACCAAGACATGAGACGTCAGTATTGGTGGAGCGGGATGAAGAGAGATATTGCCGAGTTTGTTTCTAAATGCGCCACTTGTACAGCCGTTGGAGATCCCGATGTGGATGTGGGAGAGCATATCCATGGACTTTATCACGGGATTGCCTACGTCACAGAGAGGTCACGACTCCATTTGGGCAATTATGGACAGGTTGACCAAAGTCGCTCATTTTCTACCCGTAAAGACAGACTACACTGCGGGACAGTATGCCCAGCTCTTTATTGCAGAGATAGTGAGACTTCACGGTGTGCCCCTAAATATCGTGTCTGACCGAGACAAGATATTTATTTCACGGTTTTGGAAGAGTTTTCAGGAGGCCATGGGCAAAGAATTGCGGTTGAGTACGGAGTACCACCCGCAGACCGATGGGCAAACGGAGCGTACAAACCAGATGTTGGAGGATATGCTACGTATGAGTATCATTGATTTCGGGGGTGGATGGGAGCAGTATCTTCCACTGGTAGAGTTTTCTTACAATAACTCCTATCAGTTCACCATTGGCATGGCTCCATTTGAGGCGTTGTACGGTAGACCTTGTCGTTCCCCAGCATGTTGGTTGGAGGTGGGGGATAACAAACTACTTGGGTCGGAAGTGATTCAGGATACTTCGGCGAGGATAGAATTGATTCGGAGTCGCATTCGGGTAGCTCAGGATCGGCAGAAGAGCTATGCTGATGCGAAGAGGTTCTTCAGATAGTTTCAAGTGGGGGACCCGGTTTTGCTCAGAGTATCTCCTATGAAGGGGATTATGCGTTTCGGGAAGAAAGGGAAGTTGGCACCGAGATATGTGGGACCATTTCCTATTATTGAGCGGATTGGACCGGTTGCGTATAGGCTTGGACTACCGGAGCATTTACATCGGATTCACGATGTGTTTCATATTTCCTCGCTAAGGAAATATCTCAGAGACGATTTGGCTCATTCTCACATCGCTTTGGAGTAGATTGATCTACAGCCTGATAGCTCCTACGAGGAGGGGCCGATTGCTATTTTGGACCGAAGTGAGAGGAAGCTGCGGTCAAAGATAGTTCCGTTAATGCGTGTTCAGTGGCGACATCACAATGTCGAGGAGTCCACATGGGAACGCGAGGATGAGATGCGCGAATGTTATCCAGAGTTGTTTTTATCAGGTACTTTCTAGTTCCGAATTTCGGGACGAAATTCTGTTATTAGGGAGGAAGTATGTAATACCCCGTATTTTTTGAGATATTTATTTTTGGGATTAATTAATTAAATGAGAATTAATTGGGAATTAATCCGGATAAAATACTAGCGAGATGTGAGTTGGTATTTGACTATATTGAGTATATATGATGATATATGAATATTGAATTATGAAATTTGTCGTGAGATTGATATACGGCAATTTGGACATTTTATTGGGACGCGTGTGACAGTCGCGTCAGGATATAATTATTTTTAATTATAAAAGTGAATTTAAATTCTATTAATCGTATGGTCGTTTTGAGTGCGCCAACGCGTTCGGAAGGGTCGAGATAGTCAGAAAACACTAGCCGGGAGTTTAGTTTGGGTCCCGGGGTATTTTTAGGCCATACCGGCAACATAAAGGGTATTTTGGTAATTTTGTATTTTTGGAAATTAAAAGTGACGAAAATTAGTAAATTATATCTGATGTCGATTTGACCCACTAAACCACTAACCAACCCATGTTAACCCAATAGGCTACGTAGGTTATTAGAATTAGGTTTCTAATTCCTTTCCCAAAAACAAACCCTAGCCACCATAGCCATTGGAGAAGAAAGCTTGGAGAGAGAGAGATAGAAGGTAATTCTGCAGAAAGAGAGAGGGAACTTCTTCAAATCGTCATCAAAATCAGAGATTGAATCAAGGCAAGTGATTTAATTCCGTTTAATTCATAGAATGTTTCTTCCATGTTAGATAATTCTAAGATTTACATTTGTTCTTAAAAGTTAATGAAAAGCCCATGAGTTTGGAATTAGAATACTATATTTTGAGGAAAGGATTGCATGTAGAATCGTATTTAGAGGACTAATCTGATGTTGATATATCTTACAAGAAACAAAAACGGATTTAAGAAGAGGTTTTTGAATGTTCTTGAAAAAAATTAGAAAACTAGGGTTCTTGATGAAGATTGATCCATATATAGCCCTTGGTTGATGAATTATTTGTTTTAGAACGTTATTAATGTTGTAGGATGGTTGTATGATGATACTATAATGTTATATTAGAGATTCATGCATTAAAAGTATGTTTTGGGATGATTTGAAAACTGCAAAACGAAGCAGTCCGTAGCCATACCTGGTGCATTCGATCGATCGATGTTCATCAGTCGATCGATCGACCACCATCGATCGATCGAAGGAAAAGGTCGACCGATCGACCTTCCCAGAATGAGTAAAGTTTTTCCCTATTTAAAATTTAATGGTAGTAACCCTTGGAAAATGTTATTGGAGACCTTATGAATACCCTTAAACTTAAGGAAGACCAGTATGCATGATTATGAAACTTGGACCTTAATTAGAATTCGATTTGAGGAATTATTCTAAATTCATGAAATTCGATAAGTGAGATAAAATTTGGGATAAAAGTGTAAAGTTGAATAATTTGATGAAATGAGGTTTGGGCAGAAGTAAAGACCTTAGGAATGAAGATGTTATATGTGGGGAAAATTAGGAACTTAATAATCTATTTGAGATAGGTTTTAAGTATAAGAAACTACGACGTGAGTCGTGTCGACAGTTTAACTTTTATATTATCGGGAGAATTAAAATATATAATTTGGAATAATGGTATAAGGATGTAGAGTATACCTTTATTAATATTGTGATATCTAAGATGTGTGAATGCTTAGCATACAATTTTATGTGTATGACATACCTACCATACTTGCTATCACGGGAGGTTTACGTTCGCTTAGGGCCTTCTTATCCTTGTGTTGCCCGGATTTAGATTGGTTACCTCGAGAACATAGGTCAGAGAAGGACTTATTGGGATGTTAATAAGTCTGCTGATCGTGGGAGCGTAGGTATGTGCGTGACCCCTGTGATGTGACTGTGTTCGCCTCCATTGTTTGTGATTTGTGTTATCTGAACTATTCCTGAGAGATTCGGAATACGTGATTCCTTATGTACGTGATGTACCGGGATGGATAGCAGAGTATGTGTGCACCGCAGCTTAGTCTCTGGGTGCTTATATTGTATATTTATGTTGTGGAAAATATACACTTAGTAAAATGGGAACTTTCATATGGTATTGTGTGTATAACTATGGAATAACATAAAAGGGATAATCTATAACGAGTTGTATTACTTTTATATGAGAACCTGAATTTACTTTAAGCCCCCTATTTAATTGAGATCGTTATAATGTTAATGGGAACCGAGTAATAAGGGTAGAACCTATGACAGTCTAGCTAGATATGATGTCACTTAGCTAGTGGTTTGTGTCATTTTAGATGGGTACTTACGTTAGGAGTGCACAGTTAGACGAGAGGTGAGAATTTCATGTGAGTGCACGTCCTAACATGTACTTTGCATTTAATGTTTTAAATGTTTTTAAAGCACTTGCAGGTTTTTAAAATATCTCCACATTCGGGCTCTGACCCGTTTGCTTTCAAATCTATTTTCTTGTAAAACCATTTTAGGAGCCCAGCCACAAGGACACCATGCATAGGATTCTCACTCAGATGATGAGCTGTAGCTGCTTGTGGAAGCTACAGGGATTTGCTTTTAGACGCTTATATCATTTGGATTCCATACTCAGTATTCCTCAGTTGTAGGGCATGTTTCCCAAATTCTATTAGAGACATTTCCATTTCAGTTTTTCAGACTCTGGCATGTATTAATTCAGCATTCAGTATTTCGTTACTTATTTCAGTTGTGGGATTTGTTGTGAGGAGTTTTTCCTCCGGATTTATTTATATCATGTGATGGTTATTCTATTATTTTGTTATGGTGAATGGTGATATTATTCTTGCTTTAAATCTTTTACTGTATGTTAATCAGGCTTTAATTAAAATTTGATAACTTACTTTTTAAATACTAGGTGGTTAGTAATAATAAAAATGTTTTCGACAGTGATGCTATTAACTGATCCAACATGGCATTTTGATTTAATTTAATAAAGGAGTAGCTACCCGGTATTTAATTAGTCGGGGTGTCACAGGAGCGAGCACATGCAAAGTGTGATTTGGCGAAAAACTTATATAAACCGGATACTAAATATTAAAGCAAGCATATGTTCAATCCTCACGGACATTACACTCATCAAGCGAATTCACTCGAAACAAGGAGGTTACACACGAAACATGCGGGAATAAAGAGTAAATGGAAATGGAAACTAGGCCGCACACATGTCACAAATGAAGAACGCTGTATATAAAATGAAAAACTGTAATCTGAATGAAGACACCGCACACTAAAAGAGGCGAAATTCATTTTCACAGATTATCAAAACTATTATGACTTTTGAATTACATCAACCTAAAATCACATAGGACTTTAATAGGTTTATAATGTAGGCTAGGCTAAGGTACGAAACGAAGGAATTTATGTACGGATTCAAAGTGTTCAGTATGAAAACTTGGGATAATGGGAAAATGCGGACAATATCAAAATTGGAAAACAAGTTTCAAAACGGCATTAGATATATCATCGGGGAGAGTAATCAAAGCTTATTCGAATTATATACACATTTACAACTTTCTCTTTCTTTTTCTTTTCTTCTTTTTCTTTTGTTTTCTTTTGCCTTTTGCTTTCTCTTTTTCTCTCACTTTTTCACTACTTTCTTTTCTTTACTTTTCAAACTCTCATATGCCCAAATTGCAACCGACATCACAACAACAGCATTCAATCCCAAGTAACAATCCAAACAAAGGTATGGAAAGTGTATGTATGGTTTAAAACTCCAATTCGGAGTTGGTTATGGGATTGGGGTTATGAAACGAAAGGCTATATTTAGGCTCAAGGGGGTTAACGTGGGTAAACATATAAGGGTGAGGTTAAGGCCAATATGGGTGATATAACAAAGAGGGCCTATGATCATTTCACAAAGTTTACGCAATTCTAGAATCAAAATAATATATGAAAATCATGATCAAGTAACACATTTCAAATATGAACTCAATTAATGAACGGTCAAATGAAAGAATAGTGAGATTACCAACGAATTCAACATTTTCAATGAGAAAAGAATAGTGTATACACTCACAAACGACGAAAGGTACAAAGCTTACTCGGTGTAAGTATATACAATGCAACAAAAGATTACCGAGTTATAAAAATCTTAAACCAAATCAATAGAACCATAAAAGTGCATGTGCTCATGGGATTAAAGTTTAATTCTTGAAGTTATTCATAATATCAATAAGTGAGACTAAAGACTAACAACTTCTAAAATCGATAACATGCATCATTGGGTTGTCTATTGGATCAAGCAATTATTGAAATTTATAATCGGAAACAAGGGCAACAAGCCCAAAAAAGGAGAAAAAAGAAAAAAAATCTTTTTGAAATTTTTGAATTTTTCTAAGAAAAGCATACTAAGTAACTAACATGTGAGCAAAAACATGGACTAAACAAAGAAATGGATAGAATTTCCCACACCCCCTAACTTAAAACTTGACATTGTCCTCAATGTAAATTAAGAACCAAGTTAAGAGAGGAAAAGAGCGATATTACCCAAAATTGGAGCGATCCCCATAAGAACAAGTCCAAAGAATGTACAAAACAAGTTAGTACCGAGCATAGCAAAAACAAATTACAAAAACTTAACTAATTACACTAGACTAAATTAAAAAGGGGGTAAAATAAAAAGAAAGAAAGAATAAAAAGCTAACTATATACAACCTACTATTTAGGCTTCACACTAACTGTACACTAGAAGTCTAAATAACTGAGGGTCCACCGTAAAAATGATTTGACTTTGGAGGATAACCGGTGTACCCTCACATACAAACATGCCCTCCAAAAAATGTGAATTCCGTTTGAACAACAGAAGGCATGTGTAAGGCGGAAGAAATGAACCATCATCAATTAAAAGTTTTGGAGGGACGATGGGGGGTTTGGATTGAACGGGTGACAAAAACATGTGGGGACTGAGAAAAGCAGAATATCCTCCCAAGGATTTTGAAATTAGAATGGGAGGCGGCGCACACGAAGGCACGAATGCGATCGTGGAAGGTGACTCGAGCAAGTACTCCTCATCGGCAAAAAGGTTTAAAACATTAAAGTTTGAAACCGAATCATCGGGTACTTGTGACGGTGTGATAACAAAGAATGAAAATGGGGATGAAAGAAATTCAAACTCATGAGATGAATCATCATCGCATGAAGATTGAGTTTCGAATGAAATAATATCATTTTCAATGAAATGTTCTTCTTTGGGGGACAAAGAAGAAATCATTTCATTGCAAATAGATATTACGTCATTTTCATCCTCGCTTTCAATATCTATTATGAAATGGGCAAAGTCTAGGATGGTTTGTTCCAAAGTAGGTAAAAGTACCTCATTTGGTTCAAAACATTCCTCGACTTTAAAAGTCTCGGAAGCAAAATCGTCGTCGGACTCAAATAATAAATCCAACTCATGTTCCCACAAATGATTTTCTTCCCGATAACGATTTTCAATTTTCTCATTCTCATACATACGCAAACCCTCACCGAATGTCATAGGTCGAGGTGCGGATCCATGAAAATGGGAACTTTGAAAATTATCATCGGACTTAAACGAAAACTCATTATTATAGGAATTTTGAAAATTATTCGAATTCGTTTCAAAATTCCTATTATAAGGTGGTAAAGGCCCAAAATCATTATCATCATCATCAAAATTCCAATAACCTAAGTTTTGACTTTCGTTATAATCGCCCAAAGTCATATTTGAATTTGTAATACTTTGGGATTCTAAGTATTCACTGAAAGTCATAGGCTTGCGAGAATTTTGAGAATTATAACAAGGATTATCGAAAGAATTGGAATAAGACATGCTTACCCCAAAAATGGCTCAAGTGGCGAATTCCAAAAAGTAGGTGCACGCGGGAAAAATTCGAGCATTTCTAAGCGCTCAAATGCGGAAGTCCTGCAAAAAGATTAGCAAATAATACAAATAGAAAGAAAATACTAAATCAAATAAATTCTAAAACAAACACGTCCTCCGCAACGGCGCCATTTTGATTAGCGAGTGAAAGGTGTGCTCGTGTAGGTGCACAGTCGTTGTTTTCATTTCTCCGCGATAATACAAACAAACCTAAATTATGGCTACACTTGCGAGGCAAGCACAGCGGTAAGTCGGGTATCAAAAATCCACAGGGACGAGTTGCTAGAATTTATATGATTTACTACTCCGAAATAAAAGTGTAAAAGGTGAATTACAAACTAAAAAGGAAAAAATGCATAAAAGGGAAAAATTAATCTAGGCGAGGGTATTGAAACTAGATTAACAAAGCGAGTAAAACTATAGGTTGCGTAGAATATCCCTCACCGGAGTTAATTTGTATAAAATGGATACATGGGTCAACAAGTTATTTAGAATGCGTCTCGTTTTGACAGTTAATTGAACCAAGGGTTGTCATACCCCTAAATCTGCATAAAAACCTAATATGATTTTGGCGTCAATAAATATCCAGAAAATTGTGCACGCAAGGTCGTAAGAACGGGACATACATGATATGCCTCGTCAAATCTCCTAGGCGCAATAACTAGGACAACGTACCCGAAATAGACCCGTAAACACCATCACCAAAGCAAAGCAACGCGTCAACTCGAGTGAGTTCCATTCAAACACAACCTAATTTAAATTAGCTAAAAAGCATGTTAAAAACGCGATAAATAAACGCGGTAAATAAACTCGACAAAACTATAATACAAAGCAATTAAATCAAAGCATGTGAATCTAATTAACAAAGCATGTAAATTAATCTAGAAAGCAAGAATAATGGAAATACAATATATATTAATGGAGAGGAAGATGAAAGTACAATCTTACAAACCCAAATGTTGTCACACCATATGAGGAAGAAGAAAAGAGCTCTCAACTCCCAAACCCTATCCTAAAATCTATTCTAAACTAGTATATCTGATTATTACAACAAAAAATGGTATTTATAGTAAGTTGGAATAAAAGAAAAAACGAAAGAAAAGAAGGAAAAATATCTCCTGGAAATAGGGGATCGATCGATCGACCCAAACCGTCGATCGATCGATGGTGAACAAATCAGCCCACTATCGCAAAGGATCGATCGATCGACCCCTTTGGTCGATCGATCAATCAAGCAGGTCTCAGCACACTGCATTGCTATTTTGGGCTGCTTGGATTTCTCGTCTGCTAAAATTCCCGTAACTTCTTCGTTCTGAATCGGAATCGCACAACGTTCACGGCCACGCGAAGATTGTGACGAGGTCTACAATTTTCATGAGATGTTGGATCAGGTGCCCAAGCTTTGAAAAGACTAAAATGGCCTTGAACATTCGATCCCGTACAAAAATCGAGCGGAATGCGTCCGAACTTCACACTTAGCATTCAAATACCTATAAAAGCTCAATTTACCCCTGCAAAACATGTTAACGTAAAAATCCGAGGTTATCTGGTTAACGAGCATAAATATAGGGAATAAGATACCCGAGGGGGCTAAAATGCGTAGGTTCGAGGGATGAAATACACAATATTTGCGTCGTATCACCAGGCATCCTTGTAGCTTCAAAGTATCAAGTAACTCGGTCATATTGCAAATATCATTGGTTTGCCTGAATAATTCTGCCATGATCTAGACAACGTCATCTAGGTTGACTTCATTGGTTGGTACCACCCAACTGTCTGACTCTCAGACCTATTTTTGTGCTTCCAAGAATAGCGTACTAAACCTCTATTAATCAATGATCATCTATAAGGACAATTTCAGCCCGAACTCTAGGAGTTGGTTTAACACTTCTGATAATTCCATACTTCCATCTTCAGAACGGGTACGGACAGCGATGCATGCTCTGGTAAAGAGTGATAGTGCTTGATCAGCAAGGCTAACAGGGTCTAGGAGGAAATACTTTCAGATTGGGACAGGGCGGCTTTCTGGTACCCATGAAGTGGTTGGTTGAGACATATTGTTGATGGTTGAGACTGCAACACTGGTAGGTTTGTCATATTTTCTGGGGGTGAACTGTCCGGACACTTTCTTTGGTTCAACCTCTGTTTTAGCAAGACCTTCCTCGATATCTACTCTTGCTTCTCTGAGAGCTCAAAAATGGGGATAGTATTGTCCTCCCATCGTTGCTCAGACATGGGGTAAGAAGTTATTCTTCACTATGTTCACTTGTTCTTCCTCGGATGGCCAATTGGTCATGGTGGATTCCTTTTCCCTCCATCGAGCTATGAAGTTACTGACTGATTCCCTAGAGTTCTATTTGAGCAACTCTAAATCACGGTGGGTGACCTTAAGCTCTTCGTTGTATTTGTACTGCGACATGAATTCATGGGCTACATCCTCCCAGCTACGGATTCTAAACTCCTCGAGGGATAAAAACCATCGGAGGGAGCTATCCTTCAAAGTTTGCTAAAATAATTGGGCATCACTTCTTCATAGGCCCCTAGGAGAGTCATAGAACGGTGATAACTGTGAAGATGAACAATCGGGGGTCCACTTCCTCCGAATTTATTGATATTTGGCATCTTAAACTTCTCGGGTAACCTCGCCTTAGGATAAGGAGACATGTGGGTGTAGTCCATGCAATTCCCAGAGATTCTGACTTGGTCTAACTTCTTAGTGAGCATATTGAGATCTTCTTTGACCTTGTTCAACTCTACCTCTTTTGGATCAATGATCATAGGCAAGTTAGCCCCATGCTGGGCAAGGTTCGGCATAGGAAGCTGGGCAGGCGGCGACCCATTAATAGGAGGGGAAAATGGGGCGTTCTGATACTCTTTAGGAACCCATATAGGCTCGGGTGGACTTATAGCATGAGGGAATAGGGCATCGGGCTCTTAAGGAACAGGAAACTGATTTCTTTGCATCTCCCGGACCTCAGTCTGAAGGTTGTCAATCTTAGACACGAGCTGAGCTAAGACTGTCGTCAGATATGGATGCACAACTGTACTAGATCTGTGTTCTCCATGGAAAGTGGATAAATACCAGACTCGAAAGAAGTAGCAGGGGAACGGACGAAACTCTAGGGTGATTTGACTAAAGACCGAAGCCAACAAGGATCCAGACCAAGGGTGTGTGATCGACCAGAGAAGGCATAAAATGGGATTTATTTTATGGGAAAAGAATGAAAATATTTTTGAAATTTTTTTCTTTTTGAGATTGAGAGACAAAATATTTTTGGATTTTTGATAGAGGAAGGAGAAATATTTTTGGATTTTTAATAAAGAAAGGAAAAATATTTTTGTATTTTTTATTAAGAAAAGAGGAATGTTTTTGGATTTTTTTATAAAGAAAGGAGAAATGTTTTTGGATTTTTGATAAAGAAAGGAGAAATGTTTTTGGGAGACGGGTCTCAGCATGATTATTATTATTATTATTATAATTATTATTATTATTATTATTATTATTATTATTATTATTATTATGTTCTCACTTGTATTAAATTCTCCTAAATGCAAAATGAAATGCCGGATGGGACCCGAGCCTGAAAAAGTTGGGTTTGTAACATATGTAAAGCTATGGCTGGACTTGTAACCAGGCTCACGGGCAGGGTCCCATTTTAAAAATGCACGAAAATTTGGGCGGTAGGCCGACCTGGTATTTCGACAGAGTTTCGGGTCAAAACCGACAATCTCACATGTGTGTCCTAGGCTTGACACCTATATGCGGGTATGCAATTGGTTTGGTGAATCGGAAAGGGTTCCCCCGTTTGGCATGGCTTCCACGATATACATCTTTCTTTTGAGGGCAATCGGTACGTGTGGACAATCCACTTGATATACCTGAGTGTACATGAATTGCCTCACTATATACCTCATGGGGACGGTACGTGTGAGAGAGAATTCAATATACTCGGCGTACGTGAACGAGTTCCCTGTGATATACCTCCCGTCATGACTTTGGTCAAGCAGTACGATGCGGGGGAACTGTTCGATATACGTCGAAGGTACTTGGCTAATGGAAGGTGAGAGTCATATCGCTTAGGCTAACTGCGCTCTGCCAGACTAGTACCCATCACGAACTGACCCTCCAGTTACTGGAAAAAATTTGGTCAATCACAATTCTCTTTGGATGATGTCGTGTGAATCATGCACGATTCTCTTATTAGTATCTTATGATGAGAGTATCTTTCTTGATCATACCCAACAAGGAGCAAAGTACAAGTACTAATAGTATACCAAGTATGGATGGGTGATGCGTGCAACATGTGGACATGTGATCCTAGGTGCACGTGGTGTGAAGTGTACATGGAGAATCTTCTACAAGTGTGTGAATAGAAGCATAAGCATGAGGTACACATGAACAGTAAAGGGGAACATGCAAAATAGGGGAAAATATAAGCAAATATAACACCCATGTAAATAGAGTCTAGCCCTCAAAATAAATTCCCCAGCGGAGTCGCCACTGTGGCCATCCCCTCCGATCCTCGCGGTGGGTGGGACGGAGAAGAGCGGGAGTCTTCAACGTCAAGAGGATCTCGATCTCGTGCATCCCTCTCGAGAGAGCTTCGTTCGGCGTCGGTGATAAGGTGAAAAATGTAGAGAGATGGAGTCGCCAGTCTATTTTACTCAAAACAGACAAAAGAAAAGGGAGTCGTCTCGAAAGACAGCATCCAAAGACATATTGATACATAAAAAACCAAAAAATGATTTGAAAAGGGTCCGGAGGCTAAGTTACAAAATGAGAAGGTGTTAGGAACCCATTCCACCCTTACGGTTTCTCATGGGTTATTGCTATTTTCCTTTATTTCCCCGTGATATGTGTGCATGTATATATATATAGTGGAGATAAGAATCATCGACTTGTATCATGGAACAGATAAAGCGAGTCATCCATAGGAATGTTCTTAGAAGTAACATTAGGAAAATAGGATTTATGCGATTATCCTAGCGTTGATCGTTATAATGGAACAATAACACGTATGGAATAATATGCCACTAAGCACAAATATACGTATGTATAATTTAAGAGAGTTAAGTTTAAATAATATAGAAAAAAAATTGGGAAAAGTAGAAAAAGGACTCGAGTCTCGAGTTTTACCCCGAGAAGCTTACGTAGCCTATAGAGGCATCAAAGTCCACGTAGTTCGCATGAAAAATGAGGGATGGGGTTTATCCCATAAATCCAACTGGGGACTTATCTTATATGTGTGTGTGTGTGTTAAAAAAAGTTTTTTAGTTGTGAGAAAAGTGTGAGAATTCTCGTTTGGAATTTATGAGTAAACCCTCTTTTTCTTATTTTTTGGGTTTTATTTACATGAAAATAAGAGATGTGCAATAATACTAGATAAAGAGTATATTAGGATATGTGATATGAGAGAATAAAAGTTATAAGTAATAAAACAAATTAATACGAATTTATGAGAATTTAAAGAGAGAGCTGAGAAAGCTGGACCTTCTTTTGAGCTTGATCTTGGATATTGGAGAGCAGCCCTTGAACTTGGGGTGATGATGAAGGGTACTTAATTCATCAAGTTTGATTAAAAAGGGGATGAAAGGTGAAGGTTGGAAAGGGATTTGGATGTGGAAATCACGCTGACTTCGAGGGGGATTTTCTGAGCTTGCTGAGAGTGATGGATTTCAGATCCTCTCCCTTTTGGAAGGGGGTTAGGCCCTCCTTTTTATAGTCCCAGGGAATTGCCTATCGGCATAGCTCTGGTCTTGCCAATCGGCAGGTGTGTTTAGGCACACTACCGATAGGCAGGGTTTGGAACCTACCGTTTGGCAGTCTCTTTCAGGTTCCTTCGAAAAATAGTTCGTAAAGCACAAACCGTTGATATGAATTACGCATGGGGAAAACTATTGGAAAGGTAATTTAGAGACCTTAGAAAGTCTTTTAGGATTCTCCCGGGTTTGGGAGTTGACTTTGGGTCAAATGTGGCTCGGAAGCGTTCGTTGGTCCTTACGACGTGGAATCGTCGGACGCAAACGGATTGCTCATTCGCATGGTAAGTCAGAATTTTGCACGGGGTGGACCGTTGGAAATTTTAGGAGATGTAATTCGATATTCCAAAGAGCTTGAATCGGTTTGGGGGTTGAATTTGGTCAACCGAGGCCTAGAAGCGTTTGGTGACCTTTCAGAGTAAAACGGATCGTTCGTCCGTACCGTAAGTCAGAATCGCGCACGGTGCAGACCGTTAGAAATGGGTTCCAGTGCCCTTTGAAGATTCATTTAGTCTCGGTCGAACTAAAGAGTTGACTTTGGTCAAACAGAGCCGGAGAGTGTCCGGTGACCTCTTGATTAAGTGTCGGGGGAAAATGGGTCGTTCGTCCACACCGTAAGTCAGAATTGTGCATGTGATGGACCGTTGGAAAGGGGCTTTAGTGAACTTTTAAGATTCATTTAGTCTCGATCGAGCTGAAGAGTTTGAATTTTGGTCAAACGGAGCCTGGGAGTGCCCGATGGCCTTTAAGTCAGTACCCGGGGTATGCCTTAGGTTTGTAGCAATAAGGGGAGGTCATAGGGAACCTATAGAGAGGTTAGAGGGTGTTAGAATAGGCTATATACAAAGCCCCATGATGGGTGAGTTTAGAACGAACGATAGTCGTCGAATTAGACACCACATGATGCCTTTGAAAGAAGATGACTAATTCAGAGGGTCGAGGCCGATTCTGAGGACCTGGGGATGAGGATGACCGATTCTATGGGTCGAAGACAATTCTCAGGTTTTAAGGATGAGGGTAATCAATTCTGTGGGTCGAAGCCAATTCTGAGGGCTTAAAGATGAGGGCGACCGATTCTGCGGGTCGAAGCTAATTCTGAGGGCTTAAAGATGAGGGTGATCGATTTTGCGGGTCGAAGCCAATTCGGAGGGCTTGAAGATGAGGGTAACCGATTCTACGGGTCGAAATTGATTCGGAGGGGTTAAAGATGAGGGTGACCGATTTACGAGTCGAATCCAATTCAGAGGTCTTGAAGATGAGGGTGACCGATTCTATGAGTCGAAGCCAATTCTGAGGGCTTGAAGATGAGGGTGATCGATTCTGTGGATCAAAGCCAATTTTGAGGGCTTGAATTGTGATGACCAATTCTGCGGGTCCAAGCTTATTCTGAGGGCTTAAGTTGGGATAACCAATTCTGCGGGTCGAAGCCAATTTTGTGGGCTTAAGTTGAGATGACCAATTCTGTGAGTCGAAGCCAATTCTGAGGGCTTAAGTTGTGATGACCAATTTTGTGGGTCGAAGCCAATTCTAAGGCTTAAGTTGTGGTGACCAATTCTGTGGGTCGAAGCCAATTCTGCGGGCTTAAGTTGAGATGATCAATTCTGCGGGTCGAAGCCAATTCTGAGGGATTAAGTTGTGATGACCAATTCTGCGGGCTTAAGTTGAGGTGACCAATTCTACGGGTCGAAGCCAATTCTGAGGGCTTAAGTTATGATATTCTCGGGGAACTCTGTCGGAAAAATTACCTCGTGATTTTGATTTTAGCTGGGAAGCTGATTGCTGGGGAAATTCTCATATCTTTTGGAGACTTTACCGGGGGAACAACCAATTTGATGTTGTAGATTCCACTGGGGAAGCAATTTGGAGGTCCCTGCTTTGCTCGGGGAGACCTGAGACCTTTGGGGAATTTAGGATACTTTAGAGGTCCTCTGTGACATTGCCGGGAGGAGATTCACTTGGCTTTTGAGAGTTCCGCTGGGGAAATAAGGGGTTCCGCTTGAGGGAGTGCAAAATTTTCTTGGTGAAAATGTTCTAAATCCTTTTCGGGATTTTTAGTAATTTTCTGAGGATTTTTAAGGGTTTTCTCGTATTTTCTGGGAATTTTTGTACGAAAATTAAGGGGGGTGTCGGTCGGCATGGTGTAGAGGGTGCCATTCGGCAGTGGGACGGACTTTTGGAATGCCTCGAGAAGGTAAAGGGTTAGTGCCGATCAGTCGTCTTGGGTCACTGCCGATCGGCATGACCCTTGGCATCCTATAAAAAAGGGGCCGGTTGCGCTCATTTTTCACAGCTTCTTGCCTTCTCTCTTTCTACGATTTTCTTCTGCGAATCATTCTAACATTCCATAGTCTAAAAAATGGTTGCTTTTGTGAGCATTGTAGTACATCGGGAGTGGTTGGCTGTTGATGATTGGGAGAACGTGGAATAGAGGGCCAGGGCACCTTTTACTTTGGGGAGCGAGAACTCTTTTGAAGCTTTCGAGCCGGTTGCGGATGAGCGGACCTTGCTGCGGGAGCCATCGCGTCATCGCTCTTCGAGGGTGGTGAACCCTGGCGATTATGTAAGTAAAATGACCTTTGGCATTCCTTTTTTTGTGGTTTTTCTTTTTTCTTGAATTTTGACAAGGTTTTTTCTTTTGACAGTTTGACATAGCCTATAGACGCATCAAAGTCCACGTAGTTCATATGAAAAATGAGGGGTGGGGTTTATCCCATAAATCCAACTGGGGACTTCTCTTATATGTGTGTGTGTGTGTGTAAAAAAAGTGTTTTTGTCGTGAGAAAAGTGTGAGAATTCCCGTTTGGAATATGAGCAAACCCTCTTTTCTTATTTTTTGGGTTTTATTTATATGAAAATAAGATATGGGCAATAATACTAGATAAAGAGTATATTCGAATATGTGAGATGAGAGAATAAAAGTACTAAGTAATAAAACAAATTAATGCGAATTTAGGAGAATTTAAAGATAGAGTTGACGAAGTTGGACCTTCTTGAAGATCTTGACCTTGATCTTGGATATTGGAGAGCAGCCCTGGGAATTGGGGTGATGATGGAGGGTACTTAATTCACTAAGTTTGATAAAAAAGGTGATGAAAGGTGAAGGCTGGAAAGGGATTTGGATGTGGAAATCACGCTGACTTCGAGAGGGGTTTTCTGAGCTTGCTGAGAGTGATGATTTAAGATATTATCCCTTTTGGAAGGGGGTTAGGCCCTCCTTTTTATAAGCCCAGGTAATTGCCGATCGGCAAAGCCCTAGTCCTGCAAATCGAAAGGCGTGTTTAGGAACACTGCCGATAGGCAGGGTTTGGAACCTGCCATTTGGCAGTCTCTTTCAGGTTCCTTCAAAAAATAAGCCATAGAGCACAAACCGTTGATCCGAATAGCACACGAGGCAAACTGTTGGAAAGGTAATTCAGAGACCTTAGAAATTATTTCGAGCTGCTCCCGAGTTCGGTAGTTAACTTTGGGTCAAATGTGGATCAGAAGCATTCATCGGTCCTTCGGACGTGGAAACGTCGGACGCAAATGGATCGTTCATTCACTTGGTAAATCAGAATTGCACACGGGGTGGACCTTTGGAAAGGTTAGGAGAACTACCTAGAAATTCCAAAGAGCTTGACTCGGTTTGGGGGGTTGACTTTGGTCAACCGGGGCCTGGAAGCATTTGGTGATCTTTCGGAGTAAAACGGATCGTTTGTCCATACTGTAAGTCAGAATCGCGCACGAGGCAGACCGTTGGAAAGGGGTTTCAGTGTCCTTTGAAGATTCATTCAGTCTCGATCAAACTAAAGAGTTGACTTTGGTCAAACGGAGCTTGGGAGCATTCGGTGACCGCTTGATCAAGTTTCAGGGGAAAACCGGTCGTTCGTCCACACCGTAAGTTAGAATTATGCATGGGACGGACCGTTGGAAAGGGGTTTCAATGCCCTTTAAAGATTCATTCAGTCTCAGTGAAGCTGAAGAGTTTGACTTTTGGTCAAATGGAGCCTGGGAGTGCCCGATGTCCTTTAGGTCAGTACCCGGGGTATGACTTAGGTTTGCAGCGATGAGGGGAAGTGCTAGGGAACCTACGGAGAGGTTAGGGGGTGTTAGAATGGGGTGTTTACAGTAGGATAATGGGTTTTCAACAAAAAAGGCATATTTTCTTTTTGCTTAAATGGGTTTGCAACTGAATAATATAAAAAGGATGTAGTCAAGCCTAATTTTGGGCTTTCAAATGGTGTCTTAATCTCATTTCTCAAGTTTCATTAAGTTGAATTATGTCTCAAGACGAATTACTAAGACTTCTATTGCTGAAGATTTACATTTTTTTTTGTTTTTGTTTTTAGTAATCAAACAAAACAAAGAATTTGAGATCGTCAACGAATTTATTACTGAAGTAAAGTTTGAGTTATCTTAACTCGGATTGATTTAAATCTCTCGAAAATGATGAATGGCACAAAAGTCTCGCCGGACTACAATTTCCACATTCATTCGTTAAGTATATTAACTTTCGCCTCAATATCCATTTTTTATCATATTATTTGGCTAATGTCTAAAAGATTTCATAAGTTAAGAGATCTATGAATTAATTCTATATTAAGAAATCATTTCAAAACTCAATTATATTGAAAATATTTTTGGATTTTTTAAAAATTTTATAATTTTTTATTTAATGATTTTTTTTCAAAAATACCATCATTACCCCCAAACCTAAATTTGGCATTGTCCTCAATGTATGCCCAAACTAGGAATACGGACAAAGCAAATAAAGCAAAGAAGTAAAAGGACGATATTACTCGTGAATTTCCACTTGTGTTACCAACTTCGCACCGATTTCACATCCATTGCATCATAAATCAAAAGTCTGAATAATTGGGAGTCAACCCAATAGAAAGAGTATACACGTGGAGGCACATAATGAATGTGAGTGAAATTTTTTAGGTGCACAGTCACATTATAGTATAAATGGTCAGACTTGAAAAGATTATCAGAAAAAAAAATTTGAATGACACACTAAGCTTAGGTTTTCCTTAAACACGACAATGAATAAATCAGATGATACTCTAATCATGTCCTCAATCTCATCCAAACACTCAAATGACATAGGTGGAAGTAGTGAAAAAGGACAATGCAACTTTACAAAACAAGTATCACCAGGTGGAAATGCTCGAATGGTTTTTTCAATCTCATCACTAATAGATAAAACCTCACGTGTCAGCTTATTCTCGAAAGGATCGAGCTTGCGTTCACAAAGAAGGAATTAATATACCCTATCGTCCCAGTATATCTCCTTTAATTAACGAAATGAGCAATAACGATTGGACTTCAACAGTAAGATCCTCATCAGCCGGGCCGAATTATTTCTCAAAATTTTCAAGACTCGTATCTAGAGACAAATTTGGTGGCCAAGTACGTAGAAAGATTGTGTCACTAACACGTGGGTTAATGATATCATTCACTTCTTGAACGTACTTGACTTCATTGTCTCCCTCATAAGATGATGGTTTCTCTAAATTGAACACATTCAAACCCATGGTCATGTTCCCAAATGAGAGATTCAGTTATCCACTACGACATTGAATGACATCATCAGAAGTGGCTAAAAAGGGTCGGCTGAGGATGATTGGGATTTTTGTGGATGAGTTTAGCACGTGTTGCATGTTTAACCCCATAAAGTCTATTGGAAAGACAAAATTTCCTACTTTAATGAGTACATCCTCTACAACACCAAGGTCAACATATTGAGCTTTAACTCCCCCAAACCCAGTTTCTCGTATACTGTGTATGGCCGAAGGTTCACGCTTGCACCTAAATCTATTAGGGCTTTCTCGAAGTGATGCTCCCCTATCTTGATAGAGATCATTGGCGTTTTGTGATTCTTATACTTGATGGGATTTATATAGGAAATGATCAAGCTAGATTGCTTATTGGTGTTTCTCTTGAAGGTATAAAGGTCCTTCAAAAATTTAGCGTAGGATAGGACTTGTTGTATTGCGTCAAGCAGTGGGATATTGATTTGTACTTGCTTGAATCCTTCCAAAATTTTATTAACTTGTGCCTTTTTCTTTTGGGGCACCTAGCATTGGGTAAATGGAGCTTTTGGAACATAGGTCTCTTCAGATGGTTCGAAAGATGAGGGTGGGTAGGAAGTTGGATCCACGAGTGGATCTTTCTTCTCCGTTCATTTCTCAGATTTACTCTTGGTGGATAGTGAGACATTCTTTTTGACTTCCTTACCGGACCTAAGTGTGAAGATGGCTTCGAAATCCTCTTGGGTTTGTGATGAACCAATGTTGTCTTGAACAAAAAATTAACCATTAGGCATGTTCCCTTTAGGATTGAGCTCAGGTTGACTCAGTAATGTCCCCTTATTTCTCTCACTCAACGCGTTCACTAATTGGCTCACTTGAACCTCGAGATTGGCTATGGATTGAGTGTTTTCATGCAAGATCTATTGGGTGGATTGAAGGGCACTCTGAGTCGACTGCTGAAATTAGAGGGTACTTTAATCAAGCAAATTCACCATATCCTCTAAAGCTTGCATCTTTTGGGATGAAGGATATGATGGTTTGGGGGTATATTTTGGATACCAGGAGGTGGGTTACTAGAAGATTGACCCCCACTTTCTTGGTGTTGACCCTGGACCATGAAAAATTAGGGTGGTCTCACCATCCCGAATTTTACGCATTGGAATATGGGTTATACTTTGGTTTATTTTGGTTAAGGGCGTTGGCTTTATCGGTAAGTGCTTTGTGAGTTGGAAGGGCAGGATAAATCTCGACAATGCGTTGTAAAGTACATATATAAGGGAGCCTACATGCTGTACGACCGTAGGTGCAGTTCGATTGTCATCTTTGATCGTCTCTAAAGAATCTAAATGTCGGGCCAATGTGTCCACTTTGGCATTTAACTCATAACTTTGTTCGATTTTCTTTACAAAACCCCCAATGAACGTGGTGGACCTAGATTCTCTATTGGGTGTCCATTGCTGGAACTTTTTAGCTATGGCTTCCAGGAATAACCATTCATCGACCTCAACTTTCTTGGTAAAATCACTGTTACATAGTGACTCGAGCATAGTTCGAGTATTACAATCGAACCCCTCATAAAAAAATTAGATTTGGCATCCCATATCAATCCGATGGTGCAAACATTGCAGTAGAAAATCCTTAAATCTCTCCAAATACATCCACGAGGCTTCTCCCTCCTTTTGACTAAATGTATTGGCGATGTGACGTATCAACACAGTCTTTTGGTTGGAAAAGAATTTTTGCAAGAAGGCAACACTCATTTGGTTCCAAATGGTAATGGATTCAGGTTTTAATGAGTTAAACCAACCCTTGGCTTTGTCCTTCAATGAGAATAGGAATAATTTAAGTTTAACAATCTCGTCAGTGAGTCATTGGTGCTTAATGGTCCCATATATCTCCTCAAATTCCCGAACATGAATGTAGGGATCCTCTTTTTCGATACCTCGAAACACAAGCAATATTTGGATTATTCCCGGATGGAATAGGAAATTATTCGCGTTGTGATCGGGGAGAAATATGCATGAAGGTTGACTAGACCTAGTCGGATAAAAGTAATCTTTAAGGGCATGTGGTGCTAATTCGTCTCCCATTTCGGTGAATATAAAAAATCTACGTACGTACGTATTGGGAATGCTAGACTCCACACTCGACAAATGACCGGTATGATCTCGAAACCAACTTCGCATACACTCAGCTCACTCGAATTTTTTTTCAATTTTTTTATATGAAGAAAATTAAAAAAAATATTAGACTCAACCCACATAATTCCTAGCCAACGCAAAGAAAATTGAATTATTTAATTTAGGTGACGGAAATTTTAATTTTTAAATCTAGTTTTTTCGATATTAATCGACAATAGATGGGGTCTCCGAATTAGACAACTCCTACTCTTTGACAAAGGAGAATTTAAAAAACAACCAACTAAGGTTATCGCCTCAAATACCGCTTTTTCCTCTTAAGACTCATTAAAAATCACCAATCCTAGAAAAGGTGAAATGGAATCGATTTGACAAATTCGCATTAGAGTAGCTTTTAATTCTAGTCTCGTAAAGAGGTTTCCTATGAGCTATGTGATATCCTAAGGCCAATGTCAACTTGATTTCAAATTAAATGTGATGGCTCGGTATATGCAAATGCTTGGTTAATTAGTGATTTTCTGGCCAAGAAAGGGTGATGAAATCCCCACCTTATCTTTCACACGGGTTTTTCCCTTAAATTAATTTATGTAAAATGTAAATTAAGAGCGAAATTAAATCACGTAGGAGCACACAAAAACGTACCTCCGAAATGTACTTTTTACGGCCACTTGTTTATGACATGGCAAAGTTTAAGTTGACGTCGATCGGAGGAAAATGTCGCCTACATTTTAGTCGTCCCCGAGAGTTCCTTGTGCTTGTGGCAAGATTGCACAAGTTTTCTTCACGTTCTCTCACCGTTGCACACTTTTTCGAACTTTCCTTCACTTTTGCCCCCCATTTTTCTTCTTCTTTTCCTCTATTTTTTTATTATGCTTCTGAAAAAAAAAAAACACCAAACACAAAGTGCGACACACACACAAAACAAAAAAGCAAAGAAAGGAAAAAATAACACGATACATGCACTAGTGGTGTATTTATCACAAAAAATAACAAAGTGCACTTATGAAATAATTTTTTTTATATTCTAGAAATAGCATAATTAATACTAGAAATAAAAATTATTTTTTTGAATTTGAATTTTTTTGAATTTTTTTAGGGACTACTTACTATAAAAATTAGTATTAAAATTTCCAGAAAAAAAAACTTGAAGTTTCTTTCAATTTGTTTATGTATTTTTGTGATGTACTAGTATAAAAGTAATATTTACTAAAAAAAGCTTAAATCTGATTTTATTTTTAACTAAAACAAAACCCATAAATATGAGTTGTTGATTTTTTTTATTTTTTTTTCAATTATTTTTTTATCTTTTATGAAATCTTTACTAACAAAAATGCGAAAAGTAAAGAAACTGATCCGACTTCTTTTAAAAAGAAATCGAACAAATCCCTGTCAATGACAAAAACTTGTTTGTCAATTTTATAAAATACCTCAAATGCACGGGCTATTATAGAATAACGAGTGTAAGTACGGGTCGAACCCACAAAGATTTATCAATTTTAACTTTTAAAATAATTGCAACTGTCCAACTAGACCAAGTGGGGTAGAGAATAATTATGAACTACACTAAATAAAAGCAACTACGAATAATGAGAGCAACACACGAGAGTTGTAAATAATATGAAAGAATTAGGATTCGAGATTTATATATCACCTAACTAATATTGCACACTAATTTAACGTTGTCACTCCCTTTTTATAACTCAACTTAAATCGACTCTCGTTGCGTTTAATTCGAAAAATAAGACGGTTAAGTTCGAAATATTTTTAACGTCTCTAATAGACAATTAAAATCCTTATTCCCTTAGAAAATACAAATTTTAAAATTCGTAAATGTATTTAAGCATGGACTATCAAAACAATCAAAGTGCAAGCATAATCCATCAAAAATTACTATTTTTAAATTTCAAAACTTGATTAACAAAATAATTTTGAAGGTTTGAAACACACTCTTGTGTCGTTTTAAAATTAATACCGAATCTTTGATAACAATTAAAATGAGTTGGGAATAACCAATTATTAAACTAACATAATAATATTAGCTAACTATGATAAACTTCACCATAATCCTAATAGAAGAATTAAGCTACCATAATGAAAGACAAATCGCAAGAATGAGTTGAGATTTTCATTAATAAACCAAACTTACAATAAGTTTTCTCATAATAATCTTCAATCCTCTAAAAAAATGATAAAAACTTGCCTTTAAATTGAATACAATCTCTCAAAAATTGCTCTCCAAAAATCCTTCCAAAACTGTGAGCCCAAGGGTTCTTTTTATAGGGCAAGGGGTGAGGTGTTTGAGTTGCAATGAAACTCTATTTGATTGGTTGTTGTTGACTTGATAATTATCTCTTGGAGTCTTGGGAAGAGTTTAATATAATTGAGAAGTCTTTTTTTTAAATAATTATCCCCAATTTTTGTCACTATTCACAGCACCAGCTTAATAGCATTTTCGACCCACAAAACTTCGAAATCTAATTTTTGTCTGAGCTTCAATGTTGTGAGTCTTATCAAGAAATTTCTGAAAATTTATGGCACGGCCTCAATGGACACTCGAGCAATTTTATAGAAAATATTTAGTACAACTGTGTCAACCGTGTCGTGTCGTGTCGTGTCGTATCGTGTCCCGACGTATCCTAACAATTTTTGCATATTAACTCCTTTGTTATCCAAATTCCCAGGTACCCTGTAAATTTTCAAATTAAAAATAATTAATTCAAATTTAGGATCATAAATATTTAAAAAATTGAAAAATTACCCCTCTTTGCATTTTAGTCCCCCAAATTCATATGTTGCTCGTTTTAATCCGAAATTCAACCAAATTTCAGAGAAAACTTTATTTCGCCTAGATAAATATTTAAAAATT
Organism: Sambucus nigra; assembly: GCA_949130495.1. Classification (NCBI taxonomy): domain Eukaryota; kingdom Viridiplantae; phylum Streptophyta; class Magnoliopsida; order Dipsacales; family Adoxaceae; genus Sambucus; species Sambucus nigra. The sequence goes on from OX422215.1 coordinate 545,603,292, forward strand.
ATTTTCAGGCCCCTAAAGTTTGGAAAATTACAATTTTACTCCCTCGGGTAACTAAAATTGCATTTTTAATAATAAATTTATTCAAACTTGCATTTTTCTTTTATTTTACGAAAATGACTCTAAAAGCTCATTATTTAAGATATAATAGGCTTAAAAAGGTCTAGATTAGGGAATAATTCATACAAAATAATGCACTCATTAACCAGCAAATCGAACCAATTCACTGGCTGACCGAACCGATTCGCCAAGCGAATCGATTTGCTCTGTCAGCCAGCCGGTTCGGTTTGCTGGGCTGATCATCATCTTTAACGTCGGGATTTTACCTCCCAAATCCATCAATGGAGGTCAAAGCCTCCTAAATCCATAAATTAATATCCCAAAAAAATACATAATCATCCCAGATGCATTTCAACCCCGATTTAAGCCCGAGTCCAACATCAAATCCCAAGGATTCCCAATTATTAATTAAATTCATTTAACCCATAATTTATCAAACCTTAAAACCCATTGATCTAACACCCTATCAATGTTCATCATTCTCATATTCATATTTTAATATTTAAATTATGAATATCTTTCATATTAGTTCTAAATCACATTAATATGTTAAACACAAATCAAATCCTCTTAATTATTCCCCATGATTACCTCCTTAATTTCAAAATTAATCAATTAATTAACCATGAGCATAATTAACAGTAGAAAATGCAAATCTGAAGCAAGTAAACACTTGCCTTGATGGATTTGAATCTGAAGCTGGACTCGTTGCAGATGAATTAATTCTGGAGATGGTTCTTCCTCTCTTCTCCGTGCTTTCTTTCTCATTTTTTTCCCATTTTTCTCTTCTATTTTGTTCTATTCCTTAATCCCCACTAGGAAGAGGTTAAAGAAGGCTACTATCCACCCAACTAACCCACTAATACCTCTTAATTTCGTTTATGGGATAAGCCCTAAGGGTAAAAAGATGGCCATAACCCTATATAGAGCATTCTATGTCTAAAAAGCTCCCAAAACAAAACTATAATCCCTTAGTACCTATTTTGGATTACTTCGACCAATTCCAGATCACTAGTGCTCTCAAAAAGACCATTTCACTCACCAAACTAAAAATATTCAACCATCCCATTAATCGGACCCGACAAGTGCGTACAGCATGCATCGCCCATAAATTTTTTTAAATTCGCCATTTTAACTTTGTAACGACATAATATAATAATTCACTTTGCTATTTGTTTACTACACTCAGATAAATAATTTTACCCATAAATATTCATCCTAAACTCGCAATTAATATTTATCGAAATCAATTGAATTTCATAGTTAAATTTATAATCAAATGCACACGTGGAAAAAAAATACTCTCAAAAGTATGGGGTATTACGAATATATCGATAGTTATCCAATTTTGAGTTAGGTACCTTTTACTAATTGTATTTAATTTTAGAACTTTTTTATTGAGGGTTTATTACAATCAACAATCATGAGCGTTGCACATAGCCTATGGCATTAAAAATTGAAACATAAATCAGAAAAACTAAAAAAGTTTGAAAACAAAAGCAAAACGAAAAAAAAAAGAATAATAAAAAAATGTGTTCACTTCCCACAACCCCCCGCTCTCCTCCTCCCAACATTGGCGGTCCCATCATGCCAGGCCATTCTTGCCACCCCACTTCCACCTTCACCATCTCTCTCTTTGTTATATCATCTCCCCTTATCTTTATATATATATATGTGTACACAAAAATACACACACACACACACACACAATGAGATTTGAGATATATTTTACATCCATGTATCGATTTTTATATATGTATTGATTTGCATGAACCCAAATGAGACATGAGATCAATGTATTTATATGAGATTTGGGGTTTTAATTTTGATACTGGTATTTTTCAGGGGGACGGGAGAAAGAGATAGAGTGTCGATCGAAGGTGAGATGGTGAAGATTTGGGGTAGAGGCAGGGGGAGGAGGTGATGGCGATATTTTTTATATTATTTTTCTAATTTTTTCCCTTTTGTTCTTTTTAAAATTTTCTAATTGGTCATGTATAAGAGACATGCTCATTAAGTGTAACAGACATTTAACGGAGAAGGTACTACAACCAAATGCAATTAGTTAAAGGTATCAGACTCAAAATGGGATTTGTTGACATTTTAAAGTAAAAAAGGTGGATCATTTTGTCTTAAGCCCCAAATTTTAATGCCCATTTTAGCTTACTCCCTCGGTATTATAATCCTTTAACTTTACCCCAAACATAGGGGGTTAAGTCCAATTTGGCATTATAAACAAGGGGAAGCCAACCCCATGGGTCTCTCGCATGACGAACTTTCCTCTTGAGCAGCATTTGAAATTTAAGATAAAAATCCTATCAGTAGCGGACCATATATATGAATAAAAAAGAACGTATAAAGAACGCTACGTAAAAGTCTAAGAGAACCTATAACCCTCAAGGCTTAAGACCAAACTCTGATACCAACAGGGAAACCCCTTATATTTAATAATCGGGTTAATTAAGTAAAATTATTAAATCATACAGGTTGTTAAACAATTTAAATACCATTCTCAGCATGTAAGAAATAAACGAGACATATGACCAATATAAAGATTCCATATGAAAGTCGTCAAACATAAATCTTAATAAAACGTATCCAAAACCATAATAGAGTAAGAGAGAAAAGTCTACAACTCAACACGACCCCGGAATGTAGGAGCCAAATACTAAGTCTCCAATCATGCATGCCAAATCCTGATGTTCATAATACATGCCAACTAAAATTCTAAACACAACTCACTCAATTGAAAGTAAAATGATAGTGTAACAAAATAAAGGCTTACATCGATCTCTGTAGTTGAAGTCCCTTGGAGAGAGGGGTCGAGAAAGTGTGCTAGCTAGAAGGAGCAATACTAAGAAGGAGGTTGAGCTCTAGAACCAGAAAGTAACCACGAATGAAGTCGAGTCAAAACCCTAGCAAGTCTCTAGACTACGTGACTCAAAGAAATTATATGGGTAAATGGTAATTCCACGATTTATTTAATCCATAAAAATACATCTCATCGTATAACATGCAACCTCACAGTGCAATAAGATTAACTCAATACGTTCCATTAATTAATTATTCTTTTAATTAATTTTCACATGACTGATATATGCCCCTTGTTCTTGGCCATCTCAAGAACATGCGGTACGACGAAATAAATTCATCACACATCACGTAGTCGCCTACTTCATATATCCAGATAATACGTAGCCACCCTGCTATGCACCGCCGGAACTCCACGACGTCATGTGATGAAAAAGTCTATAATAAATCATACTCGTTATGTATCTCAACAAGAGGGTGTTCCTTCTCAGCACTCACCCAATAATCCACGTTTCATATGTTCATTTATCAATGACATTGTCAATTTCAATAATTTTTTATTACTCACCGTTAAAATGTTATTACCCTATTACCCCACCCTAAAGTCACTTCCAAATAAAGCATTTAGACACATATTATTCCACTAAAATTGGAGATAAAGGGATAATAAATCTACATGGAACTACTCATCAATCGAAACATTTAAAGTAAAGAGAGAATGATTTTATTAAAGGTTCCGGAGTCATCACTCCTAACTGTCTCTAAACTCCATGCGTGGGACGTCTCACCAAAGTGAAATCCAAACAAGGACCTCCCGATACACTTTTGTTTAGGTAGGATATTCGTTAACACAATTAATTAAGTGTTTATTTTGAGAAATTAAAATTTAGAGAATAAGCATAAAGTATCCCACTGGCATATCCACCTCACCTGTGCACCGCAATCAATAACAACCACACATCCAATAAGTCAACACAAGTTTATCACGTACTCATTATATCTAATCTACGTGATTATTTCATTATCAACAATATAATACTATTAGTAAAGTCTCATGATGGATTTTCACATAAAGAGGGTCATATATCTTAAATTCCAAGGTTGTGATTTAACATAAGGCTTTCATTCATAAGTTAAGACTTCCAACATAATATAATCATAATAAAATTAGTCCCTATAGTTTTAATAGCCATAAATAAAATCCTTATATTAAAACCTCATTATTTGGGGAATTATTACCAAAGACTGCTATTATTGCAAAAGGTACAACACCACCGCGCATATGCATTTCAGAATTTTATCAAGTCTAAATCAAGTTCATATCACTAATTATTTAGTCCAAATTAATTAACTCTAAAGATGAGGCTACAAAACTCTATAATTTACATTTAAGGTCTAACCTGCTATAGCGACCTTTTGGCCCAACTGTAGCGATTTCCAACCTGCTATAGCATCCAACGAGGCTCGCTAAAGCGCCCTCAAACTGTTCATCAATTAAGTCAAAGGGCTCTAAAATTGTAATTTGACTTATTCTAACTTTATCAATTTATCGAGTTAACTTATTTTAAATTATTGACCCTTAAATAATTTTAATTCCTTGTAATTAAATCTAAGTTACTTTTTAATTAATAAAATTACTCATAATTAATTCATCGTTAAAAATCGGGGGCATTACATTCTTCCCCTCTAACAAAATGAATTTCGTCCTCGAAATTCACATAAAATAACACATACATGTCTCGAAATAAGTGGAGATATTGTTGTCTCATCATATTATGTCGCTCCTATGTGGACTCATCCTCATTATGATGACTGGTTCGCTTAAAATATTGTATAGCTCAAGTACAAGCTAATCACGAGAGTACTAAAAATCCGGTAAGACCGGAGTCGAATTCCGCGGGGATTTAAATAGAGTAAAGTTAATTATTGTTTAGAAACGTGTTAATTAACAAGAGTAGAAAGTAAGAAAATACGATTTAATTATAAGAGAGTGAGTTAAAAAAAAAACTATTGTTAAAATAAACTGATGAAGAACAAACTAAGTAGAGACAATTGAAGTTAAGCGAGTATTAACTAGATAGTTAATAAATTGAGATTAAAAGAGGCCCATGAGCATTCTCCCACCTTGGACTAACATAAAATAAATGGTTCTTAAGATCAAATTAAAGTCAAATGGGAATGAAAGTTGTAAACCTAACAAAACGAAATCAAGATTTCAATAAGTTATGGTCAAATATATTGTTGTTTTAATAAAGCCTTAAATACAACCCTTACATAATAAGATAAGTTAATACACTAAGATATTTTAATATTAACTCATGCACCCAATGATTTGATTCAAACTAACAACCTAACAATGAATACAAGCATCCAAGGGGGATTTATATTTCCAAACCAACAAGACTAGTTACTCGTGGTAATAAATAAATCAAAATGCAAAGTGTGAGTAACTAAAAGAGAACAAGCCATTAAATACAAGAGTTCAAACATGATAACTATATTAATGAATAAGAAAGTATTCACTACAAGCAAAGTAAATTAAAACAAAGCTTTAAATGCTTACAATGGAATAAATAAAGAGAGAGAGTGGAGAAATGAAGAAATGGTACTAAACTCTAGGAGAAAAAAGAGAGCTTTGTGCTTGCAAAATGGTTTTTTAAAATATCAGCTCTCTCTTAATAGAAAAACCCAACTTGAAATTTATATAAGTTGTATTTTTACAAGAGAAAATAAATAAAAAGGAGCAAAAATATCAAAAATTCACAAGAGTCGATCGATCGGCTAGGGGCGATCGATCGACTGATTTGATACTAGTCCTACTGGTCAAACTTATTCACAAATCATATAAGGGGCGGCGCTTCATCTGCCAAGGGCAATAGATTGTCTCTCTATTTCATCCTCAAGTAGCTTCAAAGTAAATGGTGCTTGAGAAAACATCCACATCTCCGTCATTCATAAAATGACTACGCTCCCTTGGACTTTGGCCAACCGGGTCAAGAAGTCTGGATTTTTGAAAATGCCCTTGAAGTTTCATCTTGCAATAAAACTTTCCCAAAATGCAACCAATTGCTCCGCTAAGCATTCCCACACTTATAAAAACTAAAATAAACCTTGCACGACATATATATATATATATATATATTTACATACATATATATATATATATATTTACATACATATATATATATATATATATATATATATATATATATATATATATATATATATATATAGAGAGAGAGAGAGAGAGGTTATACAGTATAAGAACACAAACGTAGAGGGAAACAGAAGCAGGAATGCTAGAAATGCATAAACCTAAGGGGGATTTAATGAAATATTCAAGTCTAATCAATAACCCCATTGAACATGATATAGTGGTATCTCTTTAGTCCTCAAAATTTGGGCCCTACGGTCTAAATTATAGGATGGCCCCTCCATATACGAAACATCGAGATCTATCTGAATATATTCTAAGTCAGTGTGATGGTACGCGGCCTTACCTCATAAGAATTGGTGAAGCATTGATACATTAAACATGTTATTTACCCGATCTAGATGGTATCGAAGTGCTAAACGATACACGAGAGACCCTACATGATCAGTTATCATAAAAGGTACATCATAGCTCAGGGTCTACTTGCCCTTGTTCCCAAAATGCATCACCCCCTTCGTGGGTAACACCTGGAGAAGCACCTAATCGCCTACTTAAAACTCAACATCCTTTATCTCTAAGTCAACGTAACTCTTTTGCTTACTTTGTGTTGTCTTGACTCGCTCCCAAATCATCTTAATCTTCTATATAGTCTCCTAAATTAACTCGAGTCCCAATGAGATACTCTTCCTTAGGTCTAACCAACACACTTGTTACCTATATGATCGCCCATACAACGCCTTATAAGGTGCCATGATGATCAATTTATGATAACTATTGTTGTATGTGAACTTAACCAAAAGTAAGTGTACATCCCAACTACCCTTAAATTTTAAAGCACAAGCCCGAAGCATATCCTTAAAATTTTGATTCACTCGCTTCGTCTGTCCATCCGTCTGAGGGTGGTACGACATATTCAAATGAAACCTAGTACCCATTATCTCCTTAAAACTTCTACAAAACTGAGATACAAAGGTCAGATCTCTATCCGAGATGACTAACAAGGGTACCCCGTACAATTGAATAATCTCATCCACAAACAAACATGCATACTGATTTATTGCGAAGTTCGTGCAAACGGGCAAAAATGTGAAACCTTTGTCAAACGATCCACTATAACCCAAATAGAGTCGTGTTGCATAGGAGTAAATGCCAACCCAATGATGAAGTCCATCGAAATGTTTTCCACTTCCACTTAGGAAAGGGTAAACGTTAGAGCGGACCCGACGATTGTTGATATTCCACATTCACCATCTAACATATGCTACATTAAGATACAACTGTAATAATGTCTAGCTTTATTCCATCCCACTGATACTATCTCCTTATGTCCTGATACATCTTATCCCCACCGAGATATGAAAAAAATTACAATCCATGGACCTCCTTCATGATGATCCTACGCAACTCCTCATCTGTACGTACGACCAATCTTTACTTGTATCGCAATCCACCATTAAAATCAACGGTGTAAAGAGGTATGCCAATTGCTAAAAGTTTGGCCACTATGATCGAACCACCCGCATAAGGATATCAGGAGTCACAGTAAGCATCGCCATGAACGCATCGTCTAACTCGCCAATCACTTAAACGAAATCCACATCGGTTAACTGACGAGAAGACCAAATGTCACTCAATCATCGACTCAAAGCATTTGCCATGACAGTGGCCTTCCTCGAATGATATTGAATCATAAACTGATTGTCCTTGATAAAATTGGACCACCGTCATTATCACGTATTAAAATCCTTATATGTGAAAAAATATTGAATACTCTCATAATCACTAAAGATCCTGAACTTCTCACACTATAAATAATTACTCCAAATATGTATTGTGAACAGTATCGTCGGTAGCTCTAAATCAAAAATCAGATAGTTACCCTCGTGGGGTTTCAACTTTTGATATACGTAGGTAATTGGACAATCTTCTTACCATAAAAACCCCACCCTAAGACCCCCTAAGTACCTCATAGTACCCTAACACTCACCATTCACCACAAAACCTAGGTCATACTCCGAGTCTCGATCTAGAGGTCACCGGGTATTCTCGGGCCTCATTTTACTCCAGTTAAATGTTTTGTCTAAGCGAAAGCTCAATGAATTTTTAAAGGGACCTGAATACACTTTCCAACAGTCTATCTCATGCATGAATCAGCCTTGTGTGTCAGCAATTTATTTATGATGATTTGATTTTACACACCTAGATGTATGTGTTAGGGTTTAAATAAAATTGGTTCAAAAATTGATTCCAATTAAATAAGTTTAAATTGGAATTTGCGAATTGGTTGAAATCGATATCACATAACCTTCTCAAGTCATTATTGTGAAAAAGAACTTCTTGCCTTATATTCGAGCATCCATGGGAGGATAGTACTACCCACACTTTTGAAGCCTTCGAGAGGTTATTGTAAAAATTGAGGAAGGCATTACCAAAGTCAAATCTGAGCCAAAGAAAGTGATCGAACAGTTCACTCCCCAAACATATGAGAAGCCCACCAGTGCTACAGTCTCAACCATTAACAACATTTCCCATCCTAGTATTTCTTGAGCACCGAATAGTCGCCCCAACCCTACCAATAAATAGTACACTGTGCTCCATGTTAACCAGTCAAAAGATTTATCAGGACTTTTTGAGTCGAAACCCTCGTCCACTACTAAATCCACTCCTTAAATATTTCAAGGTCGATGCCCCTGTGATTTCCACCAGTCTGTTGGCCATACTACCGATAAATGCTTCCACCTTCGGAATGTGATCCAAGATTTAATTGACCAGAGTATCATCGTCCTACCAGCCAATCCTAAACCCAATACCAATCATAACCCACTTTCAGCCCATGAAAATGTCATCTCTCTAGAGAGTGACCCAGAATTTCATCCATGTGCTCAAATTATGCCCATCAAAGCACCCATCATACCCGTAATCTCACCCAAACTGCTCAAAGTTTTCCCCCATTCTCTCCTACACCCTACCTGCTTCACCGAACAAGCATTGTCACTCCTTACAAGGGATTGCATTGCTATTCATAACTGGTCAGAAGGGAAAGTTATGGAATTACCAGTTTGTGTTGAATAAACTCTTGGAGTTTAGGCTGAAATTGCCCTTCGAGATAACTGTTAATTACTGCAAATTTAGCGATTTGTTCATGTAAGCCCAAAGATGGGCTCAGGAATCAGATGAATGGGTGGTACCTATTGAACAAGTCAATCTATATGATACGGTACAGATAATGGAAGATGCATTTTGACAAACAAGTGAAATTTGCAACACTGATGAGCTACTCATCGCTTTGAAGCTTCAGGGACGGTTGGTTCCATCAATCCTGCACCTTCCTGCTGATTAAAAGATTTATACAATGAAGCCGTTGAGGTTATCGAATTTATTTATTTCTATTGGTAAGAGGATATAGTCTCCATTGGATGGGGGTGACTATGACAACTCGAATGATGAGCCTAATCAGGAAGAAACCAATATAGTAGCCAGTCTGTGTGGAATGATAACCTTTAAAGATCTATTAGGGAAATCAACAAGGTGTCTATTTAGTTAGAGGTAGATAAATACACGGGTTTCTGTTCTTTCCCGCCTCAGTAAATTACATAACCAGGTCAGGGAGACACTACAAAGATCTGATTCCTCATGTGACCAAGATAGATAAAGGAAAGGGAGTTACCAAAGAACTTCCCATTCCAGAAATGACCATTAAAGAAAGCAAAGTCCTTAACTAGCTCAAGAAAAATGAAGTTAATATCACCTTATGGTGACTTTTCATGTCCTCCGGCTGCATCAGAATGATCTGATAAAAATCATCATCGGGCCTATAATCTCTCCTTTCACCATTCCTGAAGAATTCGTAAACATGTTTGGGTCCTTGACCTCTTCCACACTCCTTTCCTTTTCTAAAGCATAGATACCGAAGATTGGCCATAATCATAATTATGTCGTCAACATCTCTGTTGAATTCTTGGGAAAGACGATGTCATTCTCACTTGTTGATAACAAATCTTCACTCAATGTTTATCATCTCGAAACCTTTAATTACTTGGGATTAAAAGTCAGTGATCTCACTCCCACTTCCTCTGTTGTGTGTGCTTATGACAATACCCGTAGAGAGGTAATGGGTCCATAAAACTCATAATAGGGGTTGGCCCTATCAATCCTGTCAGCGAGTTCCAAGTCATTGACATACCTGCATGTTTCAACTTTCTCCTTGGTCGTCCATGGATCCACAGTATCTGAGGGGTATCTTCTTCCCTTTATCAAAAACTGAAATTCTTCTTCAAAGGACAGGTTATCACTATTTTGGGGGATGACAACATTTTAAACATTGCCATCACTAGCAATGCAGTATTGGAAATATAGCATGGGACAAATGACTTGTTCCTCTCTGGCTTCAAAGTTGATCCACTTCCCCTTCCAGCAGAAGAAAATTTCAAAGACCAAGTCTGTTCGAAACACAAACCTCATGGAAGATGTTCAAGAACATGCACTTCATGTCTAGAATAGGGCTAGAGCGATTCCAGCAAGGGGTACTTGAGCCCATAGTCCTGAAAGTGGACTTTCCCCCATATGGCCATGGTTACCATCCCTCACAAAAATAACTCAAAGCACTCCGATGACCCCGACTAAAAATAATCTTATAAGAGGAAAGGGTTATTTAAAGAGACTCTTTGAACGTAAGTTTTATCAAGGAGGGTGAAGACTTCCCTTTATATGACTTCTCTGAACCATAGTATGATCATATCGATAAAAAAAGAAATCGGGGCTAGAAATCATTTTTCAAGACAGTAACTCTTAGGCCAAAGACTGTCAATATGAAGTGTAACCTCTCATTAAGAAAGTCATGATAATTATCGTGGATTCTGAGGAAAGTGATTTTGAGATTCAACTTAAAGACACTGGGGCTGAGTCTCTGCATGATTTGCTCAAATGTCGCATCGTTAGACCCGTCTACTCAAATCAAAGTTTCTTGCCTGCCTCTTCTCAACTGGAATTTCATGCATGTCCAATCTGCTCAGATTCCACCTGACCCTGTTGTTTACCCTACAGTAGTTTCTTCACCTGATGTTGTTGTTCATCTTTCTAATATCAATGTTACTGAGACCACTTTTGACGAGGTTCTCAATGTTATTTTTCTCAAAAATAAAATAAACAAAAATTTCAAGTACCTTGTTGTGCCTTACATTAATTGTCTTGATTCTAATCAAACCTTTGATAATGATGATTTTACAAAAAAATAATTCTTAACTGATATTAATAAGGAGAATAACACACAACATTACAGCATTCAAATTAATGATGATGAGAGTGTTGTTATTAAACTCAATTCTAGTAGCCATCAACATGAAATTAGGATAGGGTCCACCCTTAGCAAGCATGAGCATGTGCAATTGGAAGAGATACTAAAATAATTCGTGGATGTCTTCGAATCGTCCTATATTGACATGTTCGACATTGATCATGAAACTTCTCAACACAAGAGCCCAACATTACCAGAATGCAAACCGATCAAATAGAAGCTAAGGAAGCTCCGCCCCGAATGGTTGCTCAAAGTCAAAGAGGAAGTGGTCAAGAAATTGAATTTGGGTTTCATTTGCATAATCAAATATGCTATATATGTCTCACCAATATCATCTCGTACCAAAGTCGGGAGGAAAAGTCGGCATATGCGTCGATTATCGGGATTTGAATAAATCATCACCAAAGGATGATTACCCATTACCCAACATCGACATGATCGTGGAAAACATGGCTAGCCATGCCCTCAAGTCATTTATCAATGAATTAGCTGGATATAACCAGATTAAGATTCACCCTGTCCATCAAGAGAAACTACCTTCACCACCCTATGGAGAACTTTCTGTAATATTTTTATGCCATTCGGACTCAAGAACACCTGGGTGGGTTACCTACCAAAGGGTTGCCATAACCATCCTGAACGACCTTATTCGTAAGAAGTTCAAAGTCTATTTAGACAACATGATCATTAATTCTAAGACTCAAGAAGGTCATATTCTAACCCTCTGAAAGTTTTTCGAGTGACTACGACAATACTAGATGCGGATAAATCCACAGAAATGTGTATTCGGCGTCACGAAAGGAAAACTATTAGGATTCATGGTCAGTGAGAAGGGAATCGAAACAGACCCTGCCAAACTAAAAATCATGCTTGATATGCCACCACCACCGACGGAGAAGAAAATCCAAGGATTCCTGGGTAAACTAAAATACATCAGTCAGCTCATCAGTCGGTTGACTTTTATTCGTGAACCCATTTTCAAACTTCTTCGAAAGAATTTAACTAAAGTCTGGAATAATTCCATCTAAGAAGACTATAACCGAATCAAGCAATACCTTACCCGGCCTCTAGTGCTTATGCCTCTGCAACCAAGTCTCCCTCTACACCTCTACTTAACCATCACAGATACTGTAGCAGGAACTTTGCGAGCCCAATACATTGAAGAATCTCGTAAGGATAGAACAATTTATTACGCCGGTCAAAAATTAGTTGGGTATGAAGTCAACTACACTATTTTGGACAAAGCATATATCACCCTAGTCTGGGTCACGCAGAAGTTACGACACTATGTGCTTGTCTTCCCTATCGGACTAGTATCCCGTATGGATCCCATTAAATACTTGATAGTCAAGCCCGCTTTATCCAACCGAATGGCTTGTTGGTTAATGTTGTTAGCCGAGTTCAAAATTGTGTACGTCACATAAAAAGCTATGAAAGGGAGAGCCATCTTCGACCACCTTGTTGATTACCCCATGGAAGAAGCCGATGTTTAGGTCTCTGAATTACCGAATAAAGATATTCTTTGCACCTCTCAAGAGGACCTCAAATGGCAAATGTTCTTTGATGGAGCTGCCAATAAGAAAGGATACGACATTGGGATACTCCCAATCGCCCCTGTTGACTCTCATACCCACATTGCCATAAAACTAGACTTCCCTTGCACCACTAACATGATAGAGCATGAGGCATGCACTATAGGCCTCAAGATCACCCTCAAGAAAGGAATTCGAAAACTAGACGTCTACGGAGACTCTGCCCTCATCGTCGACCAAATCCTGAAGAAATTAAAAGCCAAATAAGAGAAGCTCCTACCCTTCCATGCCCACCTAAAAGAACTGGCCTCCCAATTTAAAGATGTCACTTTCCACTACCTGCCTCATGCAAAGAACAACCTAGCTAACTCCCTTGCTACCCTGGCCTCCATGGTCGACAGGCCTAAGGGAATAACAATGGCCCCTTTCCAGGTTCAAAAATAAGCTAAGCCTACCCATTTCTACCACATCAAACTCGTTATCGAGGAAGATTCTGATATGGACGGGTTATAGTACTATGACATTTGGTTCCTCGTCAAATATGGTAAGTATCCTCAAGACGCCGATAAGAAAGACAATGTGACCCTTCGTAAACTGGCTACCCAATACATCATTTGTGATAAAGAGCTATTTAAAATAAACTTCGATGGAACCCATTTGCACGGCATAGTAGGGGTTGATGTTGAAGAAATAATGCAGAAGATCCACAATGGGGAATGAAGGCCCCATATGAACGGTCACTTGCTTGCCCAAAATACCATTCATCAAGGATACTATTGAACCACCATGGTTCAAGTTTGCACAACCAATGTTCGAAAATGCCTCAAATGCTAATAGTTTGCTAACCTCCAACACTTGACTCCCCAAGAACTATACAACATCAACTTTCCTTGGCCTTTTTCTACTCGGAGCATTGACATTATAGGGAAGGTTACTCCCAAAGCTTCAAACGATCACGAATTTATCCTAGTCGCCATTTATTATTTCATCAAATGGGTCAAAACTGAGTCATACACAGTGTTGAATGCTAAGAAAGTGGCCAAGTATATCCAAAAGAACATCATCTATCGATAAGAAGTTCCCCACGAGCTAGTGTAGATAATGGGCTCTATATCGAAGCCGAAGTCACCGAACTAGTCGACATGTAATGACTCCACTTTTATGTGCTCATATATAGTTTATTTTTACAATTGCTTCTCACTTACTATCTAATAGTGTTATATTATTACATATGTGATATTTTAAGTTCTTAATATGACAAAATCCATTTTTAAATATGAAGAATCAACTATGAATTCGATCAAATTGAAGTTTTATGACACATCCTAAGCTAAATGATAAGTTTCGGGGTAAAAAAATATAATTTTATGAAACTTTAGGGAGTTTTTTCTAATTAAGAAAGTCTGAAGGACCAAAATGAAAAATAAAAAGGACCTTTTTATAAATAAAATATTTTCAAGGACCTCTAAGAAATATTAAAAATATATAATGTGAAATTTTCAAAATGCCCTTTATATGTAAAATGACCCTTATATTGTTAATACCTTTCCACCTCATGCTTGACACCTCGTGTTTACACATGTCATCCACGTACATAAAGCTTAAGCACGTGTTATCTTTAGAGACAAAGCTAAAACACGTGTCGTAGTTCAGTTGAATAAGATTACAAGACCCCTTCATTACACGACACTTCAACGTTCACTCATCATTGTAGAAGCTTGGCCTGCTCGGCACGTGTCAACGCCGTGATGTCTTTGGAAAACTATAAATACGGCCTTTAGGATCATTTGAATTCACACCAATTCCTTGGGAATACTGTGAGAGAGCGCGGGAAAGTTTAAGAAGAAGTTATTTTCATCTTAAGAATAACGTGTGACTAAAGATTCAAAATCTGTAATTTTGAACTTCCATTTTAGGTGAGTTCTATATGACATTCCTTGCGCATTTCAATTATATGATATTATGCAAACTATATATATTTTGTGAACTGATTTTATTCTCAAATTCATCTAATACGGATGATTGATTCATTGTGATATGTTTATATTTGTCCATATAGACATACCGATTAAAATGAGTATTAAAAATAAATTTGAATATTGGAAATAAGATTCGGCCTAAGGGACCTCTTTACTGACTGACCTTCCAATCTGGGTTATCGTGGTTGTGCCCTAAATAAGGCGTTATGATGAACAAGTTCGATTGAACCTTAACTACCTAGGAATAATATGGTAGTAAAGTGTACTTAGCCATTAAAATGATATGATTGAAAGAAAAAGATATTGCATTTGATTTGTCGCATCCGTTCTATTCCGAGCTATTCATTTTTATATACTATCATTCACATATAAATATATTACTTCAAGTTCTTATCCATATATGTATATTCCTTTTGTTCTTGCTTGAATAGGTGTCTATTTTATGAAAAACCTTGGAATGTCTGGGGATTAAACCTCATTCAGCTTTCAGCTGACGTTGTATAAATACAAAATTTTAAGAAAATAATTAGGCTCGCGGATGGAACGTAGAAGGACTATGTTGAAGATTTAGCATCTGGAGCTCTTTTGATATTTTAAATAGAATGTTATTTTATCAGATAAAGCATGTTTAGCTTTATAGTAATAGGTATTAAAGTTTGTCTCAAGTTGTAACTCATTGATACTTTTAATATATATATACATATGAAGTTTCCTTTTAGAAAGCGTTGATGACGTAATTCATTCACTTTCGGTAGTTAAATATTCATAATCAAGTGATTGTATTTTAGTTTCATTTATTTAAGGAAACAATTTAAGTCAAAATGTTTGATGCCTTTGTGGCATGTCAAGATACTCATTCCCTACTAATTTTGGGTCGGGGTCGTGATACGACGAGTACGGGATTCTGAGACACAAATATTCTCCCTATCGAGCCCAAACCAATGGTGTTGTCGAAGCCGCCAATAAAAACCTTAAACCCATAATTAACAAGATGACTGAGAGTTGAAGAGATTGATCCGATCGGATCCCTTACGCCCTCTAAGGCTATTGAACTTCAATCAGAACACCTACTGGGGCTAACCCTTATAATCTATTGTAGACATAGAAGGAGTCATGCTCGAAATAAAAGTTGACGAAGAAGAATGGCATTAGAGCCGCTTCAATGGATCATCATTCTTGGATGAAAATATACTTAAGGCTCTATATCATATATAGGGGTACCATCGCAGGATAGAGCGATCATTCAAGGGAAAGGTCAAGGACCATGGTGTCCAGGAAGGATACCTTTCCCTCAAAGATATCATAGAACCCATCAGGGACCCCAGAGGGAAATTCAAACCGAATTAGAGTGGCCCTTGCATCGTTAAGAAAATTCTCTCAGGAGGAGCCACTATGCTCACAGACCTTGATTGAGAAGACAAGGCACGCCCAGTTAACCTGGACCATCTCAAGAAATTTTACCCTTAGTCCAAAATCTCGGCGTGCTAAGATTCTTCTCATCCCCCTTATATTCTAATAAAAATCTTCATTTCCCCTATCCAGAACTACGTGGAATATGATCCTCTCAAAAACCTTTTCAAAATGAAACTCATGAAAATTTTCAAACCCCCCAGAGGTACGTAGACAGCCCATACGACATACATAAGTCTGGTCCCTTTATTTTTCATAAAATGCTATTCTTTGCTTACCTCTGAGAACAATAGTCCATTTTATCAGTTACATGAACAAAAGGATTATGTATGACTTAACGATTGGTACAGATAATTGAAATGCAAAAACTCATCAAGAGGCTTAACAAAACATAATCAAAATAATTTTTTTTATTTCTAACAAGGAATACAACTCTCTTACATGAGGTATTAGCGAAGGGAGTTAAACCAACCACCCCTTTTCGCTACCCAAACTTCTCCTAAAACGTAACCTTAAACCAAGCTACACAAAAATAATTCCACACCCCATGATACAAGAGCACTGAAATCATCATAGCTACACAAAAATCACCCATGCTTCACAAAACATTGCCTTCAACTGCCGGACAGTCTCATTTCATCATCGTTACCAGCCCCTAGAGGTCCCCAATTTTCTCACTCCTGGTTGACATTTCGTATGTGTACCATGGATTGGTACGCCCTAGCAAGCCTGAACATAACTGAAAATGCCCGAAGGCCCCCAATTTTAAATTTTAAAATCAATTTCCTTGTTGAGATATGCGAAAGCGTAAGATGGTTCACAAAAACACCAAATTTTAATTTACTTCAAAATTAAAATTAAACCAAAGTGAAATAAGATTAAAACACACACTTATGTTAATTTCACTTAAACCAAATTAATTAACCTAAGTCCTAGAAAATTTGCCTAAGTCATATTTCTCAATTTTAACAAATTAAGCCAAACCAATTTAAACACAATAAATTAAATGACTTGAATTAAATTAACATAGGCATTACCCAATATTAATTTGCAACAAATTAAACAAGTAGTTGTTAAATTAAACCAATTTTATCTTTTTACCTAAGCATGCGTTCTAGGTGATTTTGCAAAAGATAAAATAAATAATTAATCCACTACGCCGCGATGTACGAGGAAAAACCCACAACGGGAAAAAATCTCGGACGGCCCTAGCCTCAAATCCACTAAGTACGGAATTTACAAATACAAGGCAGTACACTTACAACACACGACTCGAACCCTCTCAAGCCCCGACGCTCCTTCTTGTAAACACATCCACCTAGAGAATAACCACGGAGCTCCACCGCGGTCTCGGAATCCACCGATCAGACTTTATATGGTCACCGTCACCCGAACTAGGAGCCTTTCTCCAAGTGGGTAAATCAACGAAAAACTCTTCTTCTTTGTGGGATTTAGAAGCAAACCCAAAATGTCTCTTCAAACGGTAGAGATGAAGAACCGGTGCCAAAACTACAAGCAAGTACAAATATATCTATGGAAGCTTGGATAAACAATAAGGGTGTAAAACTAAAGTGTATAATCAATTTTTCTTGCAAACTTAGACACTTTAAAACATGAACTTTTTCCTTAATCAATTTTTCTCTCAAAACTCTCTCTTGGAGATAGATGTGTATGAAAAAGTTAAACCAAAAAGGCTGGTTCCCGCACTATTAAGTTCTGTCAAAAGTTAGTGGGGTAAGGAAGTGGGAAACATGGGTAAAAACTGCTAAAAACTGCCATAAATTTTTCCCGCCTGAAATCTCGTTCGAACGAGATTTTCATTCGAACGAAGTCTCATTCGAACAAGCCTTTCTAACGAAGTTCCAGTGTCTTAAAATTTAACTCGTTAGAAATCTCGTTCAAAGTCTCGTTCGAACAGCCCTCTCGTTCGAACGATAATTCGAACGATGTTTCAGTGGCCTATGGGGAAGCTCGTTGGCAGCTTCGTTCAAACAACATTCTTGTTCGAACGATAATTTCGTTCGAACGACAATATCGAACGAGAAACCAGAAAGTTAAAAATTACGAATTTAGCCCAGAAACTTTATATACTTTATATAGAAGTATAATAAGATCTTTCTGACAAATAAAGAACAGTTTTTAATTAAACCTACACCCATTATAAACCGTTCCAAGCTCCTATATATATATGTAATGCATTCATACCTTGGGAGCATGGAACCACTATTGATGACGTAGAAACGAGGCACTTAAACTCGGCATTTTGATTAAGCTTTATACACTTGGCCGCTACGTCTTTAACAAAAACGTCATAGGCTTGAAGGATGATCAATATACTCTATCCTATGACTCAAACATTTTTGTCCGGAATTGAGCCAAAACTACAAAGGACTCAATTGGAAATTTGCGTCCTTACAATAACGACAACACCGTCTTCCAAGGTGTCGAAAGAAGAAAACCACCTTTGACTGGTCTCTTCTGCCATAATCTTCTCTACTACCCGCTTATATAACCATTTCAGATAGTCCCCAGACACATGCCTGGACCCTCCCACTGATCGTGATGGAAGGATAGACGGTCGAAGGTGCTTCCAAAAAGATCCCAGCATCATCCTATGTGATTCTGTTAAATCCTCCACCGGGAAGAATTTTATTATGCGAGGGGAATAATGTATTCCCACCTGACTTAGCACAAGAGCCGTCAGGGGAAATAGAAAGAAATCTATCAAAGGTCCACCAAACGCACATGCTGATACTCTCAAAGTTACCAAAAAGATAGTAGGTCTCCCCACCATAGCACTGATTAGCAAAGACACCAAAATTCGTGCTCTACAAACTAGTTAACCCATCTCTTTATAGATGGGAAGTTGAAGAAAGGTCGTATAGAGAAATTGGGAGCAACCGCCAAAGGGTACTCAAGAGGGGCCACCAGACAAAACCTCTCTACAAGCTACATAAAAAGTATTACTTAAATCCCTCTCAAAAAGTTGGAATAACCCTCCTTCCAAGCATTTAGACTATTCAGGATCTCAGCCATTACCACCACCGCAAGATTATGGCAATAAGACATCCAGGTCGTTATTGCAGCCACCTGGGGATCCCCTGTCAGGTCTCCCGGCACCAGCGAAAGCCTCACAGTAAGGCCTAAGGCAATAGCTCTGGTGAAGTAGCATCCTCAAAACCCCTCAAGCACATTGAATACATAACTTACTGAAGATAAATAGCCCCTCCGATAAGGGAGAATTGTAAAGCAACTCCGACAAGAATACCCCAGGAGAACGGGATAAATCAAGCATAGACGCTGCCACACTGTGACCAACTCCCAACATTATTGAGAATTCCTCGTAGGTAGGACCAGCCTCATCCAGGCCAAACCGAAAGACGTGTTCCTCAAGGTACCAGAATTGTACCATTGCTGCTAGCAGATTTCATTCAATAGCTCTAGCAAAGCCATCACCAATAAAGTCTCTCCCACACACCGAAATTAGCACAACCTAACAAAAGCAATAACCTCCACTTTATAACAAGCTTTATATCTCCTCATCTATATACCAACCAAGCCTCCAAGGCCTTCCTCTATCCAAAAATTTCAAAAAACACAATTTTCCTACTTTTTCTCAAAACAAAACCTCAGTATCAAATTAAAGTGCATGTAGACTAAGCCATTAAATCAAGATAATAAAAAAAAGATGCATCTCTTTTTGTCTTCTTGAGTATCTCTTTTCAAGGGAAAAGCCATTACATCAAGCATACAACATTATTAATGACAAGTTCCCCCCGTCAATGACAAATCTGGGAGAAAATCTCAAAAAGAAAGAATCAGAAATGGATGTCTCCTCATCCGTAAGCCCTTTCAACCCAGACCACCACCGCTAGTGCTAGCAGCCTCCTTATTTATGCCTCCATACCCATTGGCCCTACATCCCCCGAAGGAAAACTCCAAGGTTATAAGGTCACATACATCCCCAATAAAGATTCAATAATCAAACCAGAAGAAAATTTCTAAAGCCCCCTATCCATATCGATCGGCAGCCACCTTTTCTTCTTCCAAAGAAAGCCCATGAGTTCGTGTCCTTATTGAATAGAACCCCCTCAAGACTACCTATCAGTAGGGGTGTTCAAAAAACCGACTGGACCGACGGACCGAACCGAACCGAGCCGAACCGACCCTTTTTTCGGTCTTTTTTCTTAATCGGTCCGGTCTCGGTTTATTTTTTTGGTGGACCGACCTAATCGGTCCGGTCCACGGTTTACAGTTTCAAAAACCCTGGTAGGACCGACCCGGACCGACTCTATATAAAATAATATATTTCAACATATATATGTATATATATAACATAAATAAATAGTAAAAGTATATATTTTAATATTTGACTAGTTTAAATTATAGTTTAATCCAATAGTAGGTTTGTTTTAATTGCAGATTTTGATAGTTTTTAGTTTTTAATGTTTGGAAAAATTAGACATAGGTATATTTTTATTATTATAAATGATGTAATTCATTAATGTGAGGACCGACTGGTTAGACCGAACCGACCCTATAAAAAACCGAACCGACTAGGGTCGGTTAATCGACATTATCGATTCGATCTCGGTCCATTTTTTTAGAGGACCGACCAAGTCGATTCGGTCCAAAAAAAGCCTCAAAACCGAACCGAACCGGACCGCGAACACCCCTACCTATCAGCACCCCCTTTCAAATTTTGTATAAAAAATTCTAAAAATCTCAAAAAAATCCCAAAAATCCTTGAAAAATATGGAACCTCAATTTCCACAAAAAAATAATTTTGTGGAGCATTAAGCCCTTATAAACTCTCAGAATCCCTAGTATAATTAATGTTACGCTCTTATCCCTAGCATGATCCCCAGTCGGATTAATCTTACACACCTATCCTCCACATATTCCACAAGCAAAACCAATGATGCGCCCACATCCATGTCTACTACAATTCTCCAGCCTAAACATCCCCCAATGGAGTCTCAAAATAACGCAATCCCCCGCGAAATCACAGGTGCGTCTGCACCGCTAAGATAATTTAAGTTTCCCCAGAAGAGTTATTCCCCGTGCTACAACTTTAGGTCCTCAAAATTAACTTCGACTTGTAGAATTGGTCACCCTAACTCAAGGTCCTCATAATCGACCTTTGCCCTCAAAATCGATTGCCACAACTTAAGGTCCTCAAAAATAACCTCGGCCCTCAGAATTAGTCGTTATAACTTAAGGTCCTCAAAATTGAGCTTGACCTACAGAATCGATCGTCACAACCTTGACCCTCAAAATTGGTCATTATAACTTAACCTCAGAATTGGTCGCTACAACTTAAAGTCCTGGGAAGCAACCTCGACCAGCAGAATTGATAGTTAAAACTTAAGGTCCTCAAAATTGACCTCGACCCTCAAAATAGGTTGCCACAACTTAACGTCCTCATAATTGACCTCGATCCTTAGAATTGGTCATCACAACTCCATAGGTACTCAGAATCGGTCTCAACCCGTTGAATTAGTCATCCCCAGCGCAACTTGAAAGTTAACCTCGACCCATTGAATCGGTCATCTTCATATCCCTAGGTACTCTGAATTGACCTCGACCCCCTGAATTGGTCACCTTCATCTCCTTAGGTCCTTAGAACCATCTTCTACCCGTTAAATCAGTCAACCTCATCCTCTAATTGACGTAAAAACCTCTCTCCCAAGTTTGATTTTGTGTCTATCATTCGTCGGCCTCTACTTGTTCCAAGATCGCCCGTCGAGGGGATCTCTATAAACACCCCATCCTAGGACCACCTAAGCACCTCGTTAGGACCCTAGCACTCACTCGTTCACCGTAAAACCTGGGTCATACTATGAGTACCAATCTAAAGGTCACTAGGTGCTCTCGGGCCCTATTTAACTCAATTTAACTTTATTGTATGAGTGAAAGCCCAATGAATCTTAAAACGTATATGAATTAACTTTTCAACGGTCCACCCCGTGAACTAATTGGCCTTACGATTTGGACAAACGGTCCGCTTTACTATAAAAAACTGATTTGGAGGCAACCAGGCACTCTCAAGACCCGTTTGAATTCGCTCAACTTTTTCACCTGAGTGAAAGCTTAATGAATCTTCTAGTGGCTCTAAATCCCCTTTATAACAGTCTGCCCCATGCATGAATCATCCTTACGGTTCAAACGAATTATCCATTTTACCTCAAAAATTGATCCAGAGGCCAGCCACCGGTCGCTCTCGAGCTCCAATTAACTCCTTTTACTCTTCAGCTTAAATAAAGCTGAATTAATATTTAAAGGTCTTTGAATACCCTTTCCAACGGTCCACCTCATGCACGAATCAGCCTTACAGTACAGACGAACGAGCCATTTTACCCCAAAGGTCACTGGGCACTTTCGGCCCCCATTTAACCTAGGTCAACTCTCTGAACCGAATGAAACTGAATGAAATCTCAAAGGGCTCTGAATACCTTTTCCAACAGTCTGTCTCGTGTGCAAATCATACTTATGGTTCGTATAAACAATCCATTTTCCTTCGTGAATTTCCTATCCAGTGACCAATAGGCCCTTTCGAGCCCCATTTGACTTTAGTTAACTCCCAAACCTAGGAGTGGCTCAATGGATTCTTAAAGGTCTCTGAATACCCTTTCCAATGGTCCACCCCATGCATATTCATACTTATGGTTCGTATTTTTCTTCCATTTTTTCAAGAAACTTGTCTCAGACTGTCGAATGGCAACCCTAGGACCCTACCTATCGGTAGTGTATCTGGGGTTGTATGTGGATAAGCAAGTCTAGGACCATGCCGATTGTCACCCCCTTGGCCCTATAAATAAATTCCATGACCTCACTTTGAAAATGACCCCTGAATATCCCACTCAGCAACTCAGAGAGAATTCTCTCGAATTTAGAGTTATTCCTTCCTTAAAAGCCCATTTCCCACATTCCTTCCATTCTTTTCATACTATTTTAAAGATATTTGCAGCCACCTCCTCAGACCACCATCACCTCATCTTGAAATCAACGCATCTACAATCAAAATCCATTTCAAGTCTTCATAAGGAGGTCTAATTCTTCCCCTTTTGTCTTTAAATTCTCTTATTTTTGCATTAGTTACATCATTTTCACTTTAGCACTTTACCTTATTACATCACATATCTTAATTTCAATGTTTTTATTATTAGTATCCGTACATACTTTATTTTCGTAGAAAATCCCAAAGATAAGAAAATGAGAAATTACTTGTAAATTCCAAATGGGGATTTGTCATCACACTTTCTCACACTAAAACACATTTTTATACAAACACGCATAATTAAAGTCACTAAATTGATTTATGGGTTAAACCCCACCTCGTATTGTATTCGAACTACATGGACTTTGATGTTCCCGGGGAAACGTAGGCGTCTTGGGGTAAATCCCTAAACTTGAGTCCACCCACATACGTTTATTACTTTGCTCTTATTTTATATTCTTATTATATATTCTTGCTTGCTTTTGTCTTGCCCGATATATGCAATCTTTGCTCCATAACGACTTGTGAATAGACAAACACTTACATTATATTTCACTACTTTTTTAGAAACAATCCTAAGGATGACCTCGCTCTGTCTTTATCCATAATGCGAGTCGAGCGATTTCATCCTCCATTTATATTATGCATATAAGCACACACATCACAGAGTTTTATGAGAGAAAATTAACACATGCCCATGAAATATCGAAAGGGACGGATAGTGCCAAACACCTTCCCATTCTGTATCTTAGTCCCCGGACCCTTGAACCAGTTGGTTTCGCAAGTATGAGTATGGTCCTTGATGCCGTAATCTCAAGGTGGCAACATTTATTTTGCTTGTTCTATAAAAAATAGCCTAGCGACTTTATCTCTACATATCACCCCACATCGACGATGGCCGAGCGCCCTAATAAAGGACACAATCCCATACGTATGACAGAAAAGGGGGAAGGAAGGAGGAATTCACCTCTAGATATGGATTTCCCTCAGACCCCCCGGAGAAACCCTCGGAATGGCCACACCTGCATCAACACCCCACCTAATCCCAGTAGGGAAACATCGACGTATACTAAGTACTCAACCCCACTCATAGGAAGAGAGAAAACTAAAGTCAAAGTCAACTTCCCCTTGATAGTGCCAAAGGCATGATGCCACCTCTCAGTCCAAACAAAATGTATTTGCTTTTGATTCAACTCGGTCAATAATCTCGCTATCTTCAAAACTACATGAATAAACCTTCATTTATACTCCACCAATACTAGAAAGTTACGAACCACTGTAGATGTCTTGTTTTAACGCTAATCCACATGATTGATACCTCTTTCGAATCCACTAATAATCTCGATTCTGAAACTACATGGACCAAAAACTTCACGTCTCATTTCCAAAACTCACACTTTTCAAAATTTGCATACAACTTATGCTCTCACAATGTCTGAAGTGAAATTCTCAATTACTCAACATGCTCCCATTCATTATGTGATTAAATAAAAATATCATCTATGAAGATGATGCTAAACGATCCAAATTAGACTAGAATACCCGATTCATCAAATCCACATACACGATGAGTGTGTTGGTCAACCTAAAAGGTAGGACCTTGAACTCGTAATAATCATAACGAATCAAAAAGGAAGTATTTTGCATGTCCTCTTCGCATACCCTCAAGTGTTGGTATCCCAAATGCAAATTTATCTTTGAGAAGAACGAAACACCCTGTAAATGATCAAACAAATCATCAATCCTCGACAAAGGGTACTTATCCTCATTGTCACCTTGTTTAACTTGTGGTAGTCAAAACATAACCATAATGAACCATCTTTCTTCTTAATAAAGAGAATTGGATATGTACGTTGTGATGTACTATGCTGAATGAATCCCTGCTCCAACAACTACTTAATCTGCTATCTCAACTCCTCCATCTCCAAAGAATCCATCTAATAACTATCTTAGTTCCAGGAGCTAAGTCAATCATGATATCAATCTCTTAGGTTGAAGGTAACCCTAGCATCTCCTCAAATATATCAATAAAATTACGCACAGTTGGTATCGAGTATAACAAAATGGTAGCCACTTCTAAGGTCTCCTCATCAATAAAATATAAATGTGTCATGGAACCACCCTTTAGCCTAAGCATGGCTAGAACATACACATCTTATCCTATTATTGTGAAAAGAATTGTCCTACCACTAAATCTATATGAGCCCCGTACCTAATCAACTTGTCTATACCCAATATCACATTATAAGAATGGGTATCTAAAACCAACAATATTATATCAAAGCATAACCTACCAATGTATATCTCTACATCATCATAAACCTCTAAAATATTAGTAGATACACTTAACGGAGTAGCTATCTATAAATACCCATCACAAGGTCTAGGACATAAACAAAAATCTCCATAAAAACTGCGTGATACAAAGGAGTATATGGTGTCAGCGTCAAACAAAATCCTAGTTAAGGGTCCATAAACATAAATCATATCATCCACATCTTGGACTTACCCTAGGCCCTCCTGCTAGGATTGTGCAATCTGATAAACCTGAACGTACTATAGTTTGGGTTGTTGTAGTGCAACTTGAGGTGTGGGTAGTTCCACTATCAATTGTGGCCTCGGCATTGGAGTATGTTAAGGGATACACGACTGATGTTGCTCTTATTGGGGCCTGAAACCCTCTTAGCCCTGCCCCCGTTGACCCTATATTTATTGCGCTAAAGTCTTTGCACTCAGAAAAACCCAGGATCTATGTCCATTACCCTAAATTTAAAGCACACTCCA
Organism: Sambucus nigra; assembly: GCA_949130495.1. NCBI lineage: Eukaryota > Viridiplantae > Streptophyta > Magnoliopsida > Dipsacales > Adoxaceae > Sambucus > Sambucus nigra. Next base: position 545,629,312 of record OX422215.1, read on the forward strand.
TAAAATGGAGTTGTGGGATCCCCATGTTGCATTTATTATTATGGGTGTTGAGGTTGCTATTTCCCCTCCCTGTCTGAGGGGGTCTCTGTAGCTTCTGCTAGCATCTCTCCTACCCAGTTTTGAAATGCCTCCATTGTCCTTAGCCCTAAGGTCCCTTCAAACAGCATATATTATCTCTGAAACTCGCCTCCACCTTGGGCCCACTAGATTGGCCCACCATCTCTATCGTCTAGGTAATGCATAAGTTTGGCATCCACCACTTGAGTGTAGGTGGTAAAAATAGGTTTTGTCGTAATTACCTTCTAGATAGGCCACACCACCCCCTTCACAAACCTCCTCATCTTTTTCTCCTCCGTATCAACCTCATCAAGAGCAAAAAGTGACAAACTAATAAACTCCTACTCATATTCCGTAATGGTGCGAGATCCATGCTCAAGGAGAAGAAACTCAATCTTCTTCTAGTTTCAAACAGACTTTGAAAAATACTTAGCGTCGAATCGTACCACGAACTCCCCATAAGACAAACTTTCTCGGTCCTGCATAGATGTAACCCTCTCCCACCACTTGAAAACTTCCCCAACCAAATAGTATGCAGTCAACATTTGCGCGTGGACCTCAGTGCAGCCCAGTAAACTCAAATATCACTCAATACCCTGGTGCCTTTGTTGTGCCACAATGGGATTGGTAGGATTTAAAAATGTAGGTGGGTTATTCTTCATTAAGGTGTTGAGGTTTTATTCTTCAAATCATGTAAAGACATTTTGTTTATTAATGAAGGATTGTCTTATTCACTTTTTAAATGAGAATCATGTTTGTGAGAATGCTCTATATTTATGCTTTTAAAAATATTATTTTATATATATCGGTCAATTGTATTTAGTAAGAATTCTAATTGAGTTGGGTTTGGATTGATCAAAGGAGATCGAAATTTCAATTCTAGTACTGTTGAATAATTCACAACCAATATATGGAGTTGATATCCTATCAAAATTATTGCGATACAATCCTAGTGGTTCATCTCAATCTACGAGAACTTATCTGATTATTCGAGAACTTGTACTAATAGTTCAAAAAAGGATTGTGATCGGTACATCCTGGAATGTATATAATAGGACCACCCTGAAATTTAAGTCCAAGGGTTATCTTGATTAGATGTAGGTAGTCTCACACCATTTGTAAAGGGTGCATAGAATCTTAATCCCGTGAATTATAAGGATTGGAATGCTTGCACAATTATGGCTTTGACTATTATGGAAAATATCAATTTCATTGAATCTCAATCACTATAGATTGGGTGATCATTATGTGATTAGCTCTGGGATCATAATTCAGAGGAATCTGTGTCTAAGAGATATCTTGGATTATGATACCCCCTTAATAAATTTGTAATATTTTTCCCACCAGTTTAACCTGATTAGTGGATTATTTCATAATATGAGAGAATAGTAAAATCAGTTAAGTCTCAAAATCAATGAATTGATTAGATGTTGGTTAAAGTCAATCAATGGAAAATTACTTTGACCAAGTGGGTATCAGAAGCATAACGTAGGGAATCACAATATGTATTATAATCAACTTTGCAAACAATACCTCATTATATCCGAGTAATTTTTTAAATAATTAAATTTGAGTGCAGTTATAATTATTTAGTGTAATTAATCACGAATAAATAAAAAAGAAAATAAATTACGGGATTTCAAATTTTGAATTTTTGAGTATTTATTTGGAAGCCAAATTAATTATTTGTCTTGCCTTCCTAGTATAGTTCATATACTCAAGTAATTAGGCCCAAATTCTCAAGAAACCTAGTTTTACCCAAGTCCACCACTTATACCAATAAATATTAGTTTAAGTTAGGGTTTTAAGCAACATAATTCATTAATAGGGGTTAAGAGTGGGGAGGGAAAATAATATGCACATTTTTGTGAAGAGGCCTAAAGAAAGAGGAACCATATTTCACTCAAAAGTAAGAGTTTTATTCTTCAAATGTTCCCACACACGTATGTAGGTTTGGGTGGATGGTATACTAGAAGATCCAATCATTTGAGAGTGTTCTTGAAATAATTTAGAGGTGAAATAAGGAAACCCTTCATCATCATCAAATACCTTTCTCCACATCGGATTGCAATTGATCCGTAAAGGTATTGTACTCTTAACCCAAGGTTTTCTTTCAAACCTAGTTTCCTATTTTTATTCTTCCTATTGCATAATCATTTGAAGATTCTTAGGATTAATTTTTTCTTCCATGTATATCGATCCCAATAGAAGGATCATTATGACTTCCCCTATCCCAATGAGGTCAGCGTTTTCGATTGAGGTGCTACAGTAGGAACCTTCAGTCTACCTATCGAAATTTCCTCGATTACAACTCTCATAACAGTTGTGCCTAAAAATATTACTTCCTAGGGCAGCAGGGATTGGGATACCGGGCATTGTCGGTGCCTGAGATGCGGATGTCATAGACTCAGCTTACCCCATAAGCTCTCTTTCCTGAAGAACTCTCTTTATGGGTGGAATATGAAATTTAGGGTAGAAATCCTACCAGTAATGAAGTATAGATATGAATACAAAGAAGACAGATATCAAAGAGTGCTACGCAAAAGTCTAATAGAGCTTATAACCCTCGAGGCCTAAGACCATGCTCTAATACAAATTGGGAAATTATGTATATTTAATACTCAGGTTGATGAAGTCTAATTATTAAATCAAACAAGGTTGTAAACAATTTAAATTCATTTCTCAGCATCAAATAAAAGGAAACATATAACAAATATAATTATGCAACATCAAAAGTACTCAAATATAAATCTCAATAAGTCTAAGCCAAAACCATAATAGAGTAAGATATAAAAGTCTACAACTCAACACAACCCCAGAATATATGAGCCAAATAATAAGTCTTCAATCATATATATTAAATACTAATGTCATACTACATGCCAACTGAAAGTCTAAACACCACTCATTCAGATGTTGATTAAAGTCAATCGGTGGCAAATTGATTTGACCAGTCAGGTATTAGAAGCTTAAAATGGGGAATCACATTATGTACTATTATCAACTTTGCAAACACGACCTCATTATATTTGAGTAATTTTTTAGACAATTAAATTGGAGTGTAATCATAATTATTTAGTGGAATTAATTATGATTAAATAAAGAAAGAAAATAAATTATGAAATTTAGAATTTAGAATTTTTGAGTATTTATTTGGAAGTCAATTCAATTATTTATCATGGGTTCCTAGTATAGTCCGTATACCCAAGTAGTTAAGCCCAAATTCTAAAGAAACCCAGTTTTGCCCAAGCCCAACACATATACAGATATATATTAGTTTAAGTTTGGGTTTTCAGCAACATAATTTATTAATAGGGGTTGAGAGTAGGGAGGAAAAATACTATTCATGTTTTTTTAAGAGGCCTAAAGACAGAAGGACCATATCTCACTCAAAAGCAAGAGTTTTCTTCTTCAAATATTCCCACACACGTACGTAGGTTTGGATGGATGGTATACTAGAATATCCAAGCATTTGAGAGTGTTTAAGAAAGCTTTTAGGGGACTGAAATAAGGCAACCCTTTATAATCACTAAATATCTTTCTCCACATCGGATTGAAATTAATCTACAAAGGTATTTCTTTCTTAACCCTAGGTTTCTTTTTCAAATCTATTTTCCTATTTTTGTTCTTCCTATTACATAATCATTCAAAGATTCTTAGAATAAACTTTTTCTTCTGTGTATATCGATCCCAATAGAAGGCTCATTATGATTTCCCCCATCCAAATATGGTCGGTGCTGCCATTTGAGGCGCTACACGAGGAACCTTCAGTGTACCTATTGGAATTTTCTAGATTATAAACTCCCATAACAATTGTGCCCAAAAATAATATTTCCATGGGCATGAAGGATTGAGATACAGGGCATTATCGGTGCCTGAGGTGCGGGTGTTAAAGGCTTAGCTTACCCCATGGGCTCTCTTGCCTAAAGAACTTTCCTCCTGGGTGAAATATGAAATGTAAGATAGAAATCCTATCATTAATGGATCATATATATGAATACAAAGAAGGCACATATCAAAGAACGTTGTGAAAAAATCTAAGAGAACCTACAACCCTCGAGGCCTTAGACCATGTTCTAATAGCAATTGGGACACCCCATATACTTAATAATCGGGGAAATCAAGTCTAATTATTAAATCATATAAGTTGTTAAACAAATTAAATAAAATTCTCAACATCAAAGAAACAAAGACACATACGATAAATGTAAGGTTGCGATATAAAAGTCCTCAAATATAAATCTCAATAAGGCATAGCCAAAACCATAGTAAAGTAAGAGGAAAAAATATACAACTCAACACAATCCAGAATATATGAGCCAAATAATAAGTCTTAAATCATATATGTCGAATAATGATGTCCATAATGCATGCCAACTGAAAGTATAAACATCACTCAGTCAGATGTTGGTTAAAGTCAATCAGTGGAAAATTGATTTGACCAAGAGGGTATCACAAGCTTAATGTGGGGAATCACATTGTGTACCATAATCAACTTTGCAAATAAGACCTCATTATATTGGAGTAATTTTTTAAATAATTAAATTAGAGTGTAATCATAATTATTTTATGGAATTACTTATGATTAAAGAAAGGAAGAAAAGAAATACGGGATTTCTAATTTGGAATTTTTGAGTATTTAGTTGGAAGCTAATTTAATTATTTATATCGGGTTCCTACTATAGTTCATATACCCAATTAGTTAGGCCCAAATTCTCAAGAAATCCAGTTTTTATCAAGGCCACAACTTATACCAATATATACTAGTTTAAGTTAGGGTTTTATGAAACATAATTCATTAATAGTGGTTGAGAGTGGTAAGGCAAAAATACTATTCACATTTTTGTGAAGAGGCCTGAAGAAAGAGGGACCATATCTCACTCAAAAGCAAGAGTTTTCTTCTTCAAATGTTCCCACACACGTACGTAGGTTTAGGTGGATGGTATAATAGAAGATCCAAGCATCTGAGAGTGTTCTAGAAAGCTTTTAAAGGACTGAAATAACTCAACCCTTCATCATCACCAAATACCTTCCTACACATCGGATTGCAATTGATCCGTAAAATTATTATATTCTTAACCCTAGGATTATTTTTCAAACCTAGTTTCCTATTTTACTTTTCATATTGCATAACCGTTCGATGATTCTTGGGATGAATTTTTTCTTTCGCATACATCGATCTCAATAGAAGGATCATTATGCCTCCCCCCCATCCCAATGCAGTCGGTGCTACCGTTTGAGGTGCAACATAAGGAACCTTGAGTCTACCTATCGGAATTACCTGGCTTATCAACTCTTATAAAAGTTCTGCCTAAAAATAATACTGTCGTGGGCTTTGAGGATTGGGATACCGGCCATTGCCGGTGCCTGAGGTGCGGGTGTCGTAGGATCGACCTACCCCATAGGCTCTCTCTTCTAAAGAACTATCCTCCTGGGTGGAATATGAAATTTAAGATAGAAATCCTATCAATAATAAAGCATAGATATGGATACAAAGAAGGCACGTATCAAAGAATGTTACGTGAAAGTATAAGAGAACATGTAACCCTCGAGGCCTAAGACCGTGCTCTAATACCAATTGGGACACCCCGTATATGTAATACTCAGATTGAGCAAGTCTAATTATTAAATCACACAAGTTGTTAAATTATTTAAATACAATTCTCAACATCAAAGAAACAAATGATACATATGAAAAATATAAGTATGTGATATGAAAGTACTCAAATATAAATCTCTATAATCCATAGCCAAAACCATAATAGAGTAAGAGAGAAAAGTCTATAACTCAACATAACCCCAGAATATACGGGCCAAATAATAAGTCTCCAATCATATATGTCAAATACTGATGTCCATAATACATGCCAACTGAAAGTCTAAACACCCCTCACTTAACTAAAAGGAAAACTATAGTAGATAAAAATAAAGACCTACATCGGTCTTTATAGTTGAAGTCCCTAAGAGAGAGATAAAGAAAATGGGCTAGCTGGAAGGAGGAAGAGTAAGCGGTAGGTCCAGCTCTAGCACCTGAAAGTCACCACGAATAAAGATGGGTCAAAACCCTAGCAAGTTGCTATGCTACATGACTCAAAGCAATTATTTATGTAAATGGAAAATCTATAGTTTATATAATCCATAAAAATATAACCCGTCATATAACATCCAACTTCATAGTGCATTAAGATTAACTCAATCTATTTCCCCAATTAATTATTCTCTTAACTAATTTACACATAACCGACATGTGCCCCTTCTTCCCGCTCATCTCAAGAACATGTGGTTCACCGAAATAAAATTATTACACATCTCGTAGACTCCTGCTTCACGGTATCAGAAAACTCGTAGCCACAACGTCGAAACTCCATAATATCTTGTGATCCAACAACATTCCATAATACATCGTACTCGTCAAGTATCTCAATATGAGGGAGTTCCTTATCATCACTCACCCAAGAATCCATGTTCCATATGATCATTTATCAATGAAATTCTCAATTTTAATTACATTTATCACGCATCATTATAATGTTAGTACCCCATTACCCCACCCTCGGGTTAGTTCCAAATAAAGAATTTAGACACGTATTATGCCACTACAATAGGTGATAAAAGGAAAATAATTCAACATGGAACTACTCGTAAATAGGAACATTTAAAGTAAATGTACAATGATTTTTTAAAGTTTCTAGAGGCATGACTCCTATCCATCTCTAAACTCCGTATGTGGGACGTCTCGCCGAAGTGAAATTCAACAAAGTACCACCTTCCCGGTACACTTCCATTTAGGTAAGATAGTCGTTAATACAATTTATTAATTAATTAAGGGTTTATTATGAGAAAATAAATTTAGAGAATAAGCATAAAATATTCCACTTTCATATCCATCACACCTCGTTAACTGAATTCGATAACAACCACGTATCCAACAAGTCAACACAAGTTTATCTCACACTCCTTCTATCTCATCTACGTGATTAATTCATTATCAACAACATGATATTATTGGTAAAGTCTCAAATTGGATTTTCACATAAAGAGGGTCATATATCTTCTATTTCAAGGGTGTGATTTAACATAAGGCTTTCATTCATAATTCAAGAGTTACAACATAATATAATCATAATAAAATGATTTCCTGTAATTTTCAAAGCCATAAATGAAATTCACTTATTAAAATCTCATTATTTGGGGAATTATTTTTAAAATTACTACTATTCATACTAAAGGTACAACCCTACCAAGAATGTGCATTTAGGAATTTCATTAAGTCTAAATCAAGTCCATATTACTCATCATTTAGTTCCAATTAATAAACCCTCAAGATGGGGCTACAAAACCATACAATGTGCATTTACAATTAAGGTCCAATGTTCAATATCATCCATTAAATAGGGCTAAATTTTAATATATATGATATGAGAAAGATGAATTTTACACAATCACAATTATACATTAGGAAGTATCATTTTTCTAAGGGTTTCTAATTGATTTTAATCCTATAATTAGATTTAGGTGAAATTCAACGTAAACATATATAAAAGGAGAATAGTAGAAAATATCTTGCCTTAAAATGTGGTTTGAGCTTTAATTACTTATGTGTAAATAAAGCCCCTGAAATTTAGTCTTGAAAACTCCTCTGGATCCATTGAAATGCTTTGAAAGCCTCTTTTAAATCTTGATTTGAAAGTTGGAAAAATATTAACTAGGGTTTAAATTTTTAATTAGAACTAAACTTGAGTAAAGTGTTAAAATGGTGGTTGAGTTTGGTAGAGAAAACAGTGGGTTTAACTTTGGAAAAAGAGTGAGAGAGAGAGGGAAAAAGTTTGGTGATGAAAAAGAGAGGAGAAAGAATGAGTTTGTGTCTAAAATAAGGATGAAATCCCCCTTAAAAAACTCTAACCCGCTATAGTGTCCTCCTGGCCTTGTTGTAGCAGTTGCCAACCCACTGTTGCAACCGTAACCTAAAATAGGTGTCGTTAGTCCCAATTTATTTCCCTCTCTCAAATTAACCATAAAACCATAACCGTTATACCATTAATGTGGTACGATTCCTAAACCAATCAAAAGATGACACCTGGACTCATTATCTAACATGTAATAAGGAGATTGACTCATGTAACATTGAGATTGAATCAAATACAAGTAGGGTCAGCCCAAGCGTTCTGGTCGGACCTAGTAATTATGACAGCACACTAAAATCCATTGTTTGATGGAGTTAACTTTATTAAATAGCTCCGTCACAACAGGCATAAATCATGTAATGGGATGATGCCAGCATCGCACCCACATGTTGGAAACAGACAAATGTTCCTTCCCACCATGTGTGCCATAATAACTTTACAATTATTCATCCACTATCATGTAAAGTGGGTACTTGTTTAATCTATAAAGACAAGACCCGTGACATGCAGAGAGAAGCTTGAAGTGATTCATTATAAAGAAAAAATCACCATCGTCGGTATCATGAGCGGTCTATTGCCCAAAAAATTATACTAGGTGCTAACTAAAGACCCGTCGAGCATGATGGCCGAGCTCTTTACTAAGGCAAGCAAAAGTATGAAGGCCAAAGAATCTATGGCAGTAAAGGGATCCAGTCGTGCCAGATTTTAAGGTGGCAAGAGCTCTATTAAGTTGGAGAAGGCTCAGGAAAAGAAAGCTGAGAAGCTGAGGAGATTAGATGAATACACCCCACTCACCATAGGAGTACACCACATCCTCGGTATGATCGGGGGAAGTAGCGAACTTAAATCTTTGGGTAAATTGAAGGTCGCACCGAATTGGAGAGATAAGGATAAGCATTGCGAGTTTCACAAAGATCACAGCCACAATACCAATAATTGTTTAGCCCCGAAAAATGAGATAAAAGCTTTAATCACACATGGAAAATTGACAAAATATATGGACAAAGGTGGTCTTCTAGACATGAGGGATGAGCGTAATCCCAGAAGATGATTTAAAGCCCTTTATAAAAATACGTACGAAAAGAAACATGGCCGAGGCGGGAAACCAGATGTTAATGAGATCCGAATTTGCCCAAATAGCCCAAAGAGCCAATAGATGACGTTACCATGATTTCTTTTAGTTGTCACTTTATCGCTAGAGGCAATGTCGGTGGAAGATGTGGGCCTTCCGAGAGGAAATCCTACCTTAATGAGGCAAAGGATGTGCTCATATCAGAGAGACCCATTTAGTCGTTGCTAGGAAAATTCGTCCTCGAAAGGTAAATAAAGTTCGTCTTATTATTGTGTGGTTAAAAGATGACTTGTTAGGAGCTCTCTATCCCCATTGTGACACTCTAGTTATCATTATGATGGTACACGAGAGCTGAGTAACAATAATTCTAGTTAATAATGGAAGCTTTACATATGTACATCTCCATAGTTGCTTTAAGAAATTAAGGTTAAAAAACCAAACACTAGAGGTGTACCATCGACCTCTTATCATTTTTTGAGGGGAGAATTTGTACCTCTTAGGAATGATCTAACTAGATGTTATCATTGGCACATAGCCTACCTGTCGAATAAAAATGATACACTTTTTATCATTGATGAGAATATCCACTCAGCCTACAACATCAGTTTTGACTTGGTTGGATTGAAAAAATTAGAGGTTGTACCTTCAACTGTTCACTAATGCCTAAAGTTCCCAATAAACTATGGGGTTTGTATGGCGAAATGAAACCAAGTAAAAGTTTTTTAATGCTATTACACGTCTGCAAACATCCTTAGAGGATAGTGCAGATTGATTCGTAACTAGGCCCAACCTTTAAGAAAGAGTTGGAACACTTTTTGAGATAGAGAAATTGTGTATTCTCCTAAATTAACGAGGACATATCGGGTATAGATACAGCATTTCTTTGCCATGAACTTAGTATCGTAAAATATACGAAGCCCGTCAGATAAAAGCAATGAGTGTTCAGGACAGAAAATAATTTGGCCTGACAGGAGGAGGTTGAGAAATTAGTAATGGCATGTTTCATAAAGGATGTTAAGTATCCGGAATGGTTCTTGAATTTGGCCATGGTAAAAGAATAACGATAAGTGATGCATATGTATCAACTATACGGACCTTAATAAGGCTTACCCCAAGTATCTTAATCCTCTACCCAGAATTAAGGAGTTGGTCGATAAGGATGTTAAGTATCCGGAATGGTTCTTGAATTTGGCCATGGTAAAAGAATAACGATAAGTGATGCATATGTATCAACTATACGGACCTTAATAAGGCTTACCCCAAGTATCTTTATCCTCTACCCAGAATTAAGGAGTTGGTCGATGCCACTGATGGGCATGAGCTACTTAGCTTCATGGATACTTATTCAGGGTATAATAAGATCAAGATGAAGCTGAAAGATAGGGATAAGACCTTATTCATCACTAGCTGAGGTATATACTACTATAACGTGATGACCTTCGAACTAAAAATGATGGATCTATTATCAGAGGATAGTGAACAAAGTCTTTGAGGAAAAAATAAGCAAAATTATGAAGGTATATGTGAACGACATGCGGAGAAAAAGTAAGAAGGTAGTCGACCACATCAATGGCCTCAATAGGATGTTTGACCAATTGTATAAGTATTATATGAAGTTAAATCCAGCAAAGTGTGTCTTCAGTGTGAAGGAAGGAAATTTCCTTGATTGTATAGTCAATTGGAGGGGCATAGAGTTCAACATTGACAAGATTAAAGCGTTGATTAACATACAGCCTCTTGTGAGTAAAAGAGAAATCAAAAGAGTGACACGACGAGTAGCCTCACTGAACCGCTTTATGTCAAGAACTGATATGCCCAAGTGTATCCTCATCTGGGCCCAGCTCATATTTATCCCAACCGACCTAGCAAAGCAAGCTTACCATAAGGAGTCCACACTCAACTGTCTCGACTTCATCCATTATTTGAGTTACGACCTCCTTTTTAACATCTCGTCTGGTACACCAGACAGCCGAGACCACATCTCAACCTGATGTCTACTAAGTCGAGACCGTGCTCTCCAGACTATGATTAAATAATACCTGTGGGTCTCATATTCGGTCGAGTCGAGACCCACTTGGATGACACTATAACGTGCGCAAGGCAACGCTCTAGCATCATCATCCCATATGGATAGGCAGTTACAATTGTATCACATGTGCACGTGGGGGGAATATTTTTTCACCGTGATACACATGCATAGGTGACAGGTGGCTATTATTCATTGGTTAATGCAAACTACACATGTCTGGTGCGTGCATGGGGTTCACACTGTACAACCCTAGCATTATATATACTTATCTCCTTAAGTAAATGATCTCTTACTCATTTACTTAGCGGTACCATATTTGGCACTATCAGTTGGCACCATTTTTGGGAAGCGAGATTATCATCTCCTTCCTTTCATTTTCAGCTTACCCTTTACCGAATTCTCTTGTGGTGGTCCAACCCCACACTTGGCTGGGCTTGAACCACCTTTGAAAGAGCTCTGGTTTGAGTTCAAGATTTCTTACAGCACATTCATCTCTCCCACTACACCTCTTAGTCTTTACGGTCACTGGATGTCATGGCATCAGATCTTCCACCAGGTGGTGGCCCTAGTTCCAGCCAAACACCGCCATAATTTGAGATGGAGAACGTCGTAGCAGCATTGTGCTCATTGGCAGCCAGTCAAATTAAAATGTAGGAACATTTGGCTTCCTTTAGCCAAAATTTCTTGGCTAGTCCCACTGGCGCGACAACGGAGATGATTACTCCGGACACCAGGAAAGGCGTACATTAGGAGACAGGGGGATCACCCTCGGCCCCACAGAAGGATGCACCTCGTAACAAAGGCAAAGAGACATTACTGACCCTAGGCGTTTACGCCTGGGGAGGCAAGGTCAGGAATATAAAGATAATGAGTATGACGATGATGCAAAATGCTGGTAACCATACGAAATTTTAGAGGATATTATGTGTCCTATTTAAGATTGCAGGGGAAACACTGCAAGGACAAGCCGAGAGGGACGATCTCATCATTTTGTATTTGATAGGATCAGTAGGGGGTCTGCTTTTGATAGGCTTGTCCCCATCGATGACCTCCGAGATCGACTGTCCAGGTCTCATAGCAGGGCAAAATTAAGGAGAAATGGAGGGACCCTCCCATGGCAGAGATGCGGTACAACACGAAGTCAATAGACATCAGAGAATAACTGACCCTGAACCCGTCCAATGCCAAACCGAGAGAGAAGGGGCTGGCAATAATGTAGCTCAAGTCGAGGGAGATAATGTCATAGTGGTCGCTTCCAACAAACCCTGGAATAGGTATATTAAGATATTAGAGGACAAGATTTGAGATTTATTGAAAAGCCAAGACCCTCTACAAAGGTGTTATAATAAAGGCTCTCCATTCGTTACTAGAATTGTGAGTTATCCTACCCAGACTAAGTTCAAGACACCGGTGGTGACACCAAAATATTATGGGAGTACCAATCCATTCCACCATGTTCAGATGTTTCAATCTGCTGCAGACATCTTTTAGGTCTCAGACTAGATGAAGTGTAGAGCATTATCAAGCACTCTGATCGGTGCTATGCATGTTTGGTATACTTATGTTCCAAAAAACTCAATAGAGAACTTCAAACAACTGGATGAGAGGTTCATACATAATTTTTTCTTTAGAGTTAAGTCAAGGAATAAGACCACTCACTTTCTATACATAAATCAATGGAAATACTAATCTCTGCGAGAAAATATTGCCCGCTTCAATAAAGAGAAACTGGAGGTGGATGACTATGATGAGAGCATAGCTATGACAGCTTCAATGGGAGGTCTACAAAATGGCAATCTTTCATGAAAGCTAGTCGAGGATCCTCCAAAGTCCATAGCTAAACTCCTAGCTATGGCTGGGAGGGTCATGAACGCGGAGGTGGCCATGGTGGTCAAAAGAGAAGATGAGAAAGGAGCCAGTGGGAGTAAATAAAAAAATCTAAAGTCAAATGAGATAAGAAATAGTCGGTGGATGATATATTTGCTAACTACACGTCGTTGACTATTAGCCCTGAAATGATCATGAACAATATCAAGAATGATATGTCCTTAAGATGGCCTACGAAGCTTAAAGCCCCTCCTCATAAGAAGGACTAAAGCAAACGGTGTGAATTTCACCAAGACCATGGTCATACCACTGACAAATGCTTCATTTTGGAAGAAGAAATAGAAAAGATGTTGAAGAAAGTAAAGATGAGAAAGTATGTGGATAAAGGTGGTTCAAAGGGTGGTCAAGATGACACCCGAAAGCAGAAAAATGATAAGTGTAGACCAGATGCCCCAGCAAACAGAGACGATGATGCCTCGAATGATGATGATGAGGCCGACCCAGATCTACCACCTCTAATCACTGATCCTAAAAATCGGCTACATACAATCTCTTTGGGGGCAAAAATAATTTTTGGAGGACTAACAGGTGGTGGAAAAGATATTACTGATAGGAAGGCTTACGTAGAAAAATCCAAGGCTCTCCCAAAGCTCAAAGTGGTGAATTCGACAGCGACTGATTCAAAGTCGGGTAAGAGAAAGAAAGTAAATATGAACACTCTGATAGTTGACTTTTCAAGGTTGGACTTAAAGGGGATCCTAGCTCCGCATGATGACCCTCTGGTGATCACCACTAGAGTACATGGGTATGAGGTCCCTAGGATATTGGTCGATAGTGGCAGTTCGATCAATGTGACGTTCTGGGATAATTTCTAGGGCCTAGGATTGAGCAAGAAGATACCTGTCCCATATCACCAACCTCTGATAGGCTTTAGTGGAGAGAAAGTATGTCCTCTGGGAATTTATGAAATGAATGTCAGAATGGGGAACATTTGGCCAAGATGTCTCACAAACAAGATCAGTTTCTTTGTCATGGACGAGAACGTCTATTCAGCCTACAACATAATTATGGGACGAGTAGTCCTCAAAGAATTTGAGGTCGTGCCCTCAATAGTTCACTAAATGATAAAATTCTAGACTCCTTATGGAGTAGGGGAAGTTCCGGGTAACCAGGTCAAGGCACTTTAATGCCACTTCAATCCGATCGAGGAAAGAGGGGCGCATAAGAGGGACACCACTACTTACAACATAGACACTCGACCCCAGAGACGAGACGAAGCTGAAAAAGGGTGAAATTGTCGAGGAGATAGAATCCATCGTCCTCAACGAGGACGAGGCAGAAAAAATCATCCAAGTTAGCAAACCCCTGATAAAAGAGATCAAATAAGAGTTGATTAAATTATTAAGGAAGAGACATAGTATTTTTTCTTCGAGTCGGGAAGATATGCCAAGAATTGATTCGGAGGTTCTCTGCCACAAATTGAATGTGTATAAGGGGACAAAACCAGTTAGACAAAGGCGGATAATATACTCCAGAGAGAAATACAAAGTTATAAGAGATGAGGTGAAGAATTTGGAGAAAGAAGACTTCATCAGAGAGGTTATTTATCCAGAACGGTTAGCCAATGTTGTCATTGTGCCAAAGCCCAATGGAAAATAGAGAATGTGTGTTGACTTCATAGATCTGAATAAGGCATGTCCCAAAGATAATTTCCCTCTGTCGAGAATAGATCAATGGTTGGTGTCACGATTGGGCATGAACTGATGAGTATTATGGATGCCTATTCATGCTACAATCAGATATTCATGGACCCAGTCGACATCAAAAAAGCCCTCGTTCATCACGGACAAAGGTGCATACTGCTACAAGGTAATACCCTTTGGCCTAAAGAATATCGGGGTTACATACCAGAGGCTAGTAAATAAAATGCTTGAGGATCATATAGGCGAGACCATGGAGGTAAATGTTGATGACATGCTCACCAAAAGCCTCAAGACCGAGACGCATGTGGCCGACCTAGAGTGCACTTTCAACATGATAGACAATATTAGATAAAGTTAAATCCATTTAAGTGTGTCTTTGGAGTTAGAACAGGCAAGTTTTTAGGGTTTATTGTCAATCAATGGGGGATAGAAGCTAACCCAGAAAAAATCAAAGCTTTGATGGAGATGAAGACTCCTAAGACCATAAGGACGTCTAGAGGTTGACCAGACGAGTGGCATCTTTGAATAAGTTTGTATCCAGCGCTACAGACAAGTGTCAGCCCTTCTTTAAGGTGTTGAGAAAAGCCTTCAAGTAGAATGAGGAGTGTGAGAGGGCCTTTCAGGAGTTGAAGGTCTAGCTCGACTCCCCACTCTTGTCATCAAGGCATGTTCAAGGGGAAAAGTTGTATTTGTACCTGGTCGTGTCTGAGTCGGCCATCAACGTAGAAATTGTGAGAGATGATGAGGGTGTCCAGAAGCCAGTCTATTTCAACATCAAGGCTCTTTAAGGGGCCAAGCAAAGGTATCCAAAAATGGAGAAATTGGCTTATACACTCATACATGCTTTCAGAAAGATGAAACCCTACTTCCAAGCCTATATAATGGTTGTCTTAATAGACTCTCCTCTTAGACGGGTCATCCATAAACCAGAGAAATCGGGTAGGTTGATGGCCTGGTCCATAGATTTAGGAGAATTCGACATCGCCTATCATCCGAGAACAGCCATTAAGGGGCAGGCTTTAGTTGATTTTGTATCCGAGTTCACATGGGATGAGGCTGATGTGGAGGAGATTGTGAATCCAGAAAATGAGCCAAAAAGAGAAAGTCCTAACCCGGCATAAGCTAAGATGAGTACGGCCAGGACAGGGGTGGCCGAGAATGATGGAAAAAATTATATTCAAAGATGGAGCACTGGAAAAGGGCAATTTCTCTAAAAAAAATGTACTGTATGGAGCCTCTTTGTTGACGATTCTTCATATGAGGCAGGGAGTAGAGTCGTCCTGATAGTGTCAACTCTGGAAGAAACTAATATAGAGTATGCTTTGATATTCAAATTCAAGTCATCCAACAATGAATCCGAGTACAAAGCCATCCTATCAAGTCTCTCCCTCACTAAGGCATTGAATGTGGACCAGTTACTGGTTTATAATGGCTTTAGGCTGGTAGTAAATCAAGTCCTAGGAGTGTATGAAGCAATGGATGAGAGGATGGCCAGGTTAAAAGCAGCATTGAAAAGCTTCTAGGAGGTGAAATTAAAAAGAATCCCTCTATTGTACAATGACTGAGATGATGCACTGGCAAGACTAGCGTCAGTAACCAGGATAGAAATCAAAAGGTCAGTACCAGTGGAAATCCTACACTGAATGATCATTGAAGAAGAAGAAGAAGAAGAAGAAGAAGAAGAAGAAGAAGAAGAAGAAGAAGAAGAAGAAGAAGATAATACGGTTGAGTTATGCTTATACCTTAAGATAGGTGAATCTTGGATGGACCCTCTCGTCCGATACATAAGGGATGGTGAAATACCAGACTCAAAGTTGGAAAGTAAGAAGCTAAGGTGTAAGGAAACTAAATTCTGAGTCATTAGGAATATTTTATAAAAGAAAGGATTTCTCTTCCCTCTACTCCGATGTGTTCATCACAGAGGTGGAATACATCTTGAAAGATATACATGAAGGTTCTTGCTCTAGTCATATAGGAGGGAGATCATTGGCAAATAGGGTTGTCACACAAAGGTATTGGTGGCTGACCTTGGCCAGTAATTCGGTTTGTTATGTGAAGAGGTGTGACAAATGCTAAAGATATGACAGCATCCCTCATCAACCTCTATCTTCTGTTACCTCTCCCTAGTCATTTACTGTTTAGGGATTGATTTGATAGGACCCTTTTCTCAGGGCAACTGACAACTACAGGTATCTCATTGTGGCAATCGACTATTTCTCCAAATGGGTTGAGGCATAAGCCCTAATAACCATCACTGAGACGGAGACCTTTAAATTCATTAGGAGGAACATTATTTGTAGATATAGTTTACCTCATACTCTGATCTTGGACGATGGAAAATGGTTCCAAAACTCATCTTTGGAGACCTGTTATAAGAGCGTCGGCATCCAGCAGTTTTACTTAGCTCCAAGCTGACCTCGGGCAAATGGCCAAACGAAGGTGACAAACAGAACCATATTGGATAAGATCAAGAAGAAATTAGAAAACACCAAGGGTCTTTGGACTAAAGAAATTCATGTTGTCTTGTGGGCTTGCAGAACGATAGAGAGAACTCCGATGGGAGATAACTTTTTCATGCTTGCCTATGGCTCAGAGGAAGTAATCCCTACAGAGTTTGGCCTACCAAGCCACACAGTTCAGACGTACGACTCGAAAGAGAACACTGAGGAATGAAGGCTAGACCTAGACCTTATTGAAGAGCGAAGAGAAGATACTGAAATTCGACAGGCTGCCTATCAGCAGAGGACTGCTATATTCTACAACAAAAGGGTGAAGGCTAGGCCATTAGCCGTAAGAGACTTGGTTCTGAAGAAAGCTTAACAAAAGTCGAATAAACTTTATGCTAACTATTATGGTCCCTATAGGGTTACAAAAGAAGTAGTTCCTGGAATGTATCAGGTCGAGAATTTGGAGGGAGAGTCATTCTCCAATCCATGGAATGTTGATAATCTAAAGAAATATTATCAATAGGACATTGTAAAAGTTTTCTTTTATCATTTTATCATTGTACGAGACATGTATTGAAAAATGTAATGAATGAAAGTGTTTTCTCATATTCTTGTTATATGAATTATTCATATTGTATGTTTCATTTCATCCTAAGCTATGGAACATCACTCATGTGGTGAAATATCATTAACTCACTCTCGATGACATAAACAATCCGGATGGGGCTAACCTCGTCCATTGATTCTCAATAACACCAAGAGGGGGGAGCAGTATGATAACATCATTATTTTGGTGAAAAACTCTTTCGACTGAGACGATAGTGTAGGACGAGACATCTCGTCCATACACTATCAAAACGATGAGAGGGGACTTATGATCAAACACCATAATTTGGTGAATTCAAATTTATAAAATCGTTTAATTGTGGTTTATTTCAGCATCATTAATTTGGTGAAAAAATCTCTCGGTCGAGACGACAGTGCAGGACGAGATGTCTCATCTATACACTCTCAAAATAACGAAAGGGGATTTATGATCAAATACCATAATTTGATGAATTCAAATTCAAAAAATCATTTAATTATGGTTTGCATCAACATTATTAATTTGGTGAAAAACTCTCTCAGCCGAGACGACAATATAGGACGAGATTTCTTGCCCATTCACTCTTAAAAAGACGAGAGGGGACTTATGATCAAACACCATAATTTGGTGAATTCAAATTCAAAAAATCATTTAACTATGGTTTGCCTCAACATCATTAATTTGGTGAAAAACTTTCTTAGCCGAGACGATAGTGTAGGATGAGACGTCACTCGTCCACACACTCTCAAAATGACGAGAGGTGACTTATGATCAAACACCATAATTTGGTGAATTCAAATTTACAAAACCATTTAATTATGGTTTATTTTAACATCATTAATTTGGTGAAAAAGTTTCTTGGCCGAGACGACAGTGTAGGACGAGACGTCACTCATCCATACACTCTCAAAACGACGAGAGGGGACTTATGATCAAACACCATAATTTGATGAATTCAAATTCAAAAATCATTTACTTAATTATACTTATCTCGTCCAAAGACGAGATGAGATTCGAGAAGAACATTATTAACATGGTAATTTCAGATTAAAAACCATTTCATTATGGTTATTTGTTAAACATCAGTAGCTTTTGTTTAACCAACAGATAGTACAAAATCAAGATAAGAAAAGATAACATAACAAGAAGAGATAACAAACATTATCATTCAAGGCATTGCAAATAAAAAATGATTATAAGGATCAAGTATTATCAAGATGTCAAAATATGAAAGTGTTTAAGGAGGTTACAGACATGAAAAAGTAATTGTTCATAGCTTACATCATTTAAAGGGCATCAGGCCATAAGCAGCTGCCTTGATAGAGAGGAATAATTTAAGTTGCTTGGTTGTTCTCAACCTCCACTTGAGTCGACCCCTTAGCAGCATCGTCTTTTTTAACTGAGGCATTGTCTTCACCTTGGACTTGGTTGTCTCGGCCTCATCATCCTCAGGAACATTATCACCTTCATCGTTAGCAGTCTGTGCTGTTATCTCAGGTTGGGCCAATCCCTCAATCTGTCCTAAAACGGCCATAGCCAAGGTGTCAGAAAAGTAGAAGGCCTCAAGCTGGGAACTTTAGGATCATCCAATGACAAGCCATTCTAGCTCCTCTTTTAAGATAATGCATGTTGTATCCCAGAAACTCTTCTGAAGATTTAAAATCTTCCACAGCCCTCCTTTGAGCCTCTTCAAATGCCTTATCAACAGCAGCCTTTATTTTCTCCTTCTTTTCAGCCACCTGTTTGTTGGTCTACACCTTCAAGGTGTTTACATGGTTAGTATTTCGCTTTTTTATAGCCTCAGTCTGATCCTTCTGTAACTTTTCTATCTTTTTCCCATGGGATGATATCTAGTTCTTCAGATTTTCCTTATTCCTAATGGCCAAACGAGCGTGTCGAATCTCGAGAAGTTTTTCCTCGACCCACTGGTGGATCTTTTGCAAGAAGATATCAGACTGCAGAAAGGATGAAACATCAGTATGAGACGAAATTATAAATTAGAATGGAAGGTTAAACAATGGCATAAGAGTTTACATAAATGACTTTATGAAAGTAGAAATCGTTTAAGAGGGAGACCTTCGTAGATTCTAAGGAACGAATGTTTGACGCGGGAGTTATGGAAGCAAAAGCATCAAAAGATTTTTTCCTATATCGTATCAAGGAATCAAGGGTTATCTTGAGATTTTCAAGATGAGCCACAAGATCATCCTCGAACGAGATTGGTACGGCCTATGTCGGCGTCATCTTAGATGAGGCCTCCTTGCGCTTCTTCTATTGTTGTTGTTGGCTGTTGTGGACATCATCAGAGATAACCTTTCTCTTTTTATGTGCCTCGGCTTGGCTGGGGTTACCAACTGTGGACTTTTGGGTCTGAGGCTGGGTTGCAGAACTCTTTCTTACCAGCTTGATTAAATTTAAAAGGCTTGGAGCTGCCATTCTCCACACAACCTCTGAGGTTTTGGGTGGTTGGTTGGTCTACGACATATAGATAAGGTCAATATTGAAGTCAAATTAAAGACGACAGAATAATTGATAAGAAAAATACTTACATAATTCAGTTAGGGGGTCAACCCCCAAACCTACCTGCCCTAAGAAGTATGGGGTCATTGATTGTTCAAATTTTACAAGCCGCCCCTCCTCACCTTATTTCTTAACTTTTTCCACATCCTTGATGGCATCAATGATCAAGCCTGGATCTAATTTGGCCAACATAAGGGCCTTTTCCCATCGCTAGGGAACTCTAGGCTCAAAGACACTACAGGAAACATCAGGGCCGAACTCTCAAGTCCCAGATATAAAAAGTAACGAGGCTTCCAATTATGGTTGGAACTACCAAGCACTACAGTAAACGCTAATGGAAGGTCTTTATAGTGAACCAACTTCCAAAGAGAAATGAAACCAAGAATAATTCTCCATGCATTGGGTGAAAGCTGAGCAAGGCTGAGACGTAAGCCTTCTAAAATGACTCATACAATTGGATGCACAGGTAGACTAAATTCGACCTTAAACATATGCTCATAGATGCAGTTCTCGCCCTCTCGGTCGTGGAAGGATCTCTTATTTTCAGAAGGTACCCTTATCATAACAGAGGGTCCTATACCATAGAGATGTTTCCAGACCAAAAGATTTACTTCAGTAACTGTGCTGATATAAGATTCAACGCAAGATATGTCAAGTGTATCCTCGGTTGCATCATCATAGTCATCTTAATTTGTAGTCGAAACATTACCTAGAACATTTTGAGCAAATTAATGACCCGAAATGGTCGATAACGGGACTACCATAGGTGGTAGAGGAAACGTAACCTATACCCTTAGCTCATTTGGATCTGAGATGATATGTATGGAGGAGCTCGATTAATTAGAAGACTCACCTTAATTGGAGGATGAGGATCTAGAAGAGTCTTTGTCTTCTTCAGACCCATCAGGAGGGAGTCTCATAGCCTCGTCGAAAGAGTCCACGCTCATGGTAGTGTGGGAGATGGATGAATTGTCGTTTGCAAAGGCATATAACTCAGACATTGAATCACTAATTTCTACAATGAGAGGGCATACAACATCAAGGGGAACAGGGTAGATTAGATAAAGAGGAAAGGCCTCGGCTTTATGCTTGACAAAATCCTCGGCTTTGTACTTTCGTATCTCCCTAAAACACCTCTCCCTGAGGGTTGAGAATTCCTCGGGTATTGTAGATAAGGGCCTTAATATTCAAACAAATGTTTAGATTAACCAAGTTCACTATAAAATCCAAAAGGGAAAGTTTTATCATTTTCAAAGTGTAGTCTCAAGAACAGTATAAGAACTAAAAATGAAAACAGTGAGAACTCCGTCGGAGAAGGTGGCCGGAGAATCACCGGAATCCATAATTCATAGATTGAGTACCTAATGCCCCTAACCTTAGGCAAGGAACACCACTCAATGCCTAAAAAACCTCCAAAATAGCAGAGGCTTAGCCCAAACACTGCCATACAAACTCACTGAAAAGTGAACCGGTTGCCGAAAAATGAAAATCAATAAAAACCACACTAATCCAAATGCAAATCAAAAGGATCTTGGTAGAGAAGAGTTATCTGGATGAGATAAAGCGCTGGGAAGAAGAATTAGCTCAGGAAAAGGATTGGACAACAAGAATCACGAGAAGAGCTAGAGGCATCAATGGCGGTTTGTTATGAAAGGTTAAATCGGGAAATGGTTTGCAAGAAGAAAAGAGAAAAGGTAAAATCATGGCTTAAATACCAAGCAATGATTGTGCATGTTTCCCAAAGGGAGTCATTATTTTGGGTGCTAAACCCTAAGCGCTTCATTCGTTGTTTGGACTTGGAGTAGACGCTACCCAATGCAAACTATGACAGGTGTCCAATCAAGCCTACAAGCCAATAATCAATTGTTATGTGCCATCTTAATGACCATTATTAACTCCTCACTTTAGATATTCTTACCCCTCAGCCTCCTTCTAAAATTGAAGATTATGGGCTAGGGGTGATTGATATGCCCAAGTATAAACTCGTTTGGGCCCAGCTCTTATTCGACCTAGCCGACTTAGCAAAGTAAGCTTACTATAAGGAGCCCACACTCAACTGTCTCGGCTTCATCCATTATTTTAGGTCGAGACCTTATGATAGATAAAACCTCCTTTTTAACGTCTCGTCTAGTACACTAGACAGTCGAGACATCATCTCGACCTAATGTCTACTGAGCCGAGATCGTACTCTATGTACTATGTTTGAACAATACCTTATTGGTCTCATACTCGATCGAGCCGAGACTCACTTGGACGACCACTCTATTGTGCACAAAGCAAAGGACCAGCATCATTATCCCACGTGAACAGGAAATTACAACCATATCACATGTGCACGTGGGGGAATATTTTTTTCATCATGATTAACTTACATAGGTGAAAGGTGGCTATTACTCATTGGTTAATGCAAACTACACAAGCCTGGTGCATGCATAGGGTGCAAACTATACCACCCCAGCACTATATATACTTGCCTCCTTCTACCTTGAGGTAATTTTTAATTCAAAGCCCTAGAAAAACTCTATTAAAATTACAGTGTAGAGAGAGAAAGTTGAGCGCATTGTAATCCAAGGCCATCACAACCTATTTTGATAGTGAACATTCACCCACCTGCACATTGGAGTAGGCCTAGATAGGCTGAACCACTTATATTATTGTCTTTATCCTCTTTGCCTCACCCCCTGCTTCATTTATATATTATTGTGATTTCACCATTGTTGCATACTTGAGTTCCTTCTGGCTGAGCTCTTACTCATTTACTTGGTGGTACCATATTTGGCACTATCAAGAATCACCGATAATGTCTCCCATTCTTCAAAGTATTAAGAAAAACCTTCGAGTGGACCGAGGAATTTGGCAAGGCATTTTTTGGAACTAAAGAAGTACCAAGGGTTAGAGCCTCTACTTTCGAGGCTAATCCTAGGCGAAACACATTACTTGTATTTGGTGATATAAAATCATGTATACTAGACTAGCAAGGCATGCTGTGGAGCTAAAATTCAGTGTCGTAGGCTAGAAAAGTTAACATTGGCTTTGATTGAAGCTTATAGAATAATAAAACCTTACTTTCAAGCTCAAATAATCGTGGTTTATATAGACCTTCATCTATAAAAAAAAACTTCACAAGCCTGAAAAACAGACAAACTGATGGCTTAGGTTATGGAACTAAGAGAGAATGACATTAGATATAAGACCATAATGGTAATTAAGTATCAGGCCATAGCATACTTTATAGCCAAAATTTATTTATGATGAGAAAGGAGTCGAGTAGACTTCTACGAAAAAGAGCTCAACTGTAAAAACATCCGAGCAGACTTTTATGAAAGATAACTCAGCAATCAAAGTAATCGAGCAGACTTTTATGGAAGATAACTCAGCAGTCAAATTAGCCAAATGGACTTCTACAGAAGATAGCTCAGCACAAAAATTATATGAATAGAAGTCTACGACAAAATCATCTGATCAGAGTCAACGGATCCGCGGGATGTAAGAACTCGCAAGGCGTTGTTGATGATATTGTTTTCAAAAATGGATGTTTAATAGAAGGCAATTTCAAATAATAGCCTCATGTATGACAGTTGGTTATAGACGGATCATCATGTGCTAGCGATAGTGGGGCCGGTTTGGTCATCAATACGCCTGATAGATTAGACGTAGAGTATGCCCTCAAACTCAACTTTGAGTCCTCCGACAACGAGGCAAAATATGAGGCATGGGATTGGACTCATCACTGTGAGTCGAGCAGTTATCCATGTACAGTGATTCTTTTTTAGTCGTAATTAAATCCTTACAGTTTACGAGGCTAACGAATAATCGATAGTGTAATACCTGGAAAAAGGAAAAACATTACTATCAAAATTCTTGATTGTATAAATGGTGAGAATACCAAGGGTTGAAAAACTCGAGCAGACGCGCTTCCTCGTCTGGAATCAGTAACACGAGTCAAACTCGGGAAAATAGTCCCATTGGAAATATGGTCGCAACGCAGCACAAAAGAGTAAGACTTCCTTATTATGGAGTTAAACATGGACCATCTTGGAAGAACCTCATCCACGCATCTTGGATATCAGTACCATAACACTAAATCCAAATGAAGCAAGGAGGCTCCGCTACAAAGCAGTAAGGTATTTTTCTTGAAGGGGGGATTCTATTCAGGAGAGGATTCAATATATCGCAACTCAGATGCGTTCATCCCACTGAGGTCAACAATCTGATAAAATAAGTACTCGAGGGATAGTGTGGATGTCATTTAGTAGGTGTGGATATCCCTCCGATTTTTTCCTTCATCTCGGAGTCGGCGCTCGTGCACGCGCGATGGAGAGAGAGATAAGGTCTCGCACCCTTTCTAGGAAGTCTTCGACCGTTGTCGATGTGGAGTCATGTAAAGAGAAATATTCGCCAGTCTATTTTTCACAAAACAGGCAAAAGAACATGTTGTCACCTCGAGAGAACGGCATCAAAGACAAACTAATGCTTGCGAAACCAATTAGATCAAAGGTTCAAGGGTTAAGTTACGAAATGGTAAAGTGTTAGGCACCCATCCCTCCCTTTCGGTCCCTCATGGCTTATGTTACTATTCTTCTTAATTTTTTTGTGAAGTGTGTGTGCACGTATATATAAATAGAGATCGGAATCGCTCAACTCGCATCATGGGAAAAAAGGAGTGAGGTCATCCATAGGAATATTCATAAAATAATAATTAATAATAATATGATATGTTCACTTATTAAGATATTGATCGTTATGATTAGACGATAATATGTGTTAGATACGATGCAAATATGAATTACAAGTATGATATATATGAATGATATATGGATAAAATAGGAAAATAGGACTTGAGTCTCAGGTTGTAGCCCGAGATACCTATGTAGACTATAAAGGCATCAAAGTCCACATAGCTCGCATGTGACACGAGGGTGGGGTTTACCCCATAAACTCAAACGGGGATTTTATTATATGTGTTTATAAGAAAAAGGTGTTTCAAGTTTTGAGAAAGTGTGGTGAAAAATCCTGTTGGAATTTATAGGTGTAACCCTATTTTTCTTGTTTTGGGTTTTTTTATAGAAAACATATTATGTGCAATATTACTAATAAAGGATTGAAGATTATTATATGTACATTCTAAAGTAAAAGCTAAATTAAGAACTTATATAACTAATGCGAAAATACATAAATTTAAAGAGATGGAAGGATGCTTCGACCTTCTTTGGAGACTTAGAGATTGATCTTGATTGTTGATGAACTTCCTTGCAAGTGGGTGAAGGATGTAAGGGGGTTTTACTAAACTGGGTGTGAAAGTGATGGAAATGAAAGCTGGAGAAAGGTTTCAAACAAGGAAACCTCGCTAACTTAAGGAGATTGTTGCTAAGATCACTGAAGTTCATGTTTCTATGGTGCCTTTTAAGGTGAGCTCATGCTCTCCTTATATAAGGTCAAGGGACTACCAATCGGCATTATCCTTGCCCTGACTATCGACAGGTAACCATAGACACACTATTGATAGGCTGGGAAATGGACCTGCTAATTGACAGTCTCGTGTAGAATTTTTAGAAAAATAGTCGTAAAACGCAATTCGTTAGTCAAAATTATGAACAGGGGCGTACCGTTATAATGGCTATTCAAAGGACTTTGATAATCCTTAGGTTGCTCCCGGGTCCGGGAGTTGACTTTAGGTCAAATGGGGCTCGGAAGTGATCATCAGTCCTTTGGACATGAGTTCGTCAAATGACGATGGATCGTTCGTACAAATTGTAAGTTCAAATCACGCATGGGGTGGACTATTGGAAAGGTTATACGAGGAACTTCTATGTTCCAAAGATCTTCGCTCAATTCAGAGAGTTGACTTTGGTCAAACGAAGCTTGAAATTACCCGATGACCATTCGGTGTAAAATAGTTCATTCGTCTGTAGCGTAAGGTGGACCGGTGGAAAGGGTATTCAGTGTCTTTTAAATATTCATTCAGTCTTATTCGATTTGAAGAGTTGACTTTAGTTAAACGAAGCTCGAGAGTACCCGATGGCCTACGAATCATCTTTCGGGAGAAAATAAATCATTCGTCCAAATGGTTATGTCATTTTATGCACGAGGTGGACCGTGGGATTAAGTGATCTTTGAATATTGATTGAGATTTTTCTTTGATGATGAAGTTAATTAGGGTCAAATCAGGGCTCGGGAGTGCCCAGTGCCCTCCAGATCAATTTTTGATAGTAAAATGGTTTGTTCGTCGAAATTATTATGTCGATGCAAACCGTTGGAAAGGGGATTTAGATCCATTCAAATATTCATTGAGCTTTCACTCTGATGATGAAGTTAGCTAGAGTCAAATGGGGCCCAGGAGCGCCCGGTGTCCTCTAGATCGGTACTTGAAGTATGACCTAGGTTTTAATGTAGATAGGGAGGTGCTAGGGTTCTAAGCAGAGACTTAGGGGGTTGCTAGAATTTGTTGTCTACAGATCCCCTAGATGGGTGAGCTTGGAACAATTGAAAGCCGTCGAATAGACGCCACATGATATTTTGGGAAAGAGGTCAATTTTATGGACCGAAGGGATGGGTATGACAGTTTCAAAGGGTCGAGGTCAATTCTGAGGACTAAGGTATTTCTGGGGATGACCGATTCTGCGGGCTAAGGTCAATTTGAGGACCTATAGTTGTGGTGACCAATTTTATGGTTCGAGGTCAATTTTGAGGACCTAAAGTTGTGGCGACCAATTATGTGGGTAGAGGTCAATTATGAGGACCTAAAGTAGGGGAAACCAATTATGCGGGTCTAGATCAATTCTGATGACCTAAAGTAGAGGCGACCAATTCTAAAGGTCGAGGTCAATTCTGAGGACCTAAATTAGAAGCGACCAATTTTGCGAGTCGAAGTCAATTATGAGGACCTAAAGTTTTGACGACCAATTTTGTGGGTCGAGGTCAATTCTGAAGACCTAAAGTACAGGCGACCAATTCTGCAGGTTAAGGTCAATTCTGAAGACCTAAAGTAGAGGCGAATAATTATGCGAGTCGAGGTCAATTCTGAAGACCAAAAGTAGAGGTGACTAAATTTGTGGGTCGAGGTCAATTCTGAGGACCTAAATTATAGGCAACCAATTCTGCCGATCGAGGTCAATTTTAAAGACCTAATGTAATGGCGACCAGTTCTGTGAGTCGAGGTCAATTATGATGACCTAAAGTAGAGGCGACCAATTCTGGGGGTCAAGGTCAATTCTGAGGAGCTAAAGTTATAATATAGGGCTTTTCTCTCTGGGGAGTCTTATCTTTGGAAGTTTAGATGATCTTGTGGTTCTGCTGGGGAGAGATGTGTTTCTCTGTTACGCTGTTGGGGGAGATTTTTTACTAGGGTTTTCAGCTCTGTTGGGAGAACGTTTAACTTTGGAAATTTCACTGGGGAAATGGGTAGGATGTTACGTAGTCCTGCTTAGGAAACATTTGATTTTGAGGTTTTGAGTTCCGTTGGGGAAGTATACTGGACTCTAGTTTGCGGGCGCACCGTTTTATGGTTTAATTTAGGGGTAAGAGTGTGGTTTTAATCTGGCTGGGTATTTTAGGAGCGTGAAAAATGGTGGAGAAATGTTCCAATATATGTTTAGCAAATTTAGGAAATTTCTGGAGAGTTTTTGGAATTTTCTTGCATTTAGGGGGGATTTTTTCTACGAAATTTCTCAGGAATTACCGATTGGCATATTGTAGGGGTTTCCATTTGGAAATGGCACGGTTTCCTAGGCAGCCTTAGGAAGGGGAGAGGCAAGGGTCGATCAGTGGGTGTCAGAGGACTATCGATCGGCATGCCCTTTGGCCTCCTATAAAAAGGGGAAAGTTCTCCTCATTTTTCACACAGCTCCTAGCATTCAGATTTTCGGACCTTTCTTGTTAAGATCCATTCCCAAGCTATTTTTTTTAGTCTTAAAAATGGCGGATTTTTTTTGTAGCGCGACCCACTTGGCGTGGTTGCATGTCGATGATTGGGAGAACCTAGAGTGACGAGCTAGGGTGCCCTAGCATTGGGCAATGTAAAATGCCTTTGAATTATTCGAGCCAGATGCTGAGGACCGCCTTCTTCTGCATGAACCTTCAAATCACCAATCGTCTAAGGTGAGGAACCCTAGTGGCTATGTAAGTACTTAATGACCTTTGGCATTCTTTTTCTTTTTTCTTTTTATTTTTGTTTCCTTGAGTTGAACTTTTTTATTTTTGGCAGACTGACATAGCTTCTACGATCTTTTATTCTCGAGGGACGACGAGGTTTAAGGATGTGTGGGAGAATCTTTTGGTGCGAGTGTGTTGGATAGTTTCCTTTGTGGGTTTTTGTCGCTTAGCATTTGCTTCGGATGAGACACCATGCTCTACGGTTGTTTTGTGTGCACTGGGGGAGAGGTGGTGGGACACTACCCACACCATTCATATGGGATTTTGGGAGATAATGGTGACTCCCATCAACGTCCAATAACTATTGGGGATTGACTGCTAGGGCATGCAGATTGAGGTGGACCGGTCATTAAGGGTGACACCTGAGGCAATTGATGTTGCAATGGGAGACATGGGGAGGATAGTTTCAAGATATTCAATCCGCATTTTTCCTCTTCAGGATCTACTGTTGAGCTAGAGGATCAATAAGATATATGGACTGCAGGTACGGAAGATGGCCCATTTATTCATGTTTCTTTTATTGGGGGGTTTCTTGGTGGCGTCGAGTGGCGACGTCGCCCATCTATGATTTTTACCATTTTTTAGGGTATTTTCGAATATCCCTCTTTATGACTTGGGGAACCTAACCTTGGTAACCCTTTATTCTTCTTTGGACACTTTTAGCCGGTGCTATCAACAGACCTATACGAGGGCCACGTACCTTCTGAAGGTAGTTCTCGCATTTCTCTTTATGTATTTTCGTGCAATTTTCCTTTAGTTTAATTCTTTCATTGATTCCTGCCTTTCTACACACGTGGTTTTATGAGGTGATCGGGCTTTATGTCTATTTAATATGTTTTCATGATAAGGAGGTGGGGGATTTCTATCAGATGTATTGGTGGTGGAAGTCTAACCGTAGGTCGAAGCAGTCTCTTTCTCTGTTGGAGGTGCGTCAGGCCTTGAACACCCTGATGAGCGACCAGGCTATTCATTTTTTCATTTGAATACTTTTTTGTAATTTTCTTTATTTGTGCAAAAATGATCCTTAATGGAAATTGCAGGTGACTTTTTGCCCTTGGGCGATAACTGTCCAGTACACGGGGGTGACTGGGGTGCATGCACAGATGCGTCGGTTGCTAGTTCACGAGTTCGTCTACTCTTGGTATTTGGGGGAGAGAGTAGTCTAACAGATTATAAAGGATGAGTTAGTGGTCTCACCGGTGGCACCCCCGATGTACATGAGGTGGGTGTGGGAGATGTCATAGTAGGCCAGGATAGCGGATATGATTAGTGAGCCTTATTTTCTTTATACGGATACGGTGGAGACCAGTGACTATCTCAACTTTGCAACAATTTGGCTGATGCCTTCTTGTATCTACAACATGGTGAATATGCCTCCGCCTTCTACAGCTTCAGACAGGGGTACGAGTAGGCCAGTGGGGTCCATCCATAGCACGGGTGGTGCATCATCGTCCACAGCGGCAGTGGAGGTTCCATTCATTCAGCTTGCTCTACCTTTCTATAATTTCTGATTAACTGAAGGGGGATCGTTGTGTACGTCACACAGCCCTAACGCGGTGGATCCGAGAGTGTTGGGGCTGACGAAGGATATTCTTTAGCCAAAGGTATATCTTCTCTATTTCCTTATCCTTTTCTGGATTTTTCTCTGCTCTGGACTGACAGATTTGCCTTTTGCTTTTGTTGCTTTGTCTGCAGCATGTCTACGTGTCGACTACTTGTCTTAGGGACATCCAGGACTGGGTGGCCTCCGCGACTTCCTATATTAGGGACTCGGTTTTGATTCTTTCTTATCTGGTGTCTTCTGCTTCTTTGGAGGAGGGATCGAGATCGGGGAGTGGAGGTTCCACAGCTCGCCGCCGGGGGAAGCGCGCTCACCGCAAGGATGGGGGGTCTTAGAGAGAGAGAGAGATTGAGATTAGGGGTTTTGGGTTGAGTCCCTATATTTTTGTTGTCTAGTGTTTTTCTTCTTTTTTCCTGAAAAAAATGTAAGATGCAAATGGCAGTATATATAAAATGAATGAGATTTTTATTTATGTATCTTTGCTTAAATGGCTTATTCTACATGAACTTTTTATTTTGTTGTTGAGACCGTAAAAGGATGGGATATTTTATTAAATAACTTGAGAGAAGATTTATTTTAAAAAAGGATGAAAAAAATGCATAATATAGAAGAAATGACCCAGGGGTTTTTTAAATAAGGACTTATTTTTTTATATTTTTTATTTTGACAAAAAAGGAAAGATAGAATTTTTTAAAATAAAGGGGTTGTCGATTGGCATACCCCTTGTGTTGCCTATTGGCAGGTTAGTCCAGTCAAATCACCCTGAGGCTTTGATTGCCCTTTCTGCAACTTCAAAGTACTTGGTGGGGGCAGGCATTTGTTCTAGTTTCTCAGATTTCCAGTTGTTTAGCCAATATTTCCATGTATAAAAGGAGGTGAGGTGGTGTTATCTTCCAACCATTCACATTTCCTCTTCTTTCTTGTTTATTTCTTGCCTTCTGTCTTATTATTTCCCAAATGTCCCTTCCCATGAGCGTCGAATTCACTTCATATCTCGAGAACATGGAAGTTATGTATATGTACGATGTGCATTACGACACGTTTAACTTAAATCGGGTATCTTTGTGGCGCAATCGGCCCATCGATGGGAACATACTGGAGGTGGCAACACAATTTTGGTATCCCAAGGATCATATTTTTTGCTTCGTTATGAACGAGGTTTGTCCAACCTATGAGGAAATTTCTGCCATATTGGGGATTAATCCCAACATGGCGGCGGCTATGCTCGAATTTTCTCGATCTCCTAGGGAGTTGTCAACAGGATTTCTCCATATCTCTCATTCGGCAGTTTGACCCTTGGTCATTGGGGGAATTATATCTCTCCCATCTATCTTGTATTCTGTGAGACTGCGGGATTTTGACAATGCGGGTCATTTCGGAGCTGTTTCCCTGGGCTCAACTTTGAAGCTATTGTTGGTTACCGGGGCCCTGATGGTGGAACCTCAACTAGATGCTATTACAGCGTGGATGTCATATCCTCATAATCCTGCGACGATAATACTGGCGGAGACCCTAAACAGTTTAGATGCTTTGCGAGAAAGCCGTTCTGATTTTTTGAGAGAAAACCTGGTTAGGATGTTCATGTGGCTGGCTGAGAGATTCCGTTTGGCGGTCCCCCTGAATATCCCTTGGCAGCTGTGCCAAATTTCTTCACTCGTTATTTCATCAATTTTGGCCCATACATAGAGAACTAGGTAAACTAGTTCCTGAGCACGGAGCTCGGGGCCTGCGTTGATTGGTGCCATGGTGGGGGAGTTGCAGCCCATTCAAGAACTAGGGGAATACCGGTACGTTCGGTTAGTTGGCCTTCGGCAGACCTTATTCTATTTCCCCTGACGGCTTTTGCACCAAGTTGGATGGGAGAAAATAGTGCTTCCTCGGGCACTAGACTTGTTTTTGTGGGAGACTTAACTGAATCCATGCGCATGAGGTTGAGATCTCGGTAGGATAATCGTCGGCCATCAACCTGTACTTATTAATCCATCTGCAAGTATTAGCATGTTTTTGGAAATTATCTTAAATGGCTATGGAAGCGAGTGACAAAGATCTTAGTAGAGGAGATCTGACAGAGATTGTTTGCCCTTTTGTATACTATGGAGGGGGCGTAGTAGTTTTCTCTAGGTTGGTCCAGGCTTATCATTCCATGGAGCTTCTTCGGAATACCAATCAGACAGGGGAAGTTTGGGGGCCTCAAAGAGCGGATGATGATGGGGCTAGAACTTTCGGCAGCTGCGAATAGGGTCTTTGTGAAGTTATTGTTCATTTCTTATGAAGTTTTTGTGACTGAGATGTGTTTGGTTGTTTTTATTTTATTTTTGGTTTGTGGTAATAATTTTAGGAAAGTTTGGTTGTCTCGGGGAGGGGGGGGGGGGTATTTTGACTCCCTACAATGATATTTCATGTAATTGTACAGAATTCTCCCATTATGGAATAAAAAATAATTTTTATCATATTGTTGTGCCTCTTGATGAGTTTTACATTTGAATTATCTATACCAATCTCTAAGGAATACATAATCCTTTTGTTCATGTAAATGATAAAATGAATTGTCGTTGTCGGAGGTAAGAAAAGAATAGCATTTTGTGAAAAAGAAGGGGACCGTGCCCATGTAAAGCGTATGAGATGCCTACGTACCTCTGGGGGCATTTGAAAATTTCTGAGTCTCATTTTGAAAGCAAAAGGTTTGTTTAGAGGATCAGGCCCCATGTAGTTTTGAGTAGAGGGAAATAAAGAAAAAAATTAGAATAGGAGGGAGATAAGAGGAGTCGTAGCGCGTCGAGATTTTGGACTAAGGGTGGAATTTCTTAAGTCGGTCCAGGTTGACTGGACGTGTCATCTCTTCTCCGTCAAGGTCAGTGAGCATAGTGTCACCATCGGACAAGATCTTCTTCATGATGTAGGTTCCACTTCGATTTGGCTTGAATTTCTCCCTGGGGTCCCAAATGGGTTCTATGATTTCTTTGAGGGTTAAGTCCCCTTCTTGGATTCCACAATCCTTGACTATTCAGTTGATCGATCGTGATATTCGATGATGGTACCTTGTATATGATATAGATCTTTTTGCCTCATTTCATCTAAGAGCAACAACTCGTAAAAATGGATTTGCTGTCAGTCCTCCTCACTGACTTTGCTCTCAAGCATAATGCGTAATTAAGGTATTTCTAGTTCGGGTATGAATGCTTCCATGACGAATAACAGAGAGTAAGTGGTAGCCCCAATAGATTCTCGTACTGAAGTACTGTAGCCCCAAAGGGTGTAAGGGATTCAATCAACTCAATCTTGGTAACTCTCGTTCATCTTGCTGATGATTGCTGTGAGGTTCTTATTGGCAACTTCAACTGCACCATTGGTTTGTGGTCGGTAGGGAGAAGATTTGTGTCTCTGAATCATGTACTCGTCGACCAATTCTGTGACCTCTACCTTGAAATGTAACCTGTTATCTGACACTAACTCATGTGGAACTCCGTATCGGTGGATAATGTTCTTCTTGATGAACTAGGCTACATTTTTAGCATTTAGCACTGTGTATGACTTGACTTCAACCCATTTGGTGAAGTAATCAATGGTAACCAGGCTGACCTCATTCTCATTGGAGGCTTTGGGTGTGGCTTTCCCTATGATATCAATGTCTCAGGTGGAGAACAGCTAGGGATAAGTCATATTGTATAATTCTTGCAAAGGTAAGTGCTGGAAATTGGCAAAATGTTGGCATTTAAGACATATTTGGACATAGGTTGTGCAATCTTGAACCATGATGGTCCAATAGTAATCCTGTCTAACAATCTTCTTAGCGAGCATATGGCCATTCATGTGAGGTGAGCACTCCTTGCTATGGATTTTTTGCACTATTTCTTCAATGCAGCCCCTGCAATGCAGTGCAAGTGGGTTCCATCAAAGTTTCTCTTTAATAGTGCTTTATCGTAAATAATGTATTGGGCAGCCAATTTGTGAAGGGTTGCTCAGTCTTTCTTGCTGGCATCCTGGGGATACCTACCATGTTTGAGGAGGCCCCAAATGTCATAATACCAAAACTCGACCATATCGAAATCTTTTTCTATGAAGAGCTCCATGTGGTAGTAGTGGGTTGGTTTAGCTTATTTTTGGACTAGGAAAAGGACAATGTTGTTCCCTCAGGCATGTCGAATATAGATGATAAGGTGGCAAGGGCATCTGCCAAGTTGTTCATTGCTCGGGGCAAGTAGTGAAAGGTGATATCTCAAAACTGGGAGGCCAGCTCTTTTAGGTTGACATGGAAGGGTAAGAGCTTCTCGTCCATAACTTTCCATCTTCTAAGGACCTAGCCAATGATGAGGGTAGAGTCCCCGTAGACATATAGGCATTAGATACCTTTTTTAGAGCGACTTTGAGGCCTATGGTGCATGCCTCATATTCAGACATAGTGTTTGATAAGCACGCAAAACTGTACAATTTATAACACAAATAGATGTACTTTAATTGCTAATTCTCGACAATATGGGTCTTATGTGCTTAACTGTTCAATATGCAGGTTTAATTGCAGTTGCGGTATCAAAAGCTATATTTCCAAGCAATTTACAGTTAAAATGGAACTAATCACCAACCCCGTAACCTTACTCGAGCCTAAGCCTAGCCTAAACCTACCCTAAACCCTGTGTGTGTGTCTTTTTATTATTTTTTAGATTTTTAGTTTGAGTCATTTTTATTTTTAGGATTTATTTTTTATTTATTTAGGATTTATAGGTTTAATTTTTATTTTAATTGTGTAATTTGTATTTTTATTTCATTTTTATTAGTTATTTGTTTTAGAATTGTTTTAGGATTTCATTTGTTTATTTTTAGATTTATTAGATTTTACTTTTTAGGATTTTAGTTTTTAAGTTTAATAGATTTATATTTTTATTTTTATTTTCATTTCTTTTTAGTTTTATTGAGTCTTTATTTTATTTTTAGAATAGGAATTTAATTTTTAGATTTTTAATTTTTATAGTTTTATTTTAGAGACATATACCAAATAGTCCCTCAAACATTTTTTAATACTCATTTAGTCCAAGCCTTTTTATTTTGCCTCAAAAAGTCTTTTGCCACATATTTTGGAAATGGAGTGCTGCTGGCGCGGACCTCTAAAAATAAGAGAATATTGAGTGCTTGAGGGACTAAATGGGTTAAACTAAAAATATGTGTCCTTTTTAAAAAATATATATTTATAGTAAGGACTATTAAATAATTGACCCTTTATTTTATTAGTTAGTTTTAATTTTATTTTTAAGGGTCCAAACTAACACACACACACACAAATCCTACACACTCATCCACCCTACACCTCACCATACCTTATCACCCCCAAGTCATCTTCTCCGCCAAACACACATTCTCTCTCCTACCTCCATTAACCCACTTCTTCATCCTCACCCACCTTATACCTCCATTGACACACCCCACACCTTACCCCCATCCATCCAAAATTAACTTAACCCTCATCCACTCCAGCACCTCAATCAACCCACCTCCGGCGCCGCTCTCCGTCGCCGGCGCAACCCCTTCCCCGTCGCCCCAGCAACTCGCCGCCCAGCCTTACCCATCTCCGGGTCTGCCCAGCTCGGTCCCTCTACCCACTCAACCCGGCCTCTCTTTCTCTCCTCGCCGGCGACCTAAAAATCCCACGCACTCTCCTCTCTCTCTCACCTTTCCGGCCAGAACTCGAGCCCCCTGACCAAGGATCGCGACCCAAGCCGGCGGTGCTTCCTCGTCCGCCGACGTTCCCTCCATTCCAGCCTCTACCCTACACCCATCCCCCCCCCCCCCCCCCTCCGGCGGAAACCTCCAACTGAAACCCGACCCTACTCCGGCCAATATCCTACAAACCCATTTCACCATTTCAAAGACCCATGCCATTTCTAAACCTCTTGCACGATTCTCACCTGCCAACAAACCAATCAAAGCAAAACTAAAATACCCATGTGCCACTTAAACCCCCTTTATTCCCGTTTACCCATTATACCCCAACTAACCGCTCAAAATCAATTTCCAAAATAACCCCTCGCCATATCAGATTTTTATTCTCATTCACATGACCTCACACCATATCCACATACACCTCTTAGCCATTTACCCAATATACCCCTTATCCCCCATGCCCCGTACATCTACTATAAAAGAAGACTCAAGACCCCATTTGAGAAAAATAATATACTCATCATCAAATAGAGAGAGAAAATTCTAGAGAAAAGTAGAGAGTTAGGGTAGAATAAATTAGGTAGAAATATTTGTAAATAGTTTTTTTTTATTTTCTTTAGATATTTGTGAGTGATAATTGTGTGAGATTCAAGTTGAGTGAATTTTTCATTTATATCTTTGTTGATTACTCACTTGGAGGGTTGTATGCTTCTCATTCAAGGATTGAATTCAAGAGATTGGTTTGATTATTCTTCTCTCTACTCTTTTATATTAAATGCCTATTGAATATTTGTTTATTATGTTTGATACCAAGTTAGGCTAAAACCCCTTTCAAGGGATGTTATTTTATTTTAATTAGTTTAATTACTTGAAAAGTCCCTTTGAATGTTAATTTTGATCCCTCACCCTTAGATTTACCCCTCGAGAGAGGGTAAATATTTTTCGAGAGAAAATCGAAATTCTAGTGATAATACCCATTTTAGATTCGAACTAGAGATAGGGGTTTCTTAAGTGTGGTATTATCACTTGAATTTCAACTCTAAATTTATTTTATAAGATTGACATAAATTCTAATTGATCAATCCTAGCGGGTGATTAATTAAATTGAGTGTGGATCTATTTTTCTAGAGTTGTGGGGTGTTAAATTTAACTTTCTAAAAGATTACTATTATAATTACACTTGCAACGAGAGTTGGTTTGTAATTTTGATATTAATTTGAGAGAATTCAAATAATTAAATTAATTAATTAGAATAGCTAAAATTTGTGGTGTAATCCCACTCCTTGATTGTTCTCACAATTATTTACCTCACTTTATCTTTTATTTTTAGTTTAGACTTTATTATTCATTTTAGTAATTTTCTAGTTAATTGTTATCATTTCTCATTTAGTTTAGTTATTAGTTTAAATCATCACCTCACCCAATTGTTTTAATATTTGAAAAAGCTAAAAAAATTAGAAAAGTGAAAAAGCACAAAAAGAAAATAAAAAGTGAATTACAATTTTGTCCCCTTTGCTTTATAACCTTGAAAGTGGATTGATACCCTTACTTACCGCTACACTTGAGATTATTATATTTTATAGGTATTTTAGGTTTTTACTAACTTGGCTTTCAACAACGACATTACAAAAAGCTAAGTTATCAAATGGCGCTGTTGCCATTCTTGGGATCGTGAAGCACTCGAAGCGGATTCAATTTTGTGGTTCATTTATTTCCTATATTTTGTTGCATTTTAGTACCTTTTTTTTTTAGAAGGCTTGTATTTAGGATTTTTATCATTGCTTGTATTGCGATGCATAGAGACACCATTTATTTTCCATTTAAAATTGTAATAATTAAAGACAAGCGTGATTGGAAAATCGGACAAGATAGAGAGAGGGCGTCCAAGGCGAGGATTTAGAAGCCTTTCTACCTTGGGTCGGTATGACTCCCGGGGACGACTGAGATAGGTGTGATCTCCCCCCGATCGACTCAAATTTTTTGGCACCCCACGGCGTAAAAACCGTGGGAGATATATTTCTCAAACCCTCGCGCCTCTCCTGTTAGCGAGTCAATTCTTTTTGTGTGCTCTTGTGTGCTCTTATTTGATTTTATTCTCGCATTTATTTTCGAATGGTGTGAAGAATTAATTAATTAAGGCCTACACCTGGTCACTCACGAGAAGGGATTTCATCACCCGACTCACTCGCTTACCATTTGTGTGCTACCCTAGCCATCATTAAATTTAAAATCCATTAACTAGGTATCCCACTAGGAGAATATTTTTGCAAAGGCGATCACTCCGATTATTTCGTGAAATTTTATCGCCCACGAACTTAATTAAAATTTGACTACCCTTTCACTAAATTCAAAGATAAAAATTGGTTATGTGCTAGTTAGGAAATTTTCGTATGTGTGTGTCCAATTCATTTTTCGGTAGTCGGATTTTAGTTAATTCGTGCAAATCAAGAGTCCATATTATTTTTCCCCACCTTTTCTTCCAAAAAATCCAAAAATATTTTGTTTCATTTTTATAACAAAAAATCAAAAAAAAAATATTTTCTTTCTTTCCTTTTTAAAAAAATCCAAAAATATTTTCTTCCATTATTTTTCGAAAATCCAAAAATATTTTCTTTCCTTTTGAAAAAATTTACAAAATCAAAAAAAATATTTCTCCCCTCATGGCCGAAGAACGTCCTTTACGGGACTATTTTGGTCATTTTCCATTGACACGCGACACGTGTGAGAGTGATCCCAAGCCATCTCTTTATGAGATACTTAGTGGTTTCACCTCTCTCACGAGTCCCGTTGATACTCTTGACCCATCCATGCACACACCTCCTATTCCATCACCCTCGGTGTCAAGTGTCGACGTGTCGCGTACCTTATCGTGCACCCATTGTTCCTATGCCGATCACATGTCCCATGAGTGTCCATACTTTCCATATCCATAAGAACCCACCGTGAACCATGTGTATCCATATGACACTGTTCCGAAACCCACCTCGGCCCATTATCCCGATATATCCAATCCCGAGTTGTGTGAGTCCCCGAGTTATTCGTGGAGGCCTGATCACCCTTCCACGCAATTTGAATCCCAACTCGATGTTGTGGATCCTCACATATTCCAACAATCGTCATGGCATCCTTGTTCACCCATTTCCGACCAGTCCCCTCATTATGCACCGCATGAGTCTCAACCAATTGTCCATCACGAAAGCGATCCTTTCGTGTATGATGAGCTTGTCCCCACTCCACACACTTCATTTGAGTATTCTCCATATAGTCCCGATTATAGCACGTTGTGTCCACCTCAACCACCACCAACACCTTCATCCACATCCGCTCTCGAAAGCCTCTTGCAAAAGTTCATACTTGCGCAAGAGCAAGCCACTCAAATTCAAACTCAAGCTCTCCAAAGGCTTGAACAAAGGCTAAATGAATTTGAGTGTGCGAGAGAGTCGGACATTACCATGGCTCCACCCATCGTTGCAACCGAATGTGATGATGCTGCGTCGTCTTGTGCCACTAATTTTGAGTGTGACCAACCCTGCCACCCCGAGAATCTTGAAGTTGAGACCATCCCATGGTCCGGGCACCAAGTCGACAATTGTTTTGACTTACCTTTAGATAGTGAGCCTGATCCAATCCCACCATGTCCACATGAACCCCACCTTGAGGTTCACATTCACCTTCCCATTCCCGTAATATCCAAAATAATGCCCGAGTCTACACCTATCGAGCTTCACCCTTGTGTTCCCGAGGAACCACTTCATTTTAGGTTAGCTCCGGCTACGAGTGCTCACCAATTTCCAGAGATAGAATCCGTGCTTGAGTTGGATCATCTTCCTCCACCATTTATCCCACCCATTGTCCTTTCCACCCCACCACCTGTTTTAGATCTTGATTTTACACAGTTCATGTTTCCATCTACATCTTTAGATCCTCACCTGAAACCATCCCCCACCCATGAGAGTATTTGTGGTGTTACTCTCCACTTTCGTGACACCGAGCTTGTTCCTCCATGCACACCACTTCCTTGTGGTGTTGATTTTTCATCTCAACAGCTCCCTGGCGTGTCACGGCGTGACCATTATCATCGCCCATTCATAGAATGGTCGTGTGATTTTTCTAAGGCCCATTCGATTCAACTTAGCAAACCATTACGCCTCCCTCACCAACTTGAGCACCATGCTTATAGGGCCATAGTTGCCCTCACCTTTAAGCTCAACAAGGCCCGTGACCGATACCTTTCCACCCTCGCCCTCACTTTTACCCTAATACCCACCTGCCCATAGTCCACTGATGCTTTGCATCGTGTGATGCACTTTGCCATACAGGTGCATTGACCATTATTATCCCTGATCCAACAAAGCTGGTGCTTCAGTCTTGTTTGGGGGTGATTTTCATCACCCAATTCTTCTGTCGCCCAGCGCTTTCCTAGTTCCTATCTTTAGGGTGAGAATGGTTCGGTCTGGATGAAGACATTAAACTTAGCGCTACCGGGAGGCAGCCCGCATTTCTTGTACTAGTCTGATCCTGTTTGGGGGTGGTGTTTTCACATCACCCAATGCTTTGTCATGCTTATGGACTTGTACACATTTTTTCTCACTTCTTATTCAGGTTTATTATTGGCGTTTTATGTCCACTTCATTAGCGGTTCATTCTAGTAATCTCTTTCCTACCTTATGCTCTCAATTTTACAAATCATTTTACCTAACATCGAGGACGATGTTCCTTTTTATTTGGGGTGGGGAATTTTATCAAAATCGTGCCTCTTTTGAAATTTTTTTATTTTTAAACCTAAATTTTTAAAATTTCGTGCAGTTTCTTGCATCTCACTCATTGATGTAAATTTTCAATCATCCATCTTTCAAAAGTCTAGGAATCAAGCTAGAGAATATTTTTTCTAATAGCTTATGTAATACATAACAAGGCATTTTGCACCATGAATTTTTAGACTCAACGAAATTTGCGCACTTATCACGTCATTACGTTTAGAGTTGAGGAGTACTACAATTCTAAAGAGAACCTTAAGGATGACTAGTAAAGACTTTAGCCCGTGAGATTTGTGCCTTTCACCCTTTCAGAGTGTTTTACGCAATCTCCGAGTCACAAGTTGATTCAACTTCCTTTGGGTCCGCACTTTAATTGTTGTATGATCTCATTATTTTTCATTAAAATTTTGGCTTGATCACTGAGAATGACATCTTTTTCGAGTTGTAAGAAACACGTGTCTTGAAATTTGTCCCGAATACTAGATTTTCATCCATACACACCATTTACCATTCACTTCACCCATTATATTCCCATGCTCTTCCATATTCCCACATATTTACCCACACCATCACCTATCATCTCCATATCATCTTCCATCATTTCAAATTAAAGAGCGTTGATTTCAAATGTAAATGTTTTCAGTGTTGGTTTGAAAAGTGAGAGAAAAAGAAAAAAAAATGAAAAAAGAAAAAAGAGAAAAACATAAAAATAGCAAAAATAAGAAAAAAAAAAGAGAAGAAAAGAAAAGAGAGAAAAGAAAAGAGAGATAGTTTGTAGTTAGTAGTTGGTTTTGAAATAAAGACATTTGTGCCTAAAGTATAGTACACTCTTCTCGCTCATCCATCATATATCCATCATTTCACACATCAATCCCATTCTACATCACTATCCTACCTACATCATCCCATCCATCCTACCTATCATATCCTTCTCATCCCATTTCATTCCCCCTCACCCATATACATACATGTTCCCCTAGGTGTTCGGACAAATGAAAGTCAACGTGGTGAATAACTCGACGTTCTCACTATAGTGATTAACATTCTTTCATGAGATCAATTTTATTTCTATATGTCCGTTCTTTCTTATGTGTGTGTGAGACGTTTGAACTTGCTTACATTTACTCACCTCCTCACACACAAGAGCGATACACTAACCTTAATCTCGAGAGTTCGTTTGAGAGAGTTATATCCAATGAGATTTGAAGTTGAAGCGTTGATTCCGATAAGGCAATCTAGGAATTACTCTTGTGATACTCGACCCATTTTGACTGATTCACACCACACACGTTGAGTTCTAGGAAGGATGTGCCTTAAGTATTTACTTAGCTAAACTTTTTACGCTTCTAGCTTGTATTTCTGAAAATATTTTTCTTGTGATGGATTGTACGATTATTCTATGTCTAATAAGAGATTGACTGCCCTTCAATAAATTTTTGCAAATAAGAATTTTGTGGGTATATTCGCTCCAAACCCTCACGAGACACAACTCGTCCTGTAAGGTAACCTATAAGTTTAAAGGCTTGTTGCACATGCTA
Source organism: Sambucus nigra (assembly GCA_949130495.1). Lineage (NCBI taxonomy): Eukaryota > Viridiplantae > Streptophyta > Magnoliopsida > Dipsacales > Adoxaceae > Sambucus > Sambucus nigra. The sequence continues at coordinate 545,671,116 of OX422215.1, forward strand.
AGTGCAATCGCAAGTGCCCGCGAAAGTGGTATACTTTTGGTTACTTATCTTTCTCTTTCTCTCTATCTTATTGCTCGAGGACTAGCAACGCTCTGTTTGGGGTGGTGTGATAAGCACCCAAAACTGTACAATTTATATTCCAAATAGATGTACTTTAGTTGCTAACTCTCGACAATATGGGTCTTATGTGCTTAACTGTTCAATATGCAGGTTTAATTGCAGTTGCGGTATCAAAAGCTATATTTTCAAGCAATTTGCAGTTAAAATGGAGCTAATTACCAATCCCGTAACCTTACCCGAGCCTAAGACTAGCTTAAACCTACCCTAAACCCTGTGTGTGTTTTGTGTGTGTCTTTTTATTATTTTTTAGATTTTTAGTTTGAGACATTTTTATTTTTAGGATTTATTTATAATTTATTTAGGATTTCTAGGTTTTATTTTTATTTTATTAGTGTAATTTGTATTTTTATTTTATTTTTATTAGTTATTTGTTTTAGAATTAGAATTTTTTTTAGGATTTCATTTGTTTATTTTTAGATTTATTAGAATTAACTTTTTAGGATTTTAGTTTTTAAGTTTAATAGATTTATATTTTTATTTTCATTTCTTTTTAGTTTTATTGAGTCTTTATTTTATTTTTAGAATAGGAATTTAATTTTTAGATTTTTAATTTTTATAGTTTTATTTTATTAGTTAGTTTTAATTTTATTTTTAAGGGTTCAAACTAACACACACACACACACACACAAATCCTACACACTCATTGACCCTACACCTCACCACACCTTATCACCCCCAAGTCATCTTCTCCACCAAACACACCTTCTCTCTCCTACCTCCATTAACCCACTTCTTCTTCCTCACCCACCTTATACCTCCATTGACACACCCCACACCTTACCCCCATCCATCCAAAATTAACTTAACCCTCATCCACTCCACCATCTCAATCAACCCACCTCCGGCGCCGCTCTCCGTCGCCGGCGCAACCCCTTCCCCGTCGCCCCAGCAACTTGTCGCCCAGCCTTACCCATCTCCGGGTCTGCCCAGCTTCGTCCCTCTACCCACTCAACCTGACCTCTCTTTCTCTCCTCTCCGGTGACCCAAAAATCTGGCGCACTCTCCTCTCTCTCTCTCACCTTTCCGGCCAGAACTCGATCCCCCTGACCCAGGATCGCGACCCAAGCCGGTGGTGCTTCCTCGTCCGCCGGCGTTCCCTCCATTCCAGCCTCTACCCTACACCCATCCGCCCCCCCTCCGGCAGAAACCTCCGACTGAAACCCGACCCTACTCCGGCCAATATCCCACAAACCCATTTCACCATTTCAAAGACCCATGCCATTTTTAAACCTCTTGCACGATTCTCACCTGCAAACAAACCAATCAAAGCAAAACTAAAATACCCATGTGCCACTTAAACCCCCTTTATTCCCATTTACCCATTATACCCCAACTAACCACTCAAAACCAATTTCCAAAATTACCCCTCACCATATCAGATTTTTATTCTCATTCACATGACCTCACACCATATCCACATGCACCTCCTAGCCATTTACCCAATATACCCCTTATCCCCCATGCCCCATGCATCTACTATAAAAGAAGACTCAATACCCCATTTGAGAAAAATAATATACTCATCATTAAATAGAGAGAGAAAATTCTAGAGAAAAGTAGAGAGTTAGGTTAGAATAAATTAGGTAGAAATATTTGTAAATAGTTTTTTTTTTTTTTAGATATTTGTGAGTGATAATTGTGTGAGATTCAAGTTGAGTGAATTTTTCATTTATATCTTTGTTGATTACTCACTTGGAGGGTTGTATGCTTCTCATTCAAGGATTGAAGTCTATTGAATTCAAGAGATTGGTTTGATTATTCTTCTCTCTACTCTTTTATATTAAATGCCTATTGAATATTTGTTTATTATGTTTGATACCAAGTTAGGCTAAAATTCCTTTCAAGGGGTGGGGTAAAACCCTTATTTGATGTTATTTTATTTTAATTAGTTTAATTACTTGAAAAGTCCCTTTGAATGTTAATTTTGATCCCTCGCCCTTAGATTTACGCCTCGAGAGAGGGTAAATGTTTTTCGAGAGAAAATCGAAATTCTAGTGATAATACCCATTTTAGATTCGAACTAGAGATAGGGGTTTCTTAAGTGGGGTATTATCACTTGAATTTCAACTCTAAATTTATTTTATAAGATTGACATAAATTCTAATTGATCAATCCTAGCGGGTGATTAATTAAATTGAGTGTGGATCTATTTTTCTAGAGTTGTGGGGTGTTAAATTTAACTTTCTAAAAGATTACTATTATAATTACACTTGCAACGAGAGTTGGTTTGTAATTTTGATATTAATTTGGGAGAATTCAAATAATTAAATTAATTAATTAGAATAGCTAAAATTTGTGGTGTAATCCCACTCCTTGATTGTTCTCACAATTATTTACCTCACTTTATCTTTTATTTTTAGTTTAGATTTTATTATTCATTTTAGTAATTTTCTAGTTAATTGTTATCATTTCTCATTTAGTTTAGTTATTAGTTTAAATCATCACCTCACCCAATTGTTTTAATATTTGAAAAAGCTAAAAAAATTAGAAAAGTGAAAAAGCACAAAAAGAAAATAAAAAGTGAATTACAATTTTGTCCCCTTTGCTTTACAACCTTGAAAGTGGATTGATACCCTTACTTACCGCTACACTTGAGATTATTATATTTTGTAGGTATTTTAGGTTTTTACTAACTTGGCTTTCAACAACGACGTTACAAAAAGCTAAGTTATCATTGTTGGTGCAGGTAAATTCTTGCTTGATGGCAATGGGAGTGTGAGAGTCATCAGGGGCAATCAGGAGTATCCCAATATCGTATCCTTTCTTGTTGGCAGCCTTGTCAAAGAACATTTGCTACTGGAGGTCTTCTTGAGAGATGCAAAGAATGTCTTCGTTGGGAATTCAGAGACCCAAACATCAACCTCTTCTATAGGTAGTTAGCAAGGTAGTCAGAGATGGCTCTTTTGTTCATGGCTTTCTGCGTGGCATACATAGTATCAATCTCGGCTAGGAATATCAACCATCGGGCCATTCGGCTAGACATGGAAAGTTTCTCGAGTAAGTATTTGATAGGATCCATTCATGGCACAAGTCTGATGGAAAAAGAGATCACGTAGTGCCATAATTTTAGTGACCCAGATAAGGACGACACATGCTTTCTCTAAGGTAATGTAGTTGAGTTCGTACCCGACTAATTTGCAAATGGCATAGTAGATGGCCATTTCTTAATGGGATTTTTTAAGGTATTAAACTAGAAAAGTCCCAGTTGCAGTATTTGTCATGGTCAAGTATAGGAGTAAAGGGAGATCAATCTGCGGTGACATGAGTACCGGAAGTCGGGTAAGATATAGATTTATTAGGTCAAAGGCTTCTTGGCAGGATTCATTCTTGACTTTAGTTGAATCTTTTCGGAGGATTTTAAAGATGGGTTCACAAATAGAAGTAAATTGGCTGATGAATCGACTGATATGCTATAATTTTTCCAAGAATCCCCGGACTTCTTTCTCCATTCGGGGTGGTGGCATTTTGAGTATGGCTTTCAGTTTGGCAGGGTATGCTTTAATTCCCTTCTCACTAACCAAAAATCCTAAAAGCTTTCCTTTGGTGACATCGAAAATGCATTTATGCGGATTAAATCCCATCTGGCATCGTCGTATTCATTCGAAGAACTTTCGAAGGGCGGGAACATGACCTTACCGAGTCTTAAACTTAATGATCATATCATCCATGTAGACTTCGACCTTTTTGCATATTAGATCATGCGTGATGGTTATGGCAGCCCTTTGGTAGGTAGCCCCTATGTTTTTTATCCTGAATGGCATAACTGTGTAACAAAAGTTCTCCAAGGGGTGATGAAGGTAATTTTTCTTGATGATTAGTGTGGATCTTGATCTGATTGTATCCAGCAAACCCATCAACAAATGATTTGATAACGTAACTAGTCATGTTGTCCACAATCATGTCGATATTAGGCAGTAGGTAATCGTCTTTTGGAGACTCTTTATTTAAATCCCTATAGTCAATGCACATGTGGACTTTCCCTCCAGATTTTAGCACGGGTACAATATTAGCTAGCCATGTGGGATACTTGATCACCCGGATGAAGCCTATGTTCAACTATTTGATCACCCATTATTTAACCTTGAGTGACCATTGGGTGCGAAACTTTTGTAGTTTTTGTTTGATTGGTTTGCATATTGGGAGAGTTAGTACTTATGTGCTAAGAAATCTAGGGATCGATGTCGGGAATATCGTCGTAAGACCATGCGAAGGTGTCCACAAATTCCTTCATAATCTCTTCGAATTGCTCACGCTCATGCTCGTCAAGGGTAGACTCTATCCTAATCTCGCCTTATTGTCTACTAGAATCGAGATTAATAATAACAGTTCCAACCTCATTAATTCTAAAACAGTTACATTATTTGTTACTAACCTTATTTAGATCAGTTAAGAACTATTCATTTACAAAATCATCATCATCAAGAGTTTGATTAGAATCAAGACAATTAATGTGTAAGGCACAACAAGATACTCAAAATCTTTGTTTATTATATTCTCGAGAAAAACAACGTTGAGAGCCTCATTAAAGGAGGTCTCAATTACATTGTTATCAGAGAAAGTGGGAACTACAATAAAGAAAGAGAGAGGGTAAACAGTTGGGTTAGGTTGCATTTCAGTTGGTTGAACTAGTATAGCATTCCAATTGAGGAGAGGTGCATCAGCGTCCTTGATAAAAATGGACGGGTCTAACGATATAGTGCCTGAATGGATCATGTAGAGAGTTAGCCCCAGTGTCTTCATATTGAACGAGTCCTCGGAGTCACTTCCCTCAAAAACCACAATAATAACTATAGTTTTTTCAATAAGAGGTTGCATATGATACTGGGAGTCTTAGGCCTAGGAGTAACTATCTTGAAAGAAGATCTCCATACCTAAATTCATCTTCTTGTCCACACGATCATACCATGCTTCGAGAAAGCCTCAGAAGGAAAATCCTTGCCCTATTTGATGAATCTTTCGTTCAAGGAATCCTCCAAAATAGTCTTAGCACTTTCTAAACTTCTTTTCAATCGGGGTTGGCGGATCATTCTGAGTTCCTTTCATGATGGTTAATAACCCAGGCCACATGGAGGAAAGGCCTTCTTTAGGACTATGGGTTCTAGTATCCCTTGTTATCGTCATCCTAGCCTCAGTCCGAGCATGAAGTGCATATTCTTGAACATCTGTATTACGTTGACATTACCATGAGGGTTGTGCTCTAGACAGACTCAGTCTTTAAAATCATCCCATACTTGTAGTGGAAGCGATTTGACTCGAAACTTGTAAAAAAGCATGTCATTCGCCCCATGTTGTATTTCTAGTACCGGGTTACTAGTGCTTGCATTCTCAGTATTATCATCTTTGCTTAAAATGGTGATGACCTACCCCTTGGCAAAGAACTTTAGTTTCTGATAGAGAGAGGAAGATACCCCTTTGATGCTGTGAGGCCATGGTCACCCAAGCAAAAAATTGAAATAAACGAGTATTTTGATAACTTAGAATACGGTAATGGGATTGATAGGGCCATCCCTATTGTGAGTGTTATGGATCCCATCACCTCTCAGCGAGTGTTGTTATAGGGACACACTACGGTGAAAGTTGGAGAAATGTCACTTACTTTCATACCCAGACAGTTAAAGGTACTTAATGGGTAAAATATTGAGTGTTGATCCGTTGTCGATGAGTGAAAGCGAGAATGTCTTCCCCATCACCACAACGGAGATATCGAGAGCACAGTTATGATTAATACCAAACTTTAGGATTTCTTCTTCATAGAAGGAAAGAAATCTGGTAAAGGTTACGGATCCAACCAGGTTCACATCTTCTTCTGGAGTAGTGGAAGGAAAGACTGTGGACCCGGTAAGCAATTTTATCAGAGCGTTTTAGTGTAGCTAGGAAGACATGAAGAGTCCCTATAAGGTGATGTTGCCTTAGTTATCTTTAGCTAGTCGAGGATCTTGCTTTCCTTAATGGTCATTTTTAGCATGGGGAGTTTCTTAACAACTCCCTTTCCTTTATTTATCCCTTCTGACTAAGTATTTGGACTCTGGTAGTGTCTCGCAGATCTTGTCATATGGTTCACGGAGGAGGGGAATAACAGAAACCCCATTTTTTCATCTACTTTGGATTATACAAACACTTTGTTGATTTCCCCTAGCAGATTTTCAAAGGATATCATCCCATACATACTGATTATCGGACTAACATTTTCTTGGCTTGGTTTTTCATCTGAGCTATCAAACTCATCTCCCTATCCAGTGGCAATGATGTTGTCTTGCCATGAGAAACCAATGCATTCCATAACCTCAATGACTTATTCATATAGATTCTCCCACTTAATGGGGAGATACATAAGTAAAGGGACCAACCGCCCTTGTAGCTTTAAAGCATCGAGTAACTCGAATTTACTGTAAATCTCATTAGTCTGTCAGAACAAGCTAGGGTTGTAAACGGATATTCGAAAATCCGCATCCGTCTGATATTCGCATCCGAATTTGTGGATATTTATCCGAAAATATGGAAACGGATACGAATATGGATACTCTATAAAAATATCCGAGAAAACGGATACGGATATGGATAGTACTAGTATCCGACACGGATAATCCGTATCCGATGCGGAGTATCCATTTTATCGGATATTCATTTTATCGGATATCCGTATCCGTCAAACATATGTTTAAAATATTACTAATAATATTAGTATTAGTATTACTAATAAAATAATATTAAAAAAAAAACTCAATCGTTTCCCTAAAACAAAGTAAACATATACTCCACTAAAAAAAAAGCACCCTAAATTTATTATTTTATTGGGTATATTATAAAATGTCATGTATTATCATTTTATTGGGTATATTATAAAATGTCATGTATTATCATTTTATTGGGTATATTATCATAGAGTTACACTAAAGTCACAATACACCCTATCACACACAACATACACCCATTAAAGAACATATACTCCACTCAAAACAAAATAAAAAAACTAACTTCATTTCATTTCGTTCATACAAAACAAGAGAAAAGAAACCCTCATGTGGTTGTTCGTTAGTTTCCTTAATTATAAATAAATGTACGAGAGAAACAAAAAATAATGTAAGAGAGAAACATATTAGAATGTAAGAGAGAAACAAAAAAGAAAGAGATGGTTTTGATTGTAATGAGAACTGAAGTTAACAACATGTATATTATATACAAAATAAAAATGTATACTTATTAAAATAAAAATATCAGTATGTTTTTTAAGTCAAAAAGTCCACGAGGTTATCATTCTCAATAAATTTGATTTAATCAAAAATGTGCATAATTATTTCTACTGTCATGGAATGCGACTGCTATTTTTTTTATGTCTTTAAGCTTATATGGTTGTAAAGTATGGATGGTTTTAAGCCATATTACCATTATGGAAAGATACTATTATTATGGAATCCATAATTGTTGATGTTAGGAGGCAGTAATTTTGTTATATATTTATTTGGATGGATTGGATATTTTAATAGCTATTTTTTGCGATGGCTAAATAATGTAAACGGATACGGATATTATTCGAATCTGAGGTATCCGACAGATATGAATAGTTGTTTTAACTATCCGGGCGGATACGAATACGGATACGGATAGTACATTCAGATAGCGGATACGAATATGGAAAACATGGTATCTGATTCGTATCGATCCGTTTACCACCCCTAGAACAAGCCTGGCATAATTTGTACTACATCGTCCAAACTGACTTCGTCAATGGGCACCACCTAATTATCTGACTCTCGAACCCATTACCAGGATTCTATGAACAGGATGAACATTTAAAAGTTAATGGTCATTTCAGAGGGTAATTTCAGCCTAAATTCTAGAAGTTGGTTCAGTACTACTGGCAACTCCATATCTTTCCCTCGGGACTGAGTACGAACGGTAATACACGCTCTTGTAAGAAGTGACAGAGCAATGTCGGCGAACCAAGTACGATGTAGGAGAAAATATGGACATGCTTTAAGGGGTTTAGATGAAAATATGGGTATGATGGGTGATTTACTGGTTACAATCTAGGTATATAAATCGAATTTTGGGTCATTCTCTAGGAAGATGGCATTTATATGGTTTGGAAGTGGATAGTGATTGGTGTTGGGTTTGGTATTGGCTGGTAGGGCGATGATACATCGATTAATTAGACCTTGGATTATATTCCGTAGGTGGAAGAACAGATTAGTAGTATGGCTGACAATTTAGTGAAGATAATAATAGGCGTCGGGTTTGAAATTTTTGGGAAGTGAGTTTGGTAGCGGACGAGGGTCCACGGGCTTGATGAGGTTTCGGCTTAATAAGGCTTGGTAGACTTTAGAGAGGGGAGCATGGAACTCGTTGTATTACTTTTTAACTAGACTAGCACGGCTTTTTAACACTCAAGAGGTAGCGAGCTGAGAGATGTTATTAATGGCTAAAACTGTAGCAGGCTTCTCATATTTTCTTGAAGTGAACTGTCTGGATACTTTCTTTGGCTCGACTTCTTCCTTAGCAATACTTTCTCTAATATCCACTCCAGGTTCTCGAGGGGCTCATAAATATGGGTAACTCTATCCTCCTATCGTCGCTCGGAGATGTGGTAAGAATTTATTCTTCATAATACTAACTTGATCCTCTTTGAAAGGCCCATTGGTTATAATGGCAGCTTTCTCCCACCACCTAACTATGAAATTATTGACAGATTCTTCGGGGTTATGCTAGAGAAGTTCTAGATTATGGCGTGTAACAGCCAATTCCTCATTATATTTATACTACGATATGAATTCACGGGCAACATCCTCCCAACTGTGAATTCTGGATTCCTCAAGGTATAGAAACCAATGAAGAGCGATGTCCTTTAAAGTCTCTTGGAACATCTGGGCTAGTTTCTAAGATGAACAATTGGGGGTCGCTACCCCGAACTTCTTAATGTTAGGCATCTTAAACTTTTCTGACAATCTTGCTTTAGAGTCGGGAGACATATGGGTGTAATCCATGTAGTTTTCGGAGATTCGAAACTAATCAAACTTCTTGGTTAATAGCTTAAGATCCTCCTTGACCTTGTTTAACTTTCCTTTCTTTGGATCGATAGGTACTGACAGGTTATCCCCTGGCTGGGCAGGTTCGGAATAGGGAGCTAAGTGGGTGGAGGCCCATTGGCAGGAGGAACACGTGGAGCGTGCTGATATTTTTTTAGGACTCAAATAGGCTCGGGTGCTCGTGGACCCATAGCACGAGGGAAAAGGACCTCGGGCTACTTGGGAACTGGGATTCAGTTTCTCCGTATCTTGTGAACCTCGGACTGAAGGTTGTCAATCTTGGCGGTAAGTTGGACTAGGACTCTCATCAAACCAGGCTGTATATTTGGTACTTGGTCTGCGTTCTCCATGGAGGGTTGGTGAAGGTGGATTCCATATTCGAAGGAAATAGAAGGAGAACTTACGGAACTTTGAGGTGGTTCGATGAAAGATAGAATCCAATAAGGAGCCAGGCCAAGGTTCGGGTACGTGATCGACCTGAGAAGAAAATTAATTTGAATTTATGTTTGGAAAGAGAAAAGGAAGAAATGTTTTTATTGAAAAAGAGGATAATATTTTCTACATTTTTGGAAAGGGGAGGACAAAATGCTATTGGTATTTTTTTATAAAAGGAGGGAAAATATTTTTGGTATTTAGATAAAAGAGGGGGAAAATGTCTTTGACACTTTTGGTAAAGAATGAGGTAAAGAGGAGAGAAGAGTCTCATCATGATTATTATTATGTTTGTGTTTTCAATTTTATTAGATTTACCTAAATGCAAAAAGAAATATCGGAAGCCTGGGAAAATTGGGTTTAAAAAATATATAAAACATGGTTTGACTTGTTGCCAGGATCATGGACAAGGTAATCGCACGAAAATTTGAGCGGCATGCCGACCTGGCATTTGGACAAAGTTTCGTGTAGTAACTGGCAAACTAAATATGAGTGCCCTAGGTTAGACGCTTATATGAGGGTATGAAATTATTGGGGTAGTGGAAGGTCCTCCCCTTTAGCATGACTTCCACGATATACGTCTTGCTTTTTAGGGTAATTGGTGCGTGTGGATGAGCCATTTGATATACTTGAGTGTACGTGAATTGCCTAACTATATACCTCGTTGTGACAATACATGTGAGAGTAAATTCGACATACTAGACGTACGTGAATGAGTTCCCTGCTATATACCTCCCATCATGAGTTTGGTCAAGCGGTACGATGCGAGGGAACCATTCGATATATGTTGAAGGTATTAAGCCAATGGAAGGTAAGAGTCATATTGCTGAGGCTAACTGTGCCCTAACGAACCAGCGCCCATCACAAAGTGACCCCCTAATACGGGATAAAATTTTGATCAATAGCCATGCTCTTGGTGATGTAGTGTGCAAAATGCATGATTCTTGATTAGTATATTATGGAGAGAGTATTTTATTTGGCATGATGAGCACTATACTAATAAGGAAGACTGTACAAGTGTCATCAAAGTAAATCTAGCATAGAGCATAAAGATTACACTAAGCATGAATACGTGAGAGTGAGTGATGTGTGAATATTTATAAGTGCGTGTGTGGTAGTGAATCTAAGCATGGTTCAACTACAAGTGGTGTGTGATAAGTGCAAATGAGAATGGATATATATAAGTGTGATAAGTGGAGGTGTGTGTAGTGAAGCCTAAACATGGATATTTTAACTGGTGGGTGAAACATGTGGATATAAGTGATCCTATATACAAGTGTAGGTAGTGTGAGGTGTACATAAAGAGTATTTACAAGTGAGTGAAGTGAAAAGTGAGTGAGATGTGATATAAACATGAGGTATATGTATACAAGAAGTGATAGAGGAGAAAAGGGAACATATAGATAGGTGCATATGCACACAAGCAGAAAATGATAACACCCATGTAAACAGAGTCTAGCCCTTTTATGACAAGTAAGTCCCCAGTAGAGTCGCCACTTTGGCCATCCTTCCGATTTTTTCCTCCATCTCGGGGTTGGATCTCACACGAGCGGTGGAGAGGAAGATAAGGTCTCGCGCCCTTACTAGGAACGCTTCGGTCGTCGTCGATGTGGGGTGATGTAAAGATACAGAGTCGCCAACCTATTTTGTATAAAATAGGAAAAAGAACATGTTGTCGCCTTAAGATAACGACATCAAAGACAAACTGATGCTTGTGAAACCAATTAGATCATAGGTTCGGGGGATGAGTTACGGAATGGGAAGGTGTTGGGCACCCATCCCGCCTTTTCGATCTCTCATGGGCTTATGTTACTATTTTCCTTAATTTATCCGTGAAGTGTGTGTACGTGTATAAATAAATAGAGATCGGAACCGCTAAACTCGCATTATAGGAAAAGATGGATTGAAGTCATCCATAGGAATGTTCCCAAAATAATAATTAAACATATGAGATGTGCACTTATCAAGATATTGATCGTTATGATGAAACGATTATATGTGTTAGATAAGACGCGGATATGAATCACAAGTATGATATATATGGATAAAATAGGAAAAAGAAAAATAGGAAAATAGGACTCAAGTCTCGGGTTTTAGCTCGAGACGCCTACGTAGCCTATAATGGCATCAAAGATCACATAGTTCGCATGCGACACGAGGGTGGGGTTTATCCCATAAATTTAACTGTGTATTTTATTATACGTGTGTGTGTAAGAAAAAGGTATTTTTCGTATTGAGAAAATGTGGTGAAAATCCCGTTGGAATTTATAGGTGTAACCCTCTTTTTCTTATTTTGGTTTTTTTTATAGAAAATATATTATGTGCAATATTATTATTAAAGTGTTGAATATTATTATGCATATGATTTAAACTAAAAGCTAAATTAAGAACTTATATAACTTATACGAAAATAAAGAAATTTAAAGAGAGAGGGGTGTTTGGACCTTCTTTAGATACTTGGAAATTGATCTTGATTGTTGATGAACTTCCTTACAAGTGGGTGAAGGATGTAGGGGGATTTTGCTAAATTGGGTATGAAAGTGATGGAAATGAAAAGTGGGGAAAGGTTTCAAATAAGGAAACCTCGCTGACTTAAGGAGAATGTTGCTGAGATCACTAAAGTTAATGTTTATGTGGTGCCTTTTGAGGTAACCTCGTGCTCTCCTTATATAGGGTCAAGGGATTACCAATCAAAATTATCCTTGCCCTGCCTATCGGTTGGTAACCCTTGGCACACTGCCGATAGGTAGGGAAATAGACCTGCCAAATGGCAGTCTCGTGCAAATTTTTCAAAAAAAAGGTCATAAAACGCAATTCATACGTCCAAATCACACACGAGGCATACCGTTAAAAAGGTTATTCAAATATCTTTGAGAATCCTGGGGCCACTTTAGGGTCAGGGAGTTAACTTTTGGTCAAATGGGGCTCAGAAGCACCCGAGAGTCCTTTGGGCAAGAGATCGTCGGACGATGATGGATCGTTCGTCCAAATCATAAGTTCGAATCACGCACAGGGTGGAATGTTGGAAAGGTTATGTGAGGCACTTCGATTTTTAAAAGATCTTTGCTCGGTTCGGAGAGTTGACTTTGGTCAAATGGATCCCGAAAGCTCCTGGTGACCCTTCGAAGCAAAATGGGTCATTCGTTCGTACTCTAAGGTTGATTCATGCATGGGGCGGACCATTTGAAAGGGTAATCACTACCCTTAGAAGATTCATTCGGTCTCGTTTGAGCTGAAGAGTTGACTTTGGTCAAACGAAGTCCGGGAGCGCTCGGTGGCCTCCAGATAAGTTTTTAAGAGAAAATGGATCATTCTTTCGAATGGTTATGACATTTCGTGCATAGACCAGGCATTGGGAAAGGGTATTCAGTGCCCTTCAAATATTCATTGAGCTTTCTCTCTAACGATGTAATTAATTGGGGTCAAATCAGGGCCTAGGAGCTCCTGGTGGTCTTTAGATCGATTTTTTATAGTAAAATGGTTCGTTCGTTCGAACCGTTTGCGCACGGGGCAAATTGTTAGAAAGGGGATTCAAAGACCTTAGAATATTCATTGAGTTTTTGCTCTGATGATGAATTTTATCGAAGTCAAACGGGGCTCGGGAACGTCCAGCGGCCTCTAAATTTATACTCGAAGTATGACCTAGGGTTTGTGGTAAACGAGGGTGTTCTAGGGACCTAAGGAGATACTTAGGAGGGTTATATAATGTGGTGTATACAATAGGCATATCGTTGGTAAAATGGGTCGCCATCCAAGGTTATTATTTGCCCACAATGAATGAGGAATGTGCTAGTTGTGCAAAAAATGCAATAATTATCGAAGGTATGTCGTGATACATAAGAGGCTTAAAGTTACACTGACACCGATCACTTATACTTCGCTTTCACAATCTGGGGAATTGATTTGATTGGCTCACTGCCAAAGATAAGAGGCTAATTTAAATACCAAGGTATAGTTGTCGATTATTTCACCAAGTGGAGAGAAGTTGAGCCACTTATCGAAATGCCATACAAGAAAGTCTTCCACTTCATTTGGAAGAATATAATCTACATATATGAAATTCCATAGGCTTGCATCGACGACCATGGCACACAATTCGATAATAATAAATTTGAAGACAATTATAGTCGATCAGAGATCAAGAAGTTACACTTTGCATCAACTCACCCTCAGTGCAACTGGCAGATAAAAATCACAAATAGAACTCTGTTGGACTGAATGAAAAGAAGATTGGACAATGCCAAGGAAAACTGGATTAACGAGTTTCACAACATACTTTGGGCATACAAAATAACATCGATAACTATGACGGGCGAAACTTCTTTTATGTTAGCATTCGATATAAAGGTGGTAGTACCTACTGAGGCCGGCTTACCTAGCTATATGGCATTAAAATTTTACTCTCCTAAGAGTGACCTAATGAGAAGACTCGGTCTAGAATTGGTAGAGGAAGTAAAGGAATACACAGTACTTCGGGTCACAACCTATCAGTAGAAGGTTGCTCAGTTTCATAATAAAAGGGTAAAGTCGAGCATTTTAAAGGAAGGAGATTCCTACTGAAAAATGTCATCTAAATAGGAAATAAGCTGGAATTGAACTGGCATGGTCCGTACAGAATATCTGCATATCTGCAGTCGTGCGTCCTAGAACTTACAAAATTGAGACCTTAGAAGGCGAACAGTTCAAAAAACTCGTGGAATGCAGAACATATAAGGAAATACTATCATTGGTGATAACAAGCCCAGAAGAGTAGACAATCAATCATGTAAGTATTTTTTTATCTATTTTTCAATTATTAATGACCAATGAGAATCCAAGACTCTTCATCTACATACGATTTCATTTCAAGTTTTCTTTACAGTTCACTGCCTAGCTCGTTGACAAAATATATGTGTAAGAAGCTCAAACCAAAGACATCTAAAATATGGACAGTTCAAAATAAGCAAGACTTCATGAATCACCTCGTCTTAGACATGTCACGATCAAGAAGTTTAGCTAAAAACAAAGAAATTCAGTGCAGTCACATAGATGATTAATGCAAGGATAGTGGCGCGACTCAAAATGTGTCATAGTGCGTTCTTATATCGGCTCAAGCGTAAGTCGGTTGTGTAAGTAATAATTCGAGAAAGTCGAGTATCAAACTCATGGATTAAGACGTAAGACCGTAATCACATATAGGGAAGACGAATAAACCTCACTAATGACTCATTAAAAATAAAATAAAAGGTGATGATTTTATAAAAAAAAATGTGTAATGAACTAATGTGACCTAATTAATAACTGCGAATTAACTAAGCATGCAAGGACGAAAAACGTTTACATTTTATACTATGCGAGAAAAGTGGTATTGGAATACATTCCCCCAAATCGTTAGTAATTATGTCGGATACAAAACTTTCGAGAATCAAATATATAATTGACAGAAGACCTTAAATTTACCTAAGCACTACGTAAATGAAGATTTTACTCTTCACAATACATAGTCAAAAATAAATCTAAAGTGAATGACAAAATTGTCTACGCGCATATTGCACCCTTAAACACTCAAGTTACCTACGACAATGAAGCAAAAATTCTTCCAATACTAGTACCGACAAAGTATCAAGCCTCTAATTATTTATTTGATTCGAATATGCTTTATATCTCTCCATAATACCTAGGGTGGGTTCACCTATCCCAACCCGCTAAAAACCTAACCGGACATGGTAAATCTAAATTTAAACATGGATTCTATTTTTCATGGATTCAATATGATGTATGGAATGCAAACAAACATGTGCTTAATCACTATTGCAGGAGAAATCACAACTATAACTTGGCAAGCATAGATCTTGAAAGCAATTAAAGGAAGAAATACTTATATTGAAGAATATAGTGCAAAATAATGGTGAAACAATAATCTTTGATGATCTTATTGCCTCTTATATTCCTTGCCTCCAAAAGCTCTCAAAAGTCAAAAATTGAGAAAAACTATGTCTAACATGAAACTACAACCCTACTTGATCGTTTTTACCAGAGTCCAGCTCTAATACAACTCTAAGAAAAATCAGCATTTAAATGAAAATTTACGCATCAGGTAAGTTGAATTTGTTCAGGTGCATAGGCGAACCGATTCGCTATTGAACCAGTTTGGAGTTCCTTTTGGCAAAATTTTCTGTATTAGCTTGCTTCCTCTTCTTTCCTTAGATTTTTTTCTCAACTTCGAACGCTCATAACTCATCAACCGTAGCTCGGAATTGGGTGTAGTTTCTTCCAATGTTCTTATGATTCTGTATACTTCAACTTTTCTTTAGGCTTTGGTTTTGGAATAAGGCTGTAAAATTATGAAAATTCCCTTTAACTATTTATCATTAGTTTAATTCATTGTTTCAATTTCTCTCTCGTACTAACTTTCATGAAATACTTGTAAAACACATGAGAGATACACAAAATAAGAAATACTCGCCAAGGAGAGTTAGTATCATAATGTGAAATAAATCCAAGTTAATTACGATGCAGAGGATCATAAAAGGACATAAATTAAAGGGATAAATATGAAATATTTATGCCTTATCAAATCCCCCTAACTTAGAATGTTGCGCATCCTGAGCAATGTAAAAGAATAAGAGTATGAGTTAAAGACCCTTCAAAAACTTTATTGGGATAGAATACCTTTTTCACGGCCAAGTGATTGCATTTTGCGTATACAACAAGCCCCTCGGTTACCATAGTAGGATGAGTGGTGTCTCGTGAGGGATTGCAGTGAATATACCCACAAAATTTAATTTTTGACTCAAAGAAAAATCAAAATACTTAAAAATTGTATAATTTAAATTCCTTAACAATAGTCACCGTAAATTTACATTCAATAGTCTCAATTTGTAGTGTGTGTATGTGTGTGCACGCGAAGCCAAAAATCAAACCGCTAATTTCCACCGATTGATCATTACGTTACTTTCCCAAAAATTCATTTTGATTCAAATGTTTATGGGATACTCTCACAAATGAATCACTCGGATTGTGGATATTTCCCTCGATGTACGTGATTTATAGAGTAAATATCATGGAACATAAATTCACGCACACAAATTGAAAGACAGACTTTTTACGGTGAAAAGATCTCATCATCAGAATAGGGTCATTGGAAAAAGAGAACATCACCTCTTATTCATACTAATTACTCTCTCTTATTATATTTTAGTGTCTTAGGCTCTCCACTCGGTAACTAATTTCATTATTCGGATTCGGTTAGGACTTTTTTGGGTTTAAGGTGTATTGGGTAAAATTTGGGATTGGCTTGGATATTTGAAATTGAAATTTTTTCTTATCACATCCATTGGTGCTTTTTCGGGCATTTACTAATTTTCTTTCCTTTTATTACTTTTTTTTCTATATTTTTCTCTCTCTTTTTTCTATTTTTCATTTTTTTTCTTATTATTTTTGTTGAGTATTTTTCTATTTTTCTTGCCCCTTTTTGTGAACTTGTTGGACTTAATTGATGGATTTTTATTTTCACAACTCCGGGCTAAATGGGCTTTTCGGATTATCAAATAAAATTGAGAAATTTAATTGGGCTCAAAATGGCTAGCAAGAGGATAATTTTTAATTACTTTTTATAGATAATATTTTTGGGTAAACAAAAGATGGTGTAACTTCATTTATCTGAATTACTCATTATTTTACCATATGAGTCTCGAGATTACATTTAATTTATAGATATTTTAAGCGCGCTTTTCAAGACAACATTTCATTTTTTTTCCGTAATCGATCAAAACAAAGGAATAGTGATCTTCAACGACTTTTTAAACGTTAAAACGAACGTTGAATTAACCATTAACTCGAATTGATTTAATTACTCATAAAAATGAAGGGCTCGAAATCTCATCGGGTTAATTAATCTCCACATTTAGTCGTAAAGTCGTCAATTTTCTCTCAATTTTCATCTTTGGTCAATTTCGGCATAGTGGTCTTGATTTTCACAATTTGAGACTTCGAACAAATTTTTAGTGATATTTTGAAAATTTTAAATTCCAATTTTTATTTATTTTGAATAAAAAAAATTAACTTTTTTCTATTTGTTTTTTTTTTGGGGGGGGGGCATTTTGAAATTTTGTGAAGTTTTTAAAAGATGCACTTGTCTCCCCCCCCCCCCCCCCCCAACTTAGACTTTTGCATTGTCCTCAAGCAAAATGACTAAAATCTAAATAAGAAAAATTAATAAGTGCGACAAATAAAGCAAACAAATATTTAAAATGCAACTTTTTCATTAAAAGCACAACATAAGTACAAAAAGGAAAGATAGAGCAAATGCATAGTTCTTTAATAAAATGAGCAATTTTAAGCATGTAAGAACTATGCAAAAGATTAACAAAAAAAACACCAAACAATGGGAGAGCTACTGTGGCAGTGGATGGGAAGTGTCGGATGCACTAGGGTCATATGAATCGTAAAATCATCGAGAGTGAGACGTTTGGCCCGACTTGCATCCGGTACATTTTGGCTTGGAGCTGAATCATCATGCTCGTGTCACGATAGTAATTTCTCGTAAAAGTGTTGAAATGAGCATCCAAGTTATCAAGGCTACTTTAGATCTCCATCGATTCGGGCTCATAATCCGGGTTCGCCAATTCATCTGGCTCTTCCACCTCGGGATCACCACCCACATCGGGCATTAGGGAATTGTGCCTCATATCCCCCTCATAATCAATAATAGGTGGTATGGGGTTGGCCACTTGCATTTTACGGGCACTTCGGGTAACGGAAGTGGCCCCAATCGATTTTGAAATTTTGACTTGCGAGTTAGGGGCCCACACCCCGGTGTCATACATGATGTCGGTGATGAGGCGCACATGGATGATTTTCGTACAGAAAAGCTAGGCGATATTGATGGAGCTATCTGGGTCGAGGACATGTTATAGAAAATTATCGTGGCATTGGCGGACCACCGAGTCATTGGTGGTTTGTAGAATCATGCCACAAGTGATGAGGTGTGCGTAGTGCACCGTCTCTGGTAGTCGTCCCATTGGAAATGTTTGTTGAATCCATTCCTCACCCGGTGCCATGCACACTATGCATTCGGATTTTGTGCGGAGGGCGTCGTTGTTGGAATACACAACATGTGCGGGTAAAGTAACCCCTTTCTCACACATCTTCCGTTCAACAATGGCAACTGAGAAAGGGATACAGATGTTGTTCACGAATGCCTCATGAAGAGTGTTTGATTTTCAAACTAGTGTCGCGTAAAAATATCGGACGTCTTCATCATAGACCTGATCGTGCGTCGGTGTGAAGAAAGTACACCACCCTCGGCGGTGGAAGAGGGCGATGACCTTGTCGGGCAGCCCATCCCAAATGACCTGACGCTCAATATGGTTAGTGTGAGAGGGACAAAATTACTCTTGGAACCAATCACGTTCTTGTAGTGAACGAAATTCGTGGTTGACTCCCTCGTGTAGGATGGTGGAGTGTCGTATTTGCGGGGTCAGAGGTGGCGACTGTGAGCCATGGTGCAAAGGGATTTTGTGAGAGTTGAGGAATGGTAGAGTAGAGGTGAAGAAGAGTTTAGGTGTGGGGGAAAAGAGGTGGTAAGGGGTTGTATTTATAGGTGGGGAGGGGTGGGATTGGGGGGAAAATGGAAAGGGTAGAGGGAGGTTGAATGTTGAAAAATTAGTTGGGAGGAAGAATGGGGGGGTAAATTTCTTAGGGAAGGAAAGGGGTAAAGGGGGGAAAATACCTGAACAGGTGACCCGAACCGGTTCGGGAGTGCAGGTGAACCGGTTTGGCCTACAGTTCGCATAAACTCTCTGCCTCATAACACAAATTGGCCTTGTTTTTCATATTCTAAGTGTTCCAACCCTCTAACTCTCCTCTCTAATGTATCTCAAGCTTACTTAAACACTTGGGACCCTCGGGACACCTCAACCTCACTCCTTAAATATGCGTACGCGCTCCCGTGAGTGAAAACTCAACGTAGTGCTGAAAACCTTTTCTTTCTCTCAACATCTATGAACTTCTAAACTACCTAAAAAAATTAACTCTACTCACTAGTATACAACACCTATTCACCCCATACGCGTTGGGCGATTCCCTCTCTTTGAAGCTCACTCAACCCTATAAACGAGGTTTGATAGCCAAATTGTTTCGGCTTCCTCAACACACGCCTCTAGGTATGGCTTGAGGCATTGTCCATTCACTTTAAATGTCTCCCCCCTTTAGGATCTTCTAACTCTACGGCTCTATGGGAAACACCTCTCTCACAACAAACGGGCCAGTTCACCGTAAACGTAACTTGTTGGGAAACAAGTGTAAATAGGAGTTGTATAGAAGAACTTTACACCCGAATGAAACTCCTTTCAATGGATAATTCTCTCATGTGCGAGTCTCATTCTTTCTTTGGATATTTTAGCGCTTTCATACGCATCGTTGCATATTTCTTCCAACTCATTCAATTGAAGCTTGTGTGATTCACCGGCTTGGTCCAAGTTATAATTTAACCTCTTGATAGCAGAATGTGCCTTATGATCAAGCTCCATGGGGATAGGGCAAGACTTTCTGTAGATAAAGCAAAATGGGGACATCCCGAGGGGGTTATTGTACGCGGTTTGATAAGCCCATAGCGCATCGTTTAATCGGAGAGACCAATACTTTCGAAAAATATCGGCAGTCTTTTATAGAATGTGCTTAATTTCATAATTTGCTATATTGGCTTGCCCTTTAGTTTGGGGTGATAAGTCATCCCAAACTTGTGGATGACCCCATACTTTCTCATGAGTTTTTCAAACGGCCTATTGCAAAAGTGTTTGTCATTGTCACTACTGATTTCCTTCGGAGATCCAAAGTGAGAAAGTATGTGTTCTTGTAAAAACTTTATCACCATCATGTTGTCATTTGTCTTAGTAGCTATGGACTCAACCCATTTGGACACATAATCTATAGCGATAAGGATGTATAGAAATCCAAAGGAGTAAAGGGACCCATAAAGTCAATGCCCCAACAATCGAATATCTCGATGACGATAATAGGGGTCAATGGCATCATATCTTGTCGTGTGATGACTCTCATTCTTTGACATCTATTGCAAGATTTGCAATAAGTACTTACATCCCACAAAATTGTGGGCCAATAGATATCGCATTGAAGAATCTTAACGGTCATCTTATTTATCGAAAAATGTCCTCCACAAGCTTCTGTATGACAAAAATGGATGACGCTAGGTATTTCGTCATCCGGTAAATATATTTGGATGATTGGTTCGCATAATACTTGAACAAATAAGGATCATCATAAAAGAACTTGCGCGACCAAGTAAGGAACTTATTTTTCTCTTGCGATGTCCAATCGGGGGAATAACCCCCGTGACAAGCTAATTCATTATATCCGCAAATCAAGGGAGTGAAGAAGTGGAAAATAATTGCTTATTCTAAAAGTATTCGTCTATGGGTATGGGATCACTAAGTAGGTCGGAATAAAGCCAGGACGAATGGTTGGCTATGACATTTTCTACTCCTTTCTTATATTTTATGGAGAAATTGAACTCTTGTAGGAGTTGGATCCACCTTATAAGGAGCGGTTTAGCATCCTTTTTAGAAAGGAGGTACTTAAGAGTCGTGTGGTCGGTGAAGCATGTAATTGGCGAACCTATGAGGTAAGAGAGGAATTTGTCTAGGTCTAAGACTATGGCTAGCAATTCTTTCTTCATGGTGTAGTAATTGAGTTGTGGTACGATTAACGTCCAACTAGCATTGTAGATGACGTGAGACTTTTTATATTTTCTTTAGCTCCAAACAGACCCTATAGCATAATCACTCGCATCACATATAAGCTCGAATGGAAGGGACCAATCTGGAGCATGTATAATGGGAGCAGATACGAGCATGCTTCAATTTTTCAAAAGAACTTTGGCATTCTTCATTCCACTCAAAGGGGACATCATTCACAAGTAGGTTACTCAAAGGCCTAGCGACAGAACTAAAGTCCTTAACAAACCTCTAATAGAAGCCCGTGTGGTCCAAGAAAGAGCGCACGTCCTTTAGTGACCTAGGTGGGGGATGATTGGCTATGACGTCTATTTTGGCCCTACCTACCTCAATACCTTTGGACGAAACTACGAGGATAAGAACTATTCCTTTGGCAACCATAAAATGGCACTTCTTCCAATTTAGTACCAAGTTCCACACAATAGGCTAACACTTTCTCTAGATTAGCGAGGCAAAGGTCAAAAGAGGGGCCGAAGACACTAAAGTCATTCATAAAAAACTTAAGGTCCCTTTCGACCATATAGCTAAAAAGACTAAGCATGCACCTTTGAAAGGTCGCGGGTGCATTACATAATCCAAAAGGCATACGTTGGTAGGTAAACATGCCAAAAATACATGTAAACGTTATTTTTTCTTGATCTAACACATTTACCTCAATTTGGTTATACCCGGAATAATCGTCAAGAAAGCAATTAAATGGGTGTCCCGCTACTCGCTTTAGTATTTGGTCAATAAACAGTAAAGGGAAATGATCTTTCCTAGTTCCAATATTGAGCTTTCGGTAATCAATGCAAATGCCCCACTCGATTTCGTACGTTGTAAAATAAGCTCACCCTTTGCGTCTTCGACCACAGTCATTCCTGACTTCTTCGGGACGATTTGAATAGGACTCGCCCACTTTCTATTGGAAATGGGGTAAATAATGCTCGCATCTAATAATTTAATAATTTCTGCCCTCATGACATCATTCATTGCGGGATTCAAACACCTTTGCATCTCCCTCGAAGGCTTCACGTCCTCCTCGAGGTGGATTTTATGGGTACAAATTATGGGACTTATAGCCATCAAATTCGTGATGCTCCAACCAAAATCACTACCGTGCTTCTTCGAAATTTCTAATAATTTACCCTCTTGCTCTTTATTTAGGCTCGAGAAGACAACAACGGAAAATGTCTCATCCTCTCCTAAATAAGCATATTTTACATTTGATGTAGTTTCTTCAATACGAGGGTGGAAAATTTTTCATCGGAGGGAACCGTGCACGACTCCCTCGGTGGTAATTCCTCAAATTTAGAATTCCAGCTAACATCTCTCACATCCTCATCCATCACACTCTCATCCAAAAACACTCTCAACTCACTCACCTTCGGCTCGAAAACGGGGTATGTCCCGTCTCTATCACTACTTGAAATAAGAAACACTTTTAATGAATCCCCACTAAATTTCCCTCTATGTGCTCATCTACTACCTCCTCGATAATATCCATCGTGTGAAACTAGTCCTCATCACCCTCTTGCTTGGTGATGTTGAAGATATTTGTCTCAGGATTCATATTCCCAAACGTGAGTTGCATTTGCCCATTTTGAGTATTAATCAGTGCGTTAGCTGTAGCTAAGAATGGGCAGCCAAGGACTATGGAAACATGATTACTCAAGGAAGTGGGGGGATCCGTGTCCCAAATGAAAAAATCTACCGAGAAGTAGAAAGT
This sequence comes from Sambucus nigra, assembly GCA_949130495.1. NCBI lineage: Eukaryota > Viridiplantae > Streptophyta > Magnoliopsida > Dipsacales > Adoxaceae > Sambucus > Sambucus nigra. The sequence continues at coordinate 545,694,134 of OX422215.1, forward strand.
GTACACTTGAACTATCACGTCCTCAATAATCCCTTGAGGTATCTACACGGTACGGTCCGTGAGTTGGAAAGTGATCTTAGCGGGCTTGAGGTCCCCTAAATCTAGTTGCCTATAAATGGAGTAAGGGATAATGTTAGCACTCACCCCTAAATCTAATGAGGATCTATCGATGTGGTTCTTTCCAATGATGCACGAAACGGCCCATGCACCCAAATCTTTAAACTTAGGTGAGAGGTCACTTAAAATAACTGAGCTCACATTTTGTGCTAGAAAAATGTTCTTTTTCACCATTAATCTACATTCCACCGTCAATAAGTATTTAAGTAACTTTGCATTGGGGGAATTTTCCCGATTGCCTTAATAAAAGGTAAATTAAGCTTGACATGCTTTAGCACATCTAGCACATCTTCACGGGAGGCTCCTTTAGGAGAAGGATTCCACCATTGAGGGAAAGGCGCAGAAGTGGACGATTTCACTATAACTTCGGGCCTACTAGTGTCATCCTTGTAACTCTCCTTTAAGGGGGCATCTTTGACCTCTTTCATACCAGGCAAAACCTCCTTGTCTTTAAGCTCGTAGTGTGGGGGGGGTGATAAATCAATGACTCTCCCGCTACGTAGAGTGGTCACGGATTAACATTGCTCTTTATTATCGTCGAAAGTATAGATAAAACTCGGTTGACCTTGGTGAGGTCTTTGGCCTTGGGATGGAAACTTGCCATTCTCTTGGACACTTAAGGACAATTGCAACTTAGCGATCGACGCTTCGGCAAATTGTGGGGCATTTTGAGCGTTGATTGTCGCCTGGGTTTGCATAAATTGGTTCAAAGTGTCCTCAAGATTTCTACGCGATGGGCTGATATAAGGCGCAGGATGTGGTACTCGCATAGGGAGATATTATTGGAAATGCGGGGGCGGTGGTGGGGCAACCTGTAAATTAGGTTTCATTATTGTGTGTGGTTACCCATAATTGAAACCAGGATGGTTGCGCCACGAAGGGTTATAAGAATTCCCGTGAAGGGCATTAAAATTACTCTTAAAATATCCTATCGCTTCGACTTGTCACTCTGTAGACGAGTTTTGTCTGGCATTCCCTCATTGGATGTCCCTCCTTACAAATCGCACACACCTCCTCTGTAATTGCTCGAGTGGATCCGAATGTTTCTCTTCCTCTTAATTCGATCACGTCTTCTAACCTCTTGGCAAAGTTGGTTAATTTAAAGCTTCAACTTGGCTTCTTTATCCAAATAGTAGAGTTCGAATGCAGAAGGAGCTGTGGATATTTGTCGATCCTGGGATTGGGTGTTTGGATTGGATGTGTCCCATGCTTGAGTAGTCTCGGCGACATACTTAAAGTGAGCCTCAGCATCGTCCGCGTCTGACCCTAGAAATTCCCCGACGCACATGGTTTCAATGATTTATTTGTAACTTAAGCTTATCCCGTGATGGAAAACGGAGATGAGTCATCATTTCTCGAAACTATAGTGTGGACACATATTAAGTAACTCGTTAAAAAGCTCCCAACAGATATCAGAGGGATCATTCTCTTATTTTTTAAACGTTTGAATTTGAGCTTTTATGGAATTGGTTCGATGTTGGGGAAAGAATTTCAAGAGAAACTTCGCTTGCATATCTCTCCACGTTCCAATCGAGTTCGGTGCCAAATACCATAGCCAAGTCTTGGCCTTATCCTTCAGGGAGAGGGGAAAAATTTTGAGGTGAATGATGTCTTGGGTGCACGCTTGATCGCTATTTTCGCATGCCTCTTCGAACTCGCGGATGTGGATGTATGGTTTTTCCGATTCCAGACCACGAAATGTGGGGAAAATATGAATAATCCCATTGCGAAAGTAGAATTTCCCCGCATTATATGGGAATATAATGCATCCCGGAGCGACGGTTCGCTTCAGATATAAGAGGTCTCTTATAGGGGAATGAGGCATCTCACCCTCACCCGTACCATAACTAGCGTCGTCAGACATCACGCTTTCTCTTGGTGACTAGATATCCTCAATAGTAGCCCTAGAAGTGTGACTCGTGATGGAGTTAGGCGATGTAGGAGGTGGAACCCAAAACTGTGGAACGCGAGGAGTCTGTGGGCTATCGGGATCGTAATCTACTATAGGATTCTCGTGAACTCTAGTAGGAGTGGATTAAGGAGTTGGTTAACAATTTTGGATGTAAGTATTTGAGAGATTCTAATTTTTTTCTGATTTTTCTTCATTTTTTATTTTATGATTATTTTTGGCTTTGTGAGAATTAGAGTCAAATTATGGATAAACTCGACCTAATCTAAATGTCTATCGAATCCCCGGCAGCGGCACCAAAAACTTGACACGACTCAAAATGTGTCTCTAGTGCGCATTTATATTGGCTCAAGTGTAAGTCGATCGCGTAAGTAATAATCCAAGCAAGTCAGGCATCAAATTCAGGGACTAAGATGTAAGACTGTAACGACAAATAGGGAAGATGAATAAACCTCACGAATGACTCACTGAAAAGAAAACTTATGTGACCTAATTATTTAATGCGAATTAACTAAGTATGCAAGGATGAAAAACTTTTAAATTTTATACTATGTGCGAAAAGTGGAATTGGAATACATTCTCCCAAACTATTAGTAATTCTATCGGATATAAAACTTTTGAGAATAAAATATATAATTGAGAGAAGACCTTAAATTTACCTAAGCAATACGTATGTGAGGATTTTACTCCACACTATAAATAGTCAAAAATAAATCTAAAGTGAATGACAAAATTGTCGACATGCATATCGCACCCTTAAACACTTTGGTAACTTATGACAAACGAAGTAAAAAGTCTTACAATACTCGTACCGACAAAGTATCAAGCCTCTAATTATTTATTTAATTTAGTCATGTTTTATATTTATTCATAATACCTAGGTTGGGTCCATTAATCCCAATACGCTAAAAACCTAGCCGGACATGGTAAATCTAAATTTAAACATGGATTCTATTTTGCATGGATTCATGATGACGTATAGAATGAAAACAAACATGCATTTAATCACTATTGAAGGATAAATCATAACTATAACTCGAAAAGCAAGGATCTTTGTAAGGACACAAATTTCCAATTGAGTCCTTTGTAGTTTTGGCTCAATTCCGGACAAAAACATTTGAGTCATAGGATATAGTTAATTGACCATCATTTAAGCCTATGACGTGTTTGTTTGAAGACGTAGCGGTCAAGTGTATAAAGCTTCATAAAATGCCGAGTTTAAGTGCCTCGTTTCTACGTCATCAACAGTGGTTCCATGCTCCCAAGGTATGAATGCATTACATATATATATATATATATAGGAGCTTGGAACAGTTTATAATGGGTTTACGTTTATTTAAAACTGTTGTTTAATTTCAGAAAGATTTTATTAAAACTTTAAAATCAAGTTATAAAGTTTCTAGGCTAAAAATTAAAATTTTCAAACTTTTTGGAAGTTCGTTCGAAGTGTTGTTCGAACGAGATTGTCGTTCGAACCACATTGTCGTTCAAACGAGTTTGCCAATGAGTTCCCCAAAGGCCACTGGAAAGTCGTTCGAAGGGTCGTTCGAACGAACTTGATGTTCGAATGAAACTTTCAACGAGATTTCTAACGAGTTCACACTGAAACCTCGTTAGAAGCCGCATTCAAACGAGACTTCGTTCGAACGAAAATGTCGTTAGAACGAGTTTTGGCGGGAACAGTTAAATGGCAGTTTTGAGCAGTTTTGTCCCACCTTCCCACTTGTTTTTCACACTAACTTTTTGGCAGATTTAATATGTACGAAAATGAGCTTTTCTAACTTAACTTTTCATTCCATTCTAACTTCTAGAGAGAGTTTTTGAGAGCAAATTCTTCCAAGAAAAGTTCATGGTTTTGAGTGTTCATCTTTTAAAGAAAAAATCATTTGACACTCTAGTTTACACCCAATTGTTTGTTTAATCCAAGTTCCATATATTTATACTTTGCTTGGAGTTTTGGCACCGGTTTTTCATCTCTACCGTTTTGAAGAGACATTTGGGTTTGCTTCTACATCCCACAAAGAAGAAGAGGTTTGGGTTGATTTATCCACTTGGAGAAAAGCTCTTAGTTCGGGTGACGGTGACCATATAAAGTCCGATCGGTGGATTCCGAGATCGCGTCGGGGCTTGAGAGGGATCGAGTAGAGTGTTGTAAGTCAGCTCGCTTCTATTTGTAAATTTCGTACTTAGTGAATTTGAGGCTAGGGCCGTCCGAGGTTTTTTTCCCGTTGTGGGTTTTTCCTCGTACATCGCGGCGTAGTGGATTAATTGTTTATTTTATCTTTTGCAAAATCACCTAGAACGCATGCTTAGGTAAAAAGATAAAATTGGTTTAATTTAATCACTACTTGTTTAATTTGGTGCTAAAATAAATATTAATGTTTATGTGTAGTTAATTCAAGTCATTTAATTTAATTGATAAAATTGGTTTGGCCTTACTTGATAAAATTGCAAAAGATGACTTAGGCAAATTTTCTAGGACTTGGATTAATTAACATGGTTTAAGTGAAATTAACATAAGTGTGTGTTTTAATCATATTTCACTTTGGTTTAATTTTAATTTGAAAAAGAAATTCAAATTTGTAATCAGTTTAATTGAACCATCATCTAACGCTTCCGCATATCTAACAAGGAAATTGATTTCAATGTATAAGTATTTTAAAATTGGGGGACTTAGGGGCGCTTCAATCTTGAAACCAATTAAAGGAATAAACACTTATATTGAATAATAGAGTGAAAAATAATGGTAAGAATATAATATTTGATAATATTCTTGCCTCCTATGTTCCTTGCCTCCAAAATCTCTCAAAACTCCTAGGTCAAAAACTGAGAAAACTATGTCTAACATGAAACTACAACCCTACTTGGTCGGTTTTTCCAGAGTCCAACTCTAAGAAAAATCAGCATTTAAATGAAAATTCACGCATTAGGTACGTCGAACCGGTTTAGGTGCATAGGCGAACCGATTTGCTGTCAAACCGGTTTGGAGTTCGATTTGGCGAAACTTGTTGTATTAGTTTGCTTCCTCTTCTTTCCTTGTATTTCTTTCTCAACTTCGAACGCTCATAAATCCTCAACCATAACTCGGAATTGGGTGTCATTTCTTCCAGTATTCTTGTGATTTTGTATTATTCAACTTTTCTTAGGCTCTGCTTTTGGACTAGGGCTTCAAAAATACGAAAATTTCGTTCAACTCCCTATTATTGGTTTATTTAATTGTTTTGATTTCTCTCTCTTACTAACTTGCATGAAGTACTTGTAAAACACATGAGAGATACATAAAACATGTTTTACTCACGAAAGAGAGTTAGTAACACAAATATGAGATAAATTCAAGTAAATTGTGATGCACAGGATCATAAAAGGACCGAAATTAAGAGGATAAATATGAAATATTTACATCTTATCAAATAGATCCTAGTACATTAAGACAAATTTAGGAAATTCAGTGCAATCATATGGTCAACGACATCTGACTATAAATGACTAAAGCAACAATAGATCCTAAGTTAGGTCGGCTCAGTTTCATCCAAAACTGGTAGCTAGTAAGGCAGATCAACTCGAAAAGATCCAACCACATGATCATAAGAATAAACTACTAGCGGGCCTATCTCAATACAAAATAGCTAGTAGACTAGCATGGCAGGTGGACAAGATCCCACCATGATTCCATAATACTAGAACAAACTGAGAGGTCGACGAGATCTGACCACATTTACTTGTAAAAAATATTTTCGCATGAACACTTAGCTATAAGTGGTGGCCAAAAACATAGCCGAGTAAAATAACTAGCAGAAAGTAAAAAAAACATACATGAATGTAGATAAGAATTGAATTAGATTTGATCATAAAATTAAAGCAATCATAACTATAAATGTTCGTTACAAAATATTGAAAGGAGAATACAAAAGGCCTCACGAAGACATAAATTCAGAACTACTATGGCACATGAATATTTTCAGTTCTTGGGGCAACTAGAGGAGTTTAATCAGTATCTGGATTGGCTTGGGGAATATTGGCAGTAGATGCATCAGCTATAAAAGTTTTTTGAGTAACTTCTAGAGCTATAGGAAGAGTGGTCTCTGCAGTAATGGTTTGGTCAGCTTTACCAATTTCATTATCTTTCACAGTAGACTCATCCACCTCCATCAGGTACTCAGCGACCAAGGTTTTGGCTTCCTCATCATTGCCCTTCTATTTTCCCACAACATATCCAATATCTGGATAATGTTGTATAACCCTCTTCTTGATTTTCTTGTATACATCAAGAAAAAAAGTTATGATCTCTATGTTATAGTCTATAGACGGTTTGAACTTGGCCACCCTAACCTCTTTAGGTTTAACCAGAGCCTCATTAGCTTTTACAGGATCCTAATTAACCCTGGAAACATCCTGGTTGGCCATATCAAGCTCCTTTGCCTTTTAAATGCCTCTTCAAACCTTTAGGAACTTAATAGCATCATTACTAGCCTGGTTCTTCAACTTTTTATTCTCTTCTTATGCCTGGCTGAGAGATAGCTTTGGTGACCACTTGGCCATCTATCTCTTGAAGCTCATCGCATGCTTTTCATAGCTTGTCGTGCGACTGTTTTAGTTCCTCCTTCAGCTGCGTGTTCTGCTGAGTGAGAATTTTGATGTTTTTTCCCCACTCTTCATAGGCGTGATGGTAGCTCATGGATTGCTACCTAGGAATAGTAGCAGCTATTACACCTAGAAAGAAAATACAAGGGTATTATCAAGCAATAAAAGTATTTGGCAAAGAAAGACGAGCATAATTTTAACGAACTTACCACTGACAGACGATGCTAAATGAATTTTCACAGAGCATCAGGGTCATAGCCACTCAGAAATTCAAAGTCTCTACTATGCCCGTGGTAGCTAAGTAAATATATAGCAGTATTCATATGGTAAAAGATGGATTTGGGTGGTCATTTTCAGGTCTTCGGGCGTGACGGGATGGTAAGGATAAAAATTAAAATCCTTCACCTCACCATAAAAAGGAGACGACCCCTGACTACGCACGAGACAATGAGAAGGACGTCCACTGATTTGAATCTTTTCCATAAAAACCCAATTAACCTCACCTCACTCACCCATGGGACTTTAAGGTCACCCTGGGTAGTGGGCGCCTCGATGGGCCTTTTGTCACTAGCATCTGGAGGACCATAAAGCATGGAAGCCTTCCTATTGGACTTAGCTCGGGTAGCGGCATCAGCTTTGGTTTTCCTCCAACCATTAATCTTGGCTTTTTTCGTCCTCGGTATATGCCCTGTATTAGGTGTCAGCTTTTTCTTGGCATCGTAGTTCCTCTTCTCCTCCTGCTCAAGATTTTTACGGCGATTAACATCCATGAAAGTACGATTTACTGCTCGATGAGCCATCCCCAAGATGATTCAGCAATAAAAAAAATTAGTGGTAATCATTACCCCTATTAAAGAAGAATATGACATCACACCTGGGAAAGGACACTAATGTTACGCAAGCTAACACATGTTGCCCCAAGCATGCGTGTCATAATTTCACCAGACATCATTCTTAATGTTTAACACGTGTTAAGTTCAACTTCAAAGAAAAAAAATTAGAATCATTATGCTCAGTGCATGCTGAGAAGATACAAAGAAGATCAGAATCATGGAGGCCGATGACTTTCCACTGTTAACACTTCACTCACTTAATATGCTCAATACATACTCAAAATAAGTAACAATTCTGATAATTTATTTATCCTTCAATCGTGAGCAAAGTCTTGGGGGCTTATGTTATACCATTAATATGATATGATTCCTAAACTAATCAAAAAAGGACACGTGGACTCATTAACAATGACATAGGCTTAGATGCAAGTGGAGTTGATCTAGGCATTTTGGTCGGACCTAGTAATTAAGACAACACGATGACGAAGTTAACTCTGTTAAAAAGCTCCGTCACAGCACGCACAAATCAAGCAGCAGGATGATGTCAGCACGTACCGACATGTTGAAAACAAACAAATATTCCCTCCCACTAAATGTGCTCATACTAGCTTTATAATTATTCCTCCATTACCATGTAAAGTGGGTACTTGTTTAATATATAAAGATAAGACCCTTCACACACTCTAGCAGAATGGGTGGAATAACCAATAATCAAATACACCAATACTGTCTACACGTGCACTTGTGGATGTTGGCACCACCTTAGGAAGAACCACGTAAACTTGGATTCACTATTTTTATCTCATCTCTCTTTATAGCAAGTCCTAAATAATATTCCATTGAATTTCATCTCTTTATCCATTATCATTTTTACTTATGTACTCTTGCTAAGATCAAATCAGTATACTAGTTTTAAGCGATAACACGAATACTTGTTACACAAGCTAAGCTCTAAAGACTCTTACGTCCATGGCCTTAAAACAAAAATACCATATAAGATCACTTCATTTATATAAATAATACCGTTTTAGCCCTAAACTTTTATTTACTCCCATTTTCAACCCAGCAACTTTATTAATTAATTTGAAGGGCTCTAAATTTACGAATTGACTTATTTTAACTTTATAAATTTATCAAGTTAACTAATTTTAACTTATTTTCCCATAAATGATTTCAATTTTTAATAATTAAATCCAAGTCACTCTTTAATTAATTAAATTACTCATAAATAAGTAATCCCAACAAAAATATGGGGTATTACAACTTAACACCCTTTTATGCAATATTTTGAGATGTACCCCTGTGTAGGGGGTTATGTCAAAAAATTATGAAACCAGGGTTAATTTTAATATCACATTAATAAGTGGGGTTAAGTAAAAAAAAGCCCCCCAAAACTTAAAATAATATATTTTTATATGTTAGTCTTATTTGAAGAAATTATCCTCATAAATGTCTTGTTTACTAGTCAACCATTAATTAGATCCTATTTTTGAAACCTCTACTCGTATGTTTACCAAAATACCCTAAACCTAACCTAAACAACAAAATAAGAATCCAACTTCTCTCTCGACTCTCTTTGAATGACCACATGCCCTCTAAAACCTCCACATCCCTATTATAGAGAGAGGCAATTTAATTTAATTTTTCGACCAGATATTGATCTATAAAATCGTGGAACCTTATCTAACTTCATTTTAAGTTTGCACACAAAGTTTCAATTTTAGTGTTGGGTGATGATGGTTTGGTTTTCAAGGGTCGTTAAGGGGGTTCAGTCGGTGGTAAAGGTGCCTTGATTTTAGTGTGAGTTGATTAATGGTTATGAGTAGGAAGTGGGACGATGTGTGAAGATGATCAAAGCATGACTCTAGGGTTTAGGAGGAAGGATTTGCGATTTGTGTATCTTTCATGGTGTATAGAGATCGTAAACATTATTCAAGTTTACTATTATGTTTCTTTAATAGAAAATATACACTTATTGTTTATATTTATCAGTGACTTAATTTACTGTTATGTTGCTTAAACAATAAATATTTATTGTTTGTTGATTTTTAACAATGACTTGGTTTTAGTGTTATGTTGCTAAAAACGATGAATATTTACAGTCTGCTTATTTTTCGTGTGATATAAATTTTTACATTTACATCAAGTATTTACTATCATAATAATTGTTTTCTTAATGTCTTAAGGAATCTTATAATAAATATTACTTTTCAATTTGATATTTTTCTTATCTTTTTATTTTCTATTTCTCTACATATTAATGAACATAGTGAACACTTAATGTGAAAATATTATTTTCTTCTTATCTACATTATAAGAGAAAATGTTTATTTAAATATTTACTGTGATATATTTTCTTCTATATCTTAATATGAAGTACGTATTTATACTAACAGTAAACTTTTTAGGGATTTTTTACTTAACCCGCACTTTTTAAATTGATAGTTGACTTAACCCCCCACTTTTTTAATCTCTTTGATATAACTCCCTGCACAAGAGGGTTATCTCAAAATATTACATAAAAGTAGCGGGTTAAGTCTAATGATGTATTTGACTTTACCCCTATTCATATTTCCAAATTAGACTTAACCCTCTCAGTTGGGGACAAAATCAAAGGATTATGAAATGAGGGGGTAAGTCAAATTAGATATTTAAATTTGGGATTTAAGTCAAAATGATACAATTAACTAGCGTAAGATATTTATTATGAAATGTTGTCTTCTCTATAGTGTAATTATTAAGTGTTTGAATTTTCAATTATTTATTTGTAAGTATTTACTTTTCAATTTGTAAGGGTATATTTCATATAGTGTCAATTTGCAACATCTATTAAATATTATAAACTGAAATACATGCCATAGATTTTGGCTCTCGATGAACCCCTCCACATGGCACTACAAACATTTACTAATTTGTATTCCTTTTTTTATATCTCTCTAAATTCTCACTCTATTTTATTAACTCATCTCTTCATTTTTATTTGTCTTTGACTTCCTAACTCCGTACCCATTAAAGATAAAGTCTTTTAGGCTTTTGGTCTCCTCTGCTATCTTAAAACGCCTCTTTCTCAATCAATATATAAAAGTAGCCTAGTGGTTTCCCCTATTCTCCCCAGGTGCTTTGGCAATGTGTGGATTCTCCAAAGTAAGATTGATGATGGGTCACTTGAGGTTAATGATATTATTGCAAAAAAAGATGTGTGTTTAACACCGATTCAACCTGAAGCACCCACGTTGGACACACATTCCATATGGTTTAGCTTCGGTTTCGTTGGATCATCGAGTTTATTATTATTATTGACTATGTTAACCATTTCCGTTGGTGTGCTACATATGTTATGGGTATTGTATGTTGGTGTGGTTTGTAAAGTCATAAGTGTGCTATATTAAGCTTAGAATGGAGAGAAAATAACCGAAATGGGTTCAAAGCTTTCTAACATACTGGACCAATACATTTTTATCAGTAAGACCTTTGTCGAAAATATTATTTCTTCATTAGACCTTTGCCAGAACCTTTGGTGTCACCACTGCCTATGGGAAATAGGGTCCAATTTGCATAAAAATATAAAATATACCTCTAGATGAGATGCTAGAGAAGAAAAGTGAGATCAAATTGGGAAACTCCATCTTAGACAGAGAAAGAAAGTTTGTTTTGTGACTTTAAAGTTTTAAGACTACATCCTTCATTCTATATGTTCCTACTGGATTGTTGTTTTGGAATTGATCAGTTGTTTTTGAAAATTTTATTAGTAATATGAATATTAATTTATATTGTACTTGAAATTAATCAATCTTATGAATGTATGCTTTTTATATTATTTTCATTTTATGGGTTAAAGTATATATGTATGTATATATAAGTAATATCTTTCATCTATAAGATTTTATGATATGTGTTTTTAATACCAATTTGTTGAAGTTTTGAGTGTCTCGTATGAAGGTTTTGTCATTTCTATTTGATTACATTTTCAGATGCTTATATTAAAATTTTAAACATTTTTTTCTTAGGCATATAAATTCTTGTATTAAATAATCAACCGTGATTGTAGTTTTTATTTCTACAACACACATAAGTTGTTTATGTTCCGATACCAATCACATGTCCTCTAAAAAAAATAATTTGTGGAAAGATACTTTTTGTAATACCCCGTACTTTTGGCTATATTTATTTTGGGATTAATTAATTAAATGCGTATTTATTGGAAATTAATCCGGGTAAAATACTAACAAGATGTGAGTTGGTATTTAACTATATTGAGCATATATGATGTTATATGAATTTGAAATTATGAAATTTGTCGTGAGATTTATATACGGCAATTTGGGAATTTTGTTGAGACGCGTGTGGCCGCCGCGTCATGGTATATTATGTTAATTATAAAAGTGATTTTTATTTCTATTATCCGTATGGTCGTTTTGAGTGCGCCAACGCGTCCGGAAGGGTCGAGATAGTCAGAAAACACTAGCCGGGGGTGTAGGTTGGATTCCGGGGTATTTTTAGGCCATACCGGCAACTAAAAGGGTATTTTGGTAATTTTGTATTTTGAGGAATTAAAAGTGACGAAAATTAGGAGTCTTAATCTGATGTGGACTAAACCCACTAACCAAACCATATTAACCCATTAAGCTACGGAGGTTATCATTTAGGTTTCCAACTTTCCCAAAGAAAAACCCTAGCCAGCCACCTTTGGAGAAGAAGCTTGGAGAAAGAGAGAGAGAGAGAATTCTGCAGAAATCTTCACCAAACCAACACCAAAATCAGAAATCGAATAAAGGCAAGTGACTTAATTCCATTTAAATTCAGAGAATGTTCTTTCCATGATTAGATAATTCCAATTTTATGTTTGTTCTTGGTGAAATATGAAAACCCATGTAGTTTGGAACTTAGAACTTGAAAATCTTGAGGAGAATTGCATGTAGAATGATAGGTAGATGATTATTCTCATGATATTTGTGATTGGAAGAAATTAAAACGGATTTATATTGGGTTAATTCATGATTTAAAATGTTAGGGTTTGTGTTCTTGAAAAGAATTGGAGAAAAGTGTAGAATCTTGTGATATAATGATGTTTAGGATGTATTAATTACTTAAAAGGTGTTAGTATATGACCTTAGTATGTTTTAGGATGATTGGAGACCTTAAAACATTGATTGGACGAATTTTGGTTGAGACTTAAGGTGTTAAAAATGGTGAAAAACGAGATGTAGACAAATCTGGGACGAAACTGGTAGGTCGTTAGAAGCCCCTGCCCAGGTCGTTCGAACGAGCTTCTAACGAATTGACCAGTCGCTTCTAACGAGGGGCAGTTTCGTTCGATATCTCGTTCGAACGAGATATCGTTAGAAGGTACAGTTCGTTCGAACGAACTGGATCTCGTTCGAACATCCTCGTTCGAACGAGACTTCTAACGAGCTGACAGTGGAATCTCGTTCGAACAGTCTCGTTCGAACGAGACTTCTAACGAGTTGACAGTTTAGGCCTTTTTGACCTGTTTTGATTTTTGGAGTCCCGTAAACTTGTTCAAGGATATAGATAACCTTCCTTTGATGATGTATGGTTAGATTTGGGACTGTTGGGTTATTATGAGGAGTAAATTATATACGAGTGATTTAAATCAATGAACCGTTTGGGTTGAGACGTGAGTGTCTACTACGACGTGAGAATAAATTTAGGGCGCGTATGATCATAAACCGGAATCGTATATGTTGTATATATTATATATTGGTACTAGAATGAGAATAGTACTACAATTAAACTACGGGATTTCTAAGACGTGTGTTTACTTAGTATTGGTATATGAATTGTGTGTATGACATACCTACCATACTTGATATCACGGGAGGTTTGCGTTCGCTTAGGGCCCTCTAATCCTTGTGTTTCTCGGATTTAGACTGGTTACCTTGATGAACATAGGTCATAGAAAGACTTATTGGGATATTAATAAGTCCGCTGATCGTGGGAGCGTAGGTATGTGCGTGACCCATGTGATGTGACTGTGTTCGCCTCCATTATTTGTGATGTTGTTATTTGTGAACTATTCTTGAGAGATTCGAAATATGTAATCCTTATGTACGTGATGTACCGGGATGGATAGCAGAGTATGTGTGCACCGCAGCTTAGTTCTCGGGGTGCTTGTATCGTATATTTATGATGTGAATAATATACACTTAATTAATGGGAATCTTCATGTTAATTTTGTGAATACAATTACGGTATTGTTTCGAGAAAAACATAACGGGTTAACCGATAGTGAAATATATTGCACATTGAGCATCTGAATTTAGGTTAAGCACCTATTTTAACTGAGATCGTTATAATGTTAATGGAACCAAGTAATAAGGGTAGGACCTATGACAGTCTAGCTAGATATGATGTCACTTAGCTAGTGGTTTGTGTCGTTGTAGATGGGTACTTACGGTAGGAGTGCACAGTTAGACGAGAGGTGAGAATATCATGTGAGTGCACGTCCTAACATGTACTTTGCATTTAATGTTTTAAATGTTTTTAAAGCACTTGCAGGTTTTTTAAAATATCTCCACATTCGGGCTCTGACCCGTTTGCTTTCAAATCTATTTTTCTTGTAAAACCATTTTAGGTGCCCAGCCACAAGGACACCATGCATAGGATACTCATTCAGGTGACGAGCTGTAGCTGTTTGTGGAAGCTACAGGGATTTGCTTGTAGACGCTTCTATCATTTGGATTACAGAGTCATTATCTATCAGTTGTAGGGCCTGTTGCCCATTTCTATTAGAGACATCTTTCCATTACAGTTTTCAGACTTTGGCATGTATTGTTTTAGTATTCGATTTACTTATTTCAGTTGTGGGATTGTAGCGAGGAGTTTTTCCTCCAGACTTTATTTACCTTATGTGATGGTTATTCTATTTATTTCAGTATGGTGAATGGTATTAGTTATTCTTCATTACACTTGTTGCATGTTAATCAGACTTAAATTAAAATTTGGCAACTTACTTTTTAAATACCAGGTGGTTAGTAATCATTAAAATGTTTTCGACAGTGATGCTATTAACTGGACCAACTTGGCATTTTGAATTAATTTAATAAAGGAGTAGCTACCCGGTATTTAATTAGTCGGGGTGTCACACTTTTGCACTTAGTAATGTTAACATGCATTGGAGTTTGATTTGGTGGTTATATAGAGTAACTATTGGTTGACATAATTCATGAAAATGTGAAGACACGAATCATAAAAATCGAGGGAAAAAATGTTAATTTCGAACCAAGTAATTTTTACGTATATATAAATTTATTATTAAATGTTATAATAAAATTTACCAACAAATGAAATGCACTCATGTGTAATATTTTTCTATTGAACTTTGAATTATAAAAAATTCGTTCAAGTTTTATAAATACTACACCTTAATAGTCCATCAATATAACCTTCCTATTGAGTGATTGGGTATTTAAGTCTCACGTGTAAATATATTTTCCAAAATATAATAAAATGTATATTTTTTTAATCAATATCTAGAATGAAAAGCAAAATAAAGATTACATTTACCTTTATCATAAAAGAAGATATTGTGATAAAATATATTGAGTCAAGAACATCAAATTAGGTGATTGATGAACAATTGTGGGATACAATTTCAATAAAAAAAAATTAAAAGGTTGTGCTTTATAGTTTTGGTTTATATCAAGAAAATCGAATCTATTGTTATTATGGGGTTCAAATGTCAAATAAAACTTCACTATTATTCATATGGGAAAGCCAAAAAAAATATTGGCATAAGTATGAGTAGATCCATTTTTAAAGTAACCCCCTTTATTTTTTGGATAGTATCATTTAAGTACAACAAATAAGATACAAGTATAATTTAAATAAATTTGACATATTGATGACCCTTTAAGCATGGTATGACCTATTATAGAAATATTTATTATTTAACTATCAAAGTATAACAAATATATTTACAACATATTGCACCATTAAATAATTATTTTTTTGAGCTTCTAGGTAATAATGTTAGCATAAATTAATTACACTCAAGCCTCGTGCAGGTTAGAAACTTATTTATTGTAAAATTTGTAAGACAATATTTATTTCGGTTGGATAAAACTTTTTGAACCATAGATTATGATTTGAGTTCGTTTTGTCCTTCAATCCTATGATGCACATCGAAGACCGTAACGACCGAGTTAAATCGACATCAAGCTTTGTACCGAGTTTCTTCTTCATCCATGGGATATCGAAAAATGTATCGATGGTGTATTTATGTTTGATCCCTGGATTTAAAGTTTGCGTGTTTGTTTATTAAGGCCACTTTTGAAAAAGAATTTTTAAAGATAAACTTTTTTGTTTTTAACTTCATTTGAACAACTTTACTATTTCATTCGAACGAGTTCTTCACTTCGTTCAAACGAGTTTGGACACTTTGTTCTGACGACCTTCGAACAACCTTGAAACGAGATGTTTATACTTTATAGAAAGTTTTTGCGCGATGCTCACTGGAAATGTTATCTAGGTCATTAGAACGAGTTTGTTTTGGTTCGAACGAAATGCTTAATGTCGTTCAAATGAGTTTTTGATTTTCGTTTGAACGAAATGGCTAATGTCGTTCGAACGAGTTTATGGTTTTTGTTCGACCGACTTGCCTAAAGTTACAAGACACCATTTTTTCCAATTTTTCTATATATTTAAGGCACAACAAAGTTATTTTTTAAAGAGGGTTTGTGAAAAAAATTTGCATATATAAAACTAGAGCCTCTTAAACCCTAGTTTACACCCTTTATTTGAAATTCGAAAAACTACATGATACATTAGTTTTAGCTCTCACGTTTGAGCACCAATATCAATTTGCGATAGATTTCATGTTTCATTATGGTGATGGTGGACTAACCAAGAAGCAAGTAAGATTAGTGGATACCGAGATATGGGAGGCACCTGCGTTGTGATTGCGGTTGGAAGGCGTCTAACGGTGGTTATGAAGAAGGTACCAAGTAGCGAAGAGAAACTCAAGTATTGACAGAGTTGAGTTTGTGAGTAAGTCTAATTATCCTTAAATGAGACCTATATCATAGTGGACTACCGAAGTTTTTCTCATTGTGGGTTTCCCTCCTACATCGCGGTGTTGTGGGTTGATTTATTTTATTCTCGTAAATATCACCTAGATGCATGTTTTAGGAATAAAATTGGTATTATTTTCACAATGCATGTTTAAATGACGCTTAATTAATATTGGATTAATTTCTCACTCGGATTAATTAATTAAAAATTAAAAATTTGTATATCCCTAGAACTAACGCATTTTCTTCAAATTGGTATCTGAGCGGGTTACATTAATTTATCATATTTTATCCCTATTTTTTATGTTTTAGTGTTTTAGATGGATTTTAATCAAGAGGAGGAGGGTTCCATTAAATGACCATTATGTTTAATGGATCAAACTACCCTTATTGGAAGGCATGGATGATATTTATTCTAAAATCTATCAATGAAAATGTTTGGAACTTGATTGAGCATGGATGGTCTCCTTAGACGGAGAATGGTTTGCTTAAAGCATATTCCACTTGGACAAAGGCTGAAAAAGATGTCTCGACTTTCAATTCCAAGGAGTGAATGAAATTTTTTGCATTATCACCGTAAAAGAGTTTAGACACGTTATGACTTGTGAGAATGCTAATGATGCTTGGGAGATTTTAAAATCCACGCATGAGGGTACCAATACAATTAGGGTTTCCAACTTACAAAATTTGACAACTATATATGAAATGATTACAATGTTAGAGCATGAGTTGTTTGATGAGTTTTATGCTAAGTTATCTGATATTATAAAGTATTCGCTTAACTTTGGTGAGCCTATCCCCGAGCCTAAAGTGGTCAAAAAAATCTTAAGGTCGTTGCTCAAAAGATTTAATGCCAAGGTCACGGTTCTACATTCTCTTGAAGGTATTGATCTTGTGCTTGTCCAAGAATTTATAGGTGATCCACATGTAATACCCTGTATTTTTGCATATTTGAAATTTATTTAATTCGATAAATTATTTATTTTATTTTAAATACACGAGTGAAGTAATTTAATTTAATTAAATAAAAAGTGGTTATTAAATACTAATCAAGAGAAAGAGATCATGATTAATATTATGTGTTAAATTTACTAAGTGAATAGTAAATGATTTATAAAAATTATTATGCGCCATAGTGAGTGATATTGGCATAATGGAATTCATCTCAACCAGGAGTCGCGTGTAGACTAAATTGAGGTCGAGATAGAAAAATTGTGTAGAGTGATTTGGATGATGAATTCGAGGTCACAGATGACTCTGGAAGGGTTAAAATTATCAAAAATAGTATAACAGGGGTGTCGATTGGGTCTCGAGCCAATTTTAGCCTAAACTAGCACCGTGTGAGGGCATTTTAGTTATTGGTAAATAAGGGTTAAGAGACCTACGAGTTTCTAACTTCTTTATCAGTATATAGATGGGAGAGGTTAGGGTTTAGAGGTTAGAAAACTCAGAGAAGCCATTAGAGAAGAAGAGAGGTCATATGTGAAGCCTAAGAGAGAATTTTTGAGAGATTGAAGTGTGATCTTACCCCATTATTGATCTTGGAGTGAGGATTGGAAGAGAAAAGGCACATCATACAACATCAAAACCATGAAATCAAATAAAACAAGATAAGGTAAGTGTTTATTTATAGTTTTCTTTGAAGTTATAATACCCATGTTGATAGGGTTTTGAAATACACTGATTAAAGTTAAGTTCTTGAAAGAAAATGATGATTAAAACTCATGTTTGGGTAGGAAATGCATGTAATTTGATTTGATATCAGTGGAGGATAAGAAATAAGAGAATATATGATAATCTATACGAATTGAACTTAGGTTTTTGATGAAAATGGTGGAAGAACGTGAAATATAGGGTTTTTGATGAATGAATGTTGTGATCCAGCTTTAATTAGAAAGTTTAATGTTTTGAGGTTTATATCACGTGGGAAATCATCCTAATATGTGTGAATAGGGGTTAGGATAACTGGTTTGAAGTTTGGTAAAGAACTATGGAGAGTTGAAAGAGAAAAGTGTGGAAAACGAATTTGCGAGTTGAAAAAGAAGCAATTTATAGAATTTCGAATCGATTCGGCACAGAGGCAAATCGATTCGGTGAGCAAATCGATTGACCTCCTGGTGAATCAATTCGATTACCCAGAAAATGTGAAAATGTCCTTTTAAGCCTATAACTCTTTAAATGTGGTTAGGGAAATTTTTGGGACTTTGTTAAAATATAATGAGAGATTTTTTATATTACAGTAGGCTTGTGATGGGATTATGATTTAGTCTTAATGAGAAGTTTAAGGTGAGATTTAATATACTTAAATAAAGGCGTAATTAATTTGAGAGAAAGAGAAAGAATTACAGGGGATTTAAGTGAATTTGTTTAAAAACCATTAGTGTATGATAGAGCTAGATACTGAATTTCATTGAGGGGTAACTAGGACCCTTAGAGTAGAGAGCAATACTCGGACTAACACGATAGTGAGATGAATCGTAATTGATGGTACGGTGAGTATTTGAGGGATAAATACTACGTATAAAATATGATAATTGGGTTGTGTGTGTGTGTGTGTGTGTGTGTATATATATATATATAGGTCATGTGTGTGCCTATTATATGATTGGTGATTGTACGTGAACATACCTATACTGCCTACTTTCACGGAGGTTTTCGTGAAGTGGGCGATCCCACCTTGTCGATTCCAGGGAGGTCTGGATTTGTGCCCCAAGACATAGAACTTAAGGCGGCTCAATGTGTGCCATGTATTAGTGAGACTGGCGGGTCAATTGGTTACGTTATGTATGTGCGTAGCTCAAAGGCTTAGAACTATGTTCGTCTTCACTGTTTGTTATTTGATTTTAGGGTTCGAGGAGACATACCGAACCAAAAGTCCTCACTTAATGCGAGAAGTACATGGACTGATAGCAAAGTATGCCTATTTTGTACGGTGGTCCTTTTGAGAGACATCATAATTATTTATATAAGTGAGATAAATATATATGACCTTTTGAATAATTCTACTTACGTGTGATAGTAGATGAATTGATATTGTGCATACAAATAACGAATTAAGTCGTGAAACTTAATTAAAGGATTGAATGACTAGGGATGGAGAATGGCACTTATGATACCAACAACATACGAGGGATGTTAATTCATATACGGGGGACTTATAGGTGTCGATAGTCCGATTAGATACTTATGTCGAGTTATCTTGGGTAGTATGGCTAGGTGGACTAAGTAGAAACGTTAGGCGTGCACAATAGATGAGAGGTGAGGAAACTCAAGGGAGTGTACGTAAACATAACATGTGTAATCAATAACTGATTTTTCAATTGTGATAAATACTTGCAAAATATTTTCAAAATGTTTTGGGTTCTAACCCTTACTATAAATATTTTTTTCAAAAACATTTTAGGTGTCCAGCCACAGGGACGCCAGACTTGACGATCCATTCCAGGGACAATTAGCTGCAGCATTGTAGAGGCTTGCAGGATTTGCTTAGACGCTTCTACATTCATTCCTAGTGTAGGATTTCGTTCCAGTATATCAGTTATATCAGTTGGGCATGTTGCCCCAATCAAACTTTATTTATTTTAGTTGTTCATTTCGGACTTGTAGTGGGTTTTATTTACCTATTTGTTGGATTATTATTCGTGTTTGGATTTTAGCCGATGGTTTATTCGGCAAGACATTATTCATGCATTTATTTCAATGTGATGGTTGAGACTATATTAATGGTGTGAATGTTTTAATTTAGTTCAGCATATTATTATCAATTGCTTAATGAAAGATAAAATTTCGACACCAGCTTAATTAACTAATAGGTGGTTAGTAATTAATATGGTTTTCAACAGTCTAGAATTGTGGAGTTAGAAGAGAAATTAAGATATTTAAGTCACGTTAAATTTGATTTGGAATTTAGGTTCGAGAAGTTAAATTAGATTTTAGGCACCGTCCAAATCAGATATGACAAGGATGGAATTGGATTCGATGATCACAATGCTTCCGCTCCCAAAGTCAATACCAAAATTTTAAGGGAGTCAACCATTGCCAAGGACATTAGAAAATTTCAACCCAGGGGTAACATTCCTCGTCGTATTTACACTTGCACGCATTGTGGTAGGAAAGATAATCTTAGGCATTTTTATTATGATTTTTGAAAGGGTCCTAGGAAGTTTAAGTCTAGTGTCATCGAGATTCCCTAAACCCAAGTTCGTCACGCTACACCTATGTGGGTTTCGAAATCCGATTTGGAGGTGGTAAATGTTAAACTTGTTTATTTTCACTTGATTTATCACATGTTATATCTTATAAGTGATTGTGCTTGCATATTTTTCATACACTAGTTTTTATACTTCATGATATATGTTTTGACTAGTTGTATGATGTTTATCTCCTTTATATTTTGATTTTCCATTTGTTGGGTCTATTGGAGGAAAAAATATTTTGTTTGGCTTTTGAGTCATTTTTGGAATTTTTTTGAAAAACTCAAAAAGATTTTGGTTTGTTTATGCAGTTAGTTTTACACATTTTGTGTGGCATATTAGTGCGTTTGAATCCCATTCATTCCATGTTTTTCTTGTGGTTGGAACATTATAGTATGGTTTACATTGATTTGAATTATTTCTTAATCATACTTGCATGGAGTTGTTCGTATTTGGTTTTATTAATGGATTCATTTAGTATATGCCTCCGCATACATTTGCACGAGATCTTTTGGATTTTAACTACTTATGTTGCATGAGCTAAGCAATGTGTTCTCCTATCAATATTGGCATATACATATCTATATATCTAGGGGATTTGTACATCTAAGAACCATTGAGACGAGTTTTCTCTGAGGTTTGAAAAAATAAGAGAGTTCAATGGAAAGGACTATAAATGAAGTAATTATCCTTTGCATAAAAGACCATCATTAGCAAGAGACTTGGAAAAAAAAGGTAAAAGAAAAGAATATTGAATATTATAAGTGTTTATACGCCTCAAGGAGCTTTAGATGAAACTATAAAGAAATCGTTTTGGGAATAATGGGATGAAGTATTACAACAAATTCCTACGCATGAAAATATATTTTTAGGCGGTGACTTGAATGGACATGTAGGAGTAGAACGGGATGGTTATCGAAGGATACACGGAGATCGTGGTTTTGGTAATAGGAATGAAGCAGGGGAAACTATCTTAGAATTTGCTAAGACATACGATGTAGCGTTAACAAACACATTTTTTTTAAAAGGGAAGAACATTTAATAACATTTAAAAGCGGAGAGAATAAAACTCAAATAGACTATTGCTTACTTAGAAGAAGAGACTTGTACACATGCAAAGACTATAAAGTTATATCAGGGAAAAACTTAACAAATCAACATTGCCTATTAGTAATAGATTCAACAGTTAAAGGTTTTAAGTATTAAAAAGAGAAAATAGGTTATCAAAATATAAATTGAGAGATTTAAAAGGATGCAAAGAGATAGAATTTAGGCAGAAGTTCCTGTTAAACATGAAGTGAGATTGGGATGACAATGTTAACAACATTTGGTCAAGAACAAAGAATGATATCGAGAAAATATGTACGCAAATTTTAGGTGAGACTAAAGGAAAAAGAGAATTGGTGGTGGAATGAAGAAGTTCAAAATATAATACAAAATAAACGAGTAAGTTTTAAAGAGTGGCAAAATATTAAAAATCAAGAAGATTTAGAAAAGTATAAGAAGTTAAAAAATGATTGTTGATGTAAAATATAGATTTGACCTAATTAATTAATCACGGGTAAATATAAAATAAGACAAGAGATTTTTAAAGTGGTTCAGCCTCAAAGAAGTGTCCTACGTCCACTGTTTTGTATTACTGGGTATTTTGTTTTGATCACGATTATGCTTGCTTACTTTGCTTACCCTGCTGAGAGGGTGTTACAATGTATTTATAGCCCTTGGGTTGTTAGTATAAATAGATAGTATACCTTTATCGAATAGGCATATACATCTGTACATGGAAGGAATGAATGTAATACAATAAACATTGAATATGTCTGGTCGTTTGTTCTTCCCAGTAAGTTGCTCAGTACGTTGAGTAGCTCGTTACTCTAAGTATCTCGGTACTCTGAGTAACTATGCACTTGACCTTGTGCCATATTGTATGATACGTGTCTCCATATAATTGGTCCACATCATCTATCTAATTTTTATATCAACAGAAGCTCCCAATGTTTCACAATTGAGTTTGGATGTGAGAGGGTGGAACATTTTACCCAAAAAGTTGCTCGGGCATATTTTTCTTGTCTTGATTAATTACAGACCCTCAACACTTGTAAAATTTTTCCACTTTGCGTAATTATTTTGAACGTGAAATGGCAAATTTATAAATATTTTGAATTCTGATGATCGCTTGGGTATCTGCGTCTTTTTCCTTTGATTAGCCGTCGAGAGTGCAACCGTCGTCATCTGTGATCATTACTTCTCGTTTTTCGAGGCGGCATATATAAAGGCGGTAAAATTCGATTGTCTTCTACTTTTTGTACTCTGGTTTCCAAAGTCCTTATTTTCTCATTTTTCTTCTTACGAACGTTCTTTCTGTCACCTGCCTTAGCTGATTCCTTAATCTTCTGTAAGAATCTCTTCCTTTCTTCTTCTTTCTTTGCTTTAACCACCATGGTTTACCTTATCGAGTCATTAGATAAGTTTAGAGCCGATTTTGAGATTCCTTCTTAGGTTAATTTGGATGAACCTACTTGTCATTCTGACTTATTTTCTTTAGCTGAAGGACACTGGTTTCCCTCTATTTTGTAGCTGAATGTGGTTTTTCTTTCCCGCCTAATCCCCTGTGTTTGGATTTTTGCCAATATTTCGATATTGTACCTATAAAAGTAGTTCCAAATACATGGAGGGTAGTTAATGGCGTACATAGGCTTAATCAAATTCACGAAACTCATCTTGGGATTCCTGAAATTATGTTTTGTTATAAATGGGTCACCAGCGACACCACCTTTTATTTAAAAACTAGGTTTGTTAACAGAGCCTTAGTGGTCAATCTCCCTGATTCTAATAGGGATTATTTTGAACATGGGGTTGTGATGAAAAATTAATAACACCCCCATTAAATGGTAATGACGTGTACCAAGGTCCCAGATGTCCTCATTATGGCAATGGGATAGGTTGTTCTTTTATTTTTTAAACTAGCTATGTTTTTGTTTGATAAAATGTGTCATTGACTTTTGTTTTCTTCAATTTTAATTTGCAGTTGACAATAAAAGAAAAACCCCAAAAGATAGTGATATTAATATAAAATATTTGAAGTTTATCTGGGTTTTGCATCAATCAGTTGCTGGGGAGCACGTGAGAGCTGCTTCCTATTCATTAAAATATAGGAACATCGCTTCCTCATTTATTGCTCGGCCTACTGCTCCTCTTTCTTTGGTGATTGATCTTGAGCAAGATCCAATATCTTCTTCAGTTGTTAAAGAATCTTCCTCTGATTTGGGTACTTCTTTTATTGATCTGATGACGAAGAAGAGGAAAATGCCTGATCTCTTTTTCAAGATTGTCCTTGGTGCCGATGGGGCAAAAAAGAACAAATAAGACGTCCCAGCTGAAGGGACTAAGAAAAAAGATGTTGTTCCATCTGGTGGGGCAATTACACCTGTTAAGGTGGTTATTAAAAAGCCCCCTATTATTAAAAAATAGACAGCATCTTTGATTGAAGAGGTTATACCTTTGAGAAGATTGAGAAAGGGTCTTGCTGAAAAGACCGTTGATGTTGTTGCTTAACCTGCTGGGGTTGAAATACCTTCCTTGAAGGCTGGTCCTCCAGCATTCATTACTCCTAGCTTGGCCAGGAAATGGATTTGGTCTGGAACTCTTCCTGATCACAGAGCTGTTGAGACCTCTACTCCTCGGGGGAAAGTCTCTGATTTGGTAGCCCAACACCTTACATCAGTAAGTGTCATTACACTTTGTCATTTCAGTTCTTCTTTCAATTTTCACATTCTAACTCGAGTTTCTATTTGTCCTGCAGTTTTTTGGTGTATTTCAAAAATATCATGGAGAAGGATGAAGTTATCAAAGTTGCTTCCTTTTCTAGTGAAGTTGAAGAAGCCCTTTCTGGGTTATCAAAATTTTTGGTGGACTCACGACAGAAATATAAAGATGACAAAACTTCTTGGGAGAATAAAATCAAAGTTGCTAAGACAGCTCAATAAAAAGTTATGGGTGCTACAAAGGAGACTGATCTAGTTCAAAAAAAAGTTATAGATGCTTCCAAGGAGACAGAGGAGAAATTAAAAGTCGCCATTACCAGCAAGGAGCAAGTTGAGAGCAAGTTTGAATAGTCTAACCGGCATAAGAAAGATCTTGAATAGAAAGTAAAATTTGTTGAAGATTTTTTTAGGGAAATACTTCCTTGGAGAGGATAAAGAGAAGGTCTGCTGTGAAGAAGTCCTTTAGCTCTGGCTGGGACAAAGGGTGGAACAAAACTCTAACTGCTGCCTCTGCTCAAATGGAGTATGTAAGTTTGAAATTCTTCAGGGATGGATGGGTTACAGCATTAAAAGATTTGAACGTTGCTGAAGACTCTGAATTATTTTAGAAACATATCCACGGCTCTCCTCCTGTCATTGAAGAAGAAGATGAAGTTGGATCTGATGGATCTTCTTCTATGATGGTAGAACAAACACCTGCTACCACTGTCCCTCAATCTTTTGAGCAAGATCAGTAGACTACTACTTCTTTCGAGCAATGTCAGATGCCTTCCGAGCAACTTCAGCAACCAATTCCTTATTTAAAATCAGCTAAGGATGTAGTGGGGGATAAGGAGAATGTGTAACGTTGCTCGGTAACTTTTTTATTTTAGCCTATTTTTTTTCTTTGTTTTGTACCTCTGGTTGTACTCTCATCCATTATGATCAATAAAATTGACTTGTTTTTTATCTGAATTTTTCCTCTACTGTTCAATATAACTGTGCTGTTGTTGATCTGTTTTTACTTTTCCTTGCTAGTTTATTGCCAAGATGGAACTATTGTCTACTCATGATACAGAGTTGATGAAGAAATGTACAAACTACTTCAAAGCTGGTAGTGCAGATTTTACTGAAGCACAAATAATTGACATTCTTTGTCCTTGTGCCTCTGAATGAGAAATTGAGGCTTACCAATATTTAAAATGTTTACTTGATTGTGCAGTAGCGAATAACGTAGCTTACTATGAAATGATTGAAGATCTCTAAGAAATAATTGAAGAACTTTAATTGCAACACAAGGAAGCCACTGCTCTTCTTCATAAAGGTTATGAGAAGAAATACCAATTATTGAGTGTTGATCGGGGTTATGACAAATTTATCTCTGCCCATAATAAAAGAGAGAGTGTGCTGAGACTTAAAATTGAGGAACATAGAAACATTGCAAAACTGTTGGAGGAAGATAATATTGCTTTAAGAGAAGAACTGAAACAGTTAAAATTTGCTTCTTCCCCTGGAGCTCTAATCCTAGTTACTGATGAAGGTTTTCCCTTTTTGGAGAGTGAGAATGCTTCATTAAGGGAAGAGTTGGAAACTTTGAAAATAGTTAGACCTGCATCCACGTCCCGGGGTAGAACAAGAGCTGGTCGGAGTAGTATTAAAGATTCTAGAACTTAGCAAGTCTTAAAAAATCAAGTTGCTCAACTGAAAGCAAAAAATCAAGCTCTGGCAGAGATGTCTCAAAAGATTCAAACTCTTGCAGAACATGTATCCAATCAGATTTCTGCGTTGTAGATTAAAGCAAGTGTGCTGAAAAGACTTGATCAACATGTTGAATGATTAACTTATCAGTTTCACAAGCATCCCAGAGAGTTTTGGATGGAGGGATACAATGAAGCTTTATATCATCTCGATGCCAGATTGAAAGTCTCAAATAAGGAAGGGTATAAATAGGGGTGGCGAAATGCCTTAACTATAATGAAATTTGAACAAGAAACTGAACTGTGGGATTGGTATGAACATGGTCTACTTGATCTGCCAGTACCACCTTTTCAGCTAGATGTTAGTTGGATTCCAGTTAACTCCATTCCTCACAGTTTGATTTTCAAATACCTTGGTGATTATATTCTTCATTAAGAATTTGAGATATCCAGACCTCCCCATTTATAAGACCGACCAAATTTAAGCAACACCATAATGCTATATGACTTGAATTTTATCAATTCTCCTTACGCTTTAGATGACCCTCCAGTTGGAATGGATCATGTATCAAAATATGAAGGAAAGAAACTAATAGAATAGGCTATTTGTATTTTGTTTAGTAATTATTGTTGTAAATGAAGAAAAATCGTCTTCTTGTAATTTTGTTTCCTTGGAAATAAATGATTGCATGATGTTTATTTTGTCAATCTTTGTTCATAAAATGAGATCAACAATAGTAGTAATGTACTTATAACAGTAACGGGTTACTTTTCTGTCATTGAATATAGTAGTAATGTAGTCTCTGGTACTTTCACTTGTTCTCTGCCTAACACTTAACAAATGTGTTACCTTTTAACTGACTTTGTACCAAAGCAGAAATTTCCTATAAATAGCTCTGCCAGTTGATGGAAGGTTGCGATCTTTCCCCGATGAAGGCTATTGTACCATTTATGAGCAGATCCGGTAATGGCTCCTGAGAACACCCTGCACCTCATTTCATCTGGAACTGCATAAATATCTGTTGCAGCTTGATACTGCTCCATATGAAGAACAGGATCAGTTTTTCCATTGTACTTCAATGTGACCATGGGAGCCTTGAATTTGGCTGGTGTGGGAAAATTCACAATCGCTTGTATAAATGGAGATCCCTTAATAAAGGTTCTTTGGAGAGGGTTCTTGGCCTTAGCCATCTCTCATAAGTTGTCTTCTAACCTCTGAATTGATCCTTTCCATGCATTATTTTCAGCCGCTGATTTATTCGTAATTGCCCGAGCAATAGATCACGTAGAATTTTCCTCTTGGGATCTTTCTCTTCGAGCTGTAGATCTTGGGTGTGGATGTGATTGGGATGACCCTTCCCTTAAATAATTTGGTCGTTGAGAATTTCTCGACGCAGACCGGGGAGGATTTTTATTCCTCCTGGGACCCAAACGGTCGAAGGGTTAGGCTCTGCTGACTTTTCCAGAGCACTTGGTCTTTCTGTCATTAGAGTGATGTTTTCTTGTGAATCCAGAATTCTTATAGTGAAAGTTGCACCGGGGCGATAAGATGGATCACTTGAGTTTCTGGAATAATTGACTTCAGTATGTCTAGATCGTGACATAGATCGTGGCTGTTGTGAGGATGGAAGATGCATGATTCTTTGGACGCTTCGTTGGCCTGTCTAGGATGATGCTCCATTTTTAACAGTCTGAATGAACTGTCGCATAGTTTTCTGCATAGCCATTTGTCCCCTGGCTAAGCTTGCTAAAATTCCAGTGAAATCATTTGCATTTGGAGGGACAGAAGTGTTAGGAGGATTCCCTTTACTATTCCTATTGCTAGATTCCGGGATATAAGCCATTTATGATGAGTTTTTTATAAAAAAAACGCTATGTGTAGTCGTTCCCACAAACGGTGTCAGTCCGCTGATGTAAAAAACTAGATTTGGCCTAGTTAATTAATCACAGAAAAATATGAAATAATACAAGAGATTTTTAAAGTGGTTCAGCCTCAAAGAAATATCCTACGTCCACTGTTTTGTATTACTTGGTATTTTGCTTTGATCATGATTATGCTTGTTTACTTTGCTTAGCTTGCTGAGAGGGTGTTACAATGTATTTATAGCCCTTGGGCTGTTAGTATGAGTAGATAGTATGCCTTTATCGAATAGGCGTATACATCTGTACATGGTAAGGAATGAGTGTAATACAATAAACATTGAATATGTCTGGTCGTTTCGTTTTCCCAGTAAGTTGCTCGGTACGCTGAGTAGCTCGTTACTTAAAGTAGCTCGGTACTCTAAGTAACTCTATACTTGACCTTGTGCCATGTTGGATGATACGTGTCTCCATATAATTAGTCCATGTCAGCTGACTAATTTTTATATCAATAGTGATGTAAAAAATATTATTAGAAATGCGTAACAAAATGCACTAGATAATCTTTATAATAAATTAGGTACCAAAGAAGGTGAAAAGGAAATGTATAAATTGGCAAAGAATAAAGATAGATTGACAAGGGATGTGGGTCTAGTTAAGTGTACTAAAGACATAAATCAAAATATATTAATTAACAATAAAGAAATTCTAGATAGATGAGAAGAGTATTTTCAAGAATTACTGAATGTACCAGAAAAGATAGCGAGAACATTGAACAGAATATAGAAATGGTAGGTCCGATTACTGAAAAAGAAGTATATATACTAATAAGAAAAATGAAAAAGAATAAAGTGATTGGACCGGATAAAATACCCATATAGGTTTCGAGGACCTTTAGAAGTATGGGGATAACATAGTTAACAAGTTTATTTAATATAATTTTAAGAGAAGGAAACATATTGGATGAGTGGAGGAAAAGCACCATAAAACCATTGTACAAAAATAAAGGGGATATACAAAATTTTGGTAATTATAGAGGAATAAAACTGATGAATCAAACTATAAAATTATGGTAAAATGTTATAGAACAAAGATTAAAAAATGAGTCAACTATTTCGGACAATCAATTTGGATTTATGCCAGGGCGATCCACCACAGAAGCTATTTACTTATTAAGATAGTTAATGGAAAAATGTAGAAGTAAGAATAAAAATATATATATGGTCTTTATAGACTTAGAAAATGCTTATGATAGAGTACCTAGGAATATAATTTGGTGGGATTTAAGGGGAAAAAGAATACATATGAGCTATATTAAAGTTATTGAAGATATGTATATGCTAACATAAAGAAATTAAAGAATTTATGATTAAAGTGGGGGCTACATCAAGGATCGACCTTAAGTCCTTACTTATTTGTCGTAGTTTTTTATGAGATTACTAAGGACATATAAGAGGATGTCCCATGGTGTATGTTGTTTACGGATGACATAGTTATAGTAGACACTTCAAAGGAGGGCTCAGCGATGAGAGTAAATATTTAGAGAAAAGCCTTAGAGGCTAAGGGGCTAAAAATTAGTGGAAATAAAACAAAATTTATGGAAAGCAAATAAAATAATGAGGCGTCGGATAATATAATGTTAAAGATTGAAGGAAAAATGATAACCCAAACCAATAAATTTTGTTATTTAGGTTTAGTATTACAAAGTAATGGGGATATTGATGAGGATGTTACGAGGAGAATATCAACTGGTTAGATGAAATGGAGACAAGCAAGTGGGGTGTTATGCGATGATAGGATAACTGATAAATTAAAAGAAAAATTTTATATAATAGTTGTTGGGACAGCGACCCTATACGAAAAGGAGTGCTAGGCTTTAAAAAATATGAACAAAGTCTCCATGTGAGTGAGATGAGGATGCTCCGATGGATGATAGGAATTACTAGAAAGGACAAAATTAAAAATTAGTATGTGAGAGAAAAGTTAGGAGTTGCTCCCATTAGCAATAAATTAAGAGAAAGTAGACTTAGGTGGTACGGACATGTGTTGCATAGACCAGTAGATGCACCTATAAAAAGAGGAAGATTATTGAAAATATAGGGTAAAAGATAAAGAGGCCGCCCTAAGCTATCGTGGGAGAAAATTATTAGGAGGGATCTTAAGGGATTACACTTGAATGATAATGTTGCTTATAATAGATTAGAATGGAAAAGGAGAATCCATGTGGACGACTCCATATGATGGAATTAAGGTAGGGATGATGATGATTGGTTTTCACAATGAGTCCTAGTTAATATTTAATATTGGACGCTATTGATTTGAGAATCATCAATATTTTATAGGCTTGTGTGCATTTAGTACGTTTGTCCATTTTGAGTTCACATTATTTTTCACATGAGGTTAATCTAAGTTTGATAAATCAATGTTATCAAATAGAACTCCTTGGACTATCTTGAGTGGTTGGGACATGTTTCTTTAGTTTTCTAGTTCACGCCCTTTCACTCCATACCTTATTTATTTTAGACATGTTTATGCCATACGGGTGTAAAAAGCTATGTTTTTTATGTCTTTTATGGTGCTATTCCTATATATTTATGTGCATTCTTGCTCTCCTCTCTCTCCCTCTCTCTCTCTCTCTCTCTCTCTCTCTATATATATATATATATATATATATATATATATATATATATATATATATATATATATGTATGCAGTATATATAGTATATTTGTGTTGAGTCTTTGTGTGGCATTTAATCCATGTTTGTTATATATGTTTGCATTGGTATCATATATTTCATCGTTTGGATTATTTGTACTTGTGTTATCGTGCTTGTTTATCATTGTTATTTCACTTCACATCCCATGATATTTCTTATTTTTCTTTTATGTGCATATTTTTACATTAAGCGGGAGAAGTTTTTTTTCATATTATGCACCTTCTATTATAAGAAAAAAGTATTACAAATGACACGAGTATTAGGAATAAATTTTAAGTTAACCTTTCAAAAAAGTATAGGGGATAACAAAATTGGATGTCGTTTATAATAGATCTAAAAGGACAAATAATATTTTATGTATCCTTTATAATAGTTGTAAGGACGTGAAAATTTATTGTCCTTTATGATAGCTTTAAAAGGAAAGGACGATGATGTCCCTTAAAATAACCCTTTTATTTTTTCAGCATCCCTCTCTTTCCTAAAAAGTAATTTCCAATCTCCCTATCTTTCCTAAAAACTTATTTCCCTCATATTTTTTGGAAGTCTAAAAAAAGTATTATAAAGGATACAAGTATTAGGGAAAATTTATAAGTTGTCCCTTAAAAAAGGTATAAGAGATAGTAAAATTTTACCGTCCTTTATAATAGATCAAAAAGTACAGGGAAAATTTATTATCCTTTATAATAGGTCTAAAAGGACACCACAATCTTTTCCCTTAAACTATTTTATTTTTGCAGTCTAAAAATATATATAATAAATAACACAAGTACTAGAGACAGTTTGTTGGTTGTCCCTTTAAAATGTATAAGGAACATAAAAATTTGAATGTCCTTTATAATATATAAAAAAGGAGGCCACAATCATGTCCCTTAAACAATTTCATTTCCCTCTTTAATTCTTCATTTTCCCTATCTCTTTCCTAAAAACTTATTTTCCTCTCCAATTTTCCAGCCGCCCACTCACCTCCATCTTCTCAATTGGACGCACACTCATCTCTATCCTCCCTCTACCCTCTCCTCCCCCGCATCATCTCCTCTTTCTGTAATCCCCCCGCCCTCTCCCCCGCCACCTGTCCACGTCACCTATCCTCGACGATTCCCTCCCCTTCATCGTGATTCCCTCTCGGCACCATCGATGTCTTCCAAAGTTAGTGAGGTTGAAGGCATATCTCTCACGTGTTGTACTATTTGCTTATTTAAATGAGGCCTCAAGTTTCAATGATTCTTGCTAGGGGATTTGGTGTCAACCTGATACGTTCACATGACTTTTTTCGCTCAGTCGATCTTCTTATCCAGAAATCATGGCTCTCAAGAGCTTTGGCGGTGAGTTTTTCGAATAATTCATCTCTAATTTTCACTTTCTTTATATGTTCTATTAATAAGATTGTCGATCTATTTTCATTTATCTATTACTTTCCATGGTTTCTTTTAGTTAATATATTCTTATAGCCCATCAATAACATATGTTTATTTGCCGAGATAAACGAGGAACATGGACTTAGCGATCAAATGATTGGTTATTCATATGCTTGACCTAGACTTGTTGATTTGTTTTGACTTTGGTTAGTTTCACAATAGTTTTAACAAAAATACTTTCAGGTTTTGAGGTGTGCCCAGTTCTCACCTCAATCGGAATAATAATTTATTAATTTGTAATTTTGGAATCATCTTTGTAGCTTAAATGGTAAATTTTTAATTCACCCATTATAGGAACCATGTTTAACATGATATTTTATTATACGAGGGGGATAAAGACTGCTTTACACGCACATCAATTACCCGAATGACATGAATATTAAATTGTAGACGAATAAATTATGGATTGTTTTTAAAGAGTTATCAGGCTTAGTGAGTTTTTTATATCGTTAAGTATCTTCCACCCAAATGTACTTATCGCTGACAAAATTGCTTATAAGAATTAACTTGTAATGATATCTTATATCACCCTTGTTATACCATAAATATGGTATGGCTCGTGGATCAATCATACGAGGATACTTGGACTCATTAACCACAAAAAAGAGATCGAATCAGTTATTAATATGGTCGGCCTAGGCAATATGGTAGTTTCGAACAATCTACATAGGTTGTCTTACTCCATTAATTTCCAATCAATTAATACCATTAACTAAATCCATTATAGCAAGAATGTACAGTGTGAAAGGATGACGTCAACAACATTAATTACACGTGCACATGCTGAAGATATGTAAATATTCCCCCCATGTGCCAAAAACTCACTTTATAATTATTCTCTCATTAACATGAAAAGCGTGTACCTGTCGAACCTATAAAGGTAGGACACCTGTCACTCTCGTTTCTCTTTCTTCCAACAGCCTATACTTAGCACACACACATTTTTGGGGGATTTAAGATATTTTTCCATATTGTTATTATGTTCAATTCTAGAAAGAACTTAAGAGCTTTCACCGTGTATTCATTTATGTTTTTTCCCAGTAATCAATACAATAAACACTTGCTCATGTGGATGTAGGCACCGCTTCGAGTCAAACCACGTAAATTCGAACTTATTCTCTTTCTCTTATCTCTTTAATATTTTCTCTAAATTAGTACTTTAGTAGTTTATATCTTTTTACACTACACCAAAATGGGCAAATTGTCACCTTTCAGCCGGCCAGCCTTGTCAAGGTCATTGACCGTGACAAAAAACACGCGTTTTATGTCACGGTCATTGACATTGACACGACCGTGACTACTAATTGTCACGGTCATTGACCGTGACAAGACCGTGATAAATTTACTTGTCACGGTCAATGACATTGACACGACCGTGACAATGTTTACAGCAAAAACCCTTTCCCCCTTCTTTTTTCCCTCCCGCGCCGTTCCCTCCCTCTCTCTCTCTCTCTCTCTCTTCCATTTATATATATGTTTGTGTGTATATTTATGTGTGTATGTGTATATATATATGTGTGTATGTGTGTGCGTGTGTGGGGGGTGGGGCAGGGTGGGGGTAGGGGGTGGGGCGGGGTGGGGCAGGGTGGGGGCAGGGCGGGGTGTGTGCGTGTGTGTATGTATGTGTATATGTGTGTGTATGTGTGTGTATATATGTGTGTGGTGGTGTGTGGTGGGGGAGGCGGGGGTGGAGGGGGGCAGGGGGTGGGGTGGTGTGTGTGTGTGTGTGTGTGTGCGTAGGTGCGTAGGTGTGCGTGTGTGTGTGGCGGGGGGAGGGGGGTGGGGGTGGGGCACCCATTTAATAAGTTTTAATATATTTGGAAAAAGCATAATATTACAAAATTGAAACGAAATGGTATTGACGGAACTTACACATACGTTATGTACTGTGCTCTTACGTTGAAAATTATTAGATAGAAAAAGAAAAATATAAATTGAGATAACCTTATAATCTAATTAGGCTAAAAATATAATGGCATCAACTAACATATATACACAACACTAAAAGTAGACATCAATTTTATAAATAATTGATAATAGTTGGATAATAATTGGATAATAAACATCGGGAGGGGGTGGGGGTGGGGGTGGAGGTGGGTGGGGTTTTGAATATTATTTACATTTATATTTTTGGATATTATATACATTCAAAATAAATAATTGATAATAGTTGGATAATAATTGGATAATAGTTGATATTTTCATTCAAAATAAATATTTCATTCAAATATATTGGATAATAATTGATATTTTCATTTAAATTGATAATAATTTTATTCATGAAATTAATTCAATTGATAATAATTTATATATATGTTTGTGTGTATATATATGTGTGTATGTGTGTATATATGTGCGTGTGTGTGCATGTGGGGTGAGCCCTTCATATTTTAAAAATGTTGTTTTTATTCCTATAGAACAGCTTAGATAGTGTGTGTGTGTGTGTATGTGGTCAATACATGAATTTATTTTTGTATTTGAATTAACCCATGAATTTATTTTTGTATTTGAATTAACCCATGAATTTATTTTTTGTATTTGAATTAACCCATTATATGAAACATACTTGAAATTAAATATAGTGCGCATAGATACTAGCATTCTAGTTCTTATGCGTACACATTCAATAGCCCTTAGACCCGTTCGAGAGTCATTACCCCTGTAATGAGATCTCTCGAATTGTCCCGTTTGGACAGTTTGAGACTGTATAATTTCTTTATAATATTCTTATTGGCTTAAAGTTGTTACTTTTGGAGGAAATTCTGCAGTCGTATCTTAATGTTCTCTGGGTACATACTAGATTGACAAGTGTGACTGTTATTTTAATTGACCAATTGAAATAACACTCACACCTGCCAATCTACGTCGTGTACTTGGAGAACTAAGGGGACATGCTGTCGAATTTTTTTCAAATCGTAACAATGTGCATGAGCTGTTAAGTATATTACAGAAAAATGCATTCTTGAATGGGATAGGACCACTTACCCTTTAATAGGATAATTAAATGATGGGATAATTAAATAAAACATACTATAAATCTAAGTTTTGTTTACCTTTAATAGGTGTTTAGTTGTGGTAGCTGTGATGGGATATCCGAAATACAAAGAGTGGATGGGTGAGACTAATAGAATGGGGGATGTGTTTCGCAGAGGTGCTAACGAATTTGTGAAATATGCAAAGAGATGTCGTAATGATGAAGAGTTTCCGTGTCCGTGTGCTAGGTGTAAGAATGGTAAGGTGTTTGAGTGGAAAACAGTTGAACTACATTTGTTAAGATCGGGTATGCAAGATAGTTATCGATTTTGGAGTTTTCACGGTGAATTGAAAGTTCCTTTTGTCCCCGACCAACCTTCACAACAACCTTCAACAAGTAGAATAGATGAAGATGGGGACGACGTAGATCATAATATGTTAGAGGATTTAGTTGATGATGCGTACGGAGTTTATGAAGCTGAGGAGAATGAGGTTACTGATGATGTAGAAGATTCAAGTGCTCGTGAAGATAACACGATAAAACTTGACGATGACTACCAAAGTTTAAAATTTAAGGCGACCCAACCGTTATACTCTGGCTGTGAGAAAGATCAAACAACTTTACATGCCATGGTTGGTTTGCACAGTTTGAAGACGCAGTACGGTTTGTCTGGCAATAGCGTGACGGGAATTCTGAAATGGGTGAAGGGCTTATTACCCAAGGTGAATACACTTCCAAATAGCTATCCTGTTATGAAGAACAGTTTGAAAGGTTTAGGAATGAAGTATAAATCGATTCATGCTTGTGTGTATGACTGCATACTATACCGAAAGGAGTATGAAAATCTCGATCGTTGTCCGGTATGCGATGAACCTAGATATGTCCAATCTACTAGTAAGGAAGGCACAAGCTCAAAAGTGCCTCAAAAAGTATTGAAATATTTTCCCGTTGGGCCTAGATTAAAGCGATTTTTCACAGTACCGTGGATTGCAGAGGCAATGACTTGGCATGCTAGGGCAGAAGTAGGGGATAATATCATGCGTCATCTTATTGATTCTACTGCCTGACGGATGATGAATTATGAGTATCCCGATTTTGCTCGAGAACAACGCAAAATTCGTTTGGCTATATCAACAGATGGTTTCAATCCATTTGGAAATCTAAGCACCAATCAGAGTGTATGGCCAGTGATCCTAGCCCCACTCAACCTCCCTCCTTCACAGTGTATGAGACCTGAATTTTCGATGATGGCTTTATTGATACCTGGGCCAAAGGCACCAAGTGAAGACATTGATATCTACCTGGCTCCTTTGGTAGAAGAATTAAATGAGTTGTGGGAAGAGGGTATGCAATCATTTGACTCTTTTAGAAAAGAAGAGTTTACGCTGAAAGCTATGTTGATGTGGGCAATTCATGATTTTCCAGCTTATGGGACATTATCCGGATGTGTAGTACATGGTTATTTGGGGTGTCCTATTTGTGGAGAGGAGATTGAATCTCTTCGTCTATCCTCTAGCTTAAAAAATGTATACCATTGCCACAGGAGGTTTTTACCCCTAGCTCATAGTTTCAGATTTGAGAAAGGTTCCAATTTTTTATTGGGCGGGGTTGAACATAGGCTACCGCCGAGGCAACTTTCGGGTTCAGAAATTGAAAGTAAATCTTCTGAATGTGGCCCAAATATGCCAGGTAAGAATCCCAAATTTAAGAATGTCAAGCATAAGAAGACCCCAACTGGGAATGAAACTGAGATAAGAAAGGCATGGTCTCGGAGGTCAATTTTATTTGACTTGCCTTATTGGAAGAAAAACCCGGTGCGCCATGTATTGGATGTGATGCATGCAGAGAAGAACTTCGCTGAACATATTGTGGGTACTTGCCCTGGGGGGAGTCATTCGAAGGATGGAGAAAATGCACGAAAGACCTTAAAACGTTAAAACTTAAACCACAACTATGGTTGAAAGAAGATAGTAGGGGAAGGACAATAATTCCCCCTGGTGCGTTTACTTTGACGAGTGAGGAAAGGAAGGTGCTTCTAGACACAATATATAATTTGAAGGGCCCATCTACTTTTTCGTCCAACTTGCAAAGGATTGTGAATTATGTTACTCATGATTTACATAAGTGTAAGTCCCACGATTGGCATGTGATCATGCAATTGGTTACTCTATTGTTTAAGCACTGTTTCTCCAAGCACAAGGATTTGCGTAGGGCTATTATGCAAATTAGTATTACCTTCTCCCTCTTGTGTGAGAAGGTAGTGAATCGAGAACACATAGTGGCCATAAAATTGGCTGTGAACGAAGCGATTTGTGTATTGGAGAAGTACTTTCCCCCAGCATTCTCTGACATAAGTGTTCACTTGTTGGTACACCTATGCGATGAGGCACTTCTTTGTGGTCCAGTTAGA
Source organism: Sambucus nigra (assembly GCA_949130495.1). Taxonomy (NCBI): domain Eukaryota; kingdom Viridiplantae; phylum Streptophyta; class Magnoliopsida; order Dipsacales; family Adoxaceae; genus Sambucus; species Sambucus nigra. Next base: position 545,731,617 of record OX422215.1, read on the forward strand.
TATCGGTGGATGTATCCGTTTGAAAGATTGATGAAAGTTTTTAAAGATTACGTCAAGAATACGCGATATATTGCAGGATCAATTGCAGAGGAATACATCACCGTGGAGTCATCAATATATACTCGGGAATATATGACTGACTCGACCAGCGTTGATGACACTGATGAATTCCTCGATGATGGTGGTAATGTGATGGGAAAACGAGTGAAATTAACGAGTTTGCAACATGAACAAGTAGCTCGTTATCTATTTGACACACATGAAGATGTCGAAGAATGGAAAAAGTAAGTTTCGAATATTATAATGTTTAACATTATTTTAGATTATTTTATACATGATTAATTTTGTAATATGCAGTAAATATGAAGCCTGTGAGAACAATAAAAGACGAAAAACAATGGTACAATCAGACAGCGAATTTAGGCTATGGTTGACACAAGAGGTAATTATAATGAAAACAGTAGTTATATAACGTTACATTACACTCAAATTTTACCACTAATATAATTAATTTATCTATATTCTCAGCTCCTAAAGATGGGTGATGCGACATCAAGGCTTGCTCGTCTAGCCACTGGACCCTTGTTCGTGGCACAAGAGTACAAAAAGTATCGATTGAACGGTTACATTTTTGGCGCTAAAGTGTACGAGAAAAGTACAAATGTACAGAACTCGGGAATTTCATACAAGGCTCTTACTTTCTTTCGAGCGAGCACAAAAGATAAAAACCTCGTTGAAGCTGAAATGACTTACTATGGTGTAATCCAAAATATATTTGAATTGGATTATATAAGCTTCAAAGAGGTTGTATTTTACTGTGAATGGGTAAGAGTTGAGGATAAAAATGCTTGTAAAGTTGATCCTGTCACCAATTTGATCATGGTTGACTTGTCCAAGTTGAAGAGCAACGACCACGTGAGCGATGAGCCGTTTGTTTGTGCATTTCAAAAGGTTAAGCAAGTGTTTTACTCGGAGTATATCAACAACGAGCCGTGGTCAATTGTCCAACACGCGCCAAGGCGTCTAAATAGTAGTGTGGATGACTTGGCTGCTCCTACCGAATATCAATCCATTTTTTATGATAACCCGAATTTGAAATAATTTTTCAATTTGTAATAAATATTTCAATTTGTACCGAAACATCCATTTTTAATGCTTTTACTTGATCTACACTTTATCATTTTCACTCTTGTGTAGTGTGCGTGTGTGGAGAGGAGATTAATACATAAATATTCCAACTACATCTAAGTTTTGTTTATACTAATCCATGAATATACGCTTCTTACCTTTAATAGGTGATTAGTACATAGTTATTTGGGGTGTCCTATTTATGGAGAGGAGACTGAATCTCTTCGTCTATCCGAACACTAAGAAATGCCATAATCCTATGGAGCGATGCTCTGCAAATTCCTCCCAACCGTTATGTAGCCAAACATCACCAGTTGAAGTTGTCAATTCCACTTTCCATACCCCACCACTTGCAACTTCTAGCAAAACATGGGAGACCATTGAAAGGTGTAATTGACAACTTCAACTGCTGATTTTTGGCTACACAACGGTTGGAAGGAATTTGCAACGCATAACTCCATAGGATTATGGTATTTCTTAGTGTTTAGATATGAAGAGAATTATAATTGACACGATTGCCCGGGGTACATTAGTTGGAAGGAGGTGCCATTTGAGCTCAAGTTAGCTGTTTGAGTGACACTACAGGTAATGTATTTATATTTATATGTCAATTTCGATTTCGATTTCAATTACGATTTATATTTATCTATATTTGAGGGGCGGATACTAATTTTACTTTATTTCAATTCAGGGGACAGGGAGTGGCCCTAAGGGTAGGCCACATATGCTCTATACATATGTGGCTATTCGGACGAGAAGGGAAGGATAAGGAGGTGTTCCCGAGCGTCGCGGTACAAAATCTCTTTTCCATGAAAATAGTTTGTAGATTTGAGATAAAATGATGGTGATGTTGTTTCTTTTTAAATAGGTTCTTATTTGAATTTATATTTGCATTATATTTAGTTTGTTCGGATATATGATGTTTGGAACAGGTATAACGTTGCTATAACATGTACAAATATACTGCTGGGCAGTGGCAGTGGCCATACTGCCCAGCAGATTTTTTTAAATTCTGCCCAGAATTGTCACGGTCAATGGCCGTGACATTTTTTTTACAAAGGGCCACGGCTTTGTCACGGTCTATAACCGTGACAAACGTGTCACGGTCATTGACCTTGACACGACCGTGACACAAAACGCGAGTTTTGTGTCAAGGTCAATGACCGTGACACGACCGTGACAAAAAAAGTTGTCTCGCCTCGAAATGTCACGGTCATTGACCTTGACAAGGTGGATTTGTCAAGGTCAATGACCTTGACAAATGGGCAGATTTGGTGTAGTGTTATTTGTTATTTGTTTATAATTTGTACACTCAATCTTAAACAAATCAGTATACTAGTTTGAGGCGATAACAGATTGGTGATGTTGGTGGGAAACGGCTAGCCATTATCATTTTTCACCATTTTTTTATTTCTATAACTCGAGGATACCCATTTTCGAAAAAATCGGTGAATCAAATTCAGCTACATTTTGTTGGGTTAAAGTCTTTTTATTAGGATTTTTTATTCAATTCTCTTGAATCCTACATTAGATTTTCATTTTCCCGCTTTAGATTCATTTTCCCTACAATTTATGTTACTGTGTTTGCGATACTCTATTTTTTTTTACTACGATGCTCTATTTTTTGCAAAATCTGTGAAAATTCCCGAAGACCTTGAAAGTAATCAGAATGGAGAGGGGATCCACCCTCTATTCCTGTGGGTATGAGCAACCTATAGGGGATTTTACAGATCCTCGCTAGAGGCTAGGAAGATATACTAGAGAGCGTGAAGCAATTGATGTAAAGTTTCTTGGCCCGAGATGAACATGATTACCCCCAATAGATGGAAAAAACTCTCGCATGAGGAGAAAAATGCAACATTCAGCCCCAAAATGGATCAAGAGGCAGACACACTATGACAGGGCATCAGATAACCCATAAAAGTTGGATTTGAGCTCATGTGGAGAAGGCAACAGGTCCAAATACTCAGGATTTGGTCGAGATTATAGTTCATACGGGCGTGAATAAACGTCCATTATCATGTCAACTGGATATAACGATGATCAAACCTACTCCATGGAGTATTCAAGTATTATAGGGGTTCTATCTTTGATTGGTTTGTTCCAAGAGCTACAAGGGCACCAGTATAGAGAACCAAGAGAGCCTAAAGAATAAATAGATTTGTCAAGGGGGTCTGAGACTAGAAGGGTCGAATGCTCGACCAAGTCAAAGCAAAGTGTGAGAGGATCGACTAAGGTCGAACAGGCTTCTAAGGAAGAGAGCTCAGTCGAAAGCCTAAGAATATCATAGAAGATAGTGACTGTTAAGGTCAAGTAAGAGTAATAATTTTGAAAGGGGAAAATTTATTATTTAGAGGATTAGTTGAGCGATCTCATTAAGATAAAGAATCCCTTATAAAGAGGTTATGTTCAAGGGTCTCTATTTGCAGTTGCAGTAATGGGTATCCAACACCCGCGAAGTTCAAGACGCCTATTATCACTCCCAGATATGATGGGAAATATGATCCAATGTGGCATGTGGATCAGTATCAAGTTGCTTTTGATATCTATTATATTCTTGATAAGATGCGTTATGGGACCTTCTTCAGCACGCTCACTAGGTCAGCCAAGATCTGGTACAACAGCCTCCCTAGCGGCAGATCTCAAATATTAAGCAATTAGTCGATCTCTTTATTAATAATTTATTCTTTGTCATAAAGCCATGAGAGAAGGTGGCTCACTTATTAAGCGTTCACTAACAGGTGGATAAAATAATAAGGGAGTTCATCACGCATTTCAATAAAAAAAATCTTTAGTCAGTGGATTATGATGAGATTAATGTGGATATAGCCATAATGTGTGTCCTATAATGCAGAAAGTTGGGCGCTAGCTAAAGAAAAGACTAGCAGAATGGTCGAGCTCCTAGTGAAGAAGCGAAAGATTATGAATATTAAAGAAGAAATGGTATCAAAAGAGTCCAGCCATGCCAAATCTGACGCTCGCGAGATCTAAGACAAGAAGGAAAAGTCAAAGGTCTCTAAGAAATCTGATAGGCTGAAAAGATATGATGAGTATACTTTGCTCACTATGGGCAACCATCACATCCTCAATGAGATATGAGGAAGTAGTGACCTCAAGTGACTGAGGAAATTGAAAGCTCCACCCAATATAAGGATAAGAGAAAGTATTATGAGTTACAGAAGAATCACGAACATAACATTAATAGTTGCTTGGCAGAGGACTTGAATAAAAAAGTTTATCGTTTCGATAATAAAGTCACCAGAGGACTTGAATTTCTTAACAATTGTCTCCCCAACCTTGGCAAGGGCTTTATTAACATTAAAGAGGTCTTTATTGGCCTTTACAAGGGTCTTCTCAATATTTTCCTTTCGACAAGATCATTTTTCCAGCCTGCCCCTTTAGTTTTTTATTATCTTATTTAGCGGAGCTGAGGGCCAAGATCTTTGCAAAGAGCTATTTATCCCTCTACTGAAGATCATCGTAAGTTTTCTTTAGATCATCGGTAAACTTATCCAGCTCTTCATGTATTCTAGTGTTGGATTATTTCTTCTCCTCATAGGCATAGTGATTGGCCACAAACTTTTCTCAGAGAATAGTGTTGGCCATTGCGCCTTAAAAAAGAAAAAAATAAGGTCGACAGATAAAGAGCAAGTTGACAAAGAGAACAAATACAAAGCATAAGAAAAACTTACCACTAAGACTCAGTGGTGAAAAACCTTCCACATAGAGTCAACATCTAGGCTCCTAAAGAATTCAAAATATAGGTTATGCCTACGATAGTCGTGCAGTATGATCCCGATAAAACTTGTATTCTTCCACTAGTAGGTAAAGACTGGACGACCTATATTCTGTAGCTAGTCTCTGAGCAGATTGACCATCAATCATCACACTCTCCAGAAGAGAACTTGTTGTCCTTGTCTCTTTAAACCTTCAGTGCTTAGGATTAGGGCTGGCAATTCCTGTTGTGGGGAATACAAAGACACTAGTGTTGTAAAGAATAAAGGGATAAGAGAGGGAGAAGCGACTGAGCTACCGATGATGAAATGTGGGAGAAAAGAGGGGGACAAGTGGGAGACGATTGAAATATGGAGTGAAGAGAAAAGTTAGGTTTTTTTACTTTGGTTGAATTCTGAAAAATGAACACTCTAGGCTTTACTTTACAACTTACCTCTATCTTCTCTTGAGAACCATTTGATTAATAGTAAATAATTTTATTTTGTGTTTATACAGGTCAATTTTTTTTACATGAAAATCACCCAAATTTATCTGAAACTTAATCGTGTCCATTATGGGTTCATTGTGGGTTAGTGAGTTCAATCGAAACAGGACCTAATTAATTTATGGGTTAATTGAATTTGACCCGATTTTGTCCTGGACCATTTTATGAATGACCTGAACCGGATATTTACGTGTCGAGTTCGATTCGTATTTTTGTGTTGTGTCAAAAATTTGCAGCCCTACTTAGGACTGCCATGAATAGTGGGGCCCTCCAATAAATTCTTATCGCTAGCAGATGGAGGATCATCTGTAGCAATATATTTCCCCTTGCCTTCGACACTGGCAGTAGCTTCAGCTTTATTTTGATCTTCGGCCTCAGCCTTTATCTCGACTTCATCTTTGATCTTCTTTTTAACTTTGGCCTCGGCATCGGCCTTTTTATTGACCTCTTAATTTAGCCTTTACTTACGAGCTGCACTGATGGAATCACGATCAGTTGTTTTTAGTACCATACCACAAGAAGGTTCAACTCGAAAGGCCAGAGAGGTTGGAGTTGAAGTTACACAAGAATTCATCAGTTAACAACATTTCAAGGAAAAGTTAAAGATGATCAAATACTTGGGAAAAAATTACCTTCTTCGATCTCCTGATCGTCATCTTCTTCAGCCTCGTTGGTAGATAATAGTTCGATTACAAGTGGAACATGTACTTGATGGGGCTGAGCACCTCCTGGAGGAATATAGTATCTAAGCATAATAAACTTGGTCAAGGTGAAGAGATTCTCGGAGGTAATAGGTTTGGCTACACAGATCCTCTTTGCCAAGCTTTTTAATACATGAGGCAACTTCAAAGCCCTCTTTATTGAGGAAAAGATTGAACAAAAGTGTTAGCACATAGTTAATCAAAAGAAATCAAAAAGTAAATAAAGGACAATTGTATACCAATGTGGTACATCACATACAATTCACGGGGAACACTACAAGATCGATCCCTCTTATTTGGGTCGAACTCTCATTATCTTTCAAGAACACAAACTGTTTCTTCCAACTGTGATTGTTCTTCTGGAAAACCTTCACTAACTTCAAATGTGATTTTTTGTGGGATAAGTAATAGTATAATATTGTCTTTTATAGCGTAGATGAACCTAAAAATATCCCTTGAGATATCAAGGATGGTGTGCACTTTCTAGTACACCAATGACCCTAAAATTATCCTATAATCATTTAGAGGAAGTTAGGTTGGAGCCACCCCATATCCTTTCAAGATCGAACTTACAATGGGGTGGAAAGGTAAACGAACTCCAACCTGCAGAACCCAAAAGGGAAGCAAATCTCATCGGCATCACACCGATCATAAACCCTTTAATCATAGTTAGGTAGTCTTAATGTGATGCTAATAGGGATAGCGTTCTGATCTCTTAACTCTTCTAGTTGTCCCTCAGTAACGTTATAGGTGTGGTATTTAGCCTTAGTATTAGTAGCGTTGTATGAACAACTAGAACTACAATAAGTACTCTCCTCAGTAGGGGCATAACAACGAGATAGGTAGAAAGCTTACGTTTGTCGGACAACCTTTTAAAACGAAATCTCAAAGTTAATTATGGATATTTCAGAGGCCTCATTTATGTAGTTCTACCATCAGGTTGGTGGTTGAACTCGTAAATGTCAATAAATCCAGAGAACTCAAACAAATTATACTATATATATGAGGGTTGTAGAGCAGACTAGAAGAGGGAACCCTAAAGGTGAATTTCGAATGGTTTGGATCATCTTCGGGACAAATGATTTGCAATGGAACAAGTTTCCTAGCCTCATAAAAACCAAGGCGGATATCACCGAGTTCGCGAATGCATCCCATCATTATCACAACCCACGATTTTTCACTCATATAGGGTAGGTTCTGAAGAGAAATAAAGTCTTGGGGGCCGTTTGGTTTTAAGACAAAGGATTTGGGGTAGAAAAATACAGAAACACCTAAAAGAAACTAAACCTATGAAACCTTAGATCAACCAACTCAATGAATACCTAAATCGCTACAATCCAACGACTAGATGTCAATCAATATTCAATCCATCAGCAACAACAACAAGAAATTGTAACATAAATTGAAGAAATTTGTCGAAGAAACCTCCAAAAAGCTTGAATATATGAAAGGCATACTTAAAACCCTAATATGTGAAAGACGACTTAATAATTGCTTGAAAACTACCAGCAAATGGTTGGAAACATGACCAAGGAAGCAATCGAAAATGGCAGAAAATAGGAAGCGATTTCCTGAAGAAGAAAAAAGATTGAATAGGAAAAGGGTATTATCTCTCCATAGTGTGCGGGAATTTGGATGTGAAAGGTTGAAATGACTGAGTTAGTTTTTCAAATTATTTGAGGTAATGATTATATTTTGGAAAAGGGTATGACATCATGCATTGGAAATGAAATTGGCATCTTGGAACAGTGCACACACTGCCCCATAAACGTGCGCCTTGAATGCGCCTATTACCGATGTCAGTGCTTGACGAGTGGCAACATCAAGCCCAAGCAAAAAAAATATAAAAAAATCACAAGTAAATATGCACGGTCTTAAATGAGCCACGGACATGCTGAGACGAGAAGATTCTTATAATTCGATCATAACACAAGGCGATGATATCTCAGTTAACACTTCACTCGCTTAATTTGCTCAGTTTATACCCAAAAGACATGATATTTCATAGAATATGCTATAAACTATAATTGTGAGCAAAGCCTTGCGGGCTTTTGTTATATCATAAGTATGGTATAGCTCGTGGACCAATCATATGAGGATAACTAGACTCAATATCCACAAAAATGAGATCGAGTCAGTTATTAATATGGTCCATGTAAGCAATTTAGTCAGTCCTAACAGTCTTCATAAGTCATCTTACTTCGTTAGTTAGCAGTCATCTAATACCTTTAACTAATTCCGTTGTAGCAAGCATGCACATCGTGAAGGGATGATGTCAACAATATTAATTACACATGCACATATAAGAGATATGGAAATAGTCTCCCCATGTGCTAATAAATAACTTTATGAATATTCTTTCACTAGCATGTAAAGTGTGTACCTGCCTAATCTATAAAGGCAGGACACATATAACTCTAGTTGGTCTCTCTTCCAAAAACCTATAAATAGCACACACTCGCACTTTGGGGGGATCTGAGATATTTTTCCATACTGTTATGCTATATAATTCAAAAGAGAACTTGATATCTTTCATCTCGTATTCATCCATGGCTTTTTTCTAATAATCAATACAATAAACACCTGCACCTGTGGGCGTAGGCACCGCTTCAAGTTAAACCATATAAATTCGATCTTATTCCTTTTCTCTCATCTCTTTACTATTTTCTCTAAACTAGCATTTTAGTAGTTTATATTGCTTTATATGTAACTTTCTTATAATTTATATACTCAAGTTAAGACAAATCAATATACAAGTTTTAGGCGATAACAATCCTCACAGTGTTGACTTTGTTTTATATTTCTTATGAATGATAGTCCTGAGTTAGTGAATTGGATTCATTTTTATCTTCTAAAACAAGGACTATTTTTTTTAGTAGTTGCATTTAGATTATATGATATTAGGGAGACTGCTTTATCGAGAAACAAGATGCAAGTAATGCAAATATTTATTCAATCTTCTTCTTAGAACTCCCTCTAGCCGTGTACTTCTTGAAACCCCCTAAACTAATTTTAATGAAACAATCCTTGATTGTTGCAAATACTCCTTAGTGGGTACTTTTTGCAACACATAAGGGAGTATATACTAAAAAATGCATAGTTTAGAGGGAATTTTTGCACTTCACCTTGCTTATTGACAACTTCTGCGTTGCATCGAAATCTTTATAATAGTACATCGTCGAACATTAGCTTTGAATATAGTTATTAGATTGAACTATTGGGGGAAGAAATTATCATGTGATGAAATGGTTTATAGAAAAATAATCTCCCCTTAGACTTCTTATAGTTTGACCAAATTCTAGGCGCACTCCTTGTGTTCTATAAAATACCACGGACTTGTCTTGAATTTTGAGTTGAAAAATATCCACAAACCTCCATATTCAAACAAAATCAGAAGTTAACCATGACTCACCACCTAAATATTAAACTAAAACTACCTGTGTTGACCACTTATTTGACTGAATGTAATATTTATGAAAAATGAGGCGATAAAAATTCCCTCGGAAGTTGCTTTTTATCTTTTACCATTTTTTGAATAAATTAATAAAAAGGGAATTCTGATCATTTTAAAAATTATGTTAACGGACAAGTTAAAGAGAGGTAGATTTCTGCTACTTTTTAAAACCAAAATTTTGTAAACATAGGTATTTAAGTGGATTTTAACCTTGATAAAACTTTCACTTTGTATAATGCTTATGATCTTGCATTATATGATAGTTGAAGGAGATGGTATTGGAACTTTTGCAAGAATCATATCTGATGCTTTCAAATGCTACTGCCGTATCAATTATGGATAAGGTCCATAATAATCTATGCTTGCCTACACAACCTTTTATGTTTATTAGATTTAAAATCTAGCAACTTGTTTATGTTTTTCACAGACATTCAATGAAGCAAATATAAAAGGTGATGGGAATATCGATGAAGAAGAGTGGAAGGAATCGTCATTGAATAATCCCTCGATGATGAAGAACATGACCCTTCCAAATCTAAAGCGAGTAAAAATAATTCCAGTGTAGTTGGTATATAGCTGACATGAACAAAATAATTTCATTATAGTTTTTCACAACATTTCACTGGGTAACTCACAACATTTCACTAGGTAACTCTCTTTATTTGTATAATATGCATGTATATATATACACACACATATATATACATACATACACACACACACAATAATTTCATAACCAACGTGATTCTGAATGCGAATAAGCTTGGTACGAATGGAAATGCGGTGCCTATACTCGCTAAAGTGTAGTATGATAGGGGTTCACAATATTTAAATCATATGGTTTCAAGGATTTGAGCTATTTCTCTATAATAGAGGATTTTGAAATTATCTTATGTTATTGTTAAATTCAACTTTTTGCACTATTACGTTTTATAAAGACATGAGAGGTAATGCGCATCCTATGATTTACCTTACTCGGGAAGTCTAAAAGTACACATCCTCGTAATCTTAACTCCACATGTCTGAAGTATTAACATACATTAGAGGTACCTTGTAAAAATTTGAGTTAGGAAGTGCCAAATACAATACGTGCATCACATCCAATATGATTAGGATTGTTCAGTGGCATTGGTCAACCAAAAGAAGCAAAGAAAACCAAAAGCTATGTTTTCTCTAGTAGTTTGCTTTTGGTTCCAAAACTCATAAAATTTAGTGCTTTGATTCTGGTTCCAAAGGTCATAAAACTGATAATTGAATTGAATTAATACAAAAATTGAAGAGACTTAGGATGGAATTGAAAAAAAAAAAAAATTACCTAACCATGAAACACATACTTATCTCACTAGTTTCAGTTGTATATTTTTACCTTAATTGTACTAAGTTTTAACATGTTAAAAGTTTAATCCAATTATTAAGAGCTAGTTTAATCCATTTGTTAAGAGTCGACATCCTGACATTGCTATTGTTTTATTGTCCATATGTTATATGCGATAACTTAATGTTTGCATAACACTTTCTCATAACTTACTTATTTGAAAGTTGATAATGATCAATTTACTAGTTTTTGGTTATTTTATATTTGTTAACCAATTTTAAATAACACGATATTATCATGACAATTAATTTTATAGATTAAATGTGAGTTATGAAAAAAATAAGTGGAGTCAGACGAAACTAACCAAATGTCTGACGAGTTGTGTTGTGTCTTCATAGGTTCACTTTTAGTTCTTGTTTAAAAATCATAACTAAACCAAATTAGCTCATTCACATCCTTAGATACCATACATGAACGAGGACATAGAAATAGAAAGGAACAAATATACTATATGGATGGAATACAATAATAAAATAATAATATAATGATATATAATATGTTATAAAATGTATTAATATAAGAACTTTGTGGCTAATATGACTTCTTTGTAAGTCAATAACAGTTGCATAAAGCACAAAATAACTATTATATATTAACCAGGAATTTTAAATGCTTCTTGCTTACATCACGTTCATTCATGTTCAAAGGTGACAAAACAAGGCAACAGAGAGAGAGAGAGAGAGAGAGAGAGAAGTCATTTCACATGGTTTTTTTTTTTGGCTTAGGTGTGTGTACGGGGGTTGTTTTGGGCTCATGAGGGGCAAGCTAGCCAAGTATGTGGATGGAAATAGCTGACCACATCCCGAAGAAACCAAAACAAGGAGACGTTATGAGTCCCCATGTCGAAGGATCAACGACTAGAAAAGGGAGAGGGACGACGACTCGCACTACGACCCAAATCTCCCTAAAAGACCTAAAGAGCCCATACTCGATGCTGGCATTATCTACTTCGAAATTAATTTCATCGCAGGCGGTGGAGTCAGTGGGGGAGAAGACCCCGCATAAAGGAAGGCCTATATGAATAAGGCCCAATCTTGTGAGCCTATGCATGTAAACCTGACAGCAGGTTCAGATAAATGCCCCGCAAAGTGAGTAAGGACAAACTAATTGTCAGCTTCTGAAAAGACGACATGTTTAGGGTATTGTACCCCCATGACGATCCTTTGGTCGTTACAATGGTCATCCAAGAAGGTCGGGTGGCCAGGATCCTGGTGGATAATCGGAGCTCTGTAGATGTGATGTTCTACAGATATTACAGGAAGTTGAAGCTCAAGGACATATAACTAACACCTTATCATCAGCCTCTGATCGAGTTTTCAAGCAAAAGGGTGCACCCCCCCAGAGACAGTGGAACTGAAAGTTGTGGTCGGCACATAACCGATCAGCCGAACGGAGAAAATATGCTTTTTTGTCCTTGATAAGAACGTGTTTTCAGCCTACAATGTGATCTTTGGGAGGATCGGACTGAAAATTTTTTGAAGTCATCCCATCTACAGTATATCAGTGCTTGAAGTTTCTAACCCACTTAGAGGTAAGTGTTGTCAAAGGTAATCAAAAGGTAGTGCGTGAATGTTATTTCATTTAAGCCGATTAGGAAGAATAGAAGAAATTAATGACCACCTATCACATCGAAACTATCAATCCACGAGACGAAGTAAAGTTTTTCAATGGGCAACCGGACGAGGAGATTGAAACGATCCCACTTGACTACAATCATTTAGAATGAACTGTTCAAATTGGGTAATCTTTATATCCTCTTTTAAGGCAAGAACTCATAAACTTCTTGCATCAATGCAAGAATGTGTTCGCATGGAGCCACGAAGACATCCCTGGAATAGATCCTGATTTCCTTTGCCACGAATTGAATGTGATGGAAGGGGCAAGCCAGTCAAGAAGAAATGGAGGGTCTTTGATGCGAAAAATAACCTCATCGTTCAAGAAGAAGTCCTCAAACTGTAAAAGGCCAACTTCATTGACGAAATCAGGTATCCGGAGTGGTTGGCTAACATGGTCATGGTGCGTAAGAAAAATGACAAATGGAGTATCTGCGTCGATTTTACTAACCTGAACAAGGCTTGCCCAAAAATTTATTTCCCGCTACCACGGATTGACCAGCTGGTAGACGCCATGGTGAGCCACGAGCTCCTAAGTTTCATGGACACGTATCCCGATTATAATCAGATCAGGACGAAGCCCTCCGATAGGGAAAAGATGTTCTTTATAATGCACAAAGATACCTACTGTTATAATGTCATGCCGTTTAGTCTTAAAAATGCAGGAGCCACCTAGCAAAGGCTGGTAAATAAAGTTTTTAAAGACCAGATTGGGATTAAAATGGAGGTTTACATAGAAGACATTCTTATTAAGAGCAAGGTGGCCTCCGACCATATTAAAGACCTCTGGTAGACTTTCAACAAATTGGAGAAGTACCAGATGAAGCTGAATTAGGCCAAGTGTGTGTTTGGGGTGAAATAAGGCATGTTCCCATGTTTTATCGTCAACCAGCGAGGTATTGAAGATAATCCTGACAAAATCCAGGTTCCTCTCAATATGAAGTCTCCCACGATGAAGAAAGACGTGCAAAGTCTAACTAGGTGGGCAGCTACGCTGAGCAGGTTCATCTCTAGAGCCACCGATAAGTGTTTGCCTTTCTTTAAGGTGTTGTGAAAGTCATTCGAACGGAATGAAAAATGCAAAAACGTATTCATAAAACTGAATCGGTATCTAGGATCCCCACCTCTCTTATCTCGCAGTGTCCGAATCAGCTATTAGTTCAGCACTACGGAGGCAGGATGAATGAGTCCAAAAACTAGTTATTATACCAGCATAGCATACCGGGGGGCTGAGGTTTGATACCCCCTAATGGAGAAATTAGCGTTGGCATAAAGGAAAGCTTCGCAAAGGATGAATCCCTACTTCCAGGCCCACACTATTGTGATTTACACGAATCTATCGATTCGACAAGTCATACATAAACCAAAAAAGTCTGGTCGGGTCATAGCTTGTACTATTGAATCGGGAGCATATAATATAAGGTACGAACCAAGGACCGCTATAAAGGGGCGGGTATTGGTGAACTTCATCACAGAGTTCACTTACGATGAGAAATAATCCGAGAAGACTCCCTCGGGAGAGAGCTCAGTTCCCAGTAATGAATAGTTACACCTAGCAGATGCCATAGACTATGGTAGCACCAAGCAGACTCGTCAAGGAGAGAGATCCTTCAAAGAAGGAAAGGGATAGCTTGACGAATCCCATCGCAAACTGTTCAGGTCGATAAAATAGAAGAAGCAGATTTTGACCAAGATAGCGCTATATAGAAGTTATATATTGATGGGTCATCTTGTTCGGTAGGAAATAGCACAGGCATTATCATTTCCATGCCTGATGAAATAGATATGGAGTATGCCATGTGTTTCCAGTTCGAAGCCTCCAATAACGAGGCAGAGTATGAGGCCCTCGTCGCCGAGATCAGCCTAGCCTCATCTATGGGCACCGATCACATTTCAGCACATAGTGACTCCCAGCTAGTTGTCAACCAGATATTAGGGATTTACAAAGCTAAGGAAAAATTAATGGTAAAATATTTAGAACTTGTGCAATAAAGATTGGAAAGGTTCGCCGAAGCAAAGATAGTAAGGATTCCCTGACTGGAGAACGTCCGAGCTGATAACCTGGCTAGGTTAGCCTCAACGACCAGAATATCCTTAAGAAGAACAATACCGATCGAAGTATTGACACATAGGAGCACAGAAGATGATAATTTAAGCTTACTGAAAATGAATCAGGGCCTCTCATGGATGGACCCCATATGAGCATACATTCAAGAGGGAAAGCTCCCCATTGATCTGAACGAAGGAAGAAAGATGCGATATAAGGCATCTCAGTACGTTATGGAAGTGGGAGTACTGTATAGACGAGGATATATCGTCTCATTATTGGAGTGTGTTCACCCAAAAAAAGTTGATAAGCTTATTAAAGAGATGCATGAAGGATGTTGTGGAGCCCATTCCATAGAAAGGTCGTTGGTTCGACGTATGGTGACTCAAGGGTATTACTGGATGACCATAAATGTTGACTATACAAATTATGTGAGAAGATGTGATATGTGATAGAAGTTCACAAAGGTCCACGGTTCCCCCGGAGCTTTATTAACTCCTATTGTGTCGCCATGGCCATTCGCTATGTAGGGCATCGATCTGGTCGGTCCACTGCCTAAGACGAAAGGGAGATACAAATACTTAGTGGTCGCAGTGGACTACTTCACAAAGTGGATGGAAATCGAGCCCCTGATAAAGATGCCTTATGATAGGGTATTTTAGTTTATATGGAAAATGATCATATACTGCTATAACTTGCCCCTCGCATTCATCACCGACCATAGCACGCAGTTTGATAACCAAGATTTTGAAGACTACTGCAATAGGTCAAATATTCGAAAGCTACACTCCGAACTCGAGCACCCACAGTGTAATGGCCAAACCGAGGTCACCAATATCACATTCTTAGACGAGATCAAGAAAAGGATCGAAGACGTAAAAGGAAACTAGATCAACGAACTCCACAGTGTGCTATGGGCGCACAGGACCACTCCAAGAATAGCCACCAGGGAAATGCCGTATATGATCACCTTTGGTACAGAAGTGGTGATCCCTATTGAAATAGGACTCCCCAGCCATAGAGTGATAAATTTTGATTCCCCAAAAAGTGACCTGGCGAGAATTCTAGATCTTGATTTGTTGGAATAGGTCAGAAAGAATGTTATATTGCGTGTGGTTTCCTATCAGTAAAGGGCAGCATGCTACTACAACCGTCAGGTAAAGCCAAGCAATTTGAAGGAAGGGGGGTTACATCCTCAAGAAAGTGATACAAAAGAACAACAAGCTCGAGCCCAAATGGCATGGGCCTTATCGGATCACCAACATCGTGAGGCTTGGAACTTACCGCATCGAGACCTTGGAAGGAGAACTCCTAGAATTCAGAGCACCTTAGGAAATATTATCTGTAATTTTTTAGTTTATTGATGTAGTCCGCAAATTACAGTTACCAAAATGATGTTTTCATATCTCATTTATGTGACACCCCGACTATTTAAATACCGGGTAGCTATTCCTTTATTAAATTAAATCAGAACGCCAAGTTGTCTCAGTTAATAGCATCACTGTCGAAAACATTTTATTATTACTAACCACCTAGTATTTAAAAAGTAAGTGTCAAATTTTAATTTAAAGTCTGATTAACATGCAATAAGTGTAATGAAGAAATAATAACACCATTCACTATAATGAAGTAATAGAGTAACCGTAACATGATATAAATAAAACTGGAGGAAAAACTCCTCATAATACAATCTCACAACTGAAGTAAGTAATGAAATACTGAATACTGAAATGAATACATGCCAAAGTCTGAAAACTGAAATGGGAATGTATCTAATAGAATCTGGGCAACATGCCCTACAACTGAGGAAAAATGAACAAGGAATCCAAATGATATAAGCGTCTAAGAGCAAGTCCCTGTAGCTTCCACAAGCAGCTACAGCTCGTCATCTGAGTAAGAATCCTATGCATGGTGTCCTTGTGGCTGGGCACCTAAAATGGTTTTACAAAAAAAAAATAGATTTGAAAGCAAACGGGTCAGAGCCCGAATGTGGAGATATTTTAAAACCTGTAAGTGCTTTAAAAACATTTAAAACAATATATGCAAAGTACATGTTAGGACATGCTCTCACGTGATATACTCACCTCTCTTCTAACTGTGCACTCCTAACGTTCCTGTACCCATTCGTGTGTTATCTCATAACTATCTAAAGAGCTTCTAACACTTCTACTCGGTTCACGTTAAATTTCCAACCTTAATAATTAAATAGAGAGTTCTACTTTAATTCCCGGATTCACAATTATTAACAATACCATTTATAGACAAAAGTTCCCTGTTTATCTTTTCAAAATATTAACATAATTAAACTCACGATTTAACATCTTAAATTCCTTCTCATATAACCGTATATTTTTCACATCATAAATATACAATACAAGCACCCAAAGGCTAAGCTGCGGTGCACACATACTCTGCTATCCATCCCGGTACATCACGTACATAAGGATTACAAATTCCGAATCTCTCAGGAATTGTTGGAATAAACACCACACACATAAATGGAGGCGAACATAATTCAATCATATCCATGGTCACGTACATACCTACGCTCCATAGTCAGCTGGCTTATTAACTCGCAAATAAGTCATTCTCTTGAACTATGTCCTCTAGGCACCAATCTAAATCCGGGCAACACAAGGATAAGAAGGTCCTAAGCGAACGTAACCTCCCGTGATAGCAAGTATGGTAGGTATGTCATACATATACAAAGTTATATACTAAGCATTCACACATCTTAGATATATGAATATTAATAAGGGTATTCTCTACATCATTATACCATTATTCCCAATTCATATATTTCAAGTGTCCCGACAATATATAAATTAAATTATCGACACGTCTCACGTCGTAATATCTTAAACTTAAAACCTGTCTCGAATAGACTATTAAGTTCCCATAATT
Organism: Sambucus nigra; assembly: GCA_949130495.1. Taxonomy (NCBI): domain Eukaryota; kingdom Viridiplantae; phylum Streptophyta; class Magnoliopsida; order Dipsacales; family Adoxaceae; genus Sambucus; species Sambucus nigra. The sequence continues at coordinate 545,749,058 of OX422215.1, forward strand.
CCCTCATATAACATCGCTATACCTAAGGTCCTTACTTCTGCCCCAAACCTTATTTCATCAAATTATTCAAATTTGTACTATTAACCCAAATATTACCTCACATAACGAATTTCATTAATTTAGAATAATTCCTCAAATTAAATTCCAATTACTGTCAAATCTCAAAATCATGCCTACTGGTCTTCCTTAAAATTTAGGGTAATCACAATGTCTCCAATAATATTATCTAAGGGTTATCATCATTAAAATTCAATTAAGGAAAACTTTATTCATTCTGGGAAGGTCGATCGATCGACCTTGACCTTCGATCGACCGATTGTGGTCGATCGATCGACTGATGAATGTCGATCGATCGATTACACAGGTCTGTTACGGGCTGCTTCGTTTTGCAGTTACAGTTTCGTCCCAAATCACCATTTTTAAGCATGAAACTTCAAGATAAGGTTACTATAACGTTATACTAACATCCTACATCAGTAATAACATTCTAAATTCCATAATTCATCATTTAAAGGCTTACTTTGGATTAAAACTACATCAAACTAATTCCCAGATTTCTTCCATTCAAGAACATCATTAAGTTTCTTCTAATTCTACCTTTTGATCATCAAGGTTCTGTTTTCAACATATAAATTCGTCCAGAATATACTACATGCAATTCCTACATAATTCATGTCCTTTAACTTTCAATTCATGGGTCTAATTTATCTCCAAAAGTAAATTTCGAAAAGTCCTACACATGGATACATATCTTGAATTAAAAGGGTTTAAATCACTTGCCTTAATTATCTCAGAATTTGGTGTAGAATCTTTGTAACTAAGTTGTTCCTCCTCTTTCTTTTCTGCAGAATTCTTCCCTTCTCTCTCTCTCTCTCAAGCTCTTCTCAAGGTTCCCTTCTCTCTCTCTCTCAAGCTTTTCCCAAGGTTGAAGATGATGGAATATGGAGGTGAGTAATGGTTTGTGGAAGTTGAAATGCTATATCAACTTCTCCCGTAGCCCATAATGACATATAGTGGGGTTAGTAGTTTAAGTGGGTTGAGAAATAGTCAGATTTTTAATTCCCATTTTCGTCAGTTTTTAATTCCCCAAAAATGCAATTTACCAAAATGCCCTTTATGATGCCGGTATGGCCCACAAATATCCCGGGACCCAAACTAAACTACCGGCTAGTGTTTTCTGACTATCTCGACCCTTCCAGACGCGTTGGCGCACTCAAAATGACCATACGGTTAATGGAACTAAAATTCACTTTTTAATTATGTAACACAATACCATGACGTGGCGGTCACACGCGTCAAGCAAAATTCCCAAATTGCCGTATTTATGTCTCACGACAATATCAATATTACCAATATTCATATAATGCCAAGTATGCACATTATATTAAAATACTAACTCACATCTCGTTAATATTATTATCCGGATTAATTTCCAATTAATAAACATTTAATTCCATTAATCCCCAAAAATAAGTAACGCAGAAAATACGGGGTATTACATACTTCCCCCCTAATAACTGAATTTCGTCCCGAAATTTGGAACTAGCAAGTACCTGGTAAGAATAACTCTGGATAACGTTCGCGCATCTCATCCTCGCGCTCCCATGTGGACTCCTCGACATTATTATGTCGCCACTGAACACGCACTAACGGAACTATCTTTGACCGCAGTTTCCGCTCACTTCGGTCCAAAATAGCTATCGGCCCCTCCTCGTAGGAGCTATCCGGCTGGAGATCAATGTCCTCTACAGCAATGAGAGAATGTGCCAAATCATCTCTAAGGTATTTCCTAAGCGAGGAAATATGAAACACATCGTGAATCCGATGTAAATGCTCCGGTAACCCAAGTCTATACGCAACTGGTCCGATCAGCTCAATAATAGGAAATGGTCCCACATATCTCGGTGCCAACTTCCCTTTCTTCCCGAAACGCATAATCCCCTTCATAGGAGATACCCTGAGCAAAACCTGGTCCCCCACTTGGAACTCTCTGAAGAATCTCTTCGCATCAGCATAACTCTTCTGTCTGTCCTGAGCCACCCGAATGCGACTGCGAATCAATTCTATCCTTACCGAAGTATCCTGAATCACATCCGGCCCAAGTAGTTTGTTGTCCCCCACCTCCAACCAACATGCTGGGGAACGACAAGGTCTACCGTACAATGCCTCAAATGGAGCCATGCCAATGGTGAACTGATAGGAGTTGTTGTAAGCAAACTCCACCAGTGGAAGATACTGCTCCCATCCACCCTCAAAGTCAATGGTGCACATACGTAGCATGTCCTCCAACATCTGATTTGTGCGTTCGGTCTGTCCGTCGGTCTGTGGGTGGTACGCCGTACTCAACCGCAACTCCGTGCCCATGGCCTGCTGAAAACTCTCCCAAAACCGTGAAACAAATACCTTGTCTCGGTCAGACACGATATTTAAGGGCACCCCGTGAAGTCTCACTATCTCTGAAATAAAGACCTGGGCATACTGTCCCGCAGTGTAATCTGTCCTGACGGGTAGAAAATGAGCGACCTTCGACAACCTGTCCACAATCACCCAAATGGAGTCGTGCCCTCTCTGCGACGTAGGCAACCCCGTGATAAAGTCCATAGAGATGCTCTCCCACATCCACATCGGGACTTCTAATGGCTGTAGCAGTCCTGCTGGTCCCTGATGATCCACTTTTACGAGCTGACAAGTGGCGCATTTTGAGACAAACTCGGCAATATCCCTCTTCATCCCGCTCCACCAATACTGACGTCTCATGTCTTGGTACATTTTGTCCCCTCCGGAATGTACCGCGAACCGTGAGCCGTGCGACTCTGCCATCACCTCATGCTGCAATTCCTCCCCCTCCGGAATTACTAATCTCCCATTGAAGCGTAATCCCCCGTCTGAGCTAACGGTATAGGATTCGGCTCCCTCTGCTAATAATCGAACTATCTGCTCCTGACAGAACGAATCATTTGCCTGTGCCTTCACCACCCTCGTGACAATCTGCGGTGTAACAGTCATCACAGACATGAATGATCGGGCCACTGCATCCTGGTGTCCCAATTCTTTCCACTTGGCCTTCCATACATCTGCCACCTCATCTACCGGTCTACGGCTCAACGCGTCTGCCACCACGTTAGCCTTACCCGGGTGGTATTGGATATCGAACTGATAATCTTTCACGAATTCAAGCCACCTCCGTTGCCGCATATTCAGCTCCTTCTGCGTGAATAGGTACTGTAGGGACTTGTGATCCGTGAATAATCGAAACTTCTCCCCCAACAGGTAATGTCTCCAAATGCGAAGGGCAAATACCACTGCCGCTAACTCCAAGTCATGGGTAGGGTAATTCTTCTCGTGAGGCTTAAGCTTACGGGAAGCATAAGCTATGGCCTGACTCTCCTGCTGCAGTACACCTCCAAGTCCTTGCAAGGACGCATCGGTGTAAACAAGATACTCAACCCCCGGTCTCGGCAATGCTAACACAGGTGCTGAGGTTAGCTTGTCTTTCAACTCATCAAATGCCAACTGACAGGCATCACTCCAAATGAACGGCACACCCTTTCGGGTAAGATGTGTCATGGGACCCGCTATCGTGGAGAAACCCCGAATAAACCTCCTGTAGTATCCTGCTAGGCCCAAGAAACTACGGATCTCTGTCGGTGTCGTGGGCTGTCCTCACTCCCTCACTGCGGATACCTTCCCCGGATCAACCGATATTCCCCGGTCGGAAATAATATGACCCAGAAACTGAACCTCCTTCAGCCAAAACCCGCACTTCTCATATTTTGCATACAACTCATTCTGGCGCAGTGTCTGCAAAACTAGTCTCAAGTGCTCGGCATGCTCCTCCTCTGTCTGGGAGTAAACCAAAATATCATCGATGAAGACAATGACAAACTGGTCTAGGTAATCCCTGAACACCCTATTCATCAAGTCCATAAATGCTGCTGGAGCGTTGGTCAAACCAAATGGCATAACCCGAAACTCGTAGGAACCATATCTCGATAAGAACGCAGTCTTCGAGACGTCCTCCTCCCTGATACGCAACTGATGGTAACCAGATCGTAAATCAATCTTTGAGAAGTAAGAAGCTCCTTTCAACTGGTCAAATAGTTCATCGATTCGAGGCAACGGATACTTGTTCCGTATCGTGACCTTGTTTAACTCCCGGTAGTCCACACACAATCTCAGTGAACCATCTCTCTTCTTCACGAACAATACAGGGGCACCCCAAGGTGAAGTACTCCTCCGAATAAACCCCTGACCCAACAACTGCTCAATCTGATCCCGTAACTCCCTCATCTCAGCTGGAGCCATACGTGACGGTGCACGTGCTATAGGTCTCGTATCTGGTAACAAGTCTATAACAAAATCTATCTCTCGACTGGGGGGTAGGCCTGGTATCTCCTGAAACACATCAGAATACTCCCTGACAACGGGAATCGACTCTAAAGGAATCACAACCTCCTTAGAGGTATCCTCCTCAATGTAATATAAAGGCGCGGTCGAGCCTCCCTCTGGGCGAGGCATCGCCACAACAAACATCTCTTGCCCCGGAATGGCAAAAACAATGCTCCCACCAAAGCAATCAATCATGGCTCTATGATCAGCGAGCCAGTCCATACCGATGATAACATCGTGAACATGCATATCTAGTACCAACATGTCCGCAGGTAATACCAAACCACCAATCTCTACCCCCACTCCCCGACATATAAAGAATATAAGTGACCCATTCCCCAAAGGTGAGTCGACACACGTAACTGTGCTCTCCGCTGTGGCTAACAATCCTAACGCCTTTGCGAAGTGTGTAGCTATAAAACAATGTGTAGCACCCGTATCAAATAATACCCGACCCATAGTGCCATGGATAGGAAACGTACCCTCAATCGCGGGCGGTGCCTGTGGAACTGCAGCCTGGTGGACGTTGTAGACACGTCCATACTGTAGCTGCCCCTGCTGCACAGGAACTGCTGGAATAATCTGAGCTGGAGCTGGAAGGGCTGGTGGAAAGAGTGGCCTCTGTGGCTCCTGTCGAGCACCCTGCTGCTGCTGCTGTGGGGCCCGACCCTTATCAGGACACTCCTGACGTTTGTGGCCAATCTTACCACAAATGAAACATTTCCCTGGGAAGTTCCCTCCCCTCTGCCCTTGCTGTCCCCGGCCCTGGTGGCCGTTACCATTCCTCCCCTGGCCCTGCTGGCCCTGCTGAAACTGCTGATGTTGGCCATTTTGACCCTGCTGGCCCTGATGACCGTTATGACCCTGCTGGCCATTTCAGAATCCTCCCTGACCGTTCCTGAAACCTCCTGAACGGAACCTCTTTTGATCTCCCTGCTGAGAACCCTGCTCTAACTGTCTCTGTCCCTGAAAAGATTGTACCCCACCGGTACCATGTCCTCCAGTCCTGCCCTGATGGCTAGACTCTCCCGACCTCTTGCCCTCGGCCATGTGAAAACGGTGGTCCTGGCAATGTAACAATGCAGCGTTAACCACATCAGAATATGTGGCCAACGAAAGGTTCCCTAATAGATGCTGACGGATCCTCCATGTCAACCCGTCGGTAAATTTCTCAATCTTCTTCTTCTCTGACGGTATCTCATCAGGAACGATATTTAATAAATTAGTGAACTCGGCCTCATACTCGGCCACTGTCTTGCCCTCCTGCCTCAGACTCATCAATCTCCTCCTCATTTCCGTATGAACCGCTGACGGAAAGTACTTGCGGTCAAACCGCACCCAGAACTCATGTATGGTGAGAGTATCCCTCTCCTCTACGATGGTAATAGACTCCCACCACTGCAATGCAGATCCAACTAGCTTAAAAGTAGCTAGCACCTGTTTCTGAACATCCGTGCACTCATACATCCGTAAGTGCCGCTGCATATCCTTCCTCCATTGGCTCGAGACTACTACATCTGAGCTGCCTGCAAACTCTGGCGGATGCGCTTTCTGAAAAGCGTCACGTACACGTTCCCAAGCAGACGGGAAAGAAGTTGCCTGAACTGGCGCGGCAACCGGCGCCAGAGGCGGTGCCTGCTGAACAACGGCAATGGCGGCATTTACCGCTTGGGCTACAATAGCTACAACCTCAGCGGCGTTCATCATGCCCTGAACCGGTGCGGGCTGTGGTTCTGGCGCTGCATTCCTGGGAACTCGTGGTGCACGTCGTGGAGGCATTCTGAAATAAGAATAAAGTCTATAAGTTCGCAGTTATAAACTTTAAAATAGCTGAAGAACGTAGCATAAACAAAAGAATACAACAGTCCTCAAATATAGGGCTCTATATCAAAGAAAGCTCGGCGGAAAACATAATAAGCCGTTCAGATCCTAAAGGACACTAGAACCTGATGCTCTGATACCACCTGTGACACCCCGACTATTTAAATACCGGGTAGCTACTCCTTTATTAAATTAAATCAGAACGCCAAGTTGGCTCAGTTAATAGCATCACTGTCGAAAACATTTTATTATTACTAACCACCTAGTATTTAAAAAGTAAGTGTCAAATTTTAATTTAAAGTCTGATTAACATGAAATAAGTGTAATGAAGAAATAATAACACCATTCACCATAATGAAGTAATAGAGTAACCGTAACATGATATAAATAAAACTGGAGGAAAAACTCCTCATAATACAATCTCACAACTGAAGTAAGTAATGAAATACTGAATACTGAAATGAATACATGCCAAAGTCTGAAAACTGAAATGGGAATGTATCTAATAGAATCTGGGCAACATGCCCTACAACTGAGGAAAAATGAACAAGGAATCCAAATGATATAAGCGTCTAAGAGCAAGTCCCTGTAGCTTCCACAAGCAGCTACAGCTCGTCATCTGAGTAAGAATCCTATGCATGGTGTCCTTGTGGCTGGGCACCTAAAATGGTTTTACAAAAAAAAAAATAGATTTGAAAGCAAACGGGTCAGAGCCCGAATGTGGAGATATTTTAAAACCTGCAAGTGCTTTAAAATCATTTAAAACAATATGTGCAAAGTACATGTTAGGACGTGCTCTCACGTGATATACTCACCTCTCTTCTAACTGTGCACTCCTAACGTTCCTGTACCCATTCGTGTGTTATCTCATAACTATCTAAAGAGCTTCTAACACTTCTACTCGGTTCACGTTAAATTTCCAACCTTAATAATTAAATAGAGAGTTCTACTTTAATTCCCGGATTCACAATTATTAACAATACCATTTATAGACAAAAGTTCCCTGTTTATCTTTTCAAAATATTAACATAATTAAACTCACGATTTAACATCTTAAATTCCTTCTCATATAACCGTATATTTTTCACATCATAAATAGACAATACAAGCACCCAAAGGCTAAGCTGCGGTGCACACATACTCTGCTATCCATCCCGGTACATCACGTACATAAGGATTACAAATTCCGAATCTCTCAGGAATTGTTGGAATAAACACCACACACATAAATGGAGGCGAACATAATTCAATCATATCCATGGTCACGTACATACCTACGCTCCATAGTCAGCTGGCTTATTAACTCCCAAATAAGTCATTCTCTTGAACTATGTCCTCTAGGCACCAATCTAAATCCGGGCAACACAAGGATAAGAAGGTCCTAAGCGAACGTAACCTCCCGTGATAGCAAGTATGGTAGGTATGTCATACATATACAAAGTTATATACTAAGCATTCACACATCTTAGATATATCAATATTAATAAGGGTATTCTCTACATCATTATACCATTATTCCCAATTCATATATTTCAAGTGTCCCGACAATATATAAATTAAATTGTCGACACGTCTCACGTCGTAATATCTTAAACTTAAAACCTGTCTCGAATAGACTATTAAGTTCCCATAATTCCCTCATATAACATCGCTATACCTAAGGTCCTTACTTCTGCCCCAAACCTTATTTCATCAAATTATTCAAATTTGTACTATTAACCCAAATATTACCTCACATAACGAATTTCATTAATTTAGAATAATTCCTCAAATTAAATTCCAATTACTGTCAAATCTCAAAATCATGCCTACTGGTCTTCCTTAAAATTTAGGGTAATCACAATGTCTCCAATAATATTATCTAAGGGTTATCATCATTAAAATTCAATTAAGGAAAACTTTATTCATTCTGGGAAGGTCGATCGATCGACCTTGACCTTCGATCGACCGATTGTGGTCGATCGATCGACTGATGAATGTCGATCGATCGATTACACAGGTCTGTTACGGGCTGCTTCGTTTTGCAGTTACAGTTTCGTCCCAAATCACCATTTTTAAGCATGAAACTTCAAGATAAGGTTACTATAACGTTATACTAACATCCTACATCAGTAATAACATTCTAAATTCCATAATTCATCATTTAAAGGCTTACTTTGGATTAAAACTACATCAAACTAATTCCCAGATTTCTTCCATTCAAGAACATCATTAAGTTTCTTCTAATTCTACCTTTTGATCATCAAGGTTCTGTTTTCAACATATAAATTCGTCCAGAATATACTACATGAAATTCCTACATAATTCATGTCCTTTAACTTTCAATTCATGGGTCTAATTTATCTCCAAAAGTAAATTTCGAAAATTCCTACACATGGATACATATCTTGAATTAAAAGGGTTTAAATCACTTGCCTTAATTATCTCAGAATTTGGTGTAGAATCTTTGTAACTAAGTTGTTCCTCCTCTTTCTTTTCTGCAGAATTCTTCCCTTCTCTCTCTCTCTCTCAAGCTCTTCTCAAGGTTCCCTTCTCTCTCTCTCTCAAGCTTTTCCCAAGGTTGAAGATGATGGAATATGGAGGTGAGTAATGGTTTGTGGAAGTTGAAATGCTATATCAACTTCTCCCGTAGCCCATAATGACATATAGTGGGGTTAGTAGTTTAAGTGGGTTGAGAAATAGTCAGATTTTTAATTCCCATTTTCGTCACTTTTTAATTCCCCAAAAATGCAATTTACCAAAATGCCCTTTATGATGCCGGTATGGCCCACAAATATCCCGGGACCCAAAATAAACTACCGGCTAGTGTTTTCTGACTATCTCGACCCTTCCGGACGCGTTGGCGCACTCAAAACGACCATACGGTTAATGGAACTAAAATTCACTTTTTAATTATGTAACACAATACCATGACGTGGCGGTCACACGCGTCAAGCAAAATTCCCAAATTGCCGTATTTATGTCTCACGACAATATCAATATTACCAATATTCATATAATGCCAAGTATGCACATTATATTAAAATACTAACTCACATCTCGTTAATATTATTATCCGGATTAATTTCCAATTAATATACATTTAATTCCATTAATCCCCAAAAATAAGTAACGCAGAAAATACGGGGTATTACAATTTATTGGATTCTATTCTGTATGAGATGTAGTAAACATATATATTTAAATCGTTATTCTAAAAGACCACCTTGTACGACCTACGAGGTCGCGGATGAGGAGGTCATCCAAAAGGTTGTACGACCCCACAGGTCATGAGTAATTACACTTATATAAAAAACTTGTCCTCACAAGTTTACTAAACCCTTGTACGACCTTACATATCGCGAACGAGGAGACCGATCAGAAAACTGTACGACCTCATAGGTTACAAATAGTTAACATGTATAAATTTATCCTCGCATGCTTACCAGACCACTTTGTACGACTATGAGGTCGCGAACGAGGAGGCCGACCAAAAAACTGTACGACCTCATAGGTCGTGGACAGTTAGACTTGTACAAACTTATTATCATAAGTTTACGAACAAGGAAATTAACCTACACACTCTTTATAGAAAGGCATGAGATATCATTCCTATCAACTTTAGCAAGCCGTCAGCAACAAGATATAAAACATGCAAAAGTAATAGGTCAAATATAAATAGAGATATGTGGGCACACCCCGAACAGTTTCATATATGAAGTACAAAAATACATAACCATTTGTTAACAAAAATGCGACAACAGAAAGAGATAGGAAAAAATTCATTAAGTATTCTCGGGCACAGAACCATCAGTTGAAGGGAGATCACATTCTTCACCAGCCAATGTAACCACCTCATTGTCATCTACCTGCCATTCGTTCACTGCATCTATAATATTAGGATAATGAATAGCCACCCTCTTCTTCAACTACTAGTACCCATGTAGAAAATAACCAAGGAATTCATAGTTGAATTTCGCCAAAGACTTGTAAGCCTCCACATCTGTAATACCGGCACACCTAAGGACATCCCGAGCAGCTTATAACTCTACGGAGAGGGCAAAATTCTTTTTTTTGAACTTCTCTCTCTCAACAGCAAGATCCTCATCCAAACTCCGGATCTTGGCGTCATAGAGGTCAGACTTTTCCTTGAGAAGAATGTTGTCGTTCGCCACCCTACTCAGGTCTTCCGTCTTTGTAAATAGTTGCTCATCCCGCTCCTTCAGCTCAGTAGATATTTTATCGTGATCAACTTTCAGCGTCTTGTTTTACTCGAACAATTCATTATAAGCCAAGTGGTTCACTAAGGACTTCTCCCGCAAAATCGTACAAGTCATAGTTGCCTAAAAGACAAAGAGGAAAATGCAGTCAAAATACAACGACGACACTAAATTATAATAAAGAGTTAAAGGAGATTCAAACCACAAACATCTGATGTAGCACCAAAGTCCATAATGAGGGTCAACAATCTTTGATATAACCCGGGTAACTAAACAGTTCGACGACATTCTTGGCATGGTAGAAGAGAGAGTCCGGGTCAACCTTCAGATCCACATAGGTCATTTTATACTCAGGATCAAACTTGAATTTAGGAACCTTCCCATAACGAGTGGTCTAACTTGGGCCTGAAGCAAAAGTACAACCCAACCCTCTCAATAGTTCACGCGAAGGCTGCCTGTTTTCTTCTTCTTTACAGGATCTTTTGGCCCCGACTAAAGGATCTATAGGGGTTTCACCTTAACCTTGGCAGTAGTTGTAGCTTCCTAATGAATAGCAGCCTGGTCGGCCACCTTAGAAGTAGCGGCCTGTTTGGCTCCTGTCTACTTTTAGGCAGCACCAGCTCTTTTCTGGCGAGCCTCAGCTAATGCCTTCCGATTGATATGACAAGGAGTCATGCCTAAAGTTTCTTTAAAAATATGCTCTCCTACCCATGGCTAAATGACAAAACTACATATCTGCACATGGACTCAAAGGAAAGAAGGATAAAAAGCAGAGCGATAGCTTAAATTACTTGCTTCAAAATTTACTTCTACACCCACAAGTTAGTCACCTGTATCAATATGAGTTTCTTGTGCCACCCAACCCTCCAAAGGCACCTTAAATTCAAGTGAAGACCTACCACCAGGAGGAGTGTGGTACACCGCAGCAATGAATTTTTCAACAGTAAATAGATCCTCAAACTTTAGGGGCTTCTTTTCACAATATGATAGCACCTGGTCAACCAAAGACTTGGATAGTCTGGGGTCTCATTTCACTGAAAAAGCAAGGCAGAATAGTTATATCAAAAGGTCTAGACGACCAAAAAAATAAAGAAATAGTAAATAACAAGAAGGGTTTTACCTATGTCGTTGGGACCATTCCATTCCCTTAGAACCCTACACGGCCTATCACATTCATGGGACTTAAATTTCCAGTCCCTTTTTATGAATACATATTGGTCCTTCCAACTATGATTGCTGGATTGGACCATAGTAACCATCATATACTAGGCTATCGAGCAGAAAAATAGTAATACCCGGGGGCTTTGGCATTATCCTTCAAACTGTGAACGCATCTAAAAATATCTATAGCCAAATCCAAACCCATCCTTAACTTCCAAAACATCATCTCCACTAATATGGTTCTATAAGCATTGAGGGGGGGGGGGGGGAAATTCGGTCAAGGTTACACCATAACCCCTCAATATGGAACGAATGGTGGGGTGATGGGGAAGTCTCAATCCCACTTGAAAAACCCATAGGGGAAGGGAAACTTCATCAGCGTCTCTAACAGAGTAACACCTCTCTGACACACTAGGCATTCTAGTTCGAATGGATATGGGAATGGAAAACTTCTCTCTCGTAGCGTCGAGATCTTTAACGGTAACGGTACACTGATACCAACGGGTATCAGTCTCAGTAGGGTTATAAGTGCTGGAAGAGCCAGCAGGGTCCTCCTCCTCCCCATCTACAACCGCAATTGGAGACCCCTCAACAGGGGAAGCAGAGGAGTGAGGCCCAACACTTTCTAACCTATTATTCTCAGTCCTATTTGTGGATACTTCCTCCACAAAATAGAATCGAGGTTTATAGGGTCTATGGAAATGATATTTATACGCTCACCCCTAATAAAAGAAGACGTAATGGGAACGATAGGAGGAGAATCTAGAATAGGGGAAGAAATGTAGGGAACCCCGGGGTCAGCAGAGGACCCACAACTAGAAGAAGCCCTAGGGGTATAAAGGGGGTGACCCGGTTCTTCCTTCAATTCAATTACTTACAAAGTATTAGGGAACCTCCTCTCAGTGATCCCAAAACGCTCTGACTTAAGACTAAGAATGAAGTCGTAAACCCTTTGAACGTGTGGAGGAAAACTCATAAGAATTCTAATTTCCCTCTAGTAAACCAAGGCCAACCAATTCAATGTTCGTCTAATGCCACTATCTTCAGAATATAACAAGAAATTAGTTAACAAATTACAAGAACGAAGAAACCCTAACTAAGAAAGGAAGGCGTACCTGATGAACTAAAATAATGGCAGATTAAGCTAATAAATATCGAGAAAGGACCACATAAGTGTTTTGGGCAGCAACAAGATCGAACTCTCAAGAACGCTTGAAGTAGTGCTTAAACGATTCTCTCTCTTCAGCTCTATGCAAATACCCAAAGTAACATAAATGATATATATGGCGTGTATTTATACTTTTTGATGAAAGGATTGAAAAGACGCAGCAGACAAAGCGTTAGCAAATTTTCAAAAATGAAGCGACAATGCAAAGTATCAGCGCGCATGTCCAATCGTCATCATTATCATGAAAACGTTTTAGTCACTTGACATGTGTCACTACGAATTTCTAAAACCCTGAAGGCTTTCTGATTGGCCTAGGCCGACCAAAACGATCCGACCACAAGCACCTTAAATATGAACCATATGTAATACCTCATCCACTCACCCTGCATCAAGTTGTAGAGTTCGTGCAAGAGGTCTTGGGGGCTTTCTGTTATGCCTAAATAATATTTAAGGTGAATAAACTTTCGGTGGTAAAAGAATTAATAAATGTGCTCGGCTCTACTCCAAAGTGAGGTCGTCTCAGTACCCATCTGCTCGGACAACCTGTTTGAATAAGATTGGACACATCTATGTTCCTATGAGTGTTTACACACAAGACGTCCCCTATTAATCACGTGGGATTATGATAATGTATCTGTTGTAAGTCATTTATTCGTGTACTTATCAATAAGGCCAGTTCGTGATCCAAGGTGCCTTAATTTATTAGGATAAACATGTATCTTCAGGTGTAACTGCCCTACTTATAAGGGCAATCCACATGTCCTCTTGTGAATATCCGCAAATCACCTATAAATAGGGCATTCGCCCAAGAAAGAAAGGGACTTTCGCTGATATCTTCTCAAGATGCGAGTTGTATCAGGAACCCTAATTGTAACTTTGGTAATGAGTGCAATATAAACCCAGCAACACCATGGATGTAGGCTTTCTTTAAAGGGACGAACCACGTAAAAATCTATTGTGTCTTCTTTATCTCTCATCCCCATTCTCTGATATCAATATTTCTCTATTGAATGTTTTATTTAATGGTATTATATGTTGTCTCCATTTTTGGACATCAACAGGGGTTGTTTGGGTTCGGGTGGGGTTGGGCCCTATTTGGGTTCGTATGTGGGAGTTGGGGAGGTCTATTTTGGGTTCAAATGGGAAGGAGATTTTTTTTATGTGTGTGTGTGTGTGTGTTGGAGGGGGGGGGGGCTATTTTGGGTTAACAGTGATTGGGGTGGGGGTGGTTGATTATTGATATTATGTTGATGATTATACAAGTTGGATTACACGTAAAAACAAAGGAAACTCAGCAAGAAATTTCTAAAAATAATATTTTGAATATGTGAAAGAGATTTTATATAGTGGTTGTTGATTATTGATGCTATGTTGATGAATAAACATGCTAGATTACATGTAAAAACAAATAAAACTCTAACGAAAATTTCTAGAAATAATAAAGTATTTGAAAATGACCAACTCAAAGATGATTTGCCAATAATGACAAGTAACTTGAAATATAATTAACATTATTATTTATTTTTTTTGGTTAGTGGCAGATAGGGATGTCATTAACCGAACATATCTTTATTCCCACGCTAGAGTTAAGAAAACGTCAATTCCCCAAATAAAGCCAAAAGTTAGTATATACATTCTTAATTTACTATATATATATATATATATATATATATATATATATATATGTATGTATGTATGTATGTATGGTTTCTATTTTAATTTTGTTAACATTTTTCTATTTTTGAACAATTTAGATAAGTAAAAAAAGGAGCCCAGCAACAAATTAAGTGTTTGGAGATGGACATGTAAGAAAAGGATATCACATACGATGTCAATGATGGAGCGACTAGTATAGAGGTATAAACATGTCAATAATTGTATACAATAGCTTGCTAATTTCAAACATTCTTTCTTTTATTACCTTTTATTTAAATTCTAAATCCTATTACTATATCTCACACATTTTGTGACTTCACCGTATATAACTCATGTTACATTCTGAATTTTATTTTAGTGGATGTTTGCAAATTTCAATTATAAAAAGTGGTTGATTGTGCTATATGTTTGTGGTGTATGTTTTTTTTTCTCAATTTATAGGCAATTATTAAAAGAAAATTGGATCAACTACCACTGGATCAACAAAATAGGATAAAAGTGTAGTAAATTCATATAGTGCATACCAATTTGAAAAATGAGATACAAGAAAGGATGATGAGGGCCAAGAGAGAAACTATAACATAATCTATGATTGAAATCTCTTGTATGATACGAGAGGCAAGCATCCCACTACGATCACCACCACCACCAGTTGATATTTTTAATACCCACGCTTGACTACGAATGTCCAACATTTTGCTACAAACGGTCTATTTTTTGTCATGGATTGTGATTAAGTCTTGGATGTAACTAACATAGAATTGGAAATGACGGTTCAAAGTATGTGGTGGTATTTATTTTTGTGAAATGTGATTAGGTAGTATTTGGTTTTGTTATTATTTTAAAAGTTAGGTTTTGGTATAATATGACTTCAAGTTTTGTTTTTAATTTATTGTTATTATATTAAAGATTGCTTTGATTTTTGAATAACTACAATTTTTATTATTGAAATTAGGCTGACTATAGTATAATGTATAAAAAATGTGTTTATATTCTGGGATAACTACAATTGTCTTTTTAAAAATACATTTGACGCTGCGTATTATGCGCCAAAATCTATTTGGGACAGCTACTTTTGTCCCTTATACTGAGTTTAAAAGAACAACAAACAAATTTCCTTAAAAACACATAATACTATTTGGTTAAAAAGAAATGACACTAAAAGGACGACCTGAGTTGTCCTAAAAACTCTAAAAGGACAGCTGATTATTGTCCTTAATACTTTTTATAACGCCAACCTATTAGGACAACTCTTCATGTCCTTATGTATAAGAATAATTTTTCTAGGATTGTTCATAGCATAGCTTTAGGCTATTTTAGCGTATCCCGTTAGAAATCGTCACACACCAATAAGACGAATCGAAATCAAACATCTCCAATTTTGAAGACTTCTCGACATCCCTATGAGGTATACAACAATTTATAGTTTGAATTAACTTATGGAATTATATTTTGGGATGTTTACATTTTATCAAAAACGTACAGGAACTTTTTTATTTTCGAAAAAGAAAAATGTTTTCTGAGTTTACTGTAAGCGGAACATTAAAATTTTGTTTTAGTCGTTCAAACGACATTAGCATATCGTTGGATACCTCGTTTAAAGCCCATAATCTCATATAGCTCAAACGAGAGCGTACTGTTCTGTTTTTCAAAGTCATTTGAAAAGGTCGTTCGAAGGAACTTCCAACGAGATTTCAATCTCTTTCAAATGACCTTAGGATCTCGTTCGAACAACGCGTCTCCTTAAGTTTTGTATAAATATCTGTTTCGTGTTCAGAACGTTTAAGACTTTTGCCAAATTCAAAACTGCTTAACTTTTGTAAAAGTTCTTCATGTTTTAGTGTTCCTAAACACTGTTTAATTCACAATAAAACATCCTTGAATATTGCTTTTATGAATTGTTTAAACCCAAAAAAGTTTGTATATTTGCATACACCTTTTGTGGAGAGGATCTCTATTGGTGACTTGTGATACATGTGGGAACTCATTGCTAAAGACGAAGGTTGAGGTTGACAGGGGACTGCGGTCATGTGATTATTGTGAGGATCATAGTTGTTCATTAAAGATTTACGAAGATTAGAGCATTATGCTCGTGGCGGTTATCAAGTAGTTTGTAAGTCGACTATCTTGAAAAAATTTAAGTGAATAAAGTTTTTTTTTTGGATTTTTTTCTTAAAACTTGACCTTGTCGTATTTGCTTGTTTGATTTATCTGTTTTATCACATAGTTGTACGTTTAGGATAACAAGATAAAATATGTTTAAAATTATCTTCCGCATTTACAAATTCGTGTTGTAATCTTTGTTGGTTTCCACCCTTGAACTATTTTGCACTTATAAATTGGTATCAGAGTTTTTAACTCGTTTTTACCTTTATAAATTGGTATCAAAGTGGGTTGCACTAACTTATTATGTTGATCATGTTTAGTGTTGTTTTTGGGTGGTTATTTATTTCATCTCTTTTGTGTTTGTTTTGTTTTTATCTTTCGATGGATTCTCGTTTGAATTTGAAGTTTACTGAAAGAATTGAAATTCTTGAAAATCGTTTTAAAAATATTTTGTAACTTTTGCAAACTGTTCAAAATCAAAGAGATATAGTTCGTGATAAGTTTACTGCCTTGCGCCATGATTTTATAATTTTAAAAGTGTACAAAAAGGAGAGTTATGATAAAGTCCTCGTGTAAAAAAAAGAATTAGAAGACTTGAACAATTCTAGGGTTTGTGTTTGTGCCAATGAGGATAAAAATATTTTAATTAGTGATTTTAAGGTACATGATAAGACTCTTAGGGGTAAGTTTACTTTCGTTGAGGGGGAGAGAGATAACCTTTTAGTAATGATTGAAAGTATAAAAAAAGAGCCCCTAAAATTGGAAGAGTTAAATTCTTTGCTCGAGTCTAAAATTTTAAAGTTAAAAGATGATTTAAAAGACTCGAGTAATGTTGATAGTAATGGGAATTGATCGTGCTGTTCTAATGCTTCGAGTGTTAAAGCCAAAACTGTTGTTTGTTTTAGAGGGTCAACCAAAACCAAGAATGTTAGAAAAGGTCAATCAATAGGTAACATTCCTCCCGTTTACACATTTTCGTATTGTGGTAGGAAAGATCACCTTAGGCATTTTCAGTTTGATCTTGAAAAAGGTCCTGGGAAGTTTAAGGATAGTGTCCTTTCGGTTTCCATAACCCCTCGAGTTAGGTACACACCTGTTTGGGTTAGGAAATCAATTTTGGAGACGCTAAATGTTAGATTGGTTGATTCTCACATGCTTGCACATGCCATATTTTATGGCTGATTGCTTGCATGATTTTGTTTGTCATACGCTAGTTTTGCCTCATGATATATATATATATATATATATATTTTTTTTTTTTTTTTTTGCCTCATGATATTTATTTGCTAGTGTTATGACATTTGTATCTTTTGTATTTTTCTTTTTCTTTTATTGAGTCATATTTGAAAAATACAAAAAGATTTTATTTTGATAAATTTTTTGAAAAGTACAAAAAGATTTCGATTTTTGTGTATTCTTGTTTTACATATTTTGTATGGCATATTGGTGTGTTTTAATCCTACTCACTGCAATTTTCATGTGGTTAGGACATTTGGTTATGACTTTAGATACTTAGAATGATCTTAACCATGTTTAAGGAGTTGTTTCGAAACTGATTTGCTTTATGGATTTGACTTTGTATATGCCTCCACGCACACATGCACGAGCTTGATGAATTTTGACTTCATGGTGTATATTTGAGCTTGGTGAGATGTTCTCCTGTCAATTTTATCATCTACATGTTTATTTGACTATGGAGGAGTTGTGCATGTAATAACCGTTTCCCGTAAGGATTTGTTCATTATTCAAAAAAATATGAGTGAACACTGAAAAGGGTTGCAAGAGGCATGTGAACTCGTTGTGAAAGTCACCGTTTGAAAAGAGCCCCTAAAAAAATTAAGGCAGTAAAAGGAAAAATATGCTAAAAAGGGGCCAAATAGTTTAGTTTCTTGATCATTCAAAAAAAATCACTTCAAAATATATATATATATATATATATATATATATATATATATATATATATATATATATATATATATATATATATATATATATATAATATAAGATAATGTTTATCTTTTGAGGGAGTTTAGTTGAAGATCGACGGGTTTGCACAATGATAATTAGTTATGCTTATTTTGTCATGACAATATTGATTTGTATAATCATCAATATTCTAGGCTTATGTGCATTGTACTTATTTTGTTCACTAAGTTTAACTTTATTTGTCACTTGAGGGTAAAGCTTAGTTTGATAAAGTTTTGCAGTCAATTAGAACTTCTTAAACATATTTGAGTGTTTGAGTTATAATTATTTTGTTACTAGTTTACACCCATTCATTCCATCCAACATCTTTGGACGCATCGATACTATACTAGTGTGTAAAGCTTATGTGTTTTATGTCGTGTTTTGTAGTCGATTATAACATATATAATATATATTGTGTTGTATTATGAGGTTTGCATTTTTTTTAGAAAAAGTAAAAAAATTCAAAAATAGTTGGTGTTTGTTTGCCTTTGAGATGATCATTACACATGCTTAATTTATATCTTATAATGATGATATCTTGTCTTCTACGTGATGCTTCATATTTCATGTTTATTCTTCTACTTCTTTGTCTATTTGTCTATTTCGATAAGAAAACAAAGGGGGGGAGCAAATTAAAATTAGTTTGAATTATGGGGAGAATTTATTTATATGAAGAGTTTTATTTTGTTTCAAACTAGATGTGTCACGAGGGTATATGTTTTTTGTCTCATGTGTGTAGGTACTTAAAGACAAATTTAAGACACACAGATGTAGACAAAGTTTGCAAAAGGTAAAAAGAAGAAAGTCGAAGACAAAAAGACTTATGCCATTCCGTTTTAGGGTTAGGAAGGGTGTTAGTATTCTTGTCATGGGAGATTTTGATTTTAATTTGGTTTTCGATCATATTTGTTTGTTTGTACCGGAATAGCCAAAGGGAGAGATTTGTACGAACATTTTTTCTAGGATCGTTCATATCATAGCTTTAGGCTAGTTTGGCGTATCATGTTACAAATCCTCACGCAACGTCAAGACGAACCTAACTCAAGAATTTCCAAGTTTGAAGACTTCTCAACATCCCGATGAGGTATATTACAATTTAGAGTTTGAATTAATTTATGGAATTATATTTTGGGATGCTTACTTTTTATCAAAAACGAACATGACTTTTTTTATTTTCGAAAAAGAAAAATATTTTTCGAGTTTATTTTAGGCAAATCATTATAATTTTGTTTCAGTCGTTCAAACTACATTGCATTGTCGTTCAAACGACATTAACATGTTGTTGGATGCCACGTTTAAAGTCCAGGATCTCTGAGAATGCGTGGTGTGATACCGATTTAATCAAATTCGCAAATTTTTAATTTAAACTTATTTAATTGGAGTCGATTTTTAAACCAAATTAATTCAGCCCTAAAATATGCATCTAGGTGTAGTGGATCGTGCCAAGACGAACAAATATGAATTTTCGACTCACAGATTTCAGGAAAAATCCCCAAAGGGAAAAACCTTTTTTCATTAATAATACTCACAATGATTACAAACGAAATCTGTAAAGAATTCACCGTAGCAAACTCTCATAGGCCGTAACCTAAATCAGTAATGGAATTCCGTAGCAACTCCACAAGAACCGCAGTTCAGTCAGCCCAGGAACACCCACGAGTACTCCATTTGACACGCAGTCACATCAGCCTAACACCTCCCTCGAATAACACCTAGATCAGCAGTAGAGATCTTCTCTACAAGAGAAACTTAAACAAACCGTATCTTGGGTTCCAAAATAATTCACTAAAAACTATATGGATTAGTGAATTGAAAACAAAAGGATTTGAACCCTAAATGAAAAAGACAAAAGATTCTGCCGATTTGTAGTGTTTCCAGAAACTAAAACGTCAGGTCTTCTTAACGAAAACGGAGTGGTTTAACATGTTTTATATAAAAAAAAGCTTAAGTCGGCACGTCGCTCGAATGATATTGATCTGTTGCTCGAACGATGCCACATGTCTCTCGAACGAGCTTCGTGCAATATCATCCTGTCGTTTGAACGAGACAGAAAAATAAAAATTTTATTCGCCTAAAATACTCCGCCTCAACACTTCGAAAAAAATCTTTGACAAAAAAACTCCGCTTCTACACTTAAAAAAATATTTTCAAAAAAATTATCCCAACACTCTACGTGAATCGTTAAGGTATAAAAGCATAACCTTACCAACATTAATCTCGCGGAGGCTTGAATGTTGAAGAACTTTGATATTCGGATCCGTCTTGATGCGTGATTGAACTTGAATAAGTTTTCGAAGGTTATAGCGGTATACGACATACTCAAATGTAAACAGGACTTATAGAATATGTCCTTACAAATATCTCCCTATGTCTATGCTGGTATAAAATAAAAACATCTGAATTATCAAATCAAAATGCCTATACAAATCTAATACAAAACTGAAAAGGTACTGAACAGGTAAGTATCAAACTTTTCTTAAAAAATCTTCAACATAAAATCTCCAAATCTTTAAGCTTTTCTCATCAAGATGTGCAACATATGATCATCAATATTTGTACCCACACACATGAGACAAAGTCAATACCTTCGTGACACATAGAGTTTGAAATGATATAAGAATAAATCAATAATCAAATCTCCCCCATAACGCAAACTCCCCCATAAAATCATAATTCGTTCTCCCGCTTATTATTTGTCCGAAATAGACAAGGAAACGAATAGGCAAAATAAACATGGAGTGTCACGACAAATATGCATAGAAAACATGGATCCAACAAGTTCATGCAAAAAGAGTAACCCAAAAGCTTCCACAAACTATTTTTTATTTTTCAATTTTTCAAACAAAATATGCAAAAATAATTTTACAAAAATCACACACCATGAATTTTCACTAAGATAACCAAAGCATGGAAACGGAATGAATGAGTGTGAACATATTCGATAGGAAAATCAATGTAATCACGCATACCATATGTGCATGATGAATATGTGTACTCCTAACGAATGAATGTCAAAAACATCTGTAGAAGGGTGTCTTCCCCAAAATACTTTTCTAGGTCCCTACAGAAACTCAAGTTGAGAAGGCACCTCACCTAGATGGAGAGAAAAGCCCATATTGATAGGCACCCCCCAGGGTCCCTACAAAAACTCAAGTCGAGAAGGAACCTCACCTAGGTGGCGGCAGAAGCCCATGTTGAGAGGGATCCCCCCCCCCCCCCACAGGATCCCTGCAGAAACTCAAGTTGAAAAGGAACCTCACCTATGTGGCGTCAGAAGCCCATGTTGAGGGGTCCCTGCAGAAGTTGATATTGAGAAAGAACCCCCCATGGTCCCTGCAGAAACTCAAGTCGAGAAGGCACCTCACCTGGGTGGCGGCAGAAGCCCATGTTGAGAGGGACCCCCCCCCCCCCCAAGGTCCCTGCAAAAACACAAGTTGAAAAGGAACTTCACCTAGGTGGCGGCAGAAGCCCATTATGAGAGGGACTCCCCCCCCCCCCCCAAGGTCCCTGCAGAAGTTGACATTGAAAAGGAATACCCGAGGTTCCCTGCAGAAACTCAAGTCGAGAAGGAACCTCACCTAGGTGGTGACAGAAGCCCATGTTGAGAGGGACCCCCCCTCGATAGGGTCCCTGCAGAAACTCAAGTTGAAAAGGTACCTCACCTAGGTGGCGGCATAAGCCTATGTTGATAGGGACTCCCCCAGGGTCCTTGCAGAAGTTGACATTGAGAAGGAACCCCCCAGGGTCCCTGAAGAAACTCAAGTCGAGAAGGAGCCTCACCTAGGTGGCGGCAGAAGCCCGTGTTGAGAGGGACCCCCCCCCCCCCCCCCCCCCAGAGTCCCTACGAAAGTTGACATTGAGAAGAAACCCCCCAGGGTCCTGGAAGAAACTCATATAGAGAAGGAACCCCACCCAGGGTCCCGACAGAAAGTCATATTGAGAAGAAACCCCACCCAGGGTCCCGAAAAAAATCCATATTGGTGAAAGAACCCCCAGGATCCCTCAACGGCAGAAAATTCATATTGGTGAAGGAACCCTCAAGGTCCCTTAACTTCCAGAAAATGTCGAGGCGAGGAGCGGTCAAGGTCCTCCCCCTCAGCTTCCCGAAAATGTCGGGGAGAAGAGCAGTCAAAGTCCTCCCTCTCAGCTTTCAGAAAATGGTGGGGAAAGGTATAGTCAAGATCCTTCCCCTCAGCCTCCAGAAAATATTGGGGCGAGGAGCAGTCAAGGTCCTCCCCCTCAAATTCCAGAAAATATTGGGGCGAGGAACAGTCAAGGTCCTCCCCCTCAACTTCTAGAAAAATAGGCCAGGAGTGGCTACCATGAGAAACTACTCATCATAAAAAGTCATTCTTCAAAAGAATAACAGTATTAACACTTTGCTTTCTTGTGCAGGTAGCCTAGTTGAGCAGGCAGGGCTCAAATAAACCAGTTGGGATCTCTTGGTATTTTGACTTGGCGACTCAAGAACAATGTTTGTTGGGAAATATCAACCACTTAACACTTCAGTATTGAGAGAATACTAGTAGAAAGACCCTAGGGTTTCCCAGTCCTCACACACCTCATATTCAGACACAACCAGGGTGAGCAGCCAAAGGGTTACTCACAAGAAAAGAATTATTTATAAAATTATTTTAAAAGAGAGGGTCCTCTAGGCCCCTTTCAAGAAAAATGATTTTATAAGGGGGTCCTTAAGCTCCCCTCAAGCCAACAAAGATTTTAGAGGAGGTGGTCCTTGAGACCCCCCTCAAGTTTACAAAGTTTGTACCAAAAGTTACCGTTCCAAAAGATATTTACCAAATCAGATATTTTGTCTCCATTAGGAGACATATTTGCTTTTTGACTTTGGTTTGCACCAGGTGGCACCTGTCTGAGGGGATAAGTTACTGCACACAGGTTGGTACAATGCAGACCTTGTTCCTCACCAACCCTCTAAGTTTTTGGCGCCAAAAGTGCCAACTCAGCCCTAGTGCCTGAGTATAAATAGGACCCCTGGGCAAGGTCAAGGATAGATAGAAAAACTCAAGAGCACTGTTACTCTGTCAAAATCACACCAGAACCTCTCTAGTATTCTCTCCCTGCTCTCTCTAAGTGCTGAGTGCCTTGTTCTTTCAGCCCCACTGACAACCATCACTCTCAGAAGTTCCTCTTGAGAAAAGTTACTACTATTGTTGTGAAGTTCATCTTCTTGCAGGGAGGGAGTTCCAGCTTGAGCTCCATTTTTACCAAAAGGATAAGGTTTCATCAGAAGCAGCTCCGAAAGCTCTTGAGAACCTTGCAATCAGCGTCCATTGGAGTGGGTCATACCTCGCCCTTTCCAGTTATTCATAGACTCCAGTCTCACTACCCTCCTAGGTGTCAAAATTTTGAATTTAGATGACATCGTCGTAATCAAATCGACGAATCAAAGTCAGACATGATTTTCACACCAATAACGTCTAAAATTATGTAATGCTTTTTCATGACTTTGTTAGTACGTGAAAACCCGTTTTATATTCCATCCAAACTCCCTCATAAATAATAATATTTTTTATTTTTCTTTTGAGGTGATGAAACAAAAACAAAAAATAAATTGGCCCACTTTTGGCATATTTTTCTTTTTATTGCCTTTAAATTTTTTGGGGCTCTTTTCAACCTCTTTGGACCTTGGTAAATATTTATTGTGCCACACTTTTTCTAGGTCCAATTTAAATGGTGGCTTAATTGCAAATGATAAATGAGTACCTTTCGTAGTTCTTCCCGTTTAAAAAAAATCACACAAGCTCACAACAATGGTTTTTACCTCTACTACTTTTATTGTCAAGTTTTATCGCATTTGGTTCGTTTTAAAGACAGAATTGAGATGAAAACACATCGACCAACATGAGATAGACAAGAATAATAGTTAAACAAATCCGTACAAGTGTGCATTAAAGGAACTTGTGAGTCAAACATGTAGGTAGTAACAACTAATCACATCTCAATGACTCCAAACATTGTAAAGCACATAAATAAAATTATTAGGCATATCAAAATATTATCAAATAGTCACATGAAAATGGAATGAATTTGTGACTCGGTCATCCTAAATGTCCATTCATAAATGGTGCAAAAATCTTTTTGTCTTTTTCCAAAAAATTTATCAGAATAAATTCTTTTTGTATTTTTCAAACTTTTTTAGAAACAAAAATCTAATACAATAAGTACACAAGTCACAAGACTAGCAAACATATAACATGAAAAACAACTATTGTGTGATAAACAAATCATGCAAGCAACTATCCATAAGAAATATCATGTGACGCATCATATGCAAGCATGTGAGAATCAACTAATGAAGCATTTAGCATCTCCAAAATAGATTTTCAAACCCAAACAAGTGTGTACCTAACTCGAGTGGTTATGGGAATCGATGGGACACTAGACTGCAACTTCCTAGGACCATTTGGCAGATCGAAACAAAAATACCCAAGGTGACCTTTCCTACCGTAATGTGAACATGTGTAAACGGGTGGAACGATACCCATGGGTTGACCTTTTCTAACGTCCTTGAGATAGGTTGATCCTCTAAAATAAATAATGGTCTTGGCTTTAACACTCGAAACATGAGAACATGACGAGCCATTACTATTGCTACCAACACTACACGAGTCTGTCAAATTATTTTTCATCTCCAAAATTTTTTACTCAAGCAAAGAATTAGACTCTTCCAATTTTAGGGACTCCTTCTCTAAATTTTCAATTATTCCTAGAAGGTTATCACGTTCTCCCTTAAAATACGCACACGCATCCCTAAGAGTCTCCTCATGTGTCACAAACTCATCGATTAAAATATTTTAATCCTCGTCGGCACAAACACGAATCATAAAATTTTTAAAGTCCTCCAATTTTTTTCTAATCATAGGACTCTATTATCACTCTCCTTTTTGGACAATTTTAAAGAATTAAAGTCATGGTCCAAAGAAACAAATTTCTCACGATAGAAATCTATTTGATTTTGAACCATTTGCAAAAGATCCATAGCGGATTTAAAATAATAATTTTCTTTCTCTAAAAAATCAATTCTTTTCGTAAACGTCAAATTCAAATTATTTAAATTATCACATTTATGAATCGTGTCATCAAAGGGGGGCATCTGATTACATAAGTGCTCCGTCGAAAAAATTACGATTTTTCACAAAACAGATTTTTCAAAAAAATCAATATCACATATTTTTGTGAAAAATAACGATCACTCGAGAACTTCGAGAAACCTACTCTGATACCAATTTGTAAAAGTATGTGTGATACTTGATTAAAACGAATTCGCAAATTTTCAATTTAGACTCATGCAATTGGAGTCGATTTTTAAACCAAATTAATTCAGCCCTAAACGCATGCTTCTAGGTGCAGTGGATCATGCCAACATAAACAAATATGAATTGCTGACTCAAACTTCAGAAAAAATCCCCGCAGGGCAAAACCTTTTATTTCACTAATAATACTCACTATGATTACAAGTGAAATCTGCAAAGAATTTACCGCAACAAACTCTCATAGGCCGCAACCTAAATCAGGAATGGAATTCTGTCGCAACTCCACAAGAATCGCAGTTCAGTCAGCCCAGGAACACCCACGAGTGCTCCCTTTGACACGCAGTCAGCTCAGCTCAGCACCTCCCTCAAGTGGCACCTAGATCGGCAAGATCTTCTCTACAAGATAAACTCAACAAAATAGTACATTGGGTTCCAAAACAATTCACTAAAAACTATTGGAATTTGTGAATTGAAAACAAAAGGATTTGAACCCTAAATCAATAAGACAAAGGATTATGCTGATTTGCAGAAGCTAAAACGTCTTCTTAACGAAAACGGAGTGGTTTAACACACTTTATATAAAAAAAAAAAAATCGGCATGTCGCTTGAATGATGCGACGTGTCGCTCGAATGAGCTTCGCGCGACATCATCCTATCGCTCTAATGAGACAGGAAAAAATATTATTTCTCCAAAAATACTCCACCTCAGCACTTGGAAGAAATTCTTTGATGAAAAACTTTGCTTCTACACATAGAAAAATATTTTTAGAAAAATTATCCCAACACTCTAAGTGAACCGTTAAGGTGTAAAAATACAACCTTACCAAAATTAATCTTGCGGAGGCTTGTATGTTGAAGAACTTTGATATTCGGATCCGTATTGGCGCATGATTGAACTTGAATAAGTCTTCGACGGTTGTAGCAATATACGATATACTTAAATGTAAACAAGACTTATAAAATATGTCCTTACAATCTCATATAGCTCAAACGAGAGCGTACTATTTTGTTATTTTCAAAGTAGTTTAAAAGGGTCATTTGAAGGGACCTCAAACGAAATCTCAATCTCATTCAAACGACATTAGGATCTAGTTCGAACGACGCACTGCCTTAAGTTTTGTATGAATACACGTTTCGTGTTCAAAATGTTTAATGCTTTTGCTAAATTCGAAACTTCTTAACTTTTGTGAATGTTCATCATGTTTTAGTCTTCCTAAACACTGTTTAATTGACAACAAATATCCTTGGATATTATTCTTATGAATTATTTAAACCCTAAAATGTTTGTATCTTTGTATATATATTTTGTGGAGAGGATCTCCATTGCTGACTCGTGAGATCTGCGGGGATTGGCTGAGGCTGACGGGGGACTGCGGTCATGTGATTATTGCAAGGATCATAGTTGTTCATTAGATATTTGTGAAGATTAACGCATTATGCTTGTGGCGGTTATCAAGTAGTTAGTAATTCGACTATCTTGTAAATATCTAAGTGAATAAAGGTTTTTCCCTTTGGGATAGTATCCTGAAACTTGACCTTATCGTATTTTCTTGTTTGATTTATTAGTTTTATCACATAGATGTATGATTAGGATAACAAGATAAGATATGCTTAAAATTGTCTTCCGTATTTTTAAATTGGTGTTGGAATCTTTGTTGGTTTCCACCCTTGGATTATTTTGCACTTATAAATTGGTATCAGAGCTTTTAGCTTTACATTATAATTATCCTAAATATTATTGGGGACAATAAATGACCTTTGGGGATGACAAATTAGGTGTCCTTTATAATAATTTTCTAGTATTGTTACATTTGTCTATTCCCGAATAAAAAAGGGAGAGAAGTCTAACTTAAGGGGGAGATATTTAAGAAAGGGGGAGTTTTCTTTTATATGCGAATTATTTATTTCTTATTCTCTTTGCATTTGAAATGTGTGTTAAGTGTGCAAGTTATAACGATGATGTGACAAAGTTTCACAAGATCAAATCTACTCAAGAGTTTTTATCGATCCAGTGTTAATTCGTACCTTTTAATTTTGGGGTTTGTAAGAGCAAGTTTTATAATTGCTCAAATCTATTTTTATTTGGCTTATCCCGTTACACTACATTACACCTACATGACTATTTCCACGTATTCGAAGATAAGAAGTTTTAGACATTTTGAAAGATTGAAGATTGTTCGTCTCAATAACATTCAGAAGAGTTATAAGGTAGTTTGGTAAAGTCTTAATTTATCCAGGGAATTTTTATAATTAGAGTTTGCATTAATAGTTTTTCAAAATATTTAAAAATTATTTTTAAAAGTTTTTTACAAACTTCACTAACTTGTTTAAACATGATTATCAGGTCGTTCGAATGAGACTCCTTTGTTCGAACGAAATCATGACTTTTGGTCAGTTCTTGAATGTCATTAGAAGTTTGATTAGATGACGTTCAAATGAGATTGGGTTTATCATTAGAACGAGTTTTCCACGTTCGAATCAGATGCCTTTTGGTCAAGCACTGGAATGCCAATCGAAGTCTTATTAGAAACACGATCGAACGAAAAATGGTACTCTGTTCGAATGAGGTACCTGGTCGTTTGAACAAGTGCACAAATTTTTATTTTTAAACAAATCTGATATAAATCTCTAATACCTATCCTTTTGCAACTACTTTCCCTAAAAAGAGAGATGCATGATTAAAGTTTTGTTGAATTCTTTTTAACCCTTTTTTAAGCCATTTTAGAGTTCCTTTTATGATCAAATTCTACCGTTTTCGTCCAAACCCCATAGAAATTTAAATATCAATTTACCAAATCAACAAGAATACAATTTAGATGCAAGAACCCTTGTAATGTTTATCTGTACTTCTGATTTGTTGAGCAGAGGCTCTACTGCTGAAAAAGAAGGTTGATCGGTGCATACCGATGGAAGACTGATTCCTGTGGGCGGTACATGACTGTGCCGCTGCTGTAGAATGCTTGAAGAAATGCGCGTTATACTTAGTGAGCTAACTAGTTATAAGTCATCTAGTGTCTATCAATTCTTGTATAGTGTTGAAAAATAAAGATTTTTCCCGAAAGGAATTTTTCCTTACTTCTTCGCATGTTTGCTTGTTTGGTTTGGCTTATTTAATTTGGACTTCATCATTACATGTTGATGAAAAAAATAGATTGATCTAATTAATTGTTCACAGATAAATATAGGAAAAAGAGACAAAGGATTTTTAAAGTGGTTCGGCTAAAAAAGGAAAGCCTACGTCCACTGTTGTGTATTGCCCTGGGCTTGTTCAATTACCTCTTGTCTCATTTTTTAATCCCTTGGATGTAGGGTTTACAATGTATTTATAACCCCTTGAGGGTGTATAAGAGTTAGAATATTAAAGGATGGAATGCCTTTATAACATAGACATTTACATCTGTACAATGTTAATAATGTATACAACTATTGGCAATTTACTATCATTGTTGGTCGGTATTCCTGGTGTTGGTCGGTCTTCTCGGTGTTGGTCGGGATTCTTTCACCTGCTGGTAGCCATTTCTTTAGTTGGTTGGTGACTCTCCCTTGCTGACTTGGATTAATGTCCAGATGGATAACACGTGTTCATACATGAATGGTTCACATAGCAGGATAATTTTTTGTATCAACAGAAGCCCCCAATGTTTCATGCTTGAGGTTTTTTTACAAGAGTATGAAACATTTATCTCTTAAAGTTGCTTGTACAATAATTTTGAGGTTTGGTTAGTTACAGACTTCCCATACTTATAAATTTAATGACTTTAACTATCAGCACATAAGGTGTATGGTATTTTTGTAATTATCCACAACTTAAGCGAATCATTTTTGGGTAAATATGTATTTTCTGTCTTTAGCCGCCAACAGTTCAATCGACGTTTCCTTTTAATCATTACCTTTCCAATTTTCGAGGCAACCTATAAAGACGGGAAAAGCCACGTTCGCCTCTTACCTAAAACTTTTTGAGTTTTTTCTGTCGTTATGTCTTCAAGCTCTCTCTCTCTCTCTCTCTCTATTGTGCAATCGTTCTCCGTTCTTTAGTTCTTGCTGAATCCTTAAATTCTGTAAGAATCTTTTCTTTTCTCCTTTTCTTCTTCATCAATCATGGTTTATCCTATTACTTCTCTTGATGAATTCAGAAATGAATGGAATATCCCTTCATGGGTAGAACTAGAACATCCCAGTTTGCTCATTGATCTTTTTTCATTAGCCGAGGGTCACTGGTTTCCCTCCAGTTTTATTGCTGAATGTGGGTTTACCTTTCCCCCAAACCCATTTTGTCTTAAAATTTTCCAATATTTTGATGTCCTTCCAGTTAGGATAGCCCCCAATACCTGGAGGGTAGTTAATGGGTATATAAATTAAATCAACTCCATGGGACTCATCTAGGGATCCCAAAAATTATGTTTTGCTATAAGTGGGTAACTAGTGATACCACTTTCTATTTGAAAGTTAGGGTTGTGAACAAAGCATTAGCAGTTAATCTTACTGACTCTAATAGAGATTACTTCGAGCATGGAGTAATTGTTAAAAATTGGCAATTTTCTCCTTTGACTGAGAATGTTGAGTACCGGGGGCCTAGATGCCCACCAAGTGGAAATGGGATAGGTGGCATTTGTTTATTTATCTTGCTTTGCATATTCTGTTAAATGCTAATACTGATGTATACCTTGTTAACTTTGATTGCAGTTGATGGAAAAAGAAAGTGTCCCAAAGAAAGTAATTTG
This sequence comes from Sambucus nigra, assembly GCA_949130495.1. Taxonomy (NCBI): domain Eukaryota; kingdom Viridiplantae; phylum Streptophyta; class Magnoliopsida; order Dipsacales; family Adoxaceae; genus Sambucus; species Sambucus nigra. The sequence goes on from OX422215.1 coordinate 545,779,521, forward strand.
AACCTCAGAGAGTTGAAATTCATTTGGGGCATTCACCAAAAAGTTGGGGAGGAGCATACTAGATCAGCCTCATATTTGTTGCAATATAGGAACACTATCACCTCCTTCATTGCTCGCCCAACTATAGCTGCACCCTCTCCTTTAATCAATCTTAACCAAGACCCTATCTCCACATCTTCTTCCACTGCATCTGGCAGTGGTGAACCTGTTGCTATTTCCCCCTCTTCTTTAGATTCAGATTTACCTCTTGCTGCTGCCATGGGGAAGAGGAAGTTTCTCAATATTTTGGGTGACATAGCTGCTACTGACTCCTCTAAAGAAGCTGCTGATGGAGCCAAAAATAAAGAGGATATTGGGAACAAGCCCCCCTCTAATAAGGAGAGTGTTGGGAATAAGCCCCTATCCAATAAGGAGGATGCAAGGAAGAAGCTCCCAGCTGAGAAAGCTAATGAAAGCCACCTCAAGAGGCTAAAAAATACTCCCTTCTAGGCTGGAAGAAGGGTCTTCAGTCAACACCGACCAATAAGAGTTGGTTGATTTATGTACTTCTAGATCCCCAGTGCTCTTGGCCCTCCTATTTTAGCCAGACAAGTAATAAAGTATGGTACAATGTTAGACCATAGGGGTGTTGTAGCTGCACTGCCTCCATTAAAGAGTTCTGAAAGGGCTGCTCAAAGCCTAGCTCTGGTAATTTCATTTGTCTTCTTCATTTTCTTAGTTTGATATTCCTGATATTAGCTCGTCTTATTTTTTTATAATTTCTTGTTGATTTTAACAACACATTAGAGAAGGAAGATGCCTTGCGTTCTTCTTTTCATGAGGTTGAAGAAGCTTTTGATGAGCTTAAGAAATCAATACTTGTCTTAAAACTTGCAGTAGAAGATGCAGTGGCTACTCGAGGCCTGGTTGCTGGTCTGCAAAAAAACTTGGATGCTGAAAAAGCTTTGGTCATTATAGAGAGGGATAAGATTACCAAGCTGTAGAAGTATTTGGATGTCGAGAAGGCCCTGGTTGTTGCGGAGAGGGCTAAAAGAGCTAATGCAAGGGAGGTTGACTTCAACAAAGGCTGCGATAAAGCCATTGGGGCTACTTCTTTGAAACTGAATTTGCGAAGAATAAATGCTTCAAGGATGGTTGATCGGCAGCTTTGGTGGAGGTCGGCACCCCTCAAGATTCTGAACTCTTTCGCAGACATGACCCTGGAGCTCCTCCTAACATGGATGAGGAGATTGAAGATGATAGGGGTTCAAGTTAATCCCTTATAGTGTTGGATTATACCGACCAACACCAAGTTATTGACTCTTCTGCTCCTCTAACTGACAGCCATCCATCTTTGCTTGCTCATGCCTCTACTTTTACTGAACCTACTCCAGACATGAAGAAGGTGTAGATCTATCTGAGCAGCCTTTGTATTTCTTTTCTTCTTCACTTGTAATTTTCTTTTCTTTTTATTGATATATTTGTACTTGATAATTTATCAATGAAAAGAATTCTTCTTCCTCTTTTGCTTGTCTTTTCTCTATACTTTACACATTGTTATTAATTGGATATTCTTCTTGCTCTAAATAGTTCATGGATAAATTGGAACACTTCTCCTCTACTGACTTCGATCTACTCAAAAGATGCAATAAACTTTTTAAAGTAGGTAATTTATCTCTGAACGAGGAAGAACTACTGAAGTTGCTTAGGGAAGGTGTGTCTGAGCAAGCCAAGGAAGCCTACCTTCATTTAAAAAGCCTTCTTAATCGAGCAGTGGACAATAATGTTGCCTACTATGAAATAAGTGAAGAGCTACAGGAGGACCATAAAAAGGTTAAGACTCTTTTGCATACTGACTATGAGAAGAAGTACAAGGCCTTGAGTGAAGGTTGGGGATTTGAACAGAAGTTGGAAAAATTTGCTTCTCACTTTCGAAGACAGGAATTTTTGCTCAAGCATGAAGTAGAGGAAGCTAGAGACAATACCAAACTATTGGAGGAGGAGAACAATAATTTAAGAGATGATCTAAATGCCTTGAAGTCTTCTTCTACTGCTGTTGCTACTACCGATGAATGTCATTTTTTCTTGGAGGCCGAAAATGCTAAGTTAAGGGAATAATTGGAAGCACTGAAAAAGACCAAGTTTGCATTTTCTTTCCGAGCAAGAATTAAACCTGACCGAGGTACTACATATGAGGTTAGGACTCAATAAACCCTTTCTAACTAAGCTTCCCAGCTGAAGGCCAAAAACCAAGCCGTTATTGAGATGTCCCAGAAGTTTCAAACTCAGTTCGAGCAACTTGCCACTTAGTCTTCTCAACTGTAAGCGAAGGACAAAGTGCTAAAGAAATTGCATTATCAAGTTGGTAGGTTAACCTTCTAAATTCATAAGCAACCTAGAGAGATCTGGATGAATGGTTATAATGAAGCTTCGGGGCATTTTTATGAGTGATTTAAACAAACCCAAAATGAAGGTTATAAATGGGGTTGGACTAGTTATCTGACAGTACCGAAGGTAGAACAAAATAGTCCTTTCTAGAAATGGTATGATCCTGGGTTGCTAGACCTTGAAGACCCCCCTTCAGACTGAATATTAGAAGGATTCCTATCAACACAATTCCCCAGTGCCTGATTTCTAAATATCTGGGAGACTATGGACTGCACGACGAGCTGGAAATTATCTGACCTCCTCATCTGCTAGATCAACCAAGCAGCAACAATAGGAGAATGCTTCAAGTCTTCAATTTCATTAATTCTCCTTACACTTTAGATGATCCTCCAGCTGGCATGGATCCAGTTTCCAAAGCTGAGGGGAAATTCCCTTTAGAATAACATCTTGTATTTCTTTTATAAACACAGTTATGTAATAAAAAATAAAATATAATTTATTTGGTCAACTTGTCTTGTTAATTATTGGATGTGACTATTTTGTTGATGTGAATGATTTCTTCTTTTTTCATTAGTTCTATTGAAAAACTTAGATGAAAATCTAAATTTAATATCAATTACCAATGAATACATAGGTTCTACTAGCATTCTTAGATTAAAATCTAAATTTGGATCTAGTTACCCATGTGTCTCCAAAGGTTTTACTAACACACCCAAGTGTTTAGGATTTCTGTATTAGTTACCAGTGGTGTGACCATGCGTATGTGGAATATATGCCTACATTCCTCTTGAGGAATCTTCGCAACGTTCTTCCTGCACTTTACTCAGTAGGATAAATAAATTGTTTCATCCTTATACTTGTTGACCATCTTGAGGTCGTAACATCCTGTTTGGTATGCTGTCGATCAAGTTTTGCGTGTGCCGAGCAACTTATTGCTTGTGCCGACCAACCTTAGGCCTGTTTTTTGGAGGAGACTCTTGTGTCGTGCAACATTTTGAAGTTTTTCTGGCAGCATTCAAACTTTATTCACTTTCAAGTTTTTTGGGAGAGTGTATTGGTAGTGCATAACACTAGTACTCCCCAAAATTTTGAAAAACATAAATTGGAGGAAATATCATTTTATTGATATTAAAAATTGTTATTGAACTGAGTACACTTGATTACATCAATGGTAATATTTTTTAAGATGCTCAGCATGCCACGGATTCTTGAATTCTTCCCCAAGCCTCAATCCGGTAAGTTCCAGGTCGGATGATTGCTGAAATACGATAGGCCCCATGCCAACGAGATTCAAGTTTATTATTTTTCTAGAGAACCTTTTTCGTCATATAATCTCCTCCTTTAAGTTGGTCGAATTCATCCGTTTATTGTAAAACTGAGTTGTTCGCTGCTGGTAAGCTGCATTTCTCAGCGCAGCATCTTCAAGCACTTCTTCTAGCATATCCAAATCCAATGTTCGTATTAGATCACTTACAGGAGAGTTAAAATTTAAAACTCTATGGGATGGAAGACCCAACTCATTGGGTATGACTGCTTCAGTCCCAAATGCTAACACATATGGGGATTCTTTAGTTGTAGTCCTCGAGGTTGCTCGGTACGCCCATAAAACAAAGTGCAACTCGTTAATCCAGTTCCCTTTGCATCATCAAGCATTTTCTTCAACCCATTTAGCAAAGTTCTATTTGTAACTTCAGTTTGCCCATTACTCTGAGGGTGACCTGGACTAAAATGTAATTTTTGGATATTGGACTAAGCACAATATGCTTTGAATTCATCGTTATCAAATTGCATTCCATGATCAGTGATGAAGGCATAAGGCAACCCATATATGTAAATGATGTTCTTCCAAATGAATTGGTAGACCTTATCATAAGGCAAGTCTATTTATGGCTCTGCCTCAACCCACTTTGTTAAGTAGTCTACTGCAATAACCAAATACTTAAATCTTCCTCGGGTGGTCGACAATGGCCCGACCAAATCTATACCCCATATGACAAATGGCCAATGTGAAGTGCTTGGGGTGAGAGCGACCTGTGGAGTCTTGCGAATGCTGGAATACCTTTGGCACTTATCACGCTTTTTAGCAAAAGCTTCACAATCCGCTTGTATTGTTGGCCAGTAGTATCATTTCCCACTTATTCGCTGCAGAAGTGTTCTTCTTGCTATGTGAACTCCATAAGATCCTTCATATACTTCTTGAATTAGGTCTAGAACCTCTGATGGATGAACGCAACACTACAAATTGACTGTCAATCCTCTCCTGTATAAGACTCCTTTATTTAGCGCATATCTGACAGCTTGTTACTTCAACTTTTTGGCTTTAATTATATCTGCTGGCAAAGTTCCTTCTTCAATGTATGCTCTGATGGGATCCATCCATGATGGTCCCATGTCTACAACGATAAAATTGATCATTAAATCCTCATCTATACTCCTATTGGCCAAAATCTCAATAGGAATAGTTCGTCGGAGTTCAACTCTGGTAGCTGAAACTAGTCGAGCATGAGCATCTGCTCGGGTATTTTCCACTCTTGGGATTCTATTCATCCGAATAATTGGTAATTTTACTATTACTTTCATTGCTTTGGACAGGTATCTGACTGTCAATTCGCCTTTAGCTCCATACAAGCTCAATATTTGATTTACTACCAACTGGGAATCACTATGTGCCACAGCTTATTCGGCATTTAGTGATTGGGCTAGACTTAAGCCTACAATGAGAGCTTCGTATTCTACTTCGCTGTTTGAGGCTTGGAATTGAAATCGCAGGGCATATTCCATATCAATATTATCAGAAGTGTTAAGTATTATACCTGCTCCACTGCCTGTTGCAAAAGAGGACCCATCAACAAACAAGTTCCATATTGGGAGATCGTCGTCCAACGATTGGTCGGTCAAAATCCCATAGTGGAATGTTTTTCTCCCTGCTTCCTCATACTTCTTAGACCTCTCCTATGTTTTTGAAGAGCAATCTGGTAGGTTGGCAATGGCTTCTTCTCGTAAAAGTTCCTCGAGAGATGTACCGTCAACAACTTCTTTCTCCTTATTTTCTCCAAATCCTTGCTCAGATTGCTAATTTTAATCCTCGAGAACCTCGGGATAAGTTAATCCAACTATGAAATCCGCTACTGCTTGGCCTTTTAGACAAAACCTTGGTTCATAGATAATATCATACTCCCCCAACTCCACTGCCCAATACATTAATCTGCCAGACTTTTTTAGCTTGTGCAAAGCCTGTCTTAGTGGCATATCGGTGTACACTACTATTATATGGGTTTCACTGCACCAAATCTGCTGAATTGTCACGGTCATTGACCTTGACAAGTTCAACTTGTCAAGGTCAATGACCGTGACAATTCTGGGCGAGATAAATTTTTTTATCACGGTCATGGATCGTGACAAGCTCGTTAGAATTATCACAGTCGTGACAAGTTTTGTCATTGTTTATAACCATGACAAAGCCGTGACATTTAATAAAAAATTATCACAGTCAATGACCGTGACAATTCTTGGCAGAATTGGAAAAAAAATTATTGGGCAGTATGGCCACTGCCACTGCCCAACAATATATATGTACCTGTTATAGCAACGTTGTACATGTTCAAACATTATATATCCAAATAAAATAGAGATAGTGCAAATATACATTCAAAATTGAGACAATATGCATCACGATATAATCCAAATATAATTCAAATGTACCAACTTAAAAACAATTCAAATGTACCAACTTAAAAACAATACAATTCAATTCAAATAATGTTACCACATGTCTTGGGTAAGGTTAAATCCGAGGAGGTGAGTAGGCCACATGATATACGAATTGACACACCTACTGATATACATCGTGCCGCATTGTTCGTGCAACCACAACGGGGAGTTCTCCTTCCCGGGTATCACATGCGTGACGAGCACCTTGGACTCGATGCCTTGAAGCTCACGTCCATGAACTAGTCCCCCCTGAACGATATTCGGGTCCATCAACCCCCGCTCTATCCGCTGGCCATCAAATATATCCAGTTTAAACACGCTTGGCCAACCAAGTGTCGACATCGGTCAGTCGAAGGGAGCCAAATAGGGAAGTGGATCATCAAAGTTCGCACGTGTCGGCGATGAAGCAGCGAGGTCCACATCCTCGTCATCCTGCTCCTCGTCCTCCCGCACCTTCTCCCCCTTCTCCTTCCCTTTCTCCTTGCGTTTTCCGCTGCCCAATGAACGCTTCATGAATGAGAACATATCTTGGATCGTCGCCTCCAAACAGGACAGCTTCGCGTCATGCGAGTCCACCGTTCGAGCCAACCCGGTGTCGCTCATCTCCAATCCGATGATCCTAGATTTGGCCACCCGCGATCTCACCCCCTTGTCCTCCCCTTGCAATCAGAGCCAAGCACTTGGCTGAGTGCGTCTGTGGACAAAGATGCCTTGTCGGCATCAGACTGCGACTCATGCACTTCCTTAAGCTTTGCCTGAAACGACAAAAAGCACATGATTAGTAAAATACGTAAATTAAAAAATTATAACGTAATTAACAAAAAGTAAACTGTCAAATTACTTACAATCGTGGCCGCGACACTCGGGGACACCTCCTTGTCCTTCCCTTTATTCGTCCAAAGAGCCACATAAGTATCGAGCCTATGTGGCCTACCCCCGGGGCCACTCCCTGTCCCCTGAAATAAAATAAAGTAAAATTAGTATCGGTCCCGCAAAGTAAGATAATGCAGAATAATATATTTCTGTAGTTATAGAAAAATTAAATCTTACCATCATCCTATGCTCCACCTCGGCGTAAGACGTCCGGCCGAGTAGTGCACGTCCGTCTTTTTTGCCCGGTTTTCTCTCCCTGATTGGCAAGATGTCAATTGTCGCTCCCCGATCTCATTTTCAACGAACTTTTGCCATTGTGCCAATAAGATCGGCTCCTTCGGCGGGACGGATTCACGCCTTTGGATAATGGACTCTCGTGTCTTCCCAAAGTACCGGGTCCGCATATTTTTCTTCCACGTCTTGTGTTGCTCCCTCAACTGCTCCAAGACGGAATCGCGTAGCTTTGGATGCAGGCTGAATTGTTCCTGTCCAACAAATACAATGTTAGTTGCAAATAAATATAAATATAAATATAAAATGAAATTGAAATCGAAATCGAAATTGAAATATTCATATGAATATAAATATAAATATAAATACATTACCTGTAGTGCAATCCAAACAACTAACTTGAGCTCATATGACACCTCCTTCCAACTAATGTACCCCGGGCCGATGATCGTCTATACCAGCTCGAGGGATTTCGCTAATAGCCTCAACTTGTTCTCGATGGCCATCCCCAATTTGCCATATTTGGGGAGCCTAGGGGCTGAGGAGCCCTCGTCGCCTCCGCTACCACCGAGACCAGATGACATCATCATAACAAGCATAATCATTCTCGCCTTAATATCTGAATGAGACATTTGTTGTAAAAAAATGTTATTAGTACATATCAAAATGAATTAAAAGAAGACGTGCAAATATGTACGATTACTACATATAAAAATGAATTATTACTATCAAACACCTCAATTCTGAATTCCAAAACAACAGCATCTAGCTCATAATATGTACAATTACTAAAAATCCAAAACATCCCCACCCCCACCCTACTGCCCACACACACGCACACTACACAAGAGTGAAAATGATAAATTGCAAATCAATTAAAAATGGATGTTTCGATACAAATTGGAATATTTATTACAAATGGATGTTTCGGTAGGAGCAGCAAAGTCATCCACTACACACGCACACACGCACACACACCACTACACACACACACACACACACACACACACACAAACAGCCCCCCCATCCCTGCCCCCTCCCCCCACCCTGCCCCCCACCCCCATCCACCCCACACACATATATATGACTCTCGAACGGGTCTAAGGACTATTGAATGCGTACGCATAAGAACAAACAATTAAACTAACAATTAAAGTGTACAATTATTAATTTACTAATTTACAATGAGGAGCAATCCTACTTTCATAATTAATCATATATTAATTTACTAATTTACAATGAGGGGCAATCATATATTAATTTACTAAAAAAATTAATAACCAATCAATTCGTTTACAAGGGACATTACGCACAAACACGCACACTATACACACATATACACACACCCATGATGGTCCCCTCCCCCACCCTGCCCCACCCCCTTCCCCCACCACACACACACACACGCACACAGCACTACACACACACCACACACACACATACAAACAACCCCCCTCCCTGCCCTGCCCCACCCCCTTCCCCCACCCTGCCCCACCCACCACACACACGCACACACACACACACACACACACACACACATGCACATATGTAATTTCAAGTATGTTTCATTTAATTATTATACTATATATATATTGTTCGATATACAAAGTAATTTTCAAAAAAAGTTGAAAAATCCCACCCCTATATGAACAATAATCCAGTGGTCATGTCACTTTCAAAACTAACCAACCCAACATCGATCCACTATAATCCAACAGCAATGTCAACAACAAATGTGTATTCCGTACTCCTTCTAATTCATCTACTCAATTAATTATTTTCATCAATTAAACTAACAATTAAAGTATACAATTATTAATTTACTAATTTACAATGAGGGGCAATCCTACTTTCATAATTAATCATTTATTAATTTACTAATTTACAATGAGGGGCAATCATATATTAATTTACTAAAAAAATTAATAACCAATCAATTCGTTTACAAGGGAAATTACGCAAAAACACGCACACTACACACACATATACACACACGCGCACATACACACACACGCGCGCACATTCGCACACACACACGCAGCCCCCTACCCCCACCTCCACCCATCCCTGCCCCTCCCCCCACCCCTTCCCCCTTCCCCCACCCTGCCCTACCCCTTCCCCCACCACACGCACACACACACCACACCACACACGCACACACAAACAACCCCCATCCCTGCCCCATCCCCCTTCCCCCACCCCCCTCCCCTCCCCACCCCCACCCACCACACACACGCACACACACACATACATACGCACACACACACATATATATATATATATACACACACATATATATACACACACATATATATACACACACATATATATATAAATGGAAGAGAGAGAGAGAGAGAGACAAGTAACCTGAAAGTAGAGAGAGGGAGAACAGCGTAGAGAGAGAGAGAGAAAAAATGAGGGAAGAATTGGCGGGGAAAGGGTTTTTTACTGGGACATTTGTCACGAACGTGTCACGGTCCTTGACCGTGACAATATTATAAGGATTGTCACGGTTATTGACCGTGACAAGCCCGTGACAACTGTATTTGTCACAATCATTGACCGTGACAAGTCTTTATCACGGTTTGGTCATGATCAATGACCGTGACACAAAACGCGTTGTCGCGATCAATGACCGTGACAACGCTAGCCACTAGAAGGGTGACAATTTATCCATTTTGGTGTAGTGCTTGGAAATAAGGCTTCGTGCATCTTGATGCTTCAATCAATGCCAGTGCCAATTTTTCCAAATGAGGGTACCTGATTTTTGCTCCTCGAAAAACTTTATTGGTATATTAAATAGACTTTTGATCTCCATTCTCCTCTCTGATCAAGGCAGAGCTCACAGCTGATTCAGAAACAACTAAATATAGGTACGATTTTCCCCCCATAATTGGTCGGGAAAGCAGTGGAGGTGACCCCAAATACTTTTTCAACTCCAGAAAAGCTTTCGTACATTCTTTGTTCCATTCAAAACTCTTTCTGAGTACTTTGAAAAATGGTAGGCACTTGTCTGTAGCCCGGGACACAAATTAGTTCAGAGTTGCTACTCGCCCGGTTAGCCTTTGCACATTTTTCTTGTAAGTTGGGGACTGCATCTCAAGTAATGCCTTAATCTTATCTGGGTTTGCTTCAATTCCCCTCTGATTTAGTATATACCCGACGAACATCCTTTCTTGTACTACAAAGACGCATTTGGTTGAGTTTAATCTCATCTAGTGCTTCTCAAGTTGATCAAAAGTCTAGTTAATGTCAGCAATATGGTCGGACGCTTTTTTGCTCTTTGTAAGCATATTATCCACTCATAGTTCCATATTCTTACCTATTTGCTCCTCAAAGACCTTGTTCACCAACCTTTGATACATAGCACCTGCATTTTTTAAACCAAAAGGCATAACATTATAACAGTAGGTTCCTCGGGGAGTAATGAAAAAAGTGCTCTCCCTGTCTTCAGGCTTCATTTTGATATGATTATAACCAGAATAAGCATCCATAAAACTGAGTAACTCATGCCCTGAGGTAGCATCCATAAGCTGATCTATTCGGGGCAAAGAAAAGTGATTAAGATCTGTGAAGTCTAAACACATCCTCCACTTGTTATTTTTCTTCTTGACCATAACTATATTGGCCAACCAATCTGGATATTTCACCTTATCAATAAAAGTTGCTTTCTGAAGCTTCTAAACTTCCTCCTGTATGGCTTGGTTCTTCTCGGGGCTGAACACTCTTCGCCTTTGATTTACTGGCTTGATTTCTTTATTAAAGTTGAGCTCATGGAAAATGAAGCTAGGATTAATTCCTGACATATCTTCTTGACTCTAGGCGAAGACGTGTTTTCTCTGTCTAAGGAAGCTCACTAGTTATTATTTAAGAACAGGATCCAACGTTATTCCAACTTGAGTGGTGCACTTTGGTTTGTCGTCATTTAACACAATGTTGTCTGTTGTCTCCATAATTTGGCCCTTCACCAGCTCTGTTTCCTCCCTTGGATCTAAGGTTTCAACCTCAGATTCTTCATCAAGTGGTGGTGGTTTTCCTCTTTATTTCTTCCAGATCTTTCTAGTTGGCAGATGAATAGTAGCATTCCCAAGCTACTTTTTTATCATCCTTCACAACTCATACGCTAAAATTGGTTGGGAATTTCAAGCATTGATGAACAGTAGAAGGCACTGCCTCAAACTTCTTTAGCCCAACTCTTCCCATAATTATATTATAAGCTGAATGGACGCTTTTATCCATTACAAATAAATGGATTTTCTCTATTCGACTGACTGGCCATGTGCTAATCATCACTTCCATCTTAATGGTTCCCAAAGGGAAGACTTTCTCACCTGCAAAACCTATTAGTGGTCGATGATATGGTTCTAACTAACTGAGCTTAAAGTTCAAGCTATTGAAATATGGATAGAACATAATATCTGTCGAGTTGCCATTATCTACTAACACTCTAGAGATGATGATATTTTCCTTTATGATTTTGATTACTAGTGGGTCATGGGTATAGTACTCCTGATAGGTCGTTCTTAGAAAAGCCTATCACCAGCTTATCTTTGTTAACCTTTCTTGGTCTGTATTCCTCGGCAAAATTTATCCTCTATATGTACGAGCAAGCTTGAGCCTCATTGAGGTAAGCTTTTCATTCTCTGTATGATCTCCTCCTCCTGCATCTCCATCTGTAATCATTTGGCAATCAAAAGAACCAAAACTGAGTGTGAATACCTCGCGTTCTGATTATCGGGACTTTTTGGGTAAATCAACATCATCATCCTGGTCATCTTTATGAGCTCTCTTCTTCTTCTCTCTAGGTATGCAAGAAGATTTTGATATGTGCCAAGCTCCTTCATTATTCTATCGATCAACAAACTGATTTAATTTTCCTCTTCGGATGAGAGTTTCAATCTCATTTTACATGGCAATGCAGTGATCTGTTGTGTGACCATGGTCTTTATGGAACTCACAATACTTAGTTTTATCCCTCTTGGTAAGAGAACTCCTCAACTTATCAGGTCAATGTACATCTTTGTTGTATTTGATCTCCTTCAAAACATGATGAATGCCCATGTTTAGTGGAGTGCAGTTATTATACTTCTTGAGCCTTTCTATAATTCCTTTCTGTTTTGATTCCTTGTGCTCTTTAGAATCTCTATGATCCTTCTTGTCATTTTTACCTTCGTCTTTTACTCCCGAGCTCCGCTTGGCAGCCATTGCTTCCTCGGCATTCATGATTTTGGCTGTTTTGGACATCAATTATGACATGGTCTTTGGGAGATCCTTAGCAAGTGTATAATAGAGCTTATCGAGGAGAAATCCACTCATAAGGGTTATTATAGCAGTTTTCTCCTCATAATCCACAACCTCCAGCTTCCCGTTTTTTAAACGAGTGATGTAGTCCCTGGTGCTCTCTCATTCCTTCTGTCATATACCGAGAAAATGTGCTACCCTTTTTACAGGATTGACTCCAAAACAAAAGTTATTAATAAATAGTTCGGCCAACTAGTGGAAGCTGGAAATCTATCCCCGAGGTGTAATACCCCGTGATTTTAATGACTTTTAAAATGGGTTATATTTTAAATTAATGGATTAATTGGATTTTATTATAAATTAATTCATTTGGGTTTTATCCGAATTGTGGATATTAAAATGAGTGATTCTGTATATTACTTAAAGATATTTAGGTAATATATGATTATGATGTTATTGATATTGCTGTGAGTTATTAATTCAGTAATTTGAATTTTTAGTCTAACGCGGTATGGGACGTGTCGGGACTAAATTGTTAAATTAAAAAGGAAACTTATTTTTATATCAACCTTATAGTCATTTCGAATGCGTCGTTGCATCCGGAAGGGTTGAAATAGTCAGAAAAGTCTATTTGGATGTTGGTTTTAGGTCTCGGGTCATTTGAAAATAAAAAGACAACCCAAAAGGGTATTTTGGTCATTTTTACAAGGAGGATGAATAGTGATTTCAGATTTTGTCTTATTATAAATATTTGGAGATTAGTTGAACGTGGGTTCATTCATCTCTTCTACACAAAATTGAAAGGCCATCTTCTTAGAGAGAGTGAAAGGTTGCTTGGGAAGAGAAGTTTGCTTGGAAAGGAGGAGAACCAAATAACCAAAGGTCACCACCACCAACCACCACCGGAAGTGACCGGAGAAGGGTAGAACCACCTGCGATATACAACACCAAAGGTTCAGATCTTCATTAGAGGAAAGTGTTTGATAATTGCAATCTAAGTTTGTATATTGTCCATGTTATGATAGTTATATAAAGATGAGATTTTTCATGTTTGGAAGATAAATATGGAGTTGTTAATGGATTCCTGAAAAATGGAAGTTTATAGGAATCAAACTCATGTTGTAGGTAGATAGCAATCCACGAAATAATCATAAATCTGTTGAAGAAATGCTGAGAATCAATGGTGTATTCTTGAAGATATCATGTATATAATTTTCTGGAAAAAAAAGGATAAACATATGCTTTTAATTCAAACTCTTGATGATTCTATGATGTTTAGAGCATTAGAAATCATTTACATATGTTGATATATTATATAGTAAGGTTTATAAGTAATTTGGGTAGTTAATATGAAGTTTTAAATGATCAAAAGTGATGAAACCCGTAATAGAAAAAAAATGCAGAAAACTGGGCTGTTATTTGGGCGATCGATCGATCGACCCCCTGCCTTCGATCGATCGACCTCCCCAGAAATTGTGAAGCTGTTTCTTTTTAATTCTTTTTCTTATCCCAAACCTTTTCTAAATCTTTGGTGATTATTAATTGGATATAATGGGACTTAGGAAGGTTCAGCAAGCCCTAGATAACAATCGAATTAATTTGATTGGGATTTAATTGATTAGAATTATGATAATTAAATTGAAAGAAATTTCGATTTCTAGATTCATGTGTTGGATTCTAATTGGTATGCATGAGGATTAAAGATAGGTCCAGTAGGGGAGATTGTATATAACACCTGTGCAGCCTTAAGTTTACAAGAGGGTTTAATCCTATGTGATAGAGGATGTGTTTATAAGAGATTTGAAACTATCGGTTTTAACCCTAATTAAGGGAGAGTTTAACTCGTAGTAATTAGGGAGATAAGATGATATGGACCAGTAGGATATTAGTGAATTCTTACTAAATAAATACATGGAGGAAAACCTAGTTGAACCTTGAGTAATGAGTGAGGCTCGGGAATAATTAAATTAAAGAAGTAAAGTCATAATATTTTAATACGTAGGATTGAAAGAGATATAATGCTACGTATGGGAATTATCTTAGGGTAATGTGAGTACCTTGTTGATATTATATTAGGTAGATGATAATGCCTATTTGATTGATGATTTATATGTATGACATACCTAGCTTACTTGCTATCGGTGGGAGGTATGCGCGTGAGGGTAGTCATATCCTGATAAATCCATGGGATCTTTGATTTGTCGCACGAGAACACAGGTCTATGAAAGACTTATCGGGGAGTTGATAAGTCCGCTGACTGTGGGTACGTAGGTATATGTGTGACCCATGGATACGAGAACTATGTTCGCCTCCAATTTTTGTGTTGTTGTTTGTGGTTCGAGGAATCCTTACCGAACCTTTAGTCCCCTTTTCGGCGACTAGCGATATTGGGACGTGATAGCAGAGTAATGCATGCACCGCAGCTGTGTCTCGGGGTGTCGTATTATATACATATATACATATATATATATATATATATACATATATATATATGTATATATATACATATATATATACATATATATACATATATATATATATATATATATATATATGTATATATATATACATATATATATATATATCTATATATATACATATATATATATATATGTATATATATATACATATATATATATATCTATATATATATATGTATATATATATATATATATATAATGAATTAAATGAATGTATATAGAGATTGTTGATTAATCTACTGTGTGATAATTGTAGATGACGGTGAATTGAGAAAAGAATTGAACTAAGTTAATGAATAGTTATTCTTATAGATTTGAAAAGCTTAATTCATATAAATGAAAAAACGTATATGGATGATTAGATGACGTATGGTATGGGACATACGGGGTTATGATATGGGATGGAATCATATTATGGAAATTGGTGAAGAGGAACTTTTAACTAGGAGGTTAATAGGAAACGTTAAGTGTGCACTCTAGCTGAGAGGTGAGAATATCAAGTGAGAGTCTGGTTACTAACATGTACATAATAAATTCTTTATTGCACTTGTTAAATACTTGTTGTTTTAAAAATCATTTTCACATCGGGCTCTAACCCGTTTCCTTGCATATTTTCTTTTCTATTGTACCTTCTATATCAGGTGTCCAGTAGCAGGAATGCCAACCTTAGAGGATTATGATGAGTTATGGAACTATGGAGTATTGCTTATACGCCTATCTTCATTTAATTCACAGTATTCGTATAGTTAGGGCATGTCGCCCAAAGGAATTCAGTTATCTCTTTTCTATCTGAGTCAAATACTCTTGTGCTCGTGTCATTTTCATACATTTATTATTATTGGGATTACTGTATTGGATAATTCTTTGGGAATGTTTATTCCAATTGCATTTAAATTCTTTTGTGTTATCTATTTGGTTATTAGTGTTGTAGAATAAAATGTGTAGTGTTATTCGTAAACTAAGAATGGATTTTGTTGAATTAAAATTTGAAAAGTTTTTAACACCAGCTTAATTGGGTATTGGATGAGTTGTAAATGTTTTCAACAGTGATGCTAAGAATGAGCCAATTGTATATTATGTTTTAATTTGGTATGGGACTGGCCACCCGGTATTTAATTAGGCGGGGTGTTACAGGTTGTATCAGAGCATCAGGTTCTAGTGTCCTTTAGGGTCTGTACGGCTTATTGTGTTTTCAGCTTAGCGTTCTTTGATGTAGAGCCCTATGAGTAGGATTATTGCTTTTCTATTTACGCCTACATTCTTCAGCTATGTTGTTATATCAAATACTGATAGTATACTCTCGTTTCAGATGCCCCCTCGACGTGCACCTCAACCCGCCCCAGCTCAGGGTACGATGATTGCGACTGAAGTTACTGCAATTATCGCTCAGGCAGTCAATGCAGCTCTAGCTACTGTTCAACAGGCTTCAGCACAGGCACCAGTTGTGCCACCCGCGTAAGGGCAAGTAATTCCTACTACATGGGAACGAGCGAGGGATGCCTTTCAGAAGGCACACCCACCTGAGTTTCAGGGAGGATCCGATGTCATGACTGCTTGCCAATGTAAGAAAGATATCCAAAGGCACTTGAGAATGCTCGAATGTACTGAGGTTCAACGTCAAATACTAGCCACATTTAAGCTAGTAGGGGCAGCTTTGCAATGGTGGGAAGCTACGACCACTATCGAAGAGAGAGAAACAATGATTATCCAAGACTTTTGGATACGGTTTGATCGGAAGTACTTTCCTTCCGCTATCCAGACAGAGATGAGGCGAAAATTACTTGATTTGAAGTAGGGAGAGAAGACGGTGGCAGAATACGAGGAATAATTTACGCGACTAACTAATTTGGTACCAGCAGAGGTACCCACTGAGGAGAGGAGAATTCTAATGTTCACTGATGGGTTTAACTATAAGATTCGCCAGCATTTATTAGGAAATCTTTCACTACGTACTTATGCAGATGTTCTTAATGCTGCAATGCTTCACTGCCAGGATAACCGCTTACATGCTTAGGGTGTCAAGTGGGGGTTTGGGTTAAGCCTGTAAGGCAAAACTACTGGGGGCAGTTCTAGTGGGACTCAGCCATGACAGAGTCATCAGCGTCAGGGTGAGCTGGGTTCCCAGACAGGGGACTATGCTAAGCGTTTACGATCTGGAGATTATCGATTTGGGCAAGGACAGCAGGGCCATCAGGGCCAGATGCAGGCTCAGCAGGGCCAAGGGAAATGAGGTAGTGGCCAGCAGGGTCGGGGGCAACAGGGATAAAATGGTGGGAAGTTTGCTGGAAAATGTTTCGTGTGCTGCAAGTATGGCCATAAATGACAAGATTGTCCTGATAAAGACAAATTCCCTCAGCAACAAAATGCTCGACAGGAGCCACAGATACCAGTGTCTCCACCAGCTGCTCTTCCAGCTCCAGCTCCGGTGCTAGCACTACCTCCCATTCCAGCAGCACCCGTGCAATATGGTCAGTATGGGGGTGTATATGACGTCCATCAGGAAGCGATTCAATAACCACCACCCTCGAATGAGGGTATGTTTTCTATCTAAGGAATTATGAGGCGTATATTGATTTTTGTAGCGATTAATATTGTATGGGCAAAAGGGTTGCTAAACTTAGCCTATAACACTGTTATTTAGGTAGACTCACCGAGGGGTGTGGGACACCTATATTTTTTCATGTCATCACGTGGGTTTGATTTTTATCACGAAATTTCTTACTTTAGGCATATTCGAACATGATGTGACTATCGGTGTGGATTGACTTGTGGTATGTGAGAGCGTATGTACTACTATAACCAGCATCTTGTCTTTAATAAGAGAGTAGATGAGCAGACTTTTAATTTGCAATCGATAAAACATATAGAGAAGTTATATACTATTGACTAAGGACCTGAGGAGTTTTGATGACCGACTACTTTAGGTATTAGTGTATCGGGGGGGTTCCTTGTTTGGATTTCGCTTGCGAGACGCCCCACACATGAAACTAATAAACGTTGGGAGTCGAAATAAGTTGGGTCTTTAGGATATGAGTTTATAACCTTTGCGATAAATCAGAGTATTATGCGGGTAACCATATCCATTTTATAATGAAAGTTGTACGATAGGGTGTATGGGCGCCCTGGATGGTTGGATTGTAGTAGTTTTCATAATTGTGAAACAGTAAGTATTTTTTATTACGAAACGTAGAGGTTGTGACTTCAGGATTTATTTATTTAATGATTAAGGATCATTTTTCCCAAACTTTGTCCCGAGGATGGTATAGGGAAGATTGGGTATAGTTTATATTTGATTCAGTTGGAACTATATGGTGAGGCTTGGCGTATAACATCAATGGGGATTTTTGATAATATACTGTATGGGCGGTACGACATAGGTTACTTGCGATGTGAGATTTATACTCAGAGTTGACCTTACCAGTATGATTTATCTTTCCGAATTTCGGGACGAAATTCTGTTATAAGGGGGGAAGTACGTAATACCCCGTGATTTTAATAACTTTTAAAATGGGTTATATTTTAAATTAATGGATTAATTGGATTTTATTATAAATTAATTCATTTAGGTTTTCTCCGAATTATGGATGTAAAAATGAGAGATTCTGTATATTACTTAAAGATATTTAGGTAATATATGATTATGATGTTATTGATATTGCTGTGAGTTATTAATTCAGTAATTTGAATTTTTAGTCGGACGCGGTATGGGACGTGTCGGGACTAAATTGTTAAATTAAAAAGGAAACTTATTTTTATATCGACCTTATAGTCATTTCGAATGCGTCGTTGCATCCGGAAGGGTTGTCTATTTGGATGTTGATTTTGGGTCTCGGGTCATTTGGAAATAAAAAGACAACCCAAAAGGGTATTTTGGTCATTTTTACAAGGGGGATGAATAGTGATTTCAAATTTTGTCTTATTATAAATATTTGGAGATTAGTTAAATGTGGGTTCATTCATCTCTTCTACACAAAATTGAAAGGTCATCTTCTTAGAGAGAGTGAAAGGTTGCTTGGGAAGAGAAGTTTGCTTGGAAAGGAGGAGAACCAAATAACCAAAGATCACCACCACCAACCACCACCGGAAGTGACCGGGGAAGGGGAGAAACACCTGCGATATACAACACCAAAGGATCAGATCTTCATTAGAGGAAAGTGTTTGATAATTGCAATCTAAGTTTGTATATTGTCCATGTTATGATAGTTATATAAAGATGAGATTTTTCATGTTTGGAAGATAAATATGGAGTTGTTAATGGATTCCTGAAAAATGGAAGTTTATAGGATTCAAACTCATGTTGTAGGTAGATAGCAATCCACGAAATAATCATAAATCTGTTGAAGAAATGCTGAGAATCAATGGTGTGTTCTTGAAGATATCATGTATATAATTTTCTGGAAAAAAAAGGATAAACATATGCTTTTAATTCAAACTCTTGATGATTATAGGATGTTTAGAGCATTAGAAATCATTTACATATGTTGCTATATTATGTAGTAAGGTTTATAAGTAATTTGGGTAGTTAATATGAAGTTTTAAATGATCAAAAGTGATGAAACCCGTAATAGAAAAAAATGCAGAAAACTGGGCTGTTATCTGGGCGATCGATCGATCGACCCCCTGCCTTCGATCGATCGACCTCCCCAGAAATTGTGAAGCTGTTTCTTTTTAATGCTTGTTCTTATCCCAAACCTTTTCTAAATCTTTGGTGATTATTAATTGGATATAATGGGACTTAGGAAGGTTCAGCAAGCCCTAGATAACAATCGAATTAATTTGATTGGGATTTAATTGATTAGAATTATGATAATTAAATTGAAAGAAATTTCGGTTTCTAGATTCATATGTTGGATTCTAATTGGTATGCATGAGGATTAAAGATAGGTCCAGTAGGGGATATTGTATATAACACCTGGGCAGCCTTAAGTTTACAAGAGGGTTTAATCCTATGTGATAGAGGATGTGTTTATAAGAGATTTGAAACTATCTGTTTTAACCCTAATTAAGGGAGAGTTTAACTTGTAGTAATTCGGGAGATAAGATGATATGGACCAGTAGGATATTAGTGAATTCTTACTAAATCAATACATGGAGGAAAACCTATTTGAACCTTGAGTAATGAGTGAGGCTCGGGAATAATTAAATTAAAGAAGTAAAGTCATAATATTTTAATACGTAGGATTGAAAGAGATATAATGCTACGTATGGGAATTATCTTAGGGTAATGTGAGTACCTTGTTGATATTATATTAGGTAGATGATAATGCCTATTTGATTGATGATTTATGTGTATGACATACCTAGCTTACTTGCTATCGGTGGGAGGTATGCGCGTGAGGGCAGTTATATCGCGATGAATCCACGGGATCTTTAATTTGTCGCTCGAGAACATAGGTCTATGAAAGACTTATCGGGGAGTTGATAAGTTTGCTGATTGTGGGTACGTAGGTATGTGTGTGACCCATGGATACGAGAACTATGTTCGCCTCCAATTTTTGTATTGTTGTTTGTGGTTCGAGGAATCCTTACCGAACCTTTAGTCCCCTTTTCGGCGACCAGCGATATTGGGACGTGATAACAGAGTAATTCATGCACCGCAGTTGTGTCTCGGGGTGCCTTATTATATATGTATATATATATAATGCATTAAATGAATGTATATAGAGTTTGTTGATTAATCTACTGTGTGATAATTGTAGATGACGGTGAATTGAGAAAAGAATTGAACTAAGTTAATGAATAGTAATTCTTATAGATTTGAAAATCTTAATTCATGTAAATGAAAAAAATTATATGAATGATTATATGACGTATGGTATGGGACATACGAGGTTATGATATGGAATGGAATCATATTATGAAAATTGGTGAAGAGGAACTTTTAACTAGGAGGTTAATAGGAAACGTTAAGTGTGCACTCTAGCTGAGAGGTGAGAATATCAAGTGAGAGTCTGGTTACTAACATGTACATAATAAATGCTTTATTGCACTTGTTAAATACTTGTTGTTTTAAAAATCATTTTCACATCAGGCTCTGACCCGTTTTCTTGCATATTTTCTTTTCTATTGTACCTTCTATATCAGGTGTCCAGCAGCAGGGATGCCAACCTTTGAGGATTATGACTAGCTATGGAGCTATGGAGTATTGCTTAGACGTCTATCTTCATTTGTTTCACAGTATTCATATAGTTAGGGCATGTCGCCCAAAGGAATTCAGTTATCTCTTTTCTATCTGAGTCAAATATTCTTGCACTCGTGTCATTTTCATACATTTATTATTATTGGGATTACTGTATTGGATAATTATTTGGGAATGTTTATTCCAATTTCATTTAAATTCTTTTGTGTTATCTATTTGGTTATTAGTGTTGTAGAATAAAATGTATAGTGTTATTCGTAAACTAAGAATATTTTTTGTTGAATTAAAATTTGGAAAGTTTTTAACACCGGCTTAATTGGGTATTGGATTAGTTGTAAATATTTTCGACAGTGATGCTAAGAATGAGCCAACTGTATATTCTATTTTAATTTGGTATGGGACTGGACACTCGGTATTTAATTAGGCAGGGTATTACACGAGGAAGGCTATTGTACCAGATTTGGGCAGACCCAGTAATTATTCCAGAAAATGCTCTACACCTTATTTCGTCGGGAACTGCATAAGTATAGATTGTTGTTTGGTATTGCTCTATATAGAGAACTGGGTCAATTTTCCCATCGTATTTGTGTGTAACCACTGGAGCTTTGAACTTTGCTGGAGTGGGGAAATCCATAATTGCTTATATGAAAGGAGATCCTTTTACAAAGCTTCTTTCTAGTGAGTTTTTTGCCTTGGCCAACTCTCCTAGTCTATCCTCTAATTTTTGGATAAAACATTTCCAAGCATTGTTACCAGTATCAGACCTATGCATTGCTGCTCTATTATTCGTTGAACTCTCTTATTGGGATTGTTTCTCGTCCCGAGCAGTACGTCAAACGTCTAATCTAGACTGGGCATAGCCTTCTCTTCATTCAGATGGTCATCGAGTGTTTCCTGACATTACCCTAGGAACATTTCTGTTCCCCCTGGGTCCCAAACAATCGAAGGGAGAAACACGACTTAGCCTTTATAAAGCACTTAGCCTCTCTGGAGAGTAGGACTGTGTATTGAAGGATTCTAACCCCCTGAGTAATGAATTTGACGCTAGGCAATATAATGTATCCCCTGTAGTTCTTGACTGACTTCGCCTGCCACCTCTCGGTGGTGGTGGTGACATATTTCCACGGACAGATAGAGCGGGTAATCCCACTTGCAGTGTTTGCGCGAGTTGCCTGATAGTGTCTTGCATAGCCTCTTGGACTTTTGTAAGACTGGCCAGAATTTCAGTTAACTCGTTTGCTGCTAGTGGGACAGAAGGGACAAGTAGAATGTCATCGTTCCTAAGACTTGATTCAAGAATATCATCCATCTAAGCGTTTGAATGAATGATAACGATTAGAAATATGTTCCCACGGACGGCTCTAATTTGTTGATGCAAAAAACTAGATTGATCTAATTAATTATTCACAAAGAAAAAGAGACAAATGATTTTTAAAGTGGTTCGGCTCAAAAAGTAAAGGCTACGTCCACTGTTGTGTATTGCCTTGGGCTTGTTCAAGTGCCTCTTGTATCGTTTTTTTATCCCTTGGATGTAGGGTTTACAATGTATATATAGCTCCTTGAGGGTGTACAAGAGTTGGAATATTAAAGGATGGAATGCCTTTATAACATAGGCATTGGCATCTGTACAATGTTAATAATGTATACAACTATTGGCGATTTACTGTCATTGTTAGTCGGTCTTCCTGGTGTTGGTCGATCTTCCCAGTGTTGGTC
The DNA here is from genome assembly GCA_949130495.1 of Sambucus nigra. Taxonomy (NCBI): domain Eukaryota; kingdom Viridiplantae; phylum Streptophyta; class Magnoliopsida; order Dipsacales; family Adoxaceae; genus Sambucus; species Sambucus nigra. The sequence goes on from OX422215.1 coordinate 545,802,279, forward strand.
GTGCTTCTTTAACCTGCTGGTCGGCATCCTTTAGTTAGTCGGTGACTCGCCCTTGCTGACTTGGATTAATGCCCAGATGGATAACACGTGTTCATATATGAATGGTCCACGTAGCAGGGTAATTTTTGGTATTAACAAACACTAAATTAAATCAAGAAAAAATTGGAAAATTTAAATTTGTGTGTGTTTGGCCTTAGATTCGAATAAATCCATATAATTCACATTCTCAGGGTTATGATTGGGTGTTAGAGAACTTGACGCCTAGTAATATTTTTATTTGGTTTTGTCTTAAAATAGCCAAAGGGGAATATTTGTAAGGGCAAATTTCACATCGAGTCAATTTGTAACATTTATTGTAAATTTTGTAAGATTAATTTTTATTCCAGTTGTACAAAACTATTTGAGTCATAGGTTAGAATTTGAGTTCATTTTATCCTTCAAGTATATGATGAACATCGAAGATCGTGGTGGCTGAGCTAAAGCGACATCAAGTTTCGTGCCGAGTTTCGTTTCCATCCATGGGATCTCGACAAAGCATGAAGTGTTATTATGTTTGATCACTGGTGTTTGTTTACTGAGGCCATTTTTGACAAAGAATATTTACAAAAAAAACTTTTAATTTTTAACTTCGTTCAAACGAGTTTACTATTTCATTTGAACGAATTCTTCACTTTGTTCAAACAAGTTTGGGCATTTCGTTTTGACGACCTTCGAACGATCTTCAAACGAGATGTTTCATCTTGACATAAAGTTTTCGCGTGAAGCTCGTCCAATAGAGGTTAGCTACGTCATTTGGACGATTTTATTTTGGTTTGAACGAAATGGTTAATGCCACTCTAACGGGTTTTTGGTTTTCATTCAAACGACTTGCTTTGAGTTGCATGTCACATTTTTTTTACTATTTTTTTATACATACAAGGCACAATAAAATTATTTTTTAGATATGGTTTGCAAAAACGTTTTTATTGAAAAAACTAGAGCCTCCTAAATCCTTGTTTACATCATTTGTTTGAGATCCAAAAATCTACATAATACATTAGTCTGATATCTCACTTTTGATCATCAATATCAGTTTACTCTACATCTTTGTTGAGTACGTTTCGTGGAGTGGATTCCGTGTTTCATTGCAGTGATGGTGGACTAACCAAGAAGTAAGTAAGATCGATGGATACCGAGATGTGGGAGGCGCCTGCGTTTGTGATTATTATTGGAAGGCGTTCAATAGTGATAATGAAGAAGGTATCAAACAACGAAGAGAGCATCAAAAGCTTGAAGGCATTGAGTGTGTGAATAAGTCCAATTGTCATTGTATGGGACCTATATCATAGTTGACTTGTGTGGCTAGTTCGACCAAGGTTTTTTTCATTGTGAATTTTTCTCGTACACCGCGATATCGTGGGTTGATTTATTTTATTCTTGCAGATATCACCTAGATGCATGTGTTTAGGTAAGATAAACTTGGTTTAATTTTCACAACGCATGTTTAAATGATACCAAATTAAAATTAGATTAATTCCTCACTCGATTTAATTAATTAAAAATTAAAATTTGGTATAACCCTAGCATTGGCGCATTTTCTTCACCATTAAATTTATCTTTTTCTTCATTAACTTTTCTCCCTTATATCTTTTATTGTTAAGATTATAAAGATAGTAAATAGTTACTGTCTTTAATAAAAAAATACAAAATTTTAAAGTGTTGATGGATCTCGCTTAATAGATCTTGACGACTAAATTTTAGAAATGTCAATTTTATGAAAAACGGGTTTGTAAATCAAAAGTTATAAATTTTTAAATTTTGAACATGAAGAAAAATAAATCTTTAATTGTTTTAAATATAACCTTCGAGTACTTACCGATGATTAATTATAAAATAATATATATATATATATATATATATATATATATATATATATATATATATATATATATATATATATATTAAAAATATGATCTATTTAATGATAATAAGTAGGTGGACTATGGAAAATCTCTTAAAATAATTTTTAATGTAAAAACATGTAAAACAAAGTAAAAGCTCTAATTGTGAAATAGAGTGAAGATTTAGCAAATGGTGTTTTTGTTTATACCCACGTATCTTGTTTACAACCCCTCCAACATCTTTAAAAACCGCTCACTTATTAAAAATATCTAAAAAAACTTAAATACCCGTTTTAGAAACCCCGGGTGGAATTTGCAGAGATTTATTTGGAGGCGGCACTGCTTACAGTATCATATACATTTTTCCCAAATTAATAACCAACCACAAATTTGTATTTTTCTCCAATCCAATAAATATACACTCAATCCTCTTACAATGTGATGTTGAAGATTGCTAAAATTGGAGAAACTTCTAGTATCACATCACCATCCCTTTTACCACTCCCAGTTACGTTAATAAACCACCGATGAAACTAGCGATGGAGTAAAAAAATTCCTTTCGATAAAGTTGTCCCACTATCAAGAGATGATTAATTTATCAAATCATATAAAGAATTTTTTTGGGGTTTTTCTCTTTCGTAGAAATAATTTCACATAAATGACTTTGAAACTACTAGAAGAAAAATTGGATTAAGAGAGGAATAAACGCAACATTTCCATTTTGAGAACTTACTCTCGAAACAAGACATCATTAAAAGGACATAAATTGTTTGAACCCCTTAAAACGTTTGATCACAACATGATTTGAGATTCATCAAATAATAAGGTGTGTCATGAAGAAGGGTTTTTAAAAATGTTCCATTTGTATTTTTATTCGTCAAATAATAAAGGATCAAATATCCAAAAGTTCCTAAAATATTTTTTAATACACACTTAGTCCAAGTATTTTATTTTGTACCAGAAAGTTCCTTATTCTCTTATCTTTAAAGGACCGCGTCAGTGACATGGTAAAGTTTTTTTGGCATAATGAAGAACTTTTTAGTGCAAAATAAAAAAATTTGGACTAAACGTATATTAAAAAAAGTTTAAGGAACTATTTGATATATGTCAATAATAAATGAGTTAAACCCATTTTTGTGGGGGTATTAAAAAAAGGCGGTTGTAAATGGAATACGTGGGTCTAAACAAAATTGCCCCTTTAACGAAAGGCAGGAAAAACAACCCCAGGTGAGCTGCGATTGCTTTGGGGAATTTCCCGTATCCGCTACAATTACATGTAGGAAGGCGAATGCATAGTAAAGAGAAGAGCAACCTAAGAAGAGTGATTTATCTTCTACTCGGCGCTTTCTCCTTCCTGAAAAACCCTAAATTTTGCCTGTACACGCACAGACAGTATGAGCTTGAATAGTGAAGCAATGGAGGTACAAGAGTTCCTATTAGGTTCTATTTCTCAGCTCTCAACGCCAACGCCAACGCCAACGCCAACGCCAACTTGTTCGCCTGTTGTTGCTCGCTTCTCCTTCGATTCTCAATTTGCTAAGCTTCTATTCCACCAACCTCAACCCAAACACGATATTATTCTCCATCTCCAAACAACTCAGGTTTTATTTCGCTTCATTCTGCTCAATTGTGCATTTAATTTTGATGCTCCACGCGCTGTATTACAATTCTCTACTTCAATAGGCACACTAATATCACGTAATACATAAGTAACATTAGATCATTTACCATGGACCATGCTTTATCAAATTAAAATGTACTTTTAGGAATGGACGTTTTCAGTCTAATCAAATGTACTCTCTTAACATTTTGTCAAAATGTAATTTTATCTCATGCCACTTCTGGATATTGTCTTAAAAATTAATAAGTAAAGCTACAATTTTATCAAAACATAAATTACTCATCTCATTGAGCCAGCTCTCTCCCACTCAAACAAAAAGGAGAATATAAAATTGTTCTTGGTGCTTTTTACACACTAAATTGCACGACTCAGCCCCCAATAAACAATTAGGTTAAGGTAATATCCATTGGACCATCCCCAAGTCATCGAGAAAGATTACGGGAGCATTTGCAAGTGTTAGGTGGAACAAAGGTGAGGCAAGTTTGGCAGATCAGCTGGGAATGCCTGAAACGCAGTTGGAAAGTCGCTCTACTGCCTGATTTTTTTTTTAAATATCATTTTACAATGCCAAAAGTCAATTACAATTATCAAATTTGAAGTTTTAATTAATTCCAAACTTCAACAAAAGTTACTACTAGCAAAAATCACAAATTGTGGTAAATAGATGGATACAGATCGGATGCCATGTTTTCCATATTCGTATTCGCTATCTGGATGCACTATCCATATCCGTATCCGCCCGTATAGTTAAAACAACTATTCGTATCCATATCCGCTCGGATACCTCGGATTCGGATAATATCCGTATCCGTTTACATTGTTTAGCCATCACAAAAAATAAATATTAAAAAAGCTACAATATAAACTCTATAGAAAATTAGTAATAAATGAAGTACTAACCTTTAATATCCATACTCATAAATCATTTGTGTGTCCACATTGTTTCCTTAAACCAGCATGACAATCAAGTTCCAAAAAAACCTGTTGATTGGTAGAATACGAAGTGCATACAATAATAAAATCAACTAATAATGAAAATACTATAACAAGTAAATGATTTGAACCAAGTGCAAATAGTTTTGCAATATAACAAAAAGTGGTGCCACGATACATAGTCAAGTTTGCAACGTCCATAAACAAAAAGTGGTGCCACGATATATGCTAAGAATTGAAATAACAATAAAGATTGTTTTTTCCAAAAAAACCATCGCTCCATAAACAAAAAGTTTGCAACGTCTCGATAAGGCTAAAGAATGATGGAAAACATTTTTTAGGGACTGTTTGTTTTTATACATATATTTTAGGGACTGTTTGTTTTTTTAGCCTTTGAATGATGGAAAACATTTTTTTTATCTGAATGAATTTCTAAAGAAGTGAGGAATACCTGCTGAAGGGCTAGAAATATGAAAATTGTGAGGGCTAGAAATATGCCCATGAACCAATAAAAGAGGATATGAAGGACATGGCTTGTATGCTTACCAAAATTTGTGCCGAACACAAGACTTTACTAGGGCAAGATGGCGTTTTATTAGAATAAAAGATGTGAATAATGGAAAACAAAACTCAGGTCCCAAAAGATTAGAAGCTGGTTTCCAAAGTAGACAAAGCGCTTCTTCTCAACCTAGATGGAAAATTATTAGGGGTTGAATTAGATGTTTTAGCTATAAATATCTGTGCACCCGAACCGCCTGTCACTAAAATGGCAATTACAAATGGGAGTAGAAGAGTTATAAAACATAAATTTGTTTACCCTTTTTCTTTGTGAGTGCGAGCACACTTATGAGTATGTTTACTTGGGATCCATTCTTCTTTGGAGATTAGGAAGTATACCAGATATATATCCAACCAAAAAAAAAAACCCTGTTGGATAGGGGAAGCGACTGTCGGGACAGAGGAGGGAGGCAGCGACCGTCGGGACAGAGGAGGGAGGCGGCGATCGGCGGGACAGGAGGGAGAGAAAGTGTTTCGGCGGGACAGGAGGGAGAGAAGGTTTGAGCGTGTTATGTTTTTGGCAAATGGGGGCAAACCGACTAGGTTAGATTTTGAAGTTTTCATAATTAAACTTATGCCCCTAACTTTTATTTTAAGTTTTAGTTTACACCTAAAATATTATATAAGTAATATTTTAAACTAATGTTGGACGGATACGGATATCCGGTTTAACGGATATCGGGTAAAATGGATACTCCGCATCGGTTACGGATTATCCGTGTCGGATACTAGTACTATCCGTATCCGTTTCCTTGGATATTTTTATAGAGTATCCATATTCGTATCCCTTTCCATTTTTTCGGATAAATATCCGCAAATTCGGATTCGGATATCGGAAGGAGGCGGATTTTGGAATATCCGTTTACAGCCCTTATCACAATATAAAAAACACTAAATAAACGAAATTATACTAATAGCCACTAATATTATGGACACATGGAAAAAATACTCTACATGTTGCCACACAAATTTCACAAATGCCCTTCTAAGTCAAAGTGCAAAATAAATTTGTTGCGGAACCACGAATGCAGGAATGTGAATATTTGGGACGCTACATTTATTTTATTGCCGTTGGGCAGTTCAACGGGATGTAACTCGCCTACCTGGATATTAGGTCAGCCATGGTTTGAGATTTACTTCGTCTCGTTCATCTTTGAATATCATGTTGTGAATAATGATACTAGTCATCATGATTCACCCTAAATTGTCACAGTATTAAAAAGGAGTTGGTCCCTTGACAATGACCAAGCAAGATTGTAAAACACTAAAAACTTGTTGCACATCTTTCCGCGCGCCCTTTTGACACAATACGAAGTGTTTGTGTTTTTGCGGTCTGTGTTTGGATAAAAAGGATGTAGCAACCCGTGTTATATGAATGCCCGTTCACAACATATTGCATTGATGGGGTTGTTGGCTCGGAATAATCTCCCGGGGGGGGGGGGGGGGGGGAGTGAATAACTTTTCACAAATTAACCTTTTTTTCATCGTCATTTTATAAACACTGTAACTTAGTAAAAACCATTTCTAGTTTGTTGATGAAATGACTTCTCTATTGTTGTCTTGCAACCACACACATTCATATTCCCATTCAAGCAATATAAGTATTAAGCATGTTAAAGTAAATCATGAATGTAAATGTAGAAAGGGAGGATAAAGGGTTTAAAAGAACTTTGCAAATCGAGGTTTTAACGTGGTTCAGTCCTACCTACGTCCACGCTCGAGGCGGTACTCGAGAAATTCACTATCACTAGTTCACTTATGATGGAATCAAAATCTCACAAGGAACAACACCTTGCAAAACCGCAACCAACAAGATGATACCCTTGTCCTTGCCCAAGCAATACCCAGGCAATAGATCAAGGACTTTAAACGCCTTTGACTACTCGCAACTACGGCACTACCGGCCGAGAAGATATAATGAAGTTCAACCGCAATCAATAGTACAAGATTGGTAATCAAAATGTAAAGCAAGTTGCTTCACTAAAACGATGGTGAGAAGGTTTTACTTTCTCTTTCGAGAAAAGTAAACAAACAAGTGATCCCATGTATTTTGCTCAAAGGGGTATTTGGGTTTGGATATATGTCTTGGGACATTTGTGTTTTAATTTCTAAGCTTACGTGTTGTTTGGGGTAACTTGGTTCAAGAGAGATTTGGCGTTTAAATCACTTTAAATCACAAGTGGGTTTTTGGGTTTATTGCTTAAAAGTGTTAGGGGGTGATGGTCCCGAAATACTGAAAATTTATAATTTCTTTCAAAAATTAAATTATCTTCTTCTAAAGCACAGCTTCAATTCAAATTCTAAATTATGCAAATCAAACCAAACATGAATTTTGCCAAATTAATGATTCTGACTTGAATTAAAGTAAACTAAAATTACCCAATTTAATTATGCACCAATTAAACAAATTTTTGTGGTTAAACCAAATTTTATCTTGTTAAACCTAAGCATGCATTGAGATGAATTTGCAAGATAAAATAAACACAACCACAATGTCGCGATGTACGAGGAAAACTCACAACGGGAAAAACCTCGGATTGCCCAACCACAAGTCCATTAAGTATGGTATTACAAAGGACACGACATAATACTTACACAACGACTTGACGCCCTCGCAAGTCTTGACGCTCATCGTTCCTTCCACCTCCGCCTAGTGACAACGCAGGAGTCCACCTACGTCTTGGAATACACCGATGGGGTACTGCAATCGTCAAACACACGGAGTCCACCGTATGTACACCAACGGACACGGAATCCTCGGCAAGAAACAATCCGTAGAAATGTACGGAACAAACTTGGTGCCAAAAATATGATCTCAAAACATATATTATGTAAAGTGTGTATCATGAAACTATTTGGGTGTAAAACCTTGTGTTTTGTTTGAAGGATAGAGCATTAAAGATTAACAAAACACAAAGGACTTTTTGGAAGAGTGTCATTGCTCTAAAGTTTGGAAAAGTGTTGCAAAAATGTTAACTCCCACACTACTTAAATGGGTGGGAACGAAGTGAAAGTTACAAAAGAAAAAGTGTCAAAAAACTGTCATTTTCGTACAAAAAAATGTCCGGTCGTTCGAATAGCATTCCATGGTCGTTTGAACGACAAATTGAATGAGAAAACAACGATAAAAAACTCATCTCGTTTGAAGGGTCATTCGAACGACATTTGAATCTCGTTTGAACGAGGTTGTTCGAATGACAAATCGAACAAGAAAACAGCGAAAAAAAGCATCTCGTTTGAAGGGTCGTTCAAACGACAATTGAATCTCGTTTGAACGAGATTGTTCGAACGAGATTTCAGGCCATCAATCTAGATAATTTCGATACGAACGCGTGGCCGTCAGTTTTGCATTTTTCTATGATTTTTTTACTGAAAGGTGTCCGAGAACAAAATCTTTATATAGTATGAATTCAAAATTTCTTTTTGACAAAAATTCTAAAACCCAATAATAAATTTCCTAGTCTAAATATAATATAAGCATTCATACCTGAGAGATGCTTGGACTGTTGATGACGAACACAAGGCATGAAACATGGCATATGATGTGATCTTCTTTGACTTGGCCACTACGTCTTCAACATTAATGTCATAGGCTTGAAAGGTCACAAATAATTTCTATCCTATGACTTAAAGAGTTTTGTCCGGAATTAAGCCAACACATACAAATTGGCTCAATTGAAAATTTGTCCTTACAAAAAGCAATCTTGTGAAGTGGGTGAAACTTTTTCTCTCTAGAAATGCATCATTTCTAGCATTATCTAAAACTTGGCTTAAATGGGTTTGGGGTGTGTAATTTGGATGAAATGGGTTTTGATTTCTCTTTCTCGAAATAACAATGGCTTAGTGATGGCTTTTGATTCTTGGAACTCATGGGGTTTGGTTTGGAACTTGGGTAGAATGGGCTTCAAGTTTGAAGCTTTACTTTAATGGAGTTTTGGCTACAATGAAGATTCGAGTTTGAATCTCACATAAATGGAAAGGGTTTTGAAAACTTGGTTTCTCTTTCTAGAAAGCTCAAGTAGGAAGACATGCTTGAGTCTTGAGTTGAGGTTTGGTGATTTGAGATGAAGGTTTGAAGATATATTTGTAGTGTTAAGAGGTAGCTAAAGGTTGGTAAAAGGTTTGGTAAAGGTTGGGGTATTAGGATAAAAGATTGGGAAGTTTTGTCAAATACAATTTTGAAATCTTGTCACTTTTAATCAATGTTATAAAAAACGCGGGGCGTGATCGAGGCGTGGAGGCCAAGCCGTAAGCCTAGCCGGGCCTTAGTCGTAAAAAGGCATTTAGGCCTTTTTAAATATATTTTAATATTTTTTAATTATAACAAGGCTAATAAAAATACTGAAAATGGTACATACCTTAAAAATATGTCCGTATATTTGTAATTGGGGCGCCTTTTCCATATGCATGCTCCATAAGTCCTCATCATATTATCACCCAATTCCATGCAATCAAAATTCAAAGTTGTCAATAAAATAATTTAAATAAATAATATTAATCAATATGAATGAAATCAGAATAGCCACTTATAAAATAGAAAATGATACATACCTTGAAAATTGAATACCAATATACGCATTGGGAGCCCTTTTCCACATGCATGCGCTATGAGTCCAAATCACCATAATAAACTTACACTGCAATAAATCATGTAGTAACCTAACCATAAATAACAATACGACCAAAATTCAAATTAAAATACTAAAATGATCCATGAGTTAGTACAACCCAAGTTTCAACCAAATAACACGTCTCTTAAACAAGCTCATAAATATTATAATCATTTAAACTTAAACAAACATGTTCAATCATCTAATTCCTTGTCGGACTCAAATTCAAAATCATCTTCTTAATCCATTCCATCTTCTGTGCCATTCGATACAAAATCATCTTCATCGAGTTCCCTTATTTCACTTTCGTCACGGGTTTAGCATTTAGCATTAACAAACAAGGGGTGTTTTAGCACTTAGCATTAACAAATACGTCTAGCAGATTGCAAATAAAACAGGGGGTGTAATTGTTTCATCAATGCTATATTATCTGCCTTGTGTTTCATATCTATGTTCCAACAACAATACTATATTAGCAGATTGAAAATAAAACAGGTCTACCCATTCATATTCCATGTTCCAACAGTTTTAAGAAACAAAAAAAGGGGTATGCAACAAAAAATCCTCAGCCCCTGTTGTTTAACAAACGCATTTATCTCCTCAGTCCCTGTTGTTTAACGAATGTCCAAATAAAACACTGAATATGGCAACCTATACCCGAGTTCACTTCAAAACCTCCACTGAGTTGGGATCTTAAATGCTTTAAAACCGTAATAGGGTTGAATGAATTAGGATCTTAAATGCTTTAAAATTAAAACCGTAAATAAATGCTTTGATTAAAAACCCTTACCTGAGTTCCGGCGAACAAGGGGCTCAACTGAGTTTCGACGATCGTGAGAGCTTGAGTCGAGGGTTTTGTGGAGCGTTTTTTTTTTTTTTTGGTTTAAAAGATAACAAAATGACGTCGTTTTGGTTAACCCAAGCCCCCCCCCCCCAAAAAAAAAAAAACGTGCCTTAATGCACGTTTAAACTAAAAAAAAATGCGTTTTTTTAACGCCTTTTCCCCAAAAAACGTTGACCGCCGTTGACCACGCCTAGGTCCAAAACTTGGTGTATCCAAAAAGCCTCACGCATAGGCGCGTTTGCTTTTAGTCGACTAAAACTCATCTGTTTGCAGCTATGCCTGTTTTTGTGAGCTGTCTCAAAAAGTTTAGCCGGCTAAACCGGCTATGCCTGTTTTAGTGAGGTGTCCCAAAAAGTTTGGCTGACTAAACAAAAGTTTAGCCGTCTAAATTTTATTTTTAGTCGACTAAACAAAAGTTTAGCCGTCTAAATTTTATTTTTAGTCGACTAAACAAAAGTTTAGTCGACTAAACCTCCCAGGTTTTAGGTTATGTGATGTTGGGTTTAGGGCCAAACTATAGAGGAGGTTTAGGGAGCTTTAGGGTAGGTTTAGGTGAGTAGGTTTTGAGCATATATAAGGTAAATCATGTTCTTTTACTTTTATACAAAAATTCTTGCTGATGTGTTCCTTGTAACATATCTCATAATGTAATGGGTGCTTATTTTAATCTCTAAGTACATTAGAGAAAAGATAGTGAAATGTGATCTTAATTTAATTGTGTTGTCATCATACAAAATTTTTTTTGGTTGAAATACATTTGGTTTCACAGCGGTTTGCAGTGGCCGGTTGAGAATGTTCAAATTGTTGTTCGACCCCGACAAAATGAAAAATGCATGCCAAAATCAGAGATCATAGTCTAATATGATCGTAGTGTTTGTGGTGATCCTGATGTGTACCCTGCCAAACCTCCGGATAATTTTTTCACTCCCAATGCATACGGTTTATGATACCTAGCATGTTCGAAAACCCCCGATGTGACCCTTTGCGAGCAAGTACGGGACATTCAATTGCCACTGGGAAGTCAAAACAATAAACTAGCTGTTTATATAGAGAATTTGGACAACTAGCCATTACACACACTAAACTGGCCGTTAAGAAGTGTATATTAAGCCCGTGGCATTCTAGCTGCCGTAAGAAGTCCAAACGTGCTGCAGTTGGTCTATTGCAGGAATTGTGGGAATGCTTAAAGCCTTGGAGTTGATTTTTTTTTGGAGCAAAATAACATTCGAGCATTTAGCTTGGGCAAAATGCTCAATTGCTTTAAAGATGGTTTTATGGCTTAATCACAAAAACTTGTATTTAATATTTATAAAATCTTTCACACGCCTCTTTGTTTGTTTCTCGCACCTAAAATTTTTTCAAGGGCTGTTGAGATTAATTATTTCCATGTTCATATCTAGACATACTTCTAATAAATCCAAAATCAACATGTTATTGAAATTTGAGACCAAAATTAGAAGAAAAAGTTGATTTGGACTTTGGTTCCCACTGATCGTATTTTGCTTTATGTTTGAAGTTTTTAATAATATGTCATTGACCCCATTTTTAACGATTTCGTTAAGGTAATTGTGTTGATTGTTACCGACACTCGGCATAGTCCCCCTCGTGGGGAATTCTTCTTTTATTCTTTTTCTTTTTTATTTCACCATGTTTATTTTTAATTATTAGTAATATAATCTTTTAGTTTAGTCTTTTAAAATCGGAAAAGACTCGTAGCTTAACTAGGAGACTTGCTCCCCAAGTCTTAGGTAGTCTATAAATAAAGCTAAACTCATAGTCACTTTTGCTATTAATGATATTTTGAGTATTAGAGTTTGGAGTGATTTGTTTATTTGTGATATTTTTCACTGCGTTTCTCATCAAATTGGTATCAGAGTCGGGTTCACTTTTGATTATCAAACCCCAGTGTGTGTAAATCAAAACACAAGGATGCCTCCCAATGTAACGAAACAATTCAACGCCCAAGAATCTGCCCCAAAAAAACATCCAACTGATGTTATCTAATATGATGGCTAGAGTCGAAAGCATCCGACAACAACAAAGTCACGTCGACGAAAAATTCAAAAGAATGAAAGCCGGTGGGCTCGTGGCCAACACCAGTAGCACGGTGGCCCACCCCACCCCACCCATCACGACGAGGCCACTAACAACAACAAGGAAAGGTCGATGCCGATCCGGGGGGGTGCAGTAGCAGCGGCAGCCTCCATGTGGCGCATGGGCCCCCCACAAGGGTCGTTGCGGGTCAGAGGAGGCCGAAACAAAGTCGCAGCCCCCCTCGGCCATCACTCCGAGGGCTTCTTGGCAGGCGGGTGGTGCGACCCCGACAAATGGGTCCACCCGGAGAATTTTTGACGACATTTTTGAGGCGGCCCGAGCAGATTTTACAAAAAAACTTAGTCCAAACCATTGTTGTTTAAGGCGCAAGGCGCACCCAGGCGCAAAGGTGTCTCTGGAGCCTAGGCGCTAGGCGCAATGCGAGGTGCGCGCCTGATTGAAGCTAGGCGCACTTTTAAAAATAAATAAATTAAAGCAATATATTGATGTTATAATAATATCATGACATCAATGATAAACTTAATGGCATAATTAAGATTCCAAATATATAACATATTATCATGTAAAGCTAAACTTTAACCAATAAACGTAAAAGAGAACAATACAAAAACTAATTTAAATCCAACAAACAATATGAAATATACTATAAAAATAGTAATTAAATTGCAAAACAAAGAGTTAAATGATTAAATTGCAAAACAGTAATTAATTAAATTGCAAAACAAAGAAAAATCACTCTTTTTTTTCTTTTTATTTCAACTGATATTTTTTCTTTCTTTTTACAAAAAACAGTAGTTAATTAAATTGCAAAACAGTTTTAAAATAAAAAAAAAGTCAGTCTTTTTTCTTTCTTTTTATTTCAACTGATATTTTTTTTTTACAGAAAACAATAAAACAAGTCAGAAAATGGAAGAAAAAACAGGGAGGAAAGGGAAAAAAGTTGCCGAAAACAAGATAAAATGAAGGAAAAAAAGAAAAGAAAGAAAAAAGACTGACAGAAAAAAGAGATGGGCCGGAAAAAGGAAAGAAAAAAGAAAGAAAAGAAAAGAAAGCAGGTAAAAAGAAAAGATACCTGTAAAGAGCCGCCGGAGAAAAATAAGAGCTGCCGGAGAAGAAATAAGAGCCGCCCGGTGAAGGAGAGAAGAGACTAGCTACCGGAATACAGAGAGAAGAGTTTGGAGGGTTTTCTCAGACTAGGGTTCTTTTTTTTATATTTGTTTTGTTACGAAATAAGAGTTCGGTTTGTTTTGTTAAAAAAAGAAGTGCGGTTATGTTTTACAAATAAAAGAACCGGGTTTTTACCAAAACAAATATACCAAGATACCTGTTAAAAAAAATAAAAAAGGAAAAGCGTGCTTGGGCGAGCGCCCGGAGCTTAATTGCGCCTAGCGCCTTCGTCCAATAGGCGTGCGCCTCTCTCAACTCGCCTCGCCTGACCCCTCTTGAGGCGCCTGCCATGCGCCTATGTGCGCCTAGCGCCTAGGCGCGCTTTTGACAACTATGGTTCAAACAACCCACAAAGACTTCCGAAATGATGCAAAAGAGTCCGTTGATGTGTTTGATGCAAAGATGGAGACTTGGGAACTAGCGGGTGGGAAAGGCCTTGGGTAAACAAACGTTGCACCCGGAGAAAGAGGTGAACCTTATTGAGGGCTTGCCCCCTCAAAAAATTGACAAACGTCATGAAAAAAACGAGTTCTATTCATTCAGCATCAGTGTCGTAGGGTTACAAAGGATTCAAAAAGAACGTGTCACAATGGGTCCAAACAATTAAGCCCGATCCGTTAAAATTGAGGGTGGACGGAGAGGAGACTGACGAAGAAGATGGTATTCCACTCACCTGACACTCGTTATGTGCCAATGAAAGGCCAATCAGACGAATGGAGACTTACCGTGATGGTTTGCACCACGATGTGAGATATGGAGGTTGACTCTCTACATTTCACCTCACCAATGTGCGTCATGGATGCGGTAATAAAGGGCACATGAACAACAATTTCCCCTTCAAAACAACAAAGGGGAAACCACATAACATGGGTTCGAAAAATCAGCCCCCCCGTGGCCCAAACGGGCTACGATGAGGCCTCGCAATCAGTGTCGTGGGGTTATAAAGGGTCTAAAAAGGACGTGTCACAATGGTACCAAGCAATTCAGCTCAACCCATTAAAATTAAGGGTGGACGGAGAAGAGACTGACGAAGAAGATGGTATTCTACTCACCCGACGCTCATATGCCAATGAAAGGCCAATCAAACGGCACCACGATGTGAGGTATGGAGGTCCACCCTCTACATTCCACCTCACGAATGTGTGTGTCATGGATGCGGGAATAAAGGGCACATGAACAACACTTGCGCCTTCAAAACAACAAAGGGGGAACCACATAACACGGGCCCGAAAAATCAGCCCCCTTAACAACCATGTTGGGCAGCCCCACGACAACTCCAGGGCCCAAACGTGCTACGATGAGGATCTCGAGGATGTGTTACAGGGTGGGGGCCTAGCGGAGGACAATCTTAATACGTCAATTAGGTTATTTGGCAAGGCTATGAACGGTGATGTCCATGGTTCAAAGTCTCGGTATCGAAATCAGACACCCGATTTTCAACTCGGTCGCAGTATCGGGCGATACACAAAGATACGCTATTTAGAGAGCCAAAAAAATTCCGGAAAAAATATAGAAACCCATCATTCAATATACATTGCATTGTAGAATTGGTTATACTGAAGCGCGACAGAGTTGTCAGATTCAATATTGCATAGTAAATCAATAATAATATTGAAAAACAATCTAATGACACATAAAACTTGATAAAAAATTTGCACGGAAGATAAATAGAAATGATTACAATGTTTCGTCAGTTTCATCATCCTATCTAGTTGCGGTATCAATCATACGAATTTGGATAGGGGTAATTTCTTTTAGGTGGGTAAGGAAAGAAATATGAACCATATTGCTGCTCAGATGGTTGGGATGATTGGCTAGATGATCCATAATTTGGAAATTGTGGTTGACGATCTCCCGGTTGACTACCGTGATGATAATATCCAAAACCTCTATACCCAGAACTCTACTAAAAAATTAACTCTACAAAAAATGCCGCTGGCATGGACCTTTAAAAAAAGAATTGTATATTTTTTGTAAAAAAATAATATTTCTATGAATTTTTTTTTAGAAAATAACATTTCTTGTATACATTTTATAAACAAAAAAAAAATATTTTTTTAATAAGAAAACAACACAAATGTCCCACACTTGAAACACTGAAATCACAAATGTCCCATACTTTAAACACAAAAATAGAACCGGCCACACAAAAATACAACCGGCGCACGATATTTACCTCTGTTGGATTATAACACAAAATCTCAACCGTCTTTCCACACAAAACAGAACGGAGCTCTCCACACTTCTTCCAAGCCGCTAGGGCTTTAAATCAGGTTGGATTTTGGGGGTTTTCAGCGGCAGTAAAAGGTTATTTCGGCAATGGGCTTTGGAGGCAAGTGTGTTTGTGTGATTGAGATTCTACAAGGGTGTATTTATAGCTGCAATCAAGCCAAAATTTGGTCCGTGACTTCACTACATTACAAACCAACTGACAAAAGTAAGATTCATTTTATTTTTTTCTTTTCTTTTTTACTTGATTCTGATGAAATTTGGTATGTGACTTCTCCTCTTTACTTTCTGTCAAAAAATTCCTCCAACTCGGGGAGATATCGACGAATCGTTGCAAATATCGGCGAGTCAACTCGGGTGCGCTGATATATCGGCGCTATTTTATTTTTTTCGACTCGTGCCTCGTAACGATGCGCTGGGCTGCGATACAGAGTTAACTTGGTCTATTTCGAGTTGACTCGGGTGCTATTTTGAACCATGGTGATGTCCGTATTGACGTCAGTATGTTCGATGGAAAGATGGAACCTGATGCATTTATGGATTGGTTAAACCAGGTGGAGTATTTCTTTGATTTGAAGGAATACCGCGGATATGTAGGTGTGTTAAATATGTGGCTGCAAAATTAAATAATTATGCCTTAGTGTGGTGGGATCAGTTGGTGCACGATAGGGCCGTGAATGATTTGGACCCGATTACTTCCTTGGAACACTTGAAGGTGGAGATGGTGGCTACCTCATCCCCGAGAATTACGAGAGGGACCTATTTGCACGCGTTCAAAGCCTAAAGTAAGGTTATATATCCGTAAAGAGTATTAAGAACAATTGCAATTGCAATTGCTTTGCACCCGGGCTAGCCCGAACGAGAACACGGAATAAGAGCAAGGAGCAGCAAATCGGGCGTTACATTCAGGGACTCTAGCTTAAATATCAGACAAAGTTAGGGCTGCGTCAAATTAACTCTTTGACCCAAGCAATCGAGTATGCACGGAAGGTGAAGAACTACTTCAAGGTAAGAGCAACTATGACAAGGGGTGGTACAACCACCAAACCACCTGTTATAGACGTTGCACCACCCACTACTAGTTCGGTTACCACTACACTACTCCAGGGCCCGCTTTAAGTGCTATGATTGTGGGGTGTTTGGACATCGAGCTTCAAATTGTCCCAAATCATGCGGAGGTTCTCACTGCACGTATCCATGTGCCGCCGGAGACGGATGACATCCACTTTAGCACTCGGGTCTCACTTTTCAAAATAGGGGGGAGTGACACGCGGCACAGGCTCTCCCTCGTGGGGGATTTTTCTTTTTTAATTTTTCTTTCAACATGTTTATTTTTAATTATTTTTTAGTTAGTCTTTTAAAATTGAACAAGACTCCTCACTTAACTAGGAGACTTGCTCCCAAAGTCTTAGGTAGCCTATAAATAAAGCCCCAGGGCTCCTCCTTGTAGTCACTTTTGCTATTAATGATATTTTGAGTTTTAGAGATTGGAGTGATTTGTTTATTTGTGATGTTTTTCTGCTGCGTTTCACGTCAATTACATTCCCTATTAAAATCCCATATATATGTTTATTAGAAGCAAAAAAAATTCATTCAAGAAAAAAAGAAGGGATACAAGTGATTAGGGACAAACTATCCCCTAAAAAGGCTAACAACAAAAAAGCCTTCAAAAACAAGAACCACTTCGCATATACAATCATTCCAACCCAAGGAAATCAAAAAGAAAGGAAGTCCTTAAACAAAGGAGGCAAAATGCTCAATTACTTTAGAGATGGTCTTATGGCTTAACCACAAAAAACTTGTATTTATTATTATAAAATCTTTAACTAGCCTCTTTGTATGTTTATCGCTCGCTCTTAATTTTTTTTTCAAGGGCTCTTGAGATTAATTAATTCCAAATTTATATCCAGAATCTGATAAATCCGAAATCAACATGTTCTTGAAATTTGAGATCCAAATTAAACAGAAAGTTGATTTGGACTTTGGTTCCCACTAATCGTATTGTCCTTTATGACAAAGTTTTGAATAATACATCAGTGGCCCCATTTTTAACGATTTTGTTAAGGTAATTGTGTTGATTGTTAGATTCCTTATTAAAATCCTATATATATATATATATATATATTTATTTATTAGAAGCAGTAAAGCAGTAAAATATCATTCAAGATAAAAAGACGAGATACAAGCGAATAGGGACACAAGCTATCCCCTAAAGCTTAAAAAAAAAGCTAACAACAAAAAGGCCTTTAAGAACAAGAACTAATCCGCATGTACAATCATTTGAACTCAAGGAAAACAAAAAGAAAGGAAGTCCTTAAACAAGGGAGGCAAAATGCTCAATTGCTTTAGCGATTGTCTTATGGCTTAACCACAAATAACATGTATTTATTATTTATAAAATCTTTAACAAGCCTTTTTGTTTGTTTATCGTACCTATTTTTTTTTTCCAAGGCTCTTGAGATTAATTAATTCCTTGTTCATACCCATACATACTTCTAATAAATCCGAAATCAACATGTTCTTGAAATTGAGATCAAAATAAAATAAAAAATTGATTTGGACTTTGGTTCCCACTAATCGTATTTTGCTTTATGTGGAATTTAAAATAATACATTGTTGACCCCATTTTTAATGATTTTGTTAAGGTAATTGTTAGGGTTGGCAAATTGTCACACGACCGATAACATGACACAACCCACACAACTTTTTAGCGGGTTTGGGTGAGACTTTAACGAATGCGGGTGCTTAACGAGTGGACCCGCTAAACACGACAACTTAACGAATCGGGTTTAGGTTTAGCCATTTAGTTTAAATACACGACACGACTTGTTAAGGCATGACTTGAACACGATCCAAACACGACACGAACCCGATAAGACACGACACGGTACACATGAAAGGCTTAACGGGTCGGGCTTGGGTAGAGGTTATTTTGACACGAACCCGATTAGACCCGGCACGAAACCGACACGACACGACCCATTGCCACCCCTAATTGTGTTGATTGTTACATTCCTTATTAAAATCCCACATATATATATATATTTATTAAAAACAAAACAAATCATTCAAGATTAAAAGACGAGATACAAGCGATTAGGGACAAGCTATCCCCTAAAGCCAAAAAAAAGCTAACAACAAAAAAGCCTTTAAGAGTAAGAAACAATCCGCATATACAATAATTCCAACTCAAGGAAAACAAAAAGAAAGGAAGTCCTTAAACAAGGGAGGCAAAAAAACCAAGACGTAGCTTAAAAAATAATTTTCTTCCGTATAGCGTCATTCTTTAGTTTCTTGCCTTAAATATTCTCAAATTTCTCTTGTTCCAAAATATCCAAAAAGCCTTCATTGCAATGCATCTCTACAAATGTCTCCATCTCCTCTTCCTTCCATGGCATATTAACTCTATATTAAAAAGATCTCGAGTTGTCTTGGAAGAGCATCTTCAATACCAAATTCTACCTTGCTCCACATATATGAGGCAAACTTGTAATGTATCAACAAGTTATGTAAATTACACACTAAAAGGTACCAATTTTGATCTTCTTGCTTAACTCATATAATATTTTTAGTGTTGAATTTCTCGTGAGCCACTATTTTGAGAGAATTCCTCTAGTCCATATAAATTTGAATGGCGTAAACAAACAATATTAGGAGACGAAAGAATATGTGAGAAGTGCGATTTACAAGAAAAGTCCTCATTTATGCTATCTAACTCCTTCCAACAAACAAATTGAGCAATTTCATTATCTTAGCGATTTCTTGGAAAGGACACGTTCTAAAATTGGAATCAAAGCAAGGAGAGGCCTAAACCAAAATTGTTTGATTTCAATTGGAAAATAAGCGATATAATTATGTGAACAGGTTTTGATGTTATATCCCCTCCGTGAGTATCCTCCCAAAATTCAATCGAACTCCCATCCCTCACTCCCAAGGTAACACAAGAGAGGGTTGAGTTGGGACCCTAGAACCCATGAGTTTTTTTTAAAGGTTCTCTTGTGGCTACGTTAGAGTCTGACCATTTTCATGCAAATCATAGAGGCTCTTTACAAGGTTTTAAAAGCCGCAATGACGTGGTCGACGCGTAGAGGTCAAGCCTTAGGAGCCTGGGCGTAGAAAGGCATTTTTCCTTTTTTTATTATTTTAATTATTCTAAGGCTAATAATATAATAAAGTGATACATACCTTGAATTTTGAAAATATATTCGTATGTCTAGCCATATTTCTCACATGCATGCCTCATAATCAATATACAAAATGTATTTCTCAACATTTAATAAGCAATATACAAAATGTAATTTTCACCATTCAATAATTAATATCAATAATCATTCAATAATTGATAACCAATAATCAATATAAAATGATTCAATATAAGAAATGTACTTTTCACCTTTCAAATGAAACATATAAACTTTTGGTCGGAAGTCGGTTGACGATTATAGGTTTTTTTTTTTGGACGAGAGGCAAAAAGAGACTGGGAGGTTTGGGATACCGTTCGTTTTTTGATTGTTTTGGACGAGATATTGGTCCGGTTTGTAAAAAAAAGTCTTTAAAATGCGATATCATTTCACCAAAACATTTAAAAAAAAAAAGTGCGCCTTAAGCCTTTTACCAAGAATAAGGCATAGGCGGGGCGTTTTTCCCAAGCCTCACGCCTAGGCGCGCCTTTTAGAATACATGCTCTTTATGTTGGATACCGTAGAATTCCTCTTTTCGTGGAAAATCACCGTAACTACTTCCTGTAAAGAGCCTTATATTTAGCTGTTAAATTACCAATGCCCAATCCTCCCAAAGATTGATCTCTTGTTTTTATTGACCTAACCTGATGTGTGGGATTTCTAGTGACACGTGGTGCGTGGTTGTGCCTACGGGAGAAGACTATCTTTTATTTTTCATTTTTAGTTTAGGGTTTATTTTAATATTCCTTTATTTTTAGTGTTTAATTAGTCTCCAAGAATGTTTGGGGCTAATGGGTCATTTTTAGTAATTAGTTGTCCTTTTTGGTCTTTTTGAGTAATAGCTTGGCTAGCAAGCTAACTCTTCCTATAAATAGGCCTTTTGGCCCTCATTTATACTTAGCCTTGGATATTGAAAATTGAGAGAGAAAGAAACCCATTTCACTAGTCTAATTTATTTGTTGTTGTTGTTGTTGTTGTTGTTGTTGTTGTTGTTGTGTAGTGTAATTGTTGTGTAGTGTAATAATAACGCTTCCGCATTTGAAGATTTACATTAAATTGGTATCAGAGCTCAGTTTGTTCTTGGTGTTCGTCTGGGTGCGTGAAGCGGGTCACGAATTGAGATTCCAACCCCGACAACCTTTCAACCGACAGATTGATAAATGCCCAAATGAGAATCGGGTGAATGAAAACCCTAAATTCCATCACCACTAAAAGAGGAGATACCAACTCTTTTAGCTCCTCCAGCCTCCATCTCCACCACCACCCGCCACACAACCACCACCCGCCACACGACCACCACCCTGTCCACATGAATTTTCGTCTTCAATTTTTTTTTTTACCCAAACCCCACCAAACCTAAATTGAAACCCTAACCCTTAAATCAAGAACCTACAAACCCTAGTCAAGAACCTACCCAAAACCCTACCCCACCTATTCTGACCAATCCCACTGGCCGGAAAACTCTAGACCTGGCTGGAAACCCTTGCCTAGCTACCGAACAAAGGCTGGCCAACCCTCTTTCCCTCCTCGAGTACATTTCCGAACCATTACCCAGCTCCAACCCAATTTTTCTACCCCGACCAGCCCCTAACCTCTTTCCCCTGGGCCGGAAAACCCTAGATCTGGTCGGAATAACCAGTCGCAACCACCGACCACCCGAAAAGGTCTGTGGCCACCCTTGTTTCTGCCCGAAACAGCCCCAGCAGTTCAAACCAACCCTCCTCCCTACCCCGCTGCCCAGCTCCACTAGAAACCCATATTAAACCTACCAAACCAAACCCTAGCCCCTATTTTTAATCCAAAACAACCCCACACCCTCTTAACCCCATTTTTACCCCCTTTCCCATTCAATAATGCCCAACCACAAGTAATTCCAACTCCAAACGGGTCTGCCCTACTTTGAGCCGATCTCACCCTCCCAATTGACCTCTATTCCGGTCAATTTTTGACACAACATATGACTTCCATGGGAAATGTACCCACCGGGGATACATTTTCCGACTATTTGCCACCGGGGCTGTCGCCGTTTTCATTCCTCTTGTACCGCCTGGTCGGATTCAAGGGTCCACCAAGCCAAGTTGCAAATGGTGTTGAGAGTGATCGTCAGTTTTTGGTTGCTCGGATTCTGTAGGGAGACGTCTTTGAGATTCGGGTATATTAGATCCACTTGTTGAATGTCCATATGGGTCTAACAGAAGTTCGTCCGGTCCATTTGTGTGTTGAATTTGATTTGGGCTCTTGCTTTACTTTGGAAGATAACACCTGTACCGACATGTAATCATGTAGCATTGATGAGTCACCCTCCAAGCTCGAGCATGAGCTTTTTCGAATACAGGGAGAATGATGTATATGGGATTTGTAGCGACACGCGTGGTTGTGCCTACGGGAGAAGACTATTTTATTTTCCATTGTTAGTTTAGGGTTTATTGTAATTTTATTTTATTTTTAGTGTTTAATTAGTCTTCAAGCATGTTTGGGGCTAATGAGTCATTTTTAGTAATCAGTTGTCCTTTTTTGGTAACAGCTTGGCTAGCAAAGCTAACTCTTCCTATAAATAGGCCTTTTGGCCCTCATTTGTACTTAACCTCGAATATTGAGAATTGAGAATAGAGAGAGAGAAAGAAACCCATTTCACTATTCTAATTTTTTTTTTTGTTGTGTAGTGTAATAATACTGCTTCCGCATATGAAGATTTACATCATAACCACTCTAAAAGATGGTTACATTTTTTGTCACCTACTTCTCCCAAAAAATGTCGTCTCATTCCCACCCAACAAAAGGCTTAAATAACGCCATCGGCCCACCTTACACCTCACCAATCTTGCTTTATCTGGTAGCCACTCTACCTCCACATTAATTCCCACTAAAGTGCTTTTTTTCCAAGTAAAATTTTAAGCCGGACATGAAAATAGTTCAATTATTTTCAGTAAGTTTTTAAGATTAAACTTTCTTAGCCACAAAGAAGAGTGTCATCTGCGAATTGGAAGAGCGAATCTCCTCATTCTCTCTACTCAATTGACCCTCCCTCTATACAATCCTACTGAGCATATTTCACTACCAAGGTAAATAAGATAGGGAAATGCCCCTTAAAGCCCCTATTTTCCCCTTGGTCTCCCATTAACAAATGTGAAAAAGTTCCCCAAGCTTAAATATCCTCTAATCCATTTCCTCCACCTCTCCAAGACTCCTTTTCTCTCTACAGCAGAACCCACAAATTCCTAATCTTATGCTTTTCCAAAATCTGTATTAAGCACCATTCCTTTTTTCTTAATCCTAAATTCTTCCATCACCTCATTTGCTGCTAACACCAAGTGGGGGATGTTTCCATTTTTCAAAAAATCCCTTTTGATTTCTAGAGATTGTTTAATAAAATCCTCATATTAATCCTAGATATCCAGTAATACCCTAAACATCATACTCTATAAGTACTAATACGCAGTGTGGGAGGTTGATGCTGTTTTTTGTGAGCAAGTGCATCCATACTTGTCCATAATCCGGAGGACCTCTTAGATAGAATTTTCCCATAATTATATGTTTTCCAGAATTACCCCAAGTCATGTCTCTTATGCCTGACTTATAAATCTTATCTAAAGAATTGGATTACAAATTTGTATCAGGTTGTTTATTGCTTGATTTGCAATTTCAGTTTCATGAACATATTTGCTAAGCTCGTGGATTACAAGCGATAGATATGTTCATATCTATACATTACATCGTTTACGAGCATATACATATGTTTGCAGATAGATCTCGGATTACAAACAGATTGCTTGGAAGACTATGCATTAAACCATTTATTTACATTTGAGGACATGTGAATAAATATTGGGCAACATGCCCCATTTTATCATGTTTTATTAATTCCAGATGTGATATTACCTGAGAATGTATATGTATAATGCTTGGAAGACTATGCATTAAACCATTTATCTATATTATTATTTTTTTCGGGTTTTCAGCTTTTCAAGTTAGGCCCGATTCAGTCACTATGTATGTCTGAAGGTTCTGAATCTAGCAAAGAGGTATGAAATTTAACTATTGGTTAGTACTTATTTAGTTTTTTAATTGTCATATTATATATGAAATTTGGCCACAGCAATAGTTACCTTCAATGAGTTTTTATTGTGAGTTTTACTACGGTTGTCATGTTTTTCAATGTGTGTTTTCACATAAACACGCACGCACACCCACACATATTTTATTTGTTTAAATTGATTGAAATTAAAAAAGGGGAGGTGCACTAGAATATTTGATATAAGGATTATTTATATCTTTGTATTTATCAAATTTTTGCTTCAAAATAATTTTGCCACCGGCCACTGTAAATTCAAGAATAACATGCAATTTACATTCTGATTGACATTGTGATATAATATATGTAGTTACAGAATTACTTGTTGCTGCCTCTTAACTTTTTACTATTCAAACAGAAAACCTATTCAAGTGGAATTATCATTCAATTTAGAAAGGATGAGGAAAGCAGGACATTCCACTGTGCATTTGAGCAATGAAAGAAGGAAGTGGTTGATCGAGGTGCTGTGCTTGATCTCTGTCTGAAATTTTTCTCTTTAATAAAATACGCCACATAATGTTGTATGCAATATATAATATTATGTTCCTATGCCACTCTTCTTTTCTTAGTTGTTTATATGGTATGGTATCAGCTGTTGGAGTGTACAACCTGATTGGCTATGTTATATTTTTCTAAGGTTATTATTCCAGTAATTCCTGTAAAAAAAATTATGAGGATCATGGAGGGGCGCATAGTTTTGGATAAAGTAAAGATTCTATCTCAATTTACATGTGCAACATGGTGTTCTTGACTGCACTATTGCTTCAACTAGTTTCTAACTGGCAGCTCTTGCACTGAACATTTAAATAATATAAACATGCCACCAAATTCTAATTCAAAGCAGTTAATAAATATGACATAAAGGACCTAATAGGTGGCTGTTTTTTGTTTCCAGGATCTCATTTCGCAAATGGAAGAGTATTGACTTCTAAAAGCAAGTTCGATAATAAAATAGAGGCTTCTTCTGCTAAAATGTATTTCCATTACTATGGGCAACTTCTACATCAGCAAAATATGTTGCAGGATTATGTGAGAACAGGTTAAATCATGAAACTGTAATCTGTTACTCCCTTCCCTTCTTGAAGTTGATATCCGCTTTGAGTTTTTTCTTTTTTCCCTCTTCATATCAAAACTCGTGGGCATCACTTGTATGAACTTATTGTTCTAGGCTGTGTACCTTATTATGTTGCTAAAGGCAATTGTATCTTAATAAGCATGTACGTGGTGATCATTTGTGTATTTGCATTCTGACTCAAGGACATGAAAACTGTGCTTGTTTCAGGAACGTATTACGCTGCAGTTGTCGAGAACCGTGCAGATTTTGTTGGCCGTGTAGTGGTTGATGTCGGTGCCGGAAGTGGCATTTTGTCACTATTTGCTGCTCAGGTTCCCTTAGTTATATCTTCATGGTTTACTGCACATGCATTTTTATGCTTGTGTATGAAAGCGGATGAGCACGGAAATGTCTTCTTCTGGAATGATGTCATACTCTCTCTGTCTCCCCCCCCCTCTCTCTCTCCCTTTCATAATAGGCTGGCGCAAAACATGTTTATGCTGTCGAAGCATCTGAAATGGCAGAATATGCTCGCAAACTTATTGCTGGGAACCCATTGTTGGGTCAAAGAATTACGGTGATTTTTCTTATTTTATTACGAGTCAACCTACTTACCAATTTTGGCATTGGATTCTAGTCTCATTCTATGGGGCACCATGCCATCTAAATCATAGGTAGTCAAAGGTAAAATTGAAGAAGTCGAGTTGCCTGAGAAAGCAGATATTTTGATTTCCGAGCCAATGGGTAAACTTCTTCTGTCATGTTTGCTTTTCTCATTCTGTTGGATACATTTTCTATAATTTAAAATATGTATAGGTATGATTTTATATGTAATTATTAAATCTTTTTCCGGTGGTAGTAAGGGCCTTGATATGTTAGGGGTTTGAGTTGCATGTGAGTATATCCATGTGGGTCCACCTTTCGTACTTCTGTCCAGTTCATGCAGATTGTAGGTTCTACATATACCCTTTAAAAATAGTTGCGTTGAACACTTGGATACCCCAAGTTATGAAAACAATAATAAAATAAAGACATGGACATATTTGGTGTATAACAGATTAGGCCTTCAGATTTGGTTTGAAATTTGGGTGGAAAATTGGATTGGAGACCTGTGAAATGAGTGAAAATATTCAGTACATACCTGTGAGTCCATCTTCCGTACTTGTTCACTGTTCGTCCGGATTGAAGGGTTTACAGATACCCTTTGGGGATAGTCATGTTGAAGGCCAGGGCCTGTGTTATAAATTATAATATAATAAAGATATGGAGATATTTTTGAACATATTAGATTTGATTTGAAATTTGGGTAGACGCTTGGAGTGAAGACCTCTGAAAATGAGTGGAAACTATGCAGACGCATATATGTACTCAAAATAGGGCATACAAATTTTGGGTGTGCAGAAGCATACATGTACACAAAATAGAGCATAAAATTACAAATTTCGCGTTTAAGTCCTTATGTACCCCTTTCTCTGTGTGAGTGGTAATTCATTTCGAAGGGAAAACGAAAAGAGAATGCTAAAGCAGTGATTCACATGGTAGGTCAATGTTACAATTGTGCGTTTTGTATCAAGTATTACGACTTTGTGATATCTTACATTTCTTAACTTATTTCCTATTTATGAATACAGATACTAATAGCTTCAAATGTGAACGTCCTTGAATATGTATGTGTACCATGTCCAATTTGGTAGAGAAGGAAGTTGGGCTTTAAAATCCATAAAATTTGGCTTTAACTCTCTTTATGCATAAAAGGCTTATTGATGCAGCCTGGTAGATTTGGAAGTTATGAGAAAATGATATCCTGATTAATCTAAGTTATTACAAGTCTTATCAGAAATCTTTAGAAAAGTGTACATGTCTCCTTCATTTTTTTTGTGAGGTAAATAGGTTGGGGCGATATTTAAAAATGCACACGAACGTACGCCTCAAGGCACACCTCGAAGTGAGTGGAAGAAATTTGCGCCGAGGCTTTAGCCTCAAGGGTTAAAGAAGAGGCTTATGCCTCAGGTCTGAGGCAATGCGCCTCGAGGCGAGGTGGAGAGGCGGCGTGCGGCTTTTTTGTTTTTTTAAAGAAAACCCTAAGAATGAGGGCTTACCGGCTTGAACTGCGACTTCAAGCTCTTTTCAGTTGGGCCGACTCCATCTCTGACATCGTCTTCAAGATACGATCTCCCTCCCTTTTTTGTTTTACTCGATCTCTGAGTTCTTCTCCATCCCCGAGTTTGTCTTTTTATCCATCTTTGACTTCGTCTCCAAGGTTCAACTCCTTATTTATGCTTGTCTCCAGAATCTCACTTATTTTTAGACTTCATTTTGTTTTTTATATTCATAATATAATATTCTGGTTAATATGCATGCTAATATATATATACGTTCTGATTTTATGTATAAACTAATCAATTAATTATAATTACTATATTTCTTTGGTAGACAATTATTAATTAATATATACTAAATAATTAATTACTTTATTATGATACACTGTTTTCTGTTTTCTGTTGGTGATTTGAGAACTTATTTAGTGTCGGTGATATTAGTTATCTTTTTGGTGATAATAGTTATGTTACATTATTTTTGTGATTTATTAGAATTTTTAATAATTTATTTTTTTATTTTTTTAAAGTTGAGGCTTTCACTTCGCTTCTCTCCGCCGCCTCTTGCCTCTTTAAACTTTGGGTTAGGAATGAGAAATTGGGGCCTTATTTTATACTAGAATCTAGATTGAGTAAGAATTTGATTTAGGTAGTTCTCACTTGTTTTTAGGCTCTATGAAGTCTAAAATAGGCTTAATTGGTGTAGAACAGGATTAGCCACGGAGCTAGATAAGTTTTGAAGGAAATTTGTTTTAAGAGCTTTTTGCTCCCCACCCCCCACCCCCACGCTTATTTCATTCTATTTCTTATATTTCAAGGCACGGAAGTCAAGATTTGTCCCCCACTCTTATCTTCTCCCTATCTATTTAACTCTATGATCTTCTTAAATTGAAAAAGTATTGAATTACTCCATTTGTCTAAGTGCTGCTTGTTTCCCATGTGCTCATTGCGGACGACACAATTCCTTTGCCATAGAGCAAGGCAAACTAAGACTTGAGAGCGCTCGTGTGGGTGGTGCTGATTTGGTTTTAAGCGTTGTCGGGCCTCAAGATCAATGCTAGTAAAAGCATTATCATGCGTCAGGGAAGTTTCGGATATGGAAGAGAACTTCGTACTTGGGTTGTGGAGTAGGTTCTCTTCCATGCACTTACTTAGATTTGGCTTTTGGGTGTGAAATACAAGTCAAAAGGACAGTTGGGAACCCTTGATTGAGAAATTTGAGAGAGGACTAGCGAGTTAGAAGCGCGCTTATTGGTCCAAAGAAGATGTGTGACTCTAATCAAAAGCGTCTTGCCTAG
Source organism: Sambucus nigra (assembly GCA_949130495.1). Lineage (NCBI taxonomy): Eukaryota > Viridiplantae > Streptophyta > Magnoliopsida > Dipsacales > Adoxaceae > Sambucus > Sambucus nigra. The sequence continues at coordinate 545,830,877 of OX422215.1, forward strand.
TATTTGTACTTGTTAATTCTCCATCCTCCCTAGCCCAGTTTCAGTGAAGAAGAGCTCAATAAGTGCCTGAGGGACTTTTTGTGTAAAGGTAACGATTTGAATTTCAAGGACATTTTTGGTCAGGTGGAAAGCGAAGTGCAAGCCCATATGGCAAGGAGGTGCGGGGATCGGCACCCCAAGATTTTTAGTGAGGCCTTATTGGGGAAGTGGTTGTGGAGATTCCCGGGGGCGGGGGGGTTGGGGGGGGGGTGAGGTGGATGTGACTAGATTTGGTGTGTCTAGGTACGAGTGGAGGCAGGTAAGCGAGAGGATCCTCATGGGTTGGGTCTGTGGTAGCATGTTGGTGGGGGATGGGATAAGTTTTGCAAATTCATTCAATTTTCGATTGGCGACGATGATCAACTGCTTAATTTTTTGGACTGATATTTAGGTTGGAGAGAGGTCTTTCGCTGCCAGATTTTCAGAGGAGAGAGATTGCGGTTGGCTGCTAGTTTTGCGTGGCCATTATATTGCTCAAGCTTGAAACCCTTGATTCAGGCGGAATATTCAAGATTGGGTTGTCTGAGGCGTTGGATGTTTTCTTGAGAGGCCACGGTTCCAACATTCCTAGGGGTGGTAGCAATCCAAAGTCCTACTCCCTCTTGCTTGACAAAGCGACTAAGTATCCTTGGAAAGGGGTCTGGAAGACTGAGCCCCCACTATAGTGGCTTTTTTTACATGGTCGACCCTTCGAAATCGATCCGTTCTTTAGAGAACTTGAAGAAGAGATGACACCATCTGGCAAATTGATGTTGGTTACGCAAGCGAGGGAAGAGACTCTGGGTCATCTCTTATTTCATTGCCCTGTTGTGAGGAAGCTCTGGGATGTCTTTTTATCGTTGTTTGACATGTATTGGGTGATGCTGTAAACTGCCATAGATTTTATTTTGCTTATTTCAGGTGGTTGCAGTGTGAGGAAGGGTGCGGAGACTGGAAGCAACCCGTTAGGGCTTTTTTGGTCCATCTGGAGAGAGAGAGAGAGAGTCTGTGCTTTGAGGATTTAGAGCAGCCTGCCTTGTAGTTAATGTATGATATGTTGAGCCTTTTAATTCAAGAGACCTCAGTCTCCATGATTTTTTTCATTTCTGGGGATTTTTGTCAACTACTCAAGCACTGTATTTTTCGGGCAGGGGTGCTGTGATTTGTAGAGGCATGTGTCTATATTGATGTTTTTTCGGATATCATCCCCTTCCCCCCCAACCCCCCCTCTTTCCCCTTTTTCATATAGCGTGTATCCGGTTTTCCTGCTCCTTTTGCAGGCCTATTAATACAATTTTTACTTGTAAATTTTTTTTCGGTTCATGGACAATGTTTAAAAAGGCGCGAGGCGAGGCGTAAGCCTCACTCCCCCCCCCCCCCCCCCCCCCCCCCCCCCACAAAAAAAAAAAAAGAGCAAAATAATATTGTTAATACTAATAAAACCATAAAAATAAAGTAACAAAGAAATATAAAATAAAACTGCAAAAAAAACATCTTTGAGGACTTTCTCACATAGTTAAACATTTTTTTGTTCTCCCGATATGATTTTTTTACATATTGTTTTTATAATATGACAATAAATTAATCAATGCAAAATCAAATTGACCAAATCATTTTTTTTTTGTTGCATTCACATTGGTTAGTTTATAATATGACAATAAATTAATCAATGCAAAATCAAATTGACAAAATCAATTTTTTAAGTTTCATTCACATATTGGTTATTTTTTAAAAATTTCTTTCAAGTTACAATAGTAAACATTATAAGTTAAGTGCAATTTTATAACAAAAAAAGAAAAAAAGAATAGGAGTTAGTAGATTAAAACAACATTTTTTTTAAGTTAAGTGCAATTTTAGAAAAATGAAGAACTTTAACCTTTAAAGAAACAGACTTCGTGATGGAAGAAGAAAAAGAGTTTTTTTATTTTTTTTTCTCCTGCGCCTTAGCAAAAAAGGCGTGCTGCGAGGCATGAGGCGCTAGCCTCAAATTCAACCCTGAGGCTTAAGTTTCGAAGCATTTTTTGCCCGCCTCGCCTCGAAGCGTAAGCCTCAAAGGCCTTTTTAAACATTGTTCATGGAAAATAAAATGATTAGTAAGTGTGTTTGAATTTCTTTGCTCCACCCAACACGGCCACGTACCCATTGAAGACATAAGTTTATCTTTTTCAGTAATTTGCTCATCAGTTGTGTTTCCTTGAATATCTTTATTTTATGGTTAATGGAGTTCTATCTACATCCTTCCCAGAAAACTTTAATGCTAGAAATCTTTTACTACAGGTACTAATATTTTGTTCGACTCAACTATCTAATTGACTAGTGCCTGAAGGAGGAAATCTTATTAAGCCTATGTTCACCTTTTGCAGGCACCTTGTTAGTCAATGAAAGAATGCTGGAGACCTATGTTATTGCAAGAGATCGGTTCCTTGTTCCTAATGGAAAAATGTTTCCTACAGTGGGCAGGTGATTCATTCCCCCCTTTCCAATAACTTCAAGGGATATCGTAAACAACTTATAACGCAATGACAGCCATAATTATTCATTGACGGTGTCATTTCATATCATTAAACAAAATGGCCCTCTGATTTTTAAGTAATTCTGTGAAATTGCAAGTTTTAAACAATACCTTTGTAGTATAATTCCACCTGACAGTGGCAATGTATGCAAATTTCATATGAAAAAATTACATTACAAGATAAATAAAATGTCGCGTTAGCACTTCCATGCTAAGGTTAAATTAAACAATTCCCTGCCAAGGGGGCATCCGAGCAGAGACCACCATGCGCCTAGCGCAATTTATTTTAAAGTGTGCCTTTTCAATCTCTTGCTTATCTCAGGTCTGTGTTAATAGTTGGCTCTCCTCAGTACCAAATGCTGAAGGTGGATAGTCTTTGCAAGCAAGGTTTGAGGTAGTCAAAGGCCTTATCATTGCTTCCAAGAGTCATCGTCTTTTTCCATAGCTTCCTAAAAGAAGGAAATGCCGTCGATGGTGAACACGGAAAGCAGGAGCGGCCCACCAGTAATAGGAGGCGACAAGACGAGAGTAGACATAAAAAAGATTAGATCAAGCTTGAGGAATCCTCTTTGTGCTTTGGCATCCAATCGTCCGTCGAACACTGACATGTAAGAAAGGCTGGTCAACATGTGCTTGGGTTGAAAATACGTGTTTTTGTTTGATACGACGGGATATGACAAGACGTGAGGACATGAACGTGCTACGCCACAAAAGACAGAAGAGTGGGATGCCACAAGAGAGATCAAAAGGTGCATTGAAGTGAGCTTCGCCAATGGGGCAAATGTGACCAAAATCCTTCCCAAGAATCTGGGTGAAACCCTTTAATGATTGATAGACCCATCAGCCACATACTTTACTATAAAAGCCCATTTGCACCCAACCATCTTCTCCCCGGGAGGTAAAGAAACAAGATCCCAAGTACTATTACACCCTAAAGCATCCATTACTTTAATTGCAACTACCCAATGAGGATTTTGGTGAGTAACTCAAACCGAAGAAGGGAGATGTAGTCAAGCATCCCTTAAAAGACTTGATATGGAGCCGAGTCTGGAGAATTAAAATTGGGTAGGGGGCGCCTAATTTGAAATGGATAAGGAGAACTAAAATCAGAAGTAGGTGGTAAAGGAGAAAGAGGGCTACCTGAGTTCGGAGAAGGAGTTGGTGGTGCACCTTCTCTGATGGTGTGGGAGGAGGACAACGTTAAATAGAGGGATTGGTCGGACAAGCGACGAAACATCGTCCACGAGAGATGTGAAAATAGGAGTTTGTGAAGTATTCACACCGCATAGAAAGGGACTCCCTCTTCAAAAGGGACATAATAGAGTGATGCATGTGTGTGGATACCAGGTTATAGCATCGATATCCGGACTTGTCAAAATGCGCGACATGACATGAGAACACGACCCGACGCAAAATTATAAGAGTAAATTATACTGGTGGCCCTTGAACTTTGCCCATTGTAACATTTTGCCCTTCAAACTTTTTTTTTTTTAATTTTTAATTTTTTTGTAATAGTTGAGCCTCTAAACTTTGTTTTGGCCCTTTCGTTAAATTTAAAAGGATTTTATTTTTTTGCGCTATTTGGCTCTATTTTGCGCTTTTGTGCGCTATTTGGCGCAATAGCAACGCGATTCGTGCTTTTTTAGAACCCTCAGTTTAGTTAAGAGGATACGCTTACTTATTTTACATTTTTCAGTAAAAAAAATGTAATTTATTTTATAATTTCCAGTTTAAAATGTTACTTATTTTTCAAATCTCAGTTCAAAATATTTTTTTTAATAATTGCCAGTTTAAAATGCTACTTTTGTTATAATTATGTGTTTAAAATGTTATTTCTTTTATAATTTTTAGCTTTAAATGTTACTTATTTTTCAGATTTCTGTTTAAAATGTTATTATTATTAGTAGTATTTTTATTACTGTCAATTTAAAATGCTACTTGTTTTATAAATTTCTGTTTAAAACGTTATTATATTATAATTTTCATTTTAAACTTTTACTTATCTTACAAATTTCAGATTAAAATGTTATTATTTTATCATTTTCAGCTTTGAATGTTTATTTTTCAGATTTCTGTTTAAAATGTTATTATTATTTTTATATTTATAATTTTCAATTTAAAATGCAACTTAAAAAAAAAAAATCAGTTTCAAATGTGACTTTTTTACCAATTTCAGTTTAAAATGTTACTTTCCTACAAATTTCATTTTAAAACGTTATTTATTTCTTTATTTATATTTTCTTTGTATGTTTTTCTAATTAAAAAACTGGAATGCACAAATTGCATGCGCGACGCGACTTCTGAGCCAAAACCCAACACCCTGCGCGACCGCTATTTAAAACATTGGCCAAAACATGTATACCCAATGTAACTCTAAACCATACCCAAATCCATCATTGGGACAAACAACTTGGATAAACCTTGTTATTACTACCAAATAATTAGTCTAGATATGGTATTGAGTTATTTTGGGTAATGGGGGGTTTGGCTTTGGGAGTGATAAAACGATGTTTTTACCCTTACTTGCATGTTACATAAAAAAATCCGTTAGATTTAACGGAAGGGCCAACGGTGCACACTTAACATACTTTAGGAGCTTAACTGTAAAAAAAAAAAGTTAGAAGGGCCAAAACTTTACAATGGGCAAATTTAAGGGCAAACTCATACCGTGGACCTTGAGAAACTTGTAGGTGTGGTTCTCCCGCTGTGACTATAGATAGTTAAAATAGTCCAGAACTTTCAGACCTCGTGTGATGAGCGGGAGGGTTCCTTATGTAACGCAAATATGCCTGCATCATTATGTGCATGCGAATACATGTGAACATGAACATGTTGTCGATCCTCTCTTCCATTGCGTTGAGCATCCAAGCCTAGTGCAATCATCCAAATCCCATTGATTAAACTTGGGATTATTGTCAACTGGTTTCTTCTCATTTCCCAACAACCAACTGGATTTTCCTTTCCCAGTGATATAGAGATGGAGGGAAGGGGAGCACGAAGCAAGTTGCATCCATTTAAGAGCACGCTAGTCACCAGTTGAGTTGGGCCGGGGTATGATGTGCCAAAGAAAATATATCCTTTTCGGTACCCGAGTCACCCATACTCACGGAAATGCTAGAAAATAACAGAAATCACTTGAAAATATCAGAAAATGTCAAAAAAATATCAAAAAATATATTTGGCACAAAAAAAGCCGAGCACTGAACGAGATATCACCCCCAAATCCGCCAGGAACACGGAAAATCAAATAAGAATGCCTCCGAACACACCGGCAATCCAAGAAAAAGGAAAGCAACAGTTAACGCATAGCGGACGAAGATGAAACCCTAAATAGGGTGAAGAACAGGGGCCAAGCCTAAATCCTTGTTGGAACCCTAAGTGAGGAGGAAGGCAGTCAGACCTAAGGGGTCGGAACCCTAGGGAAGGGTATCACGACCAGCTGTCGAGCTGAAATAGGTTTGAAACCCTAGGAGAGAGGTTCGTGACCTGGAGGAGAGGTCAAGGAGATTCACAGTCGATGCTCCACTGCTGCATCAACTTATAGATGGGAAAAAGAGGTCAGAACCCTAGAGGAAGGGTTAAGTACCTAGTTGGGTCTCACACCTTCTGTACTGAGTCCGTGAGGGCCAAAATAGTGGAAAGATTTGCGGCGAACCATGATTTCGTGATGAACAATGAAACTTAGGGTTTCAAAGGTTAGAGAGAGAAAGAGTGGCTGTCGAGAGTGGGCATTATGGCTCTGATAGCAAGTAGAATTTTGCGACGGCTTACCCAATTAGGAGCCCCGATAATTGTATTCAACTGAAGAAAATATTACAAATCTCGAAAGTTTGAAAGAATACAAAGCCCAAGCAATAAAAGACTACCCAACTGAAGTCCAAAACATGTAGGGAGTACATGTTTGCTTGGGCTTCAGTTGGGTAGTCTTTTATTGCTTGGGCTTTGTATTCTTTCAAACTTTCGAGATTTGTAATATTTTCTTCAGTCGAATAGAATTATCGGGGCTCCTAATTGGGTAAGCGGTGAAGTCCAAAACATGTAGGGAGTACATGATGAACGAACCACCGAAAATAAGAAATTATGGTACGCCGGAAGAAGCGAGGATCTTTTAATACTCTTTGATACTTTGTTGAATTTCAAATTGAAAGAGAAGGGACACAATGATGATTTGTTATTATTCCACTAACTATAACACCATATATATAATCAAGGGCGGAGCCAGGATTATTCAACTTGGTGGGCTAAGAATAAGTCCGGGGGTTCGGGGGCGGGAGTCCCTGAGCTGATTTTTTTGAATTATTTTTAAGTTTTTTTTAATCAAAATTCTAAAATATTAACGAGATTTCAATTCAGTATTAAATATTCACAATATCGGAATATATTAACCTTAAAATGGCCACAGAGACAAAATATATATTCTCAAAGATTCACCAATCTAATAATTTACTTAAATAGAAAAATACCCGGCTATTTGCTTCAGAAGCGCACCAAAAATTTGGAATCCGCAATATTAAACTCTGTTTGACTGATTTGCATTCAATAAATTAGTATCAGAAATCAATAGATTATTTATAACCAATTAAATCTAACAAATTAAAATTAGAATCATAAATAGTCATTAATAAACCTAAAATGAGAAAAAAAAAAATCTTCCTAAATCAAATAATCAATTTATTAATCAACCTAATCAATTTTTTAATATTTCACATGACATATCTTCCTGAAACAAATAATCAATTTTTTAGTTAAAACGACAAAAAATAAATGAAAAATCACCACTCTAATCTTGAAAAAAACTGCAGGAATAAAAAGAGAATTTATTAAAACAGCAGGAATAAATAAGTAAAAATGAAAAAAAATAAGAAAGCAATGGGAAAAAAACAGCAGCTTTGGTTTGAAAAAAAACGAGAAAAAAGTAGTTTTTGGAAGGAAAAAAATGAAAAAAAAAGGAGATAACATACCTGAGTGGTGCCAGAGGCAGAAAGGGGAGACCAGCAGCATTGGACGGCGGTGGAAGTAGGTATAGGGTGGTTGCCCAGCCAGAGGGGAGAGAGAGGGATGTTCAGATTTGTTGTTGAGGGTTTGTTTGTGTTGGAGACTTTTGTTTTGGGGTAAGGTTTATAATTTGGGCTGGGCTAAGTTTAGAATATGAATTGGACTTTAACTAGTTAGCAGATTTTTTTTTTTTGCACTGAGCTGCAGCCCTGCTCAGCCCAGGCCCAAATCCTCCCTTGTATGTAATACTCAAGTAGGGTTTACATCATAGAGTAGTATTACACAAATACCCTCAGTAAAATACGAATAACTTCACTACAAGTTTACTCTCTCCAACATTCTTAATAATTAATTTTGATATTAGGAGTATGCTTCCTGTCATGACCAAGGAAAATTAGGGAGTAATTTGTTTAATCGAATAAAGTCAGCACCACTTAAGCAATTAGGTTAGTTAGACGAGAGATGAATAATTTGGTTAGATCATGTGAGGGAATATAATGTCATTATTAATGGTTTCGATGTTGGGGGCACCGTTTCCTGGTCTTATACATTGTTGTTTTTCCTTTTTTGTATTGGGTCTGGTTTCTAAAGGTTGAAATTGTTTGCTCTTATAGGATACATATGGCACCATTCAGCGATGAATATTTATATGTTGAAATTGCAAATAAGGTATAGACTTGTCTAAATTCTTCTTTTTCCTTTTTAAGTCATTGTTAATATATTATACCATGTTGTATTTATCAATATATATATATATATATATATATATATATATATATATTATAGAACCAGGCTCACCTACATCATGCTCTATACATCACGCCTAATTCTAGGCCCTAAAAAACTTTTTTTTCAAATTTTATATTTTTTCCTTGAAATTAACCTTCCAATCAACCCATATGCAAAAAATTAGGTCAAAATACATTTTGTAGCTATTTTTAAAAAATCCACAAAAAACTGCTAAAAAATACCCTATTTATAAGGGTCTGCACGAGCTTTTTTTTGTGGATTTTTTAAAAATAGTTACAAAATGTATTTTGACCTAATTTTTTGCATATGGGTTGATTGGAAGGTTAATTTCAAGGGAAAAATATAAAATTTGAAAAAAAAAGTTTTCTAGTGCGTGTGATGTACGATGTGATGTATAGCGCATGATGTAAATGAGCCTGCCTCTCTCTCTTTCTCTCTCTATAGAGAATATATATATATATATATATATATATATATATATATATATACTCATATATATATACTCTCATATATACTCTATATATATACTAGAGAGAGAGTATATATATATGAGTATATATATAGTATATATATATAGAGAGAGTATATATAGAGAGAGTATATATATAGTATATATATACTCTCAGAGTATATATAGAGAGAGTTCTATATAGAGTATATATATATATATATATATATATATATATATATATATATATAGAGAGAGAGAGAGAGAGAGAGAGAGAGAGAGAGAGGTTTACAAGTGAACCAAAATAATGAACATTTTAATTAACCTAATAAGACATTAAGAAATAATGCAATTAATTTTAATTCCTTATTGTAATTGGTCCACGCCAGCGGCAATGGACACGTGTGTTTTTTAATATACACACACATCCCTTACAAACCACACACACACACACACCCCGATGGCAGCAAACCCATTTCCATATCCCTCCACCCAATCTCATCCCAGCTCGTACCCGGTGTGAGCAATTTTATTTGGGGCAGGAGAGATGGTAGAACCGGAGCAGTGAATGGGCGCTGGAGTTGGCTTTTTGGTCGTCGGAGATGTGATTTTGGCCGGAGGTGGCTGCTTGGGAGGGGTTTAAACTGGAGCAGGCCGGGGGTAAAAAGTGGCTTCTTCGTCGGCGGCAGGTGGTGGTCCTGAGCAGGTCCAATTTAGTGTGGCCGGATTATCGCCGGTGTTAGGATTAAGGCAGTGGTTATGGGGCAAGGTACGACTGCCGAGTTTTGGTCAATTTGGGTGTGTTGAGCTCGGGGTGGAGTAGCAGGTTGTTTGGTGGTCGGAGCTAGGTTTTAGAGTTTGTCGGGTTTGGCCGGAGCTGGGGTATGAGTAGGTGGGTAGGGACTGGGTTAGTTCGGACCACCACCTGTTGGTGGTCGCAGGTGGTGCTGGGTGGTGGTTGAGAGCAGGGGATATGAGGGTGCTGGGTTGGGGGTGGTGTGGTGTGTGTGTGTGTAAATTAAAAAACACGCGTGGCACACGCTTGTCCGTTGCCGCTGGAGCGGACCAATTACAACAAGGAATTAAAATTAATTAGGTTATTTCTTAATGTCTTATTAGGTTTATTAAAATGTTCATTATTTTGGTTCACTTGTGAACCCCTCTCTCTCTCTCTCTCTCTATATATATATATATATATATATATAGATATGATAACCACATTGCCATGAGTTGTATGCTTCGAACTCATTTATATTTAGCCGCTTGTTTGTAATATATCCATCGTAACTGGCTATTTTTGACGTAAATGACGTCAAATGGGAGCATAAAAAGATAATTGTCTCTCAAACTCTCCCTAATCAATATCTCAAAATATGGAAGAATCCCCCAAATGAGGCTACATAGAAAGGAGGTTGCTTGGCCTCTAAGTTAAGAATCTAATTACATTTATGACCCTAGGAGCCAATTAACCTTCCTTCCTCTAAAAAAAGGAAAAATAAAAGGAAGACTAAAAAATAACAAAAATGCTACTAATGCCTAAAAATACTAAAAATAACCCATAATTCTTCATTCACTCCGCCTTTGAAAAAGTACGTCCTCGAACTTTAAAATTGAGGTCGAATGCAAAAATTTCCAAAATTGCGGAAGAGGCAGAACTTTAGGGGCCGGAACGTAATTTCTGAAAAGTTGAGGAAGATTCTTCAATTCTGGCATCAATCTTCATCTTCTTCCTCATGCCACACATCAAATCATTAAAAATTATCTACCCCCGGGGTCAAAAACCAAGGTTTTGGTGTCAAACCCTAGTTCTTGCAATTGTTCTTGATGGGATTGGGGCAAAATGGGCTGAAATTGGATTAATTTGTGGGAGGAGGGGTCTTGGATATTTTCAGGGTGATCTTTGATGGGTCAGGGTAAAGAAACACATGTTCTTGAATGGTGGGGACAATTTCTTGAATTTGTAGTGGGTCTTGAATTGTGAGAGGGGTGGATTGCACCCGGGTTGGCAAATTTTGCATCGGAGAGGAGGTGGACTGTCCAGCCGGTGCTGGAAGGAGGCTGTCAGGGCAGATTGGACTGCGTGGGCTCAATACGTGCAGTGCGGCAGTCGTAGGGCTGCTATCAATCATCGGAAATGAGGTAGGAGGTGATGTCGGCGCTGGCCAGCCCTCTTGGGTGTAAATCTGACGATGCGGACCCCAGATCGGGGAGATAAGTGTGTCGGGGTCTGCCGACGTGGGATTCCGGCCTGTCTGATCGGTGGCGAATGTGATAACCGTTGGTCAGGATGCGAGTTCCGGTGGACTAGAGGGTGGGGGGGCTTGGGAAGGAGGTGTTTTGGGTCGGGTGGGATTCGAAAGTGATGAGCGATGGTGGGCGGGATTGAATTGGGCAGTTGCGGCTGTCCTTGGATGGATTCTGGGTTGTTTGGGCAGCCGTTTGAGGCGGTGGGGTGGGTTGGATGGTGATTGTTGATTGGGTGGTGGGTGAAATAGGATTAGGGTTTAGATTTTCTTGGGGTAGGGGTGCGAAATGGGTTGCGGAAGCGTGGGTGGGGTTTGGGGGGTTAGGGTTATGGTTATGGTTATGGTTAATGGTTGTGAGTGGTGGTGGAGGGAGGCGAGCGTCGATGAATCTATCCATCCGGGCCGTCAATTGGTTGAGGGCCTCCAAGATTTGATTGTAAGGGTTTTCGTCACAGCTGTTGATCCTTTCTTGAACCCACCTTGACGTTGTTTACGAATTTTTGTATTGTAACAACAACAACAACCGGTGGAGCGACTAGGCTATAATACCAATTGACGTCAAATGGGAGCAAAAAAAGGTAATTCTCTCTAATCAATATCTCAAAATATAGAAGAATGCCCCAAATGAGGCTACATAGGGGGTATTTATAGGAAGGAGGTTGCTTGACCTCTAAGCTAAGAATCTAATTACATTTATGTCCCTAGGAGCCAATTAACCTTCCTTCCTTAAAAAAAGGACAAATACAATGGATACTAAAAATAAAAGGAAGACTAAAAAATAACAAAAATGCTACTAATGCCTAAAAATACTAAAAATAACCCCTAATTCTTCATTCACATCAATTTTGGTCCACTTCCTTTGCTTAGCATGGGTTTTGTTTCCTATTATCAGAACCTGACATAAATTTTTTCCTTGTCATCCAGGCCCTCTTTTGGCAGCAACAAAATTATTATGGTGTTGATTTGACTCCCTTACATGGATCTGCATGCCAAGGATACTTTTCTCAGGTTCTTTCGAATCTTTCGACACGTTTTCTTAATTGTGTTTGTTTTGGCTGTTAACTCAATGAAGAGCTCTCTCTCTCTCTCTCTCTCTCTCTCTCTTAATCATGTGTATTAACTACAACTTTGTAATCAGTATTTGTCCTGGCTACACTTATCTTCGTTCCTGCTTGATTCTTTTTTTTTGAAGCATGAATCTTGTTCATGTATGTAGGTAGGTTACAGTTTCTGAGCTTTGAAATTTAAATATATGCTGTAGAATTTGTTCTCTCCTGTTCAACTCGTCCACTGCTCTGTATTGTCCCACTAAAAATATTTTTAGAGAAGGGTATTAAGACCATTTGTTCAAGCCATGGTATCCAATTATATCCATATATATACGTAAAAGATAAATCAATTATGCTAGTTGTCATTGGCTATATTTAATATAAACCAGTGGTTTCAAACATTGTTTTGTGAGGATTTATGTACTGTCAGTCTATCGAGGGATTCCGTCCTTGGCAAAAATCTGCCTTCGGTGTTTTATCACTGTTAGCACGGGTCGATACGCACACAGCGCCTAGTATCCATCATTTACGGTTAGGACTACTGGGGTATCTAATCCCATTCGCTCCCCTAGCTTTCGTCTCTCAGTGTCAGTGTCGGCTTTCGCCATTGGTGTTCTTTTCAATCTCTACGCGTTTCATCACTCCACCAGAAATTCCCTCTGCCTCTACCGTATTCCAGCTTGGTAGTTTCCACCGCCTGGCCAGGGTTAGGATTTGACGTTGGACTTAAACAACCACCTACAGATGCCTTATGCCCAATCATTCCAGATTGAGCTGTCCTGTAATAAAACAAGTTGTTGCTGATACCTTCTTCTCGGTTCCTTCTTCCATAACCTGAGCTTGGGGAAGGAAGAGATAAGAGGGCCCTATGGAGAATGTGGTCAGAAATCCATAATAGAGTCCGACCTCAACGATAAGAGGGCCCTATGGAGAATGTGGTCAGAAATCCATAATAGAGTCTGACCACAACGACCGAATTGATTATCTTCATGCATAAGGATACTAGGTAATCAGTTTTCCCTTTCTACATAATTTGATTTACGTGGAGAGGAAGTTGGAGGATTTTTGGATTTGGGGTTGAAGATGGAGATTTAAAACTACATTGTTACGTTAACTGGTTCAGTATGATTCGAAATAGGTGAATTTTATTCACTGTTAAAATTTTATGATGTGCATTCACCTTGCTGAATAAACATTTCTGGAGGGGAAAAGAAAAGTTGACAAGGAAGTCTGTGAACACACTTCTCTTGTTTTGGTAGCTTAATGAATACTTCTCCTGTTTTGGTGCATATGTCAATGACCATTGGGAAGATGGTATTTACTATATGATACTTGGTGCATGTGCTCTTTAATGTAGGTTCCTTCAGATGGACAAGATTGAATCTAAATGTTATTACATAATCTCTATTTTCAATTTATATTCTTTCCTCCCTAAATCCTGTTTTATCATCTATGTAGCCTGTGGTGGATGCTTTTGATCCAAGGTTATTGGTGGCTCCTGCAATATCTCACACGATAAACTTTACTTCTGTTAAGGTATTAATTACCTCTAGGTATCTCACTGCATTTATTTTTTGTTAAGATAATATGTTACTGAGAGGTCGTACCTTGGTGCAATCGCAAGTGCCCTCGCCCAAACTACGGTTGGTCTCGGGTTCGAGACATGGGAGCAGCCTCTCCATATATGGGGGTAAAAGCCAGCCGACATCCGCCTCTGCCAGGCCTGCAGTTAAGCGGGAGCCTTGTGCACTGGGCACGACCTTTTATAATATGTTACTGATTGAAATCTCTTAACTTCATTCCACAGGAAGAAGATCTATATGAGATTGACATCCCTTTGAAATTTATAGCTTCTGTGGGTACTAGAGTTCATGGGTTGGCTTGCTGGTTTGATGTATTATTTAATGGGAGGTATTCGTTTGAATTCTATCAATATATATGTTGCTTTTGTCATCATTTTGAATAATTTATTCTTCAATAATGGTCCGGACGAAATACTTCAGTTAGGTGTTCAGTAATTTTCACGTATTCCTAGTATAAATTTTTGCTACTATAAAATCGTTAATGTATACAGACAATAATAATGTTATTTTGTACAGTCGAAAATTTTGAACTCCTCTTCACCCAGGTGAAAAATATTTAACCTTGAACCAAACGGTGCTTAAATGTTGGGTATCCATTCTATGTTTTTACTAGTTTCAAATTCCTTGATTCACAGCACTGTGCCAAGGTGGCTGACCACTTCACCAGGTGCACCTACAACCCACTGGTACCAACTACGATGTGTTTTATCTCAACCGCTTTACATCATGCCAGGACAAGAAATAAGTGGTCACCTTCGCATGATTGCTCACAATGCTCAGAGTTACACTATCCACCTGACAATGTCAGGTTGGTCTGCATAGTTCATTGAGTAATTCTATAGTGATCTTGATGGGAACTCATTGACATGTTAATGGTGTTTTGTTTGGTGTATGGGGTCCATTGTTTATCTTCTAAATTGCCAGCCACCACACTGGGGTCAACGAGTCCCTATTCTGAGTCCTTGTCAAACGTCGATGTAGAATTATTCCAGTGTTTACATTGTTTTGTTCGTAGGTTTTCTTTAGTTATCTAACAAGTTGTAAATTGACCTGAATAGCCAAAATGTGGGGCCCCGGCGCTGAGCAAGGAGGAATAATCCAAACATCCTCCTGTAAATATGATCTAAAAGAGCCCTATTATCGAATGTCTTAGCCACAATCCTATTCATCGGCCCAAGATCAGCAACTGCATCAGCTATTAGAAACACAGGTATTGAACTAATTATGTCGTTATGATTTATTTTAGGAAATCCAGGAAATGATCATGGGAGTTATTTTCTGCTTTCACCCATATCTGTCTCCTTTATGGAAATACCATCCTTAGGTGGATTTTCCCAGGGACCTAAAATTTATCTGTATATTATTGGTGATCAAGAATCCTCTTATATTAGTGCATTGGGGTGTATATGATTTTGTTGTCTAGCTTTGAAATTGGAGATGCCATAAAAGGTTATTTTGGAATATAAATGAGAAGAGGGGATTTTAGTTATTTATAGATTAATTAGTGATTAAGAGTCCTCTAAGACTAGTGCATTGGGGTGTATATGATTTTGTTTGTAACCTGTCTTAGCTTTGTAATTGGAGACATTAAGGTTGTTTTGGAATAGAAATAAGAGGGGATTTTTAGTTATTTATAGTTTCATTTTTGAGAAAGCAAATATTTTTCTAGATAAATTTCAGAATATTTCAGGGGCACTTTCAAATATAATACTTTATGCCCTCCCCAAATCCAAACAAATCCTACCATAATTCCGCCTTTTGCTCGAGCTGTAATTTTTTTTCTTAAAACGTTCAACGACAATTATAAGTTAGTTTGGGGAATTATGGTCATGGTTCAGCAATTACAATCTATGGTTCAACGGATTTTTTGTGTGTCTTCATCAAGTTCTCTCCTGTACCAGAAGGTTGGCACAAGGCATGTCTTACTCTAAGATCTGTTAGATAAGGAATGCCAAATCCTGTCCATGGGTTACATATACATTTTGTTTTCCTTTTACAATATCTATAAATTTTAGTAGCAGTTAGAGGGTCACATTTACATTCTCGTTTCCCATAATTTTTGTAGTTCTTCTAGGTACGTTTGGGAAATAAATAGGGTCCCATCTACATCACCTTTCAGAATTTTCATTGATTACAAAATGGTTAGATGATTTTTTAATAAATATTTTTTGGAGTTCGTGTGTGTTGTGTGTGGTGGTGGTGTGTGTGTGTGTGTGTGGTGGGGGGGGGGGGGGGGGGGGGGTTAGCAGTCCCTATCGGATTGCATAGGTCTTTCTTACTAGTTTTTCAATTCAGTAGCATTGTATCTGCGTCTTTAATTATACTTGGCCAAAGCATAAAGATAGTGTTGTTTGCCACTTGACAGGATATACAAATACTATCCAAGGATGACGAGGGACTGAAGTGATGCAACTGTCATGGAATTCGGGTGCTTTGCTTCATTGAGTGTTAGGATGTGCGTCGTGTTTCCTGCCCGTGCCCATGCTTCTTAGGTGTGTGTGTGTGTATATATATATATTTTACTTCCTAAGATGAACGAGGAAATTTGATTTGATCCCATGTAAACATTATAATTAATCCTGGTCTAGGCTTAAGGCTTTAAAGCCTTGTGTTTTATATCAGTGATCTCTCTCAGGTGTATAAACTGCCTTTTCCATACCCATATCAGGCTGTAATTCTACGTTGACACATTCTTGGTACCCATTAAGTTTGACTACTGCAACAAACCAGTGTCGATCAAAATGAGTCCCCACATGTATCAGCCTATTATTAGTCTACCTGAAATTTATATCAACACGGTTGAACTATTTTTTGTTGGACAGTGGCACAGGTGTACAATGAACCCGCTATTCTAGCTGATAAATAATCCATAAAGTTTTGTTGAAAAGTAATCCATAAAGTTTTGTTGAAAAGTTGTTCTTTGGTGATCGGGTTGGGCGATTAGTTTGGTCATAAAAAGATATATAGGTTACCCACCAGATTGCATGGTGTTGATTATGCATCTCATAATGTAAAGAAGCATGATTATAAGACGTTCTCTAGGAAAATGCACACTAATTTGTGTCTATATATTACACCATACCCCAAATATAATTTATAGACAAGGATATCCCAAGAGTATGTACAAGGGCGGGGAATTGAAATAAGGTAAATGATGAGATTACTTTTTGGAAATGAATACTAGTAATACGTCTAGTTTTTTTTTTCGAGTACACCTATGGATGAGTTAAATTTATAGATTATGTACTTTTAGGACTTTTAATAATATTGATTATGGATATAGGACAACAAACATTTCGTTTTCATTTTTAGTCCCTATTTTCAAATTAAAGGGACACGTGACATGCTGTGATTGATTGACGTTTTATGAAAATGGGTCCGCGTCAGCGGCATTGTTTAAAAATAGGGACTAAAATTATAAATAAAATGTTTGTTGTCCAATTTTCAAAATGCATATTACAATAGGTCCTAAATTTACAAACTCCTTAAATTTAAGGATCATTTGGCATTTGACCCCAGTTGTTATGCCATATAATATATCACTTTGGGTGCTAAGGTAACGTATTATCGCTTGATTACTATTTTCACTTTCGTGACACGTGTAACATGTGAGAGTGAAAATGGTCGCTTTAAGTGATAATACATGAAATATGGACGCTCAAAAGTGATACGCATAACAACTAGGGCGAAAGACTAAATGACCTTTTATTTGATTATATAACATAAAATAATGCACAGTTGGTGTACATATGAAAAAACATTCTTGTGAAATTTATGTAATACAAAATAGACGCAAGATATAATGTATAGTAAAATTCTCTTGTCCAACCAAATTTCGAGTCCTTGTAATATTGTCCCTGAGATAGTGTCAGAATTAGATTTGGCTCCCTTGTTAAATAATTAGGCTTAGCCCTAGTATCCAAAACTGTTAGGGTTTAACAATACATGACCTAATAATTTAATGACAAAAATACCCCCATCTCCCCCATTCTTTTTCTTGCCTAAGACCTTAATTCAATTTCGTCACTCTAAAAATTAAACACATAAAATATTGTTGAACCCTAACTTTCGCCAATGAAATACCAAAGATTAGAAAATCACCAGAGCAAAAACATACAACAATTATGAACTACAACAATGATTATGACTCGAACGCTAATGATTATGGATCGATCTCTATATATTCAAAATAAATCTGGGTTTTGAAATTTATCAAATTGGGCTTGTGAAGATGGGTTCGAAATTAAATACATAAAAGAATCAAACTGGGTTTGAAATCAAATAGTGATCTGGGATTGAAATAAAAATGAGTTGTTTTTTGTGTATTCAAGATAGATACTAGATTTTGAATGTGGGATCTGGCTTCGAAATCAAACTGGATTCAATGAATGATTAGAGTTTGTATTCAATATGGATTTTATTCTGATTTGGGTTTGTTTAATGGAATTGATGTTGATATTAGGATTAAGTTTTGCACTTATTTGAGAGCTTAGGATATTGATTTAGGGTTCTGAGGAATTTTTGGGTAGAGTTAGTGTTGGATCTTTTTGGATTTTATTTGTTTTTGGTTTTCTGTAATTGACAAGGGTTCTTAAAACTAGGGTTATTAAATTGAGTTTATTTTATCAATTAGTTCCGTTTACTAAGAGATGATGCTAAAATCAACACCACTAGATTAAGATGAGATTACAAGTAGCTTAAGCTCAATCACAGCACAACAATGGGGATAAATGATATGACAAACCAATATGCATGTATATATGTGAGAGTAGAAGATGAGGATAAGAGGATGAGCACAATGATATAAAGTGGTTCAGACAATCAGGCATACATCCACTGTGTGAGTGTGTATGGAATTCACTAAACAAAGGCACTAATGGCAATGGATACAACGCTCAAGCTTTCTCTCTACCTCTGTGTATACAAATGAGTAGAGTTTTAGCTAGAGTTTGTACTGAGAGATCCTTTCTCATGTAGAAGATGAAGAGAATATGTAGGGCTTGGGGGGGGGGGGGGGGGTGTAATGTACGCCCCAAACATGTAATCAACATGTGCATGAGGAGACTCCCACTAAGATGAAGACACCTGTCGTTGCCACATGTAGAGGATGATGATGGAATATTCCCTCACTTGAGGAGATGATCTTGTTGCAACGGTTTTGCCCACGTGGGATATGCCATGTTGGGATCTTGTACTAATCGTAGAGTAGATGTTGTCTGAGGGGTCTCGGCCTGGCCGAGAATGAGACCCCCATGTAGCTCTGCTTGACGTTTTGGTGGGAGTGTGGTCTCGGCTGGGTATGTTCGGTCGAGATGAGAAGAATTGGTTGTGTAAGGTCTCGGCTATATGATAGATGAGACATGTCTTCGTTAATGGGATGTTGGCCTGAAGTCTATTATCCTGGTCCCGGTTGAGGCCAAGACGACCTTGATGCCGGAGAGGGCCGAGGCCGAGTTGATGAGTCAGTCCCTTGATAGGTGTCCTCTTTGGTTTCTTTCATCTTGGTCCCGGCTGAGGCCGAGACGACCTTGATGCTGGAGAGGGTTGAGGCCGAGTTGGTGAGTCAATTCCCTGATGAGAGTCCTCCTTGATCTCTGTCATCCTTGTCCCGGTTAAGGTCGAGATGACCATGATGCTGGAGAGGGCCGAGGTAGCTGACTATGTCCATATTTTGAGGAAAGAGGCCTCTTGTAGTAGACTTCTGGCTGAGGCCGAGTCATCTCATGCTGAGTTGAGTCTGATAAGGATCCTCGACTTCACTGTCATGGACGAGACCGAGGAGACCCGAGGTCACTAATGTAGTCACTGTATGATGAGATTTTGGAGTTATATAGGCTGACTGATCCATCCTGCATCGAGCCCCAGGCCGAGGCATAACTTTCTCTATTGGACAGTCTGGCACTGATCGGCCTTGACTGAGGGGTCCAGCTTTACGACGAGGACATATTTGGTGTATCAATCACCCCCTAACCCTTAGTCTTCAATGTGGATGGTAGGTTGAGGGATAAAGTGTCTTGATGCTGAGAAGTTGATGAGACGTCCTTTCAAATGTCTGGCCTGAAATGTTGATTAATGACCTTGAGTTGTCATTCGACAGTCATTTTGTGGAGTGGCATGTTTCCCACTTCGTGGACAAGGTCGAGGGGGCATGAGTCCACCGATATTACTATCATGCTGAGCTATATTCAGTTGGCCTTCGTCTTTCAGGAGGCTGAGGGTACTTGAGTCATAAGACCTCCGATGCTGGAATAGTTAACTGTACTCTGAGAAGAGGACGAGGCTATATGAGGATGGGTGCACAGCCGAATCATTACTTGCACAAACTGATGTTCTGCTGCTGGTCTGCCTTGGCCGAGGGGGTTCTGTCTGGGACGAGGTTGAGATGATGAGCCAGTCCTCTTGTAGGACGCTTGCTGGTATTAAGATCATTAGACGTGTTGTCCTGGACGAGGCCGAGGAGTCCTGAGGTCATTGATGCCGCCACTGTATGATGAGACTTGGGAGTTATGGTCCAGTATTAAAGCCGAGGTCGAGGACTCCTGCGCCGACCCCCAGGCCGAGCCATAATATCCATTTGTCTGATAATTGTGATGTCTTCACGTCTTTAGTCGAGATGAGTGTAACCATAAACTGATTTTTCTAGTATGAGATCACCAAGTTAATGATGTTTCAGGCATGAGATCACCAAGTTAATGATGTTAACACTTATGTCACCAAGTTAATAATGTTTCAAGTATGAGATCACCAAGTTAATGATGTTTGTCTCAGATCACCAAGTTAATGATATTTCAGATATGAGTCCACCAAGTTAATGGTATTAACTCTCATGTCACCAAGTTAACGGTGTTTCAGATATGAGGCCACCAAGTTAATGATGTTTCAGATATGAGGCTACCAAGTTAATGATGTTAACTCTCATTCCACCAAGTTAATGATGTTTCATCTATGAGGCCACAAGTTAATGCTGTTAACGCTCATATCACCATGCTAATGATGTTTCAACTATGAGGCCACCAAGTTAATGATGTTAACTCTCTTGGTCTTCTTCGTTATTGACGAGGGAGTAACCAAATTAATGATTTTGAATTTGAAATTCATCAAACTATGGTCTTTGATCACGTCCCCTCTAGTCGCTTTGGCAGTGTATGGACGAGACGACCCTCATCCATACACTGTCTTTCGGTGATAGAGTTTCCCGCCAAATTAATGATGTTTTTTGTCTCTTCTCATCCTTTGCCGAGATGAGTATAAAATGACGTTATTAATTTGGATTCACCAAATTATGGTGTTTGATCATGTCTCCTCTCGTCGTTTTGAGAGTGTATGAATGAGGGTCGTCTCGTCCATACACTATCTTTCGCCGAGAAAGCTTCCCACCAAATAAATGATGTTTTATGGTCTAAGAAAAGTTCAAACATGCAACTTAATGCTTCGTATGAGAAGAATATGAGAGAGAAGATATGTAATTTTTCATTGACCTTTTGTTATAAGACAGACAGTCGATATATATGAGGTAGCGAATTCATTAAAACTCACTTGACAAAGATAACACTCGCCTCAGTCTGAGATGGCGGAGGGTTGGTTTTGTGGATGAAGAGTTGTTGGTCATCTTTTGCTGAACTTTTAACACAACCGATCCTTTGGAGCAACATCCTACGACGGGAGGTCTGGGTCGGCTTCTCCACAATCGTCGAATTCTTCGCCGTTTGTGTTTGTTTGGACATCTCGTCTCGGATGGCCATACTTTTTCTTGGAATCATTATTATCAACACTTTTGTCAACATACTTTTCGAGCTTTCCATTCTTCATGAGTTTCTCAATCTCGTCATTGAAGGCAAAGAATTTATCAGTTGTATGACCGTGGTCTTCATGAAACTCACGCCATTTACTCTAGTCCCTCTTATGTGGAGGAGCTCTTTGCTTCTCAGGCCATCTCAAGTCTCTATCTTCATTAATCTCATTTAAATTTATATCAAGACTTACTGTGAGTGAAGTATAGTCGGTAAATTTGTCATCAGCCAACCTCTTCTTCCTGTCCTTATTAGACTTGCTTCCACTAGCTTCATCCTCTTCCTTGGCAGCCATGACTTCCTCCGCCATCATGACTCTCCCAGCCGCAACCAGGAGTTCTGCCATGGATTTTGGAGGATCCTCAGCCAGCTTCCATAGGAGATTACCCTTCTCTAACTCTCCCATTAGGGTTGTCATTGCGATGCTTTCTTCATAGTCTTCGACTTCTAGCTTCTCCTTGTTAAAACGGGCTATATATTCCCTCAGAGTCTCGTCCTTCCCCTATTTGACGTATAACAAGTGGGTTGTTTTCTTCCTAGGTTTCACCCTAAAGCAGAAGTTGTGAATAAAACTATCGACCAGCTGCTTGAAACTCCCTATTGAGTTCTTGGGAAGGGAGGTGAACTATACGTGGGATGCCCCTGTCAACGTGCCAGAGAATGCTCGGCACCATCTCGTTTGATATTGAATAGATGTCGGAGGCCGATTGATACATCTCCACATGATGCACCAGATTCACGCTCCCATCATACTTCGAAGTAACCACCGGCGGCATGAACTTGGCTGGGGTTAGGTAGCCCAATATTATTGCCATAAAGGGAGATCCTTCAGCATATCCCCTCTGCAAGGGGTCTCGTATCTTCATGATGTCACCTATTTTGTTCTCCAACCTCTGTATAGATTCATTCCAAGGCTTGTCAGCTGCAACGTCGACATTTGCAGGGATAACATTATCCCCAACCCCTTCTCTATCGTCCAATCGAGTTGATCGTTCTCTGTTAACTGGACGGGACGAGGGTACCCTATCTGCACCTCTAGGTTAGTTATTGACCTCTCTTTGCTCCTCTCAGCCTTGGGGAGGTCTGTAGTTGTCTCTCCTCTCATTTCTTCTTGAGCTAGCAACACTCCTTGATCAGAAAAGTCGGTTCCTCCGATCTTCCTAAGGGTCGAGCCTATCAAAGGCCGACCCCCTGCTTAGCCTATCTAAGGCTGATTGCCTTGGTCTTCCGTCTCGGCTCTATCGATGCTCTTGTTCCCAGCTCGATTGTAGAGGGCGAACAGTGCCCCTAGAGATCCGATATGGTTCCCAACATTCTATATCTTCGTCGTCCTTATAGAGGTCGTCTCCTACCCCATCATCACGGAGCTCTTGACTTTCCCTCCCCAGACATAGACGCCTTGGGTCAGCAATGCCTCTCCGCCTCTGTTATGGAAGGAGGTCTTTTTCTGGTGCCAGGGGTGGTCCCCTGGCTTGTTGATCAGGAACGCCATCTCTGACGACTGGAGTCACAGACTCAGTTCCAGCGTGCCACAAAATGATGGCTAAACATAACAAATTGGTTTTGCATTTTCTCTTGGCTAGCTATGAGGGAGCGGAGCGCCATCACTACCTCAGCCATTTTCGACTGAGGCGGTGCTTGACTGGAGCTAGTACCAATCCCAGGTGGTGGTGCTAGTCCATTTTCAGGAGGAGGAGGGGGATCCATAGCCATGGGGTGTAACCTGTATGAGCTGTGAGTTAAAGAAGGAGAGCTTAAAAGCTTAACAAGAGCTTCTTCAATGGTGAAACAACTTCCACAAAGAGGGAGGACTGGTTCACCACCAGAGACTTCGATGAGTATAGGCTAAAACAAGGAAGAGAAGACTATCCTCGTTCCCACAGACGGCGCCATATAGATGATGCTAGAATTAGCACCACCAGATTAAGATGAGATTACAAGTAGCTTAAGCTCAATCACAGCACAACAATGGGGATAAATAATATGACAGACCAATATGCATGTATATATGTGAGAGTAGGAGATGAGGATAAGAGGATGAACACAATGATATAAAGCAGTTAAGACAATCAGGCCTATATCCACTGTGTGAGTGTGTGTGAAATCCACTAAACAGAGGCACTAATGACCACGTATACAACACTCAAGGTTTCTCTCTCCCTCTGTGTATACAAATGAGCAGAGTTTTAGCTAGGGTTTTTATTGAGAGATCCTTTCTCATGGAAAAGATGACGAGTATATGTAGGGCTTGGGGGATGTAATGTACTCCCCAAGCATGTGCAGGAGGAGACTCCCACTAAGATGAAGACACTTGTCGTTGTCACATGTAGAGGATGATGATGAAATATTCCCTCATGTGAGGGGATGATCTTATTGTAACAATTTTGCCCACGTGGGATATGCCATGTTGGGATCTTGTACTGATCGTACAGTAGATGTCGTCTGAGGGGTCTCGGCCTGGTCGAGAATGAGACCCCCATGTAGTTCTGCTTGACGTTCTGGTGGGAGTGTGGTCTCGTCTGGGTATGTTCGATCGAGATGAGAAGAATTGGTTGTGCAAGGTCTCGGCTATATGATAGACGAGACATGTCTTCCTTAATGGGATGGTGGCCTAGAGTCTATTATTCTAGTCTCGGTTGAGGCCGAGATGACCTTGATGATGGAGAGGCCGAGGCCGAGTTGATGAGTCGGTCCCTTGATAAGGGTCCTCTTTAGTCTCGGTTATCTTGGTCCCATCTAAGGCCGAGATGACCTTGATGCTGGAGAGGGCTGAGGCCGAGTTGATGAGTCAATCCCCTGATGGGAGTCCTCCCTGGTCTCTTTCATCCTGGTCCCGGTTGAGTCCGAGATGACCTTGATGCTGGAGAGGGCCGAGGTAGCTGACTATGTCCATATTTTGAGACGAGGAAGAGGCCTATTATAGGAGACTTCTGGCCGAGGCCAAGTCATCTCATGCTGAGTTGAGTCTGATAAGGATCCTCGGCTTCACTGTCATGGACGAGGTCGAGGAGACCTAAGGTCATTGATGTAGTCACTGTATGATGAGACTTTAGAGTTATATAGGCTGACGCCGACCCATCTTGCACCCACCCCTAAGCCGAGGCATAACTTTCTCTGTTGGCCGGTCTGGCACTGGTCGGCCTTGGCTGAGGGGTCCAGCTCTACGGTGAGGGCATATTTGGTGTATCAATCATCCCTAACCCTTAGTCTTCAATGTGGATGGAAGGCTGAGGGATAAAGTGTCTTGAGGCTGAGAAGTTGATGAGACGTCCTTTAAAATGTCAGGCCTGAAATGTTGATTGATGACCCTGAGTTGTCATTCGATAGTCATTTTTTAGCGTGGCGTGTTTCCCACTGTCGTGGACAGCGCCGAGGGGGCATGGGTCCACCGATATTACTATCATGCTGAGCTATATTCAGTTGGCCTTCATCTTTCAGGAGGCTGAGGGTACTTGAGTCATAAGACCTCTGATGCTGGAATAGTTAACTGTATTCTGAGACGAGGACGAGGCTAAATGAGGATGGGTGCACGGCCGAATCATTACTTGCACAAACTGATGGTTTGCTGTTGGCCGGCCTTGGCTGAGGAGGTCCTGTCTGGGACGAGGCCAAGATGATGAGTCAGTCCTCGTATAGGACGATTGTTGGTATTAAGATCATCGGACGTGTTGTCCTGGACGAGGCCGAGGAGTCCTGAGGTCATTGATGCCACCACTGTATGATGAGACTTGGGAGTTATGGTCCAGTATTAAAGCCGAGGCCGAGGACTCCTGCGCCGACCCCCAGGCCGAGTCATAATATCTATTTGTCTGATAATTGTGATAACTTCACGTCTTTAGCCAATGAGTGTAACCATAGACTGATTTTTCAAGTATGAGATCACTAGGTTAATGATGTTTCAAGTATGAGATCACCAAGTTAATGATGTTAACTCTCATGTCACCAAGTTAATTATGTTTCAAGTATGAGGTCACCAAGTTAATGATGTTTGTCTCATATTACTAAGTTAATGATGGTAACTCTCATGCTACCAAGTTAAAGATGTTTTAGATATGAGGCCACCAAGTTAATGATGTTAACTCTCATGCCACCAGGTTAATGATGTTTCAGATATGAAGCCTCCAAGTTAATGATGTTAATGCTCATGTCACCAAGTTAATGATGTTTCATATTTGGTATATCGCTAAGTATGTTGTTCAATAGTTCCTAACATTCTTTTTTTTGCTCCATTTGGCCCATGAAAAAATATTTTTGTTCCAATAGGTCCTATTTGTAAACGTACAGTGGATATTCACTATATGTACAAATAGGACCTACCGAAGAAAAAATATTGTAATAGGACCTGTTAGAAAATGTCTCATGTAAACAGGACTTATTTGTCAAGCTCCCTTATAAATTTTGGTTTAAGAAATAAAATTAAGTGGTTATGAAGGTTATATATGTCTTCGGAGTATTAGGGGGTAACTAATTATCAATTATCGATTTTCACTTCACTAAGGGGATAAGTCTAATTATATAAAAAGTAAGGAGATAAGCCTATTTATGGCATTATCTTTAAGGAGAAAGTGTAGAAAATTGGGACCTACGAGTGGGTTTCTTTTGTCCCTATGAATGAACTCAAGAAGATAAAAAAAAATTAAGAAAAAGTTCAGATTAATTGAGGAACCTTTGACCTAAGTCAACACAAGTATTGGAGAAAATTCAAGATAACAGACTATTTTCTCATTCATGACCCTACTTGGCTTATATATTCATATGATTAGAGCATCTCCAATGCTAACGTGGAGTGGGAGAATCAGGTATCACATATGATTAATAGATTATGAGTTAAAAAAATATCTCCAATGCAACCCTCTAGAATGATAGGGAAGGTGACGTGACACTAATTAATATTCACAATGTGAAGGAGATTCTTTAGATATAAAGGGTCTCTTTTACATTGTAAAGAACAAAAGAAAATAATAAAAAATTTTCTCTTTCAACCTTTTCATTTTCAGTCTCCACATTTTACAAAATAAATCAATTATGTAGATGTGTCACTCAAATTTGCTTTTAGACATTTGCATTGGAGATGATTTTTTATTTACAATGTCTAGATATAATTTTGTATGCCACATAAGATACACAATGTCTAATTTCCATAGCCATGAAGGAACAAATTCACATTTGTATTGGAGACACTCTTACAATAGTATCTAACATTCTGCAGAAACAAAGTAGGAAAGAAGTTCCAGGAACTAAATCCCAACAAAATAGGAGAAGAATACGTCTTTCCATAAAATTAGCTCTAGCTTAACAACTTGGGCTTGACTTATTCAACAACTGAAATGTTAACAGTAAACACTATGCAACAAAATATTAGACACGTAACAACTCCCCCCCTAAAAAAGTAGCCTTGGCCTCAAGGTTATCATCAGGATATTGTTTTTGAATTGTGACAAGATCCTCCCAAGTAGCTTTAGCAAATGAGAATTTCTTCTATATTCTTCTGGTGATGATGATCTAGAATTGCTTGAGGTTTAGGATTTAAGGTTTCTACATTATTTTCCATGATAAGAATCTCATTTTGAATAAGATACTTTTCACCAATATTTTTCTTCAACAATGAGACATGGAACACTAGATGAATTCGAGACTCAGTTTGCAGTTCAAACGTATAAGAAACAACTCCTATTTTTTGAGAATCTTGAATGGTCTATAGTATTTAGTAGATAGCTTGACATTCTTCATCATTAAAATTGAAGTTTGTTTATATAGTTGAAATTTTAGAAAATTCCAGTCGCCTACTTCACATCCTCTTTCCATATGATGTTGGTCGTACACTTTCTTCATACAAGCATTCGCCTCTCTCTACGAATTCAACATTGGTCATACCCTGAACGTAAGACAATAATGTGGGTGGGGGTCTCCCATAAACAACTTCAAAAGCCAAGATAACCACTTACTCCACTCTTTAGGTTGCAAACATGTACAACATCTCATATACATATCTGGAGTACGATTCACCTCGTTTCTTTGACCATCTATTTGAGGATGATACCCTGAGCTATAGTTAAAATCAACACCATTCATCTTGAATAACTCTGACCAAAATAACTTGGGAAAGTAGGACCGCGATCATAAACAATTGTTCTCGACATTCCATGCAACTTTAAAATGTTATCGAAGAAAAGATGTGCACCAATAGCCATGTAAGGATGCGACAAGGGGATATAATGTGCATACTTAGATAACCTATTAACAACTACAAAATAATAGTTTTCTCCCTAAACAAAGGCAAACCATCGACGAAATCCATTGATATGTCTTCCCATACCTGACTTGGAATAGGTAGAGGTTAGAGAAGTCCCACAAGGGCAAGTTGTTCAGCCTTGTGTTGTTGGCATATGTCACATGATGCAATAAATTCTCTAATATTTCTTCTCATTCCCCCCTGATAAAAAATTTCACGAATTCATTGAAGAGTCTTTTAATACCCTTGGTGAGTGTTGTCATGAAACTACCCAATAATATCAAGAATCTCCAGTAAGATTGATCTTTTCCTTAAAGAAAACAACTCCATCGATAAATTTCCATGGCACTACAAATTCATCATCCATGATTCTTTGGGTCAGTTCTCGCAAAATCGAGTTAGATATTACTTCCTCCTTGATGACTTATACCCAATTTAGAATTGGTTATGATATAGTTACCAGTTTCCCTTGTTCTCCTCGCTTTTCTTCTTCATCTTCTCTTCTGAAAAGTGAACCAGCCACAGTATTTTCTTTCCCCTTCTTGTATTTAATAACAAAATCAAACCACATCAATTTGTATAGCCACCTCTGAGCTGTGGTAGTTATAGGCTGCACCTACAAATACTTCAAGCTTTGATGATCGATTCGTACCACAAATTTTTGACCCAATAAATACATAGGCCGATACCATAAATTGCATAATCAATACTAATCCTATAATTTCCTTCTCATAGGCTGACAACGATAAGTTCTTTCCATGTAATGTCTAACTATAAAATGCTATTGGTCGATTTGCATTAAGTCAGGCCCCGTGCCCGATCCACCAACGTCACATTCCACCATAAATTTCCTCTAAAATCAAGCAACACTAGCTCAAGAGCTTTAGTCGCGACCTATATTAAATTCTAAAATGCAACTTCAGTAGTGAGTGTCCATTCGAAGGAGTCCTTCAACATTCTGGTCAGCGGTCTTGCTATTTTTTTGAAGTTTTGGGTGTGCTTTCGATAGTATCTTGTTGATAAAAGGAAACCTCTCATACCACTTGGTGTAGTGGGCTTAGGTCAGTGCAACATAACTGCAACCTTGTTTGGATTGACAACAACACCAACGTTAAAAATTACATGTCTGAGGTAGTGGACCACTCTTAAGCCAAATTGACACGCTTCTTTTTTACAAATAACTTGTGAAATCATAGAATGGTCAATGTGCTTATTAAATGTTGAAGATGATCATTCTGAGATTTATAATATAGAAGAATATACTGAAAGAAAACTAAAATAAATATTCTCCAGTAATCATGGGATACCTCATTCATTAATAATTAGAATGTCGACGGGTTAGCAATGAAGAAGAGAAACGGCTTCTCCACAAGTTTGTCGGTTGGAATTTTCCCTTTCCAGGATGGCAGCAATGAAGAAGAGAGACGACTTCTCCACAAGATACTCCAGATGAGTAAAAACGATCCTCTTGAAGGTTTAAAGATTCACATACATAGATGGGAGTATTTATGTGAATAAATAAGGTGTAAAACCTTAAAAAGTGAAGTCTGTTTTCTGGGCATTTTTTTCGCAAAAATCGTGTTGAAAAAGACTTGGGAAAACGTGTAGAAGGTATACTGGTATTTTTATGAAAATCGAGGCGACAGCTTCGTTCGAACGAGATAAGCAAGTCGCTTGAACGAAGGACAAGTGTCGTTCGAACGAGATCGCGCGACATGCCTATCTCGCGCGAACGACAGTGCAATGTCGTTTGAGCGAGCTCGTCGACCGAGGCACTCCGCTTCTACACTTAGAAAAAATTCTGCTTTTGATAAAAAACAATCCAGACTTCAAAAAAATAATTTTTGAAAAATTCCCAAATATTTATGCAAATATAAACAACTCTAATAAATCATTTTGCCAATATTGCGTAGTGGAGTAGTGGGAATAAGCTGAGCAGCACGTCGCATGTAGCATGATGCACGTGTGAAGATAATGGATGCATGGATTCGGATCAAGGCCGTCGTGGATGATCGTGTTGACGTGCCGAATGTAGCGGTATCAGATATAAAAACCGTGATCTAGGACAAATACAAAATTCCTAGATTCTACCCTGGACATTTATAAAATTATGTCCTTACAAATCTTCCCTATGTCTATGCCGGTACATACATAAAAAATCCGAATTATGCAATCTCCCTAAAACAAATGACATATAAGATAATATCCCCATTAAACCCTCAAACTGAGAATACTAAATGACATGTCTTCAATCAAACTTCAGCATCTTCTAATCTTCAGCTCTTCAGAAACTCTAAAAGCTTTTCTCATCAAGGTGCGTAATCCAATGAATATCACTTTTGTACCTACACACATGAGACAAAGCAAATACCCGTGACAAGCAACAAGTTAAAATATAATGATATTCAAAAATCAAATATCAATTAAGCTTAAGCAAATCATTGATAAATCAACAAAATTCTCCCCCATAATTCATTGCCCCCTTTTTATGTTGTCCTAAATAGACAGATATGAGAAGCATAAATATGGTAAATGTCAAATGGTAAAAAAATTTATTTTTGAATTTTTCAAAAATTTTCATACAAAATATACAACAAAGAATCACACCATGAACAAACACAAAAACAACCAATTCGATGATATCGTAAATGTAGGGGTGTGATAAAATTCGATAGAAAAATCAATGCATACAAACATGACATACGTGCACGATGCATATCGGATACTCCTAACGAATAAAATCGACATCTTCCTTAGGTGTAAAAAACGGAAACATGAGACATTGACTCAATCAAATCAACACATCAAAGCTCAAAGTGATTTCCACACCAATAACGTCCAAAATGATTTAATGTTTTTTCAGGACTTTTAAGGAAGTGCAAACCCGTTTAAATTCTCCAACCAACCAAACTCCCTCAGATTTATATTTTGAATAGAGGTGATCTAAATTCTCAAACTTTGGAGAATTGATGGTGAAACCTAAATGACCCATATTTGGCATGAATTTATTCTTACTGCCTTAAAATTTTTTCGGACTCTTTAAACCTCTTGGACCCCGGATAATAAAATTTCTCAATTTTTTAGGTTCGATTTAACGGTGGCTTAATCGCAAAGGATAGATAATTACCTTTTGTAGGCCTTTACTATTTAAAAAAAAACACAATATCACCAAACAGGTTCTTACATGTATTCCAATTTTGTCAAGTTTTATCGCATATGCTTCGTTGTATAGACATAATTGAGATGGAAACACTCAAGCCAATATGTGATAGACACGAACAGTAATCAAATAAAACCGTGCATGTGTGCAATAAAGGAGATAAGGAGCCAAACATGTATAAAGATATCACTAATCACATCTCAAAGACTCCAAACAATGTAAAGCACATGGATGCAATGATGTAGCATCTCAAATCACTATCAAACAGTCACGTGGATAAATGGAATGAAATTTGTGACTCGCCTATCCTAAATGCTCATCCATAAAAGGTGCAAATAAAATACAAAAATCTTTTTGTGCTTTTCTAAAATTTTTATAAAAAAAAATCTTTTTGTATTTTTCGATAAGACTCAAATAAATAATAAAAACTAGTCACACGTCATAACACTAGCAAAATATAACACATGATGCAAATACTAGAGTATGACAAACCAACAACATAATCAACCAAGAGATCTAACGCGAGGTGAATCACGTGCAAGCAAATGAGCGTCATGAACAATAAGACCATACACCTCTAAATCTGTTTTCCTAACCCAAATCGATGTGTAACGAGGTGTGGGGGTTTTAGGAATCCGCGTGACTCTCTCTTTAAACTTCCTAGGTCCATTCAAAAGTTTGTAACATAAACGCCTAAGATGACCTTGCTTACCGCAATGTGTGCAAATGTAAATCGGGCGGTGAATGCTACCAAACGGTGGCCTTCTCCTCAAATTCCTAGGAGGTGTTCTCTGAATTTGCCTAAGTGGCTCTCTCCTAATGATCCTAGGGGGCTCTCTCACGATGTTCCTAGGGGGATCTTTCCTAACAAACTTAGGTGCCTCTTTCTTAACAATCCTAGGAGGCTCTCTCACACGTGTGGGAATGGGTGTAACATGTTTTTCAAAACCAATCCCACTCCTATCCTTTTTGATCTCGACACTGCCCAAAATCTTATCAAGTTTTTCAGACCTAGACTCCAAATCAAATTTCAACTTACTTGAATCTTTCAATTTCACCTCAAGTTCACCTATCCTAGATTCAAGTACACGTCTAGAATCCTCAAACTCTAAAAGCTCATTTTTCACGGTCTCCATCAACCCTCTAAGACTATCTCTCTCACCCTCGACGTACTCAAGCTACTCTTTCAAAATTTTCTCATGTGCCCTAAGTTCTTCAACTAAAAAATCATTATTTTTTAAGGCATACTCTTTTAATTGAACTTTCAATTTTAAATTTTCTTTCTTCGTTTTCAAAGATTCAGCATAAAATTCATTGAAATCAGTTTGCAAGTCACGCTCATCTACACTTTCATCCTCACTCCCATCACCCCCACTATCATCACTAATCACACGGATGGGAAGCTCTCGCCTAGAATCATAAAAGACTTCTTCTTCTGAATCACTATCACTAAGGGTAGAAACATGAGAAACCGGTTTATTCAATTTCTTCTTTAAATTTGTGGTACACTCATCTAACGTGTTCAACACCCTCACAAGAAGGACACCTCTCAGATTCGTTTTCAGCAGAAGATTTAAAACAAGACTCCGTGTGAATTTTCCAATTGATATTTTCAAAAATTTGACATCGAAGATCATCAAAACCACCAAAAGCAATTTTTGTGAAAAATCAAGATCAAAACACAATAACTTAGTGCAACAGACTCTGACACCAATTTGTAAACTTGAGTAGACAAATTGTATCAGAAAGTAAATCCTCGAAAAATCAGGATCACGCGATAAATTAGCGTAACCCGCTCTGATACCAATTTGTAGAATCGCTACAGCGAAAATATTGCAACTTCTCAAATAAAATCCAATTTTAATTATTCCCAAATTTTGTTTAAACCCTAAAACATGCATCTCGATGATTTATCCAATAAAATAAAGCATGCAGAATAAAACAAACAATTTCAGGAAAAATCCTCCAAAGGGGCAAAACCTTTTTATTTTCACTATAATATGTAAAAACGGTTACACGGATTACAATGAAAATAAGAGCGACATACGAAATACCCTCAGTTGTCGGTTTTGATGTCTCGGCTGGAATCTCCAGCAAGAACTCCAGGTGGTCAACAATGAAGAAGAGAAACGGCTTCTCCACAAGTTTGTCGGCTGGAACTTTGCCTTTCCAGGAGGGCAGCAATGAAGAAGAGAGACGGCTTCTCCACAAGATACTCCAGATGAGTAAAAACGATCCTCTTAAAGGTTTAAAGATTCACATACATAGATGGGGGTGTTTATGTGAATAAACAAGAAAGTGAAGTCTGTTTTCTGGGCAGTTTTTCATAGAAATCGTGTTGAAAAATACTTGTGAAAACGTGTAAAAGATATAATGGTATTTATACAAAAATCGAGGCGGTGGTTTCGTTCGAACGAGATAAGCATGTCGCTCGAACGAAGGATAGGTGTCGTTCGAACGAGATCGCGCGACACGCCTATCTCGCGCGAATGACAGTGCAATGTCGTTTGAGCGAGCTCGTCGACCGAGGCACTCCGCTTCTACACTTAGAAAAAAATCTACTTTTGATAAAAAACAATCCAGACTTCAAAAAAATAATTTTTGAAAAATTCCCAAATATTTATGCAAATATAAACAACTCCAATAAATCATTTTACCAGTATTGCGTAGTGGAGTAGTGGGAATGAGCTGAGAAGCATGTCGCATGATGCACATATGAAGATGATGGATGCATGGATTCGGATCAAGGCCGTCGTGGATGATCGTGTTAACATGCCGAATGTAGCGGTATTAGACATACAAACTGTGATCTAGGACAAATATAAAATTCCTAGATTCTACCCCGGACATTTATAAAATTATATCCTTACAGTCTTTTAACTAGGATGACAGGTGTAGAGTATGGACTATTTATGGGTTTGATCGCACCAATGGATATAGCATTTCAACCACTGATATTTTGATCTCAGTTTTCTAATGGTATGAATAACAATAAGGTTATATATACACTAGTCCACTCCCTGTTGCCAAAGGAATTTTGTGGTTGTTAATCTTGTTGGTGGTAAACTGTTTGGCTCTTCAAAGACATCTTGGAAATTTGCCAGGAGTTGTTTCAGTTGTGGAGATTGGTATTATTCCTTAATATTAGGAAGTGAAGTCCTAAGAAAGAATAATTAGAACAACACCCATTTGTTACATTTTCTTTATTTAAGAATGAATTTTAAATCCCCAACTAGTTGATTATTGGGACAATAGTCTCTTTGTAAAACCACATCTGCATCTGCCACCTTAAACTTCATTTGCAATTTAGCATAGTCCCATAAGATTTGGCCAAATGTATAGAGCCATTGTGTTCTCAAAATAATAACACACCATTCTAATGGAAGCAAATAGATTTGCACTAAAATAAGTATTCTTATAAAAGTAATTTTACATTAATCCACTTATCGTGGCTAGATAATTGCTCGCATGATGCGACCATAGCATCAAATTGTCCTCATTGCATAGGGTGTAGCTCCACCTTTCTTGCAAGACTTACACTTGTGAAGTTATGGAAGCTTCTGGAGTCCACCAAAACAACGGTTGGTAAACGTCTAATGTTACCCTTTATCCTTATTGTTTCTGATGCTCACGAACCGTAAATAGCATGAAACGAAATCTCAGGCATCTCGCTTAAGACTTTATGACCAGTTTCTTCTTCATCCATTACAAGGTCGCCATCAATCTTCTGCATTGCAAACTTTGAGAAAGAATAACTTTTTGCACTGATGACCAAGAACAAACTTTCCATTACAATTATAACATGACCCTTTTATGTGTCATTCCTACAATTCAACCGGTGATAGTCATCCAACTGGAAGAGAGGTGTTGTGGGGCATTGTGTCCTTATTTATTGGTAAAATCTTCTTCAGCTCGCGTGTTGACACAATTCGTCGCTGTGAATCATTGCGGACTTCATATAGGCAAGCTAACCCAATTGCCGATGATAAGTATGAAGGACACCCAGCTAAAACATCAACTCTAAAGCCCCATTTGGTTGCTCCAAAATTGTAAATTCTTCAACTTATAATTCTGCTCATTTACAAATTAACTCATTAATTGTGTTTGGTTTCATTAATGAAACGATTCATTAATTGACCAACTTTAGCTCATATGTAAAATCTCAAATTGGAGAATTAACTCAAAACGTGAAATGCATCCATTTGAAATATGAGTATTTCATATATTCTCTTCCCTATCTGTAAGCGCGCGCGCGCGCGCGCGCGCGCACACACACACACACACTATCTTTCTCTCTCTCTATCCATTTGTTTTTAACTTTATCTGATTGAACCTTAACATTAATTTTAGATTACCAAACATCACGTAAAATTGGATTTGAGCTCATTTCAAATCCATTAATTTGCAATTCATTAATTCACAATGAATCATTTTACATAATTAAACAATTTGTGCAACCAAACATGGCTTAATTGAATTTTCCAATTCACTAATGAATAAACTAACTTGACAATTTTGAGGGAGGTTTCCCATTTTAGCTAACAATTTTTGCTAATTGCACCTAGTAGTCATATATCGATCCGATTTGCTACAGTTTGGTTAACTCTTCGAAGAAATGTTGAAATTTAGTAGCACCATACCAATGGTCTAAGCCATCATGAAACTCTTGCCTAGTCAATACTCCATTTTCTTGCATAAGTAATTGAAACCATAATTGAGCATCCCCCTCCAAATGAAAGGATGTAAGAGCCACGCGATCTTCTTACAAAGTATGATTAAGCTCGAAAAATTGTCCCACCCTACAAAACTAACTTGTAGTATTGGAAATAATAATAATTTGTAATTTGAAAAGTTAAAAAATAGGAAATGTCATGAGTCATTAGATAAAAGGTCACGAGTCTAGATTTTAAGTTGAAAATAAAAGGTCAATTATTTGAAGAGTTTTGGTGGAAGATTCCTAGAGTACTTGTAAAGGCTATTTAAGTCAAGTGGGTTTCATTTGTAATGCAAGAGAGTTGAAGTGAAAAAAGAAATAAAAAAAAGTGAGATAAAATACAAGAACAAAATTCTCCCATTCTATTCTCATTTCTCTTAAAAAATTATATACTTATGCTGCCCCAATAAAGTGGTATCAGAGCTAGTGAGACAAGGTTCAAATGGAAAATAACTCAAATGCAAGTGGGCTTAATATTGGCCAAAGTTTAATTCCATATTTTGATGGAGTGCATTATGATTTTTGGAGTCTCCAAATGAAGACTCTATTCATCTTTCAAGAATTATGGGAGTTTGTTAAAGAAGGATATAATCAACCAAAATTTACAACGGTTCTTGCAACTTAGACTCAAGCCAAACAAAAGGAATATAAAGAAAATAAGAAGAAGGATGCTAAGGAGTTACTTGTCATTTAATAAGTAATAAATAAACCTTTTTCCCCCAAGAATAATGGGTGCGAAATTTCAAAAGAAGCGTGGGACATCTTGAAGGAGGAATTTCAAGGATAGAAAAGGTAATATCCATCAAACTTCAATCTTTATGGAGATAATTTGATGATTAAAGATAGTGAAACATTTCAAGTATTTTTTTAAGATTATCCGATATTGTTAGTAAAATACGAAGTTATTGAGAGACCATTGAAAATAAAAGGATTGTTGAAAAAATGTTAAGAAGTTTGTCACAAAAATTTGATTATGTTGTTGTAGACATTGAAGAGTCAAAAGATTTGTCAGAATTGTCCTTAATGAATCAATCGATTCTCTTGAGGCGCACACATAAGAATATGAAGGTTCTGTGAAGACACATTAGAATAAACTTTTCAATCAAAAGTGAATTTTAAAAATAATTCGATTGAAAACCAAAATTCAAGGTGGCATCAAAATTTTCCACAAATCTTAGAAATTTCAATTAAGGTTATGAACAAAGAAGAGGAAGAGACTGATTTTATAATGAGAGAGGTAATGAAAATTTAGCCCCCATTAATTTATTTTCTAAAAAAGTGGACAGGAAAGTGAAGATTGCCAATACAAGTGCAAAAGATGCAGGATCCCAAATCATTTTCAAAGGGAGTGTTGGTAAAAAAAACGAAAATGAACTTGAGAATAATTGTTTGGAAGAAAATGAAACAAAAAATTCTTTTATTGCACGAATGTTGAAAATGATTCACCAAATATTTGGTACTTGGACAATGGGTGCACTAATCATATGGCTGGGAATAAAAATTTCTTTGTGCAATTAGATGAAAGTTATAATTCTCAAGTGAAGCTTGCAGATGGACAATTTCAAAATGTCAAAGGTAAAGGTGTTGTTTCGGTGCAAACAAAAGACGGTAAAAAAAATTGATTCATGATGTTTCTTATGTTCCCGAATAAACCTAAAGTTTGGTAAGTATTGGACATGTTTTTTCCAAGAGTATATCGTGTGACACTTGAGGATGAAAAATGTATCATTTTTTACAAAAAGAAGAATATGTTGGTGGCAAAATTCAAATGATCTCAAACAAAGAATTTCCACTGGTTATGCCGCCCGTTGAAGAAAAATTTAAAGCATCAGGTGGTGAAAGTTGTGGATTTGCAATATTTGTTTGTGAAGACCTTCACACTGAAGAAGAAAAAGATGGTGAAAAGGCTTCTCAAAATTTGAAGGAAAATGGAATCCCTTCATCGTTGAAAAAGAAAAAAATAAAGTTGTGAATGAAAAATTAAAGAATATCAAGCCCGGTCAGCACGTCATCAAAGAAGTGGTTTAAGACAAAAATATGGAGTGAAATTGTGTAAGTCAAAAAAATATTGCGAGGACATCTTCAAGAAATCGCCCGTTGTAGAAAAATTAAAGTTCAAGAGTTTTATGAAAATTACAAATTAAGAAGGGGTGTTGGAAATAATAATAATTTGTAATTTGAAAAGTTAAAAAAAAAAATCCAAAGTCATTAAATAAAAGGTCAAGAGTTTATATTTTAAGGTGAAAATAAAGGGTCATGTATTTAAAGAGTTTTTGTAGAAAATTCCTACAGTGTCTTGTAAAAATTATTTAAGCCAAATGAGTTTCATTTGCAATGCAAGAGAGTTGAAGTGAAAAAATAAATCAAACAAAAAGTGAGATAAATTTTTTTCCTATTCTATTCTCATTTCTATTAAAAAATTATATACTTGGGCTGCAGTTGTAAAAAAATCCCAAACAGTGTTCTCTTCGCTACCACGAACCTTGGTCCCAAAAGTGTCGCCATGTCGCCTACAAGGATTGTGGAGTGGAGGCATTGATTTTTCTCCTTAATGATCTTGTAAAGGATTGGTTGCTCATGTGTTGGTTCGTGCATTATGTTGCACAAAAAGTTGGTCCAAAGTTTGTTGTTGACCACCAGTTAGAGAGTTTTGTTTACATCATTCTGCAGTCGTGAGTCCATCCCTATTCGTTGATACCACACCGGGTTTCCTTTTTCTCTTTAATGAACTTTAGAAGATAATTATGATTGAGACCTCCAAGTCAACACAAGTGAAAGTGTTGACGACAGTGGCGGATCCAGGGTTTTTTTATTAGGAGGGGCGAAAGTCTCGAGTGGTGCCGGGGGTTCGGGGGCGGGAGCTCCCGAGACAATTTTTTTTTTGTTTAATACAAGTTTTATACAAATTTTTGTTTAAAAAACAGTGTAAGAAAAATCTCAGGAGGACCTCCCTTAAAAATTGCACCCCTAAAAAAAAAATTACACATTTTACATACCTAATTTTATTTTTTGTTTTTTTATCTCAGGGGGGCCTCCGCCCCTCCTGGCACCCCTCCAGATCCGCCCCTGGTTGGATAACAAACTTTTTTCTCATTCATGATCCTACTTGGCTTATATAGCCATTTGATTACAATAGGAAAGAGGTTACAGGAACAAAATGCCAACAAAATAGCTCTTTCCATGAAACTAGCTCTAGCTTAACAACTTGGACTTGACTTATTCAACAACTGGAATCTTAATAGTAAACCAAAAACTCAGTGTTTAACTGGTTAATCAACCATTCCCAGTGAGGGAAAAGTGTTGGAATATTTTTAATATTCTAATATTGGCTTACATATTAAAATAGCAATTGTATTTGGGATTCCATTTTGTTTGGGCTAATTAAGTGATCTAATTAGTAGAGCCTAATAAAACACCTAATTATGCGTATGGGTTTTGTAATGTGTGGTTACCCAAGAGTCACCTATTGGTTACTCAAGAGTCACATATTGGTTACTCAAAAGTCACCTAATTAAAATTTATGGGGTTCTAATTAGATGCCCATAAATATAATGAAGGGTTCTGGTCCCAAGGCTAATGCACGCAAAATACTCTTTTCCTTATTCCCATCAATGAGAGAGAACTTACAGAGAGAGAGGGATTAGTCGGTGTAAGAATTCCAACCCCCAAGTCTCAATCACCACTATGTATTCAAGTACACAACTTCTACAATTCTTTTATTAGGTAATCTCGATAATCTAATATGTTGATGAACTTATTTAATATTCCAACAAGTGGTATCAGAGCCTCTTCATATTAGATTATTGGGATTGGTATTGTGATTGTAATTTAGAAGTGATTTTGTTCTATTTGTCATACATATGGTCTAGTTAGAACCCATATGCCTTTTAGGATTTTATGTATAATTTATATATGATTTCTGATAATTTTCGTAATCATAGTCCCAAATTGATTAAGCATTGTTAATCCATAGTGATTTTTGATTTTCCTCAAAAGGGTTTATTTCATAGTGGATTTGGATGTATTAATTCAGTTTTGTTCAAAATTAATATGAGAATTGTTGAAATCTTGATTCATAATTTTGGGGAATGTTTTCAGCGACATATTTCGTCTTGCTCAGAATTTTATGAAATTTTGATGGTCACATGGTAACGTCGAAATAAACAAAATCCATTATATACAACGAGCACCACCCTATTTCGGCGATATGATGTCGTTTAGATCCTTAAAAATACGTTTTTGTCATTTTTGGTAATAATGTCAACGCTAATAACTCTCGCTTAAAAATTAATTTTGCGATTTTGCGAGTGATCCTGAAGAGATTGTTTATGTTATTGTAGTGATAACTCAAAAATTTCCATTTTTGGAAAAAATAAATCATTTTCCCATATTTTATTGTATAAATCATTACATATATTTTTTTATAATTAAATATTTGTTCTAATATACATGTTATGTGTTATTTTCTATTGACCAAAGGTTAAATATAAAGTTTTGAATATTAGATGTATGATCAAGTGTTCATATGGTTGATGGGAGGTAGAAGAATCCCGTCAGGAGAACATATATTTTCTAAAAGATTTGGATTCATGATATTGTTTTGAAACCAATGGGGTGCTCCCATTTGTGGTATTTAATTAATACCCTTTTGTCTTATATCTTAAAATAAATTAATTGAAGCAATATGTTGCTAAAATAACCTCTATTTCGTAGATTAATCTATTTTGAGTTATTAAGATGTGCGTATTTATTATTTATACGATTAGTGATCGGCCTAAAGGAAGATTGTTAATTGGCCAAATAATAAATATACACGTGAAAATAAATGTGTGACGATTATAAATCTTCCATGTGGACAATATACCGGCCCAAAGGAAGGTTGTTGTTTGACCAGATTTATCATCAACATTTGATTTCTGCATTGAGAGTACCACTTACAATTTGTCCAAAGATGAAACATTAATGTTGTGCTAGGTATCTTGAAAAAAGGTCCTACCATTACAGTTGTATAAATTTTATGTCATGAATTTATATATAACTTGATATGAGTTTTATTTTATTTTATGTTATTTATTTGTTCTCTAAATTCAGTTATTACTCCTGCTACTAATATCACTGCCAGCATGAACACAAAATAAAATAACTGAATTTAGAGAATAAATAAATAACATAAAATAGTTCTCGATAGTTCTCCCATGGGAGGTATGTCCGATAAGCTAACTGCTTAATGATTAATGACATAAAATAACTGCTTAATGCAGCATTCCAGAAGCATTCATGGGAGGTATGTTCGATAAGCTAACTGCTAAATGTTTCCTGCTAGATATTGAAAATCGTTTTGTAAAGAACGAAAAGGCTGAAACAAGTATGCTTATAGACAACCTTATCCAAATGAGGTGTAAAGGTAAAGGAAACATAAGGGAGTACATCATGGAGATGTTTATCATCACTTTAAAACTTAATGCACTAAAGTTAGAGCTGTCTGATGACTTGCTCGTGCATCTAGTACTGATTTCGCTTCCTACACAATATGGACAATATATAGTTAGTTATAATACTCAAAAGGAAAAATAAACTCTTAATGAGATAATTTCTCATTATGTGCAATAAAATGACAAATTGAAGTGCAAAAAGATAATTGAAAGTGCTCATATTGCATCTACCTCAAATGACTATAAGTGAAAAAGGAATGATAGTAAGAAAGTTGCAGTAGGAACGTCACAACCCAAAATTCCATAAAAGAAGTAGGATCCAGAATTTACTTGGTACTTTTGTAAGAAACCTGGGCATGTGAAGAATGATTGTTCCATATACGCTATACTTCTCACCTTGGCTTGTTCTGAAGTTAATTTATCTTTTGTACCTAGTCATACTTGGTGGGTAGATTCTGTTGCTACCACTCATATAAGTATGCCTATGTCGGGTTGCTTATGGAGCCGACCTCTAAATGATGTTGAAAGATTCATCTATGCGGGCGATGGAAAAATAGTTGGAGTTGAAGCAATTGATACCTTAAGATTATCTTTTGAGACTGGTCATTTTATTGAATTAAGAGAGACTTATGTAGTATCGTCTTTCAGACGAAATTTGGTTTATATTTCTGCATTGGATAAATATGGTTTTTTCTTGTTCATTTGGAAATAATAAAGTTAGTTTTTTTTCTTAATTCTACTCTTGTTGCGACTGGTTCTTTAATTGATAAATTGTATATGTTGAACACCAATACTTCATTTAATGAAACCTTGCAAACAACTACAAGAGGCACAAAATGCAAATTGATTAATGAGAATTCCACCGCTTTATAGCACAAACGTTTGGGTCTTATCTCCCAAAGGAGAATTGAAAGGTTTGTGTCAGATGGAATACTTGAACCCCTTGAGTTAACATACTTTGATGTTTGTATTGGGTGTATAAAGAGGAAACATACAATCATTCGGAAATGAAGTGCCAAAAGGAGTTCTGGCATCTTAGAATTGATAGAGATTGATATTTACGGTCCATTCCCTATGGCTTCTTGGAATGGTCAATAATATTTTATCACTTTTACAAACGACTATTCTCTTTATGGGTACATATATTTAATTAATGAGAAGTATCATCCTTGGACATTTTGTAAGGCCTTCAAATCCGTAGTTGAAAAAAACTAAGTAAGAAGATTAAAGCTATAAAATCTATCCGTGGTGGTGAATACTATGGAAGATATGATGGATAGATAAACAACATCCAAAACCTTTTGCCAAATTCCTAGAGACGAAACAGAACGTTTAAGGACATGGTAAGAAGTATGATTAGTCATTCTTCTTTGCCAAAATTACTTTAGGGAGAGGCACTTAAGACTACAATATATATTCTAAATAGAGTACTTAGTAAAGTGGTAGCTAAAACCCCTTATCAACCATGGATAGGCTGAAAACTTGTTATTAAACATTTACACATTTGGGGATGTCCAGTTGAGGCAAGGCCTTATAGGCCAACTGAAAAGAAACTGGACTCAAGAAATATTAGGTTTATTTTATTGGGTATGCTAAATGGTCGAAGGGCTTCAAGTTCTATGATCCCTTAACTAAGTCCTTTTTCAAGACGAGATATGCAAGATTTCTTGAGGATGTTGAGTTTGAGGGGAAGATACGGTTGAAAATAAGAATATTGTGTTTGAAAAGGAATCAATTCCTCTCCCAAACATTGTCCAACCTGTTGACAGTGTTCAAGAAGACAACAATGAGGACTTCCCTACTCAAAATCAAATAGTTGTTCCAGAAGAGAAAACTCAACAATCTCATGAGCACTTGTACATCATTTTGATTTAAAGCTGCATCCAATGGATGTTAAGACGATTTTTATCAATGGTAACATTGAGAAAACCATGTATATGGTACAACCAGAAAACTCTGACCTAGGTGATCCAAAGTCAATGGTTTTCAAACTCAAGAAATCCATAATATGGTCTCAAACAAGCTTCCCATCAATAGTATCACAAGTTTCATTAAGTCATTATCACATATGGTTTTGAGGTTAATGCAGTTGATGACTGTGTTTATAAAGTGGGAGTAAATTTATATTCCTTTTCCTCTATAACGAAGAATTTTGAAATGAAAGATCTCGGGGATGCCTCTTGTGTATTTAGAATTAAGATAAACCGAGATCGATCTTGGGGTGCCCTTGGGTTATCAGAAAAGAGCTATACCGAGAAGGTACTCTCTAGATTTGGCATGAAATATTATGCACAAGAAAATACTCCTGTGGCTAAGGGAGACAAGTTTAGTCTCTATCAATTCCCCAAGAATGAGACTTGAAAGTGAAGGAATGAAAAATATTCCTTATGCTTCAGCTATAGGGAGTCTTATGTATGCTCAAGTATGTACATGTTCGGATTTAATGTACATAGTGGGTATGTTAGACAAATATTTGAATAACCCTGGAATGGATCACTAGAAAGTAGCCAAACGGTTTATGAGGTATTTATAGAGAACAAAATATTACATGCTCATCTATCAGAAGTTAAATAATTTGGAGATCATTGGATGCTGATCT
This sequence comes from Sambucus nigra, assembly GCA_949130495.1. Taxonomy (NCBI): domain Eukaryota; kingdom Viridiplantae; phylum Streptophyta; class Magnoliopsida; order Dipsacales; family Adoxaceae; genus Sambucus; species Sambucus nigra. The sequence goes on from OX422215.1 coordinate 545,874,405, forward strand.
TGCGAGTTGCCAAGACACTAAGAGATCCACTTCTGGCTATGTATACATATTGTCTGGAGGTGCTATTTTCTGGAGGGCTGATCTTGTCTGGAGGTGCTAAACAATCACTCATTGAACCTTCCACTATGGCAATGGAGTTCATAGCTTGTTATGAGGCAACAAATAATGCAATATGGCTGTGAAATTTTATCATTAGGGTTTGAATTGTGGATAGCATTGAAAGACCATTAACGATATATTGTGATAATAATCCAACAGTTTAATATTCGAATAATAACAAAATCTTGTCGAAGTCTAAGCACATACACATTAAGGTTCTTGTTATTAAGGAAATGGTTCAGAGTAAGATAATGTCTATTGAATATATATGAACAAACTCCTTGCTCGCGGATCCTCTTACCACCCAAGGTCTTTCATGAGAACACTGCCCATATGGGTGCTTATTTATCTGACGATATTCAGTTTTAGTGGGAGTTTGTAAGTTAAGACCAATTGAAAATATAAGCATGTCGGAGATCATATTGCATGTAATTTCCAACCACACATCCATAATTAATCTATGTCGTTAAATATATTTGATATGGTGATCATTGATGGATCGAGTTACGTAGTCACTTTGGTCTAATACTGGTATAAGCGATGGACCAGATTGATTCGGGATATATATTAAGAATAGATAGCAAATATGGTAAACACCTAAGGATATCGAATATCATTGCCTTCAGAATTAATATGTAGCCCAAGTGGGAAATTGTTGAAATATTTTTAATATTCTAATATGGGCTTACATAATAAAATAGCAATTGTATCTGAGATTCTATCCTGTTTGGACTCATTAAGTGATATAATTTATAAAGCCTAATAAGACATCTAAAAATGAGTATGAGCTTTGTAATGTGTCATTACCCAAGAGTCATGTACCGGTTACTCAAGAGTCGATGAATTTTATTTAATATTCCAACAAAAAGGAGTAAGCACGATCTTTAGGTCGTTGACTAGATTATCTACCAAAACTAAGTGTAGAATGTTTTTTGTCAAACTGGATTATCAACCCCTGTAAATAACTTTCTCAAACTCATAATTCACTCACATAGTTGTAAATTGCTAAGATCAATTGTACTATTCAGTGGAGGATCAAGAAATTCTGGCTAGAAGGGGCGGAAACACTTATTGTGTTGTGATTTTTTTTGAAGTGAAAAGATTGTATGCATATTTATCATAGGTTACATATATGACAAATATTATCATTACTGAAAATCAAAACAAAATAATAAAATTAGACGAAATTTTTGGGAATTAATTTTTTTTTATTAAAAATCAATGGAGTTAAATCGTCACGGGTAAAATCCGTGACAAATGGAACTTATAGAATAAGTTTTATCACAGATTAAGTCGTGACAATTTACTCAAGGACATAGGTCATTAGAGAATATCAAATATAATATTTAATTTCAAAAATTTCAAAAACTCGACAGGGGCGACAACCCCTAGCCCTACATGAGTCCGCCCCTGGTACTATTTGTTATATATAATATTTAATTAACAAAAAGTACAAAATTATTAATGAAATAAATATTACAGAATTAAAACGAAATTATAGAAATTAGAATTACTTACTTGGTACAAGAAAGGTATATTACTGAAGAATAAGAAATTGAATCCGAGCCCTATGTGATACCACAGTTTCCTTAAGACAATTTTATTCCCTCCCAAGTGCGGTAGGTTAACGAATAAATGTCTCCCAAGATAGAACGAATTTCAAATTAATTCTTGTAGCACAACAATGAATTAATCCCATCGAACACAAATCTGTGTATTTACCCAACCAACCAGCATGACTAAAAGAATGCAGAAACCCAGAATGCATGAAGAACAGTATTTCTGGTTGGAAGAAATAGGATAGGGAAATTTTTCATTTGTTTAAAAATGGAGGGAAGCATTTTTATTTATAGCAAAGTAAGTGACTGTTGGCAATAACTGACAAAAACAGTTAAACGAAATTAACTTTTGATTTTTGGCAATAACTGCCAACAGTGTATTAATTAATAATTAAAGCCCAGAAAGTTAAATTAATTCGGCCAAAAAATGTAGGAGTTTTTTATAAGCCCAAGCCCAAGCCCAAACCGAATCGAATCGGACGACGCGCGCGCGTGTGGGATTTTGGCCCAAGCCCAACACATGCATAGTGTAGGTTATCTCCCCTTCAAAGAGTTGGGATACCCTAAAGGCATCCAAGCCTTAGTCTATACTTGGGGTGTTATTAACTCAACAACTTTTCACTACACTTCCAATGTGGGACGAGTTAAAATATACCCAATTCATTAACTTTCAGTGCTTTGTGAGTCACTTTGGGGACATATTTATCATTCATAACTTAATGAAATTGGACATGTGAATATACTATATTAATCTCCTTGTGGAGGAGAATGCGTTCGTATATTGTCCCACAATTATCGTAGTGTGGGTCCCACCTAAATTTGAGCTCAAAGTTGCTCAAAATTCTGTTTAGAAAATTCTGGACAACTTTCTAAGTCCAATTTTGCAACAATCCTCCACATGAATGATATATTGCTATAAATAAAACAGAATAGCTGCAATGCAGATGCAGACACAGGTTGAGTAAAACTGAAGACTTATTGCATCGGGAGAAGTAACCTAGTGGCCTTGAACTTTCTTTAGTGATATACCATCGGATTTACTTAGTTAATCAGTAGACTTCACGTCCTTGAACCGTCAACCATTTTTGTAAACCTAGACAATAGTATTCACACAATAATTCTTCAACACAGTTGGTTCTCACGTTTGTGTTCATTTTGGCCATGAACACCACTTGGTTCCGTGAATATTTTAGAGAATATGCCTTTCATTATTCTCATAGAAGTGACCCCCTTCTTACTCACGTAGGTGAATTCTATATAGAGTATCCTGCAATACCTCACTTAGACGTATTAAGATATAGATGCCATTAAAAGCATAACTTATCCTAATTTCTCGACAGATGTGCACTGTCTCATTTTTGGAATGGATAGGATTAAATATCCTCTAGTGCTTACTGAATACCACGTAGTTCGGTTTGCCCATTGAACCTAGATCTTGGGATCTCCAGTCAGCTAGGTTGGATTGCCACTATATTGATTCTTATTTATCTATAGGCTTTCGACCCATTCCTCTCGATGATCTTTCAACTTGCTCTCGGTTTAAACCTTTTGTTAGTGGATCCGCTATATTATCTTTTGAGTTTACATAGTCAATTGAGATAATTCCGTTTGAGAGAAGTTGTCTAACGGTATTGTGTCGACGACGAATATGTCGTGACTTTCCGTTATACATGTGATTATGTGCCCTTTCAATCGCTGATTGGATATCGCAATGTATACATATTGCGGGCACATGTTTAGACCAATTTGGAACATCCTCTAAGAAATTTCGAAGCCATTCAGCTTCTTCTCCAACTTTATCTAATGTAATGAATTTGGATTCCATTGTCGATCTAGCAATGCACGTTTGTTTTGAGGATTTACAAGATATGACTGCACCTCCAAGGGTAAACACATACCCACTCATAGACTTAGAGTCTTTTATATCTGATATCCAATTTGCATCGCAATGTCCTTCAAGAACAACTGGATATTTTGAGTAATGCAGTCCATAGTTTTGAGTATATTTCAAATAACCCAAAACTCGCAATAATGCTTTCAAGTGATCTCTCCCTGGATTACTCATAAATTGACTTAGCTTACTTATTGAGTATGCTATATCCGGTCGTGTACAGTTCATGATATACATTAAACTGCCGATAATACGAGAATATTCTAGTTGAGATATGCTTTCATCATTATTTCTTGCTAGATATAATTTTACATCTACAAGTGTCTTGGTAGGACTAATATCATACTTCTTGAATTTTTCAAGTACTTTCTCTATGTAATGAGATTGATATACTATAAGTCCATCCGATGTTTTAAAAATTTTAATTTCTAATATAACATCGACGATTCCCAAATCTTTCATGTAAAATCTACTACTCAACATTTGTTTTGTAGTTTTGACAATTTCCAAGTTACTACCCATGATAAGCATATCATCAACATAGAGGCATACAATGACATATCCATTTTGAATGTATTTAAAGTAAACACATTTATCGCATTCATTAATTTTGAAACCATTTGATAACATTGCATTATCAAATTTTTCATGCCATTGTTTAGGTGCTTGTCTTAATCCGTAAAGTGATTTAACAAGCTTATATATTTTTTCTTCTTGTCCGGGAGTCTTAAACCCTTCAGATTGCTTCATATAAATTTCATCGTCTAGTTCAACGTTTAAGAATGCTGTTTTTACATCCATTTGATGTATTTCAAGTCCATTAATAGCAGCTATTGCTATTAACATCCGAATGGACATTATTCTTATTACCGGTGAATATGTGTCGAAGTAATCCAACCCTTCCTTTTGCCTATAGCCTTTAGCTACAAGTCTAGCTTTATATTTATCAATTGATCCATCAGCCTTCAATTTCTTTTTGAAGATCCATTTATAACCTAACGGTTTTGAACCTGGTGGAAGATCCACTAGTTCCCATATATGATTTTGTAATATGGATTCAATTTCACTATTAATTGCTTCTTTCCAATTGAAAGCATCGGGTAAGGATATGGCTTCTTTGTATGATTGAGGTTCATTTTCTAGCAAATATGTTAGAAAATCCGGACCGAAAGAAGTCGAAGTTTTTGCTCTTTTACTACGTCTTCCTGGGTCATGTTATACGGGAATTCATTTTAAAAAAATGAAGCATCCCTCGATTCAATAACCGTATTTACATGAATATCCGAAATCTCAGCTTTACAAACTAGAAATCGATATGCACTGCTATTAGTAGCATAACCGATGAATACACAATCCATGATTTTTGGCCCTATTCTTACCTTTTTAAGTTTAAGAACCATCACGTTGGCTAAGCACCCCCACACTCGTAAATATTTATAGGAAGGTCTTCGACCTTTCCATAATTCATAAGGTATCTTGTGAGCCTTCTTGTGAGGTACTTTATTGAGAATATAATTAGCAGAAAGTAAGGCTTCCCCCCACAAGTTTTGTGCAGCTCCTGAACTTAATAACATTGAGTTAATCATTTATTTCAAAGTACGATTATTGCGTTCAACAACACCATTCGATTGAGGAGAATAAGGAGCGATTGTTTGATGAATAATTCCATTTTCAGAACAAAATTCCTCAAATGGATATTCATATTCACCTCCTCTATCACTCCTAATAGCCTTTATCGTTTTGCTTAATTGATTCTCAACTTCATTCTTATATTGTTTAAATGCATTAATAGCCTCATCTTTACTGTATAATAAATATACATAGCAATATTTTGTGCAATCGTCAATAAAAGTAATAAAATACTTTTTCCCACCTATAGTTTGAACAAATTTTAAATCACAACTATCAGTGTGAATTAAATCTAAAGGTTCAGTTATCCTTTCAACAGAATGAAAAGGTAATCTAGCTAATTTAGATTCCACACAAATTTCACATTTATGATTTTTATCAATATTAAATTTTGGCAAAAAATCCAAGTTAAATAATCTACGCAATGTATCAAAATTAACATGTCCTAATCTAGCATGCCAAATATTAAATGACTCAATCAAGTAATAAAATACAATGTCTTGTCCAAGTAGGCCAGAATATAATTCCGGCATAGGTAGTCTGAGTGCTTCCAAACATCAACAGCAACAACCTTTTCAGATTCATCTCCCTCTTGAATAGAGGGACAATCTTCATATACAAACCTACCCAATTGGCAGGTAGTGAGATAGAAATACATTTGTCCTTGCCAACGTTTGAAGTCAGCCCCATTGAACTTTTTCAGTTTCACCCCGTGTGGCATAGATACGGGTGGAGTCACATTTGTGTCACTGACAGTCACATTAGCAGGAATAGTGTTCGTACTTTGCGATTCCATTTCTGTTATAAAAACATAATTTTTATCAATGATAAAATTCATATATAAATGAATTAATCAAAACAGAATACAAAATTTTGTGCACCAATTTCCTCCAAATATAATTCACAATAAATTAATTCTAAAAGAATTCTAAATAATATTCAGAATTAAACTATAATATGAACAAAAGTTTATACAAAATAAAATCTGTGTCACACTGATTTTTAATAATAAAAAGAATTCCGTGCAAAACAGAAATTTTACTTTAAGATTAAAATTTTTACATAAACAGATTTTAACAATTTTTTTATTTATTTTCTAAAACAGAATATATAAACAGTATAGAAATTAATTTCTGTAACAAAAACTGTTTTATTAAATTTCTGTAATAAAACAATATTTTAATTCAAATTTTTCTGTCAAAACAGATTTATTTATATGAATTAATTTCTGTAATAAATAAATTTCTGGACACTACAAAACAGTAGAACAATTAAAATTGTTTTAAGATTGTTATATCTACTATTTAATTAAAAAAAAGTACAAAATTATTATTGAAATAAATATTACTGAATTAAAACGAAATTACATAAATTAGAATTACTTACTTGGTACAAGAAAGGTATATTTCAGAAGAATAAGAAATTGAATCCGAGTCCTATGTGATACCACAGTTTTCTTAAGACAATTTTATTCCCTCCCAAGTACTGTAGGTTAACGAATAAATGTCTCCCAAGATAGAACGAATTTCAAATTAATTCATGTAGCACAACAATCAATTAATCCCATCGAACACAAATCTGTGTATTTACCCAATCAAACAGTATGACTAAAAGAATGCAGAAATCCAGAATGTATGAAGAACAATATTTCTAGTTCAAAGAAATAGGAGAGGGAAAATTTTCATTTGTTTAAAAACGAATGGAATTTTTTTTATTTATAGCAAAGTAAGTGAGTGTTGACAATAACTGGTAAAAAATAATTATAATTAAAGCCCAGAAAGTTAAGGAGAGGGAAATTTTTCATAAGTAAGTGACTGTTGACAATAACTGACAAAAATTAATTTTAATAACCGACCCGGCCGGACGGACTGTGCGCGCACGTGTGGGCTTTTGGCCCAAGCCCAACACATGCATAGTGTAGGCCATCTCCCCTTCAAAGAGTTGGGATACCCCAAAGGCATCCAAACGTTAGTCCATACTTAGGGTGTTATTAACTCATCAACTTTCCACTACTATTCCAATGTGGGACAAGAGTTGAAACATACCCAATTCATTAACTTTCATTGCTTTCGGAATATATTTATCATTCATAACTTAATGAAATTGGACATATGAATATACTACGTTAATCTTCTTGCGAAGGAGAACGCGTTCGTATATTGTCCCACAATTATCGTAGTATGGATCCCACCTAAATTTGAGCTCACAACTCTCTAAGTCCAATTTTTCAACACTATTGGCCTAGGACCACTTTCAATGCACTACTAAACTTGGGATTCTCAAACATAAGTTTAAGCTATCCAAAGAAGTAAAAAACCCATACTATAATTTATTTATGCTCTGGCATCATATTGTTGAAATAGTTTCAGATGAAAACCCATCTTCCGTTTGAAAAAAATGGCAGACGAGAACCAGGTTTGGCGCCTGTATTTCTTTTTTTCGCCATCCTTTGTCATCTCTAACGACTCCCTGCTGCACTTACTATCTGTACCAAGAAATATAAACTCCCCTGACCCAGACTCCATTAAAGAAAACTCACTAAATGTATAAGTATGTAATTAAAAATGCATGATTTTGAATAATCGTGTTAGAGTGCAAGGTTATATGAAGATCCTCTAAAGTCACCTAGTCAACCGCACCCTCGTGTGCTGAAGTATGCCAATGGGCAAGTTTTTATACATGTTGCATCATGACTGCAGACGTGGCCTGGTTTGCCACCAGAATATATATGATATGAGCGCATCTCAAAGATTGTATCTATCCATCTCTGAATCGCGGGACCCAAATACAGCCGATAGGCATGCGGTTGCAGCAGCGGGAAGGGAGAAAATACACAATAAGCCGGAGTTACAACCTGTTTTTGGTTGCACCAATGGCCTTGTGGCATTTTGCCCAACTAAATACTCTAGAGATGGTCTATGGAGCTTCTGCTAGAATTAGTATTTTTTTTTTATAGTCACCTTTCCTAAAAATTATGTTAAAAGACCAGTAGATCATTCACCATGAGATATTTTAAGGTGATGGATAAATCCTTAATTATATAGTGTAAAAATTGGAGGATGGGAAGTTCCAATAGAAAACAAGTATACATTGGTAAAAATAAAGTAATGAGCATTGAATGGATTCGACATTCCAAATCAGCATATTGTTATTCAAGGTTCTACAAAACAAATCTAATGGCGAATTAGTTTGATAAAATGTAATAGGACCTTAAAAGAGTTTTGTATGAAGAAACATCCGAGAGCCAATAGAAGGAAAGTATAATGTGAAAATAGACGTTATTTTATGCGGAAAAAGAAGAATTGTTATTATATTGTGACAAAGGTCTTTAAAATTAGAAAAAATACTTAACATTGAGTATAATTTGACTTACCTTTAGGGGAATTTTTTTTACAATTGATTAAGAGTTTTGAGTGTAAAACTTCTATGAGACCACAATTTTTGTGTATACATTTGTTTTGATCTTGCCACCTTCTAACTTTATCAAAACTTGAGTTGTCAACATGGATGTCCCTCTCGATAGAGCAACATATAGCTGTCCGTGAGAAAAAAATTGTTGAGGCAAATAAACTCCAACATGAAGTATTTTTTGTCCTCGAGGTCTGTATATAGTCATGGCAAAACAGAGAGTTTAAAATGGAATTCGTATCCTTCACTTTCTGCTGGAAAAAGTAGTATTCACGGTAGGAGAATTGGTTTTCCAGAATATTGGCCCATAGTAATTTTTTGCAAGAATTTCGTTGTCTTCAAAGTTCTTATTCCATTGCATAAGCCATTCGATGGGTCTAGATAATATTACTGGACAACGTTTGTTTCAGCATTTATTTATGTGAGGGCACACCATTTGGAGTCAATGATTTTAGGAATTCTTCTTGATAATAATTTTGGGTATCGGCAACGCAACGGCTTCATTAAAACAAAATATTTTTACATCCCTTGTGAACTATGATATCAAATTTATCGATCAATCAACCTATTCATTCTTTGTTGCAAATATTGCTATTTTGCTCGACATGTCTATTGCATATTGCTGTAAATAACGTCTTGCTAAAAGTATAGAGTTATTTGATTCTCGAGTTAGAAATTTGTAACAATAGTACTCTCAACATGAAACTTTCTTATTGATTTTTTTCCGGGACATCCATATAAAACATCCAAATAAATTCTATATGTTAGGCATGAATATTTTAAGTAGTTACTTTGATTATAAATAATAATTACTTACTTGTTCTAGAAAAAGGAAATCTTCCGCTGGCGTGAATGATGGTAAGGTGGAATTTTTGTCCTCGAGTTTATTGGTTTGACCTCTTATGCCTGCATTTTCAATATTTTGATGTCATTTTCCCCTTTCGGGTGAAGTTAGGAACTGTAATGAGTTACAACAAGAAAAGTGGTATTTCACTCTGTCTATTACTCAAGTGTGAATGTACAACAATATCCCCCTTTCAAGTGATACATTAGTCCTATTTCCTTCCATCCACACTCCAATAACTTGATCAGCTGTTGGGGAATTATAAATCTTTGGTCTAGTTTAACATCGTTTTTTAAATGGAGTTCAAAATCCTATACCGAAATTTTTTAGTCTATGTAAGAATTGCACATATGTATTTTCTTCAAGAGTGAAAATTAATGCTTTCACTAAAGATTCGTTTAGATGGGCATAGTCATCTCATTATGTCGTAAATTTCATTTTAAATGTTACAAAAATACAACTGAAAGTAGCACTAGCCATTTTCACTGTGTAACAAAGCCGGAAAGTCAAGATAACATTTGTTCGTTTTGTGCTGATAATGTTTGTGAACCAACACAAAAAAAATTCTTTTCCCGCTAAATTCTTACTGCCGGTAGGCTTTCATCTTTTCAATAGATAAGCCCAATCCGAATAGTATAATTGGTCTTATCAACACAACTCAAAAGAGTTTTGGATTGGAAGAAAATATAGGCATTAATGGGAGAGAATGATGAGAGGAGCTACCGGGTTGGTGTGAAGATATTTTACGCCTAGATTTGGTCACAATAATATTATTTGAGAGTTTCTAAGGGCACCACAATTTTGGCTCCAAAATACCACAACTTTATTTTTACTACAAAATACCACTTGATTCTAATAGTTACTTCATAAGAGCATGTACAATGGTGATCGCTCAACGAAAGGTAAATTACAAACCAGATGGACAGTTTACCTTTCGCCCGGATGGCTGGTTTACAGTGGTGGACCTTCCTACCTTCCTACGAACTTCTGAAGTTCGTAGGAATTGATACGAACTTATATTATTCGTAGCAATTCCTACGAATTTCAAAAGTTCGTAGGAAGCCCAACGGCACTCTAACCGCTAGTAACGACTAATAAACGGCTAACTCAATGCATCCTCTCAATATATAAATCATCTCAGGCATACCTCCATCCCCACCTCCATCTCCACCTCTCTACTGTCTAAACTCTACTGCTTCTTCTTCCTCAATCCAACATTTCTTTTACCCCAAAATTCAGCACCCCAATTCCATATTAAAAAATTGTATTTAAGCAATTTTTTTATTTATACATTATGGACGGAAAAAGGTGGAAAAAATATCTAAATATCGGCAAAAGCAAGAAGCGCGGATCCACGTCAACGACAAATCCTACTCAACCTCCGACGAGTGAACCTGTTGATCCAGTATACAAGCATTACGTCCGTATTTTCGATGGGGATACACACGCATCCGATGGACAAACACCCATTATAAATGGCAATAAATATGAATTTCGGGGTAATTGGGCGGGGCCACTGAAACTATATAAATTGATCGGAGATAATAAACCGACGATAAAAGAATTTATCGCCGGTGCCGGTGTAATGTCCAATATATTTTCAAGGGTGATGCCGAATTGCGACCAGTGCATTATGACGGTGATGATCGAACGTTGGTGGGACACGACGCATACCTTCCAACTGCCATTTGTTGAAATTGCGTTCATGCCTATGGACTTCACGATGCTTTCCGGTATTATTTATTTCGTATTAAATCCCTTATTTAATTTTCTTTATATTAAATTTAAATAATTTGACGGTGTATTAATAATTTTCATATTATTTGTATATATGACGTGTATTGTTAATTTTTGTACAGGTATCCCGATTGGGCAAGGGTTACCCATTCTAAATTTGCCGATAGAAAAATACACAAATTTTCAAAATACCGCGAACGAATTTTTCCCCCTAATTCATATAAAACGATTTTCTGGTGCGGGAATTCCGGTTGCCGACCTTAAGAAATACATTGTCAATTTTGTGAACCAACCGGACCTTCCCGATTACATGATGCCAGTCATAGCTCGAGCATTTTGGTTTTATGTAATTGGCAGTCTATTCTTTCCAAATGCCAATTCCACGGCGGACCTCGGGTATTTACATTATTTGGAGGATGTTACGGCGATTGACACCTACGATTGAGGTTCGGCAATTTATGCCCGTATAATATGGTCAATGGACAAAGCGAGCCGACGGTCGTTAACTAGTGTCGAGTGTATATGGCAATTAATAGAGGTACAATTTATAATATTATTACTTAAACGTTTATACATTATATATTTAGTTATAATGAATGTACATGTATTCTAATCAATTTAATTTATCTACATATTTTGCAGTACTTACATCACGAGTATATGGCGACTGCATGTCCGATTATCGTTTATCCGACCGTAGATGTATGGCCCCGAATATTTCATTGGTCAAAGTCAAACAGGAGCCGAGCAAAAGACGCGCAACGGTTCAATATATGGGGCATCCAATATCAGCTTGAGATGCGGTCCCCTGAATCCATCATATGGCAGCCGTACAAGACGTCGATGTATCGGCATAACAATTTCATTACATACGCACATCATTTATCTGGGCTGCGTATGATTTTTGGGATCCCTTATTTAAGGGATTTTGGTACTTGGGCGACCGGGGGTTTCGACAGTTGACGGGCCAAATTTGTATAGCAGACAACCCTCCCCTAAATTTGAGCTCGGTCCCACAATCAAAATACCAATCCGCCCTTGCCCAGAATTGGCCTGTAGAAAATGCGCATACATCAGTTGTGACCCAAGAAGAGTATGATACATACTGGAAAGCAGTTGCTCAGGGGCCCTTACTTTCGACGATGGCACGCTATGTTAACGTTGATTTGATTGGGGTTGGGACAGTGGCACCATCAATATTGCGCATCCCACGGGAGCCAGCTCCAATTAACCATCCGTCTGAGTATCATACACAGTTTGCATCGGCTGGTCCTACACAAATACATGCGCCTAGGCAGAGTTGGACGGTAGACGTTGGTCTTCCGTTGGGTGCTTCATACGAAAGAAGTGTGCCGCGACCTGAGTTCCCAATGAACGCTCCCCTAGCGCATGCGTTGTCACAATTAGAATGGCGTTCTTCATTCATCGACGCAACAGATAATATTCGTGGTCTCCGTCATTTACTCCTTACTGAGACTAGAGAGCGTGAGGATAGGATTGAGGAACTCGAGCGACAACTTGTCGCCTGTAATGTGCGTGGTACTGGTCCTACCGTTAGTGGTCCGAGCTACACCCGTGCGGATGTTTACGTACCTCAACCATCTCACCCATACGAGGGATATCAAACGCAACAGAGTTGGGGCAGCCATATTAGCGACGATTCGATGTTGGGGCCGCACGTTGATTTGGGTCAGGATTATGAATTTGGGCAGAGGCCATCTTGATTGTATTTTTTGTATTCTTTTTAATTTATTTTGTATTCATATTATTGTATTGTATTCAATTTATTATTATGAATTCATTTGCAGCAGACAATTTAATTATATGGTATTCATATTATTGTATTGATGGCACACAAATCGATGGCACACTAATCGATGGCGCACTGACCGATGGCACACTAACCGATAACACACTAAAACGATAATGATTACATCGCACACTAATCGATAAGCGATTAAAATAAGATGTCGGTACACTAATCGATAATAAATTTATAGTGATACTACGGGCTTGGTTCTGACCTATAAATATTCGTGGTTTCAGTTGGGTATTCCTCCACAAATCGAGTTATATACTACCTTATATCATAAACCTCATAATGTATAACTATGAGTACATGCCTGACGAAGATTCACCCTTCTTAACCCATGTTCCCAAGAAAACTCTATCCGGGCAAAAACTTCCATATCATAACTCGTCACCACCTAAAGAGACAGTGCGATGTGATTACCTCTCAACTGGAGGGACAAGTATGCAGCATCATGTCGCAAAAAAAAGAAGGTAAGGCCAAAGCATCAACATCAGCTGTTGCTAAACATTTAGCGGTAACGCGCAGTAATGTTGAACGAGTGTTAACTAACCCAGGGATCTATTAAGATCCCCATGGAGGCAGCTAGTTTGGCGAGAAAATTCTTTTTGAAAACATTCCTATTTGCACGCTACATTCTTTAGGCGACGTTAATTATGTTATGAAATGGTTAACGACGACAAAAGGAAATATTCTATGGGATGATCATTTGAAATGGCCGAGGTTATTTGATAGGCATTGCGATTTGGAGTGCTACTGCCATTGGCATGGTTTACCCGTGCCACAAGCAAAATCGGCTAGATTTTGCAAAGATCCAAAAAAAGGTAATGAAAAATGTTTACAATTATTGCAACGCGAAATAGCACAAATGGAGAAAAGGCTAGAGCGGTGGCATGCTAAATATTTGATAAATACTGAACTTGACGATCCAATGTATGCATCAGATTCAGACTTGTCGGATTACAAAGGGGTCGAGTCGGACATTGATTTAGTACATCATCTTCCAACAATGTTAATGGGGGATAAAAATGCATTATGTTGTGTTCCATGGTTGCCTAGGAAGTAATTGTAATGAGTTGCCTAGGAAGTAATTGTAATCAGTTTACAAAGGTAATAGTAAATGCATACAATTATTACATAACTGCAGTAGTTAATATATATAGAAGTAGTAATTTTATATAGTAAATTTACTAAGGTAATAGTAAATGCATACAATTATTACATATACTTGATTTAGTTAATAATTATTGTAGTAGTAATTTTATATAGTAAATATAAAGAGGTAATAATAAATGCATACAGTTATTACTTATAACTGCTTTAGTTAATAGTTATTGAAGTAGTAATTTTATATAGTAAATTTACTAAGGTAATAGTAAATGCATACAATTATTACATATAACTGCTTTAGTTAATAATTATTGTAGTAGTAATTTTATATAGTAAATATAAAGAGGTAATAGTAAATGCATACAGTTATTACATATAACTGCTTTAGTTAATATATTATTGGAAGATTACCATAATAAATGCCATTTGTAATTCCTACCAGCACAACACACTTTCCAATTCCAACATCAGAATGGCACACTTACCATGGTACATCAGATTGTTTTCTGTAGGGCACACTTACCAATTCCTACAATAGTAACTGCAGAAATTCATAAGTATTGTTTATAGTAGGACAATTAACCTTTGTACATCAGATTGACACATATACCAATTCCTACCAGCACGATTCTAATACAACTTACCAATTCCATAGTACATCAGTCTCTGTTTATACAATTATAAATAGACAGACAGTGTATGAAATAATATAATACAACTTCTTACATTTCATAATTATTCCGAAGGAAAAACATCATGGATTACTACAGTTCTAGCGATGAAGGACGAAATCTAATGCTTCAGTATGCTCAATTTAATGATGGCGCATCATCAGATGATTCATATGAGGAGATGATAATATGCATGGAGATAACACGTTGGATTGCAGAACAAAATATAATTCAAGATGGGAGAGAACTCGAATTTAGACGTCGAGTGAATCGAAGGAGAGAAAGGGGACACAAAACACTATGGGAAGATTACTTTGGTGAAGATAAGGTATATATCGAGTATTTCTTTCGAAGGAGATTTAGGATGCGGTATTCCATTTTCAATCGCATCCTATATTCTGTTTTCCAGTACGATAACTACTTTGTAAAAAGTACGATGCGTGCGGTTGGCAATGTTTAAGCTCACATAAAAAAATTATGGGGGCTATATGACTCCTCGCTAACGATCACATGACGTATGGTCTGAGCAGTACGCAATGAGTGAAACAACTCTATTAGAAACGGTTATTAGATTTCTGAGGCAATTGTGGCCGTATTCGGTCCCGAGTATGGGAGAAATCCGATAACAGGCGATGGCACCAGGTTACTCGAGCAAAATTCAAGTTGAGGATTTCTAGGAATGCTAGGGAGTATAGATTGCATGCATTGGTAGTGGAAAAATTGCCCCCAGCCTGGCACGCTCAATATAGTGGACGAAAAGAATCTTCAACTATAATCCTAGAAGCGGTTTCCTCGTATGACCTATGGATTTGGAAATCGTTCTTTGGGGTTCGTGGATCTTGCAACGATATTAACGTCTTGCACCGGTCTAACGTCTTTCGAGAATTACGCAATGGGACTGCACCTCCCGTTAATTACAATGTTAATGGAAATATATACAATTTGGGGTATTACCTTGCTGATGGCATATACCCTCCATACGCAACCATAGTTAAAACTTTTAGGAACCAACCTGGCCTATCACAAAAACAAAAATTATTTTGTAAGAAATAAGAATCGTGCAGGAAAGATGTCGAACGTGCTTTTGGTGTACTACAAGCACGATTCTCTTTCGTGCGCAAACCTTGCAAATTATGGAATATGGCATCCTTAGCAACCATAATTAAATCTTGCATTATAATGCACAATATGATTATTGACGATGAACGTAGAGACTGTCCCTGGAAAAATGAATACGAACAAACTGATCCCACACCTGAAATACTACGGGGGAAAACTGATTTTTAAGACTACCTAACGCGGGATGCAAATGTTAGGGACGCAACTAGACATCAACAACTACGAGATGATTTGGTGGAGCACATATGGAACACCAGCGATGATGACTTGCCGGACTAATGATTATATAATATATGTGTATTTGAGGGTTTCTATTCTCTTTATACATTCACTTTTTACATTGTCCTTTTATGGTGTGCATCAAAATTATATAATATATGTAATATTTCTTGTGTAATTATTTTGAATCGACTGCTTCAATTTAGCACACAATAATACAACAATTGCAACACATCTTCTAATGAAATAACATTTATTAAATAACGAAAAATTGACATTACATTTATTAAATAATGGAAAATTAAACAGGCCACATACTAAACATACTAGTCACAATTGTTTGCACCAGACACACCGGAATCAGAATTTGACGAGCCGACAATGTTTGCCATAAGCGCGGCAATCGCAGCTTCTGTCACAGCTACCATATTTGAGAGGTCAGTGTACCTTTTCACATGGAATTGCTGTTGCAGCTCATTCATTTTGGTCATATCCAACTCCATGATGTACGACTGTTCTCGGCCTAGACGCACAAGCTGATCTTGTTTTCTTATAATTTGATCAGCTCTTTTCATCTCAATGAAAGCATCCATTTGAGAATTAAATTTCATGGCCCGACTTTGCTTCCACTCTTGCTTACTTTTAAACATCTCAGTGAATTCTTCGCAATGTTTAAGGACCGTCGTATTACAATCAAGGCTGTCTGAACGGGCACGTTATTTCTCCCCCTTTATGCCTGGGGGTCTATACGGTACGTCACGTACACCCGAACTGTCCTCCGAGTCTAGAGGCGTAGGGTCGTCGTTGTTGCACGTTGTGTTCTTCAAATTAAATTTCGATAAGTCTTTCAAAATTTGGTATCATTTATCAAACATGAATTGTTTGCTCGTTTTGATGCGATATGCCTCGCGGGCCTTTGTAACCGCGTCGAGCTCGTTATTGCCGCTTCCTATATTTTCTATTTGGTGAGACAGTTTCGAAACATATATCATTACCTGGGACGAAATATGATTGTAGCGTGTTGAAAGCATAGTTCTCGTACGTTGAATATAAATTTCCGGCATGTTGTTATATTTATTCATTATAGAATCCCAAAACGTTCCATGCGATATCGAGTTGCCTTCAATACCAGGACTCGTATATTTAGCATATATGGTACATAATATTTCATCTTCGATAGGAGTCATATTTTATTTTCTAGAAGTACTAGAATTAATGGGTTGAGATGAAGACATAGTGGTTGGTAATTAAAATATATAGGGAGACAAAACGAATCACTCGAATATATTTGTGGAAAAAAATGGATTGGATGAGAGAAAAATGAGAAAATTCTTAGGCTGAATAGAAATGGGTGGGATTTTAGGGGAAGGATGGATGCATTATATATGAAAATAAGGATAACGACCGTTTGTTGTTACTGTGGTAAAATTGTTTCCTACGAACTTCTGAAGCTCGTAGGAATTGCTACGAACAAATGAAGTTCGTACCAATTCCTATGAACTTCAGAAGTTCGTAGGAACAATATACAAATTCTCCTGCCCTTTTGTATATTTGCAAAACCTATGCAAACTCAATTGCAGATTCTCCACGTTTTGCCTCTTCACTGTGATCCAACTAATTTGTATCAATTTGTAAACTTGCCTTTTCTGTTGTTGTTTTCCCCCACCATTGTACATGCTCTAATACCACATCAGGGCCACCACATATTTAAAGTTCTAATAATCATTTACACACTTTCCCTCCATATCTCTACACATTCAAACCTTCAAACCTTTCATCTTCAACTTCTAAAATTTTCATCTTCAAATCCATTCTCCTTCAACTAAAGATTAAACATTAGGTTGGTACATTGAATACACTGCCCATTTGAATACCCAAATATATATATATATATATATATATATATATATATATATATATATATATATATATATATACCCGTTAACTTTATCTTAGTTTTGAATACCCAAATTTGTTCATCTTCGTTTTGAATCGTGTTCAAAGGATCGAATTAGATTTGCTGTTCGTTAACTTCAAACTTCATATGCTGTTCATCTTCATTACCTTGGTTGTTCTGGTATAAGAGTATGAAATAGAATTACAAAGTAACTTGAATGTAGATAATGAAAACGATAATGTTTAATGACTACTAGGATCGCAATCCCTTGAAAAAGTTCAAATGAATTTGTGTTTTCTATTATAACCTCGTCTGGACTGTTAAAAAAGTTGAAGGCACTGAACTAGAGTTTCATTCGTTATGAACATACCAAATGAATTCCATTTATTCTATATGTTCACGACGAATAATTTTTTCTTATTACCTAGGGTTTCATTTGTTATATTCATACCGAATGAGTTGTAAGGTTTCATCATGTATACAACGAACCAACGGATTTCAAATTAGGGTATCCATTTGTTACATTCATACCAAAATGAATTATTTAATTCACTATGTTTATGACGACTTAATGAATAAGTTTTTATATGTTTCATTCGTCACTTTTACCCCGAATTAACTATAAATTTTCGTGATGTTTATGCCGAATTTAACCACCACAGGTCGGCACCTTTTCCCCGAATGGAATCAATTATTTTGTTATCTTTGTGACTTATGTTTATGATGAATACCTATCGAATGATACATAATTACCTATGAAACGACTTATGTTTATAATCATTACATGATTGCATATGGATTGATACATTATTATCTATGACTTATGTTTATAATCAATACATGATTACCTATGATTTGATACATTATTACCTATGAATTGATACACGATTCCCTATGAAATGATTAAGTTTATAATCAATACATGATTACCTATGAATTGATACATGATTACCTATGACTTACGTTTATAATGAATTCATTATGACTTACGAATTGATACATGATTACAAATTGACTTATGTTTATAATAAATGCAGGTGTAACTTGGATAACCTAGTGTCTTATTCTCTCAAGAATCGGAAGCCGTTGACTGCCTTAAAGAGGAAGCATCGAGAAGATTTCCATGCTCTGTCTACTACGACTGTCCCGGATGTGATGGAGGTGGATCCCCGAGTGGTGGAGATGCATGAAGAGGTTAAGGACGAGGAGGTTGCGGTTAAGATTGAGGTTGAGGAGGAGGCCGAGGAGGGGCATGAGGTGGCGGACGGGGGTTCCGAGTCGGACCTAAAAACCAGTTTAGCATTTTATACAAGACCGCAGTAGCATATAGCCAGAAGAAGAAGGTTCCCAAAGAAGGCACATCTACTTTGGCATACGGGGGCCCTGCCGATCTTAGCCTATTAAAACATATCAAGCATCATGTGGCCTATATATTTGGACTGGATCAGTGGTAATTTCATTTCCCTTCAATGTTAAATCATTAATGTT
This sequence comes from Sambucus nigra, assembly GCA_949130495.1. Lineage (NCBI taxonomy): Eukaryota > Viridiplantae > Streptophyta > Magnoliopsida > Dipsacales > Adoxaceae > Sambucus > Sambucus nigra. The sequence continues at coordinate 545,893,886 of OX422215.1, forward strand.
TTAAATTTTCCATTTCTTTCATAAAAATTAATAAATATTTTTCTTATATTGTAAGTGGAGCGAGTGCCGTTATTGTGCATCAATCACTGGACTAAGATCAAGGAGTGGCAATTCAGTGATCTTTCTGCAAGTGTACAAAAGAGGGTTCAGAGGGCCAAGCTGGGGGGCCTTATCTCATCTAGCCTCTGCATTTATTGAGAGGTGGCATCTGGAGACTAACACATTCCATATGCCATTTGGGGAGATGACAATCACCCTCGACAACGTATCGACGATCTTGGGTATTCCTCTCGTCGGATCATCTTTGTATAACCCACAACCCGTAGTGAGGAGGACGTAATGGTCCCGTCACATGTGGACTTGGTAGTAGAGTTGTTAAGAGTGAGCAGGGAAGTTGCCTTGGAGGAATGTGGCGAGCATGCGACCGTCCGTTTGAACTGGCTCACTGCGAATTTTAAGGAGAGGTCGCGTGATGCCAATGCATCGAGTGAATATAAAGACTATTGTGCTAGAGCCTAATTTCTCTACATTATCGGGTGCACAGTTTTCCCTGACAAGACAAAGAACAAGATTTTCGTGCTATACCTTCATGTTCTTAGAGACTTGAAGAAGGTGGAGAAACTAACATGGGGTATGGGGATCTTAGCGTATGTGTATAGGAAGTTGGTACTTGCCTCTTGTTCAGGTGTGAGGCAAATGAGTGGTTGCCTCTCTCTTATACATGTAACTAATAACACACATTCATATTTTATCTATGTATGTTTATCAATTTTCTGCTTTTTTCTAATAAATTCGTAATGTGTGTGTTTTGCAGTCATGGATATATGAGCATTTTACAGGGTTTGACGGATGCGTTGATATGGAGTTTGATGGAAAAATGCCAAGGATTGCATGTTGTTCGTTGCAGTCCGCCTCTCAGAAAAATGCATTTACAAACTTAATCAATGTTCGAGAGCAATTGGATGATATGGTTGTTGGTGATGTGAGTAAATTCAAATATTTTTTGTAACGTTTTATATATTCTGACATCAAATTATGTTTTGTTTATTTGTAGGTCATTTGGGAACCCTGTTGAGATTCTAGGGCTGCTTATCCCTTCCACAAGGCTTCGTGATATAACGGGATTATGATTTGTTTTAAGGCGGGGGAGCCCTATTACCCTGAAAGATGCCTTAAACAAATGAAACAGCTACAAATCATACCGCGTGACCCAACGACACCCTTGAAGGACGACAGGGGAGACCAGGCGACTCAGTACAAAGTTAAATTCGATAGACAAAAATGGTACCAAGAAAACTGGCCATACCACCTCTTATCCGAGAAATCTAGGTCTGTGCCCGTATCTAGCTCCTGGGATTGTAGAAATGATTTATGGCTTGGTTCATGTCCAAATCCCATCCTAAAGTCCAAAACCCCAAGTTTCGCAGCGTGAAACAACAGCAAACGTCGTTGGTAATTTTTTTGTCTAAACTTCTTCCAGTATTATATGTAATTATATATAAGTTTTTTGTCTAATCTAATACCACAGTGTTATTAACTGTTGGATAGGCGAACGAGGTGTGCAAGGCTATGGACTTAATGAAGAACAATATTGATGATGGAATTGCTATTGATCCGACCGAATTAATTGTACGTGATGTGCAAGCCTACGATATTCTAGCTGCAGCCATTGGGGTAGGCAGGCCGATTGTCATTGAGGAGCGGGTGGTGAAGAAAAGCAAGGGAAAAGAGAAAGTAGTTGAGGGGTCGCATAGAAAGAAATAAAAAATTTGTCTTTGAATTTTTGTGTTAAAGTGCAATATATATTGTATGAACGCTTGGTTTAATGATAATATTTATTGATGAATGTGCAATTAATTTGTTGGTTGTTGTTTATTTTGCATAAACATCCCTAATTGTTGGTTGTGTATTATTTTGAAACTTGCATCCTTAATTGTTGGTTGTGTATTATTTTGAAACTTGCATCCTTAATTGTTAGAGACTAATATCCATTCGGCATCATTATAGCAAAACAAGCATCATAATTCGGGATGTATATAGCGAACCAGTCTTGCATAAACTTGGTTTGATATATACATCCCTACAAGAATCCTATATGAATTGAATCATGTGGTCCATTCGGTATCATTATAGTGAAAAATACATCATAATTCAGGATGTATATAGCGAACCAGTTATGGTTCAACTAGGTTCGGTATATACATCCCTAACGAAATCCTATATGTATTGGATCATGAGGTCCATTCGGCATCATTATAGCGAAACAAGCATCATAATTCAGCACGTATATAACGAACCAGTTATGGTTAAACTTGGTTCAGTATATACATCCCTAACGGAATCCTATATGTATTGGATCATGAGGTTCAACTTCATTAATTAACAGAATCCTACGTGCATTATTTTGAAACTTGCATTCTTGTTCGAGAGTAAGAAATAAAAAAATACAACTTCATTAATTAATCTCAACAAATCATACAACTTCGGGCACCAATATCATACAACTTCATTTGAATATCAACCAAGGTTCTAAAAAATGCGGGGCATGATCGAGACGTGGAGGCCAAGCCTTAAGCCTTAGAAGCCTAGGCGGGCCTTAGGCGTAAAAAGGCGTTTAGGCCTTCTTAATATTTTTTAACCATAACAAGGCTATTAAAATACTAAAATTGTACATATCATAAAAATATGTCTGAATATATGCAAATTAAAGTACTATTTGATTATTTTGGATGAGATAATGGTGCATTTAGTTAAAAAAATTCTTTAAAAGGCGATAACGTTTCACTAAAGCATTGTTGTTTTTAAAAAAAAGTGCGCCTTAAGGGTTTTACTAAGAATAGGGCGTAAGAAACTTAAGGCGGGGCGCTTCTCCCAAGCCTTAAGCCTAGGCGGGTTTTTTAGAACAGTGATATCAACAAATAAAAAAATACAACTTCATTAATTAATCTCAACAAATCATACAACTTCATTTGAATATCATACAACTTCATTTGAATATAATATCATACAATTTCGTTTCACATCATACAAAAACGTTTCATACACCAAACTAGTCAATATGGATAGGCTCATCGTTGGTTGCTATATGGTTTGGGCATATTTTCGGAACTCCGCTACTTGTTGTGCACATTTATCAATCCACGATTTTACTTCTGGCAATGAGCAACTATGCCATTGACTTGCTATCGGGGGAATTGGACAACCGTACTTCAACTTCAAAGCTATAAAGTGATTCCCGCATACATAAGCAATCTCTATGAACATAGGATGCACGATTCGTTCATATCCCACTGGTAGAAAGGTGAGACATTGTCTCTTCGAAATGAGGACGCACACGCACTTGTAAGTTTTTTCCAAAAGATAGCCGCACTCGGGTATGATCATCCATGAATTGGGCATACATGTGGGCTTGAATAATTGTATTTCATATGTAGAACAGTGTTTGGAAACCAATCACCAAAACAATGTGCATAGAATTCAGTATTTCCCGTGAGTTCTTCAATCAAGTCCAATCTCATCTGTCTCCATCCATCGGGCCCAAATCCGAGGCATTTAGCAACCCATCTAAACCCACAATTTCCGTTAGCTTCAACCTCAATGATATTGTAACACCCCAAGACTTTGGGACTGAGAAATTTAATTTTGGGAGAAATAAAATCTATTTAAATTAGAGAATCTTAAAATTTGGAAATTGAAGTCCAAAAATAGAGGACATTACAAAGTATTCCGGATGATGATTTTGAGTGTGACATCGATCCCGGATGGGTCGAGATAGTCAAAATGTGACTGTCATTGGGTTTTATTTTGGCTCCGGAATATTTTTAAGTCAGTATGACTCGAATTGGAGTAAACGAGTCATTTAAAGTGTGTATTAACATTTAAAACTGGATTTATTATTTTAAGGGATTTAAGGGATTACGGATCAATCCCTTATCATTCAGAGAAGAGAGAAATAGGAAGAAATAAAGAAAGAAGGAGAGAGGAAGAAAAGCTTGGAGATTCCGGCCCAAACGCGATTCCGGGGACGATCCAACCACTACAATTTCGAGGCAAGTGTTTAATCTTGTTAAATATTTCATTTGTGTATTTCATTTCATAATTTGTGGATAAAAGAATTGGATTTTGGGTATTTATAACAAAACCTAGATTTTGATTGAAGATTAAATCTTGATGTTGATGTTTAGATATGGGTTTGATGGTGTAGAAATGGTTGGGATAAACTTTGGGTTGATATATTGGCTTAGAATCATGTTTTTGATGAAGGTTTAGGGGTTAGAAGTGAAATTTTAGGGTTTTAAATTCGTGGGTTTCATGAAGAAGAAAAGAGCTTTAGGGTTCTGTAGACCCGAATCGATTCGCCCCTTAAGCGAATCGATTCGGCTTAGGCAAAATTGGCAGGTCTGCATGACCGAATCGATTCGTACCCAAGGCAAATCGATTCGTATTGAGACAAAGTCCCAGGTCCTTTGGACCGAATCGACTCGTACTTGGAGCGAATCGATTCTCCCTTGAGACCGAATCGATTCGGAAACAGGGCTATTTTGGGGAATTTTTCTAGAATGATTTCTAACCCTTTTTGATTGGGTTTATCGATATGGGATATTCTTTTATGAGGTAAGAGATATGTTTTGGAGACTTATAAGGGGGTTTCTCACATGTTATGATTATGGGGACTTCTTGAAATAATTTGGGGAATATATATATATATGTATGTATGCATTGGAGTTGTGTATAGAGATAGTGAGAAACCTCATTGGGGACGGGAATCCTAATTATAGATCAAAAGTGAGCCTAGTCATGATGAAAGGTTAAGGTCCCTTTGAGAGAGTGGTGAGGGTACGACATGAAATCGTAGGCCGAGGTTGTGCTGAATCCTTATAGTGATAGGATTCTATTTAGATTAAGATTGGGACCGACGAGAGAGAGAGTGGTCGCGTATCCTTAGTAATGTTTAACTTAAGGAATAGATTGCAAGCGCTATAAGATTTAGGGGTTCATAGGAAAGATTGAACCGTATTCGGGATAGCGATTATATATCAGTGTGTTATTTCCCTAAGTGATGGGATCATGAGATAAATTTAAGATTGAGCTTGAGGTTTGTAGACTATTAGTTATGAGCATACCAATAGTCGAAATCTGTATTGGAGATATTGATGTACTTTCGGATACAGATGTGTTGTGTAGTGATTGTTACGTACACTAAACTTTGGGTGATAACCTTAATGTTGGAGATATATCTATGTTGGAAGATTATTTATATCTTAAGAAAAATGGATGAATATATTTCAAATGAGAGATCGTATTCTTATAACGAATTCAGCTTTTATGATTGAAGTGATGACTAGTATGTTGAGGAATATGGATGCCAATGGTCGAGCTTATAAGCTTCATACATACAATGAGAGATAGTATGTATATATGTATGTATATATATTTGTATAGATATGAATATATGTGTATACTCATGGCGTGAATAGATAAACCGTATACGAAGGTTTAGTTATATGATGTAATTATTTGGATGTATATATATTGTGCATGTGAATGATATATATACTTGTATGGTTAAGCATACCCCGCACGTGCTATCATTGGGAAGTTGCGCGATGAGGGTGAGCACCCTGTGTCGAGGAGCACAGTGTGGATATTCCCCAGGTCATAGTAGTCCATTGTGTTATTATGTGATTTACATTTCTTTGGAGTGAGACGTGGTGGGTATGTTTCGTCTCATTGACCGGTTAGGAACTATGACCGCTTCCCGGACGTGGGTGTGTGTGTTGATCACGAGGTAGGTGTCGTTTAGTCCTATAGGTGGTCCCCAATATGCTACCTGAGATGGGCGCTGGAAGATGATAGCATGGTGCAGTATATTGGCGATATATATAGCCGGTTATATTATGTATATGGCCATTGTACATCATATGTGGTATGTACAATTGGCTATGGGAATGAATGATTGTATCTATATATATATATGTTTAGAGTAAATATATATATTTTTATATATCCTATAGGTGAAAGGATATGGAATTTCTATGGTGTACATCTTGGGTGATTATGGTGTACTAAAATGTTGGGGGTTGATGTATCGCATTTAAAGAAAATTTCGGTTATATCAACCCAAGGATTTAGTGGAGATTTTGAGGTTACGCTTAGGTAGTAATCCAAATTTGAGAAGTTGAAGAAATAGAGATTGTGTGGATGACATAATGGATCCCTACAATCGACAATGCCAAGGAGTATTGTATTGGGGGGGGGGGTTCCGTGTTTGGATTTCGCTTTGCGAGATGCCCCACGCACGAAACGCAGTGCAATGTTAAGAGTAGAGAGAAGTTTTGTCTTTAGTACTTACGTAGATGTAGTAGTGAATTGTGTGATGACAACATGGATCCCTACAATCAACATGGTCAAGAAGTAGTGTATCGAGGGGGTTCCTTGTTTGGATTTCGCTTTGCGAGACGCCCCATGCGCGAAACGCAATGCCATGTTGAGAGTAGAGAGAAGTTTTGTCCTTGGTGCTTGTATGCATCAGTAGTATGATTGTGTAGATGACATGATGGATCCCTACAATCGACATTGTCAAGGAGTAGTGTATCAGGGGGGTTCCTTATTTGGATTTCTCTTTACGAACACAGTGCATTGTTGAGAGTAGTGAGAAGTCCTGTCCTTTATATTTGTATATGGTAGTAGTATTAGAATTGTGTAGATGACATAATGGATCTTTAGGATCGACATTGTCAAGGAGTAGTGTATCGGGGGGGGGTTCCTTGTTTGGATTTCGCTTTGCGAGACGCCCTACACACGAAATGCAGTGCAATGTTGAGATTGGAGAGAAGTTTTATCCTTATTATATTGTGCATGTTATTTAGAGAATAAACTCTTAATTGGAAATTTAAATATTAATATGTGAAGTAATAAAATGGATAACTATTTAAGTTATAAATTGGAATTAATTAAGCCTAATATAGCATAAATGTGTGTAGAATAATTGAGTGTGATTAGAATGAGAAGGGTTCCAGGGGATTGTTAAAGGTTAGGTTGTCCTTACGGGTGGGGTAACTTAATTAAGATTCCAGGACACGAATAGGTGCGCGCTGTTAGATGAGAGGTGAGTTTGGGGCTTCATGAGGGTGCGACTCCACTTTAATTATGAAATAAGTGCATTTATATTTATTATGCACGGTTAATAAACTTGCTAAACATTTTTACAACTCGGGCTCTGACCCGTTTATATTTTATCTCCTACTATATATATATATATATATATATTACTACAGGTGTCCTACCGCAGGGATGTCAGATGCCCTTCTATTCAGAGTTGTTGGAGCCGTAACAGGTGCGGACTGTTGTGGGACTTGGATTGTAGTCTCTTCCTATTTCTTTGTGAATCTAGGTAGGAATCAGTTTTTACATCGGGATTATACTTTAGAGTTATTTATAATTGTTTATATTTTCTTCCCATGAATGTTGTATTGTCTGTGACCCGACAGCTTATTCGGGTATATTCATTTATATATACTCATTTCATTTTATTCTGGCACTTTCTTTCGTCATCATACTTGTGTATTCTATCTCCCATAATAGCTGTTAGTGTTGGTTTGTTGTCTGTTGCATATTTTATTTAGTTTTTGGCATCCGCTTTTAATAGTTTCGGGTAGTTAGCCTTATATTATTTTAGCATTGTCGGTTGATGGTTGAGACTGAGCCATCTGAGATACCTGATTTAATATAGTATAGGGCTGGCCACCCGTTATTATTTTGAGCGGGTTGTCACAGATGGTATCAGAGCATCAGGTTCTGGAGTCTTTAGGATCTGTACGGGTTCTCTGTGTTCTCCCGTTGACGTTCTTGATATAGAGCCCTACTATTAGGATTATTGTATTCACTAGGTTTATCTTCTTTCGTGAGATGTACTCGCTCGAATGACGTTCTGACACAGTGGCTTTCGTCTCAGACGTCGCCGAGAATAAGGCGGTTAGGAAGGGGCAAGATGAGAGATGTAATACCCATAGTAGATTTTGGGTACACTTTAATTTGAGGTATTTCTTTCCATGACTCAGACAGAGGTAAGAAGGAGAATTTTGTGATCGATAAGGTAAGTACTGATGAGGAGAGAATAATGAGCCCTTGGGAGGTTTAGATTGAGAAATCCTTCAACATTTGTTATGAAACCTGGTATTGGTGACTTTTACCGATGTGAGGTGTGTGGAGTGGTCCCAATATCGGGAGTGTTGCCTTCTGGGAAGAGGGAGTGAGCAAGTGTGGTCTTTGTACGACATATTTTGAGATGTTAAACCGTTCTGTGATAATCTAATAGAGATTTACTCTATTGATTTTCGGGAGTGTGAATTGTTAAGATTATTGTTTTCTACTTAGGCTAGGACGAGAACTTTTAGTGTTCCAATGAGGGAAGAACTTGTCTTGTGGAAAATGTGTTCGTGTAATGTAAAGGAATTGTATAACTGAGAGGTTCAGAGTTTAGTAGAGTTATTTTGAGCGGAGAATTTAGCTCATAGTTGTGCTGGTTTTGAGAACTAGGTATTAGTTAGAGTATTGTATTTATTTAAGCCTTGTGTCTAGAGACTTAAGGTATTTATTTGGCGTGTCGAAAGACATGGAATTGTTTTATATTATATTGATATATGGGACTTCGGGCCATATCTATAATTCAAAAATATTTTATAAAAACTTAACCCTAGTTAAACTGATCTCAATTCCCGACATAGCTACCCAGTAGTGTATTGGGAGGGTTCCTTGTTTGGATTTCGCTTGCGAGACCTCCCCCGCATGAAGGTAGATAGTTTCAGGAATTGAGAAGAGCTTAACCATCGAAAATTTCAAACTTTTATATATATGTTACTATATATTATATTGCTAAGAGTTATATCATGATTTGAGGCTAGTATAGCCGGGTTATGTCTTTACGAGTTGAGCTCGGGTACGGGGTGTATGGGCGCCCTGGGTAGTTAGTTCTATATGGTTCGACGTGAGAACGGGAAAGGATCGGTATAGTGGTCTAGATGGTAGACGTAAGGACTAGAAGAGATTGAGGTCCTAGGCATATCTTAAATTTCACGGGCAAAATTCTTGTAAGGGGGGAAGAGTGTAACACCCCAAGACTTTGGGACTGAGAAATTTAATTTTGGGAGAAATAAAATCTATTTAAATTAGAGAATCTTAAAATTTGGAAATTGAAGTCCAAAAATTGAGGACGTTACAAATTATTCCGGATGATGATTTTGAGTGTACCATCGATCCCGGATGGGTCGAGATAGTCAAAATGGCTGTCATTGGGTTTTATTTCGGCTCCGAAATATTTTTAAGTCAGTATGACTCGAATTGGAGTAAACGAGTCATTTAAAGTGTGTATTAACATTTAAAACTGGGTTTATTGTTTTAAGAAATTTAAGGGCTTACGGATCAAGCCCTTCTCATTCAGAGAAGAGAGAAATAGGAAGAAAGAAAGAAAGAAGGAGAGAGGAAGAAAAGCTTGGAGATTCCGGCCCAAACGCGATTTCGGGGACGATCCAACCACTACAATTTCGAGGCAAGTGTTTAATCTTGCTAAATATTTCATTTGTGTATTTCATTTCATAATTTGTGGATAAAAGAATTGGATTTTGGGTATTTATAACAAAACCTAGATTTTGAAGATTAAATCTTGATATTGATGTTTAGATATGGGTTTGATGGTGTAGAAATGGTTGGGATAAACTTTGGGCTGATATATTGGCTTATAATCATGTTTTTGATGAAGGTTTAGGGGTTAGAAGTGAAATTTTAGGGTTTTAAATTCATGGGTTTCATCAATGTGTTCGTGTAATGTAAAGGAATTGTATAACTGAGAGGTTCAGAGTTTAGTAGAGTTATTTTGAGCGGAGAATTTAGCTCATAGTTGTGCTGGTTTTGAGAACTAGGTATTAGTTAGAGTATTGTATTTATTTAAGCCTTGTGTCTAGAGACTTAAGGTATTTATTTGGCGTGTCGAAAGACATGGAATTGTTTTATATTATATTGATATATGGGACTTCGGGCCATATCTATAATTCAAAAATATTTTATAAAAACTTAACCCTAGTTAAACTGATCTCAATTCCCGACATAGCTACCCAGTAGTGTATTGGGAGGGTTCCTTGTTTGGATTTCGCTTGCGAGACCTCCCCCGCATGAAGGTAGATAGTTTCAGGAATTGAGAAGAGCTTAACCATCGAAAATTTCAAACTTTTATATATATGTTACTATATATTATATTGCTAAGAGTTATATCATGATTTGAGGCTAGTATAGTCGGGTTATGTCTTTACGAGTTGAGCTCGGGTACGGGGTGTATGGGCGCCCTGGGTAGTTAGTTCTATATGGTTCGACGTGAGAACGGGAAAGGATCGGTATAGTGGTCTAGATGGTAGACGTAAGGACTAGAAGAGATTGAGGTCCTAGGCATATCTTAAATTTCACGGGCAAAATTCTTGTAAGGGGGGAAGAGTGTAACACCCCAAGACTTTGGGACTGAGAAATTTAATTTTGGGAGAAATAAAATCTATTTAAATTAGAGAATCTTAAAATTTGGAAATTGAAGTCCAAAAATTGAGGACGTTACAAATTATTCCGGATGATGATTTTGAGTGTACCATCGATCCCGGATGGGTCGAGATAGTCAAAATGGCTGTCATTGGGTTTTATTTCGGCTCCGAAATATTTTTAAGTCAGTATGACTCGAATTGGAGTAAACGAGTCATTTAAAGTGTGTATTAACATTTAAAACTGGGTTTATTGTTTTAAGAAATTTAAGGGCTTACGGATCAAGCCCTTCTCATTCAGAGAAGAGAGAAATAGGAAGAAAGAAAGAAAGAAGGAGAGAGGAAGAAAAGCTTGGAGATTCCGGCCCAAACGCGATTTCGGGGACGATCCAACCACTACAATTTCGAGGCAAGTGTTTAATCTTGCTAAATATTTCATTTGTGTATTTCATTTCATAATTTGTGGATAAAAGAATTGGATTTTGGGTATTTATAACAAAACCTAGATTTTGAAGATTAAATCTTGATATTGATGTTTAGATATGGGTTTGATGGTGTAGAAATGGTTGGGATAAACTTTGGGCTGATATATTGGCTTATAATCATGTTTTTGATGAAGGTTTAGGGGTTAGAAGTGAAATTTTAGGGTTTTAAATTCATGGGTTTCATCAAGAAGAAAAGATCTTTAGGGTTCTGCAGACCCGAATCGATTCGCCCCTTAAGCGAATCGATCCAGCTTAGGCAAAGTTGGCAGGTCTGCATGACCGAATCGATTCGGACCCAAGGCGAATCGATTCGGATTGAGACAGAGTCCCAAGTCCTTTGGACCGAATCGATTCGTACTTGGAGCGAATTGATTCTCCCTTGAGACCGAATCGATTCGGAAACAGGGCTGTTTTGGGGAATTTTTCTAGAATGATTTCTAACCCTTTTTTATTGGGTTTATCGATACGGGATCTTCTTTTATGAGGTGAGAGATATGTTTTGGAGACTTATAAGGGGGTTTCTCACATGTTATGATTATAGGGACTTCTTGAAATAGTTTGGGGAATATATATATATATATATATATATATATATATATATATATATATATATATATATATATATATATATATATATATATATATATATATGTATGTATGCATTGGAGTTGTGTATTGAGATAGTGAGAAACCTTATTGGGGACGAGAATCCAAATTATAGATCAAAAGTGAGCCTTGTCATGATGTAAGGTTAAGGTCCCTTTGAGAGAGTGGTGAGGGTATGACATGAAATCGTTGGCCGGGGTCGTGCTGAATCCTTATAGTGATAGGATTCTATTTAGATTAAGATTAGGACCCACGAGAGAGAGAGAGTGGTCGCGTATCCTTAGTAATGTTTAAGTTAAGGAATAGATCGCAAGCACTATAAGATTTAGGGGTTCATCCGAAAGATTGAACCGTATTCGGGATAGCGATTATATATCAGTGTGTTATTTCCCTAAGTGATGGGATCATGAGATAAATTTAAGATTGAGATTGAGGTTTGTAGACTATTAGTTATGAGCATACCAATAGTCAAAATTTGTATTGAAGATATTGATGTACTTTCGGATACAGATGTGCTGTGTAGTGATTGTTAACTACACTAAACTTTGGGTGATAACCTTAATGTTGGAGATATATCTATGTTGGAAGATTATTTATATCATAGGAGAAATGAATGAATATGTTTCAACTGAGAGATCGTATTCTTATAACGAATTCAGCTTTTATGATTGAAGTGATGACTAGTATGTTGAGGAATATGGATGCCAATAGTCGAGCTTATAAGCTTCATACATACAATGAGAGATAGTATGTGTATATGTATGTATATATATTTGTATATATATGAATATATGTGTATACTCATGGCGTGAATAGCAAAACCGTATACGAAGGTTTAGTTGTATGATGTAATTATTTGGATGTATATATATTGTGCATGTGAATGATATATATACTTGTATGGTTAAGCATACCCCGCACGTGCTATCATTGGGAAGTTGCGCGATGAGGGTGAGCACCCTGTCTCTAGGAGCAGAATGTGGATATTCCCCAGGTCATAGTCGTCCATTGTGTTATTATGTGATTTACATTTCTTTGGGGTGAGACGTGGTGGGTATGTTTCGTCTCATTGACCGGTTAGGAACTATGACCGCTTCCCGGATGTGGGTGTGTGTGTTGATCACGAGGTAGGTGTCGTTTAGTCCTATAGGTGGTCCCCAATATGCTACCTGAGATGGGAACTGGAAGATGATAGCATGGTGCAGTATATTGGCGATATATATAGCCGGTTATATTATGTGTATGGCCATTGTACATCATATGTGGTATGTACACTTCGCTATGGGAATGAATGATTGTATATATATATATATATATATATATATATATATATATATATATATATATATATATATATATATATATGTTTAGAGTAAATATATATATGTTTATATATCCTATAGGTGAAAGGATATGGAATTTCTATGGTGTACATCTTGGGTGATTATGGTGTACTAAAATGTTGGGGGTTGATGTATCGTATTTAAGGAAAATTTCGGTTATATCAACCCAAGGATTTAGTGGAGATTTTGAGGTTACTCTTAGGTAGTAATCCAAATTTGAGAAGTTGAAGAAATAGAGATTGTGTGGATGACATAATGGAGCCCTACAATCGACATTGCCAAGGAGTAGTGTATCGGGGGGGTTCCTTATTTGGATTTCGATTTGCGAGACGCCCCACGCACGAAACGTAGTGCAATGTTGAGAGTAGAGAGAAGTTTTGTCTTTGGTACTGTACGTAGATGTAGTAGTGAATTGTGTGATGACAACATGGATCCCTACAATCAACATGGTCAAGAAGTAGTGTATCGGGGGGGGGGGGGGTATTGTTTGGATTTCGCTTTGCGAGACGCCCTACGCACGAAACACAGTGCCATGTTGAGAGTAGAGAAAAGTTTTGTCCTTGGTGCTTGTATGCATCAGTAGTATGATTGTGTAGATGACATGGTGGATCCCTACGATCGACATTGTCAAGGAGTAGTGTATCGGGGGGGTTCCTTATTTGGATTTCACTTTGCGAGACGCCCCACGCATGAAACACAGTGTAATGTTGAGAGTAGTGAGAAGTCCTGTCCTTTATATTTGTATATGGTAGTAGTATTCGAATTGTGTAGATGACATAATGGATCTCTAGGATCGACATTGTCAAGGAGTAGTGTATCGGGGGGGTTCCTTGTTTGGATTTCGCTTTGCGAGACGCCCTACGCACGAAACGCAATGCAATGTTGAGATTAGAGAGAAGTTTTATCCTTATTAAATTGTGCATGTTATTTAGAGAATAAACTCTTAATTGGAAATTTAAATATTAATTTGTGAAGTAATAAAATGGATAACAGTTTAAGTTATAAATTGGAATTAATTAAGCCTAGTATAGCATAAATGTGTGTAGAATAATTGAGTGTGATTAGAATGATAAGAGTTCCAGGGGATTGTTATAGGTTAGGTTGTCCTTACGGGTGGGGTAACTTAATTAAGATTCTAGGACGCGAATAGGTGCGCCCTGTTAGATGAGAGGTGAGTTTGGGGCTTCACGAGAGTGCGACTCCACTTTAATTATGAAATAAGTACATTTATATTTATTATGCACGGTTTACGCACTTGCTAAATATTTTTACAACTCGGGATCTGACCCGTTTATATTTTCTCTCCTGCTATATATATATATACAGGTGTATTACCGCAGGGATGCCGAATGCCCTTCTATTCAGAGTTTTGGGAGCCGTAACAAGTGCGGATTATTGTGGAACTTATATTGTAGTCGCTTCCTATTTCTTTGTGAATCTAGATAGGATTCAGTTTGTACATCGGGATTATACTTTAGAGTTATTTATAATTGTTTATATTTTCTTGGCATGAACGTTGTATTGTTTGTGACCCGACAGCTTATTCGGGTATATTCATTTATATATACTCATTTCATTTTATTCTGGCACTTTCTTTCATCATCATACTTGTGTATTCTATCTCCCATAATAGCTGTTAGTGTTGGTTTGTTGTCTGTTGCATATTTTATTTAGTTTTTGGCATCCTCTTTTAATAGTTTCGGGTAGTTAGCCTTATATTATTTTAGCATTGTCGGTTGATGTTGAGACTGAGCCATTTGAGATACCTGATTTAATATAGTATATGGCTAGCCACCTGTTATTATTTTGAGCGGGTTGTCACAGATATCTTCTACGCAATCTTTATAAAATATCAGTATCTCATTGATATATTGTTTATATGCGGGGGAGTAATTCGGGCACCATAGGGCTGAGCGGGTGAACTTCGTAAAATCAATTTTCTTCTTACGACTTTAAACCGCGGGGTGTTCTTTTACTGTTAATTGCCTAGCAAGTTCGAAGCCCGAGGGATCCCTTTTACTTGACTGCTCGTTCTTTTGCCCTTTAGCAGTTGGTTTTTGACCTCTCGGGTGACCCTTGCAATGCTTTAGCACGGATGACACAAATAACCTAGCGGTTGTGGGACACCCGATGCCCTTCAGTTTTCGCAACATGGCCCTTTGCTCATCGATAGTTGACCGTTCCCACCGTTTTTTAAAAAGTATCATCTTTGGCGCGCAATCAACCGTTGTCAATTTTATAAAATACCGCAAGTGCACGGGTTATTATAGAATAGCGAGTGTAAGTACGGGTCGAACCCACGAGAATTTATCAATTTTTTTCATTAAAAATTATTGTGACTTTCCAACTAGACGAAATGAGTTTGGAAATGGGATGAGGTATTATCTAAGCAAACATACATAAAAAAATATAACTACGAGAGATATAATCAAATGAGCGTGAAAACTAGGACGTTGGATCCATTTATCACGTTTAACTAACACTATGCAATAATTTAAATTCGTCATTCCTGATTTTATAACTCAAATTAAACCGACTCTCGTCGTATTTAATTTAGAAAAATAACACGTTACAGTTCAAAATAAAATTTAACGTCTCTAAATTTAGACGCCTAAAATCTCTATTCCCTTAAAAAGTTCACTTTTAAATTTCAAAATATAGTCTTTAAGCATGGGCTATAAATCAATTTAATAAAAGTATAACCCATCAAAAAATACTCATACTTAAAATAAAAAAATGATTTTTTTTAAATGAATACAAAGTTTTTTTTTTATTTAGCACATATCGGGAACAAAAACGAATTTAAATCACACACAATATTAGTCACACATGATAAATTTCACCTAATCCTAGTAAGGAAATTAAGCGAGCATAATTGTAGACATAATAAATTCGCAAGACTGAATACTAATTTGCATTAAATGAATAAGCTTACAAATGTTGTGTCACATATATTTTTGACATAATTCCTCCCACAAAATAATTATTGTCCCTCAATAAAAATATACTCTCAAAATAAGAAACCAAAAACTATCTCTAAAGCTCTCTCTAATAAATTATGAACCCAAGGATCCTATTTGTAGACTTAAGGGTGGGGTATTTGGATGGGTGTAAAATACCTATTTAATATATTAAAATGAGATTTTAAAATCCCAAATTTAATTATTCAAATAGTCTTTACGAAATTCGGTGCTGAGAGTCTTGAGATTTTGGTGGGATTTGAAGTTTATAATTATCTGAACAAACATATTTTGACGAAATCAACTCAAAGTTGTTGGCTTTTAATGCCTTGGATTAATGACATGGCAGTTTGACTGGGCAATGATGTGGCGTTGAATGCTGAGTGGACTGCTGATTAGGTTAAGGTCTTGTTTGGCTGATCATTTAAGGCCTTATACAAAGGTATTCTTTTTACCAAAATATTAAGGGTCAGGGGGGAGAATCGAACCCCTGACCTTTTCTTGCTTATGCGCACATGAGACCACTTGGCTAGGAAGCCTTTCCATTTATATACTTGCTTGAGAAATATATAATCCCATTAAGTTTTCGAAATTCCTTTTTTATGCTTTGGCCTTAAGACTTTTTAGTTCTTTTATTTCTTCCCACAATCTTCACATCTTCACCAAATGACCTCGGATCTTCACTAAACTTAAGAGGTACCTGTAACAATAAAAGATAACTTATATTAATTTAAATTCAGCCCTTTAAAGTTTAGGAAATTAGCAATTTGCCCTTATTTGCATTTTAAACCCCGAAATTCATAACTTCTCCATTTTAACTCCAAATTTCAGGGAGAGCTTTATTTTGCATAGATAAACATTTAAAAATTATTTTCGAGCCCATAAATTTTTTGAAACTACAGTTTCACCCCCAGAGTTATTAAAATTATATTTTTAACTCAAATTTTATTCAAACTTGCATTTTTCTTTTAATTTACGAAAAAGACTCTAAAAGCTCATTATTTAAGATACAAAAGGCCTAATAAGGCCTAGATTTGGACATAATTCATGCAAAATAATGCACTCATCAAATACACCCAAACCTAAACTTTGCTAGTCCTTGAGCAAAACTAAAATTTTAAAATCTAACTCGCTTTCGTAGGAATCACGGTTGCACTTAGCATGTGCAACAAGCCGTTAAACCCCTAAGTTACTCTAGTGGACGAGTTTTGTCTCGTGAGAGTTTGCAGTGAATATACCCACAAAATTCTAAAACTTGACTTAATACAAATGACTCAAAAGTAATATTACCAAGTTTGAATGCAAACTTCATAAATATAGTAGAACCTCACTTTTCAATCTCAACTTATCGTGTGTGTGTGTGCATAGCCAATATAACCATCCATTTCAAACGATTTGATCATTACATTTCTTATCTGAAAGTTCATTTTGATTTCAAAATCTCACGCTATGAACTCACAATCGAACACTCAAAAATCGATTATTTTCTCCCGGTATATGTGAATAAAAGAGTAAATTTGAATGAACAAATTTCATATATATATGATCAAAAACGGATTTTTTTTTATAATGGATGAATATGATCTCATGAATAGAAAATCGATTACTTTTTGAAAACATTGAATCACACCATCGATCCTATTCATCTTCTCTCCACACTTTAACTAACTTCACTTGAGATCGATTATGACTTTCTTTGGTTGTATTGTAGGCTCTGATTTTGGCTAGACATAATGGTTTTTGGAGTTCAAAACTTCTGAGAATATAGAGGTTTTTTGCTATTTTAATGTTTAGGAAATTTTTCTTGTAACCTCCATTTTTTTTCCGTTTTTTTCATATTTTTTTCTTTTCACACATCATTCTTTTGCAAACTTATTCTTCTTTCATTTTTTGGCCTTTTTCCTTACCGTAAATGCTTACCCTAGTATTCTTAAAAGATGTGTATGTCTTCTTTTTATGGGCTTTAAACACTCAGTTGGAGTTGGGTAGGATAATGGGTTTTCAACAAAAGGCTTATTTTCTTTTTGGCTCAAATGGGCTTGCAACGGAATAATGTAAAAAGGTTGGAGTTTAGGCTTAATTTTGGGCTTTCAAACGATGGCATAATCTCATTTCTCAAGTTTCGTTAATTTGATTTGTGTCTCAAGATGACTTACTAAGACTTCTAGTTCTTAAGATTCACATTTTGACCTTTTGTTTTCAGTAATCGAGCAAAACAAAGAAATTGAGATCATCAAAGAATTTATCACCGAAGGAAAGTTTGAGTTATTTTAACTCAGATTGATTTAAATATCTCAAAAAGGTCAATGGTACAAAAATCTCACCGGGCTAAAATCTCCACATTTATTCGTTAAGCATATTAACTTTCGCCTCAATATCCATTTTCGATCATATTATATGGCTAATGAGTAAAAATTTCATAAGTTGAGAGATCCATGAATTAATTCTATGTTAAGAAATCGTTTCAAAACTCAATTATATTGAAAATATTTTTGGATTTTTGAAATTTTTCTGATTTTTTTTTATTTTTTTATTTACAAAAAAATACCATCCTTATCCCTAAACCTAAATTTTACATTGTCCTCAATGTATGCTCAAATTAGAAATATGGACGAAGCAAATAAAGTATAGAAGTAAAAGGACGATATTATCCGTGAATTTCCACTTGTGTTACCAACTTCCAACCAATCTCACATTCCTTTCTTCATAAATAAAAAATATGAACAATTGAGAGTCAACCTAATCGACAAAGTATACACATGAATGCACATAATGAATGTTGTGAGTGAAAGTATCGAAATGCGCAATCACATTATGACCATCGCAGAGACTATCATAATGAAATTTCGAATGACACGTTAAGCCTAGGTTTCCCTAAAACTCGAGAATGAATAAATCTAGCTCTAAATCGGACAATCCTCTACTCATTTCCTCCATATCATCCAAACACTCAAATGACACAGGTGGACGTGGTGGAACAGGACAATACGACCTCACAAAACATGCGTCACCAGGTGGAAACACTTGAATGATTTTTTCAGTCTCATCACTAGTAGATAAAATCTCACATGTCAGCATACACTCAAAAAGATCGGGCTTGTGTTCAGAGATAAGGAATTGGTCTAATCTATTATCCCAGTCTCTTTCCTCTAAGTAACGAAATGAATCCAACAACGATTGGACTTCAATAGTAACATCCTCATTAACCGGACCGAATTCTTCTTCAAAATCTTCAAGACTCATATCTAAAGACAATTCAGGTGGCCAAGCACGTAGATCGATTGGGTCACTATCCCGTGGAGTAATGGCATCGTTCACTTCTTGAATGTACTTGACTTCATTCTCTCCCTCATCGGACGATGACCTCTCTAAATTAAAAACATTCAAATCCATGGTAATATTCCCAAATGATAGGTTCAGTTGCCCACTACAACATCGAATGACAACGTCGAAGGTGGCCAAAAAGGGTTGACCGAAGATGATCGGGATTTGTGTGGATGATTTTAGTACGTGTTGCGTGTATAAGACCACAAAGTCTACCGAAAAGATAAACTCATCCACTTTAATCAATATATCTTCTACAACACCTCTAGGCACCTTAATGGATTCATCGGCTAAGGACAAGGTCATCTTAGTGGGCTTTAACTCCCCCAAACCTAGTTTCGCGTACACGGTGTATGGCAGAAGGTTCACACTTACTCATAAGTCTAAAAGGGATTTCTCGAAGTGATGCTTCCCTATCTCAATAGAGATCCTCGGTGTCCCGGGATCCTTATACTTGACAGGCGTTTTATAGGAAATGACCGAGCTTGCTTGCTCGGTGAGAAAAGATTTCTTGGGCACGTTGGTGTGTCTCTTGAAGGTATAAAGGTCCTTCAAAAATTTGGCATAGGATGGGACTTGTTGTATAGCGTTAAACAATGAGATATTGATTTGAACTTGCTTGAATACTTCCAACATCTTATCAACTTGCGCCTTGTTCTTTTGGGGCACCAATCGCTGGGAAAATGGAGCTTTTTGGAACATAGGTCTCTACAGATGGCTCGGAAGATAAAGGTGGGGAGGAAGTTGGATCCACTTGTGGATCTTCATTCTCCTTAAGTTTCTAGGATTCACTCTCGATGGGTGGTGAGACATTCTTTTCGACTTCCTTACCAGATCTAAGCGTGATGATTGCTTTGACATCCTCCTTGGTTTGTGATGAACCGCCGTTATCTTGCACAAAATATTGACCTTTAGGTAAGTTACCTTTAGGATTGTGCTCAGGTTGACTCAGGAATGTTCCCTTGTTTCTCTCACTCAATGCGTTCGCTTATTGACTCACTTGAACCTCGAGTTTGGCTATGGATTGAGCGTTTGTATGGAAGCTCTGTTGGGTGGATTGGAGGACATTTTGAGTGGTTTGCTGGAATTGGAGGGTACTTTGAGCAAGCAAATTCATCGTATCCTCTAAAGCTTGGATCTTTTGGGAAGAAGGATACGATGGTTCGGGGGCATTCTTTTGGAAACTCGGAGGTGGATTTCCAGAAGATTGACCTCCACTTTCTTGGTATTGATCCTTGGACCATGAAAAATTGGTGTAGTCTTGCCACCCCGAATTGTACGCATTGGAATATGTGTCATACTTTGGCCTATTTTGATAAAGTGCATTGGCTTGCTCGGTACGTGCATTGTGGGTCGGAAGGGCAGGAAAATTTTCGACTAAGTGGTCGAATGCATCGCAAAGTATACACATAGGGGAACCTACATGTTGAACGGCCGCAGGTGCGGTTCTATTGCCCTCTTTGCTCATCTCTAAAGCTTCTAAAAGTCGGGCCAATGTGGCCACTTTGGCATTTAAATCATAACTTTGTTCGACTTGGTGAGCGAAACCCTCATTGGACATGGTGGACCTAGATTCTCTATTGGGTGATCATTGCTCAGACTTTTTCTCTATGTCTTCTAGGAATACCCATGCGTTAACCTCACATTTCTCAGTAAAATCACCGTTACATAGAGACTCGAGCATAGTTCGAGTATTACAATCGAATCCCACATACAAAATTTGGACTTGGCGTCCCATCTCAATCCCATGGTGTGGACATTGCAGTAGCAAGTCCTTGAATCTCTCCAAATACATCCACAAGGCTTCTCCCTCCTTTTGGCTAAATGTATTGATGGCATGACGTATCGATTCCGTCTTTTGGTTGGGGAAGAATTTTTGTAGGAAAGTGACACTCATTTGGTTCCAAGTGGTGATCGATTCGGGTGTTAACGAGTTAAACCAACTCTTGGCTTTGTCTTTCAATGAGAAAGGGAACAATTTAAGTTTGACAATCTCATCGGTGAGTTGTTCATACTTAATGGTCCCACATATCTCCTCGAATTCTCGAATATGAAGGTAGGGATCCTCTTTGTTGGTACCTCGAAACACAAACAACATTTGGATTGTTCCATGATGGAATAGGAAATTATTTGCGGTGTGATCGGGTAGACGTATGCACGAAGGTTGACTCGACCTAGTCGGATAAAGGTAATCTTTAAGGGCACGTGGCGCTAACTCGTCTCCCATTTCGGTGAAAATAAAAAATCTACATACGTAAGTGTCGAGGATGCTAAACTCCACACTCGATAAATGATCGGTGTGATCTCGAAACCAACTTCGCATACACTGAGCTCACTCGAAATTTTCTCTCTATTTTTTTTATCAAATTTTTTTATGTGAAGAAAATTAAAAAAAAATGACTCAAACCACGTAATTCCTAGCTAACACAAAGCAAATTGAATTATCAAATCTAGGTGAGGGGAATTTCAATTTTAAAATCTAGTTTTTTCGAGATTAATCGATGACACGGGGTCTCTAAATTAATCTCCCTAATTAGACAACTCATACTCTTTGACAAGGGAGAATTTAAAAGACGACCAACTACCGTTATCGCCTCAAATCCCACTTTTTCCTCCAAGTAGGTTGTCGGTGCGAAGACACATTAAAAACCACAAATCCTAGACTAGGTGAAACGGGATCGATTTGACGCGTTGGAGTAGCTTTTAATTCTAGCCTTGTTAAGAGGTTTTCTATGAGCTATGTGATATCCTAAGGCCAATGTCTACTTGATTTTAAATTAAATGTGATGGCTCGGAATGTGCAAATGCTGGGTTAATTAGTGATTCGGGCCAAGGAAGGGTGGTGAAATCCCCACCTTATCTTTCACACGGGTTTTGCCCTTAAGTCAGCTTATGCAACGTGCGAAATTAAGTGCGAAATGAAATAACGTAAGAGCACACAAAAACGTACCTCCGGCGTGGACTTTTTAAGGTCACTTGTTTACGCCGGGTCGAAGTTTAAGTTGACGTCGATCGGAGGGAAACGCCGCATATGTTTCAGTCGTCTCCGAGAGTTCTTTGTGCTCGTGGCAAGATTGCACAATTTTTTCTCGCGCACCGTTGAACACTTTTTCGAATTTTTCTTCACTTTTTTTTTCTTCTTTTTTTTTTGAATATGCTTCTGAAAAAAATGTCCACCAAACGTAAAGTGCGACACAAAAAAAAAAATTAAAGAAAAGAGAAAGAAAAAACAAAAAAACAAAGCACACTTATGAAACAATTTTTTATTTTTTTATACTAAAAAAAAGAATTACTGCTGAGAGAAAAAAAGAATTTTCGATTTTTTTTTTTATTTTTTTTAGGTTGTGCCTGCTGAAAAATCGAATCTCCAAATTTTCAGAAAATAAATTTTTTTTTTCAAGTTTTTTCAAATTTTTATGTATTTTAGGATAAACTTAGTGCTAAAAGTGCTATTTATTAAAAAAAACTTAAATCAGATTTTTTTTTTACCCAGAAAAATAGAAATTTTGCTGTTGACTTTTTTCCCCAGAAATTTCTACTTTTTTTTTTAATGAATTTTTCTAACAAAATTGCGAAAAGTAAAAAAACTAGTTCGAAAGTCACAACTTTTTTTAAAAAAAAATCGAACAAATCCCCCGCAACGGAGCTAAAAACTTGTTGTCAATTTTATAAAATACCGCAAGTGCATGGGCAATTATAGAATAGTGAGTGTAAGTACGGGTCGAACCCACGAGGATTTATTAATTTTTTTCGTTAAAAATTATTGTGATTGTCCAACTAGACGAAATGAGTTTGAAAATAAGATGAGGTATTAACTAAGCAAACACACATAAAAAAATATAACTACGAGAGATATAATCAAATGAGCGTGAAAACTAGGACGTTAGATCCATTTATCACGTTTAACTAACACTATGCAATAATTTAAATTCGTCATTTCCGATTTTATAACTCAAATTAAATCGGCTCTCGTCGTATTTAATTCAAAAAAATAACACGTTATAGTTCAAAATAAAATTTAACGTCTCTAAATTTAGACGCCTAAAATCCCTATTCCCTTAAAAAGTTCACTTTTAAATTTCAAATATAGTCTTTAAGCATGGGCTATCAATCAATTTAATAAAGGTATAACCCATCAAAAAGTACTCATAGTTAAAATAAAAAAATGATTTTTTTAAACAATGCCGAAGATTTAAAATGCACTCTCGTGTCGTTTTAAATGAATACCGATTTTTTTTAGTATTTAGCACATATCGGGAACAAAAACGAATTTAAATCACACACAATATTAGTCACACATGATAAATTTTACCTCGTCCTAGTAAGGAAATTAAGCGATCATAATTGTAGACATAATAAATTCGCAAGAATGAATACTAATTTGCATTAAATGAACAAACTTATAAATGTTGTGTCACAAATATTCTTGACAGAATTTCTTTCACAAAATAATTATTGGCCCTCAATAAATATATACTCTCAAAATAAGGAACCAAAAACTATCTCTATAACTCTCTCTGAAAAATAATGAACCCAAGGATCCTATTTATAGACTCAAGGGTGGGGTATTTGGATGGGTGTAAAATACCTATTTAATATATTAAAATGAGATTTTAAAATCCCAAATTTAATTATTAAAATAGTCTTTACGAAATTCGGTGCCGAGAGTCTTGAGATTTTGGTGGGATTTGAAATTTATAATTATCTGAACAAACATATTTTGACGAAATCAACTCAAAGCTGTTGGCTTTTAATGCCTTGGATCAATGACGTGGCAGTTTGAGTGGGAAATGATGTGACGTTGAATGCTGAGTGGATTGCTGATTAGGCTAAGGCCTTGTTTGGCTGATCATTTAAGGTCTTATACAAAGGTCTTCCTTTTACCAAGAAATTAAGGATCGGGGGTAAGAATCAAACCCCTGACCTCTTCTTGCTTATGCGCGTGCGAGACCACTAGGCTAGGAAGCCTTTTCATTTATATATTTGCTTGAGAAATATATAAGACTATTAAGTTTTCGAAATTCCTTTTTTATGCTTTGGCCCCAAGACTTTTTACTTCTTTTAATTCTTCCCACAATCTTCACATCTTCACCAAATTACCTCGGATCTTCACCAAACTTCAGAGGTACCTGTAACAATATAAAATAACTTATATTAATTTAAATTCAGCCCCTTAAAGTTTATGAAATTACCAATTTACCCTTATTTACATTTGTAAGGACATAATTTTATAACTGTCCAGGGTAGAATCTACGAATTTTCTATTTGTCCTAGATGATAGTATGTATGTCTGATACCGCTACATTCGGCACGTCAACACGATCATCCACGACGGCCTTGATCCGAATCCATGCATCCATCATCTTCACACGTGCATAATGCTTCATACAACGTTCCGCTCCACCGTTCCCACTACTCCACTACGCAATATTGGTAAAATGATTTATTGGAGTTGTTTATATTTGCATAAATATTTAGGAATTTTTTTAAAAATATTTTTTGAAGTCTGAAATATTTTTTTATCGAAAACATAAATTTTTCTAAGTGTAGAAATGGAGTGCCTCGGTCGACGAGCTCGTTCAAACGAGTTTGCACTATCGTTCGAGCGAGATAAGCATCTCGCGCGATGTCGTTCGAACGACACGTGTCCTTCATTCGAGCGAGATGCTTATCTCGTTCGAGCGACACCGCCACCTTAATTTTCGTATAAATACTAGTGTGAATTCTACACGTTTTTCCAAGTCTTTCACGCACTAGTTTGTGCGATTTCACAGCCCAGAAAACAGATTTCACTTTTTAAGGTTTTACACCTTGTTTATTCACATAAACACTCCCATCTATGTATGTAAATCTTTAAACCTTCAAGAGGATCGTTTACTACTCATCTAGAGTATTTTTGTGGAGGAGCCGTCTTCTTCTTTACTGCTACCCATCTGGAGTTCTTGCGGGAGATTCCAGCCGAGACATCGAAACCGACGCCTGAGGATATTTCGTATGTCACACTTATTTTCATTGTAATCCGTGTACCGGGTTTTACAAATTATAGTGAAAAGGTTTTGCCCTTCGGGAATTTTTCCTGAAATTATTTATTTTTATCCTGCATGCTTTATTTTATTGGATAAATCATCTAGATGCATGTTTTAGGGTTTAACTAAAATTTGGAATTAATTAAAATTGGATTTTATTTGAGAAGTCGCAATATTTCCGCTGTAGCGATTCTACAAATTGGTATCAGAGCATGTTGCACTAAGTTATTGTGTTTTGATCCTGATTTTTCACAAAAATGGCTTTTGGTGGTTTTGATGATTTTCGATGTCAACTTTTTGAAAAGGTTAATTGGAAAATTCACACAAACTCTTGTTTTAAATCTTCTGTTGAAAATGACTCTGAGAGGTGTCCTTGTTGTGAGGGTGTTGGTCACACATTAGATGAGTGTACCACAAATTTAAAGAAGAAATTGAATAAACCGGCATCTCGTGTTTTTACCCTTAGTGATAGTGATTCGAAAGAAGAAGTATTTTATGCTTCTAGGAGAGATCTTCCCACCCGTGTGATTAGTGATGATAGTGAGGATGATGGGAGTGAGGATGAAAGTGTAGATGAGCGTGACTTGCAAACTGCTTTCAATGAACTTTATGCTGAATCTTTGAAAACAAAAAAAGAAAATTCAAAATTGAAAGCTCAATTGAAAAAGGGTGCCTTAAAAATAATGATGTTTTAGTTGAAGAACTTAGGGCACGTGAGAAAATTTTGAGAGAGAAGCTTGAGTACGTCGAGGGTGAGAGAGATAGTCTTCGAGGTGTGATGGAAGTTATGAAAAATGAACTTTTAAGAGTTTGAAGACTCTAGGCGTTTGCTTGAATCTAGGATAGGTGAAATTGAAAGATTCAAGTAAAGTGAAATTTGATTTGGAGTCTAGGTCTGAAAAACTTGATAAGATTTTAGGCTTCAAGATCGAAAAGGATAGGGTGGGATTTGTCTTGAAAAATATGTTGCACCCATTCCCACACGTGTGAGAGAGCCTCCTAGGATTGTTAAGAAAGAGGCACCTAAGTTTGTTAGGAAAGTGCCCCCTATGAACATTGTGAGAGAACCTCCTAGGATCATTAGGAGAGAGCCACCAAGGCAAATTCATAGAGTACCACCTAGGAATCTGAGGAGAAGGCCACCTTTAGGTAACACTCACCGCCCGATTTACATTTGCACACACTGCGGTAGGCAAGTTGGTTGGGTGTTTTCACTTCAATCCTGCACTTAAATTGAACCAAGCGTGATAAAACAAGACAATAAAAGTGTGCACCTTTGACCCATGTTTGTGAGGTTTTGTGTGCTTTATTTGAAAACGGTGAAGGGTTATGAAAGGTACATATTTATCCTTTGCGATTAAGCCGCCGTTTAATTGGACCTGAAAAATTGAGGAATTTTAGTATCCGGGGTCCAAAGAGGTTTAAAAGAGCCCGAAAAATTTAAAGGCAATAAAAAGAAATTCATGCCAATTATGGGCCAATTAGGTTTTTGCACCAATTCTCCAAAGTTTGAGAATTTAGTTTATACACCTCTAAAAGAAAATATATATGAGGGTATTTGGATGAAGAATTAAAACGGGTTTGCACATCCTTGAAAATCTTGAAAAAGTGCTAAATAGTTTTAGGCGTTATTGGTGTGAAAATCACTTTGACTTTGATTTGTTGATTTGCATAAGACGATGTCATCTAAATTCAACAATTTTTTTACCCCTAAGGATACTTTTGATGTGCATCCGTTAGGAGTACACATATGCATCGTGCACATATGATTGATTGAGTTTATTTACCTATCGAATGTGTTCACACCCATACATTCCGTTTCCATGAGTTGGTTGTTTGAGTTTACATCCATGGTGTGATTTTTAGTATCTTGTTTTTGTATAAAAAAATCCAAAAATAGTTTGTGAAATATTTGAGATACTCCTTTGCATGCGCGTAGCTTGATCCATGTTTGTTATGCATTTTAGCGTGACACTCCATGTTTTGATTTTTTTTCTTCTTATTTGTCTATTTGGGGACATCATAAAAAGGGGGAGAAAGAATTATCATGTTATGGGAGAGTTTTTGCATTATGGGGGAGATTTGATTTATTAATGATTTACTCTTATATCATTTCAAACTCGATGCGTCACGAAGGTTTTTGCTTTTTCTCATGTGTGTAGGTACAAATATTGATGATCATTATGTTGCACACCCTGATGAGAAAAGCTTTGAGAGTTTCTGAAGAGATGAAGTTTTGAAGATGTTGAAGTTTTATTGGCGACATGTCATTTAGTATTCTCAGTTTGAGGGTTTAATGGGGATATTATCTTGTACGTCATTTGATAGCATAATTCGGATTTTTATGTATGTACCGGCATACACATAGGGGGAGATTTGTAAGGACATAATTTTATAAATATCCGGGGTAGAATTTAGGAATTTTCTGTTTGTCCTAGATCATAGTATGTATGTCTGATATCGCTACATTCGTCACGTCAACATGATCATCCACGACGGCCTTGATCCGAATCCATGCATCCATCATCTTCACACGTGCATCATGCTTCATGCAACGTTCTGCTTAACCGTTCCCACTACTCCACTGCGCAATATTGGTAAAATGATTTATTGGAGTTGTTTATATTTGCATAAATATTTGGGAATTTTTTAGAAAATATTTTTTGAAGTCTGAAATATTTTTTATTGAAAGAAGAAATTTTTCTAAGTGTAGAAGCGGAGTGTCCCAGTAGACGAGCGTTCAAACGAGTTTGCACTGTCGTTCGAGCGAAATAAGCATCTCACGCGATGTCGTTGGAACGACACGTGTCCTTCGTTCGAGCGAGATGCTTATCTCGCTCGAGTGACGCTGCCGCCTCGATTTTCGTATAAATATCAGTGTGCATTCTACACGTTTTTCTAAGTCTTTTACGCACCAGTTTCTACGTTTTCACAGACCAGAAAATAGACTTCACTTTTTAAGGTTTTACACCTTGTTTATTCACATAAACACTCCCATCTTTGTATGTGAATCTTTAAACCTTCAAGAGGATCGTTTACTACTCATCTGGAGTATTTTTGTGGAGGAGCCGTCTTCTTCTCTACTGCTGCCCATCTGGAGTTCTTGTGGGAGATTCCAGCCGAGACATCGAAACCGACACCTGAGGGTATTTCATATGTCACACTTATTTTCATTGTAATCCGTGTAATCGTTTTTACAAATTATAGTGAAAAGGTTTTGCCCTTCGGGGATTTTTCCTGAAATTGTTTGTTTTATCCTGCATGCTTTATTTTATTGGATAAATAATCTAGATGCATATTTTAGGGTTTAACTAAAATTTGGGATTAATTAAAATTGGTTTTTATTTGAGAAGTCGCAATATTTCCGCTGTAGCGATTCTACAGCATTTTAAACTCCGAAATTCATAACTTCTCTATTTTAACTCCAAATTTCAGGGAGAGCTTTATTTTGCCTAGATAAACATTTAAAATTTATTTTCGATCCCAAAAAGTTTTTGAAATTACAGTTTCACCCCCCAGAGTTATTAAAATCACATTTTTAAGTCAGATTTTATTCAAACTTGCATTTTTCTTTTAATTTACGAAAAAGACTCTAAAAGCTCATTATTTAAGATAGAAAGGGCCTAATAAGGCCTAGATTTGGACATAATTCATGCAAAATAATGCACTCATCATCAACCATATCGTACTTCGGTAATTTGGGCACCATTGTCAATTTGCGCCAATGTGCATCAACATCCCCCATAGTATTGCCCTACCTTCCATCCGGTAGATGACTAATTCATGAGCGCACGGTAGATCATAGATGTTGCGTGCCAAGTGTAGGCACGATTTAACATCCATGCCAACGGTTTCACAAGTCTTCATATCCTTACGAATTAGGTCAATGGCATAATGAGAAACCCGGCTTATGAGCTCTCGCAAAACTGGAATATTGTGGGAGTGCTTTAATTTTTGCAAAGAATCCTCAAACTCCCTCAAACTCCCTCATGATCTCCGTCACTTGCAACTCAATGTAGTTTCGCATGCTGACAAAAACCTTGTCAAAAGGAAGTTGAGAACTCTCCAAGTGCCTCTTCAACTTACCATGTGCTCCTTCACAACGGTTAGTAGTTTGGTTGCCCCGGTGTCTAACCATATTTGTCCACGCATGAATGAAGCTCTCCCTTAGATTGTACCATGTACACTCTATGTACTGAAACGTGTTCGGGAACGCAACCCAATCATAGTGAAATAACATCCACTCTTCGTTAAAATCACTCTCGGGGGGGGGGGGGGGGGGGGGGGATTCAACCAAATGCATCCAATCCCTCATGAACTTCTTCAATGTATCCTCATCGTTGATCTCTTTCCTAGCATGGAGCTCCACATTACGATGAACGTGGAAGGTGAAAACCATTGTTCTCGCCTTGGGGAACATAACTCGCAATGCGTTAATGAACGTATACTCCCGATCTGTGATGAAAACTCTGGGACATGCAAACGGGTCGAATAGAGATTTCAAACGTCCCAACGTCCACCGATAGTTCTCTACCTTCTCCGTTGCTAAAAAGGCGGAGACAATATTGAAAGTCCTACCACACGACGTTATTCCAATCATCTCGAACGAAGGCATCTTGTATCGATTGATCTTGTATGTGCAGTCAACAATGACAACGGACGAAAAACACTTGGCTAGTTGGATTGGGTTTGGATGCGCCCAAAAATGTCTTCCACCTCCATGGTAGACTCATTCGTTCTATACCAATACACGTAATGTTTATCCCCAAGTAACTTCATCAACTGTTGCATCGCCGTTCTACCCTCTTGTTTTGAGATCCTCAACTTTCCCTTGGCATTGTAAATTGTTTTCATGGTCGAAACATTACTAACATTACGACTTTTAATCGTCGTTAGAATGGCAACCGACTTTACACCACTTAAGGACATCTCTTCAACAATTTTTTTCCATCGAAGTAAGCCGACCCACATATGCATGTCCAACCAACGTTTCCGGCAATGGGTGATTGTGAACGCCGCTAACGACAAACAACATCCACTGTCCATTGTCAATCGGAATGCCTTTCAACAAAAATGGACAGTTGCACTTCCGAGTGGTCGTGTCCCTCTTCCTACCATTTTTCTCTTGGCCACTACCTTCATTCCCAACATTCTTTTCGTGATGATCACGGTATTCACCTCCCCTCTCACAACCAATGTGTAGACGTCCCTTACGCGTTGCAAAAGGTGCATCGAACTTTGTGATGACTATCAGTGTTTTAACCGACTGGGCTTGCTCTTGAGCCCAAGCAACTAACTCTTGCCGTGTGAAAAATACCTTATCCGTAAAAAATGTCATACTAACATCAACTCCTAAAGAAGCATCATCCCCGTTGGGTATCTCCATATTTGTTAACGCGTCGTCAAATAATACGGAGTTGAAACCCAAGAAGGGATCCTGCATAAGTAAAAATATTACGAGTTGATTTTTGTATGTGCGGATCAATATAAGTGTTGAATTACTCGAATGTTTGGACCTAAATGACTTGACTGTATTCCACTTCCATTCGGCATGAATTTGCCAAAATTATTAGATTATTTCGGGGTAACTATCCCGAATCAGTATAGGTTTATTCCGAGTAACTATCGTGAATTAAGCTCTATACTTCGGCATATATATGCCGAATAATATAAGGAGAATCGGGATGATTATACCGAATTGAGCTACTTCAGGAAAAAACATAAGTTTGGTTCGGGATGATTATCCCAAAATTGGGACTTCATTTCGGGGCCCCGATCCCGAATCACTGAACAGTGACCGCACGATTTTTGAATTTTTTTATTTATTCAATCTCTTAGAATATATATATATATATATAATGAGACCCAAAGTTTACCTCATAAATGTCATTTGTGGAGTTTTTATTTACTTTGAATGTGTTGTCATTATCTTTGGTTAGATTATCCATTGGTATTTGTGTATTTACTAACAAAACCCTAATTTAATAATGTAGTTGAAAATGGTTGGTGTGTTGGAGGATAAAAAATTTAATAAGTTTGTTGGGACCAATGAAAAAAAACTTTGATAATGTTAAAGATAGTTGGTAGAAGGAAGGTTGGATTAATGGAGACAAAGTTGTCATGTGTTTTGTGAAGAAAACAAAAGGTAGGATTTGGAGCGTAGTGGGTAAAGAAAATGTGTGACGTTTTGTATCGAAATAATTGTGAAAAAAATCTATATACAATGTGGTGGCCCTTAGCAAAAATATATATTTTTTACTTGTGGTATTTTGTAGCAATAAGTGTGAGCCCCTTAGAAACTCCCTATTATTTACTCCCACCTCTCCCTATTATTCTCCGTGGTCAAATCACAAGGTTCTCTCCCCTTTCAGTCGAGGTTTGACAGCTCACACACACTCCCGTTACACGCACACAAAAATGAAAAAATAATTGACACAAAATCCTTCTCAAGGGGTGGCAATTCTTTACACTACATTAACACACTACAAAGTTAATGGGTGACACATACCCGTTACACACGGCGTGCACACACACTAAAAGTGACAAATACATGACAAAACGATTATAAATGGGTTGGGTATGAGTGAAAATCCTGACATGAAACCAATTAGACAAGACAAAAAACCAAGAATGTAATCCATTGCCAGGCCTGGTGGTGCGGGAGGAGCAGACTGAGACGAACAATTGTCGCACTTTCCATTTCTATACTATATATTTTCCTGAATATCTTCATACAATTTATTACATCAATTATTATAATCATATTGGTATCTCCTCTTTACTGATGGAATCAATGTCAATTCTCTTCGAGCAAAACCAGAACTTCTAAACTAAATTGTGTTCTGCAATCTTGTCGTGTTTCTCTTTTCAGATGTTCCAAAATAAAACCTTACGGTAAAGTCGGCTCGCGACATGAATCATATGCCTTGGGAAAAAGTGATCAATTCTGTAGCTAGTTGTTGTATTTTCAGCTTTCTACGCCATTTGTTGAAAAAATCTCATACAACTGCCGCTACAGCAGGAAGTGGTTGGCTACCAACAACATTATAGCAGCGGTTGCAAAGTGAGGGATGCTCAGCAAAGGAACCAACTTGAGGTGAGAAATTCCAGCATCTCTCACATTTTGATCCTTCTGCATGTGACACCCCGACCCAAACTTTGTTATCTCCTTGAATGAGATATTCTCCCGTGTATGGTATATTTTCAACCTGTTCATTCTCCAAGGATGAAAGAATCTCCACCTGAAATTCACCATTTAAGCGAATGTTTTAACAAACATTTTGTATTTTTTTCAAGGAGGAATTACATGTATAATAATGGCAAGGATGCACAGCTAAGTGACCAATTTGTCAGGTAATTGCAGGTGCGAGCGAGTTTATGGTGGGACGACACTAAAATATTTAGGCTTGAATGTTACAATCAGAGATTCAGAGCGCATTTAAGAGCATCACACTGCAAGTGCATGTATAAGTGCAATTCAGGCAAATCAATATATTTCTGATGCCAATCCAAGCGAATGGCTTGATTTTTATACTTAATGTGATTGTCACGGGCAGAATTGAAGCCGAGCTCAATAAACAAATGATCTTAAACATGGATACGATTAGGTTTGGCTCGTTTGTTTTACTGTAAACACAAGAAATCCCTTAAATTCTCACTTCTATCACAAATACCCCCTGCCATTGCAACCCTTTAACTATGAAAGAATTGCAGATACCCCCTTATAGCAATCAACACATAGAGGGATTCAAAAACAAATTGAATAGTACAAGAACTTTTTCTCAAAATCAAATTTTCAAGGAGGAATTTGGATCTAGTATAACAGTTCAGGGGTTTTCTTGCAATTTACCCGTTGTTTTATTAACTAATCCTGAACATGCCTCTAATCTAATGAAGAAGAGTCGATCTCAAGTATTCATATATTATGGCCCCATGATAGAGCCTTTAATATGATATAAAAATGTGTCTTTGACTGATTAAAAGCTATGGAGATGCAAAGATGGTCCAAGATGTTCATTATATGGATAGACAAACAATGGTGAAGGCACATTGTCCAACTGAAGATCAACCTAGTGGACATTTTGGTAATGGGTCCCACAGAAGTGCCTGTAAAAATAATGTATATGTTTTGTGACGTCAAAGAGATGGACACTGCAAAAACCGGATTGAACCACAGGGATAAAACTGGTAGTTCTAATAACAAAACGGACATACCTGAGATGTTAAGAATATGCGATGCAATCTGTCTGCATCATTTTTGGCTTCACACATTTTGTTTAATCTCTCAGCCAGGCCATCATCAACAGTGTGGAGATAAACCTTCGCCTCTAAACTGGAACCAATCAACTTTCCCGTACGAGCAGCCTCTAGGGCTTTATTCACCTCAGTTCTCAGCTGGTCAAAGTGGCCCAAGATTAAAAACAAATTCTATGTGCCGCAAAAAAAGTTTAGCTAGAACTGATATTTAGCAATTTCTTTGTCATATAGAACCACCGTCCAATATAAC
The DNA here is from genome assembly GCA_949130495.1 of Sambucus nigra. Classification (NCBI taxonomy): domain Eukaryota; kingdom Viridiplantae; phylum Streptophyta; class Magnoliopsida; order Dipsacales; family Adoxaceae; genus Sambucus; species Sambucus nigra. The sequence continues at coordinate 545,927,653 of OX422215.1, forward strand.
AGGTGGGAGAGAGGATGTCTACGTGCAGATAAAAAATGAATTCAACAACAGGATCTGGAAAGAGAATGTAAGTGTTTATAGTCACAGACCGCGTGTGTGCGCGAGGGAGAGAGTAGCATCACATATATCATCTCCAATAATGCATGTCCAATACCATTTCTCGAAAAAAAAAAAATCCTCTCATTACGTTCCTTAGCATAATAATAATAATATTAATAATAATAATAATTAAACAAAAAAAACTTATTTTCCTTGCTCTGTAAGACAGTGAAAAAATGTTCAAACTTGGGATTTGGAAAAACGTGAACACCTGTGAATGAATCAACACCTAACACATCAGCTCAGCCGCGTAAATTATAATAACAACTGGCAGCCTTCAGTTTTTCCTTTGAACAGAAGCAATAGTTTTATTGGCACAGATACCAGAAAAACCTAGAGTTAATATTTTCAAGAATTCAGAGTGAAAAATCGCTTCCAAATGATATTTGGTCTCAATAGAGACCTTTGACATGTGAATATGATGGTTCTTATTTCTTAATAAAAGCATATTACATAAAACCCTAATTTAGGTCACGTTGTAGAATGATTACCTCGAGAATTTTCCCCCAGAAATCAACTTCTTCTACAGGGAAAGCAAGCCATTTTTCATTCAAAGATGGCCATTTTGATTCAAAAACAAATTTGGCAACTAAACCGTCCTCAGTTGTATATTGGAAAGGGAGATTTTGCCAAACATCCTCAGCCAAATGAGGCAGTATTGGAGCAATAACCCTCGCAATGGAAAGAAGATGTGCTGCGAGAACTGTTTGACAACTTCTCCTTGTAAAACTTGTAGTCCCCCTGCAAAGATATCAACTTAGAGACGTATACTCCCATGTGTTCTTACAATCAGCTATAGTTTTTAGACTACAAAAAAGGACATAAAAAGCTTAATTTCAAAGTACACAGTTAAAACTCCGATATGAAGAGTTTAGGCTAATCTTATATGTTGCGGCAAACCTATGAACGTAGCACAGACAATCTGAAGAAAGCTATGACATGAAGAACAGTCGCACATAAACACATGATTTACGTGAATCTTACAATCTCTCTCTGAAAAATGTGCATTCCCCAAAACTTACAAGAGACTATTGATATGACAAGGATCCCTACACAATTTAGGGCTACACATATATCGACTCATCATGAAAAAACTGTAAAAACAAAATTAAAATTAAAAATGTTGTGATTCGTCCCATCACGGGGGACCTCCCCAGACTCCAAAAAATGAGAAATCACAACCGTGCATAATCCAGTCATCAAATACCACACATGTCAAATGAGAGAATATAAGACACCACTCAACATCACATAAGTACATATAAATCTTGTTCACAAAATTCTTTTAATCATCCACAAAGTACCCATGAAAGATTTTCATTGAGAAAAATAAAAACAACTATTGAAGTATGGGTTCATGATGTCATACAAAGGTTTAAAAAATGAGACTAGACATGAAAATGAGAATTGTCTCACGTACCTCAGTTTTTTTTAGAAGTTGAACTCAGATAATAGGAGAGTGAAAAGCCAATAGTAGTACGTTTAGGTCCGAGGAGTAATGTTTAGATCAATCAGAGAGATCCATATCACCAAAATGATTTCTTGTCGATATACAGAAGCCCAGTTGAAAGAAGACAATTACATACGAAGACAACTTGATGATTGAAAATCCCTATTAACCCTGACTCAAGCCATTCTGTGTGAAACAATACTGAAAGAAACTTTTAAAAAGTTTTATTACCAACAAGACATATATATCCTAGTAAAACTTTGGTTGCCGGGATAGGCACCTACACAAATGAATATAATATTCCCTTTATGACATGAAAATAATTGTAGATGCAAAGACAAAACCAGTCAAAAACTAGAAAAAAGATAATGAAAATTTAAAAAAGAGTAATCAGATACAGGAACGATTTGCCTTGAGAAAATTATAGCACGCCGTCTTTGTCAAAATTGTACCAATAAATGTAACAATACAATAAAACCATTGCAGTTCTAATAAGCGATTCAACGTTTCTTCTCCTTAAATTTGTGTTGTTATATAATTCAAAAATTGAAGTTGTTTATAGGGTTATTTTCTTATAAATAGATCTCTGAGAATAATCTGACTCTTGATCAAGAGCAAAACATTTTCAACGTTTATTTTGTTCCTTAGTGAAGTGTAAACACTGGGATTGCATAATTTGCACCCATTTAGGGATTTTCCTAAAAAATAGAGGCTTCGATATTTTGGGGCTGATCCCATCCTCTGTTGCTGATTGTCTTTTTGTCCAGCAAGAAAATAAAGTGCTGCTCATACTAGGGTAGTAAGAGAGAATCACTGAATATAACATGTAGCAAGAAAATGACAACCTATATTCATTTTTTTTTTGTGTGCCATGGGAAACAAGCACAAAATCTGTCTTATAAGAAAATCTTGGAAGAATTGCATGAGATGATAGAAAGGAGGCAAAAACGAATTAAATTACAACCACATAATTATATATTATGCAAAGTAAGATTACCCAACATAAAGTCGATCTTTGGCAACATCAAAGTAGAAATTTGAGAGATCAACAATCACAAACCGTTGAATGATCTGCAATGAAGTAAAAGAGAAAATAAGGAACATTTCATATGCTGTAAGTACATTGAACAGTCATCTAACAAATACTTCTTAATGAAGTGTCATAAATTAATCAATAAAAATAATTAGATATAGAAACAATTGAAGTCGAAATAATCATTTAAAGCCATATGAATTATCATACCCCCCCACCCCCACCCCCCCGTTTCTCTGACTTTCTATAGACATTGCCACTAATTTTATCCTTTGCATAGCCACTCATCTCTACATCAACACAAATAGAAACAACTCCAGACATAATCATAAGATAGATAACTTCAAATCCAATCATATTTTGTGACCCATCAATTCATTTATCTTCTTTTGTTGGTAGGTAACTCACCATATTACTTCGTCAAATTGCATATATAATAGCAAGATTCTAAAAAACGCGGGGCGTGGAGGCCAAGCCTTAAGCCTTAGAAGCTTAGGCGGGCCTTAGGCGTAAAAAGGCGTTTATGCCTTTTTTATTATATTTTAATATTTTTAACCATAATAAGGCTATTAAAAATACTAAAATTGTACATACCGTAAAAATATGTCTGAATATTTGTAAATTAAAATACTATTTGATTGTTTTTTACGAGATAATGGTCCGGTTTGTAAAAAAAAATCTTTAAAGGCGATATCGTTTCACTAAAGCATTGTTGTTTTTACAAAAAGTGAGCCTTAAGGCTTTTACCAAGAATAAGGCGTAAAAGGCTTAAGGCGGGGGGTTTCTCCCAGGCCTCAAGCCTAGGCGAACTTTTTAGAACACAGTATAATAGGCAAGTCCATCCACACATACTTACATGATACAAACAAATATACGACATGTGTGTATGGCATTGTGTTTAAGACAAAGGAAAAGAGAGAAAGGGTTTGAAAGCTGACAGCAATGATAGAAGAGGGTGGAATTTGGTAGGGTGTAACATTCCAACAATAGCGTGGTAGGAAAAGACAAAAGATGAGAGAGAGAGAGAGAGAGAGAGAGAGAGAGAGACAGGGTGGTGGGTATAGGATTGGCTTGAAGACAGCAAGCAGGCTGGAGATGTTGGTCTCGGGTTAAGAGGTAATGGCAGCAACTATAGCTCTCACTTGTGAGAGAAGGGGAGAGAATGAGAAAGGTGTGACCAAAGGATTTCCACCTTGAGGTTACTTTTAACTTAACAATGGTAAGTGCAAATTTCATATTTTCCAACAATTGTGTCAGATAGAATTTGAAATTCCAAACATTTTGGAGAGAGTTTATATCTAGTGACAGTTCACTTAATAACTTGGTGTCCAAATTCTATCAACGATAACTTTGAGATAATCAATGCACTCATGAGTGGTCTACTCTATCAATGGGTAGTTCAAGGAGTTTTTGTAATCAAGCCTATTTACTTTGCAAGATAATATAAGCAAGCTTACTGTCACTCTGTAAGCACTTGCACATTGACTTGTACCATCACCATTATGCATGGACTATTTTTTTTTTTTATAAATAAAAATTTCATTAATGCCACAAGGGGACGGAACCCGTACATAAGAAGTATACACAGAAAACAAAAGGCCCCGTGGGAGAGATGGCAATTTAGCCCGACCCGTATGAGCCCCCCTTCCCCGACCCTAATGGGACGGGTTTCAAAACCCGATTAATGAATTAGGAGCGGGTATGGGTTTTAAAAAAAATCCGTTTATTGAATGGGGTGGGTTAGGAGTTAATTTAAATAAAACCGCCCCGCTCCGTTTAACTTATGCCTACATAAATATTTTTTATACGTATGTTAATTACAATCAAACCATATATATATATATATATATATATGCATGTATACACACACACACACACTAAAAAAACCCTTTATATGTATGCTAATTTTGCAAAAGATCTATGTAGAAACATGGATTGACAATTGGGGAATTGTATCACATATTGGAATACGAACCATTGTAGACCTCTAAGACTATAATATAATATTTTTAATTTTACTATTTTTAAATTTAACCCAACCCGTAGGAGCCCCGACCCCCCCCCCCCCCCCCCCGTTTATTAAATGGGGCGGGCTAGGAGTTAATTTAAATAAAACCGCCCCGCCCTGTTTATTAAATGGGTCGGGTTAGGTTTTTTGAAAACCCACCCTGTTGCCATCCCTTTGGGACTACAAGCGCTTAAGCTATAAACAAAAAAGGAACAAAAATCAATCCCCTAATCGCAAATCATTCAAAAACTCTATATAAGACAAAAAGGACACCGGAGGACTGGTTGTACACCATAAATACAATGTAGATAACATACTTGCCAAGTCATGAGCAAAGGGGACTCCATATCCTCGAAACATGTTCTGCTCTCTCCAAACTCTCCAAACTGTCCACATGAGACACAAAGGTGCTACATCCCAAGCCACTCGCTAATGCCCTGGAGTAGCCTTCCAGCCCTCAACATCTCCTCATCTGAATCCGACATAACCCATTTCATTTTGAATAAAGCAAACAATCCCTCACATAACCTTCTAGTGAAAGCGTAATGAAGAACTATGTTATTAACCGACTCCTCGTCTCTTTTGCATATATGACAAAAATCGACAATCATATTTTTCCTCCTCAAGTTATTATTGCTCAAAATCGCCCCTCTAGCGACCGCCTAAGTGAAGAATGACACTTTCGGAGTATCTCTAGTGCGCCACACAGCCTTCCATGGAAAAAGCTTCTCACCCACACCTCCCAGTAGAGTAAATTGACTTCACTGAAAAATGACCCCATCCTCTCCCTTTTCGCAACAACGCATCTTTCCCTTCCCTCTGAAAGCTCACTCCTTCAACATTTCCATTAGCCCTTCTACCTCCTCTGACTCTCGATAGCTAAACTGCCACCTGAATGATAAATTTCAATTCTGCCTCCCCCACCATCACCCCACATAATACACACAAAAGTCCCTACATCCTCCGCCATCCGATATATCTCCTGGAATCTTCTCCTTAAACAAAGCCTCACCTCACCACACCACAGGTCCTGCCAAAATCTAACCCTATTACAGGCTCTATAACCTAGCAGCCTATTTTACAGTACCACCATCATTGACGATTGATATAGCATCACCATCATGATATCTTTTTGTTATGACTGTCACCGGAGTATTAATTGTCATTCCATCGCAGTGGACATTTCCATCATTGAATTAAGTTCAACATCAATATCGCATGTCCATCAACCCATGATGCTCACTGAAATTGCTGTCCTCAAAGCTCATGTAGATGGTCAGCAAGAAAGAGAACAAACCAAATCCGAGGGTGGAGAGAGTTGCACAACTTTACAAGGATATTTTACTCCAAAAATTATTTTTTCTGGTAGCCATTTAGATTATGAAGGTGTGACGTCAAGAAGCCCTAATGGCATCCAAAATTTCTCTTAAGCAGTGTCATATCTTCTTTTTCACTTTAGCGAGAAAAATAAACTTACAAGGCAATGCTATTAACAGCTCTACATGCTGCAAATTGCCAGCTTTGATAGCTGAAACAATAACTATGCTTTCCAAAACTTGAATATGTATGAGATTATGGAGTACATACCTGGAATATTTTGAAAAACTGATAATTTTCATAGCTCTCGCCAATGTTCTTCACAATGTTTTCAAGCTGAAACAGAGCATGCTGATCAATCACCGGAAGATCATTATACAGAACTTCATTATCAACCTGCAAAAAAGAAAAGAAACCATACATGAGTAAAACTACAAAATTCAACTCAACTCAACTCAACAAACCCTTTTCGGCTACATGAATCCTATTTTTCCATTATGATCTGTTTAGCACAATATCCTCGGTTATACCACACGATATCATTTTGTTATTTACAATATCCCACCAAGTCAATTTAGGCTTACCTCTACGCCAAGCGTTACCATCAATACATCACTCTTCCTTACGGGGGCATCTATTGGTCTACGTTTGACGTGTCCAAACCATTTAAGCCGATTTTCTCTCAATTTATCTTCTTTAAGAGCTAGTTTTACGGAGCGAATAACATCCTTTATTTTTATCGGATCTGACCTACAAGGATATATATACACACACATGTAGATAAAGAATCGTACAGGAGGACTATAATTGACGCACTAATAATTACTATTTAATAAATTAATAGTTTATTAGTTAATAATTTTTGGAGGAACCAACTTCGTTCCATGGTGGATAATTTAAATTTATATCAATAATAATAGGGAGTTTTACCAATCGGTCCCGTTTACTAAGTATATAGTCATATAAGTCCTACGTTTTTTTTGTGCCAACACGTCTCATAAAAAAATATTTTTGCTCCAATGGATTCTATTAGAAAAAGATAATGAATATTTATTAGATATATAAATAGGACCTATTGAGGAAAATTGCTTTTGATAGGACCAATGTCAAGCTCCCTAATTAATCATCAATAATTTCTTAATAATAAATTTATATTATAAATTATTAGAATGGCAATTTATATTACACACATAAATCTATACTTGTATATGTGTGTAGTTACTAAATGGTGACATATCATACCCCAAAATATACGCAAAGTTGAGACTGGAGTGAGAGAAGTAGATGGTAGTAATTTATCCATTAAACTTATCAAAATGAAAGATTTGATGTCAAGAATTTACTCTATTATTTTCAACTCGAAAGAGAATACTTCAACGAACTACCATTTCATTGTTCACTTGAAAAAACTACAAAGCAAATTAAAACATGAAGTCATGAACAAGTGTAAAAAGCTCAACATTCTTTAGTCATAAAGAATAAAACTTTTTAATTTTTGGAATTACAATTAAATTTATAATGTATATAGCCAAAAGAAACAAACGATAAATGGATTCATTCATATGTGAGAATATATAAAGACCAACATACATTCCAATCATGAAGATTTCCCAAAAGAAAACGTAACGTTCCTCGCAGCTTCCTATATATGTCAGACATTTGACGGAGGACTTGCGGCCCGATCAATACATCGCCTGTATAATCTACGCTCGAAACCCACAATCTCAGAACGTCAGCTCCATAGGCGGGTGCTTCCTGCCAAGACAAAACATAAATACAGCTAACTCAACTGGCAAACGAAAGACATTTTTTAAAAATAAATAATTTAGTTCTATAAATAGATTTTTGGCAAAGTAATATACATTATGTTTAAGATATGTCCCCCTAAAAATTAATTACATATATTTTGGGAGTCAAATGTCCTCCTGGATCCGCAATAGGCTAATTCAAATCATGAGATATGTTAAACATAATTAATGATAATGACTAACCCCTTGGTTTTTTCCGCCTTCAATTACAGCACGTGGATCAACAACGTTACCCAAAGACTTGCTCATCTTTAACCCTCTCTCATCCAGTACAAATCCATGTGTAATAACACCGGAATATGGAGACTTTCCTGCAAAATTTTATTAATAAATGAACTCATTTGACATCTTAAAAACGTGAACACTTGAAGAAAGATTAAAGTATAGAAGCAGCCTTAGATGCATACAATAAGAAAAGAGGAAGATATGACTTAACGCAAACAAGTTGGTAGCTTTGTTAACATCATAAATTAGAATTCCAAGTCATTGGATCATTTCTCTAGTTTATCATTGCAGGCGAAGTACACTGCACTATAATTCCAATTTTTCCTTAAGCAAGGCCTCAAACTTATTAACAGGCCACATCAGCAAAAATCGCCACTCCTAAAATATCTTCAGCACAAATCAGCTCTGGTTCTCCACCAGGGACCGGGAAATTTAATGCACACGTCCAACGGATAGCCCAATGGCTACTTTTCTAAATTCTTTTAAGTATATCCTTAAAATTCAATCACTCACTCTCACTCTCTGCCAACTCTAAGTATTCCCTACTCCTTTCTTAATATTAATCCACCAATAAAAATAATAGTCGAATCACAAACATCCGGGGGGTGGGAAAACACCTCTCAGGACTCGATTAACAGCGCAAATCAGAGCCATTTTGTTTAGGGAAAAAATTGTGGTGACTTTTGACATTACTATACCTCACTTGGAGCCCCGGTCGTTTGTTAACTTTCGAGAAGATGGCCCATAATACAGATGACCGCCGGTAAATTATTTGGCATCTTGCCCTGGATGGAGAGAAATAGGGGAGGTGAAACCAGAGATGATGTGGAGTGATGGGATATTTTTGTTCACTTTATACTTATTTTGTTATCTGGGTGTGTATATATGAAGGTTGGGAGTGGTTTGGAGTTGAATTTGAATATCGTTAGAAGCCTCTTAGATGATGTCTCCTACTATCCATGTAAAATATTGCTCTTAGGTCTTACTGTCAGAAGAATATTAAAATCTTTGATGATAGTTCTGACCATTCCTGTAAAATCTTGCTCAGTTTTCAAAATATTATCTTAGCAAAATGTTTATTCACCTACTTGTGAGTCCTGTTCCTTGTACTCACCTCTTCACACGTCCTTAACTATATCTTGTAATACCTGGAACCCAGCCCATTATATCTATTCAAGTGTTTAAAATTGAAAGGCTGAGGACTGTTGTGACAACGTGGACTTTTCTAGATCGCGGAATTGTGTAAGGCTGAGGATATTGTATGCCAAAGGGTTAGGCTTATAATTTGATATTAAACTTGAAATATCGAGTTTAGAGTCACAACGCCGAGGACATTTATGAGGTGATCAAGATATTAATAGTCTGCTAGAATTGTAGTCGAGGACTAACAGGATTATTTCTTCAAGAGGAAGTCTGAAGACCCCAGAATATTATGTAATTAAGGGTATTTAGGGAATGTGAACATTTCGAGGAAGACCTTATGGAAACCCTAAACAAATGAATAGGGAGGATAAGGCCCAAGTCTAATATATATATGTCTATATATTCCCTTCTTTTGATTTATTTTTTTAACAAGGCTCGGGCAGGAGCGCTCACCTTTTTAGGCTCCTTCCTGGCCAGAAATTCGCTTCAACGACTAGTTTCTATCGCTAGCTCTTGGACTTGGAAGCAAGCTAAAGCTACCTTGAATCAATCAATGAATGGAAAAAAACCGCTTAACGAGTAATAGAAAGGGAAGAGGGGTTGGTTTGAGGACCTGTTGGTCAAAGAAAAGGGGAAATCTTGGAATGGGACAAAGCCGTATGACGCGAGTCTCACTTACAGTTTCGATAAACCAAGCGACAAACCGACAAACAGACTGAAAGACATAGGGAGAGTGAGAGAGGGGGGGGGGGGGGGGGTTGCAGCTAGAGTTAGCACCGCCAAGGAGAAAGGACGTTGCCTGAGTGACGGTGGTGGACGAAGGAGAGAGGTTGCAGATCCAAGGACACGAGTATTGATATAAGCTATTTGAGGTACGGGATTCTCTTAGTTAATCACTTCCATTTTCATTCGAGACCTTTTGCTTCATATGCTTTTGTTGATGTTGGTTAAATCTTGAACGCTTAATAGTAGTTTTGGGCCTTTTAATGTTCATTGCTATTGATCTTGTTAACTTGGGACTCCCGCGATTCATAAGTTGTTCTTGAATATTGTGGCTAGGGTTTGGGGTGTTGATCTTTAATTCCCAATTTTACGAAGTGTTTCCAATGTGAAACGCAGCGGAATTGACACACACATGAACAAAAATAATAATAAAACCATATTTTCTCTCAAATCTCATTAATAAATAAATTGATTACAAGAGAGGGCCAAAGGCCTTATTTATAGATAATCCTAAACTTGGGGAGCAAGTCTCCTAATTAAAAAGGGAACTACATAACCTAAATAAAATAGGTAACTAACACCTATTAAATATCTAATTAATAATACTAGTAACAATCTAGATAATATCTAATATTTATCCTAATAATATTATTAATACTAATATAAATAATTCACGTCATTCTCCCCCTTTTCGAAAAGCTCATCCCGATAGCTAAAGCCTTGATTGTTGGACACGCCCGCCAAGTAGTGCCCTCCCCTAAAAACTGAACCACAAACTGTAGGGAAGATTTGTAAAAATCCATGCCACACCCATAAATACTTTGAATGTTTTGCACCTTTTGTTTCTTTGATTGGGGGGGAAAATGATTTTTTTTAAAATTTTTGGGGGCACAAATAATATATTTTGCAACATTTTAAAAATTAGGGGTTGATCAAATTTTTCCACACCAAAAAAATTAAATTTTGGATCATTAACCTCCAACCCAAGTTGTTTGTCACTTAAAAATGGGCCAAAGTCAAACAAGTCAACATGGGTAGTCCTTTCTCTTTGAAAGCTTTCAAGCCCAACTTTTCATTTAAAATCTCCTTAACACTTGACCCATTGAAAACCCTAGCTTCTTCCTTCATCTCTTGTACACAAACCTTGGCAGCCACTTCACTCAACCTAACTACCAATGGGCTGCTAAAAGGGGTAAAGTGGGAGGGGCGAGGTCGAATATGGGTGTTTTGGTGACGGCTTTTAGGTATAAGTAAGCCGTCTGTGATTCAGAGGTGGGAGAGTTTGGGGTTTGGGGGCCACTCACCAAAGGCGAGGTGGTCCGGGGTGGTTGGGCGGATTGTTCAGCCTTGGGTGATTTTTCAAGCCTTACCCGCCTCGTGGATAGCCAAAATCCCGCCTCTTTGAACCTCTTCACTCGCCGAATGGATTCTCGCCGCCACTCTACCTTCAAACCCTCTATTTGTTCACCCAATTTTTTTAACTAGGGCGCAGAATCAACTCCATCCACCGCTGGGGGTGGCGTGACTATGGTGCCCAGTTTGGGAGCATTGATCGTCGCCGAGTACATGTTGTACAATAAGTCGTCTAGAGCTCTTGCCATAGCTCGTGATCGTGATACACACACGATTGACACACACTTGTGTGGAAAATCAAGAGCGAACGCAACTCTGATACCAATTTGATGTGATACGCAACGCAATTGACACACATATGAACACACAAGAATAAAAATAATTTTCAAACCATATTTTCTCTCAACTCATCTCTCTCAAATCTCATTAATAAATAAATTGATTAAAAGAGAGGGCCAAGGGCCGTATCTATAGATGATTTTAAACTTAGGGAGCAAGTCTCCTAATTAAAAAGGGACCTAAATAACCTAATTAAATAGGTATTTAACACCTATAAAATATCTAATTAATAATACTAGTAATAATCTAGATAATACCTAATATTTATCCTTATAATATTATTAATACTAATGTAAAATAATAATATATTATTGATATTCTTAATTAACGTCGGTTTGTGTTAAAAGCTATCTAAATTTAATGGAATGTTGTGCTAAAAATATCATTTTACAAATATATTCTTTTTACATTGGAGTTCAAGGGCTTCAGAGTCTAAGGCGACCTCACCTTATACCTTAGTTCCTTTCTCAACCTCCTATTGATGTGAAGTTAAATGGCGGGAATGTAAATTACTAACTACACAACAACAACAACATAATGTCTTGAGGCCAATATCTCTAATTCATCTCTTAAAATGTAAAATGAGTACAATGGATGGCCAAAGGCCTTATTTATAGGAAAAACTTAACTTGCTACTCAAGCTAAGCCTAAAAAGGTAAAAAGACTAAAAAGGGAACTTTAAAGACATTAAAAGACAATGTCACCCTCTAACCTAAAATAACAACTAAAATAGGAAAATAACCTAATAAAACATGAAAAATAAAAAAAATCTGGGACCTTGTGCACATCATATTCCCCCACTTGAAAAAGCTCGTCTCAAGCGTGGGAGATGTGCCACAACATAGAAAAGCAACCATCAATGGACTCCCCCACTTGGAAGGGAAGTCGTCCTCGAAAATGTCCGGCATATACGCTAACATAAAGTCCCGGAGAATAGTCACAAAACCTAAAGATGCCAAACGTCATTCGAGTCCCCCATGACAAGTCTCCTCAACGCCAAGCCATGCAAATGAACGTCGGAACGCTCCTCATACACATCCCAAACGAGGTCCACATACCCTAAATCAATCTCAACCACCCAAAGCAACATGTCATCACCCGTCAAGCTAACCCCATCACAAGCATCTTTATCCTTAAAGAGTGGGAAGAATTCAACCAAATCATATGCGACTTCACCTAGCGAAAGTGCGTGCAAGTCACCCGCCCATCCTCAACAAAAATATAAAAGAAATCCCCGATAAAGAATCCAACATCTTCTCCCCCGAAGATGGGAAAAAAGTCCCCAAGCTCGTAAATCTCAAAATCCGCGAACCTGGTGCGAGTAATCCAACCATCCTCCTCAAATGATAACTAGTGTATATATGTATAAAGACCGATATAAGTGTATTTAAATGATTGTGTGAACATCAAATGATAACTAGTGTATGGTTACGTTGCCTAGGTGACGGTATAAATAAAATTGAGAAATACTACGTTATAGCTTATGTGGTAGCTACGTGCCAAAGTAAAGTAACATATGAGTAGCACGAATGGGCTAGAAATAAATGCGTTAGGTGTGCACTATAGATGAGGGGTGAGGATAATCTCATGTGAGTATGACATCAGATGAACATGGATATTTTTTGTTGCTTATTTATTCTTGCATTTAAATACTTGCAACTATTTTTCAAATGTTTTGGGTGCTGTCCCATATCAAAAATATTTTCAAAACCTTTTAGGCGCTCAGCCACAGGGTCGCCAAGGATAGCTTTTCATTCCAGTCAGATGATGCTGCAGCCGCTGTGGATGTATGCAGGATTTGATTAGACGCCTCCTTTCATTCTATCTAGTTAGGATGTTATTTCAGTATTTCTCCTGGGCATGTCGGCCGCAGTTAGACAGTTTTATTATTAGACTTGTTTACAATATTTCGTTGAACATTTGGATTATTGTATTCGGGACGCCGATGGTTTTTCGGCTTATTATTTACGCTATCAATATTCTTGTGTTTCAGTCTCTGTGAATGTTTATATTTATACTGTTGAATGGTGGTATGTATGTATGTAATAAGATTTAAGATTTGATACCGGACTTAATAGGTTATTAGTTAATTAATTTGTTTTCGACAGTGATGCTAAAAATAAAATCAGATATGATTCCGTTTAATTTAATAAAGACCTGATCAACCGGTTTAGAATAGGCGGGGGGTCACACATTAATCTTTTTACTTTTACCTTTTCAGAATAGTGACATTTAGTGGTTTGAGGCCACAAAGGCGCTCAAAAGGCCAAGGCCTGAGTTGTTTGTTGATATCTTGTGTAAAGATTGCATATTATAATCAATCATGTTATGACGTTTGAGGCTGAGGACATTTTTGTTAATTCTAATGTTTTGATTATGAGAGTATATAGTGAATCGTAATTAGGTTAACAATTATGATGTTTTCATTATTGCATCTATGTTTCTGATTACTTAGAGATTCTCATGCAGCCCCACTGACTCATGTTTCGTTGATAACCCCTTCCAGGTTACATTGAGTTTGGTACTAGAGGAGTTTGAGCTTGAGGAGTCATAGTGTAGGTTCGTTTCAGATTGTTTTAGGTTTTTATATCGGTTGGATTATTCATTTTCAGGTCCTTGGTTTATGAGATTACCAAGTTGTATTCAGTGCATTTTGATTTCAGATCTATGAATATCGTGGTTTTTATTTGTTGTCATTTGTCATGGTTTGAGAAATCTATATTGTTTATTGGCACTCTTTATGTCATTCCACATGCTGTTAATAATTATTTATTATTTAACGCTTACCCTAAATATTGAAAATACAAGTGGTCCCAATGATCATATATGTATTGTACAATTGTGGCATGTACATATGTCTTAATGTTTTTTGTGAGATTCAAAGTGCTAGGGTTTGGTGCAACTGTGTTAACTCAATTAATTAGCCCAATTTTATCCAACTTTATATTTCTCTTCAACTTTACCAATCCTAGTTAAACATACAACTACGTGAGATGATAAGATAGAAGTAGATCTACAAATTACACCAATCAATTAGGAAATTTAAGTAAATTGTGACAAAAATTGACTAGATGCATGGATGATCTATCTAGATTCAATCTAAATTTAAGTTGAATCGCTTATTAGAAATGAGTTTTGATCTTCAATTCTGATATGGATCAATTCGATTAAATCTAGGCTAAGTGTATCTAACCATAGGAAGTGGAAGTGGAGGGAAAGGTATTATCCACGCATATTAATGTTTGTTCCATATCTCAAAACACTCTCAATTTCACACAAAAAGTAGATCAAATATAGATCTAGGTTTTCTCTCAAATGTAAAAGGAACAAGTGATTTTGATTAAAGAGATGCAATTGATATACTCTCAACCGCGAAAATACTCTATCAGTATTGGAGAATTCAAATATTTTCAAATGGAGGGAAAATGCTCTATTTATAGAAAAAAAATTGCAAATCTAACTACTTCGTGCGCACGGTTTTTGACAGTGATCCAGTCACGCCAAAAACGTGCAACCGTGTTCATAGGTATAAAATCCATCCGTGCGCACGGTTTTAGGCAGTGGCCTAAAACTTACAGATCTTTGTTCACGGGACTAAAACATAGTCGTGCAAATGGTATAGGGCACAAACATAGTTTTTTTCTAATCAACCTGCTTTTTAAGAATGAGGCCTTTCCCTTAGGTTAAACACAACACATCTCAATACGCGTTCAATTCAAAAACGTGTGTGAGTGCATAGCCTTCGATGTTCAATCATAATCCATGAAAAGGATACATTTTCAATGAGTTCGGTAATGGAAGTCTTTGATGTAGAGAAGTCGTGTAAGATCTTCAATATTCACTGATGTCTAATGAACAACACTCTCTCTATGAAACGTCTATATGAAATCAAGCATTATTGCTTTATAATGCATGACTCAAATGCTTTGACTCAGAAACTATACTATAATAATGAATGTTTACATTTTCAATGTCAACTAAAACGAAGTTTGGAAACTTTTTGGTAATATATTCATATTTTGTATCACAGTCTGAATGTTGTTTTATGAACCGGGTGTTGGTGCTTTATATTTAATTGTTTGTGAAATATCTTTGTGTATTATGTCAATAAATTTCAATTCAAAGAACCCAAGTGTAATACATTAAATTACACAGAAAACCATGCAGTGCAAGAGAATGTTGAAGTACTAACAATTACAGATAGGGCAATTAACAACATATCGGATTCTAATTACCTTTTGTAGCAACACTTGTCAACAAAGAACTTTGGAACCACCCCCGATGCTGATCTGTACCTTCTAGATACAAATCTGCAGGGCAACTAAGGCCAATTCTTTTCTCCAACACAGCAGCCCAAGAAGAGCCTGGATAGATCATGAGAGATTAAACAACATTCAGGGACAGGTTTATAAAATAATTGAAATTCGTTTTTTCACCAGAAGAAAATTAATATTGATAAAGTAGCTTTCTTTAACCAGCTTAAAGAACAATGAATATCAAGAGAACAACTACTCAAGATTTTAAGCAACCCTGAACTGCTGACAAAGCTTGTTTCGAAGTGTTATTGCCATTCTGCTACTTCTTGAAGGCTAAACGAGTCAAGTCGGGCAATGGACTATTCAAGCTTGCTTCATTAAACTTATCGAGCTTTAAAATGTGATCATGCTTGCTTTCTCAAACTCCATAGACAATCTCAAATTAGAACCTAATTTGAGATTGGTTCGTATGAATAAACAAACCACGCTAGAACAATTTTAAAGCTCGTTAAATTATTGAGCTCAGCTTGATTAGCTCAATAATTTGAAATTTTAATCTGAAAATTAACAATTTCACTTAAAATGTTAAACTGAAAAATAACATTTTGGGCTGAAAACTAAAAAAACAAAAAATTAAAAAAATTAAGCTGATATTTTGTAAACAAGTTACATTTACACTGTAAAATTATAAAATATCAACATTTTTAACTTACAATAATAAAATATTAACATTTTAACTGAAATTAATAAATAAAATATTTTAAAATCAAAATTATAAAACAAATAAAATTTTAAGCTGAAATTTTATAAATAAGTAATATTTTAAACTGATAATTATAAAACATTAACATTTTAAACTGATATTTATTAAAGCAAATAAACATTTTAAACTGAAAATTATAAAACACATAACATTTTAAGATGAAATTATGTAAATAAGTCACATCTTACAACGAAAATTATAAATATTAACATTTTAAACTGAAAAATATAAAAACAAGTAAACATTTTAAGCTGAAGTTTTGAGAATAAGTACCATTTTAAACTGAAAATTATAAAATATTAAAATTTAAACTGAAATTTCTAAAAATGGTAACATATTTAAACTGAAAATTATAAAACAAATAAAAATTTAGAGTTAACTGAGATATAAATAAAAATATGAGAGTTATTGAAAAAAAGTTACAAAAAAGTGACTTTTTAAAGCTCCCAACCAAAAAGAGTTAACTGAAAAAAAACATACTGAGAAACGAAAATAAAAAAATGTTTTAAAAGCTCCCAAACAGG
The DNA here is from genome assembly GCA_949130495.1 of Sambucus nigra. Taxonomy (NCBI): domain Eukaryota; kingdom Viridiplantae; phylum Streptophyta; class Magnoliopsida; order Dipsacales; family Adoxaceae; genus Sambucus; species Sambucus nigra. Next base: position 545,944,694 of record OX422215.1, read on the forward strand.
AGTTGCCATCTTGGTATCTTTAAAAAAAGGGTAAACGTAACTTACAAAAGAAAAGAAGGCAGTAGAATGACCTCCGAACTAGATTGGCAGCAACAAGGTGACTTCGAGCTCAATCGGTAACAGGTATGGAGCCTTTTTAGGGTTTTTTAAGGTTGTCTCTTTCTGTGAGGGTTAAGGATTAAGGGTGGGATACAGCCTTTTACAGCCAGTAAGTTTTATTAAGGGTTAAGGGCGATACGTCTTTTTTTTTCTTTAAAGCTCCGATTGCGCCGCTATTGCGCAGAATAGCACATTTTTGCGCAATTTCGCGTGACACGTCAGCCAATAGCGCATGCTATTGGGGTATTCTGCAAAAAAACCTGCGCTACATAGCGTTTTTCTAGGGCAAAAGGCAATAGCAATAGCGCGCTTTTAAAAACACTGTTTGTGGGAAAGGCAAAGACGATTACTTGACTGGTGCAGCGTTACCTCCAAAGAAGGACGATCCCAAATTCAAATTCTGGAAATCAGAAAATAATATGGTAATGTCATGGCTTATCAACTCAATGACCAACGAGATTGGTGAAAACTACATGTTTAATGGAACAGCCAAAGAAATATGGGACGCTGAGAAAGAAACCTACTCCAACAACGACAACAAGGCAGAAATCTTTCATATAGAAAGCATTCTCCATGATCTAAGACAGGGCTGTCATTCAGTATTTCAACACTCTGACAGGACACTGGCAACAGTTAGATATTCTGGAAGAACTGGAATGGGACAGCCCTGGAGATGGCATTAAATACAAGAAGGTTGTTGAAAAGAAACGCATCTTCAAATTCTTACTTGGTTTCAACAAGAATGTTGATGAAGTCGAGGGACAGATCATGAGCTCCTAGCCTCTCCCAACTATTCGTGAGGCGTTTTCCGAGGTTCGAAGGGAGGAAAGCACGAAGAAAGTTATGCTAGGAAACCAAACCACGCCCGCAACAGCAACAGAAGGTTCTGCCCTTGTCTTTTGCGGTGTCAATCCGTCAAACTATGACAACAGAGGGAAAAAAGGCAGGCCTTGGTCTGATCATTGCAGAAAACCTGGTCACACCAGAGACACAAGCTGGAAGATACACGGCAAACCTGCTGACTGGAAGCCTACCAGGACACCTGTTGACCGAGAAAGCCATGGACTTACTGTAACTACCGACGAACACTCAATCTCTGAAACTCCTCTATTCAGCAAAGAACAGATGGATCTCCTTCAAAAAATGTTCAACCAGATGCAGCCCAGTGCTTCCACTTCAGTTATTGGTACTGGATCCATAGCCCAGAAAGGTAAATTCTCAAGTGCCTTGAGTGTCAAAACTGAGAAACCCAGCATGTGGATAATCAACTCAGGCACCTCTGATCATATGACGGGTGATGCTTCATTATTTCAATCTTATCATCCTTGTTCTGAGACTTATAAACTCCGTATAGCAGATGGATCCTTATCCTCTGTAACTGGGTATTAGGTCTATAACAATCTCAAATAATCTTGTCTGAAAATCTGTACTTTTAGTCCCAAACTTGACGTGCAATTTACTGTCCATTAGCAAAATCACAAAAGATCATAACTGTGTTACTAAATTTTCCCCCCACTGCCAATTTCAGGACTTGGACGTGGGGAAGACGATTGGCAAGTGTGCGGGGCTCTATCTCTTCAAAGTTGACACTACACTTGAGAAGCAGGCTCGATGTGTATCTGTTCCAGCCATTGTGGGTCAATCCGTTAGGGATTCTTTTTCTGTTTCTGTCCTTAATTCCAATAACGATAGTGCAATTATGTTGTGGCACTTTAGATTGGGTCATCCAAGCTTTGTGTATTTATCAAAACTATTTCCTTCATTATTCAGAAATAAAAATCCGAGTCTATTTCAATGCAAAATTTGCCAACTATCCAAACATGTCAGAAATTCCTATCATGCACCTGATTAGAAAGCATCTTATCCTTTTTCTGTTATCCATAGCGATATTTGGGGACCATCCCGTATCACCAATATCTCGGGAAAATGATGGTTTATCTCCTTCGTTGATGATCATACAAGAACATGGATATTTCTCATGAAAGAAAAATAAGAGGCAGGTCCTATCTTCAAAAAATTATATTCCATGATCCATAATCAATTCCAAGCCAAGGTACAAATTTTTAGGACAGACAATGCAAAAGAATACTTCAACACCGTTCTTGGGGATTACTTATTGGAGCAGGGTATAATTCACCAAAGTTCCTGCATAACCACTCCACAACAAAATGGCATAACTGAGTGAAAAAACCGACACTATGTTCACCTCTAATGTCCCAAAACATTTATGGGGACATGTTGTGCTTACAACAGCGTTTCCCATCAATAGTGCCATCTCGGGTACTGAAATCCCAAACACCATGTCATATTCTCACTCAAGCCTATCCTAAAACTCGGCTGATATCTTCTCTTCCACTCAAAGTGTTCAGTTGCTCAGTTTTTGTCCACATTCCTTCACATCTTAGAAGTAAACTCGATCCCAAAGTCATCAAATGTCTGTTCCTTGGATACTCGTCAAATCAAAAAGGTTACAAGTGTTACTCTCCAGCCACAAGAAAAATCTATAACTCTATGGATGTAACTTACTTTGAAAATCAAACATTCTACCCCAAAACTCATAGTCAGGGGGAGAATTCCATCACTCAAGAAGAATATCAATTTTGGCTTGATGTGGATCCTTCTACTACTTCCACCGAAACTACTCAGACATCCTCGTCCCCTTCACAAACAGTGCAGCCCGAAACAACTCAGCTTGTGCAGAATGCAGAGAGCTACAGCTTTACTCAAGGAAGCTGAGGACTCAAAAAGGGATAGAGCATCCAATTCTTCCAGAGCAAAGCCAGGAGCCCAATCTGAGTCCAAGTTCAGAAACCGATCCTTCCTATAACACTGATAATCATTCTTACTCTGCTCCTTCGTTGAGTACTGATCTTGATGTCCCTACTGCTCATAGAATAAGTGTGAGATCATGCACACAACACCGAATCTCTCACTTTGTGTCATATGATAGATTACCACCTAGCTACCATGTCTTCACTTCCAATCTGTCAAAAATAGATATTCCAAACAGCATAAAGCAAGCAATAACTCAGCCAGAACGGAACAAAGCTATTGATGAAGAAATACGAGCCCTAGAGAAAATAGTACTTGTGATTGTCAGACCTCCCAGAAGGCAAGCGACCAGTGGGGTCCAAATGGATATTCAATGTCAAGTATATAGCAGATGGAAGTATTGATCGATACAAAGCTCAACTGGTTGCTAAGGGATTTACTCAGACCTATGGTATCGACTATCAAGAAACTTCTGCTCCGGTGGCTAAACTTAACACAGATGAGGTTCTATTGTCTTTGGCTGCAAATTTAGATTGGCCACCTCACTAGTCAAATGTCAAAAAATCTTTCCTTAATGGAGACTTAGAAGATGAAGTCTACATGGAAATTCCTCCGGGCTTTGATATTGAGAAGAACGCCAACAAAGTGTGCAAGCTGAAGAAATCTTTATATGACCTTAAACAATAGCCTAGAGCTTGGTTTGACAGAGTCACAAAGGCTGTAAATAAGCATGGTGTTGATGTAAAAAATTAGACTATCTCTAATTATTTAATCACAAATAAAAATAAATATGAGACAAGAGATTTTAAAGTGGTTCAGCCTTGAATGAATGGCCTACGTCCACTGTTTGTGTTTTTATCGACTGTTTAGGAATTCTCGAAGTATGATTATCCTCAAGAAATTCCGGTCCCCTAACAATGAGGATGATACAATGTATTTATAGCCTTGAGACTGTACATGTGAATGGGTAATACATAGCTGTTCAACAAGCGTATACATCCGTATGATAATAATCAGTATTTAATGCGCATTTAATCCTCTTAATTGTCTGATAATAAATGCTCTGATCGAGGTGCAGCTCGGACCGCCTAAGTTGCTCGGTGCAGTAAAGTTCCTCGGTGAGCACCTACTGCTCGGAGTATCAGAGCTGGTCGGGGAAATTGAGTTCCTCGGAGTCAATGTATTGTTCAAAAGTGTTTGTTAGTGCCATGTAGATTGACACGTGTCTCCACTTCATTGTGCCATGTCAGTAGACTAAAATTGGTATCAACAGAAGCCCCCAATGTTTCACAGTTCGAGACTGAGGAGTGTGGAACATTCTTCTCGAAATATGGCAGGATTAAATGGTCATCCTGAATTTTAGGAGCGTGTTCTTTGCATTTATTTTTCTTTTCGAATTCATAGAATCAGACTTTTCGAATTTTCTTAACTGCTTCGATCTCCGCGCCCTTTTTGTCCTTTTAGCCGCCGGTAGCGTAAACGTCTCCCTTTGTAATCATAATTTTTACCTTTTCCCAAGGTAAGGTATTTAAGCGTTGCAGAGAATCATATCGTCTTTTACTTTTTCAAATCTGTATCTTGAGTTTTCCATTTTCTCTCTCTCTTGTGCGTTCATCCCTTTCATTGTTCGTTGTCAACAGATCCATCCTTTTCCTGTAAGATCTTCTTCCTTCTCTTTTATTTCCTTTATTCATCATGGTTTACCTTGTTGAATCGCTTGATAAGTTTCGTTCTGATTTCTCTATTCCTTCATGGGTTGTTCTGGAGGAACTTTCTGAACCTTCAGATTATTTTCGTTTGGCTGAGGGACATTGGTTCCCCAGTCTCTTCGTTGCTGAATGTGGCTTTTCTTTTCCCCCAAACCCTTTGTGTCTGGAATTCTGTCAATATTTTGACGTGGTTCCTGCAAGAATAGCCCCCAATACGTGGAGAATAGTTAACGGAATTCATAGATGTAATACCCCGTATTTTTGGCTATATTTATTTTTGGGATTAATTAATTAAATGCGTATTAATTGGAAATTAATCCGGGTTAAAAATACTAACGAGATGCGAGTTGGTATTTGATTATGTGCATACATGTTTTTATATTAATATTGAATTATGAAAAATTTGTCGTGAGATTGATATACGGCATTTTGGAAATTTTGTTGAGACGCGTGTGACCGCCGCGTCACGGTATAATATTTTGATTATAAAAGTGAATTTAAATTCTTTAAACCGTATGGTTGTTTTGAGTGCACCAACGCGTCCGGAAGGGTCGAGATAGTCAGAAAACACTAGCCGGGGGTGTAGTTTGGGTCCCGGGGTATTTTTAGGCCATATCGGCAATATAAAGGGTATTTTGGTAATTTCGTATTTTTAGGAATTAAAAATGACGAAAATTAGAGAAGTAAATCTGATTGGGAATAGACCCACTAAACCCACTAACCAACCCTTAATGACCCAATAAGCTACGGAGGTTATCATTTAGGTTTCCAACTTTCCCAAAGAAAACCCTAGCCACCATAGCCACCTTTGGAGAAGAAAGCTTGGAGAGGGAGAGAAGGAGAAGGAATTCTGCAGAAATCGTTACAAAAATCAACACCAAATTCAGAGACAATCAAGGCAAGTGATTTAATTACTTTTAAATTCAGAGAATGTTCTTTCCATGTTAGAAAATTGAAGAATTCCAATTGTTCTTGAAAGATGAATGAAAACCCATGTTAATTGGATTTAGAACTTGAATATTGAGGACAAATTGCATGTAGAACCATATAGAGATGATTATTCTGGTATTAGTATACGTGGGATGTAACAAAAGCGGATCTAGAATGGACTAATTGATGATTACAAATTCTAGGGTTTATGTTCTTGAATAATTGGGGAAAAAAGTGTAGAGATTTGTATATTGATTGATGTTAGGGTGATTTAATCCTTTAAAACGTGTTAGGAGGTGACTATAATATGTTTAGGATTGATTAGAGACCTTAAAACAATCATTGGGACTAATTTTAGAGGAGATTTGAGGAGTAAAATTGATTAAAAACGAAGAAGGAAAAAATCTGGGTTCGAACTGGTCGTTCGTTAGAAGAGCCTCCCCAGGTCGTTCGAACGAGCCTCGTTCGAACAAGCTTCTAACGAGTTGACCAGTCGCTTCTAACGAAAAGGAATTTCGTTCGATACTTCGTTCGAACGAGATCTCGTTAGAAGGTACAGTTCGTTCGAACGAACTGGATCTCGTTCGAACAGCCTCGTTCGAACGAGACTTCTAACGAGCTGGCAGTTTGAGCCTTTTTGGCCTGTTTTGATTTTGGGAGTCCCGTAAACTTGTTCGAGGGTAGAGTTAACATTCCTTTGATGATGTATTGATAGATTTGGGACTTTTGGGTTATTATGAGGAGTAAATTATATACGAGTGATTTAAATCAATGAAACGTTTGGGTTGAGACGTGAGTGTCTACTACGACGTGAGAATAGATTATGGCGCGTATGATTATAAACCGGAATCGTATAAAGTGTGTAAATTATATATATTGGTACTAGAATGAGAATAGTACTACGATTAAACTACGGGATTACTAAGACGTGTGTTTACTTAGTATTGGTATATGAATTGTGTGTATGACATACCTACCATACTTGCTATCACGGGAGGTTTGCGTTCGCTTAGGGCCCTCTAATCCTTGTGTTGCCCGGATTTAGACCGGTTACCTTGATGAACATAGGTCATAGAAAGACTTATTGGGATATTAATAAGTCCGCTGATCGTGGGAGCGTAGGTATGTGCGTGACCCATGTGATGTGACTGTGTTCGCCTCCATTATTTGTGATGTTGTTATTTGTGAACTATTCCTGAGATATTCGGAATATGTAATCCTTATGTACGTGATGTACCGGGATGGATAGCAGAGTATGTGTGCACCACAGCTTAGTTCTCGGGGTGCTTGTATTGTATATTTATGATGTGAATAATATACACTTAATTAATGGGAACCTTCATGTTAATGTTGTGAAAATAATTACGGAATTTCTTCGAGAAACATAACGAGTTAGCTGATAGTGAAATATATTGCATATTGAGCATCGGAGTTTACGTTAAACCCCTATTTAATTACGAGCGTTATAATGTTAATAGAACCGAGTAATAAGGGTAGGACATATGACAGTCTAGCTAGATATGATGTCACTTAGCTAGTGGTTTGTGTCGTTGTAGATGGGTACTTACGTTAGGAGTGCACAGTTAGACGACAGGTGAGAATATCATGTGAGTGCACGTCCTAACATGTACTTTGCATTTAATGTTTTAAATGTTTTTAAAACACTTGCAGGTTTTTAAAATTTCTCCACATTCGGGCTCTGACCCGTTTGCTTTCAAATCTATTTTCTTTGTAAAACCATTTTAGGTGCCCAGCCACAAGGACACCATGCATAGGAGACTCATTCTGGTGACGAGCTGTAGCTGTTTGTGGAAGTTACAGGGATTTGCTTGTAGACGCTTCTATCACTTGGATTCCAGATTCATTATCTATCAGTTGTAGGGCATGTTGCCCATTTCTATTAGAGATATCTTTCCATTACAGTTTTCAGACTTTGGCATGTATTGTTTTAGTATTCGGTTTACTTATTTCAGTTGTGGGATTGTAGTGAGGAGTTTTTCCTCCAGACTTTATTTACACTATGTGATGGTTATTCTATTTACTTCGTTATGGTGAATGGTGTTATTATTCTTCATTACACTTGTTGCATGTTAATCAGACTTAAATTAAAATTTGGCAACTTACTTTTTAAATACTAGGTGGTTAGTAATCATTAAAATGTTTTCGACAGTGATGCTATTAACTGGACCAACTTGGCATTTTGAATTAATTTAATAAAGGAGTAGCTCCCGGTATTTAATTAGTCGGGGTGTCACAGGTGGTATCAGAGCATCAGGTTCTAGTGTCCTTAGGATCTGTACGGCTATTATGTTTCCGCTAAGTTTCTTTGATATAGAGCCCTATATATTTTAGGACTGTTGTACTCTTTTTGTGTATGCTTCGTTCTTCAGCTATTTTAAGTTTATAACAGCGAACTTATAAACTTTGTTCTTATTTCAGATGCCTCCACGACGTGCACGACGAGTTCCCAGGGATGCAACGCCCGAACCCCAACCCGCTCCAGTTCAGGGCATGATGAACGCCGCTGAGGTTGCAGCTATAGTAGCCCAAGCGGTAAATGCCGCAATTGCCGTTGTTCAGCAGGCACCACCTCAGGCGCCGGTTGCCGCGCCAGTACAGGCAAATGCATTCCCGTCTGCTTGGGAACGTGTACGTGACGCTTTTCAGAAAGCGCATCCGCCAGAGTTTGCAGGTAGCTCAGATGTAGTAGTCTCGAGCCAGTGGAGGAAGGATATGCAGAGGCACTTAAGGATGTATGAGTGCACGGACGTCCAGAAGCAGGTGCTAGCTACTTTCAAGCTAGTTGGATCTGCGCTACAGTGGTGGGAGTCTATTACCACCGTGGAGGAGAGGGATACTCTCACTATTCAGGACTTCTGGGTGCGGTTTGACCGCAAGTACTTTCCGTCGGCTGTTCACACGGAAATGAGGAGGAAACTGATGAATCTGAGGCAAGAGGGTAAGACCGTGGCCGAGTATGAGGCCGAGTTCACGAATCTGTTGAATATCGTTCCAGATGAGATACCAACAGAGAAGAAGAAGATTGAGAAGTTCACGGACGGGTTGACATGGAGGATCCGTCAGTATCTGTTGGGGAACCTTTCGTTGGCCACGTATTCTGATGTGGTTAACGCTGCTTTGTTACACTGCCAGAACCTTTCGTTGCACTTCTTTCTTCGTCGTTGGAGATCGCAGCCCTAACAGAGCTTTGATCTTTTCAGGGTTTAATGCCTCGTTGATTGACAATGTACCCGAGAAACATGACTTCTCGTACTCCAAATATGCACTTGGTCGGGTTCAGCTTCATTTGATATTTATCTAATTGATCAAAGGTCTGGCCTAAGTCAACTAGATGGTCAGCAGCTTTCTTGCTCTTTGTCAGCATATCATCAACATAGACCTCCATATTGCAACTGATTTGTTCTGCAAACACCTTGTTCATCAGCCGCTGATATGTCGCACCTGCATTTTTTAAATCAAAAGGCATAACATTATAACAATAAGTACCCCTAGGAGTAATGAAAGAAGTACTCTCCCTGTCTTCAGGTTTCATTTTAATCTGGTTGTAACCAGAATAAGCATCCATGAAGCTCAGCAGCTCGTGTCCCGAGGTAGCATCCACTAGTTGATCAATTCGGGGCAAGGGAAAATGATCCTTTGGACATGTTTTGTTGAGGTCGGTGAAGTATACACACATCCTCCATTTGTTGTTGTTCTTTTTTACCATCACCACATTTGCTAACCAGTCTGGATACTTAACATCTTCAATAAAGCAAGCTTTCTGGAGCTTCTCGACCTCCTCCTGTATAGCTTGATTCTTCTCGAGGCTGAATACTCTTCTTCTTTGCTTCACTGGCTTGATTTCCTTATTCACATTGAGCTCGTGACATAAGAAATTTGGGTCTATTCCGGGCATATCTTCATGACTCCAAGCAGAAGTTTGTTTTCTGCTTTTTAAGAAAACTATCAACTCATGTTTTAATGAGGTATCTAACGACGAACCTATCTGAGTTGTTCGTTCAGGGTGCTCGTCGTCCAGAATGATGTTTTCAATAGCTTCCACCACCTGACCTTTCACGAGTTGCGACTCGTCTTTAGGGTCCAATGTTTCAATTTCTGCACCCTCATCCACCTGATAGGTAATAGACTTTTTCCTAGATTCCTCTAGTTCCTCCTGCTCGGCAGATGAATAGTAGCATTCCCGAGCTACTTTTTTATCACCCTTCACAACTCCTACTCCAAAATTGGTTGGAAATTTTAGGCATTGATGTATCGTAGATGGTACTGCTTCGAACTTCTTCAATCCTCCCTTCCCATAATGATGTTGTAGGCTGATTGAACATTCTTATCCATTACGAAGAAGCGTACTCTTTCTGTTCGACAAGCAGGCCATGTACCAATGAACATATCTAACTTGATCGTCCCAAGTGGAAAACCTTTCTCGCCAGCAAAACCGAGGAGGGGCCTATAATAAGGCTCCAACTGGGATAACTTTAGATTTAAGCTGTCGAAGCACGAGTAGAACATAATATCAGCCGAGCTACCATTATCAACCAGTACTCTCAAGATCACTACTTCCTTCATTCTCATTTTGATCACCAATGGGTCATCATGAGGATACAGCACACCTGCGAGGTCGTTTTTTGAGAAACCGATGACCAATTTTTCTTCGTTGACCTTCCTCGGGCGATCATCTTCAGCCAAGTTTATTCGTTGAATATATGAACAGGCTTGAGCCTCATTGAGGTAAGCTTTTCTTTCTGCAGTAAGGTCTCCACCTCCTGCATCTCCACCAGTAATAATATTACAATCAAATGATCCAAAACGTATTGAAAATACTTCACGTTCTGGCTGCCTTGGTCTTTTGGGAAGATCGGGGTCGTCTTCTGGATCATCTTCATGGTCTCTTTTCTTGTTCTCCTCTGCTCGACGAGGAGATCTAGATCTCTCTCTTGCTCGGTCGTTGTTTCTTTCATTTCTACGATCAACATACTTTGCCAGTTTTCCTCGTCTAATGAGTGCCTCGATCTCATTCTGAAGAGCTATGCAATTTTTGGTCATGTGGCCATGATCCTTGTGGAACTCGCAATATTTGGCCTTATTCCTCTTGTCAGGGTCTGACTTCATTTTCTCTGGCCAGTTTAACTCCTCGTTGTTCTTGATTTCTTCTAGAACATGGTTGATATCTACCTTCAAAGGAGTATAATTTTCAAATTTCTTTAACACCTCCCATGATGGCTTCGTTTTTGAGTGCTTATCACCACCATTGTTTTTATGTTCTTTCTTTTTGGCCTTATCACCCTCCACCTTGGTTTCTTTGGCATCCATATTCTTTTTTGCAGCCATAGCCTCCTTGGCATTCATGATCTTGGCCGCTTTTGCCATCAATTCCGACATGGTTCTGGGTGGATCTTTAGTTTAAGTGTAGTACAACTTATTGGGCAACAGCTCACTCATCAGAGCAGTAATCGCTGTCTTTTCTTCGTAATCAATAACTTCGAGTTTCTCGTTATTGAAGCGAGTTATATAATCCCTAGTGCTCTCACCTGCCTTTTGTCTAACACTTAACAGGTGTGCTACTCGTTTAACAGGCTTTGCTCCAAAACAGAAATTTCCAATGAAGAGCTCGGCGAGTTGAAAGAAAGTTGAAATATTACCCCGAGGAAGATTATTGTACCATATTTGGCCAGATCCTGTAAGAGTTCCCGAGAATGCCCTGCATCTCATCTCATCTAGCACAGCATAGATGTCGGCAGCAGCTTGGTATTGCTCTATATGAAGGACAGGGTCGGTTTTTCCATTATATTTGGGAGTCACAACAGGTGCTTTGAACTTTGATGGTGTGGGAAAATCCACAATTGCTTGGACAAAAGGTGTCCCTTGGACAAAAGTTCTTTGTAGAGGATTCTTGGCCTTGGCCATTTCCCCTGATCTATCCTCCAACCTCTTAATAGAGCCTTTCCACCCATCATTTCCTTCCTCAGGCTTACCGGTTCGAGCAATTGATCGTATTGAAGTAGCTTCCTGGGACCTATCTTGTCGAGCAGCTTGTTGTGATTGGGCGAAACCCTCTCTTAGATCAAATGGTCGTCGAAAGTTTCTCAACATAACCTTAGGAGGACTTTTATTCTTCCTAGGGCCCAATCGATCAAAAGGAGAGACCCTACTCAATCTTTCCAGTGCACTGGTCCTTTCCGGGGAGATAGTGATATGTTGTTCAGTATCTGTGGCTCGTACTGACGAAGTTCGACCCGGTTGATAAGAAAAATCTTCAGATCTATCAGTGCGATATGAATCGCTTTGCCTAATGCGTGAAGAAAGTAAATGAGTATTTCTTTGACCACTTCGTTGTCCTGAATAGGTTGATGCTCCACCTTGGATGGTTTGCATGTGTTGTCGCATTGTTTCCTGAATGGCTGTCTGGCCTTGAGCCAAACTGGCCATGATTCCAGCTAGATCTTGGATATTTGGAGGAGCGGATGGAGTTGGGGGGTTTCCAGCGTTTCGATTGCTGAATTCAGGGTTGTCAGCCATTGGTGATGAACTGTTTTTGGTGAAAAACGAAAATTACAGTCGTTTCCCACAGACGGCGCCAATCTGTTGATGTAATAAATTAGACTATCTCTCCTTATTTAATCACAGATAAAAATATATATGAGACAAGAGATTTTAAAGTGGTTCAGCCTTGAATGAATGGCCTACGTCCACTATTTGTGTTTTTATTGACTGTTTAGGAATTCTCGAAGTATGATTATCCTCAAGAAATTCCGGTCCCCTACCAATGAGGATGATACAATGTATTTATAGCCTTGAGGTTGTACATGTGAATAGGTAATACATAGCTGTTCAACAAGCGTATACATCCGTATGATAATAATCAGTATTTAATGCGCATTTAATCCTCTTAATTGTCTGATAATAAATGCTCTGATCGAGGTGCAGCTCGGACCGCCTAAGTATCTCGGTCTCCATGAGTTGCTCGGTGCAATAAAGTTCCTCGGTGAGCACCTACTGCTCGGAGTATCTGAGCTGGTCGGGGAAATTGAGTTCCTCGGAGTCAAGGTATTGTTCAAAAGTGTTTGTTAGTGCCATGTAGATTGACATGTGTCTCCACTTCATTGTGCCATGTCAGTAGACTAAAATTGGTATCAACAGATTCTCACAAAGGCAGTCAGATTACACGCTCTTTATCAAGCACTCGCCAAGCGGGAAAATCAGCGTTCTTATAGTATATGTGGACAACATCATCCTGACAGGTGACAATGAAGAAGAGATGTACTGGTTAAAGTTGATCCTTGTCAAGAAATAGGGGTGGAAGCGGTACGGTTTTTTACCGTACCGTTTTGGTACGAAAAAAATGGTTTTGGTTTCATATTTTGAAATACCAAAAACCGAAATTACCGAAACCAAAAATACCGCAAAAAGTTTGGTTGGTTTTAGTTTTTAGATATAAAAAACCGATTTACCAAATTACCGTACCGCATTACAGTACCGATGTACCGTACCGAAATTACTGAATTTACCGTACCAACATACCATACCAAACTTACCAAATGTTACTATACCAATTACCAAATAATTTTGTATTAAAAAAAATATATATTCTAAATTATCAAGACCCTCCATTTAAAGTAAACCCATCTCATCCATCCATTCTTCTTTATATAATATACAAACCCTAATTGTTTCTCATTCACTTCCCTAACAATTTGACGGCTGAGCAAACAAGAAAAAGAAAAGGTAACTCCTCTCCTCCCATCTCAGATCTCCCCCCCCCCCCTCCCCCTCCCCCTCCGATCTCCGATGTCCCACACAGCCACGCACACCCCCTCCTATCTCCCATCTCCCACACAACCACGCACACACACACACAAGACGCACACACACAGCCACGCGCACACACACACCCTCCCCCTCCCCCTCCCCCTCCCCCTCCGATCTCCCATCTCCCACACAACCACGCACACACACGCACGAAAAAGGACACACGCACACAGCCACACACACACACAGGACACACATATTTTTTTGATGTATAAGCTGTTAACAGCAGTTTTTTTTTTTATGTATAAGCTGTTTTTTTTAATGTGTATAAGCTGTTAATATATAATGTGTATAAGCTGTTTTTTTTAATGTGTATAAGCTGTTTTTTTTAATGCGTATAAGCTGTTTTTTTTATGTATAAGCTGTTTTTTTTTTATGTATAAGCTGTTAACCATCAATGTGTTGTAGCTTTTGTAGGGTTAATAGTTATTGTTACAGATTTATTTATACAGTTTGATTTTATAGTTTTTTTTTTATTTGTAGGTTTTAATCAACAATGGTTTTGAAAGGCAATATTTGTGGGCTCATAGCAATCTCAGAGGTTTTGGGAAAGAGAAAATGGACCAAAAAAATTGTGAGTACGATAACAATGAATATTTTGAGCATTATGCAAAGATTGAGAGAAATGGGCAAATTGAGTGCATATATTGTAAACAACGTTTTCCGGAGATTGAGTCGTCAAATAAACTTTGGGCTCATTTGGGAGATTGCGTAGAATGGAATCATGTTGATCGTGTTAGGACTAACAAAAAAAAACATGCTAAACGCCAACTCGATAAGTGGTCTGTGAAGGACCTTTACCCTCAGAAACGGATAAAATATGATAAGTTACTGAAAATGTGGACAATGGGGCTTAATAACACGGATTAGAGTAACAAGTGGGATTTTTTTTTAGAGAGTTTAGAAATAGTATTTTTTTTGTTATGATATGGTTGGATTAAATAGTATCACTATACCAATGGGGCTAATACTTCCAAATGTTTCTACTCTCTAGCCTTATAACTTGTATTGTAGTACATGACATGTTATGTCGTTTTGTATGTATTAAAGTATTACGTATTAACTTCTTGTTCGCGCTATCCCTCAATAATTATTTGTTCTATATTTTGTATTTGTTAGATGTCAGCGATGGATGAAACAAATAATGATGTTGTTGAAATAAGCAAGGGCAGCACTGAAGTGAGTCAAAAACGAACGACGGGGGGTACTAAAACTATCACAAACCAAGGTAGTTCTCTCATTTGGACTCATATGAATAGACATATGGTTGATGGTAAATATTTGGGTACTTGTGATTGTGTACATTGGGGTGCAAAATTTAATGCTCCTTCTGTTGACGGAACTACTTTATTGTGGAATCATCTTAAAAGATGTAAAAAATATTCGCAATCCGAAATAACCGATAAACAAACAATTTTATCGTTGGAAGGAACTGAAAAAATTAATTGGAAGTTTGATCAAGATATAGCTCGCAAGACTCTTGCGAAAATGATTATTCTTTGTGAACTTCCATTTAGTTTTGTTGAAAAAGAGGGTTTTCGGTTGTTTGTAAAAGAGTTAAACCCTAGGTTTCATGTAGTTTCCCGACTCACTATCACAAAAGATTGTTGGCAAATTTATCTTGAAGTACGTGCAAAATTGAAGCATTACTTTATGACATCCGCTACACGTGTCTCCATCACCACTGATTTGTGGACATCTATCCAAAATTTGGGGTATATGTGTCTTATCGCTCATTATGTGGATAATAATTGGAAGTTACAAAAGAAAATCATTAATTTTTGTATACTTCCACACCCACATAAAGGTGAGGCCATTTCTAAAGCTGTGGAGTCATGTTTGCTAGGGTGGGGTTTAGAAAAGTTAAACAACAATCACCCTTGATAATGCAAAAAATAATGATAGGTGTGTTGATGACTTGAGAAAAAGATTTAACAAGAGAAATGGGTTGTTGTTGGGTGGGGAATTTTTTCATGTGAGATGTTTTGCACACATTATCAATCTTGTTGTGAGGGATGGGATTCTTGAGATTAAGGAGATAGTGAAGCGACTTCGTAGGAGTGTGAAATATGTGAGAAGTTCTCCATCAAGGTTGCAAACATTTAAGTTGTGTGCCTAGGAAGAAAGGATAAGATCAACAAAGTGTGTATGCCTAGATGTGAAAACGAGGTGGAATTCTACCTACCTTATGATAGGTGCGGCAATGCAATATCAAAAGGCGTTCGAACGTCTTGAGGATAAGGATGATATGTACAAAGTGGAAGTTAGTAGCAAAGGGGGTGGCATCATGTGTGAGAGTGATTGGATGACATTAAAAGCTTTGCACACGTTTTTGGAAGAATTCTACCTTCTAACAAAACGTATATCCGGTTCTCATTATATTACTTCAAATTCTTACTTTGATGAAGTAACTTCCACTAAAGACTTACTCTCGGAGTATTTAGAGAGTGATGATCCTTTTTTCCGTGACATGACTATCAAAATGAATACCAAATTTGACAAGTACTGTGATGTTACTTCTTTAAATTTGATTTTGGTTATTGCTATTGTCTTGGACCCTCGCCATAAATTGCAATATGTGGAGTATTGGTATAATGAATATTTTTCCAAGGATCACACACTTTCTGAAGTAGAAAGAGAGTGTAAAGTGTTTGATTTTATTGAAAAATTGAAAAGTTTTATGTCACAAATCTATTATCACTACAAGTTAGAAAATGAGTCTTGTGGGGATAGTGATTCAAGTAAGGTTCGTCATTATGTTGGTGATATTTCGGGCAATTCTGTTGAAACTGTGGACAAACGTGCTTTGAAGAAGAAGGGATTTTCAAACTATTTGAAGAGGAAGGAAAATATTGAATTGATGAATGATTTGGATCGATACTTACATGATGGTATAGAAACTCTTGATGATCAAAATTTCGATGTTTTGACTTGGTGGCAAGGAAAGATTCCAACATACCGTGCATTTGCATTGATGGCACGTGATATCTTGGCCATTCCCATGACATCGGTTGCTTCCGAGTGTTCTTTTAGTACAAGCAAAAGAGTCCTTGATCCATTTCGTAGTTCTTTGACACCAAAATCGGTGGAGTGTTTAGTATGCGCTCAAGATTGGATTAGAAGCTCCCCAACCATCGAAATTGAAGATTCACTTGAGGCACTTGAGAGTATTGAAACTTGTACGTATTTTACATTCATAAGCTCTAATTGTACTTATTTCGGTATCTTATTTATATATATTTATTGATATTGATATGCATTTTTATTGTTGTTCACTTGTAGGTGTAATGGATGAGTTCAGTGCATTGAACATTATATCGGTTTGAGCAACATTCAGCTTTTGAAACATGAGGTATATTGCATTATCTATTTAAGAAGGCTGTTTTTAGGCCATTAAGGACTGTTTTTTAAGCCATTTGTTTCTGTTTTTAGGCCAATTGGGGGCTATTTTTAGGCTGTTTTTTAGCCATTTGGGGACTGTTTTTTAGGCTGTTTTTAAGCCATTTGGGGGGTTGTTTTTAAGCTATTTGGGGGGTGTTTTTATGCTGTTTTTTAGGCTGTTTTTAAGCCATTTAGGGGCTGTTTTTAAGCCAATTGGGGGCTATTTTTTAGGCTGTTTTTAAGCCATTTGGGGACTGTTTTTTAGGCTGTTTTAAAACCATTTGGGGGGCTGTTTTTAGGCTGTTTTTTTAGCTATTTGGGGGTGTTTTTAGGCTGTTTTTTTAGCTATTTGGGGGTGTTTTTAGGCAGTTTTTAAGCCATTTAGGGGCTGTTTTTTAGGCTGTTTTTAGGCAGTTTTAAGCCATTTATGAGCTGTTTTTTAGGCTGTTTTTAGGCTGTTTTTAAACCATTTTGGGGCTGTTTTTTAGGCTTTTTTAAAGCCATTTAGGGGTGTTTTTAGGCTGTTTTTTAGCCATTTGGGGACTGTTTTTTAGGCTGTTTTTTAGCCATTTGGGGGCTGTTTTTTAGGCTGTTTTTTAGGCATTTTCATGCTGTTTCAAGTAATTTTTAGGCCATTTTAGGGTATTTTTTAGGCCATTTATAGGATGTTGTATTGACATATTACTTTTGTATTGATTTATAGGTGGAAAAATTGGAGGCAAAAGAGAAGAAAGAAGAGAAAGAATTGATAAAACCATTGAGAGTTGCATGTTACTTTTGGTTTATTTCAACATTGCAAGAAACTATTTCGGATGAATGTAAATCTTAATATGAAGTTTTATGTTTATGGATTTAGAATGGACATAATTAATTATGACTTTTACTTTATGCTTCATATACTCATGTTATTTTGTATTGCAAATTATATTTGATTCAAGTTTTAACGAATGAATTTAACCGAATTGAGTTTAAACATCTGTACCGAAACTTACCGGAATGAAACCAGCTTGTACCGTATTTACCTATTGCATAAAACCACCTTGTAATTTTGGTATTTACCGGAATGAAACCAAAAAGAAACCGAAATTACTGAAACCAAAATAAAACCGAAATTACCGAAAATACCGTAATACCGGACGGTTTGGTTTTGGTTTCCATTTTGATGTACCGACCGGTAAATTCGGTACAAACGGTTTTACCATCCAAATTATGGTTTTGGTATTGGTAAGGAATCGTTACCGACCAAACCGTACCGCTTCCACCCCTATCAAGAAATTTGAGATCAAGGGATCTTAGAGTTCTAAGATACTTTCTTGGCATGGAGGTAGACCGGCATGGTTCGAAGTCTCGGTATTGGTCCCGGTATCGGCCACTCAATTTTCAACTCGGTCACGGTATCGTGCGATACGCAAAGATACACTATTTAGAGAGTGCAAAAAATTCCGAAAAATATCTAGAAAATTTTAAAAAAATACGATTAACAATGTGGACCAATCAGATAAGTTAAAAACTATCATTTAATATGCATAATAATGTACAATTGATTATATTGACATGTTGCGAACTTGCCATATTCAATTTTCCATAATAAATCAATGTTTTTTTTTTCACGGAGGATACAAATATTATGTTTTTACAAAGAAAAAAACAAATGTTACTTTTTTAGTAAGAGGACAATTTTTTTTACAAAAAGGATACAACTATTATATTCTTAGTATTATTTTTAGTAGGAAGATACAAATGTGTTTTTTAAGTATGTTATATTTTTCTAAAAAGGATAGAAATGTTTCTTTTTAGTATTGTTATTTTTTTATAAAGAGGATGCAAATAGTAATTTTGACAAAACACTACAATTTTTTTACAATCGTTTTTTACAAAAAGGATGCGAATGTTTTTTTCTTACAAAAAATGATGCAAATATTATTTTTTTATAAAAGGAATGTAAATGTAATTTTTTTTGTCGTTGGGTTGCAAATGTTTTTTTTTAAATTGATGGAAATGTTATTTTTTTACAAAGAGGATGTAAATATTTTTTTTTACTTGTGTTGCAAATGTTATTTTTCCATAAAGGGTGCAAATATTATTTTTACAAATGTTTAGAGCATACAAATATTATTTTTACAATAATTACAGTTGTATATTTGTTTGTAAAAGAATAACATTTACGTTTTTTTTATAAATAATAACATATTAAAATATAACATTAGGAACATTATTATAAAAAATAATAACAAATAACATTTGGATCATTTGCATTCTTTAAAAAAAACACTGGCACATATACAACGCACTAAATTAAATCCACACGATGACCAAATAACCCACACACAGCACACTAAATTAAAAAAGCAATTAACATTTCGTAACCCCCCCAAAAAACCACGCTTACCAACACAACACTGGAGAGAGAGAGAGAGAGAGAGAGAGAGAGAGTAACTTATACCATCTCGGTCGATATATCACCGATATGGGTCGATACTATTGCGATATCGTCGATATGAGTCGATTCCATTGCGATATCGCCGATATGGGCCGATTCCATCGCGATATCGTCGATATGGCCCGATTCTACTGCGATATCGTCGATATGGGCCGATTATACAGCTATATCACCGATACTACCGAGAAATTACCGATATATGGTCGATTCACATCAATAATTGAAAACTCAACTCGTAACTCGGAATCGGATCGGTGGGCATCGATACCTAGTCAACTCGGCCGTATCGTCGCGGTATCGGCCTTGACTTTGAACCATGTAGACCGGTCAAAGAAGGGCATTTCAGACACTCCTATGGATCCAATCTTTAAAGCTGGAATGAAAGAGGGAAGTGTTCCCGGTTGACAAAGGACGATATCAACGACTAGTGGGAAAACTCATCTACTCTTCTCACACGAGACCGGATTCTCAATTAGCGTGGTTAGTCATTTCATGAACAATCCAACTGAAGAACATCTTGATGCTGTTAACTGGATTCTCAGATATCTCAAAATGACGTAAGGGAAGGGACTTCTTTTCAAGAAGGGGCATAATAAGAACATTGAGATCTTCTATGATGCAGATTGGGCAAGCTCCTTGACTGATCGAAGATCCACTTCAGGTTATTGTACTGGGGAAACTTAGTTACCTGGAGTAAGAAACAATCGGAGGTAGCTAGAAGCAATGCTGAAGCCGAGTTTAGGGCTATGGCACATAGTATATGCGAAGGAATGTGGCTGAAAAGACCCCTAGAAGAACTAAAGATTCCCATTGAAAGCTCAATAAAGATGTTGTGATAGTCAAGCTGCAATAAACATTGCAAATAACCCTGTTCATCATGATAGGACAAAACACGTGTAAATTGAGAGACACTTCATCAAAGAGAAGATAGAACAAGGAACAATCAAGATGGTCTAATGACGTGGGCGTCGGACTTCATCAAAGAGAAGATAGAAGAAGGAACAATCAAGATGGTCTAATGACGTGGGCGTCGGTCGACCGACGAGCGTGTCGGTTGACCAACGTGTGCGCAAGTGGACCGATGGTGCCAAAGTGACCAAGTTTGAGTTTTCTCTTGTGCCAATGTTATTTTCCATGCTTGGGCAATCGTAATACGTAGCTAGGGCAGTCTTGGGTGGGTGAAATTGCATTGCCCCAATGTCGTGGGGCGTCGGTCGACCGACGGGCACGTCGGCTGACCGACGGGCGCGTCAGTCAGTCGATCGACTGCAGACATCCTCACAAAGGCTCTAACAAGAATCAACTTCGAGAATTTGACTTCCAAGCTAGAAATGATTGATGTTTACTCTCCAGCTCGAGGGGGAGTGTGGAAATCCGATGTTGATTTCCTGATTTCTAGGCTAGACCCAGTTAATCTCGGGTTGACCAATCAATTAGTTAGCTGTTTTTTTTTTCTGTCCTATTTTGTAAAGATTAGATTTCTATTTAAATTAAGATCAGTTTAGTTGCTTAGTTTTTATAGAAGAAGTTAGCAAATTGTGGTCTTCTCTCCCATTTAATCCTGTAAATTTTTTAGAAATAATCAGAGAGTTATTTTCTCCCAAAATCTTCAAAAATAGCCATAATTAGTCTTCTCTTATCGTGACTACTGTGAGAAGTATGTTTTTCAACAATAATAACTATGCTGTAAATAGACAAAGGACATCAAACTATCTTTTATACCCCTGCCCCACCTTGCAGATAAAGATGTCAATAGTCAAGTTCGTAGCAACAAAAAAAAAAAAAAAGGAGTGAGAGAGAGAGAGAGAGAGAGAGAGAGAGAGAGTAATGAGTATTTTCACTTGTAAACTAAGTTTAGTTTAGCTCTGTCATTCACTACAATACCTGAGTCAAACCAGACATCCATAGTATCAGTCCCCTTTTCGTAGTCTGATGCTTTATCGCGATATGTGGCGGGAAGTAAGTCCTCTGTTTTCATGTACCACCAGGCATCACTGCCCTTTTGGGAAATTATTGCTGAGAATAAATGATCAACAACATAAGAAATCCAATGCAATATGTAAATATAGAACTTTCATAGTTTCGGCAAAATCTCAAGATTAAACTAATCAGAAAGACATATAATGGACTGCAAGAGCATATAGAAGATGCCAATTTGCCAATAAAATAATAATAAAGAAACAAACAAAGACTACATATTGGATGGGACGCAAAAATGATAAAATCTATAAGTTCTAATTCAAGCAACAATGCTCTTCCAGTAAAACTACAGGTTCTAGGAGGCCCTTACACTTGATATGTTCAATAGTCTCTTCATTCATTAGAGGCTCCTTTGTTTCGACATGATAAAAAACTGGAATGGGGACACCCCACGTCCTTTGCCGCGATATACACCAATCAGATCGGCCAGAAACCATTGAAGATATTCTTTTTTCTGCCTGAAGAATGATTAAGCAATGTTTAAACACATTTGTCAGGTGAGGAGAAACTACAAATAAAGCACACGCATAAATAAGTGAAATTCAACAGGTTACCACTTGTGACCCCTAAAAACTATTACATCACCCAAGGTTCTAAAAAACGCGGGGCGTGATCGAGGCGTGGAGGCCAAGCCTTAAGTCTTAGAAGCCTAGGCAGGCCTTAGGCGTGAAAAGACGTTTAGGCCTTTTTTACTATATTTTAATATTTTATAACTATGACAAGGCTATTAAAAATACTAAAATGGTACATACTTTCAAAATGCCTGAATATTTGTAAATTAAACTACTATTTTTTTAAAATTTTAAAAAAAGAAAAAAACTCGTGTTTTTTAACACCTTACTTCAAAAAAAACTTGCATTTTTTCACGCCTTACCCCCAAATTACCCCAAAAAACGTTGACCATCGTTGACCACGCCTAGGGCCCAAACTTGGCCTGTCTAAAAAGCCCCGCGCCTAGGCGCGCGGCATATGCGCGTTTTTTAGAACACTGCATCTACCTATGTAACTCATGAATATAAGTTCAACTTCAGAAAATAACTTCTCTTAATTCAGAATTTAATTCTAATAGAAACAACATAGTTACAGCGCTTAATTGGGGCGTGAAATCACAGCATCTGATGTGCGACTTTATAATCTCAGCGCGCATACTGGACTGGGCCAAAAACATGGAAAAATTATATTGGGCATATTTGACCAAAATGAGCTAGACAAGTGGATAAAATATAAGTGGTATATATGTAACGTGCATTCGTGGTATATTTATAATTAGTGATAGGAGATTTGATGGCCTAATTATTGGGTCATTTTTGTTATTCTTTGACACGTATATATATTGCCTCCTCCTTTAAGAGATGAATCCACATAAATTATTATTCCCCAATAGTATCAGAGCAATCCTTCTGGGGTTTTCCTTCTCCCGGTAGCCTCTCTCTCATCTAGGCATCTCGGTATAATTTCTCTTTCGTCTAGGCATCTCGGCACTGTTCATCGGTTATTGCTTATCTGTACTGTTCCTCGGCACTGTTCACAGTACTGTTCATAGAAAAATGTTGCCCTACCTTATTTCAAATTTGATATCCTCCTTTCAAATCTTCTATCTCGGCTTTCTTCTCTCGGTTTTGTGATCTATTATTATTTTTGACATGGGTAATAACAAAGATTCGGTTACCAAGGAATCGCTCTTCTTCGGTTCTTTAAGTAGTATCAAGTTAAAGGGCCTAATTATCTTCAGTGGTCTCGGGTTATTTTGGTTGCGTTAAAAGATCAAGGAAAATCCTCGTATATCTCAGATGTAAAACCTTCTGATGCTGCTAAGATCCCTTTGTGCGAACAGGAAGATGCACAAATCATGACCTTGTTATGGAATAGCCTGAACCAAATGTATTCCAGAATGTATTTGTTCTGAATTGTCCAAAGAAATTTGGGACAATCTACAGGAGATGTATTCATCTGATCAGAATCTCTCTCGTGTTTATCAGTTGTACCAGGAAATATTTTTGCTTATGTAGGGCGATCGGTCTGTGGAAGAGTATTTCTCGGTTCTTAGGGGTATGTGGGATGAATTAAATGTTTATCAACCACTCACTACTGATCCTAAGAGGCAACAGCAACATCGGGAAGAATTCAAGGTTGTTAAGTTCCTGTGTGGTTTAAAACCAGATCTTGCTCCTATTAGTTCTCAGATTTTATGTGGGAAGGGCATTCCTACAATCAGTGAGGCCTTTGCCCGTGTCCGGCGTGCTGCTGTTTTTGCCTCTACTCTGATTACTGCCTCACCTTCAGCCCTTGCTGTTTCGGCTGGATTTTATATTCCCCCTCATCGTGAGGGTCCTGAACGTAGTTCTTCTACACCTAGTTGTGGCCAAAGTACTGCTACTGCTCATGGGAGTGTGGGGGTCATGGTACCAAACTATGTACTCATTGTGGACAGATCAACCATAATGTTGACTTTTGTTTGCGTCTTCATGGCAAGCCTGCTTGGGTTAACCAGGCTACTCTTAAGGGGGAGTCATTTACCTCTACTCGTAATGCTACAGCTTCAGATGATCGAGTTACTTTGACCCGGTCTGCTCTCACTTCTTCAGCGTTCTTCTGCTTATATTACTTCCACTGCTGGCGTTAGCAACTCAGGTAATATCGGCCTTCTTTCTTCTTCCAGTACACCTTGAATTCTTGATTACGGTGCTTCCGGTCATATGACAAGTGATTTATCTCTTCTTTCTAATGTTGTTTATCTATTTTCTTCTTCATTTGTTACTATTGCTAATGACTCTAAAATATGCGTTAAGGGTATTGGCACTGTTCACTATGGCCTTCGTTTTTCCTCTCTTCTTCTTGTGTTTTTCAGGTTCTACAAATAAAGAGGACGATTGGTGGGGGATATGAGAAAAATAAACTCTACTTCTAGGCTCCCGCTCCCGTTGCTTTACATTCCACTTCTTCATATCAGTGGCATTATCGACTTTGACATCCCTCCTCAGCAAACCTTAGGTGTCTAGTTCCCTTTTTACGTAATTTTATTCTTCTCCATATTTTAAACCTTTTCAATTTGTTCATACAGATATTTGGGATCCATCCCGAACCACTGGTTTATGTGTTGTTAGATATTTTATTACATTTATTGATGATTATTCTCGTTTAACTTGGGTGTATATTCTTAAAAATTGGTCTCAACAGTTTGACAATTTTAAGACCTTTATGCTAAAAAAATTCATCAATTTAATACTCACTTTTCGTCGTGATAATGCTCGGGAATATACTAATCAATTTTTTGCCTCCCATGGCATTATTCATCAAACTTCCTGTGTCATTACACCCCAACAAAATGAAATTGCTGAACACAAGGATGGTCCTATTCTTGCCATTGCACGAGGTCTTATGCTTCAAATAAATGTTCCAAAAGCTTTTATAGTGATGCAGTCTTAACCGCCACCTATATTCTTAATAGAACACCATCTCGTGTTCTTAACAATCAACCACCTTTCCAAGTCATGTTTCTCGATATTCTTTCTTTTCCTCTATCTCCAAAGGTTTTGGGGTTTGTCTCATTTGTTCATAACTGACTACCTGGTCATGACAAACTTGATCCCCACACTCACAAATGCTTATTCCTTGGTTACCCTCGCACACAGAAAGGTTATCGATGTTACAGTCCTACCCTACGTCGATGCTTCGTCAACGCAGATGTGACCTTCTTTGAGGATGTTCCCTACTACTCCTCAAAAGGATAAATTGTGACACCCCGACTAATTAAATACCGGGTAGCTACTCCTTTATAAAATTAATTCAAAATGCCAAGTTGGCTCAGTTAATAGCATCACTGTCGAAAACATTTTATTATTACTAACCACCTAGTATTTAAAAAGCAAGTTGCCAAATTTTAATTTAAGTCTGATTAACATGCAACAAAAGTAATGAAGAAATAAATAACACCATTCACCATGCTGAAGTAAAATGAATAACCATCACAAATAGAGTAAATAAAGTCTGGAGGAAACCCCTCACTACAATCCCAAAACTGAAATAAATAAACTGAACTGAAATAAAACATGCTAAAGTCTGAAAACTGAAATGTTAAAGATGCTCTAAGTAGAAATGGGCAACATGCCCTACAACTGATAGAGGGTAACTCTGGAATCCAAAAGATAGAAGCGTCTATATGCAAATCCCTGTAGCTTCCACAAGCAGCTACAGCTCGTCACCTGAATGAGTATCCTATGCTTGGTGTCCCTGTGGCTGGGCACCTAAAAATGGTTTTAAAAAGAAAAAAGAGATTTGAAAAGCAAACGGGTCAGAGCCCGAATGTGGAGTTATATTTTAAAAACCTGCAAGTGCTTTAAAAACATTTAAAACATTAAATGCAAAGTACATGTTAAGACGTACACTCACATGATATTCTCACCTCTCGTCTAACTGTGCACTCCTAACGTAAGTACCCATCTATAACAACCCATACTACTAGCTAACTGACAACATAACTAGCTAGACTGCCAAAGGTTCTATTCATATTACTCGGTTCATTTATTATAACAATGCTCGTAATTAAATAGAGGTTTAACGTAAACTCAGTTACAAAATATGCCATTGATATAACTATCAGTTAACTCATTATATAACTCGAAACAATACCGTAATATTTTTACAACATTAACATGAGGATTCCATTAATATAATGTATATTATTCACATCATAAATATACGATACAAGCACCCCGCAATCGAAGCTATGGTGCACACATACTCTGCTATCCATCCCGGTACATCACGTACATAAGGATCACATATTCCGAATCTCTCAGGAATAGTTCAGATAACACAAATCACAAATAGTGGAGGCGAACACAGTCACCATCACATGGGTCACGCACATACCTACGCTCCCATGATCATGAAGACTTATTAATATCACAATAAGTCCTTCTATGACCTATGTTCATCGAGGTAACCAATCTAAATCCGGGCAACACAAGGATAAGAAGGCCCTAAGCGAACGTAAACCTCCCGTGATAGCAAGTATGGTAGGTATGTCATACACATAAGATTTTATGCTAAGCATTCACACATCTTAGATATCTCAATATTAATAAAGTTATACTCTACATCATTATAACATTATTCCGAATCCATATATTTCAAGTATCCCGATAATATATAATTTAAATGGTCGACACGTCTCACGTCGTAATTCCTTAAACTTAAAACCTATCTCAAATAGACTATTAAGTCTCCCATAATTCCCACATATGACATCTTTATACCTAAGGTCTTTGCTTCTGCCCCAAACCTTATTTCATCAACTTATTCAAATTTGTACTATTAACCCAAATATTATCTCACATGACAAATTTCATTTATCTAGAATAATTCCTCAAATTACATTCCAAATAAAGTCCCATCTCATAATCATGCCTACTGGTCTTCCTTAAAGTTACGGGTATACATAAAGTCTCTAATAATATTATCCAAGGGTTAACACCACTAAAATTCAATTAAGGGAAAACTTCATTTATTCTGGGAAGGTCGATCGATCGATTTTGTCGATCGATCGACTGATGAATGTCGATCGATCGATTACACAGGTGTGGTTACGGACTGTTTCGATTTGCAGATTTGAAAACATCCCAAAACTTATTTTTAAAGCATGATTCTCTAATATAACGTTATAGTAATGTCATATAACCATCCTACAATATTACTAACGTCCATAAATCAATATTTCAACAACTAAAGGCTACATATGGATCAATCTTCATCAAAAACCTAGTTTTCTAATTTATCTCAAGAACATTCATAAACCTCATCTTAAATCCGTTTTTGGTATCACAAAAGTCAGTAATTCTCTTAATATGACCTTCCAGTAACATTCTACATGCAACCTATATCCCAAAAATTAAACTAATAACTCCAATCTTATGGGTTTTTCATTATCTTCCAAGAACACATAAAGTTTTTGAATAATCTAACATGGAAGAAGCATTCTCCGAAATTTAAATGGAATAAATCACTTGCCTTGATTGTCTCTGGATTTGGTGTTGGATTTGTAAGCTCTTTCTGCAGATTTTCTGCAGAATTCCTCCTCTTTCCCTTCCTCTCTAAGCTTTCTTCTTCCAAAGGTGGCTATGGTGGCTAGGGTTTCCTTTGGGAGAGTTGGAAGACTAAATGATAACATACGTAGCTTTCTAGGTTAATAAGGGTTGGTTATGGGCTTAGTGGGTCTTATCCACATTAGATTTAATTAACCAAATTTTCGTCACTTTTAATTCCTCAAAACGTGAAATTACCAAAATACCCTTTAAGTTGCCGGTATGGCCTAAAAATACCCCGGGACCCAAACTATACCCCCGGCTAGTGTTTTTGACTATCTCGACCCTTCCGGACGCGATGGCGCACTCAAAACGACCATACGGATTATAGATTTTAAATTCACTTTTATTATCAAAATATTATACCGTGACGCGGCGGTCCCACGCGTCTCAACAAAATTTCTAAAATGCCGTATATAAATCCCACGACAAATTTTATAATACCAAGTACATATATAATCATATATGCACATAATCAAATACCAATACGCATCTCATTAGTATTTATAACCCGGATTAATTTCCAATTAATACACATTTAATTAATTAATCCCAAAAAATAAATATAGCCAAAAGTACGGGGTATTACATAAATTCTCCAGAATCCGATACCATCTGATATCGTGTTGCCCATTACTGCTCCTGACTCTACCATTTTCCCTACTATCTCTACTACTCCTCTCATTACACAAGTGTATATCCGTCGTCGCCAAAATATTGCTCTAGATTCTTCGCCTGATGGAACTTCTTCATCTCCTCCACCACCTGCCTCAGTGTCTGCCGATCCTCCAGCTCCATATGTCCCAGACCTTGATCTGCGTATTGCAGTACGAAAGGGTACTTGTAATTGTACTTCTCATCATATTTCTAATTATGTTTCTTATACTCACTTATCTCCTTTTCGAAAAATTTATCTCCTTTTTAAAAAAATTATCTATCGATATCCTCTTGTGTTATTCCTCAGTCTTACAGGGAAGCTCTTTCACATCTTGAATAGCGCACTGCCATGGAGGAAAAAATGCGTGCTTAGATTTGAATCATGTTTGGGATCTTGTTCTTCGACCTGCTGATGTTCAGATTGTTGGATGTCGTTGGGTGTTTATTGTCAAATAGAATCTCGACGGTACTGTTGATCGCCTTAAAGCTAACCAGTTGCTAAAGGTTTCACTCGGACCTATGTTATTGACTATAGAGAGACATTCTCTCCTGTGGCTGAGCTCAACTCTGTTCGCATTGTTATTTCTTTGGCTACCTCTAGATTGGGCTTTTCATCAGCTTGATGTAAAGAATGCCTTCCTGCATGGTGATCTTTCTGAACAAGTTTAGATGGCTTAACCACTTGGGTTTGAGTCCAAAGGGAAGTGTGTGTCTTCTTATCTATGACCTCAAACAGTCTCCACGAGCATGGTTTGATAAGTTCAGCAGAGTTGTTGTTGCTCATGGCATGACTCGTAACCAAGCTGATTATTTTGTCTTCTTTAAGAAGACAAATACAGGCATTGTTATTCTGGTTGTTTATGTGGATGATATAGTCATTACCACGAGTGACACAGATGGTACCCAGATTCTTATTTATCACCTTGGTTCCTATTTTTATACTAAAGATTTTGGGAAGCTTCGTTATTTCTTGGGTATCGAGGTGGCTAGGTCTAAAGCTGACATTAGTCTTTCTCAAAGGAAATACACTCTAGATATTCTAAAAGAAACTGGTTATCTTGATTCTAAACCAGTTTCTTCTCTCATGGATGCAAATCAGAAGCTATTTTCGAATTCAGGTGACCTTATTGCAGATCTTAAAATGTATCGGACACTTGTAGGTAAACTTATTAATCACACCATTATCAGGCCTCACATCTCATATGCAGTCAATATTGTGCGTCAGTTTATGACTAGTCTCCGGGTCCCTCACTTAAATGTAGTCATTCACATCCTGAAGTATCTTAAGAATGCTTCAACACAGACTTCTTTATCGGTCTTCTGGTCACCTTCGTCTTAAGGGATACATAGATGCAGATTGGACAGGATCTTCAGATCGACCACAGGCTTTTGTACTTTTATTGGAGGTAATATTGTGACCTAGAGGAGCAAGAAACGGTCGGTTGTTGCCCGTTCTAGTGCTGAAGCTGAGTATCGAGTAATGGCTCATACAGTTTGTGAACTCGCGTGGTTGAGAACCCTCTTACAAGAGTTCGGCATTTCAGATCAATCTCTAACTCCTCTGTACTGTGACAATCAAGTCGGCATTCACATTGCTAGCAATCTTGTCTTTCAAGAAAGGACCAAGCATATTGAGGTTGATTGTAATTTCATACGATCAAAGGTGGAATCAAAGGAAATTGTTACTTCTTTCGTTCCATCTCCTTGACAGCTGGCAGATATTTTTACCAAGGCTCTTTCCAAGGATAATATTGACTCTATTTGTGGCAAGCTGAGAATGATTGACATCTACTCTCTAGCTTGAGGTCGAGTGTTGTAATATATTATTCATGGTATATTTGTAACATGTATTAGTGGTATATTTGTAATTAATTATAGGAGATTTGATGGTCTAATTAGTGGGTTAATTTTTGTATTCTTTGACATGTATATATATTGCCTCCTTTAAAAGATGAATACACATAAATTATTATTCCCCAATATTTCTACACCCATTAAGTAAGTTGTAGAATAATTTGTTGACAATAAGCAAAAAGGGGAGAAAGCATTAGGTTACGTTATTATTACACCAAAATCTTATGCCATGGAGTCGCATTGGCCACACGTCATTTGGAGTTTTTAGTTGGAAATTCGTTCCATATAGCATTTTACTTAGGTGTTCTGGAGCTAGTATAGGGCCTTTTTTTAACACCTTTAAGTGATATCAAAGGAAAAGTTAAAGTGGGGAAATTTACAAACATATTGTCGAGCTATATATGTATATATATCCTTCGGTCGTTGCCTAACGCCCTAAGCTTTTGGAGGACAATCTAACATCGTATGAGAGCTTTTGTTAAGTAAGGTCTTGGGTTTACGATGTGAATCACATAAGCGTAAACCTACAATAAAAACTAAAGAAGAAGACAACGCATTCAATATCCATTCTCATTCAAATGGTCATTAATTAATTAAAAAAGTAGGAATTAAAATATATTTATAGGGATTTATTGTTCTCGGGGGCTTATTTGGAAGCTTAGTTATATTACTTTTATTCTGTAGGGTAAATATGTGTGATTACTGAAACTTTATGTTATAAATTGAATGAGATGGGAGAATGGATGATCTAATTTATTTTATTATTTCTCCTCTCTTCCAATATCAGATTTATCTCTTCTCACTCGTCTCTCTTCTTCCTCTTTTATACCTAAATCTATCATAAATATAATAGTTTTCGGTTACTCCATATGTTAACATGGTATCAGAGCATGGTGTATAAAGCCCTAAGTAATGGATGTGGAATCCTAAGGCTGATTTAAAGAACCCCAAGTGTATAAAGGTTTAGTTGAAGATGAGAAGTGTTAATCCTATCCAGGCCTTTTGCGAATCCAACTCCGTGGTGAGTTGACTGGGAGTTACAGAGGGCAACGCGAACCTACCGACGTTCGAAAGTTCAGAATCGTGTTTTTCGGCCCGTTCAACTTTGATTTGTACTGTTTGTTACTCAGGTTACTTCGTGTTACGATTTAAGTGTTTGCTACTAGTCATCGCAGTTTTTGTGCTCGCTACTATTCATCGCAGTTTTTGTGCTCGCGTTCTTGGGTTGTTTTGTTTACGAGGTTTGTGTTGCCTAGAAACTGTTTGATATAATGTCTGAAGTAAATTCTAGAGGAGGTGTTTATTCCGCTGGTGTGAATCCAACGATGGGAAGCAGTAATGACCATCATCCCGGCATGTGTATCACAACTGTTAGGCTGGATGAAACAAACTATATACAGTGGGCTCAATCTTACTGGTCGTCGAATGATATCCCATTTTTATGGGACTGTTAAATTTCCTTCCCGGGACAATCCTAAATACAATGATTGGGTGGCTGAAAATGCATTAGCTATGGCATGGTTATTACAATCCATATAACCACAGATTAGCAAGGGTTTCTTATTTGCTAAGACAGTCAAGGAGTTGTGGAATGTTATCAAAGAGATTTACTCTTCTGTGAGTAATTTTGCAAAGTTGTACAAGCTTTCAATACGAGATTGGAAATATTAAACGAGACGACCTTTCCCTCGATACATACTATTATACTCTCCATCGAAAGTGGGAAGAGTACGATCAATATCAAGGCTATGTCCCTGTTTGTGCAACTGACGTTACTGCTTTTCAGTCTATGAAGGAAAGAAACCGTATCTATCAGTTTTTGGGTGGTTTGCATCCACAGTTTGAGCACGTTCGAGTCCAAGTGTTGAGTAGATCTCCAGCTCCCTCCTCTGTCAGAGATGTCTTTTCATATATTCAGACTGAAGAAAGTCGAAGTAAGGCTTTGTGTTTAAAGTCTGAGACGGAAGTGCTCGTGTCGGAAGGGGTTGCTCTTGTTAGTCAGCAATGGAACACAAACATTCCCTATAAGGGGGGAAACAAGATGATAAAAGTAACTTGAAATGTGACCATTTTGGTTGGACCCGTCACACTCGGGAAACTTGCTGGAACCTTCACGGGAAGCCAGGAGCCAATGCTAGACAACAACCTTCAGTTAAGGGGGCACCCTATTCACCATCTCCATTTAGGGAGCGACATATGGCTCATACTACTGCTAATGAGCCTTCGAGTAATTTGTCCGTGCAAGATGCAGATGCCCTTTGCCACGAAATGTCTTATCTCCGAGATAGGATATCTCAACTTGACCCACACTGCCCTTCTGATACACCCTTCGCATCCAACTTTTCTTAGATAGGTACTTATCATTCAGCACACCATGTTTCCACAAATTTTGGTGCGCTGCTTTGGATCATAGATTCAGAGCCACTGATCATATAACTGGTATGGCCTCTAGTTTTTCTACCTATAATGTATTTTCGGGTGGGGATAAGATTAGAATGGCTAATGGGACGTTTTACTCTATAGCGGAAAAAGGTAGCCTTTCGTAATATTCCTTTACTCACCATTCATCATGTTGCAAAACTAACCGGTAATCTTCTCTCCGTCAGTTACATTACTAAAAAATCTAATTTATTCGTGACATTCTTTTCCACTCATTGTGTTTTTCAGGACCTAAACACGAGGGTAACGATTGGGAGTGGACGTGAAAAAAATGGTTTGTACTTGTTGGATGTCAAGCCTATTTTTTCATGTTGCAAATCAATACAGTATTAGGTCTAGTAGTGTGAATAAAGATCTGTTAATGCGATGGCATAATAGGCTAGGTCATATTACTGTTGTTTTGAAGCGTGTATTGTCCGAGTTTGCTTCTGTTGAACTTTTTGAATTACATTGTGAACCTTGTGTCCATGCAAAATAATGTTGTGTTCCTTATCCTATCAGTTAATGCAACTATTGCACCTTTACAACTTGTTTATTCTTATGTTTGGGGTCCTGAATCTACTTCTTTATTTGGTTTTCGATATTATGTGGCGTTTATTTTAGTAATTATATGCTTTATCTTCTTTCAAGAACTTTCACAAAATGGGATTGCTCTCTCAAAATTCTTCAATCTGATAATGGAGCAAAGTTTTATGTATGGTGGTCTTGCCTTTTTTCACTGATAATGGGATTGTCCACCAAACCTCATGTGTTGATACACCACAACAAAATAGTGTAGCTGAATGAAAACATTGTCATATTACAAAAGTGAGACGTTCTCTTCTCATAGGTACGGGAGTACCTAAATCTTATTGGATTGATGCCACCCTAACCGCTACCTATCTTATCAATTGCATGTCTTCTAAGATTTTAGGATATAAAATTCTCGTATTTGTCCTGCATAATAATTCTCCATTTTTTATCGTTCCTACCAAAGTATTTGGGTGTGTCTGTTATGTTCATATTCATCACCGGACAGATAAAATGGACCCTAAAGCAGTTTAGTGTGTGTTCGTAGGTTGCTCAGCACTCAAAACGGGTATCGTTGTTGTAACCCTACCACTCGTCGTCTCTTTGTATTAATGGATGTGACATTCTTTGAGATTATTCCCTTTTTTTCTCTGCTTGGGATTCTTTACGTGGGAGACTTCATGTAAGTGTAGAGAATTCATCCTCATCCTTCTCTAGAGTTTAATGTCCTCTTCCATTGCTTGTTTTTACTCGGAGGGAGTTTATGCCCAAGTCTGCTACTATTAATACTAATGACTGCAACAGAAACAAAGGGACATTCTTGTGTATACCAGAAAAGCAAAACTGTCTCACCCCAGGACCAAGAAGTCTCTCGTGATTCAAGTAATTCCTCAGTTGATATTGATATTAATATTGAAAGTGATATTCCTATTGCCCTGCGTAAGGGTGTTCGTGATTATACAAAACATCATATATCTCACTTTGTATCCCATAATTCCTCATCTCCAACATATCGTTCTTTCATTTCCTCTGTATCATTTGTTTCTGTTCCTTCTAACCTTTCAAATGCTCTAAAGCAAACTCAATGAAAGAAAGCTATAATTGAAGAAATGGAGGCCCCGAGAAGAATAGGACATGGGATATTATTACATTACCTAATGGTCAGAAATTTGTCATTGGCAGCAAATTTGTCTTGGCCTTTAAATTAATTAGATGTAAAGAATGCCTTTTTTCATGGGGATTTGGAAGAAGAAGTGTACATGATGATGCCCCCAAGATTCAAGCTTAGTGATTGGTACGAAAACTGAATAAGGCCTTGTATGGGTTGAAAGAGTCGCCACGTGCATGGTTTGAGATATTTAGCACTGTTGTGAAAAGGGTAAAGTACACACAGAGTTAGGCGGACCAAAAAATTTTCATTAAGAGGTACCAGGATCGCACCACTGCCCTCATTGTGCAAGGGGATGATATTGTTATCACTGGATATGATCCAGAAGAGATACAGCGGATAAAGTCTTTTTGGGGGCAGAGTTCGAGGTTAAAGACCTTGGATTAATGAGATAATTTCTTGGTATCAAAGTGTGAAGATCCAAGAAAGGAGTGTTCATTTCACAACGAAAGTATGTGTTAGATATGTTGACTAAAACGAGAAAACTTGGAGAGCTAGGCCTGTTGATACTCCTATTGAGCAAAATCAATGGCTCAATTATATCGATGGTGAGTTGTTAGATGATGTGGGGGGATTTCAACGCTTGGTTAGGAGACTAATATACCTTTCTCTTACGCACTCAGATTTTGCTTATGCTGTAAGCGTGATTAGTCAGTTTATGCATGCTCCATGTATGACGTAAATGACGTCAATGGGAGCAAGAAAAGATAATTCTCTCTCAAACTCTCTCTAATCAAATCTCAGAATAAGGAAGAATGACCCAAATGAGTCTACAAAAGAGGTATTTATAGGAAGGACGCTGTTTGGACTCTAAGCTAACAATCTAATTACAATTATGCCCTTAAGTGCCAATTAACCTTCCTTCTTCTAAATACTAACAAAAAAAAGGAAAATACAATGAAAACTAAAAATAAAAAAAATACTAAAACTGATAAAATGACGAATATGTCCCTGATTTACATCACTCTCCCCCCCTTGAAAGAGTTCGTCCTCGAACTCAAAGGGGAAGGCCTTCAGTATCACCATCAAGGATCGTCACAAGAGCTGGCTGAGAGGGTATATCCGGTGCCTCCTCAATGTAGTCAGGGTCCCCAGAAGCTAAGAGAGCTCGACGGCGAGGGAGAGAGCAATCGGAGGCAAGGCAATTGTGGCATTTGAAGGTGACCGGATGAGCAGGAGTAGGAGAAAGAACCGTGACAGCAGGAGGCGCAGTGGTGGAAGGAGCCCCGGTAGGTACAGAAGTGACTGGTGCTGGAGGAGTAGGCGTGGAGCGACTACGTGGTGGAGTGGCAGTCTGGTGGAAGGGCTCCACCTTGGTGGCATAATCCACTGCTTTGGCAAAAGATGTGACCTCCCGCAAAGCAAGGTCACACTGGATGTATCCCTGGAGTCCGTGAATATAACGGCTAATGCACTGCTCCGCGCTCTCGCTGAGGCGGGCTCGAGTACATAGAAGCTGAAACCGCTCGGTGTAGTCCAAGACAGAGGAGTCCTGGCGAAGAGACTGAACCCGTAAAAATAAGTCTCGCTCATATGTAGAGGGAAAAAAAGTGATCATCAACTGCGCTCGGTCCAGGACTGTATGGGAGTAAGGCCCTCACTGGCACGTCGCTGCTCCAAGTCATTCCACCATACACTAGCATATCCCTGAAATTTGGTTGCCGCTAAGAGAACACATCTACGACCTTTCAGCCGTTTGTACTCAAAAATCCGCTCCATGGCGGCAAGCCAATCAACCACTGCATCGGGTTGGAGATGACCATCAAACATCGGGACATCGACGCAGATATCACCTTGCATGCTCCTGGATAATAATTGTAGGGCCAACTGGGTGACAGCATCACCACGTGGAATACCTAGAGTATCCTCATCGACATCATCGTCGCCTGGCGAAAGCTCGGGAAGCAAGGCTCGCTGTGGACGCCTCCTAGGCGGTGGATGAGGAGGGGTAAGAGCGGGTGGAGCAGCTGGAGCTGAGGGAGGAGTGGTATGAGGTGGGAGAGTCTGACGGGGAGGGGAAGCAGGTGGGGGGGAACCAATGGCTGGCGGTATGGACATTGGTTCATCTGGTGCCCCTTTTGATAACATAAAAAACAATGATGCTCAGGAAGGGGTACATATGGAGTAACCTTCGGACCCTGGGAATCAAAAGGAGAAATATCGGTGCGCCATTCTGTAGGGGGGGATCAAATGCGGGGGCGGAATGAGGTCGGGGGGAAGGGGAATCATCGTAAGGGGGTAAGGGAATCCACGCTCGGACCCGTTCATGGGTGTCAACGGGTGCGGAATGGACAGAACGGATATCCCATGGGGTGTGATGATGTGGGAATTGGGGAGGGTGAAAGGTGTGTAGAATAGGTGGGGGCGGAAGCGTGGGGAAAGTGGAATGGGGTGGGTGGGGATGTGTGGTGACGGGTGGGGGTATGGGGGGTAAACTGGGATGTTCGAGGTGTTTTTGTGGGTGGTGGCGAGGGTAAATGGAGATAGGAGGTAGGGTGTAGTCATGTTGGAGTGGGGGAAGATGTGGGGAGGGCATATGGTGGTTTAGTGATATGTTTGGTGGTGGAGGGGGCGGTATAGGGGGTGGGGGTGAAATTTGAGGTTTAAAATTATTTGGAATGTGGGAGGGTAAAAATTTTAGGGTTTGGGGCTCCATATTAAGGTTAAGGTGGGGATAGGGTTCGGTAAAATGGGATATGACAGTGGAGGCTGAATTGAAATTAATTTCGAACTCTTTTCGTGCCGAATGTTTCGGAGCATCTCGGCAAGGGTCGGGGAATGCATTTCACCATTAGGAGATGTTTGTGGGACAGAAATGGGAGTAGGAATGTTGGGGTCACCATCGGACAGTACTGGATGATGGGAAGGGCCTGCTGTGATGCCGCCCAGCCCTTTATCGAGTCGTTTGAATGCGTCGGTACCGGGGCTGTACCACCTTGGGGTTGGGGTTGAACTTGCCGGCTACGGAGGTGGTACCCGACTGCCGGGGGGCAGTCTGACCTGTTCAGCGGCGGGGGCGGACCCTGTTTGGGAGGGTTCGACCATGTTTTTTGGGGGTATTTGTGGGTCGGGGTGCTCTTGGGAGGGCTTAGTGTGGTTTTTTTTGTAGTTCAGGGGGGCAGATATGGATCGGGGGTGATGTTTTTGGCCTTTTTTTTGCATTTCGGCGGGCTTGGGATGGTTGTACAGGGGTGATTGGTGGTGGGGCAGCTGTTGAGGCTATTATGGGGTTAGGGTTTGTTATTTTAGGGTTTTCTTGGAGTAGAGGTGTAGATCGAGTGGATCTTGGGGAATTAGGGTTAGGGTTTTGAGAAGTTACCGGGGCGGTCTGAGGGCAGTCCGTGGTGATTGCCGGTAGAGGATTCCGGGCATTGATTACATCCATTCGTGCCGTCAATTGATTGAGGGCTGCCATGATTTGCTCAAAAGAATTTGATGCTGAGGTGTTCATCTTTTCTTGAACTCACGTGACCTTGTTTAGGAGTTTTTGTTTTACAACAACAACAACGGTTGGAGCGACTAGGCTCTAATACCGATTGACGTAAATGACGTCAATGGGAGCAAGAAAAGATAATTCTCTCTCAAATTCTCTCTAATCAAATCTCAGAATAAGGAAGAATGACCCAAATGAGTCTACAAAAGAGGTATTTATAGGAAGGACGTTGCTTGGCCTCTAAGCTAACAATCTAATTACAATTATGCCCTTAAGTGCCAATTAACCTTCCTTCTTCTAAATACTAACAAAAAAAAGGAAAATACAATGAAAACTAAAAATAAAAGCAAATACTAAAAATGACTAAAAAATGATAAAATGACGAATATGTTCCTGATTTACATCAGTATGTCTCAACTTGAGGCAGCGCATCACATTCTCCATTACTTCAAGGGTTCTCTTGGTAAAGGGATATTGTTTGGTCGGCACGGGCACTTACAGATGCAGATTGGGCCAAAGTCCTTGACAGACCGAAGATCCAATTCAAGCTGTTGTACATTTGTTGGGGGTAATTTTGTTTCTTGGCGCAGTAAGAAACATGTAGCGAAATCTAGTGCAGAGGTTGAATTCAGATCCATAGCACACGGAGTTTGTCAGTTGTTATGGCTACACATAATGTTATCCGAGTTAGGTCAACTCATTCGTGAACCAATGAATTCATATTGTGACAACAAAAATACCATTAGTATTGCCCACAATCCAGTTCAACATGATAAAACAAAGCATGTGTAAGTTGATCAACAATTCATTAAGGAAAAGCTTCGTCTTAGAGTAATTTGTACTCTATATGTCAGCACGGGTGAACGAATGGCTGATGTGTTAATTAAGGGGGTGAACAAGACTACTTTGTTGTATATGTTAGTCAAGATGGGAATGATAGATATTTTTGCACCAACTTGAGGGGAGTATTATTAGGGCATATTTGGAAGCTTACTTATGTCACTTTTATTCGGTAGGGTATGTATGTGTAATTAATGAAACTTTATGTTATAAATAGAATGAGATGGGAGAATGAACGATATAATTCATTTCATTCTTTCTCCTCTCTTCCCATATCAGATTCCTCTCTTCCATATCCTCTCTCTTTTCTTCCACTTTTATACATTATCTCTCATAAATAGAATCTAGAGTTTGGTTACTCCACAAGTTAACACTTATATACTAGCCAACCTAAGAGTGACATCATTATACGGCCCAAGCAATGAAATAATTATACGACCCAAGCAATGACATCGTATTTCTAACTAACTCTACAGTAGAATATTCCTAGTGATTATCCATTTATAATACTACCAAATAAAGGCTCCATTAATTAATAATTACAAATACAATTGCTCATACACATCATTCTCCCTCGATTGAAGAAAGCTTGTCGAACGATCTTTAGGGAGACTTCGAGAAAACCGTGTCAATTCTACAGCTATTTTGATGAAAGTAGGCATCTTAATTTTGGCCTAACTTGAATTTTGCTTGAAGTGTCTTAGCCCAAAAATAATTATGTCTTAAGTTGAAAATTAGGGACATGCCCAAAACTTTCTTCACAAAAAATAAATCAGGTCATTTGATCAGCATTCATTTGTTTTACATGGAAAATACGTGTTTTAGTTCATTTTTCAACTTTGTGGTGCTTCATTTCAAATACATTATATGAAAACAATAGTTGACAAAACCCCAGTTTGATGATAAGATATTTGACTTAACCCCAAAGTTTGCAAATAATTAGACATAACACCAATATCATTCAAAGCGACACTAATTTCATGCAAATCGACACTTATAAATACACATTTCATGGAAAAACTACACACAGTGAATGCAAATTGACACCTTTTTCCATGCAAATCAATAGTTTTTTCATGAAATTAGTGGTATATATAATTATTTGCAAAAATTAGGTCAAATATCGTATTATCAAACTAGGGTTTTCTCAAAATGACCCTTTGAAAAATGATCCATAATTTAACCATTTTCCATGGAAGGAATTTCTTACCCACCCTCCAAAGAATTGATTTTCATGGAAAACTCCAAAAATAAGACCAAACACTCTTATAATTTTCCACTTTCTAGTAAAAATGAACTATTTTCTACTCATTATCCAACTTTGTAATCAAACACACCCTATGAGGAGGTTTTTTTTAATTGGGTCCAACGTCAAAAACCCATCAACTTTGATCCCAAAGCCCAAATCTCCTTTTGAGTCAAAAAGCCCCTTCACTTGCTTAAAAAGCCCAAAAACGTATTAAAGGCCAAATAGGCCCCTAACCTCATTCAGGTTAGATTTAGTCCCACACACTGCTCCCACTTGTTTCCAGCACTAGGGTTTCCAAAGGAAGCCACAGACGTCAAGCGCATATATACTCTCCGACTTTGCTCATAGAAACCCTGTATCTTACTGCCACAAACAGTCTCTCCTCCATCGACCTCCAGAGTTGGTTTGTTCCTGGCTTTCCTTAATGGGATGTGGGACAAGGCCATTTGCCCGATCGATGTTCCTTGTTGCTTGATGTCAATGACGATCTTTGTCAGAGACATTACTCCACCTACCCCCTCGAGTTTTAACTGCATGGTCTTGGCTACTTTATAATGGAGGTCGCATTTGATCTTCGCTCCTCGCTACCAGGGTTGATAAAGACCCTCTGCTCGTTGATTCCTACCCCGTTAGTGACGACGCCAAGCCCCTGGGTGCCAATGAGTTCTTCGATTGTTGACCGTCCTCTGTCTCTCCTCCTTTTCACCTTCGATTTACTCCCTGAGGAGTTTCCTCGACTCCGTCCATGGAGGTTGCAATGGCAAGAGGTTGTGATGTATATGCAAGGCCAGAGATATTAATTGAACTTTTTATTTTCATTTTAGTGCTTTATTGTTAGAATACATGAGTATTTCTTTGGGAATATTCTAAAATAGGCCTAAGATTAGTTTTGATCATGTCATTGTTGATGAGATCACCCATGACATGATCATATTCTAGACGACTCTAATAAATAGTGTTTTACACTATTACATTTTGAAAGATACGAATATATGAGGTCTTGAAAGTAATCTTTTACTAAACCTACATAGGGATGGCATTTTCCTCGAAAATTCGGGTTCCCGCGGATACCCGACCCTATCGCGTAGGGTATAGGGATTAAGTTTCAGGGATCGGGGCGGGTTCGAGGAGTTAAAAAATCCTTAAAAATATTCGGAACGGATTCGGGTATAGCCTCGGGTCCCGCCCGAATTATTAATATATTTTTAAATATGTATGTATATATATATATATATATATATATATATATTATAATAAATATATAAAAATAAAGAAAGGGAAAGGAGGGGAGGGGAGAATATCAAAAACCCTAACTTAACTTTTGTTCTTCTTTCATCTGCCTCCCACTCTCAAAAACCTCCCCCATCTCCCCCATCTCCCCCATCTCCCATTCTGCCTCCCTCATCTCAAAAACCTCCCACGAACCTGCGCCTCTTGCCTCCCTCATCCCTCATCTCATCCCTGAAATCTAATCTAGTAACGATAGCGGCGGCCAAACCCTCCCTGCCTCCCACGACAACGGCGGCCAAAACCTCCCTGAAATCTGGTAACAATTTTTTTTACAGAAATAATGTAATAGTTTTTATTTTATTTTTAAGATTTAACAGAAAACCTACATTAATAGATTTTTTGGATTTAACATAAATAATGTGTAATTAACTGTAATTTTTTTTTTAAATTTGTATAGGTAAAAATGTCTACATCAAAGGAGATTCAAACGCCAACGGTGGATACACAATCAACACCACCAGCAAATGAGGTAGCTTCTAATCAAACACCAATTAATATAATGAGGGATGATAATGAAAATCGTGAGATTGAGTCCCATGATACCGATGTTATAAATGAAAATGGAAAACGACCTCGACGATCATGGGTATCGGACCACTTTGATTTGAAGAAAATCAATGGACAAGATAAAGCGATTTGTAGATATTGTGAAAAAAAACTTGGGGGTTCGAGTAAAATTGGAACATCTCATTTGGGGGATCATTTTAAATCTTGTCCTCGGCGAAAATCAATGTATATTAACAAGAGATTTTAAATCAAATGCGAATG
Source organism: Sambucus nigra (assembly GCA_949130495.1). Lineage (NCBI taxonomy): Eukaryota > Viridiplantae > Streptophyta > Magnoliopsida > Dipsacales > Adoxaceae > Sambucus > Sambucus nigra. The sequence goes on from OX422215.1 coordinate 545,986,120, forward strand.
TCCGATGGAAAGACTCGACTAACTAATTTTTCAGTTGACTAAGTAGCGGCAAGGGATTCTCTTGCTAAAATGATTGTTGTGCACGAGTATCCTCTTAATATGGTTGAAAATCAAGGATTTAGGGAGTATAGTGATTGTCTTCAACCACTGTTTATGGTTCCATATCGTAACACCGTAAGAAAAGATATATTCAATATTTATGAGTTTGGGAAAAGTAAAACAATGGAGTTGTTTAGAAAGAATCGGGGAAGAATTGCAATCACCACGAATATGTGGACTTCTACTACCTAAAAGAAAGGATTTATGGCGGTGACATCACATTTTATTGATGAATCCTGGGAATTGCAAAGTCGGATTGTGAGGTAATTTTACATTTAAATAGTGTTGTTTTTTTCACTAAATAGTGTTTTTCTTCATTAAATAATGTCTTTTTGCATTTAAATAGTGTTGTTTTTCATTTAATAATATTGTTTTTCATTTCAATTGTGTGTTTTTGTGTTTGTAGGTTTATATATGTTCCATGCCCCCACACCGCGGAGGCACTTGCTGAGGCTTTGGCTCGATCTGAAGTTATCTACTGTAACTTTAGATAATTGTAGTACTAATGATGAAATGGTAAACATTCTCTTGGATAAATTACCTTCTAACTCTTTATTATTGAGAGGTAAAATCTTTCACATGTGTTGTTCAGCACACATATTAAATCTTATTGTGAAGGACGGGTTGGATGTAATTGGTAATTCAATTGAGAAAGTGTCTGAAAGTGTAGCTTATTGGACAGCGACTCAAAAGAGATGGGAAAATTTTCAAAAAGTAGCTCGTCAATTAAAAATCCCATGCAATAAGAAGCTTGCCCTAGATTGTAAAACGGGATGGAACTCAACCTATATAATGCTCCACACTGCCTTGAGTTATAAAGATGTTTTTGGTCGCTTGAAATTAGGTGAGGCCCAATACAAATGCTCCCCTTTTGAAGATGATTGGCTATTAGCAAGCGAAATTAGTGAGAGATTAGAGATATTTTGAGGTGACAGAAATGTTTTCGGGAACTAAATATCCAACAATCAATCTATTTTTTTCGAAAAATTGTGAGATGATAGCGTCACTTAATGATTGGACATTCTCAATTTATGATGAAATACGACTCATGGCATCTAATATGATAATAAAGTTTGAAAATTATTAGAGTTCACTTCGCTTTGGGTACAATCTTGGATCTAAGATTTAAGATGAAAGGGAATGAGTTTTACTTTCCACTCATATATGATGATGAAGCACGGAGAGATATTGAAAGGGTGCGTAACCATTGTTTTGAAATGTTGGGAGAGTATCAAGTGAGTGGGAAATTAAATAAGAATACTCGTGGTAATAGTGAATCTTCAAGTGGTACATCATCTCAATCTCAAGGAAGGAGTCGGTTGATTAATAAATTTGATTTGTTTGTCTCGAGTACCTCTAATACTGAACATGTTAAGTCGGAGTTGGATTACTATATGGAGAGTGTTTTGCCTAGATCCGATGATTTTGATATATTGGCTTGGTGGAAGTCAAATGGTCTTAAGTACCTGACACTATTTGTTATAGCTAGGGATATTTTTGCTATTCCCGTATCAACTGTTGCTTCAGAGTCGGCTTTTAGCACTAGTGGCCAATTTGTGCACCCACATCGAAGTAGACTTCGTCCAAAGACTTTGGAAGCACTCATGTGTTCTCAAGATTGGTCATGGGATGAGAATCAAGGTAATGATAATGAAACATAATTACTAACTTTAAAATATTGAAATGTTAATTTTTTGTATCCTTTTTACTTTTATTAATTATTGCATCATTATATTATTATGTAGGTTCGGGTTCTTGTGCAACACGATTTGAGAAAGGTACCACAAATGAAGATAGCGATGATGAGGTAATAATTTAATTATTACATTAGCCTTTAACTTGTTAGTTTAGTTATATTTGTTTATACTGTTGTAAATTAATATGTCGTCTAACTTGTGTAGGTTGAAAGTTGTATGGCAAATGGTTGAGGTGATTGATAGAAGGGAAATTTTAGCACGACTAATGGATGAAGAAGCAAGCAAGGCGAGGAGCATATTGTGAATTTATTTTGTTTGTTATTTTGTTAGTGAGTTAGTACTCTAGTTGTTGATTTGTATGTAATGTTGTAAAACTATAAACTATTTTGGAGATTTTGGAGTTGTAAAGTTTGGATTTTGAACTATTGCACCTTAGTTGTGTTTAATCATTTCTAATTGGGATGTAATTTAAATGTAATTTTTACTGAGGTGCTTAATTGTGTTTTTCCCCTATGCAGCTATGCTCATCATCATAATGAAATGAATTTTTTTATAAGCGACGCCCGTTTTAAGCGGGGACGAGGATCCCCGAACCCGTTATAACGGGGAACGTGGCGGGGATGGGGAATGATATTTCTAACGAGGAGGGATGGGGATGCTTTCCTAGACCCCCAACCAACCCGTTGCCATCTCTAAACCTACATGTGTGTAGTCTCCGCTATGTATACATCAAATTAATTTCAGAGTGAAGTGGTCGTCACAAGCGTTGTAGAGCCATGGGTAAGGCTCAAAGGAACCACCGTCAGACCACGCCTCTAAAAGATACCCCCGTTACCGTGATCATGCGGTACCACACCATCCCAGTCACCTCTTGCTTTGCGAAACCAACCAAACCCCACCAAATCACAAAACCCTACCCATCAAGTCCCAAACCATACAGCCACTTAAAACCATCGTAACCAGCCAAGATTTGAGCGGTCCCCTACCAGAGTCTAACAAAGGTTGTCGATGTTCAGCGGCCCCTATCGAAGATCGTCCATGCCTAGTAACCCACCCATCCTTGTCACAACTAAATCCTAGCAAAAACTCTAGATGCGAGGTGGATCAATCAAAGTCTGATCCCTCTGTCAACAGCTCGCCACTGTATCCTTTGATGAAGGTCGCAACCACAACCCACCAGAGACCATCATTGTTGTTTGCAAACCGACGGGAAGGAGCTTCCTTGCTTCGAAACAAGGGGGAGGTGCGACCCAAAAATGCTCCGATATGTAACCCCTGGGCATCGCATCATCTCCAACCACCGACAAGGTTAGCCAGCCCCTAGCGACCTAATCGGACTCCCGGTGAGCCCCCTCCATGCAGCAACAGTTGTTCCTCTTCTGACGCAGCAAGCTCAATCTAATGTTTTTGCCTTCAATTTTTTTTTATCAGAAACTAAAATTATCACTGAATAAAAATAGCGAGGTACAAGTGAAAGGGGCAAACAGTTCCATAAAGCAAAAATAGGTCGTAAACACACAAAACCACACAAGCGCAGGGACCTATCCAACAATAGAATGATTCCAACTCAAAGAAAATAAGAAGAAAGGAAGATCTCCAGACAAGTGAGACAAAAAAGCCCACGAAGTAGCTGAAAATTTAATCTTCTCCCAAATAGGTTGCTTCAATAGCTTTCTACCTTAAATTTTTTTCAAATCTCTCATTTAATATAATCCAAGAAATAGCCATAACAATGCATCTCCACAAATGTCTTCGTTACTTCTTCCTTCCATAGCATATCAGCTCTAAATGAAAAAGATCCCTGGCTTAACTTGGAAGAGCACCTTCAATACCAAACTCCTTGAACACCTTGATCCGCATGTATGAAGCAAATTTGCAATGAATCAACATGTGAAATAAATCCTCACTAGCATTGGTCTTCTAACTTGAATCATAAAATTAGTGTTGACTTTCACGTCAACCACTAGCCAAGCAAAAACTTGTACTTTCTACGGGATTCCCCGAGTCCATATAAACTTGAATGATGCAAACAAACAATAAGAAGGATATGGATAAATGAGAGAAGTACAATTTGCAAGAAAAAACCTCACCCCTCAAAATCCATCTCCTAAAATCTCTGGCTCCCTCATGCAATCTAACTCCCTCCAATAAGTTGAGCAAGGACACAAATTGAGCAACTTCATTATCTTTGCGATTTCTTCCAAAGAATAGGTTCAAAAAAATAGAGTCAAGGTTGTGGATGCCACACCCGAAATGTTTTGTTTTCTATTGGAAGAAAGACAGTATAATTGCGCTAACCGGTTTTCGAATATTCCATCTCCTCTCCAAGTATCCTCCCAAAACCTTATAAAACTTCCATCCAAGAGAGGGGAAAGAGTTGAGGTCCCTAGAAATATATGTCCATGTTCTTTTAAAGCTTCCCTAGTAGCCACATTAGAGTCCCAACCATTCTCATGTGAACCATATATGCTTTTTATGACGGAATAAAACACAGATCCTCTTTCCTAATTTCCACAGCCACTTCCCCAAAAGAGCTTTAATTTTTGCTATTAAATCACCACTGCTCAATCCCCCATATGTATTTATCTTTAGTTAACATAGAACGCTCTCAAAGATGGTTAATTTTTTTCTTCTCTCCACTTCTGAAATTTATATTTCATCCTCCGAATTTTTGTAAACCCCCAAATATGCCACAAAAAGTTTTGAAAACAATGCTGAATGTCCCTAACCAACTCCCAAAACCCCTAGCCCTCCCATTTTGCAAGAGGGAGATGTTAACCAAGAGGTTAATGCTCTCCGTCACTATGCCAAAAGTTTTATGAAAGAAGCTTTTATTGATTTCTTGAATGCCAAACCTACCATCGGTTGAGATAGTCACAAGGCCATTGAGTATCCAAGGTGAAACCTATATACCATTCTACCCTTAAACAATCTACAATTAATCCCACAAATGCCTCCTTTTCAATTACTATTCTACCCCTCCCCTTGGTCTTCAAATATAATCTGGAAAAAAGAAACTCAAAAAATTTCAACCACATCCCCACCACTATTTTTCCTTATTCCCTTTAACTCAAACTTGGATTCATTTGCAAATCCACCCCCCTCTACTCCTGAAATTTATTTGGACCCCCTCTCCACTTCTGAAATTTATATTTTAGCCTCTAAATTTTTGAAAAATCCCAAAATGTTTTGAAAGCAATCCTAAATATCCCAAACCAACTCCAGAAACCTCTAGCCCTCCCATTTTGCAAGTGAGATATTGACTGAGAGGTTGATGGTCTCCGTCATTGTACCACTAGTCTTGTGGAAGAAGCTTTCATCGAATTCTCGGACGCCGAGGCCTACACGGACATCGATCAAGGCAAAGGCTAGAGTAAGAACTATTTGTAGAGAAACTAATGATTTTACGATTAAAGTGGGTCTACATCAAGGATCGGCCTTAAGTCCTTACTTATTTTCCATAGTATCGGATGAGATTACTAAGGACATACAAGATGTCCCATGGTGTATGTTGTTTGCGGATGATATAGTTTTAGTATACTTCAAAGGAGGGCTTAGCGATGAAAGTAGATACTTGGAGAAAAGCCTTATAAGCTAAGGGACTAAAAATCAGTAAAAATAAAACTGAATTTACGAAATATAAATTTAATAATGAGACTTCTAATAGCACAATGTTGAAGATTGAAGAAAAAGTGATAGACTTAACTAACAATTTTCGTTATTTAGGTTCAGTGATACAAAGTAATGGAGATATTGACAAGGATGTTACGAGTAGAATATCAACTGGTTGGATGAAATGGAGACACGTACGTGGGGTGTTATGCGATAAGAGGATAACTAATAAATTAAAAGGAAAATTTTATAAAACAGTTGTTAGCCAGGGACCCTATATGGAGCGGAGTGTTGGGCTTTAAAGAAAAAACATAAACAAAGTTTCTATGTTAATGAGATGAGGATGCTATGATGGATGATAGGAATTACTAGAAAGGTCCAGATTTAAAACCATTATGTGAGAGAAAAGTTAGGAGTAGCTCCTATTAGCGATAAATTAAGAGAAAGTAGACTTAAATGGTACGGACATGTGTTGCGTAGACTAGTAGATGAACCCAAAAAAAGAGGAAGATTATTGAAAATAGAGGGCAAAAGAGAAGGGTTGCCCTAAGCTATCGTGGGAGAAAATTATTAGGAGAGATCTTAAAGAATTAAACTTGAATTATAATATTGCTTATAACAGATTAAAATCGAAACGGAGAATCCATGTGACCGACCCCATGTGATGGGATTATGGCAAGGATGATGATGATAATGATGATGATTGTTCATATTGGCACCAATGGCTCAAGGTTGGTTTGGGGTCAATTTCGGTTACCCCGTACAAAGAGTATTGCTTCCAGTTAGTTGAGTGTGCTCGGATGGTTACCGCATTTGGGTCCGAGCGGGATGTTTGGATTGAAGAGCATGAGGAGACTAGCTTGGTTTCGCGATTATTTGCCCGTGGGTGAGCCATTCCTTGTGACCCCAATACTAATGTTTCTAATGACCGCCTCCTCCCCACTCCAATTGCTCCAACCGTATTTATTGCTCAGTATCACTTGCTACGGGTTATTGTGGATTGCCTCGATATCTTCATCGAGAACGACTGGATTGGACGTACTCATTTTGAGAATTGGAGGTATTTGCAATCGGGACTTTTATCCCATTTTCGGAGACAATAGGATGAGTTGTGTATAGGAAGCTTTTTCGACTTCTTTTCAAAAACAAGGGAACCTGCACGATTCTCCTGAGGCGGAGGCAACCATCTTTTCTTACTGATATCTACCCACTTTTTGGGAACGGGGATGATTTTTCCATGGATGATACTTTTAGTGTCTATTCCATGACTGATTTGTAGACTTGGACTAACATGGTTGCTTTTGAGTATGTGGACCCGTTTTGATTGGGATTTCAAGTGTGTTCGAAGATCAAGTTGCAGCGTCTACCCTAAAGAGTGCTCATCGAGGGAGACTCAAATCGCATTTGGCATCCTTGATCCTCTTTGAGGCGTTGGCATGTTGAACTTCAGTATTGAAAACGCCACAGTTCATGTTTCTCAGTTATTGTTAGGAGTTTTTATCACACTCCCTCTCCCCTTAACTAGTCATTTGTCGAACTTTTTTGTGAATAGGTTCCCTTTCAAGTTGAGGAGTCCTGGTTCTTGTGCAACTTCAGTGATGATCCCCCTTCCCGCTCGATGAGAGCTTTTTTTAAGTCGGGGAGAATGATGTAATATGTGAGTACTGGAGACATTAACTGTACTTATTATTTTTATTTTAGTGCTTCATTGTTAATATAAATGAGTATTTCTTTGGGTATATTTTAGAATATGTCTAGATTAGTTTTAGTGATGTCATGGTTGATGCCCACTACACATGACATCAATGTTTAAATAGGCCTAAGGCGAAGGCGAGGCGAGGCGCAAGTCTCAATTTGTACAAGAAAAAAAAAGAGCAAAAAAATACTAAAAAAAATAGAAAAAATAATGTAACAAATTAAATATTCCAAAAACATCTATAATCAATAAAACCAAGTAATTAACACAACACAAAGTGCACTGTTATCTAATAAGTCAAAGATCAACATCACCCACATAATGTATCACCATAAAAACACAATAAAAAAAATAAAGTAACCAATACAAAAATCAAATTGACAAAATAATTATTATAAAAAATAGTAGGTGAATGGGATATTAAAAAAAGAATCAACTCTAAAAAAACAGTTACTTTTTGTTTTGGTAAAATGTGATTTAATTAAAAGAACCAAGGAACACAAGCGGCCCAAAAATGTGGTGCAAAGAATTAATTACTTTATACAATTATATATCCAAAACAGAGCATAATCCCATTAAAAAATACCTGAACTGAGCATATACCATTTAAGTAAAGAAAAGAACAGAGCTTATAAGTGTAGAACAAACCTCTAAAAAAAAATTAGAAACAACCCTCTAAAAAGAACCCTCAGAGCATGTATCTCTACAAAAGAAAACCTATAAAAAAAAAAAAAAAAAACTCTGAAAAATCCCATCTAAAAGAATTGTCAGATCATAGATCTTTAAAAAAGAAAACTTAAAAAAAATCTGAAAAAAAACTCTAAAAAGAGCCGTCAGAGCATTAATCTCTAAAAAAGAAAATTAAAAAAAATATCTAAAAAAAACTCTAAAAATTGTCAGAGCACATATATCTAAAAAAGAAAAAAAAAACTCTAAAAAACCCTCTAAAAAGAAACGTCAAAGCATGCATCTCTAGAAGACCAGTCGAACCTTATAGTCGTTTTTACATATGAAACCAATGGCAGATAGAGATCAAGATGGCAATAGAGATTGAGAGACCGATCGAGAGAGAGCTAATCTGGAAGATAAGTCTGCCAATAGGTTTGTTTCGATTGCGCGTATGGTTTTCCTTTCGTTTTTTCTTTTTAAATTAAACATAGACGCCTCGCCCCATACCGCCTTGAAGTGGTGCACCTCAACCCTAAGGCATAAGACTCATTTTTCGCATATGAGGCTCAAGCCTCGGGGCAGTTTTTTCATGATTCGCCTTAAGGCGCGCTTCGAGTGATTTTTAATTCATTGCGTGACATCTACCATGACATCATCATATTTTAGAAGGCTCTTCAATATCCTCTTGTACCCTATAAATAGATTGATTCCCTCATTTTAGAGGACAGTAGTACAATTTAAGAGAGATGAATATATGAGGAGTAAAAGAGTTTTCATTTACTATTCTTAAATGTGTATGTGTAATCTTCTCTACGTATACATCAAATTGGATCACCAGAGGTCAAGGGTGACTAACTCAGTTGTTGGCACGGTCAAGGAAGCTCGAACCCTTGACGGCGAGGGTTTCAATCGTGGACTCTCCAATAGTTGACGTTCCACCAACCTGTTTGTTTGGTCACCCCTTGTTGTTGCCTTATATGATGGGTCCAGCGACCAAAACACCGTTAAATATGGTTGCGACTACAGTCAGGAATCTCGGCGGCCTTCACCATGTTCTCTGATCGCCTCTACACCGGTGCTCTGTCAGCTTAACTATCTACAGCCACCACCGAAGGAGCGACTCTATTCTCAACCTCCTCCTTGAGTCGTCTTCCTAAACGAACTCGCATCCTTGGCATATGGAAACTCGAGACAATGAGGCCCAAAAAAGTGGTGGATGCAAGGTCGGCCACGTCGTGATGCTAAGTGCTGCCATGGATGTAGTGTTTGCGACGAGTGCTCGGCATGGTACTTTGAGATCGCACCCATCATGTGAAGTAGCTCCTCATCTTAAATTTGTTCAAAGTGAGGCAAAGAGGAAGAAGGGGTGGCTAAGGGTGGCTCTAAGACGAAGTAGTAGTAGGCGATGGGGGAGTAAGAGTATCGCGGCGAATAGTATGGTGGAGAATTGTACAGTGGTGGTGGATAAGATGAAGGGAGGTAGGTGACTACAAAGGTGGTCATCGTGGTGGCGATTGTATGTGATACCTTATGGATCTCAACTTAACTCCCATTGTTTCCCGTCATACCAATGGCTCAAACTAGACTGAACGTCGTTGTGATATCAATTTGATGTAAATCGCAGAAGCGTAAACAACTAAAGAAGAATTCAACTCATTCAATCCATATCCTCATTTTAACGTAACATGACAAATGGCACACAAGATCAAGCACAAATTAAGAAACTATTTTCTCTCGCTAAATTGTAAATTGATTACAATGGGTGGCGCCTTATTTATAAAGAGAAGTTATCTCACCTGCCAAGATAATCTAAAAGGTAAAAGACTAAAGAGGGCACACTAGAATATTCCAAATCAATATTACCCATTTACCCAAAATAAAGAAATACAATTAAAGGGAACAAAATAAAAGATTACTATTTGACATATTACAATTAAGTCCCCCCGATACTCCTCTATTCTCATCACTTTCCTTTTCTACGAAAAAGCTCATCCACGAGCTTTCGAAGTTGGCAACGGGTGAGAAAATTCCCCAAATATCAACCGATAAAATAATGAAAAAATTTGAGGTCCCAAAATAATTTTTGTTCACATAAAAAAATGGGGATAGAACCAAAACAATTTTGCCAAATTGTACCTTGCTGGGCCTTTTTTCCCTTTTTTGAAGAATCTGTTTGCCAAATGGGTCTTGATTTTGAATGAGGCCAGAACCAGCATTTTTGAAGGGGCACGCACACCCCAGGGAAGGCCCAAATATGGTAGCCCAAAATGTATTTAGCAGCTAAAGGATATTGGCTTCTCATAAAAGAATTCAGCAATCACTTAAAGCTTGGGAGAGGCCCAAACTCAAACACCCTAATTGGCATTGTTTCAATCCTTAAAGAGTTTTAAAAATAAGAACATTTGTTTTGGACCTCTGCCTGCAAACAACATGCTGATAAGCTCTTCCAGTAGCCCTTTGACAAGAGCACTGCGGGTCAGAAGAAGAGTCTCCAGATGAAGGCGAGCCCTCGCTGTCATTGCCCACCAGTGCTCTTTCTTCTCCGATCTCTCTTCTCGACCCCGCCTTTCTCTCCTCTCTTTTTTCCCTTCATCTGCCGTCTTCTTTCTCTGTTCTTGATTGTCTCGACATATTTCCTCTTCTCCTTTTTTTCGTTTTCTCTCTCTCTTCGACTTACTCTCTCTCTCTTTTCTCTTCTTCAATTTCTTCTTCTCTCTTGGCCAACCCTCTGGATCAAATATGAAGTTAGGGTTGCGAAACCTTGCGTCTGTTGCTTTTGACCACTCGGCCACTCTCCCCTGCCCTGGGCGAAGCCACCCTCAATGGGTTCTACGAAGGAGGAGGGCGCCTTCTATTCATGCAGAAAATGTACTCGTCCCTAACCCTGATTATCAAGACGTCCTGACTGAGTTTCGAGGGGACCGTGATAGCATGGAGGCAGTATTTGCTTTTGATCGACAGAAAGGATATCTCTTTTGTCCCTCCTGAACTACTCCCTCGAATAGGCAGCCCGCCGGGAAGTGATATTTGTTTCTTTGCGTTCAAAGCGAGGGTACCGATGTTTACCGAGGCTTCCATTCAAATCTTATAACACTTCTCCTTCCGACCTTCCATCACCGGCAGGTAGTAGACTATAGATCGTGTTACCACTTACACAGTCCTGTGTTTTTAAAAAACAGATGCACCGTCAAAATGCTTATGGTACCAGTTCATATTTGGTCACCCGAATCTCATGTAGAGGCACCTACGACAGTTAGCTACATAACTCAGTTAGTCCATTACAGGGGGAAAAAAAAAAGCTACATCACAACTACAAGAAAAAAGGACAGAGTTCAGATACATGGACTAGAAAGAAAGAAAGAGAGTTTTTTATCCAACAGCGAGCGAGACTGCTAGCCCTGGGGAAAATATTAGAGCTCGAGGAACCGGCTTAAACCGAGTAGAATGTGCACAAACCACATAAAAAGCGTTAGTCATCCAGGGGCACTTTCGAATCTATCGATTCTCTAGATGAGATTCTTTCGTGATCAGGGGAGGGTTACACTTCCTAATGGAATGTTACACCCCCTCCCCAAAACATAGGGTGGTCGGCATTAGCGATCTCATCGTTCGGACCCCACTAAGGCCATTAACATCTGCTTCACATTCTTCGGAGTTCGCTAGAGCACAAGGAGGGTTGTCGGGGTGGAAATGATGGTGGAACCTGCCGATTCAGCCCCTTTTTTGTTCTTTTCTTCCTAGTTTTTTGTATTCCCTATGTTTTAGGTTTGGGTTAGGGTTTTAAAAGAGCGTGATGGCTGGTGGTGGTTAGATAGCCGAAAGAGGAAGTGGTGTGAGCGTCAATGGAAGGAGAGCGACTAGACTTCGGATCTGAGAAGATAGAATGGCTAACTCCTCCTCCAAGGCGAGCATGCATCATTCAAGCCTAACTTAGCCGATCTCCGGGCGTCATTGCAATTGTCACAGTTTACAACTTGATGACAAAATGAGTTGGACTTTGGTACTGATTTCACGTAACACAACAAATGGCGCACAAGAGAAAGCACAAATCAAGAAATTCTCTCACTAAAATGTAAAGTTATTACAATGGGTGGCAAACGCCTTATTTATAGGAGTTATCTTGCTAGCCAAGATAACCTAAAAGGTAAAAAGGCTAAAGAGGGCACACTAGAATATTCCATAGGAATATTACCTTTTACCTTGAATAAAAATAAAAATAAAAAGTAAAACATTACAATCAATCCCCCCGTACTCTATTCTCATTACATTCATATTGTCATTAATTGATTACAAAATGTGGAATCACAATATATTTATATGGTCTTGAATACTTGGCTAATACTCGGTGACCAAGCTAGCTAAGAGTGACATCTGTCTATTGGCCTGACCAATTACGCCATATTTGTAACTAACTCTGCTCTAAAATATCCCTAATGAATACCTATTTATCCTACTATTTAATTAAGACTACAATATTAAATAATTACAAATAAGATGCTCTCAAGCTTGGCTACATTTGGCGCGTGCTACGTCTTCGGTTCCCCTATTATGCTAATTTTAGTGCATATTCATACACCCTTATTTCCCTCCATGTGCGAGTGAAGATGGCACATGAGGGGTGTGTTAGACATACATTGTTGGGCCAGTTCTCTGATAGCTTAAGCTTTTCAGGCAACTCGTGATCTAATTTCATGGAATGTGAAAACCAAAATTGAGTACTACCTGAGTCTCAAATTAAGAGTCTCTAATTAAAATTCAAAAATTTTAAAGAACTATCTTGTCCCAATTTATTTGTTTTATGTGAATTCTCTTTTGTGCCCTTCTGTACGAATGAGGCTTTCCTTTTCGTTTCGGTGACTATTCTGAACAATATATAATTAAGTTAAGATGAATTTTATTGAGAGAGATGATTGAAACCCTAATTAAGGTTTGAGTTTGTCCTCTGTGAGTATGCGTCTCTAAATTTTGCTCTGCATCTACATCAGAACAATATATCATTATATTCTAAAGAATCAATCTTTTCGAAAAGCTGAATATTCAGATAACACATTTTAGGCACTGAAAGGGCCATTTTGAAACTTGTAATGTCACATACTAGTAACTTGAGAAGAGCACATACCTGAGATGGACTCCACGTTACTTGATTAATTGCATCCATAACAGCCTCTCGAAACCCTTCTACGGACGCAAACCACTGTTCAGTTGCCCTAAATATGGTAGGCTTTTTCGTTCGCCAATCATATGGATACTTGTGCGCTGTATCAGAGAAAATAAGATCATTTTTAAGCCAATATTCATGCCTATATATTTTTTATAACATCAAGAAGAGAAATAAAATAATCCCCCAATTTTGAAATAAAAAAATGGAGAATACAACTTACTGTATGGGTCGACCATTATAATTGACGAGTGTTCATCTAAGTATTCAATAACAGCAGTATTACCATCTCCAAGTACATCTAGACCACTAAACTGACCAGCTTCTTCGGTGAACTTTCCATCATCATCTACAGGGGATAGAATAGGCAAACCATATTTCAAGCCAGTTATGTAATCTTCCTGTCCATGACCAGGGGCTGTATGTACTAGACCAGTCCCTGATTCTGTTGTAATATAATCTCCTCCAATCACAACTGGGCATTCTCTGCTATCTATTGGATGGACATACCTGAAGAAGCAATACAATGTGTACTTTTTTGTCAGGCATATTTCTTGCTGAAATTTCATGTAGTTCAAGAGCGAGTTTCACTTTACCCTTATAGAGAAAATACACCATTTGAAGTTATTTATGTAAATTATTCACTAAACGGGATTTCTACACTAAACAATGCCAGTAAAATAGCATGAAATGAAATCCTCTTTACACTGACGTAAATTTGATTTTATATCTCCACACAACCTGCAATTTTCTAGATCTGAACCCAATATTGTTTTCTTGACAAGAAGCTTCACTCCCCATCTTGCTTCTAGTGTTGACACAAGATCTGATGCTACAATAAGAAAAGGCATTTCATGATTTTTCAAAACAGACCCAAGCCTCTTCTTTCCTTCTCCAGAAGGTGTAGCAACATCTACTAGAGATGACTGCACCTCAACAACAGAATATTGAAGCTTAGCATTCACTGCGACAGCTGAAAATGAAAAGGAAAACCACTGCGAATTTTAGATATAGAAATGTGAGTGACAAAAAGAGAGAGAGAGAGACAGAAAGAAGATCAAGACATTGCATACAACAAAGTTGTTAACATCTACTTTCACACATGTAACATTGACCTTTATAAGTAAGAACTCCACAAACATAACACAATAACTTCAAATCCTTATTTTCATCAAAGTGGTTAGGAACATGTACCTCTCTTCTTTCTTCTTAATCACTTAATATCTTTACACAATTAAGAGCATGTCTATTTTTTGACATACTATAAAAGGCATGTTCAAATTTATTTTCTAAACGTTCATTCCCAATACTACTTTTGTCTTTTTTAATAACTCAGGTTATGCGGGATTCTTCAAGAAACCGGCTAATCTCCGATGGCATGTGTAGACCCTCCGACCCTAAAGGTTCAGAGCATTTATGGGAGGTGGCCCCACAGGGGTGTACGCATCTGCGGAAATTAAAACTCTTGACCTAAGCTTCATGAGGTGCTCATCAAGGCCCATCATAGGCGTTGGACAATTCCCCTGGGGATTATTGACTATACAACTTTGACAAAAGATATAACCAGTTTTTCTGGGATAAGAGGAAGTAAGCTCAGAATAATTAAGAGTAACTCAAAAAATCAATTAATGAGAATAATATATCACTAGATACGCTGAAATGCTTACCAGCATTAGCCGGAATAGTCCAGGGAGTTGTAGTCCAAATGGCCAGGCACAAATTGGGAAGAAATTCCTCTAATAAGCCACCAGAAGTTGGAGCACTGAGTAATCTGAAAATGGCATACATGCTCTTTGAAACATGCCCCTCGGGATACTGCATATAAACTTCAAAGCATGTAAGAGAAGAGGGAGAACAAGGAAGAAAAGAAATCCTGAGGAGTTGCTGTTAGAAGTATATTATAACTTCAAAAAGTGTCAGCGTACGGATATTCTGTTAAAACTACAGAAACCATCATTTTTTTCTCTGAAGGTAGAAACCAAAAAATTTGATTGGGAAAATAGTGGGAAGGACAAAAAGAATAAATATGAGTATGCGTTCTCAAACAAACTACGTAGAACTACACAAAAAAACTCGCAAAGAAAATCCACACAAGAATGCAACTTCTTTGCCTCCTCACGGAGCATAAAGTGGGCCACTTAAAAAAGATAAAGCTTCTGATCCATACAACAAAGGAAAAGCACCCACAGCACAACAGTCCACTATAATCAATAAACGTAAAAGAGTGTTATAGAACTCAAAACCGAAAAAGGGAAGAAAGGAGGCAAGCCCCGAATTTTATTTCAAGGCATAGTCTCCTTCCTTCAAAAATATACCCAGTCAAGGGATAAGTGGGGCCTTAGCAACAATATATCTCGCAAAGGAGATAGAACTATAAGGATTACTCTATCAAAAAAAAATTACACGCGTACAAGTAAATATTTTCAGATGTTAAGTTAGTATGCAAAAGTATTTTGAGGAAGAACTCCAATAACTGTAGGAAATGACCTCCCCAAAACAGAATTGGATTCTCTCTGCTGCAACAATTTTCCTAAAGAGAATACTTTCTCCACATAAACCTCCAGAATAACTTCACTAAAGGGGCCTTGTTCCTAGATATCCAGATATCCCTCCGATTACACGCTAGCCAAGTTATCCGAATTATCTCTCCTCTTCCCAGAACTCAACTCAACTCAACAAAGCCTTTTCCCAATTATTTGGAGTTGGTTACATAAATTCTATTTTTCCATTTTGCTCTGTTCAGCGCAATATTCTCGGTTAAATCACATGATATCATACTCTTCTTCCCTGAACCTATGGTTCAAAGTCTCGACCAAGTTGACCCAGCGATCCGATTCCGAGTGCCAAATCAAAAAATATAAGAAATCGTGACATAACGGTGAGATAGGCCGAGATATCGGCAAGACCGAGTTGATTCAGCGAGATATCGCCGATTCAAACGATTTTTAAGATATATCGGTCGTTACAGGTGATTTACCAATAATACGGTGCTCGGTGGACTGTGTGGGTCATGGTTGACTCGGCAAAGTTGACTCGGAATCGCCCTAGTTGACTCGGAATCTGGGGGAAACGAGGCGCATCCGAGACTCAACTCAACTCAACTCAACAAAGCCTTTTCCCAATTATTTGGGGTCGGCTACATGAATCCTATTTTTCCATTCCATTCTGTCCAGTGCAATATCTTCGGTTAAACCACATGATATCATGTCCTTTTTTATAATATCCCACCAAGTTAATTTAGGCCTACCTCTACCCCTTGGGTTACCATCAATACTAACTAAATCACTCTTCCTTACAGGAGCATCCATTTGTCTACGCTTGACGTGTCCAAACCAACTAAGTCGATTTTCTCTCAATTTATTTTCTATAGGAGCTACTTTTACCGTTTTACGAATTTGTTCATTTTTAATTTTATCCTTTCGAGTTTTACCACAAATCCATCTTAGCATTCGCATCTCCGCCACACTCATTTTCTGCACATTTTGTTTCTTGGTTGTCCAACACTCTGTCCCATATAACATGGCGGGTCTAATGGCCGTCCTATAAAATTTTCCTTTTAACTTCAAAGGTATACGCCTATCACACAGAACGTCGGTCGCACTTCTCCACTTAACCCAGCCTGCTCTAATCCTATGCGTAACATCATCACCAATATCTCCATCTTTTTGTATAATCGATCCTAAATAACGAAAATGATCATTTTTAGGTATTTCTTGACCCTCCAATTTCACCATATCTCCATTTGTCATCCTATTACTACTAAAATTACACTCCACATATTCTGTTTTAGTTCTGCTTATTTTAAATCCTCTTGTTTCTAAAGTTTCTCTCCACAATTCCAACCTAGCATTTATCCCCATCTTACTCTCATCGACTAAAACAATATCATCTGCAAATAGCATACACCATGGCACCTCATCTTGTATTTGTCCAGTCAACTCATCCATAACAAGAGCAAAGAGATAAGGACTTAATGTTGAACCTTGGTGTACCCTACCGTAATTGAAAATTCACTACTTTCTCCAGCTGATGTTCTTACTGTAGTCATCGCACCATCATACATATCCTTGATCACGTCAATATATCTGCGAGTCACTCCTCTTTTATGTAGAACCCACCATATTATATCTCTGGGTATCCTATCATACGCCTTCTCCAAATCTATAAAAATCATATGAAGATCCTTCTTTTTCTTTCTATACCTCTCCATTAATCTCCTCAATAAATAGATTGCTTCCATTGTTGACCTCCCAGGCATAAACCCAAATTGATTCTCAGATACTGTTGTCTTCAATCTCAATCTATATTCAATCACTCTCTCCCAAAGTTTCATTGTATGACTCATTAACTTAATACCACGATAATTTGAACAACTTTGTATGTCCCCTTTATTTTTATAAATAGGTACTAAAATACTTTTTCTCCATTCATCGGGCATCCTATTAGTCATTAAAATTCTATTAAATAATTTTGTAAGCCATGATACTCCATCCTCCCCTAAGCACTTCCAAACCTCAATAGGGATACCATCTAGTCCTAAAGCCTTCCCTGTTTTCATCTTTTTTAAAGAAATCCTGACCTCTGTTGTCCTAATTCTACGAAAAAATATATCTTCTCGAGTCTCCCTAAGTTCCTCTATATCTAATCTACTCCCATTATCTCCATTTAATAACCTCTCAAAGTAGTTTTTCCATCTTTCCATAATTTCATCATCTTTGACTAGGACTCTCGAATCATCACTTTTGATGCACTTAACGTTATTAAAATCTTTTGTTTTCCTATCCCTAAGTTTAGCAAGCTTATAAATACTTTTTTCCCCTTCTTGTGTTCCTAATTTTGTATAAAGATCATCATACGCTTTTAACTTAGCATCTCTTACCACTTTCTTAACTTCCTTTTTAGCCCATTTATATTTCTCAAAATTCTCTTCATTTCTATTTGTTTGCCATGTTTTAAAGCACTCCCTTTTAATTTTTACTATATTCTGTACTTCTTCATTCCACCACCAAGTTTCTTTAGACTGTGGCCCTTTGCCTTTTGATTCTCCAAGAATTTCTTTTGATATTCTCCTAATGCATGTGGCCATCTTATTCCACATTATGTTAGTTTCTTCTTCACAATTCCATGTTGCTTCATTTAATACTTTATCTTTAAATAGTTCTAATTTCTCTCCTTTTAAATTCCACCACCTAGTTCGTGGGTTAATCTTCACTTTTCGCACTCGTGATTGATTTTTAATATTTATATCCAACGCCATTATCCTATGTTGTGAGGTTAAGCTCTCTCCCGGGATAACCTTACAATCTTTACACGTTAATCGGTCTCCTTTCCTAGTAATGAAAAAATCTATTTGGCTCTTATGTGTTCCACTTTTATAAGTTATTAAGTGTTCAAGCCTCTTTTTAAAACATGTATTTACTAGTACAAAATCATAAGCCATCGCAAAATCTAAGATAGACTCTCCCTCGTCGTTCCTATCTCCAAAACCATGTCCTCCATGCACTATCTCATATCCTACACGATCTTCTCCTACATGGCCATTAAAATCTCCACCTATATAGATTTTCTCACCTAGGGGTATTTCTTGAATTAGTTCATCCATTTGTTCCCAAAATTGTACTTTAGTGTGCTCATCTAATCCTACTTGAGGTGCATAAGCGCTAACAATATTAATTATGTTTTCACATAATACCAATTTTACAAGTATAAGTCTATCACCTTTCCTAATAACGATTACGATATCGTACTTAAAGTTTTTATCTACTATTATTCCAACTCCGTTCTTATTTCTATGTTTTCCTGTATAATATAATTTAAATCCTGTATTTTCTATTTCTCTAGCTTTCTCACCGACCCATTTAGTTTCTTGTAAACAAGCTATGTTAACTTTTCTTCTTATCATGGTATCTACTAACTCCATCCCTTTTCCTGTCATAGTCCCTATGTTCCAAGTCGCTAACCTAAGTCTAGTATCCTGGACTAGCTTCTTTACCCGCACACGTCCAGCTTGTTGCAGGAACCCTTGCGTATTTATCGTCGCATCCGGGAGCCGATGCGACGCCCCTTGCCTATTTTTCGAGACACCCGGTGGCAGGCGCAACGCCCCTTGCCTATTTTTTGAGACATCGGTGGCAGGCGCAACGCATCGCTTAAGGGGAATGTCCTAGCATTAGCACGTATATTCATAGGATTCATGTTCATAAGGATCTGACAAAGTTTTACGCTGGCTGTCAGCTACCTAACGCAACCCTCCTCCTTTTTCCGGGCTTGGGACCGGCAGTGTCAAAAAAATAAGAAGTTAAGGAGGCGCATCCGAGACACGAACCGAAAATAATTTCGAATCGGATATCGGCTTAACTCGCCGATATATCGGCCAGTCTGAGACAACTCGCCGATATCTCGGCCGAGATGAAGAAAAAGGGGCGAGACATCAATGATTTTGTTGGAATAATGTAGAAAGGACAAAAAGATGTAAAATAATGCAAAGAGTCATTAACATACTAACCTTTTGTAGTTAATTTGAGAGGAGGGGACAAAACCAAGTCACGGGTTGCTCAAAAAAAGCAAATTTCAGCTATAAAAAGCCATTAATGATATACGAACCCACACCAAGTTTTCTCTCCTTTTCTCCATGGCCCATACATCTTTTTTCTGAAGCGTAGAAGCCCTGATTTTCGCCGGAGAAGAAACCAAGGTTGGCCGTCAATTTCTCTCCCTTTCTCTGCTGTGTGTGTTATTTTTGCTCTTGTTTTGAAGCCCAAGTTTTGAAGCGAGTGTGTTAATTTTCCTCTTGTTTATTGAGGGCCGATTGTCGTCTTTTGTTTAACAGGTGCGTGTGTAATGCTTTTTTGTTTGTTTTTTTTCCTAACATAAGTGGTTGTTAGTATGTTATTAAAAGAAGGGGTGTTTTCTTTAATGTTATTAAAGGACGGTTGTTGTCTTACTTAAAATATTATAGGCAAAAAATAACATTTGCATTCTTTCTAAAAAAAAATCTAATAAGAAATATAACAAATAACATTTTATTGTTATTTGTTATTTTTTTTCGTAGAGTGATTTTTTTTAATAGAAAGAATGCAGATGCTATTTTTTAAGTTAACTCTTTAAAAAAAATAACATTATAGTAGAGTTTTTTTTCTCAAAAGAGGATGCAAATGTTATTTTTAAAAACATTAACTCTACTTAAAAAAAACATTTGCATCCTTTTTTTAAAAAAAATATAACTCTACTAAAAAAATAGCATAAATCTACTAGAAATATAACTCTACTAAAAATAGCATCCTTTATATTGTAGAATGGCTCATAAACTAGATATTTGGTGGAAGCATGGAACTGCTACAATTATTGTAACAAGGTCCGTCGTTAGTGATGGTGTGACCAGACTAAAAGAACACTTGGCGGGAGTGCAAGGGAACCTTGAACCATATCGTCATGTTCTTAGAGAGATAGCAACTAATATTAAAAAAATGCTTACAGATGGTATCAAGCAACGGGTCCTTGAGAAGGGGATGAAGGAGAAATAAATAAAGAATTTGCGTGAGCAAACACAATACTATGATGAAGACGACAGTGATGATGATGACGATGGAGTTAATGAAAATGATATCACCCGTTTAGAATTATCACAGTTGAAAACTTTTATGAAAAAAAAAAGTTAAAGAATGGGAGGAAAACAGCATAGACATTCAGTTTTGGGGGCAAGAACATCCACATCTGGAAGTGCGTCGAGATCGAGGTCATTGAGAGAGATGGTTGAATTGCCTGCAAAAGGAATTGACGTTTCCATGTTTAGGTCGAAGAAGTCTACTAAAAAAATAGTGAAGTTTATATTATCTGGAGACGGAGTGAAGAGGGTGGGGAAGGTCATTAGCAAGTTCTTTCATTTTAATGTCATCTCATTTCATACAACTGATAGTGGTCCCATATATCAACATATGATTGATACAATTGCAGAGGTGGGTCCGGAGATTGGAAGTGTGTACAGGAAGAGGAGGTAGAAGGTGGATGCTTACATAGCAACTCTAAAGGAGAAATGGTCCGAGTACGGTTGCACAATCATGTGTGACGGGTGGAGTTCAAGAACGAAGAAGCCTATCATTAAATTCTTGATATACTATGATTGTAACATGATATTTCATACTTATGCTGACACAACTAACATAATTAAGACGGCGGATAATATTTGTTCCCTCACGAATAAAGTTGTGGAGGAAATTGGTGAGGCTAACGTTGTAAAGATTGTCACTGATAACGAGCCTACTTTTGAGGCGGCTGGCGCGTTATTGATGGAAAATAGGAGACACTTGTTTTGGTCACTTTGTGCAGCACATTGTCTTGACTTGATGCTTGAGAAAATTGGGAATATGAAATCAATCAAGTCAGTACTGAACGATGCCAAATCAATTACCTCGTTCATATACAACAGCCAAAAAGTTGTGAATTTAATGAAGGAGTATACCAGAGATTGGGAGTTGCTAGGACCAGGCATTACAAGATTTGCCACAGAGCCTATTGCCCTTAAGAGTCTCATTCGTTATTAGTCTGAGTTGAAGTGAATGTGTATCACGAATAAATGGCGTGAATTCAACCGTGAGAGGACCCGGAGGAGTGCAGACACTAAAGTGTCGAATTTAATTCTGGCAGATCGATTCTGGCAACAGGCTATCGAAGTTGCCAAGATTATGGAGCCCTTAGTATTACTTTTGAAGATTGCAGACCAAGATAAAAAGTCTACACTCTCGATCATAGGCGTAGGGATGGATGGACAAAGCAAAACTAGCAATCCAAGCAACTATCAAAAACTGGAAGAAGGATCAACAGGTGCTTGATGGAAGATAGCAGAGACAATTGCACCGACACCTGCATGCCGCGAGATATTTTTTAAATCTGGTGTTTCAATATTCGACTCATTTTTCAAACCATCCTGAGATAAGAGTCGGACTAAAAGAGGTCATCAAAAGGCTAGAGTCAGGCGTACAAAAACAAGCTTTGGCAATAAATGAGGTATCACATTTGTTTCCATCGAGTTATATTAATTTCATGTGTATTGTTTTCAAATTGACCTGTTTGCTTTTTTGGTTAAACTCTTTACGGATGGGAGATGGGAGTTTAGCTAAAGTCTTACCAAACAAGCAATCAAAACTTCTCTTCCAGCTGAGTGGTGGATCAATTATGGTGAGGAAGCCCCAAATCTTAGGCGCATTGCTATCAAAGTCTTGGGTCAAACATCTCATCTTTGCGTTGTGAAAGAAATTAGAGCACATAGTCTCTCATTCATACAAAATTTCGGAACCGATTGACAATAAAAAAAAATGCATAATTGGTGTACTTGCATTACAATTCGTGGCTTAGAGTTGGAAAAATTTCATGTACATGTGAGATACTGAAGATTTCTACAACTCGATAGACTTGAATTCAATATTCGAGGAGGATGACATCTTGAATGAGTGGATCCAGGAGAATGATGAAGTGGTCTTACCAACCGACAACTTAAATGGGTTAGATAAAGGTATTCAATAAAATTAAGGGGAAGGAGGACGGGAGGGTCACAATCAACTGGCACCAGTTAGTGTTCTTTCCATTTCTGATGATGATCAAGGTGGTTATGGCAATGATGGTTGCCAAGATATTCCTAATACCTATGGTGACGATGACGATGACGATGACGATGACCAGGGTGGTGGTAGGGAGATGTTAGTAGAGGAGCTGCTGGTGGTAGTCGAGAAAGGAGTGGAGTTGGTGGTAGCCAACAAAGGCGTGGTTCTTATATTACTGGTACACAGCAAAGTGGTGGTATGACATGGGCACAAGGAGATGAAAAATACTATGCCACATAAGACACTAATCATGTGTATCCTTCGGGAATTAGTGAACAACGGGGATATTTAGACAACTTGGCAAGATTCCCTAACAGTGACGAGTATTCAAGCGAATATGATCCGCAACGTCTTGATGATCAACTGCGGGCAATGGATTTAATGACGGAGTATACATACCCCGGTAGGAGACATATTATCTCTGGAGTGGGAGTGGCACAGATAGTCATGGTCCTACACAAATTCCGAGATCTACTAGTACTAGTATATCTGGATACTATTATCGTCATAGAGACCATTATGGATCTACTAGTAGCAGCACAACTGGTGGTGGTTATTATGGATATAATCAAAGAACGTATTATATTATTGTGGATCTTCAACTGATAGTGCTGAGTACAGAGGTTTTGGATATTATCGTCACGGTGGTCATCCGGGAGATCGCCAACCACAATTTTCAAATTATGGATCATCCAATCAGTCATCCCAACCCACCCTCTGAGCAGCAATACGATTCATATTTCTTTCCATACCCTAGTAGAGGAAATTACCCTTGTCCACATCCGTATGATCAATATCGCAACTAGATAAGGAGATGAAAATGACAAACCATTGTAATCATTTCTATTTATCTTCAATGTAAATTTTTTAACAAGTTAGATGTGTCATTAGATTATTTACAATATTAATATTGGTTTATTATGGAATATTGAATCTGACAAGTCCGTCGTGCTTCAGTATTAACCAATTGTACAATACAATGCATATTGAATGATGGTTTTGAACGTATCTGATTGGTCCACAATGTTAATTTTATTTTTCTAAAATTTTCTATATTTTTTCGAACAATTTACGCTCTCCAAATAGCGTATCTTTGGGTATCGCCCGATATCGAAACCGAGCTGAAAATCGGGTGTCCGATTCCGGGACCGATACCAAGACTTTGAACCATGGTGCGAATCCTGTAAGCTGAAAAAAATAAAAGATGACATAAAGGAGAAAATGTGAAGACTGAAAATCAAAGAAGAAACTGTGAATGATGTGTATATACCCAACTTTCAATTGCGCAGGTTCTTTACCACATTTTTTCCTTTCTCCCTTATAGTATTTTCATTTGGTTTGTTTAATGGTAAAGACTGAGATAGCATGGCAGGTGGAAGACTAAGCTTGCTTTGGTGGCAGACTAAGCTTGCTTTTAAAGCTATCAATTATCATGTGGTACGGTTGTAATTCACTAATTTGTAAATGGTTGTCTCATTATTGTAAATCACTTATAATTTAATAAAAATACATTCATTATTAATTTATTTTAAATTATATCATCACTTATTTTATTTACTTACAATACATTTCTATTTACTTAATTTTTTACAAAATGTATCCCCCTTTATTTAATTTAAAATATATCATTGTTTCATTATATATGGACCTTTATTTACTGAAAATTTTGATATAAAATGAAACATTTTTTATTTATTTAAAAATACATCATTATATTTTTTTATACATTTCTTTATTTACTTAAAAAATTATAAATTTATCATTGGTTTTTTATAAATAACTTTATTTACTCAAAATTCTTTATAAACATAACTGATGTGAATTAGGGTGCGGATGAGTAAAAGAAGAAGTTAACATAACTGATGTGAATTAGGGTGCGGAGGAGTAAAAGAAGAAGTTATTTATAAAACAATTAACTACACAACAACTACACTACACAACAACAACAACAACAACTAAACTACAGAAATGAAATGGGGTTTCTTTCTCTCTCTATTCTCTACTCTCAATATTCAAGGTTAAGTACAAATGATGGTCAAGTGCTTATTTATAGGAAGAGTTAGCTTGCTAATCAAGCTAATACCCAAAATGACTAAAAAAGACAACTAATAACTAAAATGACATACCCAAACATGCTTGTAAACTAATTAAAAGACAAAAATAAAGGGAAAATTACAATAAACTTAATTCCCATCATTCTCCCCTAATTGAGAGAGCTCGTCCTGAGTGAAGAAAGTGTGTTAGGACATCATCCGCGGGCTCCCCTACTTGAAAGAGAAGTCGTCCTTTGAAGCATCCCGCATAACGACTCGCAAATTATCCTCGAAGAGAAACCATAAATTTACACCATGGCCAATTAATAGGAATGTGGCCTCTAATCCGTCCAAATGAAGAGCTAACACAAGATCGTCGCGGAGAGGGCAATTGATGCTAAATGTCATCCCAATTCTTCGTGATGAGCCTCCGTAGCATCAAATCATGTAAATGAGTCGTGGAGCACTCCTCAAAAGTAACCCAAAAAGGGTTCACAAATCCCACATCAATCGTTATCTCCTCACGCAAAATACACACCTCAAAGGAAACAACCATCGTCACAAAACTCATCATCGTGACCAAAAATGGGAAAGAAATCCGTCAAATCAAATATTTCCACCTCGCGATAGTGAGTGCAAGTCTCCCAATCATCTTCAACAAATAAATCGAAAAAATCACATAGAAAGTACCCATCATCTTCTATCCCAAAGATAGGAATGAAGTCCATAATCTCAAATGCCTTCAAATCCCTATGTCGAGTGCGAGTGATCCATCCATCCTCATCGAATATTGGAAAAAAGTCACAAGGAAGGAACACGTAGTCACAATCAAGCATCTTCGAGGTCTCAACAACCTTAGAGACATCCTCATAAAGCATAACCGAAGAGATAGTATCATCGGTGTGTGCGAGAATGATATCGGATGTAGTAGAAGGGACACCGGTGGACAAGTACTCGAAATATTGGACCAAATGTCTCACTCGTGCACGTACCCATTGTTCACGTGCCATCTCCATCTCAAAATACTCGGCTCGACACCTATTTAGGTGTTGACGGTACACCTCATACTCCCCAATGGAGTAAGCACTATACGCGAATGTGTGAAGCTTTTGAGATGGATATGAATCCTTCGCGGCCCAAGTATCTTGAAGACTTCAGAATTTTCTGATGATGGCACAACTTACCTTGTCGAAATCCGCACATGCATTCATATCGAACCCGTATTTGGTACCATCCCACGATAATTTGGAAGAAAGGTATTCTTCGGGTGGGGGAAGGATTAAATCGTAGGTTCTTGATAGATTTGGGGCAGATTTGTAATTTTTAGAA
Organism: Sambucus nigra; assembly: GCA_949130495.1. Classification (NCBI taxonomy): domain Eukaryota; kingdom Viridiplantae; phylum Streptophyta; class Magnoliopsida; order Dipsacales; family Adoxaceae; genus Sambucus; species Sambucus nigra. The sequence continues at coordinate 546,012,009 of OX422215.1, forward strand.
AATACAGGGGCTGAATTGTAATTTTCAAAAATTGGTAGGGGATTAGTGTGTTGAAGAGGTCCGGTTGGTGGGAAAGTTTGATTAGGGTTTGCGATGTGGTGGGAGGTTGCCAGGGTTGAATATGAATGCCTATTAAGGTTAGGGTTTTTGGGTAAATAGGGTTTGGAATTATATTTTTTTTTTTTGTTGAATTTAGCTAGGATTGTTTTGAGGGTGGATCTTGGAATGTTTGAAAGGTTAAGGCAATGAATCTTGGTTGTGGATAATGCAATCTAAAAATTCCGGTGGTTGTTGTATCGTTCGGAATTGGTTCTTGATAGGATTTTCAGTGTTAGATCTTAAGGTTAAAGTCCTGCGCAGAATCGGAGAAGAATTCAGGATGATTTGGTGGTGGGTGGCTGGAAAGGTGGCCGAAACCCCTGACTTGATCGCGCCTGCTGGAAGGCTGGTGGCGTCGGCAGTAGTTGGGCAGCAGTTGCTTCCGTGGAATCTGCTGCAAGCCGGACTGCACCGGCAGCTGGAGACGGGTAGCAAACTGGCCGCGGTAATTGTCCCAAGCCATGGGCTGCCTCGTATTGTCTAGCCGGGGTAAACGATCCCCCGGTGGTGGCATTCGACGATGGTAAAATGTTAATGTTAAGGTTTATCCGAGAATCATCCGGATGAATCCAAAAATCAGTCCCAATCCTCTATGAACATGATTGATCCAATAACAAACAGGGCACTGATACCAATTTGATGTGAATTAGGGTGCGGAAGCGTAAAAGAAGTTATCTACACAACAATTACACTACACAACAACAACAACAACAACAACTAAATTAAAGAAATGAAACGGGTTTCTTTCTCTCTCTATTCTCTATTCTCTATTCTCAATATTCAAGGTTAAGTACAAATGATGGCCAAGGGGCACATTTATAGGAAGAGTTAGCTTGCTAATCAAGCTAATACCCAAAATGACTCGAAAAGGCAACTAATAACTAAAATGAAATTTAAGTCCCAAACATGCTTGGAAACTAATTAAAAGACAAAAATAAGGGGAAATAACAATAAACCCTAATTCCCATCAATAACACTGTCTTTTCAAAGTATCTTTTTTTCTTAATAATTCAATATAAAATGTATTATCTTCTATTTATTTGAAGATGAATCATCATAATTATTTTTTTTAAGGTATCTTTATTTACTTAAAAATTCTTTATAAATGGTTTTTTAAACATATCTTTACTTGCTTAAAAAGTCTTTACAAAGGTACCATTGTCTTTAAAATGTATCTTTTTATTTACTTAATATTGCGTCATAAAATGTATCATCCTTTGCTTATTTGAAAATGTATCATTATATTTTTTTTAATGTATCTTTATTTGCTCCAAAATTCTTTATAAATGTCTCATTGGTTTTTTAAACGTAGGTACTTAAAAATTATTTATAAATGTACCATTGCCTTTTTAAAATGTATCTTTGTTTACTTACTTTCTTTTATAAAATATATCATTATTACATTTGTGGAATATTGATGCTGAAAAGTTCACCGCGCGTCAGTATAATCAATCAGACAAAGCTATGCATATCAAATAATGATTTTGAACGGATCTAATTGGTCCCCATTATTAATCTTACTTTTTGTAATTTTTTTAAATATTTTCCAGAATTTTTTGGGCTCTATATATAGCGTATCGCCCGATACCGTGACTGAGTTGAAAATCGAGTGTCCGATATAGGGATCGAGACCAAGACTTTGAACCATGCCAGAAGCTAACCCAAAAATATATAAATAAAGTCTTTCAATTTCTTCTGAAATATAAGTCACCTTATCTTTATTTTGTTTAATAATAGAGAGCATTGTGATGGGAGATGTTTTCTTGCAAACCATACTTCCAGTCTTTGTTAAATTCATCCTCTATTTCCACCTTCTACCATGTAAGTATATATGTGCAGCAGGGATTCCATCTAAATTTCGATTTCTCTTATAGTTGGTGACATAAATGACGTCAAATGGGAGCAAGAGAAGATAAATCTCTCTCTAAACTCTCTCAAATCAATATCTCATAAAATGGAAGAATGCCTCAAATGAGGCTACAAAAGAGTATTTATAGGAAGGAGGTTGTTTGGCATCTAAGCTAAAAATCTAATTACAATTATTTCCCTAGGAGCCAATAACCTTCCTTCTTTTAAATACTAAACAAAAAGGAAAAATACAATGAATACTAAAAATAAAAGACAAAAAAAATGACAAAGGGCCCTTACTCACATCACTCTCCCTCCTTGAAAGAGTTTGTCCTCGAACTCAGAGGGGAAGGCCTTCAGTGTCGCCGTAGAGGATAGTAATGAGGGCAGGCTGGGGTGAAATCTTCGGTGTCTCCTTAAGATACTCAGGATCGCCCGAAACTAGGAGAGCGCGACGGCGGGGAAGGGAGCAATCTGAGGCTCTATGGCCAATCACCTCCACAATTGTAACATTTGAATGTTACAAGGTGAGTGGGTGCAGTAGGAGGAACCGTGGGGGTCGGAGTAGCTGATGTAGACGGGGTCACAGGAGCAGTAGCAGTCACGGGTGCTGGAGGAGCTGTCGTGGAGCAGCCACGGGGAGGAGTAAACTAGTGGAATGACTCAACTTTAGTGGCGTACTCCACCGCCTTGGCAAAGGAGGTGACGTTATGTAAAGCGAGATCGCGCTGGATATAGCCCTGAAGACCGTGGATATACTGACTAATCCGCTGCTCCTCGCTCTCACCAAGGCGGGCACGAGTACAACGAAGCTGAAAGTGCTCTTCTAAGACTGTAGTGTCCTGCCGAAAAAACTGAACCCGCAAAAAGAGATCACGTTCATAAGTAGCGGGAACAAAAGCGGTCATCCACTGTGCACGAAGCTCTGCCCAAGATTGTATAGGAGGCTGGCCCTCCAAAACACGACACTGTTACAAGTCATTATACCATACACTCGTGTAGCACTGAAACTTGGTGGCCGCTAAAAGGACACACTTGCAACCTCTCAGTCGCTTGTACTCAAATATTCTCTCCATGGCGGCACGCCAGTCAATGACGACATCGGGCCGTAGGTGGCCATTAAACATCAGGATATCTACCCGAATGTCACCATGCATACTCCTCAATAGTAACTGAAGGGCCAAGTGTGTAATGGTGTCACCACCCTGTAGGGCCAAGGCATCCTCATGCAGGTCATCATCGCTTGGCGGAGGCTCGGAAACCAATGCTCTTTGTGGTCATCTTCGAGGCGGTGGATGAGAAGGATCAGGAGTTGGTGGTGGTAGTGGTAGTGGTAAAGGGGCGGGAGGAGTATAAGGTGGAATGTCCTCTCGTGGTGGGGAAGGAGGTGGAGCAGAAACCAACGGCTCGCGGTAGGGCAGTAATTCATCTGGAGCCCCTTCTGATAACACAAAAAATAATGTCGCTCGGAGAGGTACATATGGAGTGACTTTCGAACCCAGAGAATCAAAATATGAGACATCGGTGTGCCACTCAGTAGGAGGGGGGGCTCAAACTCTGGAACGAAGTAGGATCGGGGTGAAGGTGGGCCGTCATGTGGGGGTAGGCTAATCCACTCCCGTACCCGCTCATGTGAGTCAACAGGTGCGGAATGGAGAGAGTGGGCATCCCATGTAGAATGAGGGAGGGGTACATGTGTCGGTGACCGGGTGGTGGTGAGGTGTGTAGAATAGGTGGGAGCAGAAGCGTGGGGAAGGCTATATAGGATGGGTGGGGGGGTGTAGTAGCGGGTGGAGCTGGGGGCATGGAAGGAAGATGTTGAGGCTCGAGGTGTTTTTGTGGATGATAACGAGGGTAAATGGAGATGTGATGTAAATACGAGGTGAAGGAAGGTGTGGTGAGGGTACATGGTAATTTATTGATATTTTGGGTGGTTGAGGGGGGTATATGGGAGGTGTTTGTGAATTTTGGAGAGTGAGAGTATCGGGGATGTGTGAGGATTGAAATTCTAGGGTTCGGTGTTCAAGATTTGGGTTAAGATGCATGTATGATTCATTTGATACCGGAATTGTTACCTTTGCTTGGGGATGAATTGGATTCGAACCCTTTGCATGTCGGATGTCACGGATCACCTCGGCGATTGTCGGAGAGTACGTTCTAATCATGGGGGTGTCATTTGAACACAAATTGGAAAAGGGATTGTCGGACAAGTCTCTTGCTGAATCGGATGTGCATAGGGACCCCCGGTGGGTGCGTCGGACCCTCGGTGAGTGCGGACCAAATCGGAGAACTCGGTCAGGGTTGTCAGAGGCTGAATTTGGGCCGTTTGGCTTTGGATCTGGGTTATGCGACTTCGCAAATGATATCCAGTAGCAGAGGGTTGTTTTCGGGTTGGATCGGGGTGGTTTTCGAGATGGACGGGGGCGGATTGATGTTTCGGTTGATGGTGAGGATGTTTCGGCAGTCCGGCTTGGTCTAGGTTTTTTTTTTTTTTGGAATTCCAGACAGTGGTTTGTGATGGTGCAGCGCCATCTTCAGTGGTGGTGCTATCTTGGATGTAGTAGGGATTAAGGTTTGTGAGATTTGGGTTTTTTTGTGGTAGGGGGGTAAAATGGGTTGATTTGGGAGAATTAGGGTTTGGGTTTTGAGATGTTACCGTGGTAGTGTGAGGGCGGTTGGTGGAGAAATTCACGAGCCGATGTCATCCACCCGGGCCATCAATCAGTTGATAGCCTCCAAGATTTGTTCGTGAGGAGTCGTCGTGGAGGTGTTCATCATTCTTGGACCCACCTTGACGTTGTTTACGAGTTTTTTTTTTTACAACAACAACTAGGCTCTGATACCAATTGACGTAAATGACGTCAAATGGGAGCAAGAAAAGATAAAATCTCTCTCTAAACTCTCTCAAATCACTATCTCATAGAATGGACGAATGCCTCAAATGAGGCTACAAAGGAGTATTTATAGGAAGGAGGTTGCTTGGCCTCTAAGCTAAAAATCTAATTACAATTATGTCCCTAGGAGCCAATAACCTTCCTTCTTCTAAATACTATTCAAAAAGAAAAAATACAATGAATACTAAAAATAAAAGAAAGACTAAAAAAATGACAAAAGGCCCTTATTCACATCAGTTAGTGGCACATCACAAGATTAACACTTGCGATCTATTGCAGAAAGAAGACCAATAGATGTATTTCACCTCACTGGTGTATTCTTTGCAGAAAAACGTGAGAGAACCTTGATCATTTCCTATTTTATCGCCATTTCTTATCTTTCTGATGGAACAAAATCTTCATGGAATGGACATGCTTTACCATGAAAAGTTTTTGATCATGGACGTATTAACAAAAGCTCCTGTTACTAACATGTATAATTCCATATTGGTCATAGCTTTTCTTCCTATTATCCCATCTTTTCTCCATTTGAATGATGTTTCGTAGCTCTAAGAAGTAAAAACACGGAAAATAAATTGTTTTTCTAGTCTGTCTTGTCTCATTTGCTGTCAAGGGGGTTTTCTATGGGCTGTCGGGCATGTACTAAAGACTACAGTCCACGAGCATGTGAATGCGGGTAAGTTGTTAGTGAAATTATTGTTGTCAAACAGTGCCAGACTGACTGTTTGAACCGGAGCCATGACTGCTAGTTCTGTAATTTGACCTTTAAAGGAAACCACATAACAATGTGTGCTTCTTTATCTAGATGCTAACTTTCAAATCCTATCAATCAAAGTCTAAATATTTACATACTGCATTGTGGAAAAAAGTGTCTAGGTCAATACCATATTAGTGGTACCTATAACGATAACTCTTTTATTACTTAAACAGTTATAATGAGTAACAAAAACCGAGGTATGTTCATGTATTATGTAAAAGTTCGTGAAATATATATGTATGTATATATGCAACTTTTTTCGATGTTTTGGTGCATCTTGTTCCCCATCCATTATACTCATTGTCAAACTCAAGATCATATCAATGTTCATAGAAATAAAAGAAACAAAAAAATACTCTACCAAAGTTCCCTGAAAGGGAAAAACGAACTCCAAAGAATCATTTACCTCCAACTCAGCTTCTGCGAGAGCAGTTCGTGATGAAGGGCTCCAGTGGACAGGCTTTCTGCCTCTAAAGATATACCCTTTCAAGGCCATCTGACCAAACACTTCAATCTAGTAGGCAAGATGGTGCAAAAGACACAATATCTTAATAAACTTGCGAAATTATAGTATCAACATGAAAAGCACATGGTTTTATATTAGTTTATATAGAACAATAATATATATATATATACACACACACAAAAAAGTCTCCTATAAGGACTCCTTATGGTGCAGACCCCGGTACATACCATTTTTTTAAAATAGTAAAAAAAAGAATTTTTTTATGAAACTTCATGAATATGATCTCCACGGTGAGAAGATCATCTCCAATTTTTTTCATCAAAAAATTCAATAAAAAAAAAACGTTGAGATGAGATGATATGTAAAAAAAAGGATATAAATATGCATTTTCAATCGTTGAAATTTTGGGTCTGCATCAGCCACTTGATTGATTGAATTTTTTTATGAAACTTCATGGATATGATCTTCTCACTGTCGAGATCATATCTATGAAGTTTCATCAAAAAATTCAATCAAAAAGTGGGCGAGATGATCGCCATAATTTCATCAGTCGAAAATGCATATTTATACCATTATTTTACATATCACCTCATCTCAACGGTTTTTTAATGAATTTTTTGATGAAAAAAAGTGGATAGATGATCTTCTCACCGTGGAGATCATATCCATGAGGTTTGATCAAAAAATTCATTTTTCACTATTTAAAAAAAATGGTATGTAGCGGGTCTGCACCATAAGGAGTCCTTACATGAGGGGCCTCTCTTTCTCTCTCTCTCTCTTATATAGAGAGAGAGAGTGAGAGAGGTTCAAAAGCGAACCAAAAGACCGAACTTTTTAACGAACCTATTAAGACATTAAAAAATAACTCAATTAATTCCTATGTTGTATTTGGTCCGCTTCAGCGGCAATGGACACGCGTGTGACACACACGTGTGTTACTCACCCCTTACCCCCTACCCCCTACCCCCTACCCCCCACCACCACCACCACCACCACCAAACTCCAGTCACGTTGAGACCCAGCTGTGTCGACCCATAACCATCTTCCCCTAATTTTTTCTCTCCTCCATTAAAACCCAAACACCAAAACCCAACATACCTCCAATCCATAACCACCTTATATCTCCCCACCGGCGAATCTATCTTCTGACCTCCATAAAATCCGGCGACCACAATCACCTAAACCCCCTGCCGAACCAGCCTTAAACCCCTGCCGAACCAGATACAAACTTCGACCACTTCTCCACTCACCTTGGCAGAAGGTTTCTCGCCGGAGTAGAAGTGGATGTGTTTTAACTCTTTGCTGGCCGGAATGGTGGTTGGGAGTGGGTCTGGGTTCGGCCGGAGATTATGGAGGTCAGGTGGATATAAGGTTGGATTTTTTGGTTGGTCGGAGCTCAGGGAGGTGCATCGCCGGTTTTTATGGGATAGCCGATCGGATTTGGGTTGATGGGGCTAAATGGAGGCAGGGGCATGGTTGAGGTTATTGGCCGGAGGTTTAAGCAGATCCGACGGGGGTTAGTAGGCAGATTCTGCCCGGATTTGGGTTGGTTGGTTGGTTGGGGGGGGGGGGGGGGGGGGGGGGGGGTTGAATGGGTTAATTCCAAAACAACATAGGAATTAATTGGGTTATTTTTTAATGTCTTAATAGGTTCGTTAAAAAGTTCGGTCTTTTGGTTCGCTTTTGAACCCCTCTCTCATATATACGTACACATACATACATATCCGTAATGTCCCGTAACTGATGAAAAATTTATTTGCCATCATCATCTTCCTTCAAGATTATTTCAACCAATTTTCACAAAAGGTTCGCTAGTTTTGCTTAATTATCTTCATAAGAAGTTATACTTAATTTCAAGAAACTACATAAACAAACTACAATAATGCTGTATTAGCTACCTGAGCAGCTTCATATTCTGGATCAAGAGTTAGATAAGGATGATCCCAGTCTGCCCATACTCCAAATCGCTGTAGAAAGATCAACAACAATACTAATTATTTTAGGGATTCCTTAAAAAAACATTAAAAACTGTCAGGGGTATTTGGGAAGAAACATAATTTGATGTATACATTTACTCAGTAGTTATGGACATAAAAAAACTGTTCAGTGATACGAAATCAAATGGTAAAACATTTACTCTTATAATTTAATATACAAACAAAAAGTAATTAAAGTAAATTTTGAAACTTCAATATAACCTTAAATGATGCCATTTGCGTCTTCACGGTCATTTTAGCAAATTTGGCTGCCTTTGCTCTCAATTTTAAAGGTGTCAGATCCTTTCTAGCATTTTGATCCAGTGACTGCAACACTAAAATAATTCAACACAGCAGTCAAATAACAGAAAGACGTGTGTGTTAGGAGGTTTTATTAGGCTCGCATACACTACTAGTAAACACGGTTAAAGCCAATAACAAGGTTCAAAACCCTGTCCAGTTTCTTTGCTTGTGACACTCCGCCTCTGTTTGTGAAAACTTCTTCGTAAATTTTCTAATAGATGCAAAAAAATTATACGTTGAGATTGATCCTTATGTTAAAGAATTGTCAAAATTAATCAAGAATAGAATCAGGATTGAAATTGGCAAGTGTGGTTACCGTAATTATCCTTATACCTCCCCCCCAACCCACAAACAAAAAAAGTAAGTTAAGTGAGCTCTCAACCTGAAACCAACCTAGATCAATTTCGACTTAGCTTCATTGTTACGTTTTATCAGAATGTTGACTACTAGAACAATAAATTAAGTTTTTCTTTTTACTTTAGTACATTACTAATTTTTTTACATTGAATTTTAATCAGTTTATTAGACTTTAGTGCATTTTTTGTCGCTATATGTCAAAATTTTGCCACTAAAGTGATCTTTAGTGACATTTAGCGACAGAAATGTACAAAGTCTAATAAACTGAATAATTTGGATAAAAAGTCTGATATCAAAATTCAGGACGGAAAAAAAAAAATATATATATATATATATATATATAATTAATATCTGTACAGAAGCTTTTCCGTCCTTACAGGCCCTCTCCTGTAAGGACTCCTTATGTTGCAGACCCCAGTACATACCATTTTTTTAAAATAGTAAAAAAATGAATTTTTGATGAAACTTCATAGATATGATCTTCACGGTGAGAAGATCATCCCCAATTTTTTTCATCCAAAAATTCAATAAAAAAACCGTTGAGATGAGGTGGTATGTAAAAAAATGGTATAAATATGCATTTTCGACCGTTGAAATGTTGGCGATCACCTCACCCACTTATTGATTGAATTTTTTGATGAAACTTCATGGATATGATCTCGATAGTGAGAAGATCATATCCATGAAGTTTCATCAAAAAATTCAATCAATAAAGCGGTTGGCGCCGACCCAACATTTCAACGGTTGAAAATGCATATTTATGTAATTTCTTTACATATCACCTCATCTCAACGGTTTTTTTATTGAATTTTTTGACGAAAAAAATTGGAGATGATCTTCTCACCGTGGAGATCATATCCATAAAGTTTCATCAAAAAATTCATTTTTTTACTATTTTAAAAAAATGGTATGTACCGGGGTCTGCACCATAAGGAGTCCTTACAGGAGACTTTCTGTATATAATTAATATCTGTACAGAAGCTTTTCCGTCTCTGCACTTAATTTTAAGCAGTAGAATCAACACAATGTAGCACAAAATGAAATAGGAGTAGAGGATAAGATAGACTAACCAGCATAAAATCAAGCACTCACCTTTCAACTCAATCGGTAAGCCATGGCAATCCCAACCAGGCACATAATAAACTTCAAAATTTTGAAGAAGCTGCGATGACAAAAAAGAGAATAAAGGTGGACGAATGAAGACATTATGAACTCGTGTGTGTATAAATATATCGAAAGTGCATTATACCGGAAAACAGGCAACCTTCACATCAGAACAGTTTTAGATTCATTAAGGTTCTCACAGGTGGATGTCATCAATCCGGATTTACGATGTTAACTAACATATTATCATAAATGCAAGAGTATATTACACATTTGGACTCTAAACTATCACAATTGTTTTAAAATGGCCCCTAAACTATTTTTAGTTGGAAACCAGACCTTAAACTAACAAATCAATTTGACAAGGCCCTTTCTTAAGTTTTGACAGTTAGATATGACAGCAAATATTCATGTGCTATGCACATGACTTTTTAAAGGACAAAAATGTAAATGACCTCCCAAACAACCCCAGATAGCCCCTTCTCTCTCTCTCTCTCTCTCCCGCCAAATCGAGCTTCGGAAAAAAAAAAATCCCTCCACCACTACCTCCATCCGCCATAAACACCACCCTTAGCCCCCTCATCCACCGTTGCCACAACCATCCAAACATCAAAACACTCTTCTGCCGCTGCCACCACCATCGTATCCCACCGCCACCGGCACCAACATCATCACACACCTCTTCCACCAACGTAACGCATCTCAAAAATCCAATACTTTCATTCACAGCGATGATTCATTGATTTCCCATGGATCCATATATCAATTTTTGGGGATATATATATACTATATAGAGAGAGGGGGGGAAGGGGTTGTTTAGAGAGAGCGAGAGAGGAGTGGGATCGGGTAGGGTGGTAGTGGGGTTGGACAACTGGTGGGGTGGGATTGGATCGTCGGGTAAGGTCAGTTGGATTGCCAATGGGGTGGGGATGTGGGGTGTGTGCTTGGGCTAGATGCGTAACTTTTTCTTTTCTTTTCTTTTTTATTTAAATTTTAGCTAAATTACAATAGTGCCCTCTAATATTCGTAAGAATCCTTTTTTGCCCTCTATAAAAGTCATGTGCATCATATGACCCTTTTCTGTCATAGTTAACTGTGGAAACTAATGGAAGGGCCAGGTTATATCGATTTGTTAGTTTAAGGGATGATTCGCAATTAAAAATAATTTAGGGGACATTTTGAAACAATCGTGATAGTTTAGAGGCCAAATGTGCAATTTACTCTTAATGCGAACTTAAATTCTTATCTCCCTTTTAAAATAACACGTGTAATCACAAAGGTCAAAAAATAAGTGTCAACCCAGGCTATTTGTGAAGTACAAAAGTAGAACCAAAAAAACGATATATTGGTTTTTTTTTTTTCAAAATAGTTTCCAAAAAGACAAGTGTTGATGTTTTCGAAGGGATGTTAGGAATTTTAAGCAAACACTTCGGCAGAAACATAAACAAAAGTTGGAGTAAGGAATGGCCAAAAGGAAACTAGAAATAGACAAAAAGTGTACTGTTTCAGGTTATAATAATAGGATAGCACATGGTTGGGTCTTATGAACAAGGAATAGGGTTTGGGGAATGAATAATCTTCTCAAGTGGCTGTTATGGTTTTCAATTGTTAAAACTTAAATACAGTGCTTGAAAAAAAAGAGAGAGGTAGAGAAAAGGATAGAATCTTAGTCTTGTAAAGGTTTTCTACGAATCTTAACAAGTACATATAATGATAGTGCTTTAAAGATTTCCAGAGAGAATATGAGTACTAAATTAGTATCATTCATATTAGTGTCATGTGTTAGATTCCGCAGACTTTGGGATTGTAATGACCGAGGACTTTGATATATTCTTGAATGCTCATTTAGTTAAAATATGTGTCTTTACTTTATTTGCAAATGCAAATGTTGTGATAAATGGAATGATTGGTGATATAAATTAGGGTTAAGTTTAATTAAATTGTCGATGTGTTTACAATTTGAGTCAAGGTCTTCGTAAGGCCTCGGCTAAGGCCTTAGCCTAGCTCATTTCTCATTATAAATCATGTAAGCCAAGACTAGTGTCACATTGCAACCTAATTCAGGCTCGGCTCAGAATGTGACATATTATTGGTATCAGAACATTAAGCTATTAGGTTTTGTAGACTTTACCGAGGTAAAAACAGCATCGTGTAGGATTAGACTTATATGTATGATTAGGTTTGACATGAAGTCAAGATGATGAGCACGGGCGTATCTCTGTTGAAGACAAGGCCACAAAGCCTAATTGCTTGAGGAAGCGATGGGTGGAGATCAAGTGCCACCTGTGGTAGTTGGTTTCGTCAAGGCACTTGCTAATGTCATGGAAACAAGGGGAGGAGAGAGTTGTTAGTTCCTACTCCGTGAAAAATTTCAAGAAAATGGTGTCGCGGCCTTCTAAGGGTGAGTCAGACCCCTTAAAGGTCGAGGGTTCTGGATCAATAAGATGGAGAAGATCTTAGGAGTTTAAGCTACACCGAGACCTTGATACTTTTATGCTGGATGGGAGGAAGACCATAGTTGGAAAACGGTCCTAAGAACCCAAATTGGCTATAAAGGGGAGCCACTTGGCCGAAGTTCAAAGATATCTTTTATAAGAAGTATTTTCCGGCTAATGCCGGAGATAGGACATAAATGGAGTTTCTGGAGTTGGTGCTTAGTGTTCATGTGTAAGAGGCCAAATTGGTGGAGTTGTCTAGGTCTGCCCCACACCCCATTAATATTGAGGCTAAGAAGGCCAAGAAGTTTGAAAGAAGCTTGCGATCTGATTTTGGTAGCTAAGTAATAGGCTTCATATTATAAACCTATGTCGAAGTAATTTGAGTTGCTCAAGAGGAGCGAAACTATGAAAACAGCTTGATAGATGAAAGTCGAGAACAGAAAGATGAGAGATGAGGGGCCATCCAAGACGAAGACTAAAATTGAGAGGTTGCGGTTCAAAATCAGGGAAATGACAGGTAATATGTTTGTTACCTGCTTCAACTGTGAGGAGAATAGTCATATGTCACGAAGCTTCTTTAAGAGGATATGTTCAAGAAAGGCCACGTGCTAAAGTCGAGGCAAAGAACCAGTTGCGAGCTCATGGGCGAGATTTTGCTTTTGAATGCGAAGAACGCTGAGGATGTCGAGGACGTTACAATAGGTGCCACAATTGTTGTTAATAGAAATGCTTATGCATTGTTTGATTCCAAAACTACCCATTCTGTAATACCCTGTATTTTTCTGTGTTATTTAATTTTGTAAATTAATTTTGTGTGCTTGTTGTGGTATGTGATGTCACAATTTATATTTAGATGTGTTATATTATTCGTATTTGAACTTGGACTTAATATATGGAAATTCATTAATTAAAAATTTGGAAGTGACGCTGTAATACCCCGACCCGATGTTGTATCTCTTTTCGCGTAATTCGTAATCATGAGAGTATAAATAAACAGAATCATTGTTTGAAGAGTTTCTATCCTTTCATTCGGTTTGGTTTGGTGACTCCTTTATGAATTTACGATATTGTTAGGCTAATGTGTAAAACTTAGAAAACCTAGTGCTTCGAGCGAGGTTGGGGTCGTTCAAACGAGATTCCTATCTCGCGCGAACGAGAGATTCAGTCGCTAGAAACGAGCTTCAAGCGACCTATTGAAAGGATTACAGTAGCAGGCCGTCAGAAGGTTGCGAGAAGGGGACATCGAACGAGAGATTACCGTCGTTCGAACGAGATTGATCTCGTTCGAGCGACCCTGACAAAATGTGTCAGCTTCTTGGAGCCTGACAAATCTGATGAGTTTTATGGGGTATTTTATATGTTTTAAGAGGGTTTTGTGTTGGTTATAAAAGAGAGATATGGGATGGAAAAATCCCATCACCATTGTCATCTTTTTCCTCTCTCTCAAGAGCCTCTACATTCACCCCCTTTCCCTAAAGTCATGTTTCCTCCATTCTTGAGTAGTGTCAACCACTCTCACACCATAAAATACCTATCTCTACATATTTTCACTACTTTCCAAGCTCTCTTCTTGAAGGAGGTAGTGGAGCACCCTTGTAGAGAAACTTTGGTGGAGCTTTGAAAAGGCTAAGGCATTGTGGAGCTAGAGTCTTGGAGTTAAGGAATATGGGAGCTTTCAAGTCACCCATTGATAGTTCTCCTCTTCAAAAACAAAGGTAGGGTTTTTTTCCAAACTTTCAAGGTTCTTCTAGCTATGAAATGGGTGTAGGAAGTGCTAGATGGAGTTTTATGCCAAAGATATGTAGTTTTATTCATAAAATGTTGTCTTTCAAAAATGAAACATTTTTCAAAACAAACCCTAAATGGGTCTTTTATATAGAGATAGAAAAAGGAATTTTACACCTTGATAATTGGAAGAAAGCATGTGAAATTATAAAGCTACGAGTTATGTAGAATAAATGCATGATTGAGGTATTTCTAGGTTGAAAACCTCCCATAAACATGTAGGAATATGTAGTATGCTAACATGTGATAATAGACTTAGACAAGCATGTTAAAATGGGTTTTATCTCCAAACTAGCAAGTAAAGAAAAAAAGCCCCAAACTTGTTAGGACTTGATATGATGGAAATGAGATAAATGTTGGAATTTATATGAAATGATAAGACAAGACTATGAACTTTGGTGAAAATGGTCTTAAGCATGTTGAACACTATTTTATGTGGAAAAACATAAAATGGAAGGATATGGTTTTGAACATGAAATGATAAACTTAGTATTGTGAAAATAGTTAACTTTTGTGCCACTAAAGAATATAAGTAAATCGATGTTTTTCACAAAATATAACAAAGAGGGGTAAAAGAGGGATTTTGATAAACTTGAAGATCCTAAGGGTTAGGTCTCCTCTCAAGACCTCATCGGTCTAATTTTGGGTGAAAATGGATAAAAGATAAGTTTGGGCACGATTGTTAAAGTAATGATGCTTCTAAACCATGGATAATGAAAATGATGAAAAGAGAAATGGAATAATGTTGACATTGGATAAATGTTATACGCATAAGATTAAGACTCGGATGACACCGGAAAAATTAAGGAGGGCCCGGAGCCTTGGGATGAAAGTCCCAAAACCACTGGCCAAAGCATATGGTGGCGTCGCCGGCGGTGAGGAGCCCGTTAAAGCATGCGGCATTTGGAAGATTCCGAGAAATAATAAAGGAAAATTCAACGATAGTATTGATGATTTAAGTAAACAGCCCAATTAAAGTAATAACTGAGACTAAAGGGTAAAAGGTGAATAATTAATCTCCAGACCCGGTAAAGGGCGGTAAAAATTGATCAGCTTATCGCGCGGCTGTATGGCATGCAGTTGCATTACAAGTAATTAAACTGCCTACGTTTTTCGGATTTGAATAAAACACTCGTTATATGTTTAGTAATTCGTAGAAAAAGTATTGCCTAGTATAAATCCCCTCACTTACTTTTCTTTAGATTTAAAAACCCCACCCCCTCCCCAGGTACCGCGAGTAAGAATGTCGGACAGGATGCGAATAAAGCCCCGGGGGGCGACCAGCGTCGTTAGAATGCACTCTATTAATTTTCGAACAATGGGTATTTGGACTTTGGGCATTTGGACTTTATTTGGGCCTTAGCCATAATTTGTAATGATGTAGATGGTGTGACTTGTTTTCCGTTTAACTAGCATTTTGTATAAACTCGATTTTTCATAAATAAATTCTGCTAAATAACTAATCTCATAGTGGCCACCTTTTCTTAAAATATAAATAAGAATTTAAAGCACCAAACTTAAGAGTCAAATTTAAAGGTTTTTCTTAAATAAATTGGCTAAATCCTCTCCCTCACCCTTTTAACTCCTTGGCTCGGTGCGGGTTAATCCAACGGTGACCCAAAACCAGGTCGGGGCGTTACAGATGCGGTATTATGGGAAACTATGGAATGGTCAGGGATTTGATATCGAGGGTTTTCTTGATTAGATTATCCTTCGGTGTCGGGTTCCACCGATCGAGAAGTAGTTTCTTATAATGCAGTGTCCACACCTGATAAATATTAGTTTGATTAGTATCACATTTCGGGTTGGCTTTTGGGACAATTATAATGTTCGTTTTTTACTTAAAACAGTGGGCTTTGAGTCTATTGGGTTAGTATATGGCTTGGGTAGAGTTTTAGGCCATTTAGAGGTATTTTGAGGCTCATTGAGTTGAGGCACATATGGGGCATAAGGTTAATTTCGCTGGAAGCTATGTTTAATGGTAATTAGTCATAACCTAAACACATGTTAAACAATTGGAGAAATCCTAGGAGGCTAAGGAAGGAAGAGGCACTCAGGGGGTATATTTTACACTTAAATTCTCACATTTGGCCCAAGGCAAGTCTATATAGATTAAGAATTTAATTGGAATTGTGTTATAATAGTAGTAATCCATTGGATTCTGATATTTATCATTGAAATATGAATTGCAATCATATAATAATCACTTTTTATAATTAGATTAATTACATGCTTAATTCTTAACCTCATGTTCATGAACTAGTACAAATGGTTGTCAAATCCTTTAAATTGATTCATGAATTCATATATGTAGAACACAAAAATGTTAGATATGTAATCTAATGATATTAAACTGTAATAGCCCTAACTTTTGAATGATCCTTGTAAAGAATTCGTATGTTAGTTTGGGGAATTGGGTTTTAGAATGAATCTAGGGTTTAATGATTCAAATTTGAGTTTACACCTTAATTCTTATTGACAATCACCAAAGCCTTTAAGATATAGGTTTATATTGATTATATGTTAGTTAGATTGGAAGGAGAAGGGCTAGTTTCATGGTTTAAAGGCTTTAGGTTTGGGTTGGAAATGGCTATGGCCGTCAAAATTGTACCGAGGAAGAAGGTTACCCAGGACCGTCGGATCGATTCGATTTAGGTCCGGATCTATCCACTCCAATGGGGTCAGCCCAATTGTAGATAATTAAATTACGAGCGCGTGGACGTTGGTTTCGTATTATTTGGATTTTTCATGAATTTTTTATGAATATTTTACCAACAATGCACATGGCTGAAATTCTGGGTTGGTGATTTTTGGTCTGGGCTTTGTGTTGTGTTCGGTTGGTTAAGGTTTTGATTAGGGAGTTGCTTTGGGGTTGAAATCAATTGAGATAAGTTTATAGGCATTAGATTTGAGTATAGAAATCAAGTTTAAGGACATAAAGATTTGAGTCAAAGTTTGTTAAGTTAGGTAACATTTACCGGTAGCGTTTATCATATATGCGGTGAGGATGTGGTTGTGACCCACCGAGTACTCTAGCGGTTGTTTTAGAATGATTTTTATAGTCGTTAGGTAAGAAGAAACCTAAAATTTGAGTCTTAGTTTGAGCTAATATTATATATACACGATAATAAGTTAACGTGCGTATTAACACGTTATTAAAAGACTTTATGTGTAACCCAATTGAGTAGGGTTTTATATTTGCTTGTTTGGGCCCGATTGCGTAGGGTCGTACTTGCTTATTTGCTTTATGTGTAGAAGCATACAATGGTGTGTGAGTGCTCGTGGGCAACGTACTAAGAAGGATTTTGATGGGGCGCGTACAACGTTGATTGTTCTGGTACCTCGGTGATGAGACGGGCTTTAGCTTGGTCCTTTACCCCGATCCTACGGCTGGCGTTCTCATATCCCGAAGGGGAATACATGAGGGAACTGTAGTGTATAGCCTTGAGTATGGAGGTCGTGCGTTATGACGGGAATGCATAGCGATTATCGCTTGCCGATGGCTTTGAGGTTATAGGTTCGGAACCACCTGTAACTATGCCTAGTATGCACGAGTGATCCCCGAAGGCGATAGGGATAGGCCTCCGTATATTTTATGTGCGGACTCGATATCTATTTAAATTGTACGTGTTAGGAACCGTACCTATGTGGATGTTAAACGTAGAGATTATCTTTCCATCACTTATATAATGATGTGTTGCGGTACTTGAGTTGGTCGTACCGGTTTATATCTTATGTTAGAGATGCATATGATTTATATTAGAGATATATAACTATAAACTTATGACTCGGGATATATGTAACAAGTATATGAGAGAGGTATATACTACATTAGTCGCATGAGATGGCTTTGGTAGTTATAGACTTAAGACATGTATCTAGTATCCTAAATAGTAGAGACTGTTAGAGATACGTTAGCGAGATGCGCTTAAGGTAAAAGATTACCGTAAGATTTTTTACTCTTAATATAAGAGATTGATTTAAGAATGAGAAAATAAAGAATATGGATTTACGAGATGAACTTTAATCACATGGGCTACGTACGGGTTTGGGAGTAGAACCGCATATTTATTTTAGGTTGTTCGGATTGGTAACTTAAATAAGTTAAAATTCATTTAAAACGGGAAGAAGATGTATGATTATTATTATGGCCCAACTTCAGTTGAATTCTTATTCTTATTAAACTTGTTGCTTACGATATTATTGTAAGAGGGTAGTTTAGATAAGATGGAGACGTAACCCCTTTTTTAGTACAGTAATGACAAGTTAACTAGCAAAATAATTGATTAATTATAGGACATACACACACAACTTCGTGAAGATGAACTGGGTTAAAACTCACAATCTCTCGTGTATAACTCAAATAATGATAATGAACTTAGAAGTAACTCAGTTAGAGGGAGAGAGAAGTAAGCATCCTAGATGCACCTTGGCAGGCAGCAAAAATACACCAAACACCCTCAGGAATCTCTGTCAAGTATTAAAAGCTTTGTAATAAAATGACAATGGTGGGTGAGTAAGACTCTCTGGTTTGTAATAACTCTCTCTAGTAATAACTCATGAATCCTCAAAAGAACACGATCCTCTCTCCAGGGGTGGGTGGGGTCTTTAAATAGCCTCCCACACCATCCCCGAGGCAACTCCGCCATTTAATGCCTGTGAAAGTCATCCCTCATACTTTATGTCACAAACATTAAATACCTCCACGTCATAAACATTAAATGCCAAGACATGCCTTTTGTCTAACCACTGTGTGTTAGGGGGCTGTTGTCACAGAGGTGGCTCACCAACTCTCTGACAGCCCCAAATACCACGGTGGTTTACTCAAATGCAGGCTTGACATTGCCTACCTGGTTAGTGACATCAGGTAAAGTGGATGTGACATTAAGTAGCGGGTTGTTTGGCTCACAACTCAACGCCCGATGGAACTCCAAGCTGCTCCGCCCGAGGTTCCACGGTAAGGGTCCTTCGGTGTTTTACCAAGTGTATCTAAGATGGTCAGGACAAGCCCTAACGGTGCCTCACTTCTCAATCTTCCAAACCAAGTCCCTCTAGAGTTCCCGCGGCGAGGTCATTCGATAGAGCATGAAAGCTCTCCCAGGCCCTGCCAAGCCTGGTCTATCGCGAGTACCGTTTGACCTCACACTAAAGCTCATTATTATTCTCGTTACATCATTACAACCGTTATAGCTCATAGTCAATATAAACAAAAATACAATATGACTAACTAACACAGCAAGCTATGAGTTGCCACGCTGAACTGCCTCGTGCCTTAAACCCCAAACACTGTTGCTAATGGGGATTTATCTGTAATCTCAAAATTACCTTCAAGCCCCCTCTACATTTACCCCTTCGTTGAGAGATTTGTTGTTGGAACAAGAAATGCCTGCACGAAACTTCTCGATCCGACGAACCTTCTACTGAGCTTCAACAATCCTAACTTTGTTATTTGAAAGTCTCCCGAAAGGCCTGCTATCCTTCTCAGATACTCGTTTTGACTCTTGGTAAGTGAAATTCTCCTGTTCATGTCGTTTGTGGAGTACAGTTGTGAGCAGTGATTTTTTCGTTGAGACTGCCCCTATCATCGGGCCTTATGAAATTCTCCCCTGTAACGTTTCGCTATGTTCGAAAAAGCAGAAATTCTCCCCGATGTCGCCGAGTCACCATTAGACAACGTTTGGGCTTGTGGCGAAGGGACATCGTAGCTTTTTGAACCGTTGAAGCAGTGTCTTCGTTGGGAGTTAGTGGATATGTCTGACAAAAATTCTGACGCCAAAACTCAAACTTGCTTAAGAAGGCAACCCTTTCCATTCCCCAGGCGTCACTTCGTAAATGATGTGGCACTGTCTTTTCAGCTGTCAAAACACTTCCCGAAGTGCCACGTGTTCCTTTGAAATGATTATAGGCGGCTTTGCGCGTGTGGTGGTGGGAAACTCAATAGACAGGTTTAAAAAAGGGGTTCAAACGTCTCTTTTTTTTCAGAACCGTTCTCTTTCCTTCGTCTTCTTCAAGCTCCCGCCTTCTTTAGAGAGAGAAACTCTGCCAGAACTCCATTGTTGCCAAGCTTTTACTTAGTTTTCTTCGGTTCTTTACCTTTCATCACCTCTTTCATAACCAGTTGTGGTTATGTTCCTCCATTTTCGTGCCCCTCTCCACTTTTTTTAAGCTTTTCTTCTTCCATCATTCACTATTATGGCCTCTTCTAGTGTTCCCGGCGCGCCCACCACCAGTGCTCCACCTGTAGCCACCTTGGACGTCGGTGCGTTAGTGGCAGCACGCCAAGAACAATTACGTTTTTACCGCCGATCGCCTATCTTTGGCAAAGATGATGAGTTCTCTAAGGGGTGCAGGACTTGTCGTTTTTCAGCCAAGTATGACGCTTTGCTGCTGGGTGATGAAGATCAAGATTCCACTTCTTGGGGCTATTTTCCTCCCGAGGGGACAATGCGGTTTCGTCTTGACAGAGGTGACTTCCCCTGGTCCCATATTGATTTCGAAGGACCTGGTGGCTCCCCTTCCCACTTTGCTGCTTGGAACTCGTTCATGCAGGCCACTTACTCTGATGTTCTTTCCAAGGTTGGTCTCCATCGGGCTGCTTGGTTTGGGGAATTTACTCTTTCTAAACAAAATGCCGCCATTCAAATCTTTGTCTCTCCTTGAAACATCACAACACACGTTCATTGCTTCGTGGGGAGAGTTTACAGTTACACTTGAGGATGTTTGCGAGCTACTTGGGCTTGAGCCCGTAGGAACTTTGGCTTATCACGATGAGGCTTTGGATGCCGAAGAGAAAAAGGCCCGTGCAGACTTAGATCAAATCTGCAGGAGATGTATCAGTAATTCCAACAAGGCAACTTTTACTCCCCTCATAAACTACTTCTACGGTACCAACCCCACAGCAGAATTTGGCCGGAGCAAAGGTACATCTCTTGAGTTGTTAGCATATATACTTATAATTCTGTCACGTTTTGTCTTGCCTGGCAAGCCCAACGATCAACCACGCAGGGACTTGATTAATCTGTCTGTCCGTTTTGCCGGGGGGTATAAGCTTCCTCTGGCAGCCATGGCCCCGAGGTCACTTTATACATTGTTGGCAGGACCCATCTAGACATGGAACGGTCCTTGGGTCGATATAACTTGTCCAATTTTGCCAATTCCATTATTCTGACTGATTTTCTTTACCTCCGCTTTCCCGAGATATCTGCTAACCGCACTACACTTCCTGCTAGGGAAATCATCAAACCCCATCGCCTTTTTTGCTTTCACAAGAAACAGAGTAAGAAGGAGCTTCTGGGCATCTTTGATAAAACAAGTTGCTTCGTGATGAGGCCTTATAGTGAAGATTCTTTTGCCCATACTTGGGGTTTTTTTGGTGTCGTGTCTAGGATTGTGGGGCCTACCTCAGAGGATCTTATAACAGAGTACCCTTCGTTTGCCGTGATTTTGGCTTTGACGCCTAGCTATTTGCCCTCTTACACTGACTGGGGGTATACCTCTGAACATTACAACCCCAACCGTTGCAGCCGTCAGTTTGGGTACGACCAAGGGGTTCCTCGGCCAGTATTTCAAGATTCTCACCCTAAGGCATCTTTCTCTGAGACCTGTGCCTTTTACACAGTGTCGGCTGCTTCCACGATCTGCTCAGCCATAAGTGGTCGTGTTACCATTCCTGCTCTTTCTAGGAAGGGGGACGTGACCAGTGATTTTGCGATGACGTATTGGCCAAGACAGATAGCAAAAATTCGCGAATTCATCCAAAGTCCCCCAGTCTACCCCATTGTTCAGAGTTTTCCTTCCTTGGAGTTGGGGCAAAAGGGAAGTTTTCCTATATCAGTGACTTAACAACGAAAACGCTTGTTAAGATTTTTCATAAACTCCACCTATATCGGTGACTTAATAACGAAAACGCTTGTTAAGATTTTTCATAAACTCCACCTATATCGGTGACTTAACAACGAAAACGCTTGTTAAGATTTTTTCATAAACTCCACCTACATCGGTGACTTAACAACGAAAACGCTTGTTAAGGTTTTCCACAAACTCCACCTATATCGGTGACTTAACAACGAAACATTTGTTAAGATTTTCATAAACCCCACCTATAACGGTGACTTAACAACGAAAACACTTGTTAAGGTTTTTCATACACTCATTATTTCTTTTATCTGTTCACAGGTTGCACGGGAGAATTCCCCACCAGTTCTTTCGCCCATTGCCTCGCCCCATCGGGAACCTGCCGTCTCAGAAGATTATAGCCATAATGATCAAGGTTCCACGACCGGTGCTGCTGCTGAGAGCGAATCTGGCTGTGAGCTTCCTCTGCCCGACCTGGCTCCTCACGCCTTCTGCCTGTTGGTGCTTCAGCGTTCTCCTCACATGCCTGCCAGCCATCGTTTGGTAGTTGAGCAACTTGTAAACCATCATCCTGAAACGTTCACGGTGGATTGCATGCGTTCAAACATCTCTGTTATGAGTTACAGGCTTCAGGGCATGGCTACTGTCGTTGCTAAAATTGCCAACACTCTGACCTCAAACGTTACCAGACCCCTCCTTGACCAATTCCTGGGCTATCTGAGGGAGTTGGGTCGCGATGGCTTCTGCTTTGACTGGCTTATCACACATTTGAAGACGTTGAAGAGCCAACGACTCGACAGCCAGAGGGAACTCCTTCGGAAACATCAGGAGGATCAACGGGCTGAGGAAGCTAAGTTGGCCGAGTTAGCACCTCTTCTTGAAGCTGTTGACAAAGAGGTGGAGGACATCGAAGAAGCTCTGCGTCTGGCGAAGCTGAAACGAGAGAAACTCCTTATCGAGCGCACACAAGCGCAAACGAGGTTGGCGATTTCTGTTAATGCCCAACGATCTTGCCAAGAAGCTTCTTCGGGCCTTCCTGGAGATTTTTTCTCTTCCCCAGATCTGTTGTTCCTCCTAGGCCAATGAACTCTTGTATCTATTTTCCTTTTTTTTTCTCCTTATGTAATTCTTGGGCAATAGCTCCCAATTTTGTAATGCCCCAAAGTTTATGAATGAAGAAAGATATATGTTTTCTCATGCCTTTCCTTTGTGTTATAACTGTTTAAGTACATTATGCAGTTCTATGGTTCTTTCATCTCCACTCGAATTATAATAAAGAGAACTTGCGTTTTTATCATAGAAAGAACTTGTATATTCATAACAGCTAGATACATCGGTGGCCCAAACATAATTGCTTACACATGATAAACCTTCAACCATTTATTGTTAATTTTGAATGGTTTGTCTTCTTCTATCTTAGAAATTAAGCAATAACCTGAGTCATGAGCTTCCTTTACAATGAAAGGTCCCTCCCAATTTGCTGCAAACTTGGGTAGGGGCAATCCTCTGATGTGCTTTACTGCTGCTTTCAACACGAGGTCTCCTTCCACGAACTTATCATATGCCCTGGAGAGCTGCTTCGTATACATTTGAAAGTGTTGCGTCGCATTATCTCTGTGTTCGTCCAACGCTTCCAGCTGCACATGTCTATTCTGAGGGAGCATACTGCTTCGCAAGGCATATCGAGCAGAGGGAACTTCTAACTCTACTGGGAGGATTGCCTCAACCCCATAAACAAGAGAGAACGGGGTATACCCTGTAGGCTTCCTCTAGGTTGTTCGATAGGCCCACAATACAGCTGGTATCTTATCGTCCCACGCTCCTGGGAAATCCTCCATCGTTTTAACCAGGAGATTAACCAAAGTTTTGTTAGTTGCTTCGACGTGACCGTTTCCCTTTGGGTATGCTACCGTTGAGGTATGATGGACAATGGAGTACTTGTCTGTGAGCATCGTTACTTCTGAATTGACGAAAGGGGTTCCATTGTCTGAAAGGATAACCTTTGGGATCCCAAAACGGCAAATGATTTATTCTCTGATGAAGTTGCTCACCACCCCCGTTGTTGCCCTTCTCAGTGGTATCGCTTCAGCCCACTTTGTGAAGCACTCCGTTGCCACCAGGATCCATATCTTCCCCCTCGAAGAAGGGTGTATTGCCCCTACCAGGTCGAATGCCAAGTGTACAAAGGATAGGGCGTTGCCACGGAGTGTAGGTCCACCAATGGGGCATGGATCATATTTCCATGAAGCTGGCAAGATTTGCATTTTCGAACGAACTCAGCGGAGTCTTTCTCCATCGTAGGCCAATAATACCCTAATGTCATCAACTGATCATACAACTTGGCCTCTCCTGCTGGTTCGTGCGCTTGTGTGAGAACCTCAGTTGTTTCTTCCTTTGTGATGCAACACAATGGTCTGTTGAAGTAGCCCCTTCGAAAAAGCTGCCCCTCTTGAACATAGAACCTCGGGGCCCTTCATTTAAGCCCCATCACGTCAATCTTCTCTGTTGGGACAACTCCATCTTTAATAAAGTCAATAAAGGGCTGTCTCCAATCAGCTTGAGCTTCCACAAAATGACATTCGGCCGCCTCGAAGAATAACTGGCACTTGTCTCACTTCCGTTGCAGTTCTGCCGCGTCTTATTTCATTCTAGGCCAAAATACCCCTCTTTGAATCCTTCGGTAGAGAGGTATCTCAGCTGTCTCGCAGTGCTCTTCATGTGTTTTCTTCAATCTTCGCACTGCTTCTTTCGGACCGATGCATCTTGACAGCCATCCTCCTGCGTTCTTAAAGTAAAGGTTCCCCTTGTTTGTGAAATATTGAGCTAATTCTCTCAGTCCCATCGTTCCTTCGCCAGACTCCAGTTGCTTCCTAATCTCTCCCCTCCAGTCCGCGTCCTCCATGGGTAAAATTGATTGTACTACCGAAGGAGCCGTCCTTCGTTGGATCACGACAGTAGTTACATCGTTCCTCATGACCATTTTCTGGGCAATGGTGGCATAGGCGTCTGGGTGACGGTTCATTGTTCTGGGATGTCTCTTGATCTTTGTCCGATGGAACTGGCAGAGGAGCCTCTGAATGATTGTCCTGTATGGTGCCAAACTCATGTGCTTCAACGCATATTCTCCGCTCACCTGCTGAATTACCAAGTTCGAATCACCTTTGATGCAAAGTGTACGAATTCCTCTTCGAAGAGCCTCTAGCAACCCCAGCACCAATGCTTCATATTCGCAATCGTTGTTGGAACAAGGGAAATCTAACTTGAAGGAAAGGCAAATCTCCTCCATTCCTTTTGAAAGAATAACCCCAGCTCCTCCTTTCTTTTCCGCCGAAGATCCATCAAACTGCATCGTCCATTCTTCGTCCGTTGCGTCTAGGTGATTGGCCTGCAAGTCGTCTCCTGGAATACTTTCTTTGGGTGGCTCAAACGTACCCCAGGGGAATATTGCCAATAGGTCAGCATACGCTTGGCTTTTGATCGCGCGAGGAACCACACACTTCAGGTCATATTCGGAGAGGATAAGGAACCACCTAGCTGCCCTACCAATCAATATAGTTCTTGCCAGCAAATACTTAATAGGATCACATCTAGTTACAATATGAATTGTAAAAGACAGCATATAATGTCTAAGTTTTTGCGCTACGAAGACTAAGGCTAAACAATGTCTTTCCAAGCTACTATATCTGACTTCTGGCCAATGGATGATCCTGCTGAGGTAGTAGACTGGCCGTTCTTGCCCGTTAATCTCTTGTGCTAGCAAAGCTCCCACGGACCTCGGGGTGGAGGTGAGGTCCAGCTGCAACAATATTCCTGCCTTTGGGGGAACCATGGTCTGTGGTGAAACGAGCAGCTTCTTCAGTCCGACGAGAGACTCTTGGTGAACTTCCTCCCACTTGAATTTCGTGTTCTTTCGCAACAGCTGCATCAACGGGTGGGTCATTTCGGCTAACCCAGTCATAAATCTCCTACGATAGGAGACTTTACCGAGGAAACTCTTCAGCTCCTTCGCCGTTCTTGGACTTGGCATCTCCAAGATCGCTCGTTGCTTGTCCTGGTCCATCTGCACCCCTTGCCGATCAACCACGAAGCCTAGAAATTTTCCACTTGTTACTCCAAAGACGTGCTTCAGCGGGTTCATCCTCAATTTATACTTCCTGCATTGGGCAAACACCTTCCTCAAATCGCCCAGATGGGACTCCTCCTTCCTTGATTTGATGACCAAATCATCCACATAAAATTCCACAAATTTGCGAAAGAAGTCATGAAAAATGGTCATCATTGTTCTCTGGTAAGTATCCCCAGCATTCTTGAGCCCAAACGGCATTACTTTGTACATGAAGTTCCCCAACGGGGTTCTAAATGTCGTTTTCTCTACATCCGAGGGGTCCATCTTGATCTGGTTGTACCCTACATACCCATCCATAAAGCTATACATCTCATGACCAGCCGTTGCATCTATCAAGCTATCAATGGAGGGCAGAGGCAACTCATCCTTGGGGCAAGCTCTATTAAAATCTCTGAAGTCCACACAGATCCTTATTTGGTTTTTGTCTTTCTTTCCCACCGGGACAATGCTAGACAGTCAAAGCGGGTGTTGTATCGGTTTGATGAACCCTGTCGTTAGTAAACGTTGGACCTCTTCTTTGATCTTCAGATCTAGCTCAGGCTTGTACGTTCTCGTTGCTTGTTTCACTGGAATGGCTGAGGGTATCACGTTCAACTTGTGGCAGCTCACTTCCTCATCCAGCCCTTCCATCTTCGTGTACTTCCATGCGAAGACATGTATGAATTCCCGAATCAACTCAACCAAGGCCTTTCGTTTCTCCTCACTGAGATCTTTCGAGATAAAAATAGGCCTTGGGTCCTCCTCTTCTTTCGTCAGGTTCAATTGCTCGAGTTCTTGTGCCTGCGGTTTCAGTCGATCCGCCATGTAATCTGGTTCCTCAGCGACTTCCTCCACAAATTCCTGTATGCTGGAGTTGTCTATCACCATACATTGTCCCCGTTGATCCACCAGAAAGCATTCATATATCGGGTCAACCTCATCATCAGTTTCTTCGGTCGCCCATTCACACCGTTATAATCGATATACCACTTTTCCTTCTTCGGTAATGACCTTGCACTGCCTGTTGGCGATCATAACTGCTTTCCTCTTCTTTTCACTAGAAGCCTCAGCCACTCTTTTTCTTGAAAATCTGCTCAGCACGCTTTGCCGTTGGACCTCGTGCTCCATCGGATCCATTCTAGGCTTCATCATATCTTTGAGCTGCTTCGAGATATTTTGAGGCCGAAGGACCACCTGGGGAGTTTCTTTGGTCATCGCTCTGATGCTGCTCGCAACCTACTTATTCTGCTCGTTCAAGGGCCCCATCATTTCTTTGATCGAGGGAACCCATGCTCCCTCCATCCTTCTCGTTAGGACGCGCACATCCTCCTCCAACTCTATGTAAAACGCCGCATCTACCAAGTGAGCTTCTTCGATAGCGAAGGGCCTTTTTGTAGCCCTAATGGTTACCTCTGTTCCCTTAATATTTGCCTTGGCGCATTGGTGATACGTCGAGGGAACTAGCCCTTGGTTGTGCATCCACACTCTTCCTATCAGAAGGTGGTAGGAAGTTGCACTCTCTATTACGTGGAACTTGACATGGGAACTCAGATTTCCCATCACAATCCCAACATTCACATACCCAATAGACTTGGAAGACTGGTTGTCGTATCCCGAAATCACCAAAGGCATGGAGACCAACCTTTCCTCCGGAATATTAACGGCGTGAAAAGAGTTGATTGGCATAATGTTGATGGAAGCTCCCCCATCCATAAGAGTCCTTGCGAAACTAACTCCGTTGACACTGGCGGTCACATATAATGGCCTGTTATGAGGGAATCTTACAGCCCTATCTGCATCGCTGAAAGTTACTTCTGACAGAAACCTCTTTACTAGCCTGGCCATGGGTCGCTTCCATCTCAGCGAAGGGACTGCATTATTCCTCGCAATGTCAAGTATCCCCTGGGTTATTTCCATCCTACTCTCCTTCGGTATCCCTACCTGGTCGAAGAACCAGGTGAACTTTGGGGATTTTGAAACTGCATAGTACTCTAGGACTGAGTCTGTTTCCTCACTTTCAACACTGTCCACATCCTTGGCGCTTGCTTCATCATAGGCCAACACTACGTTAGCCATTCCCTCAGTACAGGCTTCCAAAGCTTCTTCGAACTCCTCTTGCTTCGCCGATGGCTCCCTTTCTTCTCTCGCTGACTTTTCATCATAGGGCACCACCAGATTGACCCCATATACTGGCAGTGGGTTGTTGTTGACGTTCTGTGGAGGGATTTGCAACGTCCCTGCCTTCACGTACTTGTCGATGATTCTCCTCAGCGTGAAACAGCTCTCTGTTGGGTGTTGGATCTTCCGATGAACCTTGCAATACTTAGGATCCGCCCTTGTTGCAGCGTCGGGTTCCCCAACGAGAATGCCCTTTGGTTCGTAGATCGTTCCTCCTTGGACCATTGCGTTGTAACAGCTGACAGCCTGCTCCACTGTACAAAGCAATGGTGGTGGATCCTCCCTGTCTCTTCCAAACTTCCTCTTATTGTCCTTCTTCGGCCCCTTGCCCCCATCTGTTCCCTCGGTGTAACCTATCCGTGGGGGCTGAGACCTCCCCCCACAGGTTGTATCGGCTGCCTAAACATCATGAGCACTACTACTGGATTTAGTCGCACCACCAAGGAGATATTTCTAAGAATGCTGAAAAAGTCCCCTCGCGCATTTCATTAACGAGATGACAGATGTACTCAGGAAGCAGCCCCTCCGCACAGATCTGCAATAACTTGGATTCTTTGGCCTCCTCCCTCACATCTAGGGACCTTTCCCTGAACCTTCGAACATACGCCACCACTTCTTCCCCGGGTCGTTGCTTCTCCCTTCCCAGTTGGGTCAAAGTAAACTCATCCTCCGTCAGAAAGAACTTCTGAACGAACAAAACATGCATCTCCTCCCACGTAGAGACACTCTCGGGAGCTAAGTGAGAGTACCATGTGTATGCCTTGTTGGTTAAGGATTTTGAAAACTCCCTCAACCTGAGCTTCTTATTATTGCAATACACCCCCAAGTGCTCAACGAAGCACTTAATATGTTCCTTCGGATTTCCACCTTTTCCTGTGTATTTTTCAAAGATAGGAGGGATATAATCTTTTGGATAAGGCTCATCGTTGTATTCCTGGGGGTAAGGTGTTCGAAAGTCGTCATAGACCGAAGCTACCTCGCCCACATATTGCGAGGAAACTTGCATGAACTTCAGCATCTCCTTCTGCACCTCCTTCCTCATCTCCTCCACGGGTGATGCCACTGGAGCAACAACCAACGGGACCATAGGTTGAGTGCCCGTTGCAGCTGGAGCAATCGTCACAGTTGGGGCCGTTGATACTTCTGATGTTCCCACTGCTGTATTCACAACAGAGGGTATACTCGCTGGGACTACTCCCGTTACACCTGCACTCGGTGGGGCCGTTGGTGCTGCCCTTGGTGTTACGAAGGAATTGGCTTCAAATCCTCCCAGCACCGTTGAAACTACCGGAGTTTGCAAAAACTCATAAAACTTACTCATGAGTGCCACCTGAGCGTGTCCCAACCCTGCACTCGTGGAAGCTTGTGTCACCCCTGGACCGCCCGTCGTCGCCTGAACTGGAGGTATCTCTATTCGAGGAGCCCCATCCGTTAGAGCCTCCAGTTCTCTCGCCGCTTGTTCTTCATTGTGTTGGATGTCATCAAAGTTGAGCCTTCGATTAACATTATCTTGCGCCATAATCTTCACTTAGAAGAATGCCTCCCCAGCAGAGTCGCCAAATGTAAGAGGGTAGTTTAGATAAGATGGAGGCGTAACCCCTTTTTTAGTACAGTAATGACAAGTTAACTAGCAAAACTATTGATTAATTATAGGACATACAGACACAACTTAGTGAAGATGAACTGGGTTAAAACTCACAATCTCTCGTGTATAACTCAAATAATGATAATGAACTTAGAAGTAACTCAGTTAGAGGGAGAGAGAAGTAAGCATCCTAGATGCACCTTGGCAGGCAGCAAAATACACCAAACACCCTCAGGAATCTCTATCAAGTATTAAAAGCTTTGTAATAAAATGGCAATGGTGGGTGAGTAAGACTCTCTGGTTTGTAATAACTCTCTCTAGTAGTAACTCCTGAATCCTCAAAAGAACACGATCCTCTCTCCAGGGATGGGTGGAGTCTTTAAATAGCCTCCCACACCATCCCCGAGGCAACTCCGTCATTTAATGACTATGATAGTCATCCCTCATACTTTGTCACAAACATTAAATGCCTGATGCACTAGTTGTCTCCACGTCATAAACATTAAATGCCAGGGGGCTGTTGTCACAGAGGTGGCTCATCAACTGTCTGACAGCCCCAAATAGAACGGTGGTTTATTGAAGTGCAGGTCTGACATTGCCTAGCTGGTTAGTGACATCAGGTAAAGTGGATGTGACATTAAGTAGAGGGTTGTTTGGCTCACAACTCAACGCCCGATGGAACTCCAAGCTGCTCCGCCCGAGGTTCCACGGTAAGGGTCCTTCGGTGTTTTACCAGGTGTATCTAAGATGGTCAGGACAAGCCCCAACGGTGCCTCACTTCTCAATCCTCCAAACCAAGTCCCTCTAGAGTTCCCGCGGCGAGGTCATTCGATAGAGCATGAAAGCTCTCCCAAGCCCTGCCAAGTCTGGTCTCTCGCAAGTACCGTTTGACCTCAGACTAAAACTCATTATTATTCTCGTTACATCATTACAACTGTTATAGCTCATAATCAATATAAACAAAAATACAATATGACTAACTAAAACAGCAAGCTGAGTTGCCACGCTGAACTGCCTCGTGCCTTAATCCCCAAACACTATTGCTAATGGGGATTTATCTCTAATCTCAAAATTACCTTCAGGCCCCCTCTACAGTTGTAGAATCTATTTTTAGAGGTCTTAGACCGTTGTGCTGCTATAGACTTGAGTTATCATTGGAGGAGCATCTCTAGCAACATTTTATTTATCATTTCTTCTAGGATGTAGGAGTCGAGCAGTGCAGCTCATCTACTTCTTGTATTTATTTATCGTCCACAGGCCGTTGTATTTATTTTACAATTTATCCCGAATCAGAGATTGTATATGTGGTACTTATAGTCAGAGATGATTATTATATTTTGAGATACATTTCATATTCCAGAGCTGGTTTTATTTTATATCGACAATTTGATGGTATCAGAGATGGTTTTATCTTATTCAGTATTTATTTATCTCTAAGTATACTTGTTCAGTTTTATTTATTTCGTCATGCTTAGAATATTACCAAATGTTTTTGACTCCCATGATTTTTGTACGAGACCTGACCAACCTTTATATGGATTTTCAAGGGTGTCACATATTCATTTGCATTGAAGACGTTTACATGAAAGTTGAGAATAAGGTCCAAAACTTTAAAGCCTGGATTAGTGGTAGACACACAAGTAGGAGTGGCGGTAAACGCCGCGGAGTGTTGAAGAGAGTGCGGGGTAATCGTTGAGGAAAACTATTGAGGGCTAATCCCATTTAATATTAATCTTAGGCATGAATTGATTGACGGTCCATTTGCTAAAATGACTATGGTAGGAAGGAGGTTCTTTTTTTACTCATGGGGAGGCCGAGGTATGCTTTAGAGTATTTAAGACATATAGTTACCTATTGTGATATCATCTTTAAGAGATCGACATCTTCTCGAGTTGGGTGTCGCGGCTAATTAGCATATGCAAGAAATACCCAAAAGACAAAAATTTGTATTGATAATATATATGTGGCCGCGGAGTTTAATGGTGTCTTCCCATAAGATAACCGGGAGTGCCTCCATTGCAAAAGATAGGCTTTACCGTTGATCTGGATCCTGAAATCGTGCCCATTTGTTAAACACCTTAAAGATTCCCGCGGAGTTGAAAGAATTGAAGGAGTGGCTTCAGGACTTGTTAGGCCATGGATTCATTAGGTCTAAAACATCAGCTCATGGATTTATAAGTCTATGTATTGATCAGAGAGAGTTTAACAAGGTTATTATGAAGAGTATCCTTTGACATAGTTAGATGATCTTTTTTACCAGCTTACAGGTGCAAAATATTTTTCGAAAAAAATTTGAGGACAGATAACTGTAAAGGATGAGTACATTCAGAAGGCCTCGTTGTGGACAAGGGATGGGCATTATGAGTTCGTGGTGACGTCCTTTGGACTCGTGCAGCTTTTATGGATTTGATAAGAAGGTGTCCAGACAGCTCTTGGATAAGATTGTAATAGTGTTTATTCATGATATTTTGGTTTATTCAAAGTCCAAGGAGGAACATGAAGATCACCTCCGCAGAGTTTTTAGACCATTAGGAAAGAGAGAGGGTATGCTAAATTCTAAGTCCGAGTTACGGCATTGGCACTCCTCAGTCATTCATCAGATCATGTAAACATATATAAGTAAATACATTCCTGTAACATCAATTGTGAAGGGATATGCATTAATCTAAAATCTAAGGTAATAAGTTGAAGTAGAAAGTGGTCCACAGGGCATACCTTATAACGATTAATTATATCTTTCAAAATCTTATTTAAAGCATGCCCCATATGTAAATCACCATTGGCATAAGGAGGGCCATCATGAAGAATGAAACTTCCCTATAAACAGTAGTTCAAGATCAGGTAAATACATACAAATGAAGTACAACAGGAACTCGAGCCAATTTACACTCACCCCAGTGTTTCTATCTGAAACTCTCTTAAACAGCTGATTTTCATCCCATAATTTCTGAATTTCAGGCTCCCTTGTTGCAGAGTTTGCCCTCATGCCAAATGCCGTATTAGGCAGATCAACGGTGTGCTTGTACTTCCCATCTTCCTGCTTTTCCCCTGCACAATATGAAGCACGACAATCGATTAGAAAATGTGTTCGTCTTTAGAAAGGAAGGGGTCAAGGAAATTCAGAATTTTTTTTTCATATATATATATGGGAGAGGTTCAAAAGCGAACATAAAATATAAACATTTTAATGAACCTTAGCAAAAAAACACCAAACATCCAATCAATTTTAATTCCTATGATGTAATTGGTCCACACCAGTGGCAACGGAAACGCGTGTGACATGCGTGTTTTTTAATACACCCGTGCGACACGCCTGTCCGTTGTCGCTGGCGTGTCACACGCATGTCCGTTGCCGCTGGCGCGAACCAATTACAACATAGGAATTAAAATTGATTGGGTGTTAGGTGTTTTTTGTTAAAATTCATTAAAATGTTCATCTTTTATGTTCACTTCTGAACCTCTCCCATATATATATATATATATATATATATATATATATATAAAGAGAGAGAGAGAGAGAGAGAGAGAGAGGCCTTCTCCTGTAAGGATTTCTTATGGTGCAGACCCCGGTACATACCATTTTTTTAAAATAGTAAAAAAATGAATTTTTTTATGAAACTTCATGGATATGATCTCCACGGTGAGAAGATCATCTCCAATTTTTTTCATCAAAAAATTCAATAAAAAAACCGTTGAGATGAGGTGATATGTAAAACGATCGTATAAATATGCATTTTCGACCGTTGAAATGTTGGGTCGGCGCCAGCCGCTTTATTGATTGAATTTTTTTATGAAACTTCATGAATATGATTGAGGTGATATGTAAAAAGATTGTATAAATATGCATTTATTTCAACGGTTGAAAATGCATATTTATACCATTTTTTTACATATCACCTCATCTCAACGGTTTTTTTATTGAATTTTTTGACGAAAAAAATTGGAGATGATCTTCCCACCGTGGAGATCATATCCATGAAGTTTCATCAAAAAAATTATTTTTTTACTATTTTTAAAAAATGGTATGTACCGGGGTCTGCATCATAAGGAGTCCTTATAGGAGACTTTCTGTATATATATATCAAAAAAATTGGTAAGTTTTTTCAAAAATTTTGGATTGGCATAAATTCAGGAAAATTTGAATTGAAGAAATCTCAAAATATTTTCCGTATCCATTCCAAAGTCTTTCAGAAATATCGGAATTGTATACATCATGCCAAATTTGGAAAGAACTGGAGTAATATTTTGGAAATTTCGAAAATTGGAAAAACTTGCATCCTGTGCTGAAGACATTACAAGCACCATTCTTCAAACTGTGTTTTCAAAATCAGTCGTCAAAACATAATTAAGTAATACCTTTGGATGCTTTCTTTGCTGCCATAACAGGTCCTCGAGATCTTCGCTTTGATGAAAGATAGAACTCGTTACTGGAGGGAGTAGAACAAAACGTCATTTGTAATAGAGAGAAGACTTTTGCTGAAGAGGTCCTTCTAAAATTATAGACACTAATAAAAGGGGTGTTCCTAAAAGATGAGCAACTTCTCAGTGACAGAACCTGAACAATAAGAAAGGATATTAACTGCAAGTTAAAGAATGATGTCCACAAGTAAGGGATAAGGTCGAAATTCAATGTATAAACACTCGAGAAAAGAAAAATAGACATTACCCAAAAAATCAATGTGTTCTTTGCTTTTCCATAGCAACATTAATAACAAGAACGCATCTATATCGAAAAGGTAATTATTCAAAAAGACATCCAAGTACTTAAGATACTTATACGAGAAAATAACATGAAACCATATGTTTCAGAGTAACATAGCTTAAGGACTTTCTCCTGAACCAAATTAGCCCGGTGATTATATAAGAGAGATGGCCTTTGTAGCCTTAATTAGAACAAGTACCAAAAGAAGTATCGAAACCCACAAGTGGAAATGCAAACAGCAAAGTGGGTAGTCGCCTGAATATTTTGTGATTGTTTGTTTTAGTACAGTATTTGAATGCTCATTTTATATAAGTTTCACGAAGAATATTTGTAAACAAATCTGCAAAATTGGCTTCCAACACTCCCAGACAATCTGCCGGGCAACAATTTCCAACCCTAGAATATAGTCAAGGACTATGAGAACCTAAATTGCTCTAACCACGCCACGAAATCTTTCTTCACTCGAATATATAGCCCAGCAACTAACAACTAGCCAAAGTATTCTTTCTACTCATACCATCAAAAAGGTGCCCTTGGAAATACCTTCTACCAACCACAAAGTTTTAAAAACCACTTGGGCCAAAGAAGAAGCTTACGCCCTGGAGCTGTGAGACGTTGCACTTCAATGCAACTCGAGGTTCTGCTTCCAAAATTGTTGAGCTCTAAATTTTCTTTTGGGGAAACTTGCATACTTTTGGGGCACTAACATGCAGAGGTCAATTGTTCCAAAAAAATTAAAAATCAATTATTTGAGGTGAATGTAGACATGACTCGAGTAGTTTTTTTGGTATTTTCATTTTCATTTTTATTTTGATGATACCATGAGAAAACTGATGTGCTTAGACCTTTGCATTAGTCCTTATACCCCAAGTCTAAGGTCCCCCCGCTATTACAGCAGAAGCCAGCAAGGAAAGGGCCAAAGGTCCCAGACTTCCAATGAAGCACCTCTAAAGCAGCCAAAATCTATATAAGTCCAGCTAAGGTCCCTAGCCAGCATGAAATACCTCAGCTCCTCCAGATAAAGGCTTGACAATGTTCTAGGCCCCTTCTCCAAGGTCTTGTGACCTCTTGTCACCTAATTCAACAATCTAACACCATATCCAACCTCCAGAGCACTCGGCAAAAGTTCGGCATTGGGTTATTCAACCTCAATAAGGCTTGGCCGACTTCAGCAAGAGTGGGATCCATATCTACCACCCCAAGAGGCTTCTTGGTGACCTTTAACACCCTTTACAACCTTGGACGACCGAGGTTAGTTTGGGAAAGCTAGGCAACCCACTCTCTCTTAGTTTTCCCACACTTTCTTGGTCTGACGGGTTGCTACCAAGTACAGTTCTTGTGCTACCAAGTATAGTTTTAGAACACAGTCTAAAACTAGTATATGGATTAGGGCCTTAGCAAGAATACACTAATCTTAAACTAAAATAGATAAAGAGATATAAATCGTAATTATACTGATCTAGAGCAAGTATTAAAGAAAGATGAGAGAAGAGGGATGGTTACCAAATTTACGTGGTTCGGTTCGAAGTGGTGCCTACGTCCATAGGTGTAATGTTGATTATATTGATTTTAATGGGTAAAAGCCATGGATGAATGATGGTTACAAGCTCTTATAGTTCACTCTAGAATTTGGTAAAGTATCAGCTGGAAAAGTATATCGCGATCCCTCATAATGAGGGATTGTGTGCTATTTATAGGCTGTTAAAGGAGAGAGTAATGGGACAGGTGTCATACCTTTATAAGTTAGACACCTTTATAAGTTAGACAGTAACACCTTTACATGCAAGTGGGAGAGGATAATCAGGGATTTGTTATGCACACACAGTGGAGGAATATTTGTATATCTTCCACACGTGCGCGTGATGTGAGTGCTACTGACATCATCCTTCTCACGTAGTAGATGCCTGCTCTGACGGTGCTAAGTAACGGTGTTGACTGCTGTGAAGTAACTAGGCTAAGTTGACCGCCGGTGACGTTAGTGACGACCGCAAGCCGACCAGAATAGCAGCTGAGCCGACCTCCTTTTGCAAATGGATGAGTCCAGTTGTCGTACTCTGATTGGTTCTTGCGTCGCACCATATTCATGGTACAACAAAAGCCTCCAAGACTTTGCTCGCGATTGAGGAATGCAGCGGATTCTCTGAGGTATTATACATTCGGAGTGTGTGTTGAACAGATTGAGCGAGTCAAGTGTTAACCAGTGGGAAAGTTGTCGGTTTCGATAGTTTTGTCCATCTCGAATTCTTCTCGGCGCGTGCCGAGCAGAAGGACTTGTAAAAAATTTCACTTGGGATTGAACTTGCCACATGTCAGACGTCTAGCGTAATCATTACGTGTGCTCGGGGCAGTGCGTGAGTCAGTCTGACTGCGTCTGTCCACTTTTCCAGGCATGATGCCACGTGTGTCATAATTAGGTGTGATAATTACCGCCAAAACAGTATAAAATCCACAAAATTGAAACGTCTCAAACTTTTTGACATTTCACACTCGCATTAGCTTTCTAGAGAGAAAAAAAACCTCCGCCTTCACATTCCTTTCTTCTGCGGCAATATTTCCTCCAACGACTGCATTTTCGCCTGACTTCTTTCTGGGAAATCCTTTTCTGACGAGTTTCTCCAGCTCTCCCTATCTTCAGACAGAGATTGTGTGTTGTTTTTCGCCCGTCCTCAACTCTTTAGGGTTACGGGTACGCTGTTTCCCTTTTAGGGCTCCGATTCAACTTTTTATTCCATTTCGTCCCTTATGAGTACAATTTGTTGTTGTTGGCTATAGTGGTTGGCTGTAGTGACCATTGATTTAGAGTTTATTCGTCTTAGGTGGCCATTGAGTTTGTTGGCCTAGGGTTTCCCCATTTTAGGGCTTTTTTAGGCGTTATAGAATTTAGTCTTGCCCAAGCCTCTAATTTCTGAAACTCAATAGCCCCCAAGCCTAGGTATACCCAAAATTCCATATTTCCTTAATGAACTACGAAACTTGCGTCCAAAGGTGGTTATAATACTTGGCTGAGCTAAAATCATCTTACCAAAATCCCTCCGGGTTGTTCAACCTGGAGACGGGCCTGGCCATCCTAGGTACACCCCCACTGTAGCTTCCTCTAGTAGTTTTGCACCTCTGCCTACAGGCGTAGAGTTTGACGGTCCCAAGTGTGTAGGACCTA
The DNA here is from genome assembly GCA_949130495.1 of Sambucus nigra. NCBI lineage: Eukaryota > Viridiplantae > Streptophyta > Magnoliopsida > Dipsacales > Adoxaceae > Sambucus > Sambucus nigra. The sequence continues at coordinate 546,049,617 of OX422215.1, forward strand.
TAGTAACTGACCAAGCTAAACACCACCGGGTGTTGGCAATTTTGTAAACACGATCTCGAATATATTCGTTGTTGATCTGGAAGCATCAGCCGGGAGAGTTGTCTGAGAGACCTGTGACCTCCCACTCTCCTGTTGAGGTGCCATTTGGTGAGGAGAGTACCTCTAGGAGTTCCACCGACTCGTACGACCCCTCTAACACCGATGCCAAATGGCATGCTTGTGATGTGCTACAGGACGAGTTGGATGCTTTGAGAGAGAAATACATCCCTATTAGCATTACCACTAAGCTGTCAGACTGCAATGAGAGAGTTTATGATACTCAGAACTCAGACGAGGTTTGCCTCCTTTTGTAGACAATTCAAGTTGAACTTTGTCTACCTTTGCACCCTCTCATTAAGTCCATCTTAAAAGGGTTTGGCATTAGTCTTACCCAACTTCCTCCCAATGCCTCCTATAGGACAATTCTTAGGTCAGTGATGTTCTGGAAAGACCGAACTGGCTTTGACCTCACTAGGGACATATTTAGGTTTGTCCACGGCCTAAAGGACAACGTCAAAGTCCCAGGGTATTATTACTTCGCACCTAGGAAAGCCCACTTGAGGATGGTTAAGGTCATCCAGACCAATAACCATAGTTGGAAGAACCAATTCGTGTTTATGAAGGGTGATTGGGAATTTCGAGTCCACGAGAAGGATAGGTCCTGTAAGGTTCCCCGCGAATGGGTTAGGCTAAACAAAATTGGTAAACTTCTGCTTTCATTTGCTTTCTTTCTCCCTTTGATTTGTATTATGCTGACATCTTTGTTCAACTTTTCAATGAAGAAAGCTCCCCCGCTTCCTACCATGCTATTGGACCTAGTTGAGACTTATTGCGTGCCTCCCCCAAAGTTTGAAGATCTTTTCTCTGTGTCTAAATTTATTTGTGTTGGGTATCACACTCCCCCTGGTGGTGCCCCCCCTATTGAGACACTGGTTCCACTGGTAGCAGAGGGGCCAGTTGAAACTGATTGAGACCGACCAGGGTGTTGAGGAAGAAGTTGAAGCAAGTAACAATACTTTGCCATTTTTGTTCCTCTTCAGCCTATGTGCTGCGATATGACTAACTGTTGACTTTTGTGCAACTTCCACTCTCACTACTTGAGGCTTCGTTACCGAACCTTCATGCAGGATGGCACCTAGAGGAATTGATCGCGCTGCTATGGAGCTTTCCCGTTGTAAGAAGGTGGAGGTCGATCAGAAGAGGAAAACCAAAGCTGAGGACAAGTCCACGGCCAAGAAGAAGATTGATGCCTAAAAGAGGGTTGATGTCGAAGATAGGAAACAAGCCGAGATAAATGCTCGGAGGAAGGCTGATGCCGAAGTTTCTATTCGGGCCAAGTCAAAGGAAAAGCCCCCATGTCCTCTATTCGTGCTGCTGTTGGGTACAAGAGGCCCCTTGAAGCCCCCATAACTCAAGGCGATGGGTTTGCCGTTGATAAGATCCAAATCGAAGGACGACCCTCTCGTCAGATTGTCCATGGTCAGGGGTCGGTCTCCCGTTAAGGCGAGGTCGAGAACTTTAAGCTGGACCCCAATGAGCCCATCATAACCAGTGTTCTGAGAAACGATCCTGACTCAATTTTCTAGCACATGAGCAGCGCCACAGATCTGCTCAATTGTCATGGCAGCAAGGACTTTGAGTTCTTGAGGGGTTATGACCCCGACGCCCTGTGGGGGTTTACACAGCATCGTCTGGCTGTGGCAAGTCTGCTAAGATTATACTTGTCTAATTTTGTTCTAAATTTTGTTGTTTGCTTACCCTTCTTATTTTTCTGTTAGAGTGCGATGGGTCCCGCCAATTTGAGGGAGGAGGCTGTGACCATATGGCCTATGAGGAGCAGCAGAGCACTATTTCCGCGCTTACCAAGGAGAATGCTCAGTTAAAGGACGACTTGAAGCAAACTGCTGATGAGCTTCAAAAGACTTGTGGTGAGCTCGAAGAGAAGGATGACCAAATGGTCGCGAAGACGGTGTCTCTCAACAAGGCGGAGGAAGAGGTTCGCAAGTTGAAGGACCAAGCCAACACTAATGCCGTCAAGTTCAAAAGTCTTGAAGAGGCTCTTAAAAAGGTCAATGACGACCTGATTGCCTCTAATCATGCACTTGACACGGCCAACCAGAATCTGACCAATGTGAATCAAACGCTTGCACAAGCTAAAGAAGCCCTGGTAAAGGCTGAGGAGATCACGGTGGAAAAATTCAAGTAGTTTGCTGACTACGATGTTGAAACCGTGTCCTTCTTTCTTGACGGTTATGAGATGCTCAAGAAGAGTCGTGAAATATTACCTTAATATAGCAGATGTAGTCAACAAGTGGGAAGGTGACGATAAAGAAGCCACGGCTTTGGCAACTGAGCAACTAATGGACGTTGAGGAGTCTACCGTTGACGATGAAGCACGGACTCTCCTGGAAGCCAAGGTGTCGTGTTCGACAACGTGTTGGACACCTATGAAGCACGGACACTCTCCTGGAAGCCACGAGTCAGCTTTGACTGAAGTGATGGTGATTGTGCTTTATTTATGATTCTTAAGGTCAAAGTGTGTTTGAATTTTATTTTGTATGGTCAATTTTCTTAATTTCATGTTAAGAATGCTCTAATTATGTATTTTATGGAGAAAATCTGTTTTATTTCATTAATATATATTTAAATATATATTATATATTATACGTATCATAACGTGTCGTATCCTAGTTTTTGGATCAATCACGTGTCGCGTATCGCGTGTCGAAACACGTATTACGTGTCCGTGCTTCATAGACCGTTGAAGACAATCAGGTCAGTGAAGCCGACCAGACCATCGCTATGGAGATTGCTCTTCCTACTGCTCAGGATACAATCATGGTTGATGCACCTGCCGCAACTGCTCCCTTGGTTGATCCAGAAGTTTATCCAAGTTTATCATGTTCCTGGAGTTTCCCCCCTGGAGATGCTCCCTTGGCTTAGCCCTTCTGAAAGTTTAATTTTGTGAAGCTTTGTAATGATCGTCCTTTTGTACGAAACATTTGTCATTACGCCTGTTTATGAATTTAGAATCAATTTATGGTTCTACTTCTTATCTGCATGTATATGTATGTTTTGACTTTGCCAATTACTTTGCTCGACTAAATTCTTAGCCAACACTTATCGTTAAGTGTTATTTGCAACAATATATTTGACAAGTAAACGTGGTCAAATTTCACCGGCCTTGCAGTTAGTTCTAGCCGTATGGACTCATGGTGGGATCTTGTCCACCTGCCATGTTGACTTACTATTTGCTTATTATAGGTGTTAGGTGTAGGGGTAGACCTACTAGTAGTTTAGACTTTCGATCGTATGGTTGCATCTTGTCAACCTGATCTGCCTTACTAGCTATCAGTTTTGGACGAACTTGAGTTGTCCACACTTAGGATCTACCAATGCTCGTGCCCGATTATTGGTCGTATGGACGGATATTGTCGTCCTAACAATGTGTCGGCATTGATTACCAGAGTCGACCAAATGTATTGGGATCTATCCTTACATTAGTCAATTATGGTCGGATCTTGTCGTCCATATGACCACTGGATTTTCCAAATCTGGCTAAAATATTTTGATTGTGACCTGACTAAAGACGAGGTCATATATGGAGCGTGGTCAAGATTGTGCTTGGCGCCGAAACAGATTGAATCCATGCAGAAAAAACTTGAAACGACAACATACATAGAGGATGAAGTTCCCATTCTCATTCATTACTTGAAGATGTGTTACAAGGAATAAAAAATTGTTTACATTGTGTTTCATCCTTACGATATGTGATATGTTCACTGGTAATACTTTCTCAGGTGCTCGACGTTCCACAGGTTCTTAAATTGCTCACCCTCTTCTTAAATTGCTCACCCTCTAAAGTCTCGATTCTGTAGGTTCCAGGTCGTACGACAGCGGTTACTCTGTACGGTCCGTGCCAATTAGGTTCCAATTTGTTCCCTTTTGGAATGACCACCTTGAGCACGTAATCTCCTTCCTTTAGAGTGCTCAGTTTTACCCTTTCATTGTAAAAGCAAGCAGTTCTCTGTTGGTAGGATGCTACAAGTAGCGTTACGCTCTCCTTTACTTCTTCTACGAGATCCAGATTAAGTCTCCTCACCCACGGCATACTTCTAGCACTTGTCACACTTTCTCGCATAGTTTGCACGGTCTTCTTTCATAGTGGGCCAGTAGTAGCCCTAAGTGGCCACTCGCTTCACCAACGATATACCCACTGAGTGGGTGGGCTCTACGTGAACCCTCGTGCACTTCTTTGATCAAATCATTAACTTTAGCAGGATGAACACATCTTAGTAGTGATATGATGAACCCCCTTCTGAAAAGAATTTCGGCTTCCAACATGTACCTTGCTGCTTTATAACAATGTCTTCGCACTTCTTTTGGATCTGTAAGAACTACGCCGGCCTCCAAATATGCTCTGATGGGGTTCATCCAAAACGGTACCAAGTCTATATCCATCACAAAGACGCATTCTTCCTCTGTACTGCGCTGCAACAAAACCTCTACAGATATCGTTTTCTCAGCTCTGTTCTCGTAGCTGATGCCAAATGAGCAAGTGTGTCTGCCCGTGCATTTTCAACCCTTGGTATTATAATCATTCGCACCCGTGAGAATTTTGATAATGCTTTCACCTTCGCCAAGTATTTCATTATTGACTCTTCTCTTGCCTCGTACACTCCGAGGACTTGGTTCACTCTAAGCTGGAAGTCACTATGCGCTGATAGTTGTTCGGCACCCAGTGATGGTGCTAGGCCCAATCCTGCTATAAAAGACTCGTATTCGGCCTCATTGTTGGAGGCCTCAAAATGGAACCTGAGGGCGTACTCCACATCAGTCCCATCAGGTATTGTGATTATTAAGCTCGTTCCACTGTCGTTGGCACATGATGAGCCATCTACAAACAGCTGCCACACTGGAGACTCTTCCTCAAAACTGTCTTCAACCAAACATCCATTCTTAAACAATTTCTTCATCTGCTCCAGGTCTCTAGCGCTTTCTTCCAGCCGAATCGATTACTCTAATTTGTCAACGATTTGGTCGATTGGATTTGTGGAGCTCTCTCTCTTAGGAGTCTACTCGGTCGTTTTTGTCGCTAAGCTCTCTTTCAGAGAAGTCTGCTCAGATGTCTTCGTAGCTTAGCTCTCTTCCATAGAAGTTTGCTATGTTGTTCATGCTGGTGAGCTATCTTCCGTGGAAGTCTACTTGGTATTTTCTCCTCATACGTAAACTCAGCTATAAAATCGACCATCGCTTAACCATTGATTGCAGTTCTTAGTTTATACTGAAGGTCGTACTCTCCTAGGTCTACTGCCTAAGCCATCAGTCTGCCTGATTTCTCATGTTTATGAATAGCTTGTCGTAGAGGAAGGTATGTATAAACGACAATAGTATATAGTTTAAAGTATGGCTTCATTCTGCGAGAAGCTTCAATCAACGCTAAGGCCAATTTCTCCCACCTAGGGTACCTGATTTCCGCTACACAGTAAGCCTTACCGGTATCGTAGGCAAGCCTCTGGATTTGCCCTTTGGAATCAATGCAGAACTGACGGCAACTTTGATACTGCCAAATACAAGTAGAGTTTTTCACCTAGGATTGGCCTCGACAGCAACGACGCATATCCCAGGTACCTCTTCAATTCTAGGAACGCGGCCTCACATTCATCATTCCACTCGAAGGTCTTTCGGAACAACTTGAAGAATGGAAGACATCTACCAATGGATCTTGACACGAACCTGTTCAACATTGCCATATGTCCTGTCAACCTTTGAATGTCCTTTTTTCTCACAGGAGGCTGCACGTTGATCAGTGCATCGACCTTGTCTAGGATGGCCTCTATGCCCTTCTGGTTGACTATGAAGACCAAAAACTTTCCTTCCTCAACCCCGAAGACGTATTTCGCGGGTTGAGTCTCATTTGGTGCTTCTCCAGCTGCTCCAAGGTTTGCCCCGCATCGTGGATGTGATCAGCTGCTTTCTTGCTCTTGGTCAGCATGTCGTCAACGTAGACTTCCATGGTCTTGTCCATCTGATCCTCAAAAACCTTATTACCAACCTCTGATATGTTGCTCCAATGTTTTCTAGCCCAAAGGGCATAACGTTGTAGCAGTAGCTAGTGATAAACGAGATTTTCTCGCGATCCTCCAGCTTCATCTTAATATGATTATACCCCGAGTAGGCGTCCATAAAGCTAAGCAGTTCATTCGCGGCAGTGGCATCGACCAGTTGATCAATCCTGGGCAAAGGATAGTGATCACGCCTTGTTGAGGTCCGCGAAGTCAACACACACTCGCCAATTGTCGTTCTTTCTGACCATGATCACATTTGAGAGTCATTCCGGATACTTGACATCTTCGATGAAGTCTGCCTCTTGCAACTTATCAACCTCCTCCTGTATTGCTATGGCAGATGAACTATGAATCTATCCCCGACATTTCTATTTTATAGGTTTGGCATCTTTCATTATGCTGAGCTCATGGCAGATTAACTCTGGATCTATGCCCGGCATGTCCTCGTGACTCCAGGCAAACACAATTTTTCTCCTCCTCAAGAACTCTACTAGTTCTTTTTTAAGAGCTGGATCTAGTGACGAGCCGATCTGAGCAATCCTCTCCGGGTGCTCGTCATCCAACATCACGGGCTCTACCTCCTCAACTATCTAGCCTTTGAAATATTTATCTTCATCCTGAGGATCCAACTTCTCGATCTGATAAGTGGGAGTCAATTTAATCTTACCATTCCGAATATGATGTTGTATGCAGAATGGACGTTCTCGTCCAAAACAAAAAACAAAAAAACGGATCATCTTTGTCCTGCAGGTTGGCCACGTGCCGACCACAACCTTCAGGTCAATTGTCCCTAAGGGGAACACCTTTTCCCCTAAAAACCCGATGAGAGGCGTGTGATATGCCTCCAGCTTGCTATCTCCCAACCTCAGGCTTATAAAACAGCTGTAGAACAAGACATCGACTGAACTGCCACTGTCGACTAGAATCCTTGCCACCTTACACTGGTGCACCATCATTGTGACAACCAGAGGGTCGTCGTGCAGGTGGACACCTGACAGGTCGTCTTTGGAAAAGCCAACAATAAGACAATCTTTGTTCACCTTTTTGGGGCCTACTTCCGTAACATCAGTCAAATTGATCTTTCGAATGCGAGCGCAAGCCTTCGCCTCATTGAGGTAGGCTCTTCTTTCTGCTAGCTCATCTCAACCCCCAGCATCATCTCCTGTTATGAAGTTACATCCGAAAAAGATCATCTTGATTTCATGCACTAGTTCCTTGGGCTTCTTGGGCAAGTCCGGATCAACCTCCAAATCATCGTCCCTGCCCCTCTTCTTCTCGCCTGCCTTCTTGCAAGGGGACTCTGATCATCTTCTAGGCTTCTGCTCGTCCAGTCTGTCTGATCGACCACCCTTGTCAATATACTTTGCCAGTTTTCCATGTCTACTAAGGTTCTCAATCTCGTTTTTCAGAGCGAGGCAATTGTCGATGTTGTGGCCATGATCTTTATGAAACTCGGTATTTACTCTTGTCCCTCCTGTTAGGAGGCCATTTCAGGTCATTATTCCCTCGAATTTCATCGAGAATGTGATGTACACCTACAGTCAGTGGGTTATATTTGTCGAACCTCTTTGGTGTGTCTGCCGTCTTGTCGTCCTTAAGACTCTTTTCTTCTTCGAGCTTTTGCTAGTGTTGGCCTTAAAACGGCTGAACTCCTTCGCCGACATAGCTTCCTCAGCGTTCATAATCTTGCCAGCCTTGGCCAACAGCTCAATCATTGTTCTCGGCGACTTTCCGGGTAACAGACCGATCATGAGTGTTATGAATGCAACCTTCTCGTAATAATCAAGTACTATTAGCTTCTCGGCGTTAAAACGAGTGATGAACTCTCTGGTTGTTTCATTCGCGTTCTGTCGGACGCTTAGCAGGTGAGCCACCCTCTTACCAAGCTTGGTCCCAAAGCAGAAGTTGTTAAAGAAAAGATCAACTAGCTGCTGAAAATTAAAAATCTGCCCTTTTGGCAAGCTATTGTCCTAGATTTGCACCGACCTAGTGATCGTACTAGAGAATGCTCTACAGGCTACAGCGCATCTCGTCAGGAATGGAATATATATCAGCGGCGGCCTGATACTGCTCCACGTGTAGCATGGGGTCGGACTTGCCATCGTACTTGGCATGCTTACAGGTAGTTTGAACTTCACAGGCGTTGGATAACCCACGATCAATGAGGTAAACAGTGATCCTTGAACATAACCCCTCTGCAATGGGTTCTTGGTCTTTATGATCTCGCCCAAGCGATCTTCCAACTGCTGAATGGACCCCTTCCAGGGTTGTTCCTCCCTTTCGGCTTTCTCTATAATTGACTTTCCTTTTCGGCCTCGGCTTTCAGCTAAGCTCTCTTCCTGGGAAGTCTGCTCAGCTCGAGCCAACCCTTAAACTCTTGTCTTGGATTTGTCAGTACATTTTGTTCTCGTCTCAGATCTCCTGGGCTCTTCCCTACATTCTCTCGACTCTCTTGGCTCCCTGCGTTAGTGTGCCCTTACTGCCCTTGGCCCAGACGATCAAACGCAAAGCCCCTTTTAAGCCTTTCTAGAACACTTGGCCTCTCCGCAGAATAAGTTTGTTCATCATCATAGCTTGTCGTCCTGATGGTGGACGTCACCCCAGGAGATCAGACACGTCATGACGCGACCCGGAGTATTTGGAAATTGGACCTACTACTTTTATCTTGCGATCCCAAATTCAGCCTCATGGAATTCTCCAATGCCTTGTCACCGTGAGCATGTCTCATATCCTTGTATGGGGCAAAAGGCAGAAGATCACACCTCCTGTCAGAGTTCTCACCCCCTACCAGAGTAACTGGGTTTGTTCCGGGCCTATTCTGCCCAACCCTAATACTCTGTGTCAGCTACTTGACACTCTCCTATATAGCTACTTGGCCTCTGGCCAAGTTCATTAGGATACCCTAAAGGTCGCCCATACCAACAAGTATCGAAGGAAAGATCCTTCTGCAGCGCAACTACTTTCTGGGTTATCAGCCATGTTTCACATAACTCACGGAAAACAGAGTACCGCAAATGCGAAAACAGAGTATACCAAAAGAAAATCAAAAGCAGGATAAAGACGATCCAAGTGAGGATTCAAAGAATTTACGGAGTATTGAAAGGAAATTGAAACACAAATGGATCGGATTGCGATTCACTGTTTTCTCAGAACTGGGTATCCTCGAGTTACAGGAATCAAAAATAATGGAAAGCAACAAATGGTTTGTCGAGTTCCCATAGACGGCACCAATCTGTTATCATCTAAAACTAGCATATGAATTAGGGCCTTAGCAAGAATACACTAATCTGAAACTATAACAGATAAAGCCATAGATGATTGATGGTTACAAGCTCTCGTAGTTCACTCTAGAATTTGGCAGCATAACAACAGGAAGAGTATATCTCGATCCCCCGTAATAGGGGATCGTGTGTTATTTATAAGTTGTTAGAGAAGAAAGAGTGTAGTGGGACAGGTGTCATGCCTTTATAGGTTAGTCAATTACACCTTTACATGCAAGTGTGGGAGGATAATTAGGAATTTGTTACGCGCACATGGTGAAGGAATATTTGCATATCTCCCACACATGCGCGTGATGTGAGTGCCACTAACGTCATCCTTATCACGTGGTAGATGCCTGCTCTGACGGGTGTTAACGGTGTTGATTGCTATAAGGTAACTAGGTTAAGTTGACCGCCTGTGACGTTAGTGACGACCGAAATTACACAGGCAGTTGAGTCGATCTCCTTTTGGAAATGGAGGAGTCCCATTGTCGTACTATGATTGGTTCCTAGGTCGCACCCTATTCATGGTACAGTATATATATATATATACACACACATTATTCTTTGTTTCTAATGTTGATTTTAAGTCTATTTAACGTTGATGTGAATGCAATACATTATATTAATTAAGTTATGCTACATTATTTTTATGGATGCATTACTACTTTTTTATAATATTTTGTTGATTTTGTTTTCAAGCTGAGGCTTACGCCTCAATGTTTAATATTTAGGAGAAAGTAATCTTCGGTCCCTCACAAACAAATTTTAAATTCTCTTCTTGTAGAAGTTCACGCTAGTGGCATAACAAGTGGACCTAATAGTAAATTGTCCTTAAATGTTTAAAAATTGTCAACAAGGGACCTAATTGTAAATTGCCCTAATATTTATTAGAGGTTTAGATTGCAGATATATTTTATTTTGGGGTTTTTTTTAGACTTTAATACATTACTAATTTTTTATTTTAGACTTTAATCCAATAAACGATTGTTTTAAATAAATTAAAAGTCGGGTGTTTGGTTTTGGTTAGTCTAGACATGTATGAACATTTCCTTTGTGAGAAAAGGTCTCTCGAGCCAGGGTTCTACGAGCAGCTATTAAAGAAAAGATAAGACATATAAAGGGGTGGCTTCCCTTAGTGGGTGGACGGCATTGATCGAAAGAATAAGGTCTGCAAGCTCCTTCTCCCCCTATGGTTGAGGCTCCAGGATTGGTTTGGTTAAAGAGCGAATTTGAAGCCAAAAAGACGGGTTATAGAAACTATTCTCGTTCATATTGACCTCTTATGAGTGGAAGCTGCCTTTATGCCAAAAAGACCGGCTTTCTAAGCTCGATGTGGGAAATGGAGGTTCTGTTAATCAGTATATAAGACTTCAGTACATTATTTGTCGCTAAATGTATAAATTTCAAAACTAAGAGTGATCTTTGGTGACATTTAGCGACGAAAAATGCTCTAAAGTCTAAGGTCCCCCTGTTGTTACAAGACCTCAACCGAAACCTGCAAGAACAGGGCCAAAGGTCCCAACTTCCAATTAAGCTCCTCCAAGGCAGTCAAGGTCCCTGGCCAATACCAAATACGTTAGCTCCTTCAGTTAAGGACTTATAAGGTTGGACACTCCTTCTCCAAGGTCATGTGGACTCTAAAGCGCTCAGCAAGATTCCGATAAGGGTTATTATTCAACCGCAACAAGGCTCGACTGGCCCAAGCAAGATTTGGGTCCACATCCACTTCTCAGGGAGGCCTTTTGGTGACCTTCAACACCCTTCACCAACCTTGGAAGACTTAGGTCAGTTTGAGAAAGCCAAACAGCCTTCTCTTGCAGTCTAACACATTGTTAGCAAGTAGAGTTCATGTGCCACTAACCCCCACTCGCCAGTTACATGATACATTAAATCGAATTTAATGTATTTACCAATTACCACTCGTGACTTGGAAGCTCTTCACCAACACTCCACCTCTTTTATACAGTCGGTAGTCCTCAGAGAGGGGTTGCTCACATTCGTAACTTCACATACATATATCTACAAGTGGCTTTGAGAAGATTTGGGGTAGGCTTCAGGGATAGAATATTCAAACATTGTATTTTGTCTTTCATACACAATGGTTGTGCCAATATTAGTCTCTTTGAGTCCTAAATGGATCAAGAATACTTAAAATTGTCCAATGATGGCACCTTAAGGTCTCTTAGCTCTCTACTCATTACAAAGACCTTAAACGGCCTCAGACAACCTTAGACCTAAGCCTACGGGTTGTTATGCTTATAATCTTCATTATCATTATCAAAGGTTACATATACAGAGAAAGCACTTTCACAATGGACATAAACCCCTCAAATGAAAAGTTTAACCACTATATATCTTGTCTTATTATTGCCATCACTATACACCCCATCCCTCAACTAATCGTAGAGATCATCCGATGAGCGAAGTTGTTTGATCATTCTTTGCACTATTATATTTTAAGTGAGCTCTTGGGTATAGTTGTTTTCACACACATATTTTTATGATATACATGATGATTCTTTTGCATAGTTATATCTAAACACACATCTCTAGTGATGATGTTGATTTTCAGTCTATATGATGATGATGTGATTACAATATATTATATTGATTAAGTTATGTTACGTTGTTTTTTGTGGTTTTATTTTTACTTTTTTATAATGTTTTTTTTTCAAAGTTGAGGCTTATACCTCAATGCTCCTCGAGGCTTATAGCTCGCCTTGCTTCCACCTCTGCCTCACGCTTTGTTAAACATTAATTACCCTACAGCTTTACCCTTTGTTTAGGTTCAATATTAATTATGAGAGGGGAATATATTGCTAAATAATTATTTAAAAACGAAACTTCCTTTTCCTACCCACATTCTTTTTGAGAATTAAACTAGCCATATCATGTGTTGCACCATACATGTATGTACTAGGGCAATGCCCGTGCAGATGGCATGAGTGTATTCGTGCATGCAGCATTTTCGACATGTTGTAGCGCATCCTTGCTTCGTGTTTATTGCACGTTCACGTGTCATACTTACAGTGTATTGCTTTGTCAAATTATAAATTTTCAAAAACTAGAAGTGTACTTTTATTTAAATGCCTACTTTTATATTTTACTAGAGTCTAATTTTGCAGATATATTTTTTATTTTTTTATTTTTTTATTTTCTTATTTTCGATGTTTCAAGAAGAAACTTGGGATAACATGAACTTAAGAAATAAAGAAGTTTCAAAATTTTGAATCTAATATTATACATGTAAATAAAATTAGTTTGTATAATTTGTTTGTGTATGATTTTTAGTTTGAATGAAGATTTTCTTTTCTTTTACATATCAAGTCAATAGGCATTTGTATACTCGATTTTAAGAAAGGGTTTGTATCATTTTATCCAATGGTTTTAGAATTTATACAATGTCTAACTTAAGAGGTTTAGTAATTATATCTGGCATTTATACAATGTCAACCTTAAAGGTTTATTACTTCTATTGTTTATCGAATGGTTTAATCATTTATACAATATGAATCATTAGATATTTTCGCTTCGATCCTAACCGTCCTTGAGTTGGACAACATCCCTTCCATAATATGTAGATGTGAATGTGTGAGCGAAATTGAAGGAAAACTTAGTATCGTAAAAGCGGTTAGCCTAAGTTGTAATAACCCAAATCTAGATAAGGTCACGGCCATGTAGGTAGCCACGGCCACAGGTGCATTCTTGTTGTAAAGGCGAAGTTTTAGTAGGCCACAGCCTTGGAGACAAAGACCGTGGAGATCAAAGGAAAGGCTACGGCCACGAAGTTTGGTGATGTCATCCTTGAGGGCTCAGCATGTGAGATAATGTGTCCTCAATAGATCAATCATGTGAGAAGCCTTGGTTAGGGGAGGGATGTTCGCAGACTTGGGAAACCTTAAGACTGCGGTCGAGTATGCAAAGGCCACTGACATGTAGGTAGTGGCCGTGGAGCCTAGTGACGTGTACCCGTAGAAAGCAGCACGAGAGGTGATTACGTGGTCTCATTATGTCATAACTTGGTGAGGATAGCCTTTTTAAAAGGATAATTGTGGAAAGGAGTGTACAAAAGAGGAAATCCTAAGTTCCCCACTAAAACCTATAAATACCCACCTTTGGCACACTTTCTAAGACTATTAGAAACCCTAAAATCCATTCTAGAGAGAGAAAGTAAGGTTTGTGTGTGAGGGAGTTGCTGCTACCGGAGGGAGGCCGTGGAAGGCTACTGTTCATCGGATTAATTCACTAAGGTAAGGGATTTGTCCTCACCCACTTCTTCCTTGTGTAAAATCTTAGTTTTCGATGCCATTATTGATTGAGATGCGCCCTTGTGTGAAATTTAGAAATGTCCATGGAGTTTCTACTGTTCATCTGAGATTATAGGTTTCTGAATTATAAACCATGGAAAATTTATTGTTCATCAAGGTTTAGAGGTCGTGGAGTGCCCCTGATTCATTGTGATTTGGAGACTTAGGCATATTACTGTTCAGTAAGTAAATCGATGATTTTTCATGTTTTCTACTAGGATTCTTGAGGTGATATTTTATAGTTGGAGAATGGGATTTTGAGGATATTTTTACTTAACCTTAGGAGATTTATTTAGGATTTTGCCTTTGATCTTTGAGGATTCAAGTTGGGAGTAAATTAGGGTTTTAAAACATTATTTTTACTATAATGTCCTTGTTGTTGTCGACCAAGAGTTCTAACTCTTTCTTTGAGGCCGAGGTCTATTAGAAGAGGTAGTGGAGTTGGGAGGCAGTATCATATTGTGCCTTAGTTGAGATGGGGATTCGGTGTTGCCGCGGCATGCATTAGTCAGGTCGAGGCGTCATGTCTATTTGAGTACTTCTTGCTAAGTGCTTGAGGTCAAAACAATTAGTCTAGGGAGATTGAGCCTAGGCTAACTATGGGACTTAACACCGCAGCAGAGCTCGGTCGTGGTGTAGAGATAACAACATACCGTGGAACTCTCATCCTGGGCTTGGACAGGCGAGGTGGTCGCGGCCTATGGCATGACTAGGTCAAAGATACCTAGAATAAGGCCGCAGAGAATGAGATGTCAAAAGTCATAAAATACGCCGCGGAATGAGGGCGAATCGTGAGAGATTGAGTCATGGGGGAAGCCGAGATTAACCAAGGGAGATTGAGCCTTGGAAGAAGTCACGGAGTGGTAAACTAAGAGAGAATGAGACTTAGGTCATCGGGATAATCTGAGGGGTTGGGAAGCTTCATTATTTTCCTTCCTATATGCTTATATTGCACCATCTTGCTTACTTATACTGCTATCTTCCATTGCCTTGTGAGTATATCTTTTATTTGTTAGTACTAACATTGACAGGTGGCCTGAGGACTTTGATATAAACCTTGCTGAGCTATTCGAGCTCGTCCCCTCCATATTCCTTGTTTCCTCATGATAGAGGCCGCGGAGATTGTTAGAGGAAGCGGATGATATTAGTGGTTGAGTAGTTTCAGAGATCACAAAGTATTTGTAGGCCGCGGAATTAGTTGATAAGTCGTCGTGGAAAATATCACAGGTCGTGGAGTCTATTCGGATCTAGAGATTCTTTTTAGATGTTTTACCTAGACTTCGCTCGTACTTGTAAGTATTCCACTTTATAGTTTTATGTTAAAGTTATATGAGGAGAAACTTTAGTAAGGCATGTATTGGAGACTGCACGAGATTCTTTATATATATTTTTTATGGAGTTAGTATTTGTTCAATGATCCCTGTATATTGTGCATTATTAAACAATGGTGATTTATAAATCTGCAAACTCTGATGATGAGGCCAAGGTCTTCCCACAGGCCACGGCATGTAAATTGCCCTAACGGTTAATTTTAAAAAAATTCCATGTGAGAATAAGTGACAATAATGGCCGCGGCCTAATAGGGCAAGTCTCGTGGCGTTACATAAGAGTGGTTGCTCCAATATTGAAAATTATATTTTTCCTTATATCTTCTTGCAGCGAAGCCGGTTATTTCCATTACATTTTCCCTCCGTCATTGATCCTACTATATACCCATATAGATAATTAAGAGAGTAGCAACATCTATGCTTTTACAGTACGATTTTTGCTTTTTCTTTCTTTTCTTGTTTTCCTTTTTGACAGACCTAGTAAATCTCACTTGTATTTTTCTATATATTAATAAATTCTCTTTTTTCAAAAATAACAATAAAAACTTATGTTAGTCCAGGTGCGATTTGATCAAGTCCTTGACATCCAACAAGTATGGTGATTTGGCCAGATTGAATTTAGACTAACTTTAAGAGAAGTATTTCCTATACCACAATAAATTATCCACATAAAAGGTCCAGGCTGATTCATAGCTGCAACAACTTTCCAATGCTCTAACAAGTGCACACTACCAATACTTGTAAGCATCAAATTTGGAGTGGACTGTAAAAAAAATAATAGAGGGTGGAGTGTAGCTAAATTTCTGTAACATTTGACTTATGCAAGAGCAGTGGACATTTGATCGAACACTTGGCATCCGAAAATGCATTTGACTTATAATTGTCACATATGTAACAGAGACTATGCGAGCTACGGGGAAACAAGTGATATACATAATAAGGCAAAAATCATGGAAAACTACAATGTTTCAACCTTTTATAAGAAGATGCGGTTGTGTAGTGATGCATTTACAATTAATAGATAAACAAATTTGGAATGGGAATAGAAGAGGAGAGTGAAGTAGGAGTGATAGAGCCTACCCGGTAAGAAGACGTTTGCATCGCCATTTTGGAATGGTAGGGATTGAAGTGGGAGCAGCTAATGGTTTAGAGAAGTAAGTTTCTGCTCTCCATCTGTGGAGGGAGAAGAAAACCTTTTGTGGATAAATATAAATATGACCACCTCTATATCTAATTTAATCGACACAAACAAAACCAATAAAATGATTTTTTATCACACATATAAGAAATTTGGCTTTTACTATTCTCCCAAAATAACTCGGATTTTAAGGGGAGAACATAGTTAAATTTTAAGTTAACTAGGTTTTAGTTCCATGCCACTTAAGTGCCATGTTATAGAATTGAAATAGTGCACTTGAAATTTCCCTATTTGGAAAAATTATAGTAATAATATTACTATAATTTTTTTATAAGGCGGTACTAAGTGTATCATATTTATTGCTTTATAATACGAAAGTGTTATAATATAAAAGAATGTAGAGAGAATATAAAAATAGAGTATTTTATTTCTCAAAATGTGTGTAGTACAAACTCATATGAAAATCGCCCTATTTGTAGGACATGATGAGGTATCCCAATAGACATACAAGATGACATTCGCTCCAAAGGTCATCTTTATTATACTTCTAATACGATAGTATTAGAGGTTTTAATAGCAATTAATGCACATTAATTTATTTACTCTTCTCCTCTCTTACTATTCATCTTACCGAGGCATTTGTA
This sequence comes from Sambucus nigra, assembly GCA_949130495.1. Lineage (NCBI taxonomy): Eukaryota > Viridiplantae > Streptophyta > Magnoliopsida > Dipsacales > Adoxaceae > Sambucus > Sambucus nigra. The sequence continues at coordinate 546,066,404 of OX422215.1, forward strand.
AAGAGGTTTAAGAAAACAAAAAGAAGAGAAAAAAAAGACAATTTAAGTAACCCCAAAGTCTTTTTGTCCATCCGCTTTCATATAAACAAAGCAAGCACCGTTTAAACTTTCATTCACTCAATATACATTTTTTCTATCTTCTTCCATTGTTGCACATCCTTAAAATACCAAAGGTGTTTATTGTTAACTTCCATTGTTGGCTTTACTTGCATGAAATTTCAAGTAAGTATAATTTCTTTTAAAATTCTCATTATATAATATTTGATTTGGACTCAACCTGTCATTATATTTTTTTATTATTTAATAATGTTTTTATTTATGTTTTTTTAAACAAATTAAAAAAACACTTAGTATAAACACTTAGTGATATGCCATTATGAGACCACGTCTCAGCACAAGCCAGGTCGACCCAAGCCGACTCTACAAAGCATCATCACACGAGCCATCCAGTACAACTGGCTCTTCCCATCTTGGCCGGTACATCTCGTTTCGATCTCAGTCTGAGACCACAAAATGTATCGTCTTGTCTACATCATAAGGCCGAGACATCTTAAGCTAACATATACTCTCGTCTCGGCTTGACTCTGATCAGTTGAGACTACACTCGGCAATCACCAACGTGCAATCTAGCAGTGCAAGGGTGGTCTCATACTCGGCTAGGCCAACACTTTAACCCAGCAGGAAACATTTGGCATCAGACAGGGCGCGTGGAATGGGGCACGCGTGAGAGAGTGCTCATGGGCTACGAATCCCACGTGGACAAAACCGTTAGAATATCATCATCCCCACATGTGGAGAATATCTCTTAATCATTAATTACATGCACAAGAGATAGATGGCATCGTATCATTGGCTACTTGGTGTTTTGCATGCCTCATGCATGCCTGGGGTGCGTTTGACACCGCCCTAGCCATATAAATACTAATCTTTTACATCATTGTAAAGGATGGCAAATTGTTAACCATACTGAAACTCTGTAAAAACTATAACTTAGAGAGAGAAAGCATGAGTGCTTGTATCTAGAGGTCATTAGAGCCCATATTTAGTGGATTTCACATACTCACACGTGTGTGGAAGTAGGTCTTTCAAAGGTTGAACCACTTAAATTTGATATCATCTTCCTCTTTGCCTCATTTCTTTCTGTATTACATCTCTTTGTTGATTGGTTTATAGCTTACTCAACACATTGATTTGGTGATACCATTTCTGGTATCATCAATCTGGTGCCGTATGTGAGAACGAGATAGCCATTTTCTTCCCTTTATCTGCAGCTAGTCCACCGAATTTTCTAGTGGTGGTACAACCTCACACTTGGTTGAGCTTAACCACCATTGGAAGAGCTTTGGTTTGAGTTCCAGCTCACTTTCAGTACATCAATTATTTTTTTCGGTCACCGAAATTCTTCAATGTGTAAGTCCCCAAAATATAAAAATAAACTTTTGCTTGAGCGGAATTAAGTTAAGGATGAGTGCAAACCAACTTTATCTTTTTGAAAAATTCATAGGGTCCATTTGGTTGACTCTTTTTGCCTAGGCAAATATGAAAATTTGCCCATATTTTTGTTGTTTGGTTGCACAATTTGCCTAGGCATTATTTGTCAATGTACAACACCTCCTATGCACAATCTGTGGACAAATTTTGCTTACCTATTTGAGTGGGATATATTTGCCAACAAATTTGTCAACTTCTTAAATGGTTTTGATGTTTTAAAAAATAATTAAAAAACTATTTTAAATAATTAAAAAACTGTTATGAATATTTAAAAATTGTTTTGCAATGTTTTAAAAACTATTTTTAATATTATAAAAAATTGTTAAGAAAATATTTTACAAATTTTTTTAAAAATTGTACTAACAAAATATTGTAAAAACTGTTTTTAACATTTTTAAAAATTGTTGTGAATATATTATAAAAACAGTTTTAAAGTTTAAAAAAATAAATTTTAAAAAATGTTTTAAATAGTTAAAAAAACTGTTATAAATATTTAAAAACTGTTTTGTAATATTTTGAAAACTGTTTTTAATATTATGAAAAAAATGTTAAGAGAATGTTTTACAAATTTCTTGAAAAATCGTAATATAAAAATATTGTAAAAATAGTTTTTAACATTTTTAAAAATTGTTTTGAATATTATATAAAAATAGTTTTAAAGTTTAAAAACAAAATTAAAAAAATATTTTAAATAGTTAAAAAAAACTGTTGTGAATATTTAAAAATTATCTTGTAATATTTTAAAAACTATTTTTAATATTATAAAAAATTGTTAAAAAAATGTTTTACAATTTTTTTTAAACCGTAATATAAAAATATTGTAAAAACTGTTTTTAACATTTTTTGATATAATATAAAAATTTCTTTTCAAAAAATTAATTGGATTGACTTTAATTTCGCCTAATGGTTGTTTGATAGCCTCATGTGAAAAAAACTAGGTAAAATTTACCTTGGCAAAATTTGCCACAAATTTTGCCATGCCCACTCTTTTGCCCATTGTCAATCAAACGAACCCTTATTTCAATTTTATCAGCCCAAGTTGTGACACAAAATTAACTTCACCAAATTTTATCTTGTTTAACCATGAGCATCCAACTAGTGATTAAAGCAAGTAAAATAAAGTAAAGCAATACTCACAACACCGATGTACGACGAATAACCCAATCAGGAAAAAACCTCAGACGGCCCGGGCTAGACAATCACTATGACAATGGTTTTACAAAGTCAGACGGTAGTCTTATCCAACGACTCGATCCTCACGAGACTTGATGCTCCTCTGATCTTCTACCAATTTTCACATTACCCATGCAAAAAGTAACATTCTTCTATGATGCTCGTTCACAACACGCGCTTTCAGGCTTGTCTCGGTGTCCACCGATATGGCCTGTATCGTCTACGATGTCAAAACCGGTATCCATCGAATCTTCGCCGCAAAACCAACAGTGGATCTTTAATAGAACCTCAAACTTGGTGCCAACAAGATCACAAGAACATATGATAATGAAAAGCTCGGATCTTGAAACTCTAAGGATGTTTAAACCATGAAAAACTTAGAAAACGTTGTGTAGAAAACTTTCTGGATTGTAAATTGTTTTTCGCACTGCACACACTTCGAGAAAAATTAGACACGCCTATTTATCATTATTTTAAGGCGGTGTCAGATGTCATTCAAACGACATCTGGTCTCGTTCGAATGACATCAAGTGTCTTTTGAACGACATCGTCATATTAGAGTTTTAATTAAACCATCTTTGAAAATAGAGTTTTACTCAAAACCAACTTTTATCCAACTCTAATCCGTCCATATCTGATAAAAACAAGTGTAAACAAATAAAACATTTTAAAAACATTGTCTAAAATATATTATCCTTTTTTTTATAAAATAAAATTTCGAGTTTCATTAACATTATGCATTCATACCTGTGTGATCTCGGAATGCAATTAAACCTTGAAGACGGGAAATTGTACCAATTAAACTTTGGCATGATTAATTCCTTGTAGCTTTGTCTAACGTCTTCAACTAATCTTCGACACGTCATAGTCTCGTAGTGATCGGACAATAAAAATATACCTATGACTCAAATGTGTTTTGTTCCGAGAATAAGTCAAAACTATATCAAGCCTCAATCGAAAATAAGGTCCTTACAAATCTCCCCCTCTGACTATTCCGGGGCAAAACCAATAGTAAATTGCGTAAGACGGCCCGTCAAGCCATATGACGCCTAAATCCCATCCCATAAACCCAAAAATAAAATTACATCATCAGTACAGGGTAAGACTTATGTGACACCCCGACTAATTAAATATCGGGTAGCTACTCCTTTATTAAATTAATACAGAATATCAAGTTGGTTCAGTCTTAGTATCATTGTCAAAAACATCTAGTTACTTATTAGCCACCTGATATTTAAAATAGAGAGATGCCAAATTTTATTAATTAAATTAACCATTAACCAAGTAATTAAATCATCATTCATCAATCGCATAAACAATCACGTATGAATAACCAACGTAATGAAATAAACTGATTCTAGAGTAAACACGTCAATTATAATACCAGAGTAAAATAAAACCCTAATATAAGAGTCTGAATAAATAAACCAACATCTGAATTAATGAATGTATGTATCTACAATCTTTAAATAAGAATGGGCAACATGCCCTAACTGATATGAATGACTCTGAAAGAACCAAGGATAAATGTGGAGGCGTCTAATATCGAAATACTGTAGCTTCCACAGCAGCTACAACACGTCATCAGAATGTAACTCGTATGCTTAGTGTCCCTCTGGCTGGACACCTAAAAGGTTTTAACGAAAAAAATAGATTTGGAAACAAACGGGTCAGAGCCCGGGGTGAAAACAGTTTAAAATATGGCAAGTGTTTAATTGCATTAAACAATAAATATTATACACATGTTAATTACGTTCTCTCACATGAGTTCCTCACCCCTCAACTAATATGTACACCTAACGTATACCCTTAACCTATCTTAGTTATGCCACTAACTAACTAGTCTGTACTAACTCCTGTCTTTGCATTATAATATACGGTGTCTATTTGTATTAGCCAAATATGTCATACGTATAACTCACATTTACATTAATCAAATTACTTAACTCAATCGTTGTATAAATTCTCACATTTTTAACCCATTTAAATATCTCAATAATTAGTGTCTACCAAGCAACAGTGAACCAGCCACTAGTACATATATATCAATCTCATTACACACACACACACACACACACACACACACACACACACACACACATATATATATATATGGCACTCCTAGGCTAAACTGCAGTGCACGCATACTCTACTATCGAATCCCGGTACATCACATACTTAAGGATCACGCATTCCGAATCGTTCAGGAACCGTTTTAACAAAAATCACACATATTGGAGACGAACATAGTTCACATACCTATGGGGCACGCATATGCCTATGCTCCCATGGTCAGCTGACTTATTAACTCACAAATAAGTCATTCACAGTCCTATGTCCTTAAGGTACCTATCTAAATCCCTCTGAAGGCACACAGAGATAAGATGGTCCTTTCTCGAAAGCAACCTCCTGTAATAGCAAGTGTGGTAGGTATGTCATACACATAACAATCCATCTACTAAGTATTCGCACAACATAGATAATCATCATATTAATATAGGTATATTCCAGTCCTATATCATAAGTCTCACCCATATAATAATACCATCCCAATTATTCTACACAATAGGTTTAGCGCGATAATTCTCGTCGTATAATTCCGAGTACATACCCTATCCCAAAAAGGTTACTAAGTCTCCACTTGTCCCTAAGATGAATTCAATAATTTAAGGTCCCTGTTTCTGCTTCTAACCTTAAGTTATCACTTATACAAATTGGATTCATGTTCTCGCAACTTATAATAATAACTCACTCGTCAGACATTCGTAAGTTTAACACTAAGTCACAAATCAATTCCAACATGTTCCGGGCTTCAAATACACCCCTACTGGTCTTTCGTAAGTTTCAATATGTTCACATAGTCCCCACCAATAACTTTCAATAGTCGAAATTAATTAAATACTAAAAGGGAAAAATATCACAAGTGTAGGGGGAGTCGGTCGATCGATCGACTCAAGAATGTCGATCGATCGATCCAGTTGATCAATTGACCTATGAATGTTGATCGATCGATCGAACAGTTACAGCCCAGATTTTCTGTGTTTTCAGCCCTAGTTTTATCTCCAATTTTTATTACATGATCCCAATTCCTAAAGTAAATGTACCAAATGTTATATCAACATAAATTCAAGGTTTCTAACATTCCTGAATCATCAAATCATCACAAGAACGGCATATAAATCGATATATTCATCAAAGTCTCATGTTTAACCCTAGTGTAGTTTCTTTCAATTCAAGATAACCAAGTACTCAATTTTAATCCGGAATTTCTATCACTAAGGTTCTGATTTAAGTCTCTATTATTTCCAGAATTTAACTACATGCAAAACCTACCCATATTCAGACTTAATTCTCCCAATTTATGAAATTTTTAATTTTCCAAATATAGTCTCCAATTCTAAACTACATGAATAATATATTTGTTGAATAATAACAAGTTAAATCACTTGCCTGGAAAATAGAGGTTCTGATCCTTTGGAGCAGATGGTATGGGAGTGATCCTCTCTTCTCGATCTAACGAGTGGTGGTGATGGGGATGCAAAGAGTTCAAGGATGGTGGTTCTTCTTTGGAAACTTCCTTATCTTCCTCTCTGATGGCCGTTTATGATTTTTGGTTGTGAAAACCCTAGGATCTTTAAGTGTTGGCTGATATAATCAATTCAAAATTCGTGGGCTACTATTCCTTAAAAAGTCAAAATGACTAAAATACCCTCCCGAGTTGCCGGTTAGGCCTAAAATGTCCCGAAATCCAAACTAAACCCCCTGCTAGTGTTTTCTGACTATCTCGACCCTTCCGGACACATTGACGTACTCAAAATGACCATACGAATGATATAAAAATAATTTACTTTTAAATCCATTAAATTGGTTCCTGACACGACTAACACGCGTGTCCCAACTTAATTACTGAAAATGTCATATTTTCAACTCTCGACAGTTTTAATAAATTCAATAATCTTATATTACTATACTCACTCAGTAATATTCAACAACATTATCATAATCAAATACTAACTCTTGTCTCGCTAGTATTTAAAACCGATTTAATTTTTAAACAAATTTTCATTTTTAATTCAATTAATCCCATAATTCAATATCAACTAAAATACGGGGTATTACATACTCCCCCCCCCCCCCCCCCCCCTAATAACCGAATTTCGTCCCGAAATTCGAAAAAGTAAGGGATAACTGGTAAAAACAAGTAACCTCCAGTACTCAAAACCAACTTCAAAGTAAGGCTCGATCACTATAGCCCCCCCCCCCCCCCCCCACCCACTTCACAACAAGCATGTTTAACACTCTCGACACCTTGTCAGTTATAGGGTCACACCTCAACAAAGGCACCTCACCTTGTGCTCTTACTAAACAACATTCGAATAAGAATAGCCTATACATCATTGGTCGTATTATCTTAATATTATTGGGAGGCCACACCTCACTTCGATTCAACTCTCGTGTTAATTTAAACGTAAAACTCCCATCCTGGGAGAAACCACATGAACCTCTAACTACTTTTGTCCATTTTTCAAATCTATGTTCCCGGCGGTGTAACTTTTACGACAGACAAAAGCCACCTAAGATAGTTTGTGGTTATCCCATTATAGTTATCGGACTCTAACTCCTTACAAATCCAAAACTTTGATTATCCGCTCACCTCTAAACATCTAGAGGAAGGATGGTAAGGTTTATCCACACAAAACCTCAAATAGTATCTTGTCCACGATAAATAGATACGTGTGTTTTCAGACAAGTTTACCATTAGGTAATATCCTCTCCCATTACCGTATTATACTTCATTTACTAGCTATATCCGTTGTGGGAGTGAAATGATCGCAATGAGTCCAAAATTACTTTCTTACAGCTCCACCAGTCGTTAATCACCTTGCACCTATTCCTCGGGCTATACGTGATACAACCTGCTCAAAACGAAACGTTATCCCCACTACTTCCTCATTTTCATATTGAAGGTGGGGTTCATGGATCTCATCCTTGTTCGGAATAATACTGGGTCACACTACCTAATAGTGTAAATCACCCATAGGTATAATGATTACTTTTCTTTTGGTCATCTTGTTCCACACATTCGAAGGAACTCTTGAGTCATCTTGATGTTGGAAACCCATCGACGAAATTTACCAACTTGACTCTTCCATTACTGGGATCGTCGACTAGATACAAAATTTTCTGGCTGATCATCTTACTTCAACCGATTTATTTCTATGAGTGGTGCACGTGGAGACTACTTACTATGTTCCGCTCAACACTGACTTTCACTTATAATTCTTCCCATTAAGTGGTACTTAATAATCCTCTTCTTCCTTTGGCATATACCAAAAGTTTTTACCCGTGCACTTTTCGCCATGATGTGCACTTCTGGACTCTTTATACCTTATTGACATCATCATTCTATTTACGCGCAAGTCACTCTCAACATTCGATTGGGTAGAACTCTGCTCCAAATTGTCTATAATAGTTAAATATTTGTCTTCTCAAGGGATACCCCCTTTTTAAATGGCTTCCCACTGCCTTTTAACCAAGTTCGGACGTGCTACTCCGATTGCACATGAATATATGGATTATCATCCTTCTCTCACGACGCTTAATCCACCCTACCACTTCCATTTCGTTATATTGGTCCCACAAACATATATTTATCATATATTTCCATGTCTCTTTTTTTTCGACAATTCTGACATTACCAAATCAGGGTGTCCACACACCCTATAAATCGTACATACTAATGTAAACATCATATACGCTTCATACACACATAAATCTTTATGGCCCCTGTATTCGCAACGTGGCTATACCACTTGGGCCTTCTCCATCACCCCAGGATTTGAAATTATAAATCCTCTTTAACATCATTCCATCCTTCAACTCGCCATAATAAAATAAATTTTCAAAACTTCCTCACCACCCAACTGGCTATATTGGCCTTATACCATAATTTAACTTTCAACTTACAGTTATAACTACATACTTCCATAACAACCGAGGTACGGGACTCATGGACGAATGGCCAAACATCTCCCTACTTCCAACCTTACGCTAAGTTTCATGCGTGGAATGTCTCGCAAAGCGAAATCCAAACAAGGCCCCCCCGATACACTACTACCTAGCATTATCGGTCATCGAAATCCATTAGGCCCTCAGTCCATAACATGTACCCCTATATTTCTGTCTCTTGACACAAAGTTACATATCCTTCCGTTATTACACTTAAACAAGTAACTTCCTCCGAAAGACACTGTCACTTAACATTGGTGGTAATCATATTCCACAAACATCATACACCTACAATCGGGACTCTCGGAATCCCGTCCTCATTTATATAACTATCATCCTTAACTCCCACGTCTCTATAGGGGTGATATAATAATGCGCTTTTCCTATTACCAAGTCCTGAGCGTTAAACATAATAACAAGATAAATCTTTCCGCTGAACACTAAACCTAATACACTTTAAATTTTATCAATAAAATCCCTCCACATACCAAGATCAAATATCTCGAGACCAATATACCCTTCGAAGTCTCTATAATATAAGTATAAATATAAATGCGAGCCCGACCCTCTCGCGGGTGAGTTTTTTCTAGAATACAACATCCTGCACTAAAGAAGCAACCCCGATAGACTTGCGATATCCGGCCACTATCGGTATAATCATTACTATAAAACCATAATCAGGATCATATCATACGCGTATAACATATCACAAAAATGAGTAATCTCAATAAAGTATATACTACCATCAATACACCCATTAATCCTCCACGGATAACTCTAAAGGTAACCCCGTTATACCATGGAAAACATTTACATAATAATAACGTAGTTGATATAGACACTAAACTCGTCTCACATGCGAATCTAGCAATAATCAAAATGTAGTGACTCGTTCGTGTCACATAAAATACACCTCATCCCCTGAGGGTAAAACTCATACTTTTACCTTGCCAATCGACCTGGCTGCTTAAATGGTTCCTGGACATAACACCCCTGTTCGAACCAAATCGAAAATTTACATTAACCACCGCCCTTTCTAGGCACCTTACGCTTGTCCCTTTACTCGCTTCGGGAAAAAATATTAACACACGGGGTTACTCTCCCCAAAATACCTCGACACATAATCCACTTATCACCGGTCATACATGACATGTTAGGGTTGTCCTTCTCTCAGACTTTGGTAGTCTCAATTCTGATGGCTACCCCCGTTGTTCCCTTAGCTTTGTTGGCGCTAAGGAACGTGCTAGTGGCTTCAACAGCCTTTACTGAATTCAATTTCACTCGGTAAATATTCAGTTATCCTAATCATTTAAATAGGTCCCCTGATGGGTCTCCCCCTTGTGGTACTTCACTAACACTGTTTCACCCAGTCTTACTCTCTGACTAAATTCTTCGATTCTTGTAGCTCCTTGCACAAGGAGGCGTTAACATCTATATTGACAAAACGCGACATTATTACCATTTGCATTGACCGTAAAAGCAGAATTCCTAATAAGTGCTAGCAATTCTTCTTGTGAGTTAATTTCGCATTTTAAAATCCTCTTCTCCATTGTATCTACTTCATCCGGTGCAAGATTTGTTAATTAATTAAATTCCTTTTCACAAAGGGACCTATGTCTGTCCCTTTGGTGTGAGTTCAGAACAACGTTTGCATATGGTGTTGAACATCTGATGAAGGAACTTGAGGTTAAACAATACCTAATATCCTTCTATTGACACAACATTTCACTAATAAATGTGGTGATTGACTCCTACTATTATAACTTTGCTCCGACGAGCCAAGAAATTTTTTACCCCAAATTCACTTCCTGTTAGCCACACTCCAACATATGCCCAATATTTGGATATTTTACCTTCTCTTACTAACACGCATGACCTCCGCATTCCTAGAATTTCCACTGCTGGTTCTGTTCAATGTTTCGTCTGACTTTTTCCCAATCCAACCTTGTTGGGTGAGTTTAATTTGACTCCACTTTCTACAATAGCGGTACGGGAAGTTATATGTTGTCCCCTAGCTATCTTTACGGTCCTGGATTTCCATGCCATAATAAGGGTGACCTCAACTACGGTCATCATTCTTGAATATACACTATAATCTCAACTGAGCTCTACCTCCTACTGTCCGCCCAACTGCCCTCGCCTGACATACTGTATTGTTCGGCATGCGAACACAGCCGAAAGAAAATAAGATTCAGTATTATATGGATTATAGCAGGATAACGAAATCTCACCAAAGAAATCAACAATCCTAAACATTGGGCTCTATATCAAAGAAAGCTACGCTGGAAGCATAATAAGCCGCACATATCCTAAAGGACACTAGAACTTAATGCTCTGATACCACATGTGACATCCCAACTAATTAAATATCGGGTAACTACTCCTTTATTAAATTAATACAGAATATCAAGTTGGTTCAGTCTTAGCATCACCGTTGAAAACATCTAGTTACTTACTATCCATCTAATATTTAAAATAGAGAGATGCCAAATTTTATTAATTAAATTAACAATTAACCAAGTAATTAAATCATCATTCATCAATCGCGTACACAATTACAAATGAATAACCAACGTAATAAAATAAACTGAATCTAGAGTAAACACTCCAATAATAATACCAGAGAAAATAAAATCCCAATACAGGAGTCTGAATAAATAAACCAACATCTGAATTAATGAATGTCTGTATCTACAATCTCTAAATAAGAATGGGCAACATGCCCTAACTGATATGAATAACTCTGAAGGAATTAAAGATAAATGTGGGGGCGTCTAATACCGAAATCCTGTAGCTTCCATAGCAGCTACAGTACGTCATCAAAATGGAACTCCTATGCTTAGCGTTCTAGTGACTGGGCACCTAAAAGGTTTTTACAAAAAAATAGATTTGAAAGCAAACGGGTCAAAGCCCAAGGTGAAAACAATTTACAATATAGCAAGTGTTTAATTGCATTAAACAGTAAATATTGTACACATGTTAGTTTTGTGCTCTCACATGGGTTCCTCACCCCTCAACTAATATGCACACCTAACGTATACCCTTAACCCATCCTAGTTATGCCACTAACTAACTAGTCCATATTAACTCATGTCTTCGCATTATAATATAGGGTGTCTACTCGTATTACCCAAATATGTCATACGTATAACTCACATTTACTTTAATCAATTACTTAACTCAATTGTTGTTTAAATTCTCACATTTTTAACCCATTTAAATATCTCAATAATTCGTATCTACCAAGCAACAGTGAACCAGTCACAAGTACATATATATTAATACCATTACATATATACATATATGGCACCCCTAGGCTAAGCTACGGTGCACGCATACTCTGCTATCGAATCCCGGTACATCACGTACTTAAGGATCACGCGTTCCGAATCACTCAGGATTCATTTTAACAAAAATTACACATATTGGAGGTGAACATAGTTCACATACCCATGGGTCACGCACATACATACGCTCCCCTGGTCAGCTGACTTATCAACTCACAAATAAGTCATTCATAGTCCTATGTCCTTAAGGTACCTATATAAATCCCCCTAAAGGCACACAGAGATAAGATGATCCTTTCCCGAAAATTAACCTCCCATGATAGCAAGTGTGGTAGGTATGTCATACACATAATAATCCACATACTAAGTATTCACACAACTTAGGCAATCATCATATTAATATAGGTATATTACATCCATATATCATAAGTCTCACCCATATAATAATATCATCCTAATTATTCTACATAATAGGTTTAGCGCGATAATTCTCACCGTATAATTCCGAGTACATACCCTATCCCAAAATGGTTACTAAGTCTCCACTTGTCCCTAAGATGAATTCAATAATTTAAGGTCTCTGTTTCTAACTCTAACATTAAGTTATCACTTATACAAATTGGATTCATGCCCTCGCAACTTATAATAGTAACTCACTCGTCGGACATTGGTAAGTTTAACACTAAGTCACAAATCAATTCTAACATGTTTCGGGCTTCAAATACACCCCTACTGGTCTTTCGTAAGTTTCAATATGTTCACATAGTCCCCACCAATAACTTTCAATAGTCGGAATTAATTAAATACTAAAAGGGAAAAATATAACAAGTGTAGGGGGAGTCGATCGATCGACTCAAGAATGTCGATCGATCGATCGAACAGTTACAACCCAGATTTTATGCGTTTTCAGCCCTAGTTTTATCTCCAATTTTTATTACATGATCCCACTTCCTAAAGTAAATGTACTAAATGTTATATCAACCTAAATTCAAGGTTTCTAACGTTCCTGAATCATCAAATCATCACAAGAACCGCATATAAATCGATATATTCATCAAAGTCTCATGTTTAACCCTAGTATAGTTTCTTTCAATTCAAGATAACCAAGTACTCGTTTTTAATCTGGAATTTCTATCACTAAGGTTCTAATTTAAGTATTTATTATTTCTAGAATTTAACTACATGCAAAACCTACCCATATTCAGATTTAATTCTCCCAATTTATGAAATTTTCAATTTTCCAAGCATAGTCTCCAATTCTAAACTACACGGATAATATATTTGATGAATAACAAGTTAAATCACTTGCCTGGAAAATAAAGGTTCTAATCCTTTGGAGCAAATGGTATGGGAGTGATCCTCTCTTCTCGATCTAACTAGTGGTGGTGATGGGGGTGCAAAGGGTCCAAGGATGTTGGTTCTTCTTTGGAAACTTCCTTCTCTTCCTCTCTAATGGCCATTTGTGATTTTTGGTTGTGAAAACCATAGGAGATTTATGTGTTGGCTAATATAATCAGTCTACAATTCGTGGGCTACTATTCCTCAAAAAGTCAAAATGACTAAAATACCCTCTCGAGTTGCCAGTTAGGCCTAAAATGCCCCGAAACCCAAACTAAACCCCCGACTAGTGTTTTCTGACTATCTCGACCCTTCCGGACACGTTGACGCACTCAAAATGACCATACGGATGATATAAAAATAATTTACTTTTAAATCTATTAAATTGGTTTCTGACACGACTAACACGCGTGTTGCAACTTAATTACTGAGACTGCTGTATTTTTAACTCTCGACAGTTTTAATAAATTCAATAATCTTATATTACTATACTCACTCAGTAATATTCAACAACATTATCATAATCAAATATTGACTCTTATCTCGCTAGAATTTAAATTCGATTTAATTTTTAAATAAATTCCCATTTTTAATTCAATTAATCCCATAATTCAATATCAACAAAAATATGGGGTATTACAACTTATAAATAATGGACCGGAAAGCATGAAACTGTTTCTAAATGTCTGAATGTGATGTAGACTTGAAATCTCGAATCTCTTTAAGCATGCCTACACATAGAAACAGACAAATACCCAGAGAAGTATGGAGGAACAAATGATACAAATCAATATGAAAAATCAAATCCAAATCATTTTTTATGTTAGCAAAACATGATACCAATATGTGCAAATATATAAATCAGGATATCAAGTCAAACACACAAAACTCCCCCTACATCACAAACATACCATCTCTCCCCATTTTTGTCTCGAATAGACAATCTGGTGAAAAGATAAACAAATCTAGCATAAACTAATACCAATATGAATAAATCAATATGAATAGTAGTTAGATAAACATGAAACAACCAACTAAATATGATCAATCAATGTCAAATATGTAGCTAGAAAACAGTAAATCACACAAAGTATATATCAATCCAAGCAGGTGTGATTAAACGTATCAATGCAGTAAAAGATCAAATCTTTAAAAGAAGGCTGCATAAACAAAACCCCAATACCAAAAGATGAACAATATGCAACAGGGTACTAAAACATTAATCAACCAGAAAAAATCAAACTGGTCAAATAGGGCTGTTGTTCGAACGAGCCAGGGATGTCACTTGAACGAGATGCAACATTGCTCGAACGAAACAACATGTCGTTTAAATGACATAATCAAACCGTTCCCCCAGAAAATTAAACAATGTTTCCCAGTGAAAACATTTCATGAAAATTCTAACCGGAAGTAGCTCAAAATTGCGAAACAGTAGAAAAACAGTAGCTCAACTAGAAAAACTCAAAAAATAAACAAATAAGAGTAACATGCCAACATAGTATTGATGTGCCTAAACATGAACATGGAATGTATGTGCGTTAACTAAAATAAATGAATCACAATTCCAACACATCTAAACGACCAAGAAGCTCTAATTGATAGCAATAAATCATCAAACTTTATCATAGCCATACGTGGCAATTAAACTGTGAGCTTAATGAACTAAACGAACATAATGCACACGAATCCAAAGTTTTGATGATTCTACAAATAATAGCGTCATGACACGATTTTTCAACTTTAGGATTCTTTGTGCAAACCCGTTTAAATATTTTTAATCCATTTAAACTCCCTCAAATATATTTCATATTTTCTTTTGAATGAACTAAACTAATTTGGCTCATCTTTGGCATATGAATCTTTTTATTGACTTATGATTTTTCTTGGGCTCTTTTAAACGATGGTTTTTACGACGAGTCAATTTTATACTCTCGCAGCCCTTTCTCGTGAACACTCATCATATTTTCAATCACAGTCCTCACGGTAAACGGTTATTACATGCTCACCTCCTCCTTATGTCTACTTGCGCATAGATGATGAAGTTGAGATAAGAACGTCTCACCAAACTCAAATATGTAAAAGTAGTCAAACATCCATATAAAATTGTGCATGTGTGCAATCATGGCATATATACAAAGTCGAATCAAAACGCATATTAACTTCGAAACAATCCCATAATACAATGGTTAAGATCAATTTAAGCATCGATAATAATGACCAAATATCCTAGGCACATGGATAATGGAAGGAAGGGGGTTCAAGCACACCAATATGTCAGATCAAACATGTTGATTCACAACACAAAAACAAAAACGAAAATCTTTTTGGCTTTTTCAAAATATTTTGACTCAAACAAAAGAAAAATATTTTTGTGTTTATCTCAAAAAATTTCAAAAACCAAAAATCTTTTTGTATTTTTCAAATAAGATGAAATAAATGAAAAATATAATACAAAATGATAAACATGTCATAATACTAACAAAGTATATATCATGAATGCAAAGACTAGCATATGACAAACATGGTAACACCATCATCCTTTAGGTATAGCATGAAAAGAATCTAGTGCAACCAAATGAGAATCATGAAGTTTTAGTCCTAAAGCCTCTAAGTCTGATTTCATAACCCAAGTAGGTGTAACATAACGGGTGCGATTTTGGGAACCGACACGACTTTATTCCTAAACTTCCTAGGAGCATTCCTAAGGTCATGGAAAAAACGTCTAAGGTGACCTTTCCTACCATAATGGGAACAAGTGTAAACATGTGGGGAATGATTACCAAAATATCAACCTCTTCTCGCTTTCCTAGTGGGCTCTCTCACACGAATAGTATTGGCTTTGGGGGTGGGAACTCTATCGTCATAGCCTATACCAAACCTATCTTTCTTGACTTTGACGGTGTCTAAATCCTATCCAATTTCTCAGACTTAGACTCCAAGTCAAACTTAACTCTAGACGAGTCTCTAAAACTCTCCTCCAACTCCTTAATACTAGACTCAAGTAGATGCCTAGACTCCTCAAACTCTAGTAACTCTTTTTTCAAGGCCTCCATCAAACCTTTAAGGGTGCCTCTCTATTTCTCGACGTACTCTAGCTTCTCCCTAAGCTTCTTTTCCCATGCCCTAAGATCCTAAATTAACTCATCATTATTTTCTACGGCACGCTCATTCAACTTAGCTTATAATTTCGAGTTAGCCCTTTTCACCTTCACCGTCTCCTTAAATAACTCTCGAAATGCAACTTGCAACTTTCCTACGTCGATCTCCTCATCCTCGCTCTCATCACCCTTACCCTCTCGGGAAGCATTCTCAACAGCCTCGGAAGTGTCATGCACATGAGTATCCTCATGGGAAGATATATCGTCGTCTCTCACATGACATGCCATAAACACAACAAAGTTACACTCAATGGGGTAACTCTCTCCCTCTTCCGGTTCACTGTCACTTAAGGTGGCGTTGTATGCTATCGATTTCTTGCTCTCTTTCTTAAGTCTAGTGGGATACTCAGTTACTTTATGACCATAACCCTCACACGCAAAACACCTATTAGACTCATATCTCTTAGGTTTCTCATTATTATCCTTAGGGGTGGAGTCTCCCTTATTCTTGAATTTCTCAAACTTTTTAGCATCTTTCGATTACTTTTTAATTTGAAGAAACTTCTTGAAATTTCTTTCCAACAAGATAACATCCTCAAAGTCGGAATCAGAATCATCATTTGAAACTTTTGTTTCCTCCTTCAGGGCTTTCAAAGCAATGCCCTTTTCTTTCTTTGGCACTTTCTTGGAGGTAGACATATCGAGTTCATAGGTTTGTAAGTCACCTACAATCTCTTCCAGTTTCGATGAGTTAAGCAAACCAAGGGAATTCACAACGGTCACTTTCGCATCAAACCTACCCGACAACGATCTTAAAATTTT
Organism: Sambucus nigra; assembly: GCA_949130495.1. Classification (NCBI taxonomy): domain Eukaryota; kingdom Viridiplantae; phylum Streptophyta; class Magnoliopsida; order Dipsacales; family Adoxaceae; genus Sambucus; species Sambucus nigra. The sequence goes on from OX422215.1 coordinate 546,083,622, forward strand.
CCTAATCACTCGATTATCGAGAATATTCTGACCTAGGTTAAACGCTGCATTAACAATAGGGGACAACCTAGTGTAAAACTCATCAAACATCTCATTCTCTAACATCTTAATCGTCTCAAATTATGTAGTGAAATTTTGCAACTTGGACGCCCTAACCGTGCTCGTGCCTATCACATCCCACTTAATTCTAGCGTCCTCCACCACCAAAACTAAGCTGGGTACGAGTAAATAAAATACCATTCTTAGCATGCGACAAACATGAGACATATAAAATCAATCCACAAGGTGAATAATAATCAATCCCAATGAATAATTGTAATATAAACTATCATATGCTAAAATCCAATTTAAACTAATCTCCAAAATATGAATTTATTTAAAAATCTGAGTAATAATAACTAACTGTAAATATTCTTACTAAAATCCTCAAACAACTCTGGAACCGAATGGCCCAATAAAACCCAAATGGAGTCTCATAATGAAACACGACGGAAAGGAAAATTTAAACTAAATAAAACAATAAAAAAGTATCTCCAACTACACCTCCAAGCAATATCCAATAAATTCTATGCAGCTACTCCAGCACTAGTACCTGAAAATGTTAGTCAATGCATGAGGTCAGAGCCCCGAGCATGAATACACACTACTCCCCTCAAATAGGATCTGTGAACCCAAACAATAGCATTATACGCAATAAGCATCACAATAGAGTATTTTAATTAATACGAGATAATTAAACACGAGAAGGATAAATTTCTACCCTCCCAAAGATTCATTATAAAAATCACACCAATATCATTTTAATTTATCCCACAGCCCCAAAGTGTTAATTTAATTAAATTAACCCAAAGTTTTTATTGTTCTCACTTTTTATTATGGCGGTCCTCCTTCCCTGGGTGGTAATCCACCAAAGTTTTACACTTCCCCTTGTCAATTAGCCTCTGATCCGTTTAAACCGTCGACCCCTCCCCATGACAAGGTTCCACACACGACACGATATAAATCGCCCGCTGACCCTTTAAACTGTCGGTCTCTGACACATTATGTCACCACAAAGTTTAATACCTATTTTTATCTTAGGCATTAATTCTCATTTTCTCAATTTCATAATTTATAAATTATCCCACCCTTTTAATCGATGTGAGATGCTCAAAATACCCCTTAGTCCCATACCTAAGGGTCCTCAAAGTACATATATGTCCTATACTACGTATAAGATGAATTTCCAACATTTACTCATCATTGTCTCATGCCTAGGCTAACGAAATGACGATAAAACGTAAAAATCTGCCCCACCCCGTAATATAAAATCCCCACGAATTTACACTAACTAGTCTCTTACCTAGTAAGCATAAATTTCAACCAGGGCCTACCCAGTCCCATACTTAGTAAGCATCCTAAAAATAGGGTTGAGCAATATACTATCCAAATGCCCCTCGTCCCCATGATGGCAAACGTGAATAAAATAAATCACACAATACACAATTCATAAGAATAACATAGCACTTAATCATAAAAATCTCAATTCAATTTAATTCAATGAATAACACCGTCGTCGTTTTCAATATAATTATTTGCGTTAAAAAAGGTTATATTAATTAACATGCAAAAATATTCAACTCGTCTTAATTGTCCTGTTTTATAACTCACATAGTTTTTATAGGTGTATATGCATCCCACATATCATATAAATAATTCCATAAAAATTCTACATGAGAATCTATACCCAAAATCATAAAAAAACCAACAATCTCACCTACGCACCCCCAAGGGTTTCAAAGATTTATTCATATTTAAAAGTTTCATAAAAACGGTCCCAAAATTAAGTGTCCACTTTCTCTAATTAAGCTACTAATTAATTTTAATCAAAAACACATTATTAAGGGTATAGGTGACACTTAAAACGTATAATACTAAAGGAAAGGAATAGAGTATTCATGCCTGGAAAAATTGTCAATTGAAAATTATGAATACTCGGTTGCGCTCGTCTCACGAAAATAAGCAAGTTTCGTTCTTGGGTCTTGAAAATATGTAGTTTTAACCTCCCGAATATATGATTGAAGTTTTGTTTAATGGAGGTTTGGGGGTAAAATATAGGGGTATGAGCATTATATTTTTTGCTGGGAGAAGGGCGTTTGGAAAAATATGGATGACTAAAAAAGTTGAAGTCTTTATTTAAGTTATAGGTTTTTACGATCTAGTCCCTTGATCGGGCATTTTGGACTTTTTAACCGGGTCAAACAAATTTTAAATGATTAGGTCCATATAAATACCTTTTACGAAATTTCATTCATTTTGTTATCACTGACCTAATCAGCGATTGGAAGCATTTCCAATAAGCACGTCCCTCTATTTCTTCATTCCACTTCTGTCAAACAGGATCATTCGCTCCATTAACTTAGGATCTTATGATTTATTTTCACTTCTGTTCAACGAGCTTTGTTCTGTCAAAGAAAAAGTTATCAATTTGTTCGAAGAAATCAATCATTTGCGCTTTGTGTAACCTAGATTTTCCTTTGCATTTATTCGATCATTTGTAAGTTTATACTTGTTATGAAGAAATGTTTAGCACATCGATCAATTAAAATATCTCGATGTATATGTTTCGTTTAATCAAATCGTTGTAATTGTGTAAATCATGTGATGAATTAACTCGAACATTGAATGAGTGATTTGGTTGTGTGTTTTTATAATTGTATTTTATTTTTATATGAATATATTTTGACTTTGTGTTTTGATTTCGTAGCAGAATGTGTATTTATATGTTTTGATTGTGTATTCATGTGTGTGTGTACTTTATGTATATATAAGTTGTTCATGTATATACCTCAAATGGACATTACAGTAAAGTACACGCAATTTGATGTAAAGTACACGTGAATTTTGGACTTGATTATTTCTGATTTTTTTTTTACATTAATTTGGAATAATGTTAATGTGTATTTACTTTGTTAGTTTTGACTCGTTACATAATAGACTTGTCATGTGTTAGATGGGCATGTGTTTGTTGGTCCACGCCAGCGGCATTAAGCAATTTTGATGTTTTACAATAGTAAAATACTTTGTATATACAATAGCATAAAATTGCAGTAAAGTACACGCAATTTGATCTAATGTACAAGTGATTTTCTATTGATTATTTTTCATTTTGTTTCTTGATATTAATTCTTCATAATGTTGATGTGCATTTACTTTGTTATTGTTGAGTCATGTTTAATAGAATAGTCATTGTTGATGTAAAAAATTAGATTATCTCTAATTGTTTAATCACAGATAAAAATAAATAAGACAAGAGATTTTTAAGTGGGTCAGCCTTGAACAAATGGCCTACGTCCACTGTTGGTGCTATTATTGACTGTTTAGAAATTCTCAAGGTGGGGTTTTTCTCAAGAAATTCCGGTCCCCCTACAATGAGGATGATACAATGTATTTATAGCCATGAGGCTGTACATGTGAATGGGTAATACATAGCTGTTCAATAAGCGTATACATCCGTATGATGATAATCAGCATTTAATGCGCATTTAATCCTCTTAATTGTCTGATAATAAATGCTCTGATTGAGATGCATCTCGGACCGCCTAAGTATCTCGGCATCCATGAGTTGCTCGGTGCAGTAAAGTTCCTCGGAGAGTACCTACTGCTCGGAGTATTTGAGTTGGTCGGGGAAAATGAGTTCCTCGAAGTCAAGGGGTTATTTCGATGTGTTTGTTATTGCCATGCAGATTGCCACGTGTCTCCACTTAATTGAGCCATGACAGTAGACTAAATTTGGTATCAAGAGAAGCCCCCAATATTTCACAATTCGAGAATTACGAGTGTGGAACATTCTTCTCGAAATATGGCGGGATTAAATTGTCATCCTGAATCTTAGGAGTGTTTTCTTCGCATTTATTTTTCGTTTTGAATTCACAGAATCAGACTTTTCGAATTTTTCAAACTGCTTCGATATCCGCGCCCTTTTTATCCTTTTAGTCGCCGGTAGCGTAAACGTCTCCCTTTATAATCATTATTTTCACCTTTTCCCAAGGTAAGGTATTTAAGCATTGCATAAAATCATATCGTCTTTTACTTTTTCAAATCTGTATCTTTGAGTTTTCCATTTTCTCTCTCTCTTGTGTGTTCATCCCTTTCATCGTTCGTTGTCAACAGATCCATCATTTTCCTGTAAGATCTTCTCCCTTCTCTTTTATTTCCTTTATTCATCATGGTTTACCTTGTTGAATCGCTTGATAAGTTTCGTTCTGATTTCTCTATTCCTTCTTGGATTGTTCTGGAGGAACTTTTTGAACCTTCAGATTATTTTCGTTTGGCCGAGGGACATTGGTTCCCCAGTATCTTCGTGGCTGAATGTGGTTTTTCTTTTCCCCCAAACCCTTTGTGTCTAGAATTCTGTCAATATTTTAACGTGGTTCCTGCAAAAATTGCCCCCAATACATGGAGAATAGTTAATGGGGTTCATAGATTAAATCAGATTCATAGAACTCGTATAGGAATTCCAGAAATTATGTTTTGTTATAGATGGGCTATTAGTGACAAATACTTTTTATTTAAAAACTAGGTTTTTAAATAGGGCTTTAGTGGTCAATCTCCCAGATGCCAATAGGGACTACTTCGAGCACGGGGTTGTTATGAAAAATTGGCAACACCCTCCACTAACTGAAATGAAGTGTACCAGGGTCCTAGATGCCCTCCCTATGGCAATGGGATAGGTTGTTTTTATTTTATTTTATTTTTGAAATTATGCTTCCTTTGTGTTTGATAAAATGTGTCACTGATATTTTAATTTTCATTTATTTGCAGTTGACAGCAAAAGAAGATCTCCAAAAGAGACAGAAGTTAACTTAAAATATCTTAAACTTATCTGGAGTTTGCATCAGACTGTTATCGACGAGCATATCAGATCAGCTTCATATCTGCTGCAGTATAAGAGTTACACCTCGTCTTTTACTGCTCGTCCGGTGATAAGCGACCTGGAACCAATACCAGCTTCTACAAGTTCTTCACCTGAGTCACATATTCCTTTGAGTGAAAGGATGAAGAGAAGAAGAGCTCCTGCCCTCTTTAAGAAATCTTCCTCTATTGCTGGAGAGGCAAAGAAAAGTAAGCATGATGTCCCAGAAGAAGGGACAAGAAAAATCGATGCACCTCCTCCGGCTGCTCCTGTGAAGGTTGCCGAGAAGCCCCCAGTGGCTCCGAGCAAGGTCGCTGCTCCAAGCGAGGTTATAGTCATATCCCCGACTAAGACTACCTCCTTGGTCGAGACCGTCGATGCACCTTTGAGGAGGCTGAAGAAGAGTTCCTCGATCAATTTGGCTGAATCCATCGCTCAGCCCCCGACTACTGGAAGTGGTGTTCCCACTTTTGTTGCCCTGAGCTCTGCCATGAGCTCGGTAAAGTCTTGGATCATTCCCGAGATCCAAGGTATTGAAGAAAATCTTTCTCGGGATATGGTTACCACATTAGCTGCTCGCCATATTGCTTCTGTAAGTATTATTGTCCTAAACTTTCATTTTTCCACTGTTATATTTTTGCACTGACTTGCTATTATTTTCTTTTCCCAGTTGGAAACCTATTTTAATACAATTTTGAAGAAAGATGAAGCTATTAAAGCTTTAAGTTCCTCATCAGGTGTAGAGGAAGCTTTGGTGGGTCTGACGCAGTCTCTGAAAGATTATCGTCAGAAGTATGTTGATGATAAAGCTGCTTGGGAGAAGCAGCTGAATTCGACCGAGCAGGAGAGGAATCAAGCTGTTGAAATCTCCAAGGGATTGGAGAAGAAAATAAAAGAATTATAAAGTAAGAATAAAGAGATCGAAGGGAAGCTCCAAAATGCTGGGGAGCTTAAAGGTAAGCTCAAGGTTGCTGAGGAAGAGCTAAACAAGCTTCGTGAAGTAGGTCGTCAGAAGGAAGAAGTGGAGAATAAATTGAAGGCTGTCGTGGATCTTCTTTCCGAGAAACTTTCCTCGGAGAAGGCAAAAAGAAAGTTGGCTGTAAAAAAGTCCTTCAGTGTTGGCTGGGATAAGGGGTGGAATAAGGGTCTGGCTGCCATGATGTCACAAGTGGAATATGGTAGCCTCAAGTACATTAGGGATGATTGGGTCGCTGCTCTGCAAGAGATAAAGGTTAATGAAAATTCTGATCTATTTCAGCGACATATCCCTGGCCCCCCTCGAACTCCTGAAGAAGAAGAAGAGGACGAAGCTACCTCTAAGGAATCCTCCATGGTGATGGGAGATCAAATTATTCATCCCCCAGTTGTCCAGCCTTCCTGCGAACAACTTCAACCATCCGTTACTTCGACCGAGAAGCCTTCAGCACCCACCGAGCAACCATCTGTACCATCCGAGCAACCTACCTCCTCGTCCCAGCCTCCCGAGAAAGTATTGGGAGACAAGGAAAAGGTGTAGAGTTGTTCGGATTTTTCTCTGTGTTTATTTTTGCCAATTGTAACTCTGAAATATGTACTTATCTTTTATGATGTAATAAAATTTGAAGTTTTGCCTATTCATAATGTTGTCTCTCTTCCTCTTGCTCCTTATTGATTCTTGCTACCTCTTCTTTTTACTAGTTTATGGCCAGGATGGAATTGTTATCTGCTTATGATACAAAATTGATGAGACAGTGCAACGAATATTTTAAGACTGGCCATGCAGATTTGACTGATGCTCAAATTATTGATATACTCGATCCAAACGCTTCAGAACAAGCAGTTGAAGCCTACCAGTATTTAAAGTTCCTGCTCGACCATGCAGTGGCTAATAATGTAGCGTATTATGAAATGATTGAAGACCTTCAGGGCACTCTTGAAGAGCTTCAACAACAATATAAGGAATCTACAGCCCTTTTGCACGAGGGATTCGAGAAGAAGTATTAACAACTCAGTGCGGATAAGGGGTATGATAAGTTTTTCGCTGCTTACAATGTGAGGGAGAGAATTTTGAAGGCCGAGGTCGAATAGCACAGGCAGATAGCTGAGTTGTTGGAGTAGGAAAATAATAACTTGCAAAGAGAAGTATCTCAGTTGAAATCTGCAGCCTCTTCCTCAAACGCTTTGGTCCCTGTGAACGAAGAGGGGTTCTCTTTCTTGGAGGTTGAAAATTCTAATCTAAGGGACGAATTGGAAACCTTGAAGAGAGCTGGTCCTTCTACCTCTGCTCGGGGACGAGCAAGAGCTTCTCGGGGACGAGCAAGAGCTATTCGGATTCCTGTTGAGGAATAAATAACTCAATCGGCTCTCGAGAACCAAGCCTTCCAATTGATGGCAAAGAACCAGGCATTGGTCGAGATGTCTAAGAAAATCATGAATCTGGTCGAGCATCTCTCTGCTCAAAAGTCTGCTTTGGAGAGTAAAGAACTCTTTATAAAAAATCTTCACGGGCAGCTGGAAAGGCTGACTTATCAATTCCATAAGCAGCCCAGAGAATTCTGGATGGCTGGTTATAATGAGGCTCTCTACCATTTGGATGATCGGATCCAAAATCCGAATAATGAGGGTTACAAACAAGGGTGGTTGAATGCCTTGGGTGTACTGCAATTGGAATAGGGTCACTACTTGTGGGATTACCATAATCCTGGGTTGCTCGACCTGCCAGTGCCACCATTCAAACTCGACATGAGCTGGATCCTTGCTCGGGCAATCCCTCAGTGCTTGATTTCCAAATATCTTGGCGATTACAGTCTCCATTCCAATGTTGAGATATCTCTCCCCGAGCACCTACTTGATCGACCATCTGTGATGAACATCAGGATGCTCAAAGACCTTAATTTCATTAACTCCCCTTATGCCTTAGACGATCCTCTTGCTAGTGAAGAACCTGTTTCAAAGGCAGAGAGGAAGAAACCAATAGAATAGGAATCTTGATGAAATATTTTTTTGTATTTTATTCTTAATGTACTTTGTTTTGGATTTAATGAAAAAACTTCTATTTTTCTTTGCAATTTTGATTGCCATTGTATTGTAGATATTTTGTAAAACACTTTACATATGTGTATGTATATCTGTTAAAAAGATAACAACATTGTGTTATTTGCTGATCAACTAAAGCGGGTTAAAATTTATTATCGACTATCCTGAATTTGTGGTAATCATTTGACGATTAACCAAAATTGATGATATTTTGTTTCTCGACCAACTTGGTGGTAATTTAAAATGTTACGAGTATCAAAAAATTTTGCTTGATCACTTTTTAATTCTAAGCCATTAGCTGACTTTTATCACATACTCATGCTTCGTTTAATAAAAATGTTCCCGACCAACTGTTATTGGCAGCTAATGGCTTAGAATTAAAGAATGCAAGGAAAAGGTGTAGAGTTGTTCGGATTTTTCTCTGCGTTTATTTTTGCCAATAGTAACTCTGAAATATGTACTTATCTTTTATGATGTAATAAAATTTGAAGTTTTGCCTATTCATACTGTTGTCTCTCTTCCTCTTGCTCCTTATTGATTCTTGCTACCTCTTCTTTTTACTAGTTTATGGCCAGGATGGAATTGTTATCTGCTCATGATACAAAATTGACGAGACAGTGCAACGAATATTTCAAGACTGGCCATGCAGATTTGACTGATGCTCAAATTGTTGATATACTCGGTCCAAACGCTTCAGAACAAGCAGTTGAAGCCTACCAGTATTTAAAGTGCCTGCTCGACCGTGCAGTGGCTAATAATGTAGCGTATTATGAAATGATTGAAGACCTTCAGGGCACTCTTGAAGAGCTTCAACAACAATATAAGGAATCTACAACCCTTTTTCACGAGGGATACGAGAAGAAGTATCAACAACTCAGTGCTGATAAGGGGTATGATAAGTTTTTCGCTGCTTACAATGTGAGGGACAGAACTTTGAAGGCCAAGGTCGAAGAGCACAGGTAGATAGCTGAGTTGTTGGAGCAGGAAAATGATAACTTGCAAAGAGAAGTATCTCAGTTGAAATCTGCAGCCTTTTCCTCAAACGCTTTGGTCCCTGTGAACGACGAGCGGTTCTCTTTCTTGGAGGTTGAAAATGCTAATCTAAGGGACGAATTGGAAACCTTGAAGAGATCTGGTCCTTCTACCTCGGCTCGGGGACGAGCAAGAGCTGTTCGAATTCCTGTCGAGGAACAAAGAACTCAATCGGCTCTCGAGAACCAAGCCTGCCAATTGATGGATAAGAAGCAGGCATTGGCCGAGATGTCTAAGAAAATCATGAATCTGGACGAGCATCTCTCTGCTCAAAAGTCTGCTTTGGAGAGTAAAGAACTCTTTATAAAAAATCTTCACGAGCAACTGGAAAGGCTGACTTATCAATTCCACAAGCAGCCCAGAGAATTCTGGATGGCTCGCTACAACGAGGCTCTCTACCATTTGGATGATCGGATCCAAAATGCGAATAATGAGGGTTACAAAGAAGGGTGGTTGAATGCCTTGGGTGTACTGCAATAGGAACAGGGTCACTACTTGTGGGATTACCATAATCCTGGGTTGCTCGACCTGCCAGTGCCACCATTCAAACTCGACATGAGCTGGATCCTTGCTCGGGAAATCCCTCAGCGTTTGATTTCCAAATAACTTGGCGATTACAGTCTCCATTCCAATGTTGAGATATCTCTCCCCGAGCACCTACTCGATCGACCATCTGTGATGAACATTAGGATGCTCAAAGACCTTAATTTCATTAACTCCCCTTATGCCTTAGACGATCCTCTTGCAGGTGAAGAACCTGTTTCAAATGCAGAGAGGAAGAAACCAATAGAATAGGAATCTTGATGTAATATTTTTATGTATTTTATTCTCAATGTACTTTGTTTTGGATTTAATGAAAAAACTTCTATTTTTCTTTGCAATTTTGATTGCCATTGTATTGTAGATATTTTGTAAAACACTTTACATATGTGTATGTATATTTGTTAAAAAGATAACAACATTGTGTTATTTGCTGATCAACTAAAGCTGGTTAAAATTTATTGTTGACTATCCTGAATTAGTGGTAATCCTTTGTCGATTAACCAAAATTGATGATATTTTATTTCTCGACCAACTTGGTGGTAATTTAAAATGTTATGAGTATCAAAAAATTTTGCTTGATCACTTTTTAATTCTAAGCCATTAGCTGACTTTTATCACATACTCATGCTTCGTTTAATAAAAATGTTCCCGACCAACTGTAATTGGCAGCTAATGGCTTAGAATTAAAGAATGCAAGGAAAAGGTGTAGAGTTGTTCGGATTTTTCTCTGTGTTTATTTTTGCCAATTGTAACTCTGAAATATCTACTTATCGTTTATGATGTAATAAAATTTGAAGTTTTGCCTATTCATACTGTTGTCTCTCTTCCTCTTGCTCCTTATTGATTCTTGCTACCTCTTCTTTTTATTAGTTTATGGCCATGATGGAATTGTTATATGCTCATGATAAAAAATTGATGAGACAGTGCAACGAATATTTCAAGACTGGCCATGCAGATTTGACTGATGCTCAAATTGTTGATATACTCGGTCCAAACGCTTCAGAACAAGCAGTTGAAGCCTACCAGTATTTAAAGTGCCTGCTCGACCGTGCAGTGGCTAATAATGTAGCGTATTATGAAATGATTGAAGACCTTCAGGGCACTCTCTAAGAGCTTCAACAACAATATAAGGAATCTACAGCCCTTTTTCATGAGGGATACGAGAAGAAGTATCAACAACTCAGTGCTGATAAGGGGTATGATAAGTTTTTCGCTGCTTACAATGTGAGGGAGAGAACTTTGAAGGCCGAGGTCGAAGAGCACAGGTAGATAGCTGAGTTGTTGGAGCAGGAAAATAATAACTTGCAAAGAGAAGTATCTCAGTTGAAATCTGCAGCCTCTTCCTCAAACGCTTTGGTCCCTGTGAACGACGAGGGGTTCTCTTTCTTGGAGGTTGAAAATGCTAATCTAAGGGACGAATTGGAAACCTTGAAGAGAGCTGGTCCTTCTACCTCTGCTCGGGGACGAGCAAGAGGTTCTCGGGGACGAGCAAGAGCTATTCGGATTCCTGTTGAGGAACAAAGAACTCAATCGGCTCTCGAGAACCAAGCCTTCCAATTGATGGCAAAGAATCAGGCATTGGTCGAGATGTCTAAGAAAATCATGAATCTGGACGAGCATCTCTCTGCTCAAAAGTCTGCTTTGGAGAGTAAAGAACTCTTTATAAAAAATCTTCACGAGCAGATGGAAAGGTTGACTTATCAATTCCACAAGCAGCCCAGAGAATTTTGGATGGCTGGCTATAATGAGGCTCTCTACCATTTGGATGATCGGATCCAAAATGCGAATAATGAGGGTTACAAACAAGGGTGGTTGAATGCCTTGGGTGTACTGTAATTGGAATAGGGTCACTACGTGTGGGATTACCATAATCCTGGGTTGCTCGACCAGCCAGTGTCACCATTCAAACTCGACATGAGCTGGATCCTTGCTCGGGCAATCCCTCAGTGCTTGATTTCCAAATATCTTGGCGATTACAGTCTCCATTCCAATGTTGAGATATCTCTCCCCGAGCACCTACTCGATCGACCATCTGTGATGAACATCAGGATGCTCAAAGACCTTAATTTCATTAACTCCCCTTATTCCTTAGATGATCCTCTTGCTAGTGAAGAACCTGTTTCAAAGGCAGAGAGGAAGAAACCAATAGAATAGGAATCTTGATGTAATATTTTTATGTATTTTATTCTCAATGTACTTTGTTTTGGATTTAATGAAAAAACTTCTATTTTTCTTTGCAATTTTGATTCCCATTGTATTGTAGATATTTTGTAAAACACTTTACATATGTGTATGTATATCTGTTAAAAAGATAACAACATTGTGTTAATTGCTGATCAACTAAAGCTGGTTAAAATTTATTGTCGACTATCCTGAATTTGTGGTAATCCTTTGACGATTGACCAAAATTGATGATATTTTGTTTCTCGACCAACTTGGTGATAATTTAAAATGTTACAGTATAAAAAATTTTGCCTGGTCACTTTTTAATTCTAAGCCATTAGCTGACTTTTATCACATACTCATGCTTCGTTTAATAAAAATGTTCCCGACCAACTGTAATTGGCAGCTAATGGCTTAGAATTAAAGAATGCAAGGAAAAGGTGTAGAGTTGTTCGGATTTTTCTCTGGGTTTATTTTTGCCAATAGTAACTCTGAAATATGTACTTATCTTTTATGATGTAATAAAACTTGAAGTTTGGCCTATTCATACTGTTGTCTCTCTTCCTCTTGCTCCTTATTGATTCTTGCTACCTCTTCTTTTTACTAGTTTATGTCCAGGATGGAATTGTTATCTGCTCATGATACAAAATTGATGAGACTGTGCAACGAATATTTCAAGACTGGCCATGCAGATTTGACTGATGCTCAAATTATTGATATACTCGGTCCAAACGCTTCAGAACAAGCAGTTGAAGCCTACCAGTATTTAAAGTGCCTGCTCGACCGTGCAGTGGCTAATAATGTAGCGTATTATGAAATGATTGAAGACCTTCAGGACACTCTTAAAGAGCTTCAACAACAATATAAGGAATCTACAACCCTTTTTCACGAGGGATACGAGAAGAAGTATCAACAACTCAGTGCTGATAAGGGGTATGATAAGTTTTTCGCTGCTTACAATGTGAGGGAGAGAACTTTGAAGGCCGAGGTCGAAGAGCACAGGCAGATAGCTGAGTTGTTGGAGCAGCAAAATAATAACTTGCAAAGAGAAGTATCTCAGTTGAAATCTGCAGCCTCTTCCTCAAATGCTTTGGTCCCTGTGAACGACGAGGGGTTCCCTTCCTTGGAGGTTGAAAATGCTAATCTAAGGGACGAATTAGAAACCTTAAAGAGAGCTGGTCCTTCTACCTCTGCTCGGGGACAAGCAAGAGCTGTTCGGATTCTTGTTGAGGAACAAAGAACTCAATCGTCTCTCGAGAACCAAGCCTTCCAATTGTTGGCAAAGAACCAGGTATTGGTCGAGATGTCTAAGAAAATCATGAATCTGGACGAGCATCTCTCTGCTCAAAAGTCTGCTTTGGAGAGTAAAGAACTCTTTATAAAAAATCTTCACGAGCAGCTGGAAAGGCTGACTTATGAATTCCACAAGCAGCCTAGAGAATTCTGGATGGCTGGCTACAATGAGGCTCTCTACCATTTGCATGATCGGATCCAAAATGCGAATAATGAGGGTTATAAACAAGGGTGGTTGAATGCCTTGGGTGTACTGCAATTGGAACAGGGTCACTACTTGTGGGATTACCATAATCCTAGGTTGCTCGACCTGCCAGTGCCACTATTCAAACTCGACATGATCTGGATCCTTGCTCGGGCAATCCCTCAGTGTTTGATTTCGAAATATCTTGGCGATTACAGTCTCCATTCCAATGTTGAGATATCTCGCCCTGAGCACCTACTCGATTGACCATCTGTGATGAACATCAGGATGCTCAAAGACCTTAATTTCATTAACTCCCCTTATGCCTTAGATGATCCTCTTGCTGGTGAAGAACCTGTTTCAAAGGCAGAGAGGAAGAAACCAATAGAATAGGAATCTTGATGCAATATTTTTATGTATTTTATTCTCAATGTACTTTGTTTTGGATTTAATGAAAAAACTTTTATTTTTCTTTGCAATTTTGATTGCCATTGTATTGTAGATATTTTGTAAAACACTTTACATATGTGTATGTATATCTTTTAAAAAGATAACAACATTGTGTTATTTGCTGATCAACTAAAGCTGGTTAAAATTTATTGTCGACTATCCTGAATCTGTGGTAATCATTTGACGATTAACCAAAATTGATGATATTTTGTTTCTCGACCAACTTGGTGGTAATTTAAAATGTTACGAGTATAAAAAATTTTTGCTTGATCACCTTTTAATTCTAAGCCATTAGCTGACTTTTATCATATACTCATTCTTCGTTTATTGAAAATGTTCCCGACCAACTGTAATTGGCAGCTAATGGCTTAGAATTAAAGAATGCAAGGAAAAGGTGTAGAGTTGTTCGGATTTTTCTCTGTATTTATTTTTACCAATTGTAACTCTGAAATATGTACTTATTTTTTATGATGTAATAAAATTTGAAGTTTTGCCTATTAATACTGTTGTCTCTCTTCCTCTTGCTCCTTATTGATTCTTTCTACCTCTTCTTTTTACTACTTTATGGCCAGTATGGAATTGTTATCTGCTCATGGTACAAAATTGATGAGACAGTGCAATGACTATTTCAAGACTGGCCATGCAGATTTGACTGATGCTCAGATTGTTGATATACTCGGTCCAAACGCTTCAGAACAAGCAGTTGAAGCCTACCAGTATTTAAAGTGCCTGCTCGACCGTGCAGTGGCTAATAATGTAGAGTATTATGAAATGATTGAAGACCTTCAGGGCACTCTTGAAGAGCTTCAACAATAATATAAGGAATCTACAACCCTTTTACACGATGGATACAAGAAGAAGTATCAACAACTCAGTGCTGATAAGGGGTATGATATGTTTTTCGCTGCTTGAAATGTGAGGGAGAGAACTTTGAAGGCTGAGGTCGAAGAGCACAGATAGATAACTGAGTTGTTGGAGCAGGAAAATAATAACTTGCAAAGAGAAGTATCTCAGTTGAAATCTGCAGCCTCTTTCTCAAACGCTTTGGTCCCTGTGAACGACGAGGGGTTCTCTTTCTTGGAGGTTGAAAATGCTAATCTAAGGGACGAATTGGAAACCTTGAAGAGAGCTGGTCCTTCTACCTCTGCTCGGGGATGAGCAAGAGCTTCTCGGGGACGAGCAAGAGATGTTCGGATTCCTGTTGAGGAACAAAGAACTCAATCGGCTCTCGATAACCAAGCCTTCCAATTGATGGCAAAGAACCAGGCATTGGCCGAGATGTCAAAGAAAATCATGAATCTAGACGAGCATCTCTCTGCTCAAAAGTCTGCATTGGAGAGTAAAGAACTCTTTATAAAAAATCTTCACGAGCAGCTGGAAAGGCTGACTTATCAATTCCATAAGCAGCCCAGAGAATTCTGGATGGCTGGCTACAATGAGGCTCTCTACCATTTGGATGATCGGATCCAAAATGCGAATAATGAGGGTTACAAACAAGGGTGGTTTAATGCCTTGGGTGTATTGCAATTGGAACAGGGTCACTACTTGTGGGATTACCATAATCCTGGGTTGCTCGACTTGCCAGTGCCACCATTCAAACTCGACATGAGCTGGATCCTTGCTCGGGCAATCCCTCAGTGTTTGATTTCCAAATATATTGGCGATTACAGTCTTCATTCCAATGTTGAGATATCTCTCCCCGAGCACCTACTCGATCGACCATCTGTGATGAACATCAGGATGCTCAAAGACCTTAATTTCATTAACTCCCCTTATGCCTTAGACGATCCTCTTGCTGGTGAAGAATCTGTTTCAAAGGCAGAGAGGAAGAAACCAATAGAATAGGAATCTTGATGTAATATTTTTATGTATTTTATTCTCAATGTACTTTGTTTTGGATTTAATGAAAAAACTTCTATATTTCTTTGCAATTTTTATTGCCATTGTATTGTAGATATTTTGTAAAACACTTTACATATGTATATGTATATCTGTTAAAAAGATAACAACATTGTGTTATTTGCTGTTCAACTAAAGCTGGTTAAAATTTATTGTCGACTATCCTGAATTTGTGGTAATCATTTGACGATTAACCAAAATTGATGATATTTTGTTTCTCGACCAACTTGGTGGTAATTTAAAATGTTACGAGTATAAATTTTTTTTGCTTGATCAGTTTTTAATTCTAAGCCATTAGCTGACTTTTATCACATACTCATGCTTCGTTTAATAAAAATGTTCTCGACCAACCGGAGTTGGTGGATTTTCTTCCCGACCAATCGGAGTTGGCACTTTTGGGAAATATTTTTTATTCCCGACTAACCGGAGTTGGTGGATTTTCTTCCCAATCAAATCGGAGTTGGCACTTTTGTGAAATATTTTTTATTCCCGACCAACCGGAGTTGGTGGATTTTCTTACCAACCAACCAGAGTTGGCACTTTTGGGAAATATTTTTTATTCCCGACCAATCGGAGTTGGTGGATTTTCTTCCCAACCAACCGGAGTTGGCACTTTTGGGAAATATTTTTTATTCCCGACCAACCGGAGTTGGTGGATTTTCTTCCCAACCAACCGGAGTTGGCACTTTTGGGAAATAATTTTTTATTCCCGACCAACCGGAGTTGGTGGATTTTCTTCCCAACCAACCGGAGTTGGCACTTTTGGGAAATATTTTTTATTCCCGACCAACCGGAGTTGGTGGATTTTCTTCCCAACCAACCAGAGTTGGCACTTTTGGGAAATAATTTTTTATTCCTGACCAACCGGAGTTGGTGGATTTCTTCCCAACCAACCGGAGTTGGCACTTTTGGGAAATATTTTTTATTCCCTTCATTCCCGACCAACCGGAGTTGGTGGATTTTCTTCCCAACCAATCGGAGTTGGCACTTTTGGAAAATATTTGTTATTCCCGACCAACCGGAGCTGGTGGATTTTGCTAAGTAGTGTGTAGCACTAGTATTCCATAAAAAAATTTCAATAAAAGGAGAGAATTGGGTAGAATATTCACATTTTATTCATACTGATGAAACTGCGTTACATGAGAGTTTACATTACTGATAATATTTGCGCAGGTGTTGTGCATTCCATGCATTCTTAAACTCCTCCCCCTCTAAAGTTTCTATTCTATAGGTTCCTGGTCGAACAACTTCTGTAACTCGGTAAGGTCCATGCCAGTTCGCTTTCAGTTTATTGTGCTTTTGAATCACTTTCTTTAGCACATAGTCTCCTTCTTTCAGGTCGCACTTCTTCACTCTCTTGTTGTAGAACAAAGTTGTTCGTTGCTGGTAAGCAGCATTCCTGATAGCTGCTTCTTCTCTAACTTCTTTGAGCATGTCCAAATCTAACCTTCTCATTAAATCGCTGACAGGGGAATTAAAATTCAGTACTCTATGTGTTGGAAGACCCAACTCGGCAGGTATAACAGCTTCACTTCCAAATGCCAGCATATATGGAGATTCTCCTGTTGCTGCTCGAGGAGTAGTACGATAAGCCCACAGCACAGAATGCAGCTCGTTGATCCAGTTTGCTTTCGAGTCATTTAGTCTTTTCTTCAAGCCATTTAACAACATTCTGTTTGTCACTTCAGTTTGTCCATTGCTTTGGGGATGGCCTAGTGCCGAGTGAATCTTCAAGATATTTGACTGATGACAATAGGCCGCGAACTCCTCGTTGTCGAACTGGGTTCCATGGTCTGTGATGAAGGCATGAGGAAGACCATATCGACAAATGATGTTCTTCCAAATAAATTGATACACCTTGTTATACGTCATATCAATGAGAGGCTCGACTTCTACCCACTTAGTAAAATAATCTACTGCAACGACGAGATATTTAAATGTTCCTCTAGTTGTTGGAAGTGGCCCGACCAGGTCAATTCCCCACATGGAAATTGGCCAAGGGGAAGTAATGGGTGTCAATAATGCTTGGGGAGTTCTTCGGATGGAGGAGAAGCACTGACACTTGTCATATTTCTTGGCATAGGCTATACAATCAGCCCTCATCGTTGGCCAGTAGTATCCTTGTGTCATTATTCTTTGCAGAAGTGTCCTACCTGCTACATGGGCTCCACAAGAACCTTCATGGACTTCTTCAATCAAATCATTTACCTCGGCGGGATGTACACACCTCTGCAAGCCAGCTATGATTCATCGTCTGTATAAAATACCATTAGTTAGTACATAACGAGCAGCTTTAAACTTTAATTTCTTAGCTGCGAGTTTGTCAATTAGTAGTTCTCCCTCCTCAATATATGCCCTGATGGGATCCATCCAAGATGGCCCTAAATCAAGGGTAATAAAATTCATCGTCAGATCTTCATCTATACTCCGACCAGTTGGAACTTCAATTAGAATTGTTCTTCGTAGCTCGGTACGAGTAGCCGATGCTAATCGAGCTAAAGCATCTGCTCTCGCATTCTCCATTCTTGGTATTCTGACCAGTTGAACAGTAATAAATTTCGATACCAATTCCATTGCCTTTGCATGGTACTTAATCATCAACTCTCCTTTTGCTGTATATACACCAAGCATTTGGTTTACATTCAACTGTGAGTCACTGCATACGATTACCTGCTCTGCTTTCATGATTTTTGCCAGACTAAGACCTACAATCATCGCTTCATATTCGGGCTCATTATTAGAAGCTTGAAATTGAAAGCACAGAGCATACTCTATATCGATATCGTCTGGACTTTTCAATACAATCCGAGCTCCACTACCCGAGGTGCATGATGAGCCATCCACATATAGGTTCCATACAGGTATTTCGTCATCAAACTTCTTATTGGACAAAGTTCCTCGATGGAATATATGTTGCTCCTTTATCTCCATTTCTACCACATTTTGATGCTCGTCGACCTTCTCCTCTTGCTCTCCAACCAACTTAAGTTGATCGTGGTTTAAATTTGATGATCCTGTAACATCCACAGGTTGGTCGGTGTTCAGCTTTTGCTCCTCGGGGGTATCAAGATAAGTGAACTCTGCTATAAAATCTGCTATTGCTTGCCCTTTTAGTGATGATCTAGGCTCATAAATTATATCATATTCACCGAGTTCTATTACCCAATACATCAATCTCCCTGATTTTTCTGGTTTATGAAGAGCTTGCCTCAACAGCATATCGGTATATACGACTATGGTATGAGCCTGGAAGTATGGCTTCATTCTTCTACTCGCTTCGATCAGTGCTAGTGCCAACTTTTCCAGCTTCGGATATCTGATCTCTGCTCCTCTGAAGGCCTTACTAGTGTAATAAATGGGATTTTGTACTTCATCCTCTACTCTTATTAATGCCGAGATAACTGCATTTTCCGAAACTGCCAGGTATAAGTACAATATTTCTCCCATCACTGGCCTGAACAACAGTAGAGGTGCTCCCAAATATTTCTTCAATTCTTGAAAAGATTTTTTGCATTCTTCATTCCATTCAAAAGTCTTTCGGAGCGTTTTGAAGAATGGGGGGCATCTATCAGTTGCTCGCGATACAAATCTGTTAAGTGCTGCTACTCGCCCTGTAAGACTTTGCACTTCTTTCTTCGTCGTTGGAGATCGCAGTCCTAACAGAGCTTTGATCTTTTTGGGGTTTGCTTCAATGCCTCATTGATTGATAATGTACCCGAGAAATATGCCTTCTCGTACTCCAAATATGCACTTGGTCGGGTTCAATTTAATTTGATATTTATCCAATTGATCAAAGGTCTGGCCTAAGTCAACTAGATGGTCAGTAACTTTCTTGCTCTTTGTCAACATATCATCAACATAGACTTCCATATTGCGACTGATTTGTTCTGCAAACACCTTGTTCATCAGCCGCTGATATGTCGCACCTGCATTTTTCAAACGAAAAGGCATAACATTATAACAATAAGTTCCCCTAGGGGTAATGAAAGAAGTACTCTCCCTGTCTTCAGGTTTTATTTTAATCTGGTTGTAACCAGAATAAGCATCCATGAAGCTCAGCAGCTCGTGTCCTGAGGTAGCATCCACTAGTTTATCAATTCAAGGCAAGGGAAAATGATCCTTTGGACATGCCTTGTTGAGGTCGGTGAAGTCTACACACATCCTCCATTTGTTGTTCTTCTTTTTCACCATCACCACATTTGCTAACCAGTCTGGATACTTAACATCTTCAATAAAGCAAGCTTTCTGGAGCTTCTCGACCTCCTCCTATATAGCTTGGTTCTTCTCGGGGCTGAACACTATTCTTCTCTGCTTCACTGGCTTGATCTCCTTATTCACATTGAGCTTGTGACATAAGAAATTTGGGTCTATTTCGGGCATATCTTCATGACTCCAAGCAAAAGTTTGTTTTCTGCTTTTTAAGAAAACTATCAACTCCTGTTTTAATGAGGCATCTAACGACGAACCTATCTGAGTTGTTCGTTCAGGGTGCTCGTCGTCCAGAATGATATTTTCAGTAGCTTCCACCACCCGACCTTTCACGAGTTGTGACTCATCTCTAGGATCTAATGTTTTAATTTCTGCACCCTCATCTACCTGATAGGTAGTAGTCTTTTTCCTAGATTCTTCCAGTTCCTCCTGCTCGGCAGATGAATAGTAGCATTCCCGAGCTACTTTTTGATCACCCTTCACAACTCCTACTCTAAAATTGGTTGGAAACTTTAGGCATTGATGTACCGTAGAGGGTACTGCTTCGAACTTCTTCAATCCTACCCTTCCCATGATGATATTGTGGGCTGATTGAACATTCTTATCCATCACGAAGAAGCGTACTCTTTCGGTTCGATAAGCAGGCCATGTACCAATAAACATATCCAACTTGATCGTCCCAAGTGGAAAAACTTTCTCTCCAGCAAAACCGAGGAGAGGTCTGTAATAAGGCTCCAACCGAGACAACTTTAGATTTAGGCTGTCGAAGCACGAGTAAAACATAATATCATCCGAGCTACCATTATCAACCAGTACTCTCGAGATCATCACTTCCTTCATTCTCATTTTGATCACCAATGGATCATCACGAGGATACAGCACACCTGCGAGGTCATTTTTTGAGAAGCTGATGACCAGTTTTTCTTTATTGACCTTCCTCGGGCGATCATCTTCAGCCAAGTTTATTCATTGAATATATGGACAGGCTTGAGCCTCATTGAGGTAAGCTTTTCTTTCTGCAGTAAGGTCTCCACCTCGTGCATCTCCACCTGTAATAACATTACAATCAAATGATCCAAAACGTATTGAAAATACCTCACGTTCTGGCTGCCTTGGTCTTTTGGGAAGATCGGGGTCATCTTCTGGATCATCTTCATAGTCTCTTTTCTTATTCTCCTCTGCTCGACGAGGAGATCTAGATGTCTCTTTTGCTCGGTCGTTGTTTCTTCTTTCATTTATGCGATCAACATACTTTGCCAGTTTTCCTCGTCTAATGAGTGCCTCGATCTCATTCTGAAGAGCTATACAATTTTTGGTCATGTGGCCATGATCCTTGTGGAACTCGCAATATTTGGCCTTATTCCTCTTGTCAGGGTCTGACTTCATTTTCTCCGACCAATTTAACTCCTCGCTGTTCTTAATTTCTTCTAGAACATGGTTGATGTCTAACTTCAAAGGAGTATAATTCTCAAATTTCTTCAATACCTCCCATGATGGCTTTGTTTTTGAGTGCTTGTCACCACCATTGTTCTTATGCTCTTTCTTTTTGGCCTTATCACCCTCCACCTTGGTTTCTTTGGTATCCATATTCTTCTTTGCAGCCATAGCCTCCTCGGCATTCATGATCTTGGCCGCTTTTGCCATAAATTCTGACATGGTTCTGGGTGGATCTTTAGCCAAAGTGTAATATAACTTGTTGGGCAACAGCCCACTCATCAGGGCAGTAATCGCTGTCTTTTCCTCGTAATCGATAACTTCGAGCTTTTCGTTATTGAAACGAGTTATATAATCCCTAGTGCTCTCCCCTGCCTTTTGTCTAACACTTAACAAGTGTGCTACTCGTTTAACGGGTTTTGCTCCAAAATAGAAGTTTCCAATGAAGAGCTCGACCGTTGAAAGAAAGTTGAAATCTTACCCCGAGGAAGATTATTGTACCATATTTGAGCAGATCCTGTAAGAGTTCCCGAGAATACCCTACATCTCATCTCATCTGGCACAACATAGATGTCGGCAGCAGCTTGGTATTGCTCTATATGAAGGACAGGGTCGGTTTTTCCATCATACTTAGGAGTCATAACAGGTGCTTTGAACTTTGATGGTGTGGGAAAATCCACAATTACTTGGACAAAAGGTGTCCCTTGGACAAAAGTTATTTGTAGAGGATTCTTGGCCTTGGCCATTTCCCCTAATCTATCCTCCAGCCTCTGAATGGAGCCTTTCCACGCATCATTTCCTTCCTCGGGCCTGTTGGTTCGAGCAACTGATCGCGTGGATGTGGCTTCTTGGGATTTATCTTGTCGAGCAGCTGGTTATGATTGGGCAGAACCCTCTCTTAAATCAAATGGTTGTCAAAAGTTTCTCGACACAGCCTTAGGAGGAATTTTATTCTTCCTGGGGCCCAATCGATCAAAAGGAGAGACCCTACTCAATCTTTCCAGTGCACTGGTCCTTTCCGAAGAGAGAGTGATGTGTTGTTCAGTATCTGTGGCTCGTACTGACGAAGTTCGACCCGGTTGATAAGAAAAATCTTCGGATTTATCAGTGCGATATGAATCGCTTTTCCTAATGCGTGAAGAAAGTAAATGAGTATTTCTTTGACTACTTCGTTGTCCTGAATAGGTTGATGCTTTACCTTGGATAGTTTGCATGAGTTGTCGCATTGTTTACTGCATGGCTGTCTGACCTTGAGCCAAACTGGCCATGATTCCTGCCAGATCTTGGATATTTGGAGGGGCAGATGGATTTTGGGGATTCCCAGCGTTACGATTGCTAAATTCAGGATTGTTAGCCATTGGTGATGAATTATTTTTGGTGAAAAATGAAAATTACAGTCGTTTCCCACAGACGGCGTCAATATGTTGATGTAAAAAATTAGATTATCTCTAATTGTTTAATCACAGATAAAAATAAATAAGACAAGAGATTTTTAAGTGGTTCAGCCTTGAACAAATGGCCTACGTCCACTATTGGTGTTATTATTGACTGTTTAGAAAATTTCAAGGTGGGGTTTTTCTCAAGAAATTTCGGTCCCCCTACAATGAGGATGATACAATGTATTTATAGCCATGAGGCTGTACATGTGAATGGGTAATACATAGCTGTTCAATAAGCGTATACATCCGTATGATGATAATCAACATTTAATGTGCATTGAATCCTCTTAATTGTCTGATAATAAATGCTCTGATCGAGATGCAGCTTGGACCGCCAAAGATGCTCGGACCGCCTAAGTATCTCGGCATCCATGAGTTGCTCGGTGCAGTAAAGTTCCTCGGAGAGTACCTACTGCTCAGAGTATTTGAGTTGGTCGGGGAAAATGAGTTCCTCGAAGTTAAGGGGTTGTTCCGATGTGTTTGTTATTGCCATGCAGATTACCACGTGTCTCCACTTAATTGAGCCATGTCAGCAGACTAAATTTGGTATCAACAGTCATGTCTTTGTTCGCCATGTGTTTTTTAGTCCGCACCAGCGACATTAATTAAAATTGAACTTTAACAAAACCATTTTTCTGTTTTAATACAATGCAGGTGATAATGGAAAGTTGTCGGATTGTTAGGTGTTCTTATTTGGATAATATGGCTTGTATTAAAATTTTTGAAGGCAACTCATTAGATTTCATATGCAATGAGTTACGTAGTATGTTTATGGATTTGAAAGATGGATATTTGTCATTGAAATACGACTTTAGTGATAAAAGTCAATTCATGTTGCTTTGTGATAAAGATGTTCGCTGTATGTTGCGGTCTCAAGTGATTCTCAATGCTGATTTTATTTGGATATATGTCTTTGATTCTGCAGCTTTTGCTACCATACAATTCATGAACGGGTCGAATGCATGTCTAGAATTTGTGATCGGGTTGACCATAGTTATACAAGTTGTAAGAGGTTTGAATGCAGTGGTATACGTAGAAAAAGGGTAGACTATATATCATCATCCACTGCAATTGATATTAGTAGTGGTGTTGAAAATGATGTTTATATTTGAGGTGTAGAGCCGTGTACGTCAAAAGATTATCTCTCAAATGATTGGAATACATATATTAGTCATGAAGAACAGTGTTTCAAATTAGGTGTGATTGAGTTTCGTGATAAGTTGCGAAAATATGTTGTTGGGGTTGGTTTCAAGTATATATATTTGAAGAATGATGAAACTCGGGTGGCAGCAGAGTGTTCTAAAAGGAATATCGAGAATTGCACGTGGAGAGTTCATGCTTCAATATCAATATTAAATGGTTACTTTTATATAAGAAGTCTGAATAATGAGCATACTTGTAGGGGTGTATATCGTAGTCCATTAAGTAAAATGATGGACTCCAAATTGGTTTCTACATTGCTTGCTGATGAGTTAAGGGATAAACCATTGCTGAGACCAATTGATGCAGTTAAAGATATGAAGAAGAACTACGGTCTTGATATAGGTTATCATCATGCATGGCGTGGCAAAGAGATGGCTGCTGCAGAGTTGCATGGTGATGAGAAAGTTTCGTATGTATTAATCAATGATCACATGGAACTTTTATCATAGTATAATCCAGGATCACATTTCATTCATGGCATCGAATCGGAGAATAAATAATTTCTGTAATGCTTGCAGTATCCTTTAATGGATTTCAGTACTGCAGGCTTGTTTTGTTTCTTGATGGTGCCTTTTTGAAGAGCAGGTACCGTGGAACGATTTTGTCGGAAACTGCAAGGAATGGGAACAATGGTAAATGTGAATCATCGAAGTTATCTTGAAAATATTATGCCTTTATTTTGTAATACTTTATATGTTCTTTCAACAGAAAATATAGTACACGCATGACATCACAAAGTACACGTGAATATATACGTGTACTTTGGGAATTACGCGTGTACTTTGAGGTCTGTTTTTATTATTTGCATTAGAATCCCAAAGTACACACAATAGATAAAACAGTACACATGAATTTATATTCTATGTCACGTGTACTTTGTGATGTCATGCGTGTACTTTTGGATTTCTTGTAAAGTACACGCATTTTATTACTAAGTACACGTGACATCCTGTTTACACTTAATGTTTACATTGTAATGTTTTGTGTGTACTTTTTGACTCTTTGTTTGTTATTGTCAAATGAAACAATCATAATATATTTATAATTTACATTTGTGTAACCTATCACTGCAAATATATTTATTCTCTTGTATAGCCTACTTGTTTACTGGTCCGCGCCAGCGACACCATTTTCAGAGTTCATCATAGAATCTGTGTGTACTGATATATGTCATTATAATTTTAGGCCTTTATCCTCTTGCAATTGCAATTGTTGATTCAGAGACGGAGGATAATTGGATGTGGTTTCTCATTAATTTACGTGATGCAATAGCTCATCAAGATCGGAACATCACATTCATATCTGATCGGAACAATGGTCTTATTGAAGGTATTTCTAAGGTTTTTCCAATGTCTGCACATTGCTACTGTATACATCATTTACAGGGAAACATAAAGAAGAAAATATAGGGGACTGCGAACTTCCAAATGAAGTTCATTCAAGATTTCATGCGTTGTGCATATGATGTAACAGTTAATGAATTTAAGAAGAACATTGATGCCCTGAAGAAGGAAGGTGGAGTTGATGTCGCTGATTTTCTTGATAATTTGCCTCTTGAGAATTGGTCTTGTGCATATTTCATCGGTAAGCGTTATGGTGACATGGCATCAAGTGTTGCATAATCATTCAACTCTTGGATCCTAGAGGAAAGGCATTTACCGATAATTAATATGATGGATAAAATGAGGATCAAAATTATGAATTCCAATGCAAACAAACTTGTTGAATCTAAAACATGGTAATAGGAATTGTGTCCTCATTTTGATAAATTACTGGCTGAAAATTGGAAAAAAGGGACACATTGGAACACTATCCGCTCAAGTACACATGTATTCGAAGTTCATTCAAATGTGCGAGCCACGGTTGACTTAGAAAAAGGAGTTTGCTCTTGTAAGAGTTGGCAACTATGATGTTTTCCATGTTCTCATGTTGTTTCTGTCGTAAGGAAAATAGGTGGAAGTATTTATGATCATATTGAGGATTATTATAAGGTTTTTTTCAACAAGAAATCATACTCATCACCTATAATTCCTCATCCTGATTTGATGTCCCTAAAGATTCCATTACCTGAAAATCCAGCAATCCTTCCTCCGTTAACAAAGAGACCGACATGGAGGCCAAGAAATAAGAGAATAAAATCTCTTAGAGAGGTCATAATAAGAATAGTAACTTGCTCTAGGTGTAGTAAAACAGGCCATTACAGATCCACGTGTAAAGAACCAATTTGATTCCGCTTAATATTGTTCAATTCATTCATTGTAACATGAGTTTTAAATAAAATCAATGAAGATTCACATTTGAATAAATTATTATAATTTTATTGTTGAGTGTTTATTTCTGTATTATTTGTTTTGGAATGGAATCAACATAGAGTACACGCATGTTTTTATAAAGTACACACATATTGATATGATCGAAATCTAATTCAATATACGTGTACTTTATGTATTCTACATGTAATTTTATAAAGTACACGTATATAAATGCGTGTACTATTTAGAAAATGGTTTTGGACAGTACAATGTGCTTTTACTTTATAAAAACACTTAGGTCACTCATATTCTTAAATTCCTATGTGTAGTCCGCTCCAGCGGCATTATTATACTAGCATTTCAATATTTGTGTACTTTATGTATTATGCATGTACTTTATAAAGTACACATTAATATATAAAGTACACGAATTTAAATAATGGTTTGAGACAATACCTTGTGTGTGTACTTTATCAAAATATGCATGTATTATAATTTAGAAAATTGTTTTGGACATTACAATGTGCTTGTACTTTATAAAAAAACATTTAGGTCACTCATATTCTTAAATTCCAATGTGTATTATGGTCCGCGCCAGCGGCATTATTATACGAGTATTTCAATATGCGTGTACTTTATGTATTATGCGTGTACTTTATAAAGTACAAGCATAATATGTAAAGTACACACATTTAAATAATGATTTGGGACAATACCTTGTGCGTGTACTTTATAAAAACATGCGTGTATTGTAATTTAGAATAGATAGGATCATATTTTGACATATTTTGAAAGTACACGTGATTTTTACACAGTAAATGTGTACTTTGTCAATATAAGTTCATGTGTACATTATAAAGTACACTTGTTATATTTACAAAACATATAACAAGTGTATTTTGAAAGTACAAGTGATTTTTACAAAGTACACGTGTACTGTTCAATATAAGTTCACGTGTACTTTATAAAGTACACTTGTTATATTTATTCAATATAAGTTCACGCGTACTTTATAAAGTACACTTGTTATATTTACAAAACTAAGTACACGTGTACCTTGTAAAATACATGTACTTTCAAAATACACGTGAAAATATCACGTGTATTTTCAAAATACACATGATATTAATAAAGTTCACGCGTGAATTGGTTTAAATATCACGTGTACTTTAAAAAAATCATGTGTACTTTAATAGTACACGTGATTTTTACAAAGTACACGTGATTATTGGTTTGTATATATATAAATATCAGGAAGTTGTTTTGCTCACCAATAGGGAAATGACACATCCACTTGCCGTGCTAGGTTTTGAACTGGTTATTTTGTCAAGTGAATTTATGAGAAACTCATGCACAGTAGATGCCCAATCATATCCATTCATTTCATCAATAATATTGATGTATTTTACAAAACAATCTGCTAGTGTGAAGTTTGAGTTGGAGGAAAACAACATGGTCAAGAAGTGGAGACTGATAGGCAAGGTTTTGCCGTAACGCGAGCGTCACCTACGAGCCGGTCTTTTTGAATTCGGCTCACCTGAAGTATACAAAAACTTAAACTTATGACTACACTCAACGGGTGAGTATAGCGACCAAGTCCGGGTGTCGAATATCCACAGAGATGAGTTGCTAGAATTTATAGGATTTAATACTCCTAAAATAAAAGTGTAAAAGATGAATATGAACAAAAAGGAAAAGATGCAAAAAGGAAAATATTTAATCTAGTCGAGGGAAAATAAAGCTAGACTAATAAAGGGAGTAAAAATTGTAGGTTGCATCGAATATTCCTCACCCGAGTTAATTTGTATAAAATGGATACATGGGTCGACGAGTTATTACGAACGCGTCTCATTTCGATAGTTAATTGAATCAAGGGTTGTCACGCACCTAAATTCGTATAAAAGCCTAATAAGATTTTGGCGTAAAAAAATACCCCGAAAGTTACGCTCGAAAGGTCATAAGCACGGGACATACATGATATGCCCCGTCAAATATCCTAGGCGCAATAACTAGGACAACGCACCCGAAATAGACCTGTAAACACCATCACCAAAGCAAAGTAACGCGTCAACTCGAGTGAGTTCCATTCAAACAAAACTTAATTTAAGTTAGCTAGAAAGCATGTTAAAAACGCGATAAATAAAGCGGTAAATAAACTCAATAAAACTACACTAGAAAGCAAGGAAATAAAGCATGCAAACCTAATTATGAAAGCATGTAAATTAATCTAGAAAGAAAGAAAAAAGGAAACACACACTATATTAATAGAGATGGAAGATTGTAGCACAAATTACAATCCCAAATGGGTGTCAATCCAAGAAGAAATGAGCTCTCAAACCTCCAAAACCCTAACTAAACTATCTAAAACGAATTATATCTGTTTTTACATCCAAATTCCTTTATATAGTAAAAGGAATAAAATTAGAAAAGAAAAGAAAAGGCCAAAATATATACAGAAAAAAGGGGATCGATCGATGCTTAAAATTCCAGCCCACTGTCTCCCACGATTTGGAAAAATAAGAAGGATCGATCGATCGATCGATCAATCAGGTATGAGCACACTGCATTGCTATTTTGGCACGTTTACATTTATCTTCCGCTGAAATCGCCGTAACTTCTTCGTTCTGAATCGGAATCGCGCACTGTTCACGGCCACGCAAAGCTTGCGAGGAGGGATACAACTTCCGTGAAGATGATGGGCCAGGCGCCCAAAATGTGAATTGACTAAATTGCCCTTGAACGTGCTATCGTGTGCGAAAATCGAGCGGAATGCGTCCGAACTTCACACTTAGCATCCAAATATCTATAAAAGCTCAATTAACCACTACAAAACATGTTTACATAGAAATCCGAGGTTGTCTGGTTAGCGAGCATAAATATAGGGAATAAGATACTCGAGGGGGATAAAATGCATCGGTTCGAGGGATAAAGTACGTAATATTTGCATATCATCACACCCCCTAACTTACTAATTGCTAGTCCCTAGCAATGAAATAGGATGCAACAAGAACTACAAGCAAACCAAAAGCAGGAGATAGTACAAAAGTATGGTATAAAAGCATAAGGCCACTTTCACGGGAGATTCGATTGCATTTAGCGTATGCAATAAGCCGTTAAACACCTAGGACACCTTAGTGGAAGAGTGTCATCTCGTGAGGGTTTTCAGGGATGATACCCACAAACATCACATGGTTTCCTCAAAATAAGCCCAACCCAACATGCGACAAGCCCAACAATAGTGAACAAGATTTCATACACATAATTTGCACATTGAACAGATTCAAACCAAAGTCCGAATCATTAACATTATAGAATGCACCTCATACAATTGAAACCTTAAAATGTGGGAGGGGGAGCGAGCACATGCAAAGTGTGAATTAGGGAAAACTTATATAAATTGGATAAACATTAAAGCAAGCATACATTCAATCCTCACGGGCATTACACTCATCAAGTGAATTCACTCGAAGCAGGGAGTTAACACACGGAACATGCGGGCATATAGAGTAAATGTAAATGGAAACTAGGCCGCACACATGTCACAAATGAAGAACTCTATATATAAACTGAAAAGCTGTAATCTCAATGAAAGATACCACTCATTAAAGGAGGCAAAATGTATTTTCACAGATTATCAAAACTATTATGACTTTTGAATTACATCAACCAAAGATCACATAGGACTTTAATTGGGTTATAATGTAGGTTAGGCTAGGGTGCGAAACGAAGGATATGTATGTACAGATTCAAAGTGTTCGGAATGAAAACTTGGAATAATGGGAAGAATGCGGGCAATAGCAAAATTGGAAAACAAGTTCCAAAACGGCATTAGATATATCATTGGGGAGAGTAATAAAAGCTTATTGAACTATACACAACATTTACAACTTTCTCTTTCTTTTCTTTTCTTCTTTTTCTCATTTTTCTTTGTGTTTTCTTTTGCTTTTTGCTTTCTCTTTTTCACTTTTTCTTATATCTCTTTTCTTTACTTTTCTCACTCGCGTATTCCTAAATTGCAATCGCAACCGCAACACGACAACAACATTCAATCCCAGGCAACATTCCAAACAAAGGTATGGAAAGTGTATATATGGTTTAAAACTCCAATTTAGAGTTGGTTATGGGATTGGGGTAATGAAACGAAAGGCTATATTTAGGCTCAAAGGGTTAACGAGGGTAAACATATAAGGGTGATGTCAAGGCTAATATGGGTGATATAACAAAGATGTCCTATGATCATTTCCAAAAGTTTATGCAATTCTCGAATCAAAATAATATATGAAAATCATGATCAAGTGAACTCATTTAATGAACGATTAAATGAAAGAATTGTGAGATTACCGACAAACTCAACGTTTTCAAAGAGGAAAGAATAGTGTATACTCTCACAAACGATGAAAGGTACAAAACTTACTCGGTGTAAGTATATACAATGCAACAAAAGATTACCGAGTAATAAAAATCTTAAACCAAATCAATAAAGCGATAAAAATGCATGTGCTCATGGGATTAAAGTTTAATTCATGAAGTTATTCATAATATCAATAATTGAGACTAAAGTCTAATAACTTCTAAAATCGAGAATATGCATCATTGGGTTGTCTATTGGATCGGGCAATTATTGAAATTTATCATCGGAAACAAAATTCAAAATGCCCAAAAAAGGAGAAAAAAAAAGAAAATATTTTTGATTTTTTTTGAATTTTTCTAAGAAAAGCATACTAAGTAACTAACATGTGAGCAAAAACATGGACTGAATAAAGAAATGGATAGAATATCCCACACCCCCTAACTTAAAACTTGACATTGTCCTCAATGTGAATTAAGAACCAAGTTAAAGAGAGGAAAATAACGATATTACCCAAAATTGGAGCGATCCCTATAAGAACAAGTCCAAAGAATCTACAAAACAAGTCCGAGCATAGCGAAAACAAATAACAAAAAGTTAACTAATTACACTAGACTAAAATAAAAAGGAAAGAAAAAATAAAAAGAAAGAATAAAAAGCTAACTATATACAACCTACTATTTAGGCTTCACACTAACTATACACTAGAAGTCTAAATAGCTGAGGGTCCACCGCAAAAATGATTTGACTTTGGAGGATAATCGGTGTACCCTCACATACAAGCATGCCCTCCGAAAAATATGAATTTTGTTTGAAAAACGAAAGGCATGTGTAAGGCAGAAGAAATGAACCATCGCCAATTAAAAGTTTTGGAGGGACGATGGGGGATTTGGATTGCACGGGTGAAAAAAACATGTGGGGACCGAGAAAAGCCGAATATCCTCCCAATGATTTTGAAATTGGAATGAGAGGTGGCACACACAAAGGCAAATATGCAATTGTAGAAGGCGACTTGAGCAAGTACTCCTCATCGGCGAAAAGGTTTAAAACATTAAAGTTTGAAACCGAATCATCGGGTGCTTGTGATGGTGCGATAATAGAGAATGAAATTGGGGATGAAAGAAATTCAAACTCATAAGATGAATCATCATCACATGAAGATTGAGTTTCGAATGAAATAATATCATTTTCAATGAAATGTTCTTCTTTGGGGGCCAAAGAAGAAATCATTTCATTGCAAATAGATATTACGTCATTTGCATCCCCACTTTCAATATCTATTATGCAATGGGCAAAGTCTAGAATGGTTTGTTCCAAAGTAGGTAAAAGTACCTTATTCGGTTCAAAACATTCTTCGACTTCGAAAGTCTCGGAAGCAAAATCATCGTCGGACTCAAATAAAAAATCCAATTCATGTTCCCACAAATGATTTTCTTCCCGATATCGAGTTTTAATTTTCTCATTTTCATACATACGCCAGCCCTCACCTAATGTCATGGATCGAGGCGCAGATGCATAAAAATGGGAACTTTGAAAATTACCATTGGACTTAAACGAAAACTCATTATTATAGGAATTTTAGAAACTACTGCAATTCGTTTCAAAATTCCTATTATAAGGAGGTAAAGGCCCAAAATCATTATCATCATCATCAAAATTCCAATAACCTAAGTTTTGACTTTCGTTATACTCGCATAAAGTCATATTTGAATTTGAAATTCTTTGGGATTCTAAGTATTCACCGAAAGTCATAGGATTACAGGCATTTTGAGAATTATAACAATGACTACCGAAATAATTGGAATAAGACATGCTTACCCCAAAAATGGCTCAAGTGGCGAATTCCACAAAGTAAGTGCACGCGGAAAAAATTCGAGCGTTTCTAAGTGCTCAAATGTGGAAGTCCTGCAAAAATATTAGCAAATAATACAAATAGAAAGAAAATATTACAAAATACTAAATCAAATAAAGTCTAAAACAAACTCATCCCTGAAAACGGGGCCATTTGATAGGCACGGTTTTGCCACGACGCGAGAGTCACCTACGCGCCGGTCATTTTGAATTCGGCTCACCTGAACTATACAAAAATCTAAACTTATGTCTAGACTTAACGGGTGAGTATAGCGGCCAAGTCCGGGTATCGAATATCCACAGAGACGAGTTGCTAGAATTTATAGGATTTAATACTCCTAAAATAAAAGTGTAAAAGATGAATATGAAGAAAAAGAAAAAGATGCAAAAAAGGAAATATTTAATCTAGTCGAGGGAAAATAAAGCTATACTAGTAAATCAAGTAAAAACTATAGGTTGCGTCAAATATTCCTCAACCGAGTTAATTTGTATAAAATGGATACATGGATCGACGAGTTATTATGAATGCGTCTCGTTTCGATAGTTAATTGAATTAAGGGTTGTCACGCCCCTAAATCCGTATAAAAGCCTAATAAGATTTTGGCGTCAACAAATACCCCAGAAATTACGCACGAAAGGTTGTAAGCACGGGACATACATGATATGCCCCGTCAAATCTCCTAGGCGTAATAACTAGGACAACGCACCCGAAATAGACCCGTAAACACCATCACCAAAGCAAAGCAATGCGTCAACTCGAGTGAGTTCTATTCAAACGCAACCTAAATTAAATTAGCTAGAAAGCATGTTAAAAACGCGATAAATAAAGCGGTAAATAAACGCAATAAAACTACACAAGAAAGCAAGGAAATAAAGCATGTAAACCTAATTATGAATGCATGTAAGTTAATCTAAAAAGAAAGAATAAAGGAAATACACACTATATTAATAGAGATGGAAGATGGTAGCACAAATTACAAGCCCAAATGGGTGTCAATCCAAGAAGAAATGAAGAAATGAGCTCTCAAACCTCCAAAACCCAAACCTAAACTATCTAAAACGAATTATATATGTTTTTACATAAAAATTCCTTTATATAGTAAAAGGAATAAAATTAGAAAAGAAAAGGAAAAAGAAAAGAAAAGGCCAAAATATCTAAAGAAAACAGGGGATCGATCGATCGATCCCCTGTGATCGATCGATCGATGCTTAAAATTCTAGCCCATTATCTCCCAAGATTTGGCAAAATAATAAGGATTAATCGATCGATCCCTTTGATCGATCGATCGATCAAGCAGGTATGAGCACACTGCATTGCTGTTTTGGCATGTTTGCATTTCTCTTCCGCTGAAATCGTTGTAACTTCTTCGTTCTGAATTGGAATTGCGCACCATTCGTGGACACGCGAATCTTACGAGGAGGAATACAACTTTCGTGAAGATAATGGGCCAAGTGACCAAAATGCGAATTGACTAAATTGCCCTTGAACGGGCGATCGTGTATGAAAATCGAGCGAAATGCGACCGAACTTCACACTTAGCATCCAAATACCTATAAAAGCTCAATTAACCCCTGCAAAACATGTTAACGTAGAAATCCGAGATTGTCTGGTTAACAAGCATAAATATAGGGAATAAGATACCCGAGGGGCTAAAATGCGTCGGTTCGAGGGATAAAATACGCAATATTTGCGTATCATCAGAGACAAATAAGTTTTACAAAATCGGCAATGACTTCATCTGTGTCCAACTCGACTGGTTTCTTTAAACCCGCCAATATTTCTGACTTTTTTTTTTGAAGTATCGTGCAAGTAATCCAGGTTTGGAAATTAAGTCGAGACGCGCTTATGAGTCGTGTCGGGATTAAAGTTGGGAAATAAAATGAGATTTATTTTTAAGTCATTCAGATAATTATGTTGACCGCGCCATTGAGTCCAGAAGGGTCAAAATAGACAGAAAAGTCTACTCGGAAATTTGAATTGGGTCTCGGGTCAATTAGAAGATGAATAGACACCCCAAAGGGGCATTTTAGTCATTTTGCTTGGGAGATGAATAGTACCTACATTTTTTCTCTTATATCTAACCTTGGAGACTTATTATATATGTGGGTTTAGATTATACGTAAGTTTCATTTCATCTAAAAAAAAGTTAGGTTTTTTTTAGAGAGAGTGAAAAGCCTTAGAGAGAAAATGAAAGGTTATCTTGTGGAGAGGAAGAGTTGCTTGGAAAGGAAGAGTCATCTAGGGCAAACTAAGGGGACAACCACCATTTTTACACCTTGCACTAACACCGGATTATCGTCAAAAAAATGAAGAAGAGGTGCAAAACACTTGTCTTCGTCAAAGGTTTAGACCTACACATAAGACAAGTGTAATTCTCGCTTTATTTTGGTGCTTATATTATCCATGTTAGATTAGGATTTCTTTTTGGATTGATGAACTTATGAATTTGGGATTTAAAATGATTGATAAATCAAGTTTAATGGTTAGGCAAATTCATGTAGTTGGAGATTTATATATGTAGAGATTATGAACATGAAAATGGATATACATGTACAGACTATGAACATGAAAATGGATAGGTTTCACATGTAGAGGATTTATTTGTTTATTGATGGTATGAAAATGATGTTAGGTATTGCATGTTGATGAATACTACTCGTGTTGAATACGAAAATTTGATGATTTAGTCATTAAATGATAATTTTGAATTATGGGGTTTTTAGATGTATAAAAATGGAGGATTTAGATAAATTGGAATATTAAGGATTTAATGGGTTTGATGATATTACCCTTACGAACTTCTGAATTTGATGTTATTCTTATGTGAAAATCACCCTTAAACATGTTAGAACACTATTTATAAATCTAGGTTTAGGGTAGAATGAAATCCAGGAGGGTTTGGGTGTAAGAACAGTTAGAAAAATGCAAAAAACTGAGGTTGAAGATGAACTGGAATGACGATGTTATCATTCGAACGAGACTTGCTGTCGTTCGAACGAGATTTCTGGGTTTCTGACAAGATTTCATAAATGTTGTTTTAGCACATAACAGTTTGGAAAATTGTATTTTAGCCCACAGTAGGTTCTGTATAATTTTGTACATTAACAAGGAGTGAGGGACTTGGGGGTTAATGTTGGAAAATTATATGAAATTGAGTAATAAAATTATGTGAGAGATATCTACATAATAATACGATTAAGAGATGAATAATCGTCATGGTCAAGAAGGTCTTAATATTGGTGATACATATATATATATACAGGTACTTGGGACTATGTGAGTGATAACTAGATAATAAATATACGACGATAATCGTGATTAATAAGTACGGATGGTATTGGGAAATATGACGGGTACTTGGGGTAGGATGAAATCCTAATATGATATTGGTTGAGTGCGTACCGAATTTTATATAGGTTGATGTGTATACCTATTGATTGTTTAATGTATGCGTATGACGTACCTAGCCTACTTGCTATCAACGTGATGTTTATGCATAAAGGGCAGTCATATCTTGATGAGCCATAAGGGTGATCTTTGACTTGTTGCCTCTAAACATAGGACTTAGGTTGGATTGCCATTAGTGAGAACAATGGTATGGAACGGTCTTTTGGGTGCATAGGTATGTGCATAGACCAAAGGCTTAGGACTATGTTCACCTCCACTGTTTGTGATTTGTTAATTATAGTGAGCCTCGGGTTGCAGTTTAGTATATATATAATAGAGTGAATGTGTACATATACTTGTGATAGTGTTTACTGTGTGAATTAAGTAGACATAAAAGATAATGAAATATGAAATGAATTAAGTAGGTGAATACTTAATTATATCGAATTGAAAAAGGGCTTTTACATGTGATAGAGAAATTGGATAATTATGTATTACCTGTATTATGAGACAAATACATAGGGAAGGTATGGGCTATGGTTAGTGGCACTGATATGAACTAGTTAGCATGGGAATGGTAACTAATAAGATTTTAAGGTACGTTAGGTGTGCGCTCTAGATGAGAGGTGATGATCTCAAGCGAGAGTCCAATAATCAAACATGTATATAATAATTGCTGAATATAGTATTTATTCACTTGCTATTTTCTAAACTATTTTTACAATCGGGCTCTGACCCATTTTATTGCATATTCTCTTCTCTCTTGTATCTCCTATATCAGGTGTCCAGCCGCAGAGATGCCAACTTTAGAGGATTGAGGTTTTTGACGAGCTATGGATGCTATGGAGTCTTGGACTTTGTTTAGACGCTTTCATATTCATTGATTCATACTATGTAGTTGATGTTCCATTTAGGGCATGTCGCCCTAGAGGATTCTAGTTATTTCTTTCATATTATAGTCATGTTAAGTTCTTATGATGGTTTTGGTATATTTAATTTTGATGAGATTATTGTATTGAGATATTTAAACTGGAGAGTTTTGTTCCAGTTGCAATTAATTCACTTTTGATATTATTCAGTTATTATTCATTGTGTGAATGTATTGTGTTAAATGGTTTATGTTTTAAAAAGTGGAAATTTTATTTATAGACAAATTTATATAAATTTAACACCTGCTTAGTTAGATATTAGGTGATTTAATTGTAACAACCCGAGGTCTTGGATACAAGGATTTATTTATTTTGGGAGAAATAAATAATATTTTATCGGAGAATAAGTAAATTTGGCACTTGAGGTCAAAACTTAGAGTCGTTAGAAAGTGTATCGAAAGGCGATTCTGAGGGTGTAGTTGTGTCCGGAAGGGTCGAGAAAGTCGAAATGATTGTACTTAGGTTTCGAAATAATTTAAGTCAGTTTGAATTGAATTAAAGTCACCGAGTCATTTAAAGTGTGTATTATCATTTAAAAATGTGTATCTTGGGAGTTAGGGCTTAAAAAGCCTACGGGAGATTTATTTCTCCAAAGAGAGAATGATAAATAGAAAGAGAGAAAGAAAGAAGAAGAGAGAAGGAGAAAAGAGAGAGCAAGTGGAGGATTTTCCGGTCAATACGCGATCTCAAGGCGGATTCAGACCCTACGAACTCGAGGCAAGTGATTAAACTTGCTAAATAATTGTTGTGTACTATTTATTGCATGATTTATGGATTAAATCTTTGGGTTTTAGGTTTAGTTTATCAAAACCTAACTTTTGGGTATAATCTTAGATTTAATATGTAGATATTTGATTTTAGGATAGAAATTAGTTTATATGTATTCTAGGATGAATATTGATGATATATATGTGATTGGGTTGAAGAGAAATGAAGAGAAAATGATTAAAACAAATTTTGGGATTTTGGATTACTTAAAAAGTAGCCATTTTCGAGAGTTCTGAAGGGCCGAATCGATTCGTCCTCCTAACGAATCGATTCGGACATGTGCAGGTGCCCGTGTCTGAGTGACCGAATCGATTCGGACCCCAGCCGAATCGATTCGGACCCCAGACAGAGTCCCAGGTCTGATGACCCGAATCGATTCGCCTTCCTGGCCGAATTGATTCGCTGGGTCGAATCGATTCGAAATTGGCCCGAATCGATTCGAAAACAAGGCTTTTGGGGGAATATTTTTCTAGGGAGAATTTCATTCCAATTTGTTCGAGGTTATCGATTGGGAACCTCTATAGGATATATTTGGAGTATGTTTTTGAGACTTTTAGCGAGTTTCCTTTATAAGAAATTTTTGGGAGTCATATTGACTAAATTTGAGGAATACAGATTAGATATTATGGTATTTTTCTAAGAGGGGAAGTCCACCTTGATTGGAGACTCTATTGGGAGATAATTATAAATTCATATAGAAGAATGATAATAAGTTTAGTGATATTGGATTTTAGAATCCAATCCCAAATGGGATAACTTTAAAAGGTTCATAAAATGAAATGAACCCTATTATGGATGGGGAATTTTAAATGCTATTTGATGTGCATATGGATATAGAAATACCCTTATTGATGTTTGATTTGGGAGATGTCTCACAAAATGAGAATTGCTAATTGAAGAGCATTAGTATAAAAGAATATCCTTAACATTAATTGAATCGAGAAACAATTCATTATTAGAAGAGTCATGTGAGCTTCAAGCGAGAAATAGTATAATGTATACTAAGTGGGGTTAATGTGTGAGAATTGACAGTTAGTGTATCAAAAGAGAGTGATATACTAAATAATGATATTAATTCAACTACGCCTAAGTGCGTAATATTGAAAATGTAAATGTTGTGGCAGGTATACCTTATATGACGGTATATCTTTATATGATGTGATGATGTATGTATACCTTATATGATGGTATATATATATATAGTGACGCATACCCCCTCCTTGCTATCATTGGGAAGTTGTGGGCATTGAGGGTGAGCATCCTGGCTCAAAGAGCAGGGTGTGAATATTCCCCAGGTCATAGTCGTCCATTGTGATTCTTTATGCGATATATATATGCATTCTTTTGGGGGTGAGAAGTCGGGGGTATGTGACGTTCTCATTTGCCGGTTAGGAGCTATGACCGCTTCCCGGGACGTTGTGTGCGTGAGTTGATCACGAGGTGGGTGCCGTTGAACCCCACCAGGTGGCCCCAGTTTGCTACGTGTATGGGCTGCTGGAAGATGATTGCATGTGAGCCTGCGTCCTCAAGTTATAGCTCGGTTGGATGGTTATTGTTTATTGTGCTTGTACTTGGGTATCAAGGGCATAATGGACCTCAACGACTAACATTGCCAGGATTAGTGTATCGGGGTGGGTTCCTTGTTTGGATTTCGCCTCGGCGAGACGTCCCACGCACGAACCGCAATGTAATGTTGGAAGTTGGGGAGAAGTTAGTCCTAAATGCTCATACTTATATATATATCACCTATTCCGACAATCGACAGTGCCAGGAGTAGTGTAACGGGGGGTTCCTTGTTTGGATTTCGCTTCGACGAGACGTCCCACACATGAAACGCCGTGTACTGTTGAGAATTGGGAATATTAATTAATTGAAATTTGAGTAATTATAATTTGGGTTACATGCATCATGCATTGAGGGCATAATGAATCTCGAGGATCAGTACTGTCAGGAGTAGTGTAACGGGGGGGGGGTCCTTGTTTGGATTTCGCCTCCGCGAGACGTCCCATGCACGAAACGCAGTGCCGTATTGAGAATCGGGAGAAGTTTTCTCCTTAACTCTTGATGCTAATAACTCATATAATTAACTATATATATGTTTTCAGGCCAAATGAGGGCATAACTAGAATATATGAAATTCGAGTAAGATAATGTTGATGTATTGTGATTTTGTTGTTATGTGGATGGTTATGCAACTTTATATGTTCAACAAATGAGCAAATATAAAGAGAACTATAACATTTAAAATAAAGTAATGTTGAAGATAGAACTTAGATAAGGGTATATTGCGAGATAAGTTAGATGATCTTAATCGAATCTGCATTTTGGGATCTAGTTAGGTTTTATTGCCTAATTTATATTTGGGCATTCATTTGGAGACCACGTGCATACGATTAGTGCGCGCTCTAGTTGAGAGGTGAGATGGATTATTATGGATAGGACGATTCCCTTAAATCATGTAATAATGCATTTATAATTATTATGCATTTTAATACACTTGCTATAAAATATTTTCAACTCGGGCTCTGACTCGTTTATATTTTCTTACTCCATGTATATATTGTATCACTTTAGGTGTTCCTCTGCAAGGACGCCATTGATGTTCATCCATCCAGTGTTTTCGTGGAGCTGTGGCAGTAGCAGACTGTTGCGGTATCTTGTTTAGACGATTCCTATCTTTGATGTATCTAGATTAGGATTCATTTTGTACCTCGAGTTTATACTCAAGTGTTGTAGATTAAAACTTTTACATTTCTTTCCTCAGATTATTTGTATTGTCTGTGACCCGACAGCTTATTTGGGTATTTCATTGTAGAGATTTTGTTGTACATTGTATTGTACCCTTTTATATTATTGGAGTTTGCTCTTATCACTTATCATAGTTAGATGTGTATTGCTGGGTATGTTTGCATTATTAGTTTGGTTGTTGTTGTCAAATAAAAGTTTTAAAATTTTGACAATCCACTTTTAATGATTTCGGGTAGTTAGCCTTATATTATTTAGTATTGTCAGTTGATGTTGAGACTGTGCCATCTGTGATACCTGATTTAATATGCTATAGGTCTGGCCACCCGTTATTATTTTGAGCGGGTTGTCATAGATGGTATCAGAGCATCAGGTTCTAGTGTCTTTAGGATCTGTGTGCGGGTTACTACGATCTTCTGTAAGCGTTCTTAATATAGAGCCTTATTATTAGGATTATTATATTCACACGTCCATATTTATTCTGTGATTAGAAAATATTTATAAAGCGTTCTGATACAATTGCTCTTGTTTCAGATGCTACCGAAGGGAGGTCGTTCAGTAAGGGCAAACAAAGGGGATGAAAATGTGCCACCCCAATTGCCTCAAAGGAACACGACTACAGATGAAGTTGCCAATATTGTGGCACATACAGTAACTACTGTCGTTTCTACGATGGTGCAACAATCTGCCATTCAAGCAGCCCGACCCCATTTAGGATTGTCTTATGGGAAAGAGTGAAGGAAGATTTTAGTA
This sequence comes from Sambucus nigra, assembly GCA_949130495.1. Taxonomy (NCBI): domain Eukaryota; kingdom Viridiplantae; phylum Streptophyta; class Magnoliopsida; order Dipsacales; family Adoxaceae; genus Sambucus; species Sambucus nigra. The sequence continues at coordinate 546,124,414 of OX422215.1, forward strand.
AGGGGCATCCTCCCAAGTTTGCAGGGGGAGTTAATGTAATGGATGCAAGTCAATGGAAGAATAGTATACAGAGGTACCTCCGTATGGTTGAGTGTAGTGAGGTGCAAAAGCAATTTTTAGCCACCTTCAAGTTATCGGGTGCATCACTTCAATGGGGGGAGTCTGTCACCACATCTGAATAGAGAGATACTTTGCCTATAATAGAATTTTGTGAGATTTTTTATCGAAGGTATTTTCCTTCCCCGACTCAGAATATGAAGATTTTTTAAGGTAATAGAACGGTGGCAGAATATGAGGAAGATTTTTCTCGATGGGCGAAATTAGTACCTGATGAGGTAAATACGGAAGAGAAACGTATATCGAAGGCTTGGATTGGAGAATCCAACAACATTTTTTAGAGAGTCCTAAGTTAGTGACTTTGATCGACGTAGTAAACGCGACACTACTAAAGTGTCATGAATATTGTCTTCGTTCCCAAGAGGGTAAGAACTTTGGAGATTCAAGTTCATCAAGTAAGTTTGGCGATGAGAGTGCCAGTCATGCGAGTGGGCAAAAAGGATTTGTGGGTAATTGTTTCTTTTGTAAAGAAATAGGTCATAGAAAAAGAGATTGTCCTAAAAGAGGTAAAGGACCACGTTTTGATGAAGTTTTGGAAGTGCAACCCCTATAATAGATTCGAGGTCGTTTTAGACCGGGGGACTTTGTTTGGGAGCCCATTGACGAGGAAGGGCAATCGGACTAGAGATGGATGATGTAAATTATTTTCCTTTATGAATAGGAATATTAATATACGAAGTTTCGATAATATCGTATGGGAGATATATGTGTATGGGTAGTGCTATAGCCCTATTATGTATGTATTGACCCGAAAAGGGGAATTTTGAGCAAGCTAGGCTCTTAAGTTAATTATCTTTTGATAGAATAGATAATTTTGTGATATGCTCAAAGAGAGCTATAAACCTTGTGGTGAATGTAAGAATTATGGTTGTGTGATAAGTAGTAATGATAAAGCTACTTCTCTTTATATAGTCATGTTAGACTTATATAATTATTGTATTCCAGTTATGGATGAGCCTTATAAATGGCAATACGTTAATATGATATGAGATATCATTACTGAAAAGAGTTTTAAAGTTTGGGGATTGATGGGATGCAAGAAATTTTAGCTCATAATTATGCTAATTTTTGTGAGCTATATGTTGTTATATGTATGATGATTTAAAAGACCTTGTGTGGGACATAAGGCACTTTATGTAGATATTGTAAGACATAAACCAAAATATTTTTATAAACTGTTTTCAAAATAAAACTTTTTCTAGGCCTTGGGCCATATTAAAATGATTTTCCCCCAAAATATTTTCAAACTCTAGTCCGGATTTAACAAACTCTCAATCCCCGACGTCGCCTCATAGTAGTGTATTGGGAGGGTTCCTTGTTTGGATTTCTCTTAGGCGAGACGTCCCCCGCACGAAAGTGGCGAATGTCAGGAATTGAGAGGAGTTATTTCTTTGGACCATTCAATTTTTTTTTTTTACATTATTAAAATGCTAGTATAAATTATACACTCGTAAAATTGTGGGATTTTGGAGGCAAATGAAGCCTCATTATAATTAGTACGGGCGATAGCTCGAATATAAAGGGTGTATGGGCGCCCTAGTTGTGGAAATTGGCTTTATAAGACTCAAAATCAACTTAAAATAAAATAAATTAAATTAATTCGTTGTGGGAAGTTAGAGATTTGGAGATAGGATTAGTGAGGATGGGTGTAGTAGAACTAGTTGAGCTTTGGAGAATTAGGCTTAGCTAAAATTTCGAGGACGAAATTTTTGTAAGTGGGGAAGTTTGTAACAACCCGAGGTCTTGGAGACGAGGATTTATTTATTTTGGGAGAAATAAATAATATTTTATCGGAGAATAATTAAATTTAGCACTTGAGGTCAAAACTTGGAGTCGTTAGAAAGTGTATCAAAAGGCGATTCTGAGGGTGTAGTTGTGTCCGGAAGGGTCGAGAAAGTCGAAATGACTGTACTTGGGGTTTATTTAGGTTTCGAAATAATTTAAGTCAGTTTGACTCGAATTAAAGTCACCGAGTCATTTAAAGTGTTTATTATCATTTAAAGATGTGTATCTTGGGAGTTAGGGCTTAAAAATCCTACGGGAGATTTATTTCTCCAAAGAGAGAAAGAGAAATAGAAAGAGAGAAAGAAAGAAGAAGAAAGAAGGAGAAAAGAGAGAGAAAGTGGAGGATTTTCTGGTCAATACGCGATCTCAAGGTGGATTAAGACCCTACGAACTCGAGACACGTGATTAAACTTGCTAAATAATTGTTGTGTACTATTTATTTCATGATTTGTGGATTAAATCTTTGGGTTTTAGGTTTAGTTTATCAAAACCTAACTTTTGGGTATAATCTTAGATTTAATATGTAGATCTTTGATTTGAGGATAGAAATTAGTTTCTATGTATTCTAGGATGAATGTTGATGATTTATATGTGATTGGGTTGAAGAGAAATGAAGAGAAAATGATTAAAACAAATTTTGGGATTTTGGCTTACTTAAAAAGTAGCCATTTTCGAGAGTTCTGAAGGGCCGAATCGATTCGGCCTCCTACCAAATCGATTCAGAAATGTGCAGGTGCCCAGGTTTGAATGATCGAATCGATTCGGACCCCAGCCGAATCGATTCAGCCTGAGACAGAGTCCCAGGTCTGATGACCCGAATCGATTCGCCTTCCTGGCCGAATTGATTCGCTGGGCCGAATCGATTCAGAATTGGCCCGAATCAATTCAGAAACAGGGCTTTTGTGGGAATATTTTTCTAGGGAGAATTTCATTCCAATTTGTTCGAGGTTATCGACTGGGAACCTCTATAGGAGATATTTGGAGTATGTTTTTGAGACTTTTAGCGAGTTTCCCTTATAAGAAATTTTTGGGAGTCATATTGACTAAATTTGAGAAATATCGATTAGATATTATGATATTTTTCTTAGTGGGGAAGACCACCTTGATTGGAGACTCTATTGGGAGATAATTATAAATTCATATAGAATAATGATAATGAGTTTAGTGATATTGGATTTTAGAATCCAATCCCAAATGGGATAACTTTGAAAGGTTCATAAAATGAATTGAACCCTATTATGGATGGAGAATTATAAATGCTATTTGATGTGCATATGGATACATAAGTATCCTTATTGATGTTTGATTTGGGAGATGTCTCACACAATGAGAATTGCTAATTGAAGAGCATTAGGATAAAAGAATATCCTTAACATGAATTGAATCAAGAAATAATTCATTATTAGAAGCGACTTGTGAGCTTCAAGCGAGAAATAATATAATGTATACTAAGTGGGGTTAATGTGTGAGAATTGACGGTTAGTGTATCAAAAGAGAGTGATATACTAAATAATGATATTAATTCAACTACGCCTAAGTGCGTAATATTGAAAATGTAAATGTTGTGGCAGGTATACCTTATATGACGGTATATCTTTATATGATGTGATGAAGTATGTATACCTTATATGATGGTATATATATATATAGTGAAGCATACCCCCTCCTTGCTATAATTGGGAAGTTGCGGGCATTGAGGGTGAGCATCCTGGCTCAAAGAGCAGGGTGTGGATATTCCCCAGGTCATAGTCGTCCATTGTGATTATTTATGCGATATATATATATGCATTCTTTTGGGGGTGAGTAGTCGGGGGTATGTGACGTTCTCATTTGCCGGTTAGGAGCTATGACCGCTTCCCGGGACGTTGTGTGCGTGAGTTGATCACGAGGTGGGTGCCGTTGAACCCCACCAGGTGGCCCCAGTTTGCTACGTGTATGGGCTGCTGGAAGATGATTGCATGTGAGCCTGCGTCCTCGAGTTATAGCTCGGTTGGATGGTTATTGTTTATTGTGCTTGTACTTGGGTATCAAGGGCATAATGGACCTCAACGACTAACATTTCCAGGATTAGTGTATCGGGGTGGGTTCCTTGTTTGGATTTCGCCTCGGCGAGACGTCCCACGCACGAACCGCAATGTAATGTTGGAAGTTGGGGAGAAGTTAGTCCTAAATGCTCATACTTATATATATATCACCTATTCCGACAATCGACAGTGCCAGGAGTAGTGTAACGGGGGGTTCCTTGTTTGGATTTCGCTTCGACGAGACGTCCCACACATGAAACGCCGTGTACTGTTGAGAATTGAGAATATTAATTACTTGAAATTTGAGTAATAATAATTTGGGTTACATGCATCATGCATTGAGGTCATAATGAATCTCGAGGATCAGTACTGTCAGGAGTAGTGTAACGGGAGGAGGGGTTCCTTGTTTGGATTTCGCCTCCGCGAGACGTCCCATGCACGAAACGCAGTACCGTATTGAGAATCGAGAGAAGTTTTCTCCTTAACTCTTGATGCTAATAACTCATATAATTAACTATATATATGTTTTCAGGCCAAATGAGGGCATAACTAGAATATATGAATTTCTAGTAAGATAATGTTGATGTATTGTGATTTTGTTGTTATGTGGATGGTTATGCAACTTTATATGTTCAACAAATGAACAAATATAAAGAGAACTATAACATTTAAAATAAAGTAATGTTGAAGATAGAACTTAGATAAGGGTAGATTGCGAGATAAGTTAGATGATCTTAATCGAATCTGCATTTTGGGATCTAGTTAGATTTTATTGCCTAATTTATATTTGGGCATTCATTTGGAGACCACGTGCATACGATTAGTGCGCGCTCTAGTTGAGAGGTGAGATGGATTATTATGGAGAGGACGATTCCATTAAATCATGTAATAATGCATTTATAATTATTATGCATTTTAATACACTTGCTATAAAATGTTTTTAACTCGGGCTCTGACCCGTTTATATTTTCTTCCTCCATGTATATATTGTATTACTTTAGGTGTTCCTCCGCAAGGACGCCATTGATGTTCATCCACGGACTGTTGCGACATCTTGTTTAGACGATTCCTATCTTTGATGTATCTAGATTAGGATTCAGTTTGTACCTCGAGTTTATACTCAAGTGTTGTAGATTAACACTTTTACATTTCTTTCCTCGATTATTTGTATTGTCTATGACCCGACAGCTTATTCGGGAATTTCATTGTAGAGATTTTGTTGTACATTGTATTGTACCATTTTATATTATTGGAGTTTGCTCTTATCACTCATCATAGTTAGATGTGTATTGCTGGGTATGTTTGCATTATTGGCTTTGTTGTTGTTGTCAAATAAAAGTTTTAAATTTTTTACATTCCACTTTTTATGATTTCGAGTAGTTAGCCTTATATTATTTAGTATTATAAGTTGATGTTGAGACTGTGCCATCTGAGATACCTGATTTAATGTAGTATAGGGCTGGCCACCCGTTATTATTTTAAGTGGGTTGTCACATTAATAGACGAAAAATGTTTTCGACAGTGATGCTAAGAATGAACCAACTGTAAATTCTGTTTTAATCGGGTATAAGACCGATCACCTGATATTTAATTCAATGGGGTGTTACAGGTGGTGTTAAAGCATCAGGTTCTAGAGTCTTTTAGGATCTGAACGGTTTATTATCCTTTCAGCTTAGCGTTCTTTGATATGGATTCCTATCATTGGGACTGTTGTATGCTTATTTGTGCATATACGAGATTTAGTTATTCTTTAGGATTTAAATTGAATACCGTTGGAAATTTTTCTCTTGTTCCAGATGCCTCCTCGACATGCACCTTAGCCTGCCCCAACTCAGGGAATAATGAATGCTGCAGAGGTTGCTGCCATTGTTGCTTAGGCAGTCAATAGAGCTTTAGTTGTTGTTCATCAGGCACCAACTGTGCCACCTGCACAAGGCCAGGTGTTTCCTACTGCTTGGTGTCGTGTTAGGGATGCTCTTCAGAAGGCGCATCCACCAGAGTTTTAGGGAGGTTCTGATGTCGTGACTGCTAGCCAATGGAAGGACATCCAGAGGCATATACAAATGTTTGATTGCATGGAGGTTCATGTCAGATACTAGCTACATTTAAACTAGTCGGGGCAGCTCTGCAGTGGTGGAAATCAATTACCACCGCCGAGGAGAGAGACACTATGACTATCCAGGACTTTTGGGTACGGTTTAACCGCAAGTATTTTCCATCTACCGTATAGACTGAGATGAGGCCAAAACTACTTGACCTAACCCATGAAGAGAGGATAGTGGCAGAATATGAGGAGGAATTTACTCGACTGACTAATTTGGTTCCAAGAGAGGTACCTACTGAAGAAAAGAGAAATCATATGTTCACAGATGGCCTGAATTGGAAGATTCGTCAGCAGTTATTGGATAATCTTTTATTACATACTTATGCTGATATTCTTAATACTGTGATGCTTCACTGCCAGGATAACCGCTTACATGCTAAGGGTGGCAAGTGGGGGATCGAGTCGAGCCAACAGGGCAAGACTGGTGGGGGCAATTCTAGTGGGGCACAACCAGGTCAGAGTCAGCAGCGCCAGGGTGAGCAAGGTTCCCAACAAGGGGACTATACTAAACGTTTACGATTCTGAGGATTTCGTTTTGGGGGAAGGTTTACTGGCAGATGTTTCGTGTGTGGCAAGACTGGCCACAAGAGACATGATTGTCCTGATAATGGCAAATTTCCTCACTAGGGGCTCGTCAGGAGCCACAGAGACCAGTATTTCCACCAGCCGCTCTCCTAGCACCAGCTCAGGTGCTAGCATTACCTACCATTCCTGTAGCTCTAGCACAGTAGGGGCAGTACGGGCGTGTGTATAACGTCCATCAAGCAGTGATTCAGTAGCTAAGACCCGCGATTGAGGGTATGTTTTCTATTTATGGGGCTATGGGGCGCATTCTGTTTGACACGAGGGCCTCACATTCATTTGTAGCCACTAGATTTGCACAGGCACAGGGTTACGAGACATGACTGACGACACTGTTACTTATGTAGACTCACTGATGGGTAGTGGGACGCCTATTTTCTTTATATGTTGTAGAGTGAGTATAAAAATTGGGAGCTTAATTTTACCGGAGGATTTACTTGTTTTGGACATGTTCGAGTATTATGTGATTATCGACATGAATTGGCTTGTTGCATATAGGGCCATAATTGACTGTTATAGCCGATGTATTATTTTTGCTATTCCGGGACATGAGATGTTCCTAGTGGCGATGTCTCGTTCTGAGGGAGGGTCGTCTACTCATTTGTATTATATAGAGGATGAGACCTCTACAGGAGTAGTAGTATCCCTTGATTTGATACCGGTAGTTTGTGAGTTTATTGATGTATTCCAGGAGATACCGGGATTACATCCCTGCAGTGAGAATGAGTTTGTGATTGATTTAGCGCCGGATACTTGGCCTATTGCTTGTGCGCCTTACCGTATAGCTCCGACAGAGATGAGGGAGCTTAGGGACCAAATTGAACAACTTTGAGGACAGCGGTTTATCCGCAGAACTACGTAGCCTTGGGGTGCCCCGGTGTTATTTGTAAAGAAGTGAGACAGTTCTTTACGGTTGTGTGTGGATTATAGGGAGCTTAACAAAGTCACGATACGGGATAAGTATCCGTTGCCTATAATTGATGACTTGTTTGATCAGCTGAGAGGAGGAGGCTACTTCTCAAAGATAGACTTAAGGTCTGGTTATCACCAACTGCGTATCAGGGAGCAGTAGGGGTGTTCAAAAAACCGACTGGACCGACGGACCGAACCGAACTGAGCTGAACCGACCCGTTTTTTTTGGTCTTTTTTCTTAATCGGTCCGGTTTCGGTTTATTTTTTTGGTGGACCGACCTAGTCGGTCCGGTCCACGGTTTACCGTTTCAAAAACCCTTTTAGGACCGACCCAGACCGACTGTATATAAAATAATATATTTTTACATATATATGTATATATATAAGATAAATAAATAGTAAAAGTATATATTTTAATATTTGATTAGTTTAAATTATAGTTTAATCCAATAGTAGGTTTGTTTTAATCGCAAATTTTGATATTTTTTAGTTTTTAATGTTTGAAAAAAATTGACTCGGGTATATTTGTACTATTATAAATGATGTAATTCATTAATGTGAGGACCGACGGGTTAGACCGGACCAACCCTATAAAAAACCGAACCGACTAGGGTCGGTTAACCGACATTATCGGTCCGGTCTCGATCCATTTGTTTAGAGGACCGACCAAGTCGATCCGGTCCAAAAAAAACCCTAAAACCGAACCGGATCGGACCGCGAACACCCCTAGGGAGCAGGACGTTTCAAAGACTATCTTCTTGACCAGATATGGATCGTATGAGTTTCGAGTTATGCCGTTTGGACTGACTAATGCTCCGGCAGTATTCATGGACTTGATGAATAATGTGTTCAGAGAGTTCTTAGAACAGTTTGTCATTATTTTCATAGATGACGTCCTGATTTATTATCAAACTAAGGAGGAGCATGCCAAGCATTTGAGACAGGTCCTACAGACATTACGTGAGCATCAGTTGTTTGCGAAATATGAGAAGTGTGGGTTTTGGCTTCAGAAAGTTCAGTTTCTTGGGCATATTTTGTCTGAGATGGGAAGGAGAAAATGAATTTAGTAGTTATAGAAACCAATTAAACTTTTATCTTTATCATTCATGCGCAAGAGAAAATGAATTTCGTCATCATTAGTACTATTGATTGTCAATGTGAAAGGTTTTGTATTGTTAAGATCTTCAAAGGTGCAAGCAGTATTGTTGTAGTTGAACATGTTTGATAGTATGATTCCTAAATAATAACAAAACAATATAAAAAAGTACACTCATAATACATAATCGTACATGCATATTGGATTTAACAAATTCAATTTCAATGTGCGTGTACTTTGTGATTTTTGCTTATATTTAAAAAAACTAAAAGCAAAAAAGCAAAAGTACACTAAAAAATCCCAAAGTACACGCAATAGTTCAGGGCTTTAAAATACAGTAACTAATATCATAAAATACATCCAGCCATAAATAAATGCCGCTGACGTGGTCCACAATTAATATAGGAGATATACAAATACATCATGGCATTATCTATTTAAAACCTGTACAACTTTTGATATAAAATACATATGCATTGTTGTGTACAAAAATCTAAATAACCCAAAGTAACCACCACATTCTCTAATATCTTTGGCCCCACATGTAAGAAACTGAGAAGTTCTCTATTAGGCAATCCCAAAGTCCGATTTTCCATTCACGGCGCGCTCCAATTACTTTTACAGATAGAGGGATAAATATCTTTCATACGTTAATCGCAATACTTGCAGTTCTTTGCCTGACGACGTTTGGATGTTGAATCAATGCTCTTTATCTTAATAGCCTGTATAGATTTACATCATGTCATATTTTATTTCACACAGTAAATGCAATAAAACAGGGCATGAAGAGCACCTAAAATCACATAGGATTGATCAAATCTGGATATGAAATATATTTTAAATAAAGTACACATATAAAACAAAAACGTACATGCATATTGGACAACAGATTCAATTTCAATGTGCGTGTACTCTATTTATTTTGTATGTACTTTTTTAAAGTAAAGGCAAAATTTACAGAGTAAACGCAATAAACCAGGGTTTGTACGTGTACATTATTCCAATCATGCAAAAAGTGTGTTTTGCATTTGAAATCAGGGCAACAAATGCATTTTTTCATACCATGAAGATGAAGAATGTGATTTCATCAGTCCATTTGTAATGTCTACAAATTTTTACATATGAGAACACAAAATACATAAGGACAAAAATATGATATCAGAAATAAAAATACTAAGAACACAACATATACTTAGTGAATGGTATAATCTTAAGTAGACAACTTAATAACATATACATGAGAATGTATCCACACTTGTTATTAGTGTTTGGAAGAATTTGATTGAGAATGTGAAATGGTTGTTAGAACTTCCACGATTAGGGTTTGATCCGTTTAACTTCTATGAAGTTTGTTTGTATGGTTAGGATTATATGTGATTGTTGACCAAATTTTGATTGAGGATGAAAATAGTTTTGATGTTTTGATCGAAGAGACAGTTGGGTTAGGGTTAAGGCTTTGGCGTTTCGATTTCGCGCTTCGATTTCTGAAAAGTGGGTTTCTGTTTTCATTTCGTGTTATTTATATATTGAACCTAATCGTTTAATATTCGTTAGTCCCGATTTTTTGGTCCAAAATTGTTAGTCCAAGGACCAAACCGTAAAATCCCCTTTAAGTTAAAGGTAAAAGAGTTCTTTTGAAAACAAAGTCTCAAAATAAATTTTGTTATTGATTGACTCATTTAACCCATGCGCGTTCCAAAAAGTTTTGGAGGCAGCCTTCTCAAATATTTGACTTGGTCGTCCCAACCAAAATAGGAGGCAACCCTTTTTCGAAAAACATAGCAGGGACAAAGCAACAAAAGTGAGGAAAACAATGAAAGAAAGAAAAAAAGATAACCCAATTCATCCCCCTCCCAATTGGGAACCATGTGCACAGTAATGGAAAAGGGCAAGGAGGTCAGCACCTCTCTCTCTCTCACTCACCTTAAGTGGTTTTAAAAAAAATAACTAATACAATACTAAGATTTACAAAAGCTCCATCTCTTTAACAAGCCAAAAAAAACTAAATGTTTGTCTTTTTTTTAACAATATTTATAAAATTAAGAATTCATTAATATTTATTCAATTATAAAAATATTCAAATCCCCATAAAAATATTTTACATAGTATCAAATTTTGACCAAAACAATCTTTTAATTTAAATAGTCCACCTATTAATTGTCAAAAAAAATTAATAAAAAATAATAATAAAAAAAAAACCTTTTCGACTTTTAATTTAAAACGCGCTATTAAGGTTCGAAAAAAATTACGGCGTGTTACATACTTCCCCACTGGTACAGGAAATTCATCCTTGAAATTCGACGAAGCGTTAAAACAAAATAAGGCTCACATATTCCTACCCATATCACGCTCGGGAGTTCATACACCTAATCCTACAAGCTCATACCCCACGCACAAAAATATGATATATATCTTCCCTCTCTCTCTCTCTCTCTATATATATATATATATATATATATATATATATAATGGTGTACCACATACATCTTGTAATTACCACTCGATTCTATCACCAAAAGTCATCCAAACACTAAAGTCCTCAATTTTCTTCACATCGTCAAAATCAATACTTACAATAACTAATATCTGCACTAGTAATCTCCTAAATGACTCTCATATAAAAAAAAAAATCATCTCTAAGTCTCCCCTCATTAGGATTTTCATTTCTAAGCTCAAAGTTTACAACATCCTAATATCCACAACCTATCTCCAAAAATACTGTTAACACGCATGCTCCATCCACTATATTAGAGAGTACGAATCAACAAAGGGAATCAAAGATCGATAACGCGGAAGCTAAATGGACTCATAACCTACGAAACCTAAGACCATTCTCTGATACCATCTGTCACACCCCACTGAATTCTAGCATCGGTCGCCACTAAAACTAAGCCGGGTGCGAGTAAATAAAATACAATTCTTAGCATGCGACAAATATGAGACATATAAAATCAATCCACAAGGTGAATAATAATCAACCCAATGAATAGTTGCAATATAAAAACAATCACATGCTAAACTCCAATTTAAACTAATCTCCAAAATATGAATTCATTTAAAAATCTGAATAATAATAACCAACTGTAAATATTCTAATAAAATCCTCAAACAAATTTGGAACCGAATGTCCCAATAAAACCCAAATGGAGTCTCATAATGAAACACGACGGAAAGGAAGATCTAAACTAAATAAAACAGTAAATAAAGTAACAGTAAATAAAGTATCTCCAGATGCACCTCCAAGCAATATCCATTAAATTCTATGCAGTTACTCCAGCACTAATACCTGAAATAGTTAGTCAACGCACGAGGTCAGAGCCCCGAGCATGAATACATACTACTCCCCTCAAATACGATCAGTGAATCCAGATAATAGCATTATACGCAATAAACATCACAATAGAGTATTTTAATTAATACGAGATAATTAAACGCGAGAGGGATAAATTTCTACCCTCCCAAAGATTCATTATAAAGATCAAACGAGTATCATTTTAATTTATCACACAACCCCAAATTGTTAATTTAATTAAATTAACCCAAAGTTTTTATTGTTCTCACTTTTTATTATGGCGGTCCTCCTGCCCTGGGTGGTAATCCACCAAAGTTTTACACTTCCCCTTGTCAAATGGCCTCTGATCATTTTAAACCATCGACCCCGACCATGAAAAGGTTCCACACACGACACGACATAAATCGCCCGCTAACCCTTTAAACCGTCGGTCCTTGACACATTATGTCGCCACAAATTTTAATACCCATTTTTATCTTAGGCATTAATTCTCATTTTCTCAATTTCACAATTTATAAATTACCCCACCCTTTTAATCAATGTCAGATCCTAAAAATACCCCTTAGTCCCATACCTAAGGGTTCCCTACGTATAAGATGATTTTTTAACATTTAGTCGTCCTACTCTCATGCCTAGGCTAACGAAATGACGATAAAACGTAAAAATCTGCCCCACCCCGATATATAAAATTCCCACGAATTTACACCAACTAGTCCCATACCTAGTAAGCATACATTTTAATCAAGGCCTACCCAGTGCCATACCTAGTAAGCATCTTAGAAATAGGGTTGGGCAATATACTATTCAAAAGCCACTCGTCCCCGCGATGGCAAACGTGAATAAATTAAATCACACAATACCCAATTCATAAGAATAAGATAGCACTTAATCATAAAAGTCCCAATTCAATTTAATTTAATGAATAAAACCATCGTCGTTTTCAACATAATTATTTGCATTCAAAAAGGTTATATTAATTAACATGCAACAATATTCAACTCGTCATAATTGTCCCGTTTTATCACTCACATAATTTTTATAGTTGTATACGCGTCTCACATATCATATAAATAATTCCATAAAAATTCTACATGGGAATCTATACCCAAAATTATAAAAACTCAATAATCTCACCTACGCACCCAAGTGTTTAAAAGATTTATTCATATTTAAAAGTTTCATAAAAACTGTCCCAAAATTAAGTGTGCACTTTCTCTAATTAAGTTACTAATTTAATCAAAAACACATCATTAAGGGTTTAGACGACACTTAAAACGCATAATACTAAAGGAAAGGAATAGAGTATTCATGCCTAGAAAAATTGTCGATTGAAAATTATGAATACTCGGTTGCGTTCGTCTCGCGAAAGTAAGCAAGTTTCGTTCTTGGGCCTTCTTGAAAATATATTGTTTCGACTACCCAAAATAAGATTGAAGTTTTGTGTAATGGAAGTTTGGAGGTAAAATATAGGGGTACGAGTATTATGCTTTTTGCAGGGAGAAGGGCGTTTGGAAAAATATGCATGACTAAAAAAGTTGAAGTCTCTATTTAAGTTAAAGGTGAAAGAGTTCTATTGAAAACCAACTCTAAAAATAAAAAAAATTATTGACCGACTCATTTAACCCATGCGCATTCCAAAAAGTTTTGGAGGCAGCCTTCTCAAATATCTAACTTGGTTGTCCCAACAAAATGGGAGGAAACCCTTTTTCGAAAAACATAACAGGGACAAAGCAACAAAAGTGAGGAAAACAATAAAAGAAAGAAAGAAAAGAAAAAAAAAGAAAAATCAATTCAACCCCCTCCCAATTGGGAGCCATGTGCGCAGTAAAGGAAAAGGGCAAGGAGGTCAGCACCTCTCTCTCTCTCTCTCTTACTTACCTTATGTGGTTTTAAAAAATAATAACTAATATAATTCTAAGATTTACAAAAGCTCCATCTCTTTAACAAGCAAAAAAAAAACTAAATGTTTGCCGTTTTTTTAACAAAATATATAAAATTAAGAATTCATTAATATTTATTCAATCATAAAAAAAATTCGAATCCCCATAAAAATATTTTACATAGTATAAAATTTTGACCCAAACAATCTTTTAATTTAAATAGTCCACCTGTTAATACAAAAATAATAAAAAAATATACCTTTTCGACTTTTAATTTAAAATGCGCTATTATGGTTCGAAAAAAATTACGAGGTGTTAGAGTGCCCTCGTGAGTGAGTGCCACTGTATCCAAAACTTTTTTCGATGTTTCACAAGCCATGATCCTATTATACTCTTCAGGTGTGACATGTGAGGAAATAACGTGCAAAGCTTTAGAGTTATACAATGCAAGCCTATATTCAGTCTCAGTCCATGACTCAACGGTTTTCAAACTAGTGACCTCACCCTCTCGTGTGACAGGTGGTGTCCAACCTTTTTTAACCGCTAACCAAACACGTTCAACAATAGATTTTAAAGCCCTTCTCGTTCGCATTAGCCAATAAGCATAATTAGTGCCATAAAAAACAGGAGTGCGAAAGCTATCATAATTTCTGAAATTCATCCTTACAAGCAAAAAGGGATCAAACACAATAGAAATGTATTTCTAGCTCTGATACCAATTTGTAGGTCCCCAAAATATAAAAACAAAATTTTTCTTGAGCAAAATTAAGTTAAGGATGAATGCAAACCAACTTTCTCTTTTTGAAAAATTCTTTTTTTCAATTTTATCAAACCAAGTTGTGACACAAATTAACTTAGCCGGATTTTATCTTGTTTAACCCTAAGCATGCAACTAGTGATTAAAGAAAGTAAAATAAAGTAAAGCAATACTCAAAACACCGATGTACGAGGAATAACCCAATCGAGGAAAAACCTCGAACGGCCCAGGCCAGACTATCACTATGATAATGGTTTTACAAAGTCAGACGATAGTCTTATACAACAACTCGATCCCCACGAGACTTGACGTTCCTCTGATCTTCTATCAATCTTCACAGTGCCCATGCAGAAAGTAACCTTCTTATACGATGCTCGTCCACAACACGCGCTTCTGCGAGTGTCTCGATGTCCACTGATATGGCCTGTATCGTCTACGATGTCGAAATCGGTATCCTCCAAATCTTCACCGCAAAACCTAGCAATGCTTTTTCAATAGAACCTCAAACTTGGTGCATATAAGATCACAAGAACATATGATAATGAAAAGCTCAGATCTTGAAACTCTAAGGATGTTTAAACCATGAAAAACCTTAGAAAACTTTGTGTAGAAAACTTTCTGGATTGTAAACTGTTTTTCGCACTACACACACTTCACCTATTTATCATTATTTTAAGGCGGTGTCAGATCTCGTTTGAGCAAGACACTATGTCGTTCAAATGACACCTGGTCTCATTTGAACGACATCAAGTGTCGTTTAAACGACGTCGTCTTATTAGAGTTTTAATTAAACCATCTATGAAAATAGAGTTTGACTCAAAATCAACTCTTATCCAACTCTAATCCGTCCATATCTGATAAAAATGAAGTGTAAACAAATAAAACATTTTAAAAAGATTGTCTAAAAAATATCATCCTTATTTTTTGTAAAATAAAATTCCGAGTTTCATTAACATTATGCATTCATACATGTGTTATCTCTGAATGAAATTAAACCTTGAAGACGGGAAATTGCACCAATTAAACTTTGGCACGAATAATTGTTTGTAGCTTTGTTGTAACGTCTTCAACTAATCTTCGACACGTCATAGTGTCGTAGTCATAAGACAATAAAAATCTACCTATGACTTAAACGTGCTTTGTTCCGAGAATAAGTCAAGACTATATTAAGACTCAATTGGAAATAAGGTCCTTACACAATGGCATCTCATCCTCCTACTATTGGTGGACCCACTACCAGTTAAACCCCACCTCAGTCAGAAAAGGCTGAGGTGGCGACGGCCGCCCTGCGTTTCTTAGTGGACATCCAATGATAGATGCAGGCGACTCTTGCTGTATTTAACCTGAACATGGTGGCTAGACGTGCCGGGGTCAGAGAGGAGATCATAACTCCGTCCACGAGGGAAGGTTCTCCAGATCTAGTGACCAGAGGACCACCCTAGGCCCCACACAAAGATCTTCCTCCTTAGCATAGGCGTACAGACATGACTGACCCTAGACGTTTATGTCTGGGGAGGCTGAGTTGGGAAAGCCTTGATGATGAAGATGAACAGTGTGATTATAGGACGATAGATAATGTTGGGAACCTTATCAAATTTCTAGCGGCACTGTGTGAACCATCCATCCCAATAGTGGATACAACGGAAGGCCAAGCCGAGAATTTAGGCCAAGAGCATCAGCTTTGGACAAACTAAGTAGAGGGTCATCCTTTGATAGGTTCGGCCAAGCAGTAGATGATTTGAGAAATCTCCTCTCCAGATCTCAAAGTATTATTGGTTTCAGAAGGAATGATAGATGTGATGACCGTCGACCTCCTCAAGACCGAGAAGAGGAACGGTGAGAGGTGAATAATCAACAAAGGATAGTTTCCAGAGAGACCTTATTTCATACAACCAAGAGAGAAGGGGATAGAGATAATGTGGCTTTGGCCGAGGTTAAAGCTACAGATGAAAGGCCCTGGAATGATTCTATGCAGCGACTGGAGGATAAAATTGGGGACATAATGAAGAGACGAGACCCCTTGTAGAGGGGTTATATTGAAGGCTTCCCCTTTGTGGCCAAGATCATGAGTGACCCAACCCCGGTTAAGTTTTAGCCGCCGGTGGTCACGCCTAAGTACGATGGGAGCACTAATCCCGTCAACCATGTGGAGATATACCAATTAACTGCTGATATCGACTCTATCTCGGACGAGATGAGGTGTTGAGACTTCTAAGGCACACTAATCGGGGTAGATTATGTGTGGTTCACCTCTCCCTAAAAACTCAATAGAGAATTTTAAACAACTTGCAAAGAGGTTTATACACAATTTTTGCATCGGGGTGATACCCCCAAAGAAGACGACACACCTGTTGTATGTGAAACATGGAAAGAATGAAAGTACGAGAGAGTATATAGCGAAGTTCTACAAGGAAAAATTAGAGGCTGAAGATTACAAAGAGAACATTGCTATGACCGCCCTAATAGGAGGGTTACAGAAAGGAAAGCTCCTTTTGAAGCTTGTCGAAGATCCTCTAAAGTCCATGGATGAACTCCTGACTACGATCGGGAAGGTTATGAATGCGGAGGAAGCAGTGGCTGCCAATGGTGAATATGAGAAGAGAACAATCAGTGGGGGTAAGTTCCTAAAAAATAACAAGGATGGCAAAAAAAGGTCGGTGGATGATAAGTTCACTGACTATACCCCTCGATCATCCAATTGTGAGCACATCCTAAATGAGATAAAGAATGATCGGTCTCTGAGATGGCCTGAGAAGTTGAGAGCTCCTCCTCACAAGGGGAATAAGAATTTGTGGTCTGAGTTTCACTAAGGTCATGGCCATACGATCGAGAGATGTTTCTCTCTCAAGGACGAGATTGAAAAAATGCTGAAAGCTGGCGAGATAAGAAAGTATATTGACAAGAATAGTTCAAAGGGTGGCCGAGATGACAACCAGAAGAGGAGGAATGATAAGTGTAATCTTGATGCTCAACTAACCGAGATAATGATGAAGCAAACCCTGACCTACCACCTCCAATCACTGATCTTAAGGGTCGGCTCCACACAATTTCTCTCGGAGTTAAGATGATCTGTAAAGGACTTATTAGAGGGGGAAAGGAGATTACTGACATAAAAGCTCACGTGGAAAAGGCCAAAACTATTTCTCTAAAACCCAGAGAAGTACATTTGGCAGTGGTTGAACTGAAGAAGGTAAAAAGAACTAAAGTTGATATGAATACTTTGATTGTTGGTTTCTCTAAGTTGGATTTTAAGAGGATCTTAGCCTTCCATGATGACCCGTTGGTGATTACCATCCTGGTGCATGGGTATGAGGTTCCTAGAATATTATTTGATGGTGGAATCTCGACCGATGTGATGTTTTGGGACTGCTACAAGGGTATAGGGCTGAGCAAAAAGTGGCTGATTCCGTATCACTAACCTCTCATCGATTTCAGTGGTGAGAAAGTGCAACTTTTGGGAATTTATGAGATGGAAGTTAGAATGGGGGAGAACTGGCTAAAATGCCTCGTGAAGAAAATTATTTTCTTTGTTATGGATGAAAATGTCTACTCGGCCTACAATATAATTCTGGGAAAGGTATCCCTCAAGGAGTTTGAGGTTATGCCCTCAACAGTTCACGAAATGATTAAATTCCTGACTCTATATGGAGTAGGGAAAGTTCAGGGTGACCAAGTTGAGGCATGCGAATGCTACTTCAACTCGGCTGAAGAGGGGAAGGAATATAAAAAGGGCCACAATAATTTACAACATTGATACTTTAGAGTATAGAGATGAAACTAGGCTAAAAAAGGGCGAGGCTGCTGAGGAGGTAGAATCCATTGTCCTCAATAAGGACGAGAAAAAAAACGTCTAAATTGGCAAAAGTCCTGAAGAAGGAGATCAAAGAGGAACTGATCAAACTGTTGAAGAAGAGGCAAAGAATTTTTTCTTGGAGCCATGATGATATGTCTGACATCGATCTAAAGGTTCTCTTCCATAAGCTCAATGTGACTGGGGACTCAAATTCGATCAGACAGAGATTGAGAGTATACTCAAGGGAGAAATGTAATGTCATCAAAGAAGAAGTGAAGAAGTTAGAGAAATCTGACTTTAATGGGGAAGTCATCTACCCTGAGTGGTTAGAGAATTCTATTATCATCCCCAAAGCCAATGTCAAATGGAGGATGTGTGTTGATTTTACAGACGTGAACAAGGCCTGCCCTAAGGACAACTTTCCCTTACCGAGGATAGACCAGATGGTTGACACCACATCCGACTATAAATTAATGAGTTTTATGGATGCCTACTCAGGCTATAATAATATATTCATAGATCCGACCGATGCTAAGAAGATATATGTCATAACTAACAAGGGGATCTATTATGACAAGATCACGCCCTTCGTCTTGAAGAACATCGGGGTAACATATCAAATATTGGTAAACAAGATGTTCTAAGAACAGGTTGGGAAGATAATGGAGGTGTATGTCGATGATATGTTGATAAATAGTCTTAAGGTCGACACTCATATGGCTGACCTTGAGCGAACTTTTGATACTATAGAGGAGTATAGGATAAAACTCAACCCCTTCAGGTGTGTCTTCGACGTAGGGTCAGGTAAGTTCTTAGGCTTTATTATGAATTAATGGGTGATTGAGGAAAGCCTCGAGAAGATCAGAGATTTGATGGAGATGAAGACTCCAACAACAATAAAAGACGTTCAAAGGTTAACTGGACGGGTGGTAGAATTGAGTGAGTTTGTGTCCAGAGCTACCGATGAATGTCTTCCCTTCTTGAAGGTGCTCAGAAAAGCTTTTGAGTGGAATGAGGAGTACAATAAGGACTTTCAAGAGTTGAAGACCTACCTCGGCTCTCCACCCCTATTGTCAAGACCAGTTTAGGGAGAAAAGTTGTACTTGTACCTAAAAGTGTCGAAATCAACCATTAGTGCTGCCATTGTCAGAGACAATGATAGTGTGCAGAAACTAATGTACTTCAGTAGTAAGGCCCTCCAGGGGGCCGAGAAAAGATAGATAAAGAAGATGACCTATGCTGTAATCCATGCCTCAAGGAAGATGAAGCCGTACTTCCAGGCACATATAATGGTCGTCCTCACTGATTCTCCCCTCAGACAAAAATTAGGTAGGTTGATGCTCTGGGCAATAAAGTTGGGGGAGTTTGATATCATCTACCAGCTAAGAATGTCCATCAAGGGGTTGGACCTAACTGATTTCATAGTCGAGTTCACATGGGATGAGTTTGACATAGAAGAGATTGAGACCCAAACTTGTGAGCCAGAAAAAGGAGTATGTCTCCCCCGGTTGAGGCTGAGATGAGTACATCAAGGAGTAAGGTGTCTGAGAATGAGGAAGAGAGATAACTCTTTAAAAGTGGGTGATAACTAGAACTTTTGCGTATATATTTGTCGTTATTGTTGAAAGCCAAGTTAGTCAAAATCCTCAATTACCTACAAAATATAATAAACTCAAGTGTAGAGGTAAGTAAGGGTATCAATCCACTTTCTAGGGAGTAAGCTAGAGACAAATTCAATTGTAATTCACTTTTTATTTTCTTTTTGTGCTTTTTCACTTTTCTAATTTTTTTTAGCTTTTTCAATATTAAAACAATAGGGTGAGGTGAGAACTAAACTAAACCAAACTAAATGTAATATGATAATAACTAACTAGAAAATGACTAAAATGAAAAATAAAGTCTAACACTAAAATAAAAGATAAAGTGAGGTAAATAGTTGTGAGAACAATCAAGGAATGGGATTACACCACAAATTTTAGTTATTCTAATTAATTAATTTAATTATTTGAATTCTCCCAAATTAATATTAAAATTACAAACCAACTCCCGTTGCAAGTGTAATTATAATAGTAATCTTTTAGAAAGTTAATTTTAATACCCCACAACTCTAGAAAAATAGATCCACACTCCTTTTAATTAAGCACCCGCTAGGATCGATCAATTAGAATTTATGTCAATCTTATAAAATAAATTTAGAGTTGAAATTCAAGTAATAATACCCCACTTAAGAAACCCCTATCTCTAGTTCGAATCTAAAATGGGTATTGTCACTAGAATTTCGATTTTCTCTCGAAAATCATTTACCCTCTCTCGAGGCGTAAATCTAAGGGTGAGAGATCAAAATTAACATTCAAAGGGAAATTTCAAGTAATCAAACTAATTAAAATAAAATAACATCAAATAAGGGTTTTACCCCACCCCTTGAAAAGGGATTTAGCATAACATGATAATAAACATGACAAATTAATAATCAAGGCTACTAAAATAAAAGAGAAGAGAATAGAACAAGTAAACCAAATCTCTTTGAGAAAGTTGAACTCTACTCTTCCAAATTGAAGCATACACCTCTTAATTGAGCATCCAAGTGACATGAAATTAAAATCTCCACTCAATTAATTCTCATACAATATTTAATCTCACAAATATCTAAAATAAAAAAAGGAAAAACTATTTACAAAGGATAATTTTCTCTACAATTCTCTCTCTAAAATTCCTATCTAAAAGCTCTCCTTTTTTTTATGATGGGGTCTTCATCTTCAATTTATAATAGGCATGGAGCATGATGGGTGTGCACATGGGGGTAAATTGGATAATGGAAGTGCACATGTGGATATGGTGTGAGGAGCATGTGGGTTGAGAGGTGTGAGGTCACAAAAAATCTGATTTGGGTGAGGGTATTGGGGTCATTTTTGGAATTGGAGTTTAAATGAATTAGTTGGGGGTAAAAATGGGAAAAAGGGGTTAAGTGGGTATTAGGCACATGTGGTTTAAGTTGGTCTTATTTGGTTTGGTCTTTGAGCAGGTGACATCGTGTTTGGATTGGAAGAATGGGTTTGAGATGAGATGTGGGTTTGGACATTGGTTGTGGGTTAGAAAATGGGTCTTGGTTTGAAACTGGATTCAAATGGTTTTTCATGGGTTCCGACCGGAAATGGGCTGGTTGGACATGGAGTGAGGCAGCTCTGAGTTCGTGTCCGGGTTGGAGTAGGCACCGAGTAAATGGGATCGGACTATGGGGGATGCTAGGGTCAAGTCTCGTCGGAGGAGGCGGCGGCGTCGGGATGGAAGGAGGGCGCTGGCGTTAGGAGGGGTCCGAATCGCCGCCGGCTGCGGAAGGGGCAGGGGCATAGGCGGCATAGGAGAGAGAGAGAGGGGTCGGATCCTGGGGCGTCGACGACTGGTGGACAGCGCCGGTGGGTAGGTTGGTGCGACTGGAGTAGGGTATGGAGCTGCTGGCAGCTGGGTCACGGTTTGCAGATCCGAGGCTTAGGGTCTCGGGTATGGTGCAGGGGGGAGATTGGGGGTTAATTTGGTGGAAAGAGGTTGTATTTTTTTGGTTATGGAGGTGAGTGTGAGGAGAGAGAATAAGTGTGTTGTTGGGAAAGATGAGGGTGTAGGTGTTAGGGTGAGTGAGTGTGTATGGTGTATGGTGGGGATGAGGGTAAGGGGAGTTGGGTGTAGGATAGGTTTGAGTGAGTGAGTGTGTAATAAGGGTTGTGTGTGTTTAATTAGGACCCCCTAAAAAATATAAACTAAAACTAAAATTAAAATTAATATAAATTAAAAATTAAACTAAACTAAAAAAAATAAAAAGTAAAATAAAATAGACACGACACGATACACTAAACAAACTCTAAAAAAAACTAAACACAACTAAAATAAAAACTAAGAATAAAAACTAATAACTAAAAAATTAATTAACAACTACTTAAAAATATAAAATCCTATAAAATAAAAGTCACAAAAATAAAATAAAAATAAATCTAAAAAGAAATAAAAATAGAAATCTATAAGACTAAAAACTAAAAGCCTAAAATAAAATCTAATAAATCTAAAAATAAATGAAATCCTAAAAAAAACTAATTCTAATAAAATAAAAAAATAAAGATAAAATAAAATATAAAATATAAAAATAATAAATAAAACCTACAAATTCTAAATAATTCTAAAATAAAATCTAAAAAAAATTAAAATAAAATAAAAAGGGATCAAACCAACACACACGGGGCTTGGGTGACGGTTTAGGGATAAGTTTAGGGTAGGCTAGGGTACGAGACAAGGATATTAGCTCCATAAAATGCACAATTGCCTTGGAATACGCATTTGAACACCACAACGTGCATTCTGTCTACAAAATAAATATTTAAGCACATAAGACCCATATTGTCGAGAGTTAGCAACTAAAATACATCTATTCGGGGTATAAATTGTACAGTTTTGGGTGCTTATCACACCACCCCCAAACAGAGCGTTGTTAGTCCTCGAGCAATAAGATAGAGAGAAAGAGAAAGATAAGTAACCAAAAGTGTACCACTTTCGCGGGTACTTGCGATTGCACTTAGCATGTGCAACAAGCCTTTAAACCTATAGGTTGCCCTACAGGACGAGTTGTGTCTCGTGAGGATTTGCAGGGAATATACCCACAAAATTCTTATTTGCGAAAATTTATTGAAAGACAGTCAATCTCTTATTAGACATAGAATAATCGCACAATCCATCATGAGAAAATAATTTCAGAAATACAAGCTAGAGTTGTGTAAAAAGTTTAAGCTAAGTAAATACTCAAGGCACATCCTTCCTAGAACTCAACGTGTGTAGTGTGAATCAGTCAAAACGGGTCGAGTATCACAAGAGTAATTCCTAGATTGCCTTTTCGGAATCAATGCTTCAACTTCAAATCTCACTAGATATAGCTCTCTCAAACGAACTCACGAGATATGGGTAAGTGTATCGCTCTTGTGTGTGAGGAGGTGAGTAAATGTAATCAAGTTCAAACGTCTCACACACGTATAAGAAAGATCGAACAATAGAAAGAAGATTGATCTCATGAAAGAATGCTAATCACTATAGTGAGAACGTCGAGTTATTCACCACGTCGACTTTCATTTGCCCTAACACCTAGGGGAACATGTATGTAAATGGGTGAAGGGGAATGAAATGGGATGAGAAGGGTAGGATAGGTAGGATGGATGGGATGAGGTAGGTAGGATAGTGATGTAGAATGGGATTGATGTGTGAAATGATGGATATATGATGGATGAGCGAGAAGAGTGTACTATACTTTAGGCACAAATGTCTTTATTTAAAAATTAACTACAAACTCTCTTTCTTTTCTTTTCTCCCTTTTTTTTTCTATAATTTGCTATTTTTTTATTTTTTTTCTTTTTCTTTTCTTTTTCTTTTTCTTTTTTGTTTTTCTCTCACTTTTCAAACCAACAATGAAAACATTTACATTTTGGGAATCACACTCTTTTATTTGAAAATGATGATGGATGATATAAATGTAGGTGATAGGTGGGGGTGGGGGAAAATATATGGAAATGTAATAGGTGAGTAAATGGGAATATGATATGGGGAAGTGGTAGGTGTATGGATGGAAACCTAGTATTCGGGATAAATTTCAAGTCACGTGTTTCTTACAACTCGAAAGTGATGTCGTTCTCAGTGATCAACCAAAATTTTATGAAAGATAATGAGATCGTGCAATAATTTAAGTGAGGACCCAAAATAAGTTGAATCAACTTGTGACTCGGAGATTGCGTAAAACACTCTAAAAGGGTGAAAGGCACAAATCTCATGGGCTAAAGTCTCTACTAGTGATCCTTAAGGTTCTCTTTAGAATTGTAGTACTCCTCAACTCTAAACGTAATGACGTGATAAGCGCGAAAATTTTGTTGAGTCTAGAAATTCATGGTGCAAAATGCCTTGTTATGTATTACATAAGCTATTAGAAAAAATATTCTCTAGATTGATTCCTAGACTTTTGAAAGATGGATGATTAAAAATTCACATCAATGAGTGAGATGAAAGAAACTGCACGAAATTTTAAAAATCAGGTTTAAAAAGAAAAAAATTTCAAAAGAGGTACGATTTTGATAAAATTCCCCACCCCCAAACAAAAAAGAACATCGTCCTCGATGTTAGGTGAAATGATTTTTAAAATTGAGAGCATAAGGTAGGAAAGAGATTACCAGAATGAACTGCTAATGAAGTGGACATGTGAAGCCAAAAATAAACCTGAATAAGAAATCAGAAGAAAAAAAATGTGTACAAGTCTATAACATGATAAAGCATAGGGTGATGTGTAAACACCACCCCCAAACAGGATAAGACTAGTACAAGAAACGCGGGCTGCCTCTCGGTAGCGCTAAGTTTAATATCTTCAGCCAGACCGACGAAATCTCACCCTAAAGATAAGATCTATGAAAGTGTGGGGTGGCAAAAAAATTGGGTGATGAGAATCACCCCCAAACAAGACTGAAGCGCCAGTCCTATTGGATCAGAGCTAAGAATGGTCAATGCACTTGTATAGCAAAATGCATCACACGATGCAAAGCATCGGTGGACCATGGGCAGGTGGGAAAAAGGGTAATGGTGAAAAAGGCATGGGTGATGAAGCATCGGTCACGGTCCTTGTTGAGCTTAAAGGTGAGGGAAACTAGGGCCCTATAAGAATGGTGCTTAAGTTGGCGAGGGAGGCAAAAAGGTGTAGAAAGTGGAATGGGGTGGGGTTCATAAAAATCACACGACCGTTCTATGAATGGGCGATGATAATGGTCACGCCGTGACACGCCAGGGAGCTGTTGTGAAAAATAAATACCACAAGAGAGTGGTGTGCATGGAGTAACAAGCTCGGTGTCACGGAAGTGGAGAGTAGCACCATAAATACTCTCATGGGTGGGGGATGGTTTCAGGTGAGGATCTAAAAATGTCAATGGAAACTTGAAATGTACAAAATCAAGATCCAAACCAGGTGGTGGGGTGGAAGATATAATGGATGGGTCAGGTGGGATAAATGGTGTATCGGGTGGGATAAATGGTGGAGGAAGATGATCCAACTCAAGAGTGGGAGACACACACTCATTGGGAGGAGTAAAGGAATACTCACAAGGGAGTGTGGTTTCTAAAGATGGAGTTGTCAACTTCTCCATAAGAGTAGCATAGGTAAATGGGGTGGGGGGGTCAAACGAGGCACCAAGATCGGAGATAGAGGAATCACTAGAAATACCGGGCTCAAAGGGAGCCATGCATGGTGGGACATCATCCATATTCGGATAGTTAGGAACTAACATGGATTCTATCTCGGGAAAATGGTGAGCACTCGTAGCCGGAGCTAACCTAGGATAAATAGATTCCTAGGGAACACAAGGGTGAAACTCGGTCATATTTTTGGATATGACGGGAGTGGGAACCGCAATGATGGGTTCATAAGGACAGGGTGGGATTTGATTAGGTTCACTAATGAAAGGGAAGTCAACACAATTGTCGACTTGGGACCCGGACCATGGAATGGTCACAACATCGAGATTCTCGGGGTGGTAGGGTTGGTCACACTCAAAAGCCGTGTCACGAGAGGACACATCATCGTCACACTCGGTTGCAACGATGGGTGGAGGCATGGGAATGTCCGACTCTCTCGCACACTCCAATTCATTTAACCTTTGTTCAAGCCTTTGGAGAGCTTGAGTTTGAATTTGAGTGGCTTGCTCTTGCTCAAGTATGAACTTTTGCAAGAGGCTTTCGAGAGTGGAGGTGGATGATGGTGGTGGTGGAGTGACGGGTGGTGGCGGTGGGTGAGGTGGACACAACTCGCTATAATCGGGACTATATGGAGAATACTCAAAGGAAGTGTGTGGGGTGGGGCCAAGTGCATCATACACGAAAGGATTGCTTTCGTGATGGACACATGGTTGATACTCATGGGGTGCGTAGTGAGGGGACTAATCGTGAGTGGGTGCACAAGGTTGCCATGACAACTGTTGGAACGTGTGAGGATCCACAACATCGGGTTGGGATTTGTATTGCATGAAAGGGTGATCAGGCCTCCACGAATAGCTCGGGGACTCACACAACTCGAGAGTGGGTATATAGGGAGAATAGGCCGAGGTGGGTTCCGAGACAGTGTCGTATGGATACACATGCTCCATGGTGGGTTATGATGGATATGATAAGTATGGACACTCATGGGACATGTGATTGGTATAGGAACATTGGGTGCACGACAAAGTATGAGGTACATCGACACTTGACATCGAGGGTGATGGAATCGGTGGTGCGTGCATAGATTGGTCAAGAGTACCAACGGTACTCGTGAGAGAGGTGAAATCATGAAGAATATCATAAAGAGACCGCTCGGGATCACTCTCACACGTGTCACAGCGATTTTTCCAAAGATGGTACTTTGTGGAACTTATTTGTTGATTACTCTTTGTGCGAGGCCGAAAGTGGAATAAGTCTGATTGTGTCGACCCCAGATGGAATTGACATTGGATATGCTCTGAGGTTCAATTTAAAAGCCTCCAACAATGAGTCAGAGTATGAGGACCTTATGGCAGGACTCTCCCTTTCCAGAGCATTGAATGTCAATCAACGTTTGGTTTATAGCGACTCCAGGTTAGTTGTGAATAAGAATTTGGGAGTATATGAGGCCAATGATGACAAAATGGCCAAATACCTTAGAAGGGTAAAAGCATCACTGAAGCATTTTAGAGAGGTGAAGCTGAAGAGGATACCTCGACTAGATAACAGCCAAGCCGTTGCTTTGGTGAGATTAGCTTCTGCCACAAGAATAGAAATCAGAAGGTCGATGTCGATAGAGATATTGCATCGGCCGACCATTGAAGAGGAAGATAACACTACAGAGTTTTGCTTAAACTTGAACATGAGAGCTTCTTGGGTGGATACTGTCATTTGGTACATCAGGGATGGATAATTTCTCGATTCCAAAGTCGAGAAGAAGAAACTGAGATACAAAACGACAAAATTCTCCATCATAGGAGACATCTTGTACAAAAAATTATTCATACTCCCTCTACTCAGGTATGTCCATCTGTTTGAGAAGAGAATCATCACTCAGGGATATTGGTGGCTGACACTAGCCAAGAATGCAGCTCGATATGTGAAGAAATGTTACAAGTGCCAAAGGTTTGCCACCATTCCCCATCAACCTTATCAGCCCCTAACTTCTATCACTCCCCCTGGACATTTGTAGTCTGGGGAATCGACTTGGTAGGTCCATTGAAGAGGGTTGTGAATAATTACCGGTATCTAATCGTAGCTATTTATTATTTTCGAAGTGGGCAGAGACCAAGCCGATGATTATGATAACGGAGAATAAAGCCTTATAATTTATTTGGAAAAACATTACCGATAGATACGGCCTGCCAAACACTTTGATTTTAGATAACGGGAAGTAGTTCAAGAACATTTACCTGGATAAATATTGTGAGAGGGTCGGCATCAAATAGTTCTTTTCGACTCCAGGCTGACCCCAAGTCAGTGGGAAGACATAAGTGCCGAAGAGAACAATTCTTGATGGAATCAAGAAAAATCTAGCAGACGCTAAGGGAAGATGGGCTGAAGAGGTGCACACCGTCTTATAGGATTATAGGATGACGAAGAGGACACCAATGTGGGAAACCCCATTCATGATAACCTATAGCTCATAGGATGTGGTGCTGGCAGAGATTGGTCTCCCAATCCACAGGGTCCAGGCATATGACCCGGAGGAAAATATTACAGAATGCAGACTGGATCTGGACCTGGTAGAAGAGAGAATGAAGGACGCTGAGGTTAGGGAAGATGCCTATTAGCAAAGGACAATGAATTTATATAATAAGAGAGTGAAATCACGTCCACTGGCAGTAGGAGACCTAGTTCTGAAGAAAACTTGGAAGAAGCCCAATAAGCTTCATCCTAACTGGCATGGTCCCTATCGAGTGATTAAATAGGTGGTTTCAGGAATGTATCGGCTAGAAAACTTAGAAGGAGAGACATTCTCCAATCCATGGAATGCAGATCATCTAAAAAAATACTATCAGTAAGAGTTTTATATTAGTTTCATTTGTCTATGTATATGAGAAGAAGATTATGAATGAAAAATTTCCAAGTGTTTTATCCTAATTATGTTGTATGAGTAATTTTAGATTGTATGTATTAGTTCATTCTAAGATACATAACATCATTCATGGTAAAGTAGCTCCACCTTACGCTCGGTGACATGACAGTCCAGACGGGGTCAACCTAGTCCATGGACTCTCGATAACATTGAGAGGGGGGAACATATTAAACATCATTAACTTGGTGGAAAAACTCTCGACCGAGACGACAGTGTATGGACGAGAAGGTTCTCGTCCATACACTCTCAAAACGACGTGGGGGACTTGTGATGCAAACACCATGATTTGTTGAATTCTAATTAAAAAATAACTTAGTTGTGGTTCATGTCAAACATCATTATTTGGTGAAAAAAATCTCTCAGCCGAGACGACAGTGCATGGACGAGTTTGTTCTCCTCCATACACTCTCAAAATGACAAGAGGGGACTTATGATGCAAACACCATAATTTGGTGAATTCAAATTTAAAAATTACTTAGTTGTGGTTCATGTCAAACATCATTAATTTATTGAAAAAACTCTCTCGACCGAGACGACATGGCATGAACAAGATTGTTCTCGTTCATACACTCTCAAAACGACGAGGGGGGACTTGTGATGCAAATACCATAACTTGGTGAATTTAAATTCAAAAATCACTTAGTTGTTGTTCATGTCAAACATCATTAATTTTGTGAAATAACTCTCTTGGCCGCGACGACAGTGTATGGACGGGAAGGTTCTCGTGCATACACTCTCAAAATGACGAGAGGGACTTATGATGCAAACACCATGATTTGGTGAATTAAAATTCAAAAATTAATTAGTTGTGGTTCATGTCAAACGTCATTAATTTGGTGAAAAAATAATCTCGACCGAGACGACAGGGCATGGAAGAGATTGTTCTCGTTCATACACTCTCAAAATGACGAGAGGGGACTTATGATGCAAATACCATAATTTGGGGAATTCAAACTCAAAAATAACTTAATATTGGTTCATGTATTAGTTTGGTGAGAAAACTCTCTGAGTCGAGACGACAGTGAATGGACGAGATTGTTCTCGTCCATACACTCTCAAAACGATGAGAGGGGACTTGTGTAATTTGGTGGTGAATTCAAATTAATGTTAAACATCATTATATCTCGTCTAATAATGAGACGATGCTCCTATTATGAAATTTTTCGCTAATACTCGTCTCGTATAGAGATGGGATGATGTGTGCATTATTTAAGTTAGTTGGTGATATCAAGATTATAAGACATTTATTATGGTTACTTGATTAAACATCAAAAGGAGACATACATATAATTAGATAAATGAAAATCATAAATACGAGAAGGAGTACTATTCATCCATTCGGAGCAATTTTCATTCAAAATATGAGATGATAAGTGATTAAAGAAGAGCTACGATGTTGCCAACAAATTACAAAAATTATTCAAGCGTTTAAAAGGTTTATAACCAGAAAGGCATTAAGCCACAGGCGATCGACCAGAAAATGAAAGACCAAAAGTTCTAAGCTTGGAGGTTCGTTTCTTTTGCATTTGGGTTCTCGATTTCATCAAGAGCTGACACATCACCAGCTGTAGTACTGTCAGCCTCGACATCACCGACGGGCTCTGTCTCATCTGCAAGGTTCGTAGTCTGAGCTGTAGGCTCCTACTGTACCGACCCCTCAACCTGATTCAGGGCTATCATAGCAAGCGAGTCTTCCAAGCTGAAGGTCTTTAGCTTCTCAGATAGGTGGGCGATCTCAGGGAAAGTTTTAGTTGCCCAGAGGTAACCAGTGTGAACACCTCTTTTATGGTACTGCAAACTATAGCCCATAAACTCCTCAAAAGATTTAAATATTTCCACAACTTGCTTCTAGGCCTTAAAAACCTTACTGTTGATAGCCTCTTTTACCTTCCCAATAATCTTGGTTGTATGCTGGTTGTTCAGAGACTTGAGAGATTCATCATGAATTTTGTTCAGATTGGTGATAGCCTCAGAGTGTTGCTTCTTCAGGATTTCAAACTTAGTCTACAGCTGTTTGACGCGTCTCCTCTGAGTCTCGTCGTTCCTGATAGACTGATAAGCCAGACGAATCTTATGGACCTTCTTCCCAATCCACTGGTGGAGCTTCTAAAGGCAGATAGTTGTCTTCATAAGACAAAATATGTCAGTACAAAAGACCTTATAGTTATGGCAAAGTATGAAAAGAACAATGACTTACTTGGACAACCCTGTGAAGAACGAAGTTATTCATCAGGGAGATGTTAGTTGCCTTCAAAAACCTACTATCAGACTCATAGGTGATGGAGGCTAAGAACTCAATGGCCTTATCCTTGCTTCCCAAGGTAGAGCCTGGGCTAATTTTTAGATTTTCTAGACGTGCAACAAGTGCTTCCTCTAAGGAGATGGGGATGGCATGGCTCGTCCCGACCTTAAATATGACCTTCTTGCTTTTCTTGATTCGATGGTTTCTAGGGAGATTTTCCTGACCCTATTTATTTTTCTTGGACCCCTCAGCTTGGTTGGGGTTGGCAGTAGTGGATTTTTTGGTCTGAGGAGCAGGGGATGACTTCTTTCTAACTTGTTTAATTAAATTGGCTAGGCTTGGAGCTGTCATGTTCCACACAGCTTCCGGAGTATTTGGTTGTCGGTCTGTAATGAAGAGAGTAATATCATAAGCTCAGATAGACGAAATAAGACATAACAATTGGAAAAAATAATGTTAACATCACTTACATAGCTCAGATAGGGGGTCCACCCCCACACTTGTCTGCTATAAGAAATAAGGGGTCATCAACTGTTCAAACTGTAGAAGACCCCCTTTTTTTCTTTGACTCCTAATTTTCTCAAGTTTTTTGGTGGCTTCAATACTTAAGCCCAAATCAACTTTAGCTTACATTGGAGCCTTGGCCCATCGTTGGGGAATTCGGGGCTCAGAGGCAGTGCATGGGACATCAGGGCCGAATTCCCAGGCTCCCGAAATAAAGAAGTAGCGAGGTTTCTAATAATGATTGGAAGTATGGGTAACCAATAGGGAATTATTTTTGGACTTCCTGGCTACGAGATGATAGTAGCCAGACTGAGTCCTAAGAGAAGAGACAGTGTAGCATCCCTCGAAGACACTAACTGAATAAAAACCTACCTTACACAAGGCGACAAATCCAAGTATAACTCTCCATGCGTTTGACAAAAATTGGGCAGGGCCAAGACCAAGACTGTCTAAAATATCTTGTATAGCCGAATGTACATGTAGCCTAAAGCCGACCTTAAACATTTGTTCATAAACACAAATTTCTCCTTCTCGGCCCTGTAATGCTCTATCGTCGTACGAGGGTGCTCTCATATTAATGGAAGGTCCAATGATAAAGAGATATCTCCATAGAAGGAGGTCAACTTTAATAACTGTATTGACGTAGGATTCAGTACAAGAAGTATCAAGTGTGCCCTTGGCTGTATTTTCATCGTCATCTCGGTCTGCAATCGGGATGATACATTGGGCATGAGAAGTTCTAGTAAAGTGTTTCCCCAACATAGACGTGAGAGGAATAAAATCTATAGGGGGTGGCATCTTAACATCCACTCTCAGCTTATCATGAGATAAGAGGATTTGTATCGAAGAATCTGACCCCTGAGAAGACACATATCGATTTAATGATAATTCTGCTTGGTTTGATGACTCAGCCTGATTAGATGGCCCAGTTTGGTTTGAGGACGAGGACCTTGAAGAACCTTCAGCCTCCTCACACCCATCATAAGGAAACTTCATGGTCACTTGAAAAGAATTAACACTCTTGGCAGTTGACTCAGACATGGAGTCACTGAGCTCTATAACTGGAGGACGAATAGTTGCGAGAAGGATGGGATAGATAGGATGAAGAGAAACGTCTTTGGCCTTATGATTGACAAATTCCTTTGCCTCGTACTTTCTAATCTCCCTGAAGCTCCTCTCTATGAGAGTAGGGAACTCTTCAACTGGCTCATACAACTTCCTTAACATTCAAGGGATGAACTTCAACTTGGTGGAAATAATGAAAAAGGGAAAACAGTTAAAGGTTTGACTGGGGTTTGGCTAAAAGATCGAAAGCAAGGAATGTGAAGAGTTAAGTCCATGAAAACTCAATAACATGTTGAATGCTTCACCGGAGAAGATGATCGGTGATTCATCGGAGTGACCAAATGCGAGTAAAACAATGTGGGGATACCCTAAAACTACCTACAACCTTAAGGCAACTTCTCTTAGCCCTTAAACTAACTATTTTAGCCCTAAAACCCCCTACATCCACCTAACACAGTCACCGAAAAACTTATCCAAATCATAAAAAAAATGTACAGAAATGGCTAGAAAACGAAGGAAATATAACAAATAAGGAAGAAGAGGAGTACCTGAAATGTTAGACTAGGCTGACAACCATTGGGGACTTAGAAAAGTCGCCAAAAAATGCTTGGATAGTGGAGGAAAGAATAATAACTCTGGAACTGAAAGGCTTAGAGAGAAAAAGTGGCGCGCATAAATTTGGAGAGAGAATAAGTTTTTGAGTTAAACATTTTTTAACCCCTATAATGATGGGGTTCAACTTTCTATGTGCCCGTCGTTAGGGCACAACTACCAAAGCATACACATTCTACCACTGTTACTTAGGGAACATGCTAGGCCAAGGAACAGATGACAAATGTCCTCCCCTCTTACACATCAGTACATCAGGATGTGACAAGTCCGAGACGTACTTTCACCAGTACAACTTAACATTTTTACACCTCAGTCTTCTATCTACACAGAAGACTAAGGGCTAGGGGGTGATTGATATGCCATTATGAGACCTCATCTCGACTCAAGCCAGGCTCGGCTTAAGCTGACTCTGCAAAATATCCTCATACAAGCCATCAAGTATAGTTGGCTCGTCCCATCTCGGCCAGTACATCTCGTCTCGGTCTCAGGTCGAGACCATAAGCAAACTTGGCTAGCCTAATGTCTTATCTCATATACATCACAAGGCCAAGACCTCTTAAGCTAGCCTATATGTAACACCCCGCTCAAGATAATAACGGGTGGCCAACCCTATACTACATTAAATAAGGAGTTTCAGACGGCTCAGTCTTAACACCAACTGTCGGTACAAATATAATATAGACTAACTACCCGATATAATCTAAGCGAGATGCTAAAATTTAATAAAACATAAAACAAATAACAAACCAACACTATATAACAACTAATAAAGGAAAAAAATGCATAAATACTCAGATGAATGAAATGCTAGAATAAAATGAAATGAGTAACTACAACCGAATATTCCACAAAGAAATAGATAAACTCGAATAAGCTGTCGAGTCACAGACAATACAATAACTGAAATGGAATAAATATAAACATTTATAAATATCCCTTGGGTACAAACCCGATATACAAAATGAATCCTACCTAGAGTTTTAAAGAAGTAGGAAGCGACTACATTCTACATCCCGCAACAGTCCGCACCTGTCACGGCTCCTAAGACTCTGGATAGAAGGTCATCTAGCATGCATGCGGTAGGACACCTGTAGTAATATATATATATACATGCAGGAGAGAAAAGTAAACGGGTCAGAGCCCGAGTTGTAAAAATAATTAGCAAGTGTGTTAATCGTGCATAATAAATATCAATGCACTTATTTCATAATTAAAGTGGAATCCCACTCTCGTGAAACCCCAACTCGCCTCTCATCTAACGGTGCGCACCTATTCGCGTCCTGAAATTTTAGTTAAGTTACCCCATCTATAAGGACAACCTAACTTACCAAAGGCACGGCCAATACCCCCAAGACTTTCCTTCCTAGCATACCCAAGAATCCACCCCTTTCTAATCACACTTGATTATTTTTACAAACATATATGCCATTATAGGCTTAATGGATTCCGGTTTAAAATTTAATCAATTATAATTCTTAATACGTTACCCATATACGTTTGGGTTGAATCATAGGATTTAATTACTAAATAACATGCATACAAATTATTATTGACAAAACTTCTCTCCAATCTCAACATTGCACTACGTTTCGTGCGTGGGGCGTCTCGCAAAGCGAAATCCAAACAAGGAACCCCCCGTTACATTACTCCTTGACAATGTCGATCCTAGAGATCCATTATGCCATACATACAATTCAATACTACTACAACTACTGAATTTAGATTACCATATAAAAACAACTTAAAATCTCCAATAATATCCTTGGGATGATGTAACCGAAATATTCCTTAAATGCGATACATCAACCCCCATCAATCTAGTACATAATAATCATCCAAGATGTACTCCATAAAGATTCCATATCCTTTCACTGATAGGGGATATAAACATATATATAGGTATTTATTCTAACCATATATATATATATATATATATATACAATCATCCATTCCCATGACCAAGTGTACATATCACATCTGGTGTACAATGGCCATGCACATAATATACCCGACTATATATATCGCCGATAAACTTCACCATGCTATCATCTTCCAGGGCATTACTCACATACCATCCTGGGGGGACTCAATATCACCGACATCGGGGCTAAGCACACACACACGACGTCCCGAGAAGCGGTCATAGCTCCTAACTGGTCAATGAGACGAGACATACCCACCACGTCCCACCCCAAAAGAAATGTATATCACATAATAACACAATGGACGACTATGACCTGGGGACTATCCACACCCTGCTCCTTGAGCCAGGATGCTCACCCTCTGCGCGAAAACTTCCCAATGATAGCATGAGCGGGGTATGCTTAACCACATAAGTATATATATCGTTCACATGCACAATATATACACATCCATATGATCCCATCATATGATCAAACATTAAACCATCATATACGGTTTAGATATTCACAACATAAATATATCCATATATTCATATCCATACAGATATATATTCACATATCCACATATATATGTACACAAACTATATCTCGTTCATATGTATAAGATATATAAACTCGGCTATAGGTATACATAATCCTCAATATACTAGCCATCACCCTAAACTCATTTAATTTACCTCGATATGTGAATACAATCCCTCACTTGAATCATATTCATCCATTTTTCCTATGATGAATAGTCTCCCCAAAAACATATGTATATATCCAACATTAGGGTTATCACTCAAAGTTTAGTGTAGGAAACCATCACTACACATCTCCTCTATATTCGAGAGTACATAATTATCTTTAGTACTATTTGACCATTGGCATATACATGACTAATAGTCTACAAACCTCAACTTATCCCAACTTCATTTCAAGTGTTGGAATCCCAATGGTTATTTCCACACAATTATGTGTAAACTATCCTGACTAGAATTGTACTAACACTCATTCTAGTTGATAGTACGATCCAATCATTCCCAATCTCACCTACGGTTCACTTGATCTTATGAACCCTTACTCCTATTGGGTTACCCATTGGTCCTTAATTTAAACTTTTCTAAGGATACGTGACCCCTCTATCTCTTCGGTTCCCAAACCTTAATCTCAATAGAATCCTATTTACCATAAGGATTTGGCACTACCCTCAGCCTACAATTACGAGCCACGCCCTCACAACTCTCTCTTTAAGAGTTCTTAACTTCACATCATATCTAGACTCACTCTTGATCTAATATTAGGATTTCCATCCCTAATGAGGTTTCTCACTATCTCTATACACAACTCTAATGCATACCTGCATACATACTTTCCCAAAATTTGTCCCAAGAAATCCCCATAATCACAATGTGTGAGAAACCACTTATATGTCTCCAAAACATATCTCTTACATCATAAGAGAAGACCCCAAATCAATAAACCCAACCAAAAAGGGTTAGAATTCACTATAGAGAAAATTCCTCAAAATGCCCTATTTCCGAATCAATTCGGCTCTATTCCGAATCGATTCGGCCCAGCGAATCGATTCGGGTCCAAAGACCTGGGCTTCTGTCTCAGGCCGAATCGATTCGCCTTGGGTTCGAATCGATTCGGTCAATGCAGACCTGCCAATCGGCCTAAGCCGAATCGATTCGCTTAAGGGGCGAATCGATTTGGGTCTGCAGAATTTGAAGGGTTCTTCTTCTTCGTTGAACCCACGAATTCTAAAACCTAAAATTTCTATTCTAACCCCCAAATCTTCATCAAATCACGATTCTAAGCCAATAAATCAACCCAAAGTTAATCCCAACCATTTCTACACCATTAAACCCATATTTAAACATTGATTTCAAGATTAAACCCAAAAATCTAGGTTTTGACATTTATACCCAAAATCATTTCTTTAACCCACAATTATGAAATCAAATACACAAATGACTTATTTAGCAAGATTAAACACTTGCCTCTATTTTGTAGAGGTTGGATCGTCCTTGTTGTCGCGTTTGGTCTGGAATCTCCAAGCTTTTCTTCCTCTCTCTCTTCTTTCTTCTTTTCTTCTTCTCTTTCTTCTTTCTCCTTCTAGGGCTTTTTCTCTCTTTCTCTCAAATGAGAATGGATTAATCTGTAAGCCTCTTAAACCTTAAAATATAAGTCCCAGTTTTAAATGTTAATACACACTTTAAATGACTCGTTTACTCTAATTCGAGTCAAACTGACTTAAAAACATTCCGGAGCCGAAATAAAACCCAATGATAGTCATTTTGACTATCTCGACCCTTCCGGGATCGATGGTACACTCAAAATCATCATCCGAAATACTTTGAAATGTCCTCTATTTTTGGACCTCAATTCCCAAATTTTAAAATTCTCCAATTTAATTAAATTTTATTTTCCCAAAAATTTAATTTCTCGATTCCAAAATCATGGGGTGTTACACTCTTCCCCCTTACAAAAATTTCGCCCGCAAAATTTTAAGATATGCTTAGGACCTCAATCTCATCTAGTCCTTACATCAACCCTCAGGATCACAATACCGATCCTTCATAGTTCTCACGTCGAACCATATAAATTTTAAAGCAAACTACTACCCAGGGTGCCCATACACCCCGTACCCGAGCTTCCACTCGTCGAATTATAATCAGGCTTCATTAGCCTCAAATCGTGATATAACTATCACCAATACAATCTATGACAACATATTAAATATATAAAAGTTTAAAATTCCCCAATGGTTGAACTCTCCTCAATTCTTGACGCTAGCTACCTTCGTGCGGGGGAGGTCTCGCAAGCGAAATCCAAACAAGGAACCCTCCCAATACACTACTGTGTAGCTAGGTCGGGGATTGAGATTAGTTGAACCAGGGTTAAGGTTTTATAAAAGATTTTCATATTTTAGATATTGCCCGAAGGCCTATACAACAATATAATATATCAATTCCGCGTCTTTCGACACGCCAAACAAACACCTTATGTTTAGGACATAAGGCCTTAACAAATACAACACTCTAACCAATACCTAGTTCTCAAAACTAGCACAACTATGAGCTAAATTCTCCGCTCAAAATAAATCTACCAAACTTTAAACCTCTTAGCTATACTAATCCCTTGCATTGCATCAAAGCAATTGCCACAACGTAAGTCCTCCTCTCATTGGATTACTACAATTACACACCCAAACCTATCCATAAGACAATAGTCTCATAACCACTACTCAACAAAATCCAATTATCCTCACTTCCGGAATTCAATAGTACAACTCCCTACTATCTCTTTACAAGAAGGTTTATTATCTCAAAAGATGTCATATCAAGGCCATACTTACTCACTCCTTCCTCCAAGGAAATTCTATACACCCTAGCAGTGTAGCGGCTACTACTCATCATACCATACGCACGATGTTCCTAATATCGCACAAAGCATGACTTAAAACCAAAGAAAGGTATTCTACCTTATAATTCCGTAATCCAATGGTTTCACCTCGTCCTTGAATCTCAACTCAGGGTCCTCTACTTCTTACAGGACAATCATTATTCCCAAACCTATTTCTCCACGAGAGAAACATCTTCCTCAAAATCCTTCCTAACTAGTTTGAAGGACAAAACGCGATTGCGACTACCGAAAACTCCCTCATTCCTACTAAATGAACCCGAGTCTCCAAATTTCTTGCGCCCTTCTTAAATAAAGACGATACCCCTAACAATTAGTCAATGCCACCTGCCTTCCACTGGTAGAAGTCAGCATCATGAGGCTTCCTAACAAAGGTTAACGGGTTTCTCAATCTAAACCTCCCAAGGACTACACTACTATCTCCTCAGACTTACCTTACTAAGTCCAAGATTGGCCATTCGAGTAAACTTCCCTTTCTTACTCAACCACCGATAGGTCACCCTGAACCACTGCTAGAGTTCTCTTCTATATTTTTTCCGGAATCGGGAAAAACAAATACCCCCGATCAAAGCGTACCCAAAATCTGTCATGGGTATAGTATCTCTAATCTTGTCCTTTCCTAGACGACATAATCTAGGCGACGTCTGAAACGGAAGCAACTGTTATCAGAACGTCGATCAATTGAATACACTTCACAAAAGAAGATAAGCGCAGTGAACACAACAGTCCTAATAGTAGGGCTTTATATCAAGAACGTTAACGGAAGAACGCAGAAAACCCGCACATATCCTAAAGACTCTAGAACCTGATGCTCCGATACCATCTGTAACACCCCGCTCAAGATAATAACGGGTGGCCAGTCCTATACTACATTAAATCACGAGTTTCAGATGGATCAATCTCAACACCAACTGTCGGTACAAATATAATATAGACTAACTACCCGATATAATCTAAGCGAGATGCTAAAATTTAATAAAACATAAAACATACAACAAACCAACACTATAGAACAACTAATAAAGGAAAAAAAATGCATAAATACTCAGATGAATGAAATGCTAGAATAAAATGAAATGACTAACTACAACCGAATATACCACAAAGAAATAGATAAACCCGAATAAGCTGTCGGGTCACAGACAATACAATAACTTAAATGGAATAAATATAAACATTTATAAATATCCCTTGGGTACAAACCCGATATACAACATAAATCCTACCTAGAGTTTTAAATTAGTAGGAAGCGACTACATTCTACATCCGTCAACAGTCCGCACCTGTCACGGCTCATAAGACTCTGGATAGAAGGTCATTCGGAATCCATGCGGTAGGACACCTGTAGTAATATATATATATATATATATATATATATATATATATATATATATATATATATATATATATATATACATGTAGGAGAGAAAAGTAAATGGGTCAGAGCCCGAGTTGTAAAAATATTTAGCAAGAGTGTTAACCGTGCATAATAAATATCAATGCACTTATTTCATAGTTAAAGTGGAATCGCATTCTCATGAAACCCCAACTCACCTCTCATCTAACGGCGCACACCTATTTGCGTCCTGAAATTTTAGTTAAGTTACCCAACCTATAAGGACAACCTAACTTACCAAAGGCACGACCAATACCCCCAAGACCTGCCTTCCTAGCATACCCAAGAATCCACCCCTTTCTAATCATACTTGATTATTTTTACAAACATATATGCCATAATAGGCTTAATGGATTCCGTTTTATAATTTAATCAATTATAATTCTTAATACGTTACCCATATACGTTTGGGTTGAATCATAGGATTTAATTACTAAATAACATGCATACAAATTATTATTGACAAAACTTCACTCCAATCTCAACATTGCACTACGTTTCGTGCGTGGGGCGTCTCGCAAAGCGAAATTCAAATAAGGAACCCCCCTGTTACACTACTCATTGACAATGTCGATCCTAGAGATCCATTATGCCATACATACAATTTAATACTACTACAACTACTGAATTTAGATTACCATATAAAAACAACTTAAAATCTCCAATAATATCCTTGGGATGAGGTAACCGAAATATTCCTTAAATGCGATACATCAACCCCCATCAATGTAGTACATCATAATCATCCAAGATGTATTCCATAAAGATTCCATATCCTTTCACCTATAGGATATATAAACATATATGTAGGTATTTATTCTAACCATATATATTTATATACAATCATCCATTCCCATGACCAAGTGTACATATCACATTTGATGTACAATGGCCATGCACATAATATACCCGGCTATATATATTGTCGATAAACTGCACCATGCTATCATCTTCCAAGTCATTACTCACATACCATCCCAGGGACCACGGTCGGACTCAATATCACCAGCATCGGGGCCAAACACACATACACGACGTACCGAGAAGCGGTCATAGCTCCTAACCGATCAATGAGACGAGACATACCCACCACGTCCCACCCCAAAAGAAATGTATATCACGTAATAACACAATGGACGACTATGACCTGGGGACTATCCATACCCTGCTCCTTGAGCCAGGATGCTCACCCTCTGCGCGAAAACTTCCCAATGATAGCATGAGCGGGGTATGCTTAACCACATAAGTATATATATCGTTCACATGCACAATATATACACATCCATATGATCCCATCATATGATCAAACATTAAACCATCATATACGGTTTAGATATTCACAACATAAATATATCCATATATTCATATCCATACAGATATATATTCACATATCCACATATATATGTACACAAACTATATCTCGTTCATATGTATAAGATATATAAACTCGGCTATAGGTATAGATAATCCTCAATATACTAGCCGTTACCCCAAACTCATTTAATTTACCTCGATATGTGAATACAATCCCTCACTTGAAGCATATTCATCCATTTTTCCTATGATGAATAGTCTCCCCAAAAACATATGTATATATCCAACATTAGGGTTATCACTCAAAGTTTAGTGTAGGAAACCATCACTACACATCTCCTCTATATTCGAGAGTACATAATTATCTTTAGTACTATTTGACCATTGGCATATACATGACTAATAGTCTACAAACCTCAACTTATCCCAACTTCATTTCAAGTGTTGGAATCCCAATGGTTATTTCTACACAATTATGTGTAAACTATCCTGACTAGAATTGTATTAACACTTATTCTAGTTGATAGTACGATCCAATCGTTCCTAATCTCACCTACGGTTCACTTGATCTTAAGAACCCTTACTCCCATTGGGTTACCGACTGGTCCTTAATTTAAACATTTCTAAGGATACGTGACCCCTCTCTCTCTTCGGTCCCCAAATCTTAATCTCAATAGAATCCTATTTACCATAAGGATTTAGCACTACCCTCGACCTATAATTACGAGCCATGCCCTCGCAACTCTCTGTTTAAGAGTTTTTAATTTCACATCATATCTAGACTAACTCTTGATCTAATATTAGGATTTCCATCCCCAATGAGATTTCTCACTATCTCTATACACAACTCTAATGCATACCTGCATACATACTTTCCCAAAATTTGTCCCAAGAAATCCCCATAATCACTACGTGTGAGAAACCCCTTATATGTCTCCAAAACATATCTCTTACATCATAAGATAAGACCCCAAATCAATAAACGCAAGCAAAAAGGTTAGAATTCACTATATAGAAAATTCCTCAAAATGCCCTATTTTCGAATCGATTCGGCTCTATTCCGAATCGATTCGGCCCAGCGAATCGATTCGACCTCCAAGGCAAATCGATTCGGCCCAGCGAATTGATTCGGCCTCCAAGGCGAATCGATTCGGTCCAAAGACCTGGGCTTCTGTCTCAGGCCGAATAGATTCGCCTTGGGTCCGAATCGATTTGGTCAATACAGACCTGCCAATTTGCCTAAGCCGAATCGATTCGCTTAAGGGGCGAATCGATTCGGGTCTGCAGAATTTGAAGGGTTCTTCTTCTTCATTGAACCCATGAATTCTAAACCCTAAAATTTCTATTCTAACCCCCAAATCTTTATCAAATCAAGATTTTAAGCCAATAAATCAACCCAAAGTTGATCCCAACCATTTCTACGCCATTAAACCCATATTTAAACATTGATTTCAAGATTAAACCCAAAAATCTAGGTTTTGATATTTATACCCAAAAATCATTTCTTTAACCCACAAATTATCAAATACACAAATGACTTATTTAGCAAGATTAAACACTTGCCTCGATTTTGTAGAGGTTGGATCGTCCTTGTTGTCGCGTTTGGTCTGGAATCTCCAAGCTTTTCTTCCTCTCTCTCTTCTTTCTTCTTTTCTTCTTCTCTCTCTTCTTTCTCCTTCTAGGGCTTTTTCTCTCTTTCTCTCAAATGAGAATGGCTTAATCTGTAAGCCTTTTAAACCTTAAAACATAAGTCCCAATTTTAAATGTTATTACACACTTTAAATGACTCGTTTACTCTAATTCGAGTCAAACTGAATTAAAAACATTCCGGAGACGAAATAAAACCCAATGATAGTCATTTTGACTATCTCGACCCTTCCGGGATCGATGGTACACTCAAAATCATCATCCAGAATACTTTGAAATGTCCTCTATTTTTGGACCTCAATTCCCAAAATTTTAAAATTCTCCAATTTAATTAAATTTTATTTTCCCCAAAATTTAATTTCTTGATCCCAAAATCATGGGGTGTTACACTATACTCTCGTTTTTCCTGACTCTGGTCAGTCGAGAATACATTTGGCAATCACCAACGTGCAATCCAGTAGTGCAAGGGTGGTCTTATACTCGACCAGAACGTCACTTTAACCCAACAGGAAACATTTGGCATTCGAGAGGGAGCGTGGAATGCGGCACGCGTGAGAGAGTGCGTGTGGGCTGCGAACCCCATATGGAAAAAACTGTTACAACAACATCATCCCTACATGTGAAGAATATCTCTTAATCATTACTTACATGCATAAGAGACAGATGGCACCATATCATTGGCCACTTGGTGTTGTGCATGCCTCATGCATTCCTGGGGTGCGTATGACACCACCCTAACCATGTAAATACTTGTCTTTTACATCTTTGTGAAGGAAGACAAATTATTAACCTTACGGAAACTCTGTAAAAACTATAACTTAGAGAGATAAAGCTTGAGTTCTTGTATCTAAAGGCCATTAGAGCCCATATTTAATGGATTTCACACACTCACACAGTGGACGTAGGCCTTTTAAAGGTTGGACCACTTAAATTTGATATCATCTTCCTCTTTGCCTAATCTATTTTCGTATTACATAGATCTATTATATTCCATTATTGACTGGTTTTGATCTTACTCAACACATTGATTTGGTGATACCATTTCTGGTATCATTAAAAAGAAAAACACCTTTTGAGTTCTCTTTTGTGATCAAATCACCTTGATGATACGCAGATATTGCGTATTTCATCCTCCGAACCTATGCATTTTAGCCCCCTCGAGTATCTTATTCCCTATATTTATGCTTGTTAACTAAAAAATCTCGGATTTCTACGTTAACATGTTTTGCAAGGGTTAATTGAGCTTTTATAGGTATTTGGATGCTAAGTTTGAAGTTTGGACTCGTTCCTCTCCATTTTCGTACACGATCACACATTTAAGGGCATTTTATTCTTTTCACAGCTTGGGCACCTGGCCCAACATCTACATGGAAGTTGTATTCCTCCTCGCAAGCTTC
This sequence comes from Sambucus nigra, assembly GCA_949130495.1. NCBI lineage: Eukaryota > Viridiplantae > Streptophyta > Magnoliopsida > Dipsacales > Adoxaceae > Sambucus > Sambucus nigra. The sequence continues at coordinate 546,168,383 of OX422215.1, forward strand.
ACGTGGCCGTGAACGGTGCGCGATTCCGAGTCGGTACGAAGAAGTTACGGGAGTTTCAGCGAAAGGAAAAACAATGAAACCAAAAGAGGAGGAGAAGAGGAAGAAAAAGGAATATAGTAGGCTGCTTGGCTGATACCTGCTTGATCGATCGATCAATCAAAATGATCGATCGATCGATCCTTCTCGACATGGGATATTTTGTTCATGATCGATCGATCGACCAAAGGGGTCGATCGATCGATCCCCTGTTTCCAGGAGATATTTTGCCTTTTCTTTTATTTTCTCTTTTCTTTTCTAATTTAATTCCAACTTAGTATAAATACCATTTTTGTTGTAATATCAGAGATAAACGATTTTAGATAGTTTTAGAAGATAGTTTAGTTTAGGGTTTGGGTTTTTAGTTAGTTTTTCTTCATTTCTCTTTGGATTGACACCCTTTTTGGTATGTAAGTTGACTATTCATTACCCTCTCCATTAATTTAACTTGTATTTCATTCTTTCTTGCTTTGATAATTAGGTTTACAAGCTTTGTTAATTAGTTTACTTGCTTTCTTTAATCTCTTTCTAGTGTAGATTTATCGCGTTTATTTACCGCATTTATTTACCTCGTTTTTATCATGCTTTCTAGGTAATTTAAATTAGGTTGTGTTTGAATTGAACTCACTCGAGTTGACGCGTTTCTTGGCTTGGGTGATGGCATTTACGGGTCTATTTCGGGTGCGTTGTCCTAGTTATTGCACCTAGGAGATTTGACGGGGCATATCATATATGTCCCGTGCTTACGACCTTTCGTGCACAATTTTCGGGATATTTGTTGACGCCAAAATCTTATTAGGCTTTTATGCGGATTTAGGGGCGTGACAACCCTTGATTCAATTAACTGTCAAAACGAGACGCATTCTAAATAACTCGTCGACCCATGTATCCATTTTATACAAATTAACTCGGGTGAGGGATATTCGACGCAACCTATAGTTTTACTCGCTTTGTTAGTCTAGATTTATTTTCCCTCGCCTAGTTAAACATTTCCCTTTTATGCATCTTTTCCTTTTAAGTTTGTAATCACCTTTTACACTTTTATTGAGAAGTATTAAATCAATTGAATTCTAGCATCTCGTCCCAATGGATCTTTCGATACCCTACTTACCGCTATAATCACCAGTTGAGTGTAGTCGTAATTTATGTTTTTTTATTATTGTGGTGAAACGAAAACAACAACTGTGCACCTTACACGCGCGTACTTTTCACGCGTCAATCAAAATGGCATCGTTGCCGGGGACTTATTTGTTTTAGACTTTATTTGATTTAGTATTTCATAGTATTTTCTTTCTATTTGTATTATTTCCTGATCTTTTTACAGGACTTCCACATTTGAGCACTTAGAAACGCTCGAATTTTTCCCGCGCGCACTTACTTTGTGGAATCCGTCACTTCGAGCCATTTTTTGGGTAAGCATGTATTATTTCAATTCTTTCGGTAATCATTGTTATAATTCTCAAAATTCTCGCAAACCTATGACTTTCGGTGAATACTTAAAATCCCAAAGAATTTCAAAGACTTTGGGCGAGTATAACGAAAGTCAAAACTTAGGTTATTGGAATTTTGATGATGATGACAATGATTTTGGGTTTTTACCTCCTTATAATAGGAATTTTGAAACGAATTGCAATAGTTTTAATAATTCCTATAATAATGAGGTTTCGTTTAAGTTCGATGGTCATTTTTAAAGTTTCCATTTTCATGCATCCGCACCTCGACCTATGACATTCAGTGAGGGCTTGCGTATGTATGAAAAATGAGAAAATTGAAACTCGATATATGGAAGAAAATCGTGCGTGGGAACATGACTTGGATTTACTTTTTGAGTCCGACGATGATTTTACTTTCGAGACTTTCGAAGTCGAAGAATGTTTTGAACCAAATGAGGTATTTTCACCTACTTTGGAACAAACCATTCTAGACTTTGCCCATTGCATAATAGATATTAAAAGTGGGGATGAAAATGACGTAATATCTATTTGCAATGAAATGATTTCTTCTTTGGCCCCCAAATAAGAACATTTCATTAAAAATGATATTACTTCATTCGAAACTCAATCTTCATGCGATGATGATTCATCTCATGAGCTTGAATTTCTTTCATCCCCATTTTCTTTCTCTATTATCACACCGTCTCAAGTACTCGATGATTCGGTTTCAAACTTTAATGTTTTAAACCTTTTCGTCGATGAGGAGTACTTGCTCGAGTCGCCTTTCACGATCGCATCCGTGCCTTTGTGTTCACTGCCTCCCATTCCAATTTGAGGATATTCGGCTTTTCTCGGTCTCCACATGTTTTTGTCAATCGTTCAATCCAAACCCCCCATCGTCCCTCCAAAAATTTTAATTGACGATGGTTCCTTTCTTTCTCCTTACACATGCCTTCCGTTGTTCAAATGGAATTCATATTTTTCGGAAGGCATGCTTGTATGTGAGGGTACACCGGTTATTCCCCAAAGTCAAATCGTTCTTATGGTGGACCCTCAGCTATTTAGACTTCTAGTGTATAGTTAGTGTGAGGCCTAAATAGTAGGTTGTATATAGTTAGCTTTTTATTCTTTCTTTCCTTTTATTTTTAGTCTCTTGTAATTAGTTAACTTTTTGTTACTTGTTTTTGTTATGCTCGGTACTAACTTGTTTGGTAGATTCTTTAGACTTGTTCTTATGGGGATCGCTCCACTTTTGGGTAATATCGCTCTTTTCCTCTCTTTAACTTGGTTCTTAATTAACATTGAGGACAATGTCAAGTTTTAATTTAGGGGGTGTGGGATATTCTATCCATTTCTTTATTTAGTCCATGTTTTTGCTCACATGTTAGTTACTTAGTATGCTTTTTTTAGAAAAATTGAAAATTTCAAAAAGATTTTCTTTCTTTTTTCTCCTTTTTAGGCATTTTGCCTTTGTTTTCGATGATAAATTTCAATAATTGCTCGATCCAATAGACAACCCAATAATGCATGTTCTCGATTTTAGAAGTTATTAGACTTTAGTCTCACTTATTGATATTATTAATAACTTTATGAATTAAACTTTAATCCCATGAGCACATGCACTTTTATTGCCTTATTGATTTGGTTTAAAATTTTTATAACTCGGTAATCTTTTGTTGCATTGTATATACTTACACCGAGTAAGCTTTGTACCTTTCGTCGTTTGTGAGTGTATAAACTATTCTTTTCTCATTGAAAACGTTAAATCCGTTGGTAATCTCTCTATTCTTTCATTTGATCGTTCATTAATTGAGTTCATACTTGAAATGTGTTACTTGATCATGATTTTCATATATTGTTTTGATTCGAGAATTGCGTAAACTTTTGGAAATGATCATATGCCTTCTTTGTTATATCACCCATATTAGCCTTGACCCCACCCTTATATGTTTACCCTCGTTAACCCCTTTGAGCCTAAATATTAACCTTTCGTTTCATAACCCAATTCCCATAACCAACTCTAAATTGGAGTTTTATACCATATATACACTTTCCATACCTTTGGTTGGAATGTTACTTGGGATTGAATGATGTTGTTATGATGTCGGTTGAAATTTAGGCATATGAGAGTTTGAAAAGTAAAGAAAATAAAAGTGAAAAAAGTGAAGAAAAAGAGAAAGGAAAAAGCAAAAGAAAACAAAAGAAAAATGAGAAAAATAAGAAAAGAAAAGAAAAGAAAGAAAGTTGTAAATATTGTATAGTGTTTAATAATCTTTGATTACTCTCCCCGATGATATATCTAATGCTTGTTTGGAAGTTATTTTTCGATTTTGATATTGCTCGCATTTTTCCATTATCCCGAGTTTTTATCCCGAACACTTTGAATCCGTACATACATTCCTTCATTTCGTACCCTAGCCTAACCTACATTACAACCCTATTAAAGTCCTATGTGATCTTAAGTTGATGTAATTTAAAAGTCATAATAGTTTTGATAATTTGTGAAAATGCATTTCGCCTCTTTTAGTGTGCGGTATCCTTTCATTGAGATTACAGTTTTACATTTTATATATAGTGTTCTTCATTTGTGACATGTGTGCGGCCTAGTTTCCATTTACATTTACTCTTTAGCCCGCATGTTCTGTGTGTTACCTCCTTGTTTCTAGTGAATTCGCTTGATGAGTGTAATGCCCGTGAGGATTGAATGTATGCTTGCTTTAAAATTTATCCGGTTTATATAAGTTTTTCGCCAAATTACACTTTGCATGTGCTCGCTCCCCTCCCACATTTTAAGGTTTCAATTCTATGAGGTGCATTCTATAATGTTAATGATTTGGACTTTTGTTTGAATTCATTCATTTTGCTAATAATGAGTATGAAATCTTTTTCGCTATTGTTGGGCTTGTCGCATGTTGGGTTGGGTATATTTTGAGGAAACCATGTGATGTTTGTGGGTATCATCCCTGAAAACCCTCACAAGACGATCTCGTCTACTAGGATGACCTAGGGGTTCAACGGCTTATTGCATATGCTAAATGCAATCGAATCGCCCGTGAAAGTGGCCTTTTGCTTCTATACCATATTTTTTTTACTTTTCCTGCTTTTGGTTTGCTTGTAGTTCTTGTTGCATCCTATTTCATTGCTAGGGACTAGCAATGTGTAAGTTAGGGGGTGTGATGATAAGTAAATATTACGTATTTCATCCTCCGAACCTAAGCATTTTAGCCCCCTCGGGTATCTTATTCCCTATATTTATGCTCGTTAACCAGACAACCTCGGATTTCTACGTTAACATGTTTTGTAGGGGTTAATTAAGCTTTTATAGGTATTTGGATGCTAAGTGTGAAGTTCAGACGCGTTCCGCTCGATTTTCGTACACGATCGTACATTTAAGGGCATTTTAGTCTTTTCACAACTTGGGCACCTGGCCCAACATCTACACAGAAGTTGTATCCCTCCTCGCAAGCTCCTCATCGCCGTGAACGGTGCGCAATTCCGAGTCCGTATAAAGAAGTTATGGGAGTTTTAGCGGAAGGAACAACAATGAAACCAAAAGAGGAGGAGAAGAAGAAGAAAAGGGAATGCAGTAGGCTGATTGGCTGATACCTTCTTGATCGATCGATCGATCCTTCTCAACATGGGAAATTTTGTTCATGATCGATCGATCGATCGACCAAAGGGGTCGATCGATTGATCCCCTGTTTCCAGGAGATATTTTGCCTTTTCTTTTATTTTCTAATTTAATTCCAACTTAGTATAAATAGCATTTTTGTTGTAATATAAGAGATAAACGATTTTAGATAGTTTTAGAAGATAGTTTAGCTTAGGGTTTGGGTTTTTGGTTAGTTCTTCTTCATTCTCTTTGGATTGACACCCTTTTTGGTATGTAAGTTGACTATTCATTACCCTCTCCATTAATTTAACTTGTATTTCATTCTTTCTTTCTTTAATAATTAGGTTTACAAGCTTTGTTAATTAGTTTACTTGCTTTCTTTAATCGCTTTCTAGTGTAGATTTACATCGTTTATTTACTGTATTTATTTACCGTGTTTTTATCATGCTTTCTAGGTAATTTAAATTAGGTTGTGTTTAAATTGAACTCACTCGAGTTGACTCATTGCTTGGCTTTGGTGATGGCGTTTACGGATCTATTTCGGGTGCGTTGTCCTAGTTATTGTGCCTAGGAGATTTGATGGGGCGTATCATGTATGTCCCGTGCTTACGACCTTTCGTGCGCAATTTTCGGGATATTTGTTGACGCCAAAATCTTATTGGGCTTTTATGCGGATTTAGGGGCGTGACAACCCTTGATTCAATTAACTGTCGAAACGAGACGCATTCTAAATAACTCGTCAACCCATGTATCCATTTTATATAAATTCACTCGGGTGAGGGATATTCGACGCAACCTATAGTTTTACTCGCTTTGTTAGTCTAAATTTATTTTCCCTCGCCTAGTTAAACATTTCCCTTTTATGCATATTTTTCTTTTAAGTTTGTAATCACCTTTTACACTTTTATTGAGAAGTATTAAATTAATTGAATTCTAGAATCTCGTCCCAATGGATCTTTCGATACCCGACTTACCGCTATACTCACCAGTTGAGTGTAGTCGTAATTTAGGTTTTTGTATTATCGCGATGAAACGAAACAACGACTGTGCACCTTACATGCGCACACTTTTCACGCGTTGATCACACCTCATATCATATTTCTCACCCCCGGGATATGTTCAAGATCACTTTTACCAATATTAAGAAGGTTTGTTATGATACATTCATATAGAGACTTTTCTCTACGACTTACTTTATGAAATATGGTTTCATTACTGAAGAAGGAAAAGGGCTAAATCGGTGGATTACGAGGGTAGACTGTTACCTATGAATGACTTTAAAGTTAGGTGGTATGTGTTGAAGTTTTCAAAATTCGACGAGTCTAACTTAGTTTAACTAAGTGTTTTGTAAGTCGTCTGTATTCATGAACTTCAAATAGTATTGAATAAAAGATTTTTCCATGCAAGATGATTTTTCCTCATCTCATATGTTTTTGCACGTTTGTTTTTAAAATTGCAAATCTATATTTGAACACAATTTGCATGCACACCATAATTAATTGAAGATTAAAAATTGAAATTAATTAAATAAGTTGATCCATTAGTTCGTGCACACTCTCAAATTGGTATCAAAGAAGGTTACACATAAATATCGTGTAATCTTTTTCTGTAATTTTTTATATCACTTTTTATTTAAATATTGTCGATATTTAAAAAGTCATAATTTAATGGATAATTTGTATAATCGAATGTCAATTTTTTATGGTTCCAATTTTGGTTGTTGGAAAGCTAGGATGAGGTCAGTATTAAAATCAATTGATGAACGTGTCTGGTTGATTTGTGAAAGAGGGTGTACATCACCCATTATAACTGTTGATAATGTTGTTGTCCCTAAACATGTCTTTAAATGGACAGAGGACGACTTTAAATGATGCAATTTGAACTCGCGTGATTTGAGTACCATCTAGGGACCCGTCACCCCTGAAAAGTTCCGCCGCATTATGATGTGCACACGTCTAAATAATCTTGGTATGCCTCTAGCTCACTCACGAGGGAACCAACACTATTAAAGCTTCTAAACTACAAAATCTCATCATACAATTTGAAACTATCACTATGCTTGAAACTTAATCATTTGACGAATTTGACGCACGATTGTACTATATAGTAAACTCTACTTTCAATTTAGGTGAGAGAATAACCGAGACGCGCGTCATTTAGAAAATTTTGAGATCGCTCCTTGTCCATTTTATTCCTAAGGTTATCGTGCTAAATTCATTAGGAATCCTATATAATCTTAGGTTAGAAGAACTTGTAGGAGATCTTCAAACGTATGAGATATATATGTTTCCTAAAACTGTTAAGTCTAAGGAAAAGGGAATTTAACAAAAAGACCAAATTAAAAAGAAAGAAGAAGTGTCGTAAGATTCCGAGTATGATTTTGATTTAGACGATTTATCCTTTTTGTTAAAAATTTCAAAAAGTTCTCAAACTTGAAAAGCAAAATACTTCCAAAGAAAATAAAATTTTTGAGCAAGATAAAAATTATAAATCGGTCAAGAAAAATTTTGAAAAGGAAAAGAAAGATTTCCCAAAGAAAGACGAGGAGAGATGTTATGAGTGTGAAGGAAAGGGTCACAAAGCTTATGAGTGTCCGACTAGGTTAAAGCAACAAGCGAAAGGAAAAACTGCGTTAAACATCATGCTTAGTGATAGCGAGGTCGAATAGGTGAGTTCGGGGGATAAATCACCGCATGGATGTAACTTCATCGCATTCATGACTAGTCATGTTAGTACACAGAGTACACCTCATGCCGATGAGGAGGATACTAAACATGGACATATCGATAGTGAGTGTAGGCATTTTGATAAGAGTGAGGGGGAAAATGTTTTAAGTGAGGGAGAGAGTGACCTACATTTGGCCTATGTCGATCTTTTTGCTGAGTCCTTTAAAACTAATAAACAAAATAAGGGTTTAGCCATGAGAGTATTATCTTTAGAAAATGAGTTGAGAGAGGCGAGAGAGAGTTAGTCCTCGGTGAGATAAGATTTAGGAGAGAGAGTTTATTTAGTTAAGAGAGAGAACGGGTACTTGACTAGAAAGGTGGCTAGTCTTATGATAGATCTCCAAGCATCCTTGAAGACTCATGAGAAACTTGAAGCCCTTATATCCCAACTCGATAAAGATCCCGAATGTATTCGGGAGGTCAAGGTAGTTATCAAGGATACATCGAAGAAGGTAGGTCAGATGTTCCTCAACCCCGCTTAAGGTTTTGGTGAGAGGCATAATTTCGATTATGACTGTGCATCCACTTTTCATACTATACAGGAATCGATTCCTAATTTGTAGTTAATCCTTATGGCTTTGAACCTATACCACAAAGAGAGTTCAACCAAGAAAAGTGAACTAAGGTAGACCCAAACCTATCTATGTTTGCACTTTTTGCAAAAGGAGAGGTCAACTTAAAATGTTTTGCTATAAATTAGGTAGAACTAGGCGTACACATACTCCCACACACCACTCTAGCAATTTTGTAATTCTTAGAGAGTAAGTTGAATTTTTAGTCGCGATTTCGCATAGCTTGATGGAAGAATTTCAACGAATGTCCTTGCCGTTTGAGAATGTTTCTAATGCTCCGAATAGATCCAATAACGATAAGGGCAAACAAATAGTTACCTCCACTTAAGAACCTAAGCAAGATGTCAAAGTCCTTGTTGTGCATGTTGCTATCAAGGTTCAAAATACTTCCAAATGGTTTTTTGATAGTGGGTGCTCTAAGCATATGATTGGTGACATTTCTTTTTTTACCCACCTTAAGGATTGCAATAAAGGTAAACTCACTTTTGGAGATGGGAGTAGGTCTAGTATTCTAGGGTGTAGATGTGTTGATATACCTGAATTCCCTAAACTAGATAAGGTGTTTTACGAAAAAAGGGTTGAAAGAGAACATAATTAGTATAAGCCAATTGTGCGACACAAACTTTGCAATAAAGTATGACCGGTCCAAATGCAGTGTTTATGACCAATCTGATGAAATTTGACTACGAGGTGTGAGGACTGAGATAATTTATAGGATTGTGCCTAAGTCCTCCTTTGTATGAAAAAATGCCACGACCTCCACCATGGACCTTTGGCATCAACGACTGGGTCACATGAACTTTAGAGATCTTGAGAGATTAGTGAAAAGGACTTAGTTCATGGTTTACAATCACTTGTGAAACCAATTTCCTTAGTTTGTTGACCTTGCCAATAAGAAAAACAAAATTGAAGTCCCCATCGGAAGTTAAATACCATTACCACCTCCTGTGTTTTGGAGTTAATACATATTGATCTTAATCGCTCGAAGAGCTTAGGTGGTAAGAGATATATTCTCATGATGGTCGATGACCTTTTTAGATATTCTATCGTAGGATTCCTCAGAGAAAAGTTTGATTCAGTTGAGTTCTTTATAACTAAGTGTCGTATCCTATAAAACCAACACGGTGTCCCTATTAATCAGATGTGTAGTGACAATAACACTCAATTTAAATAAGCTAAAATAGATAGCTATTGTGATGGAGTAGGCATTAAACATGAGTTTTTGACAAATCGTACTCCTCCGCAAAATAGGATTGTTGAGAAGAAGAACCGAATGATACAAGAATTGGTTAGATCTATATTTTGGGGGAGAAACGTGCTTAGAAGTTTTTGGGGTGGAGGCGGTGAGCACCTCATGCCATAAGGTGAATGAGGCATATGTTCATCCGCACACACTTCACATGACTTATGAGTTATGGATAGGGAATAATCCCAACCTATCGTATTTTTGTGTCTCTGGGAGTACTTGATACATCTTGTGAGATAGAGAACACTTAGGAAAATTTGACTCCAAAGTGATGAGTGGATGATTCTAGGTTATTCATAGACTAGTAGGGCTTATCGGGGTTTTAACCGTACAAGCTCTAAGTTTATGGAGTTAATAAACGTCACAATTAGAGATGACGAGCCACAGACGTTTGTTGCTCCTAGCCCCCAGTGTGAGGATGTTGCACCCCCTCGTGATGATCCCATCATTCCTCATGCTACCATGGTAGACCCTATTCTTATTTTAGTGGGGACACCATCTTGGATTTTAAAGAGTCATGAAACTTCTATTATACTTGGTGACCCTACGCTACGTGTCAAGAATCCTGCTAAACTAAAAAATGTGGTTAGCTATTTGTGCTACACATCCTTAGTAGAGCCCAAGAATGTGAAATAAGCACTCAAGGACGTGCATTGGATATCCAACATGCATGATGAGTTGGTTTAAGTTCGCAAGAATGATGTCTGGGAATTATTCCATTGACCTAGCGAGTCAAATGTGATAGGTACCAGGTGGCTTTACAAGAATAAGATGGATGAGAATGGTACCATAGTTCGTAATAAGGCTAGGTTTGTCACTCAAGGCTACACACAGATAGAGGGCGTATAGTTTGATGAGACATTCTCTCCTATTTCTAGGATTGAGTTCATCCACTTACTACTCGTCATATCATATCATTTGTGCTTCAAGTTATATCAAATGGATGCCAAGAGTTCCTTTCTTAATGGCATTGTGTAGGAGAAGGTTTACATGGAATAACCAAAAGGGTTTGTAGATCCTAAGCACTCGGGACACATCTATTATCTTAAGAAGTCCATATATGGTTTAAAGTAAGCACTCTGTTCTTGGTACGAGGGCACACTTCCCATCTCTTAGCTCGCGGCTTCAAGAGAGGGGTAGAGGATAATACGTTGTTTGCGAGGAGAGGAAATTGTGCTATTTTAGCTACCCAAGTTTATGTGGATGATATAGTCTTTGGATCCACGTGCTCCCACCATGCTCCCACCTTTGAGAATGAGATAAAGAGTGAGTTTGAGATGAGTACGGTATGTGAGCTTACAATCTTCCTAAGTCTCAAGGTTCATCAGCTTGAGGATAGGATATTCACATCTTAATCCAAATATACAAGAGACCTTGTGAAAAAATTTGGTCTAGACTCCGCTACGTACTCATGCATCCCTATGAGTACCTCAACGAAGCTTAGTAAATATGTTTTAGCTGAGGACGTAGAGCAAACCCTTTATCATAGTATGATAGGTAATCTACCCTATTTGAATGCTAGTCATCTCGATTTTTCTTTCAGTGTTGGAGTCTGTGCGCGATACCAGGCATCCCCAAAAGAGTCACACTTACACGCACTTAAACGTATCATCAAATACGTGAGTGCAACTCTTTCATATGGTATTTGGTATTACTTTGATACCGATGATTGGTTTTTCACCTATTCGAATGTCGATTGGGCCGGGGATGTCTATGGTTGTAGGAGAACTTCGGGTGGGTGTTTCCATTTTGGGAGTGCTCTTGTCTCTTGGTTGATTAATAAGCAAAACTCCATATCTTTATCCATGATGGAGGATAAGTATACTTTCGCCAGGAGTTGTTGCATGCAACTCTTATGTATGAAGCAAATGTTGGAGGATTATGGTATTTAACAAGGCACGATGACTATTTCTTGTGGTAATACAAGTGCGATCCATATTTCCCGTAATCCGGTCCAACATTCGCCCACGAAGCACATTAGGGTACACGAGCATATTATACGTGATCTAGTTGAGGAAAAGGTTATGTACTTGAGCTTTGTGAGCACCGATCATCAGTTGAATGATATATTCATGAAACCTTTAGACGCACTTAGATTTGAGGATCTTAGAAAATCTTTAGGTATTTGAACTATTGACCGAGTTCGAATATTTTCTCTAGTGTAGGATGATGATCACACTTATATTTCTTATTCTTATTGCTAGATTGTATTATCATTGTGATATTATTTTATTTAGATTTTTCATTTAAATATCGTTTTGAAAAAAAATCCAAAAAAGTTTTGGGTTTCTGAATTTTTTTGAAAAATACAAAAAGATTTTTGATTTTTATGTGAAAAGACAAAAATATTTTATCTTTGATAAAATTTTTGAAAAAGACAAAAGAAGTTTTGTATTTTTTTTGGGTCACCATATATGGATTTATATTTAAGATGTTCGAATCACCATTCATTTCATATTTCCACGTGACTTTGCCATAGTGTTTTAACACATGACGTAATTTCTATAGCGTGCTTATTAATGTGTGGATTCATTACATTGTTATTTGATGATTATTTGCTACAAGTTTGACTCCTAATCTCCTTTTATGAACACATGCACGAACTTGTTTGAGCATTGCACTTTCTTGTCACTTGTCGAATACAATGTTCTCATCTCAATTTTATTTTATAACGAACCAAATGTAAAAGGAGATAAAGTTGTGCATGTAAGAACAATTGCCCAGATTTAAATCACTTTTTTGAAAAATATTGTTATATGTTAAGCAATGGAAAGGGACTATGAAAGATTAAAATATTCTTTGCGTAAAAAAGCCTAAAAAGATTAGAGACACATAAAAACGGAAGTGCCAGGCCAATTTTTAATACATTGATGCTTCGCTACATATGAGCATTAATTTATTCAAAAATTATTGGGAGTTTATCATCACGTATGTGAGATTTTGAGGGAGTTAAAGTCGAAGATAAATGGGTTTGCACAACTAATATGTCTCGAAAAAATATTACTTAGTTTGGCATCATTGGTCTTAGAATCATTTTTGTTCATAACTTATTGATTAAGTTAAGTCAATATCACTTGAGTTCACAATTTTTACACCTAAGGTAGATTTTGGGATCTTTCATTAAAAGTGTCTCAAAACTTTGTGCACATATGCTATGATTATATAGGTTGATTTACCTATGGAAAATGTTCACACCCCTACATTCCGTTTTCACGGTTCAGATATTTTAGTGTTATTCCATGGTATATTGTATTTGTTTATTTTATACTTTGTATTTAGAAAAAATTAAAAAATTTCAAACATAGTTGGTTGCAATATGCCTTTGAGATTATCATCACCTATGCTTACTTAATTATATACTCATGTTAATATCTTACTTCTTCATGTGATGCCGATATTTCAAGCTTATTTTAAACTTTTTTGTTTATGATGGACAAAAAGGGGGAGAACAAATTGAGGGGGAGTTTTTCTTTCTTTTAATACTCTATGCATCACGGTATCTTTGTTTGTATCATGTGTGCAACACGCTCCGCTTGGATGATGATCATTTGGACCCACATAGGATGAAGACAATGTGTGCCAAAGGAAAGATCCATTTTCATGATTCAAGACTTGCACATATTCTACTCCATTTTCATTTATATTTTAAAAGGGTAGATTATTGTATTAAGTCTTAGGATTCAATTTGGCTTAGTATGGTGTTTTGTACCGGAATAAGAGAATTATATGAATAATCTTTCTGATTGCTAACATTTTTATTTATTTTGGTTTGGCGTATCCCATTAGACAAACACGAAACCTAAACATTTATGACACTACTTCTCGATACTTGAAGACTATGTTGAGGACTGTAAAAAAAATGTAAGATTTGATAATCTCAACAATTGTGGAAGAAGTATGCGTTTGGAGTGGTAAAAAGGTTCTAAGTATTTTTGGGGGATTAATTATTTCTTATGAGGCAATCTTTTATGTAAGGGAACATGAAAATTTTTGAAGAATTTTTTTCCAAAAAATGATACATCGTTCGAAAGAGATCTAACGAGGTGCCAAACTATTTCATAATGTAATGTCGTTAGTTGATATTGTTCGAACGAAGTTTTAAATGAGCTCCTTTTTAGTTCACGCTTACATCTCGTTAGAAGCATACGTTCGAAGTGTCGTTCGAACGAGATGCAGTGTCATTCAAATGACCTGCCCCTTCGTTCGAATGACCGAACGGGATTTTATTTTTTAATGAATACCTTCCCAATATCTTTTGTGTTTATCCTTTTTATCTTCCCTTTTTATAAAAAGGCTGAAAGGGATAAGATATTCCAAGAACTCTTTTTTAAAAAGAAAAACACCGTTTGAGTTCTCTTTTGGGATCAAAACACCTCATATCATATTACTCATCCCCGAGGAACATTCAAGATCACTTTTACCAATATCAAGAAGGTATCTTATGATACACTCTTGTAGAGATTTTTCTCTACGGCTGACTTTGTGAATTAAGGTTTTACTACTGAAGAAGGAAGAAGGCTAAATCGGTGGATACCGAGGGTAGACTTCTACCTATGGATGAATCTAGAGTTGGGACGTATCTATTGGACTTTTTGGAGTTCTACACATCTAACTTAGTTTAGCAAAGTGTTTTGTAAGTCAGTTGTATTTAGAAATTTTCAATAGTGTTGAATAAAAGGTTTTGCCCTGCAAAGGAATTTTTTTTCATCTCATGTATTTTTGCATGTTTGGTCTGAAAATTGAAAATCTATACTTGGACAGATTTCTCACGTACACCATTAATAATTGAAGATTGAAATTTGGTCAAAATTTGGATTTTTGTGTTGGGCATGTGATTAAATAAATTCATCCATTAGTTTGTGCGCACTCTCAAATACTTATATTTTGGTTGGTTATTGTTTGGGTACTGATTTGGGAGCTTAGGTGTGCTTTAATGGAGGTTTTGGAGGCTAAAACCCGAGAGGAAGAAGAACATGGGATTGGAGTTGATCGATTGACACCTATAGTTTTTGACAACTATGAAATTTTAGAATTTTGAATTACGAACACGGGCGTGATGACCTCGTATTTTTCTAATTGTTTTGAATTAGTTATGATTTTTAAACTAATGGTGCGCAAGACTGAAATTTTGGATTGGTGATTTTGGGTTGGGCTTTCTTTTAGGACTGTTCCACCAAGTTGATTAAGATATTATACTTGTTTAATATTAAGGATGGTTATGTAGGCTAAGAGACATGACATTTATATTATTTTTGTTCCATACAGTGTTAGGATTCGGCAGACGCGCACGAGTGAGTGAAATCCTACGGTTATATATATATATATATATATGTGTGTGTGTGTGTGTGTGTGTGTGTGTGTTCATCTTGGAGAATGACAAGATAAAGTTACTGGAGATTTATTTAGGTCTTAAGAGATTATAAGCCATGAAATAACTTGGTAATAAAATGATATGAAGTATATGTATATATGAGAGAGTATACGTGTATATAGACAAGCATTCATGGTTTAGACATGTAATAAACTACGAGTTGGATATGATAGGGCTTGTGAATTAATAAACCTAAATATGTGATAAAAATTCGGTGACGGGGATTAGGAATGTGTTAGGATACACGTGAGAGGTTGTAGTATCCTACTTGTGTATATATGCTTGACACGATTTCGTGAGAGAGTGAACCTACTTGAGATGACAATCCAACATTTGGGATTGGGATGTTTTGGGCAACTTGAGGGTATAGGTTATCCTATGTATATTATGTGTGTGATTACATGAACATATCGTACTCATGGAGAATCTATCGATCTAGGTTGTTGTTGATGTAAAAAACTAGATTTGATCTAATTATTTAATCACAGATAAAAATGAATATATAAATATAAGACAAAAGATTTTTAAAGTGGTTCAGCCTTATAAGAATGGCCTACGTCCACTGTATTTGTTATTACTGACTGTTTGCAGAATTCTCGATAAAAGATTTACCAAGAAATTCTGAGTCCCCTGCTAATGAGGAGGTTACAATGTATTTATAGCCTTGAGGCTGTACAAATGAAAGGACAATGCGCTGTTACCCAGTAGACATGTACATCTGTACTATATTAATGAGCATTTAATGAGCAATTATATCCTGGATTCTTTTGATTTGGATACGCTGTACACTTATGTAGCTCGGACCGCTTAAGCTGCTCTGATCGCCTAAGTTGCTCGACACGCTTAAGTTGCTCGGAGAGTTTGAGTTGCTCGAAGAGCTTGAGTTGCTCGTCACACTTGAGTTGCTCGGCACTCATTAGTTGCTCGGTGGTCTTGATTTGTTCGTCTGAAGTATTCGTATTTACCATGTAAATTGACACGCGTATTCATGTGATTTGTCCATGTCAGCAGACTAAATTTGGTATCAACATAAACCCCCAATGTTTCACAGTTCGAGATTGAGGAGGAGTGTGCAGCATTCTTCTTGAAATATGGCGGGATTAAATAGTCATCTTGAATTTTAGGAGCGTTTTCCTTGTATTTATTTCTTCTTTTGAATTCATAGAATCAGTCTTTTTGAATTTTTCTAATTGCTTCGGTTTCCATGCCTTTTTTCCCCTTTTAGTCGCCGATAGCGCAAACGTCTACCTTGGTAATCATTGCTTTTTCTGTTCCCGAGGTAAAGTATTTAAACACGGCAAGAAATCCTATCGTCTTTTACTTTTCAAACCTGTGTCTTCAAACTTTTCATTTCCTCCCTATCTTGTGCCTTCGTTTCCTCCATTGTTCGTTGTCAACTGACTCAGTCTTCTCCTGTAAGCTCTTCTTCCTTTTCTTTTACTTATTCTGTTCATCATGGTTTACCCTGTTGAATCTCTTGACAAATTTTGTTCTGAATTTTCAATTCCTTCATGGGTCATTTTGGAGGAACTCTCTGAACCTTTTGACTATTTCTCTTTGGCTGAGAGACATTGGTTCCCAAGTCTCTTCGTGGCCGAATGTGGATTTTCTTTTCCTCCAAACCCTTTATGTTTGGAATTCTGTCAGTATTTTGACGTTGTTCCTGAAAAAATAGCTCCGAATACCTGGCGAATAGTTAATGGAGTCCATAGGTTTAATCAAATCCATGGAACCCGTTTAGGAATTCCAGAAATTATGTTTTGCTATAGATGGGTTGTCAGCGATAGTAATTTTTATTTAAAAACTAGATTTTTAAATAGGGATTTAGTTGTCAATCTCCAAGATGCCAACATGGATTACTTCGAGCATGGGGTTGTTATGAAAAATTGGCAACATGCTCCATTAAATGGAGATAATGTATATCAGGGTCCTAGGTGTCCCCCTTATGGCAATGGAATAAGTTGTTTTTATTTTTTGGAAATATTATTTTCTTTGTGTTTGATAAAACGTCTTACTGACATTTGTTTTTGTTCATTACAGTTGACAGCAAAAGAAAATCTCCAAAGGAGACATAGGTTAATTTAAAGCACTTGAAACTTATCTGGAGTTTACACCAATCCGTTGCTGACGAACATATCAGATCGTCATCTTATTTGTTGCAGTACAAGAGCTATACTTCATCCTTCACTGCTCGTCCAGTGGTGGTTGACACCGACCAAGTACCAGCTGCTGATACTAGTATGGAGGGTTCTTCTTCAGAGTCAAATATTCCAATTGGTGACATAATGAAGAGAAGAAAAGTTCCCTCTTTTTTCGACAAGTCTGATTCTCCTGCTGTGGAGACAAAGAGAAGTAAAAAAGATGTTCCAGAAGAGAGGCGAAAGTCTGCCGAGGTACCCTCTTCTGATGCTACCAAGAAATTCAGTGAGAAGCCCCCTGTGGCTCCGAGCAAAGTTCTTGATGTTTCTCCTCTAAGTGAGGTTATTGTTATATCACCAACCAAAACCACATCTTTGGTTGAGAATGTTCCTGCTCCTTCGAGGAGGTTAAAGAAAATTTCTTCTGAGAGACCAGCAGATGCTGTTTCTCAGTCTTTGAATGTTGAAGGTGGGGTTCCCACTTTTGTTCCTCCGAGCTCTGCTATGAGCTCGGTGAAGTCTTAGATTGTCCCCGAGGTCCAAGGTATTGAAGATACTCTTACTCGTGACAGGGTCACCACCTTGGCTGCTCAACATATTGCCTCAGTAAGTATTATTAATATAAGCTTTTATTTTTCAATACTATGTCCTCGCACTGACTCAAAGTTATTTTCTTTTTTTCAGTTGGTAACATGTTTTAATACTATTCTGAAGAAGGATGAAGCTATCAAGGCTTCAGTCTCCTCGGGAGGTGTAGAGGAGGCCTTTACTGGATTAACCCAGTCTTTGAAAGATTCTCATTAGAAGTATGAGGAGAATAAGATCGCTTGGGAGAAGCAAGTTAAGTCTGTCGAGCAAGAGAGAGATCGAGCTGTAGAAGCCTCCAAGGGATTGGAGAATAATTTTAAAGAGTTTGAGAAGAATAACAAAGAGCTTGAGGAGAAGCTTAAGAATGCTGCAGAGCTTGAGAATAAGCTCAAAGTTGCTGAAGAGGAAATTGGGAGACTTCACAACGTTGAGCATCAGAAACTGGAGGTAGAGGAGAAGTTGAGGGTTGCAGAGGATCTACTTAGGGAAAGGACCTCCCCGGAGAAAGTTAAAAGGAAGAAAGCTGTCAAAAAATCCTTCAGCGTAGGTTGGGACAAGGGCTGGAATAAATGTTTGGCTGCTATGTCATCACAAATGGAATACGCCAGCCTGAAATACTTTAGGGACGGATGGGTGGCAGCTCTACAAGAGCTGAAGGTTGCTGAAGATTCTGACTTATTTCAGCAACACACTCATGACCCTCCTCCCTCTTCTAGAGAAGAAGAGGACGAAGCTGCCTGCGAAGAATCTTCTATGATAGTCGGAGATCAGGTCTTTTCTGTTCCAGCTATTCAATCATGCTCCGAGCAACCCCAACCAACCATTACTCCTGTCGGGCAGCTTTCTTTGCCCACCGAGTAACCAAGATCTTCGTCCAAGCCTCCTGACGAAGTTTTAGGAAGCAAGGAGAAGGTGTAGAGTTGTTCAGATCTTCTTTTAGCTTTTTTTTGTTGAATGTAATTTTGGACTATGTACTTCTGTTTAAGATGAAATAAAAATTCAAACTTTGGGTTGTTTGTCTTAACTTTTTCCTCTACTTTCTCTTTCTGCATTCTCATTGATTCTTTCCATCTCTTCTCTTTACTAGTTTATGGCTAGAATGAAGCTCTTGTCAGCTCACGATACTGAACTGATGAAAAAATGCAACGACTACTTCAAGGCTAGCCATGCTGACCTGAATGAAGCTCAAATAATTGACATCCTTGGTCCGGATGCTTCTGAACGAGCAGTTGAAGCCTACCAATATTTGAAGTGCTTGCTTGATTGTGCAGTTACCAATAATGTATCATATTATGAGATGATTGAAGATCTCCAAGGTACCATCAAGGAACTCCAACAATAATACAAGGAATCTTCTGCCCTTTTACATCAGGGGTATGAGAAAAAATATCAGCAACTAATTGCTGACAAAGGATATGATAAGTTCATCACTGCTTTTGAGAAGAAAGAGAAAATTCTAAGAGTTGAGGTCGAGGAGCATAGGCAAATCGCAAAACTGTTGGAGCAGGAAAATAATGTTTTGCGAGGAGAGATATCCCAACTGAAATCTGCAGCATCTACCTCGGGAGCCTTGGTTCCTGTGAATGATGAAGGTTTCTCCTTCTTGGAGGTCGAAAATGCCAATTTGAGAGATGAATTGGAAACCTTGAAGAGAATTGGATCCTCTACATCTGCTCGCGGATGAGCAAGAGCTTCTCGGGGACGATCAAGGGCTGCTCGGGTTATTATTGAAGAAGCTAGAACGCAGGCAGCCTTGGAGAATCAAGCATTCCAGTTGGTGGCGAAGAATCAGGCTTTATCGGAGATGTCCAAGAAGATTCTGAACCTCGAGGAACAACTTTCCATACAAAGCTCTGCCTTGGAGAATAAAGAACTTTTATTGAAAAACCTCCACGAGCAACTGGAGAGGTTAACTTACCAGTTTCACAAACAGCCCAGAGAGTTTTGAATGGCTGGATATAATGAAGCCCTTTATCATCTCGATGATCGGATCCAGAATTCAAATAATGAGGGTTACAAGCAAGGATGGCTGATTACACTGGGGGTGTTAAAGTTGGAGCAGGGCCATTATATATGGGAATACTATGACCCTGGATTGCTCGAGTTGCCCGTGCCACCTTTTAAACTTGATATGAGCTGGATTCCTGTCCAGGAAATTCCTCAGTGCTTAATCTCTAAGTATCTCGGCGACTACAATCTTCATTCTAATTTTGAGATATCTCGCCCGGAGCACTTGCTTGATCGGCCATCTGTGATGAATGTCAGGATGCTTCGAGATCTGAACTTCATAAATTCCCCCTATGCCTTAGATGATCCTCCTGCTGGAGTAGAACCTGTTTCAAAGGCAGAGGGAAAGAAACCAGTAGAATAGGATTTTTATGTAATGATTTTTTCTTTTTTCAGCACATGTAATCCTTCTTGATTTGAATGAAAAGTTTTTGGTCTTTTGTCATCTCATTTTCTTCTAAGTAATTTACGGAATGTCTTTGCTTGTTGGTTGGTAAGTATATATATGTTTGTGACATACTTAAATCATTGTAGTGATTTCTTAATACTAAGCAATAGAACAACTTACGTTTCATGGTATTGCTTAATTAAACAACCAGAGTTGATTGAAATTGGCTTACCGACCAACCAGAGTTGGTGGATTTTTATTCCCGACCAAACGGAGTTGGTGGTTTTTTATTCTCGACCAACCAATCG
This sequence comes from Sambucus nigra, assembly GCA_949130495.1. Classification (NCBI taxonomy): domain Eukaryota; kingdom Viridiplantae; phylum Streptophyta; class Magnoliopsida; order Dipsacales; family Adoxaceae; genus Sambucus; species Sambucus nigra. Next base: position 546,188,809 of record OX422215.1, read on the forward strand.
GAGTTGATGGATTTTAATTTACAACCAACCGGAGTTGGTGGATTTTATTCCCGACCAATCGGAGTTGGTGGATTTTAATTTCCAACCAACCGGAGTTGATGGATTTTAATTTCCAACCAACCGGAGTTGGTGGATTTTATTCCTGACTAACCGAAGTTAGTGGATTTTTATTCCCGACCAACCGGAGTTGGTGGATTTTTATTCTCGACCAACCGGAGTTGGTGGATTTTTATTCTCGATCAACCGGTGTTGGTGGATTTTTTATTCCCGACCAATCGGAGTTGGTGGATTTTTTATTCCCGACCAACCGGAGTTGGTGGATTTTTTTTTATCTGGACTTGATGCGTAGTGTGTAGCACTAGTTCTCCGAAAAATTTCAACAAAAGGAGAGAATTGGGTAAAACATCCAGAACTTTATTCATATTGAAGAAAATTGCATTACATAGGGATTTTAACTACTGATAATATTTGCGCAGATGCTCTGCGTTCCATGCATTCTTAAACTCTTCTCCTTCTAAGGTTTCAATCCTATATGTCCCCGGTCGAACAACTTCTGTTACTCTATAGGGTCCATGCCAGTTAGCTTCCAGTTTGTTGTGCTTTTGAATTACTTTCTTTAGCACATAGTCCCCTTCTTTCAAATCACACTTCTTTACTCTTTTGTTGTAGAACAAAGCTGTTCGTTGTTGGTATGCAGCATTCCTGATTGCTGCATCTTATCTAACTTTCTCGAGCATATCCAAGTCTAATCTTCTCATCAAGTCACTGATAGGAGAATTAAAATTCAGTATTCTGTGTGTGGGCAAACCCAATTCAGCTGGTATGACGGCTTCACTTCCAAATGCTAGCATGTATTGAGATTATCCTGTTGCTGCTCGTGGTGTTGTACGATAAACACACAACACAGAATGTAGCTCGTTAATCCAATTTGCCTTTGCATCATCCAGTCATTTTTTTAAACCATTCAGCAGCGTTCTGTTTGTCACCTCAGTTTGTCCATTGCTCTGGGGATGGCTTGGTGCAGAGTGGGTTTTCAATATGTTTGACTGATGACAATACGTAGCAAACTCCTCGTTGTCAAATTGGCTTCCATGACCAGTAATGAATGCATGGGGAAGACCATATCGATAAATGATATTCTTCCAAATAAATTGATACACCTTGTCATATGTCATATCAATAAGAGGCTCAGCTTCCACCCATTTAGTAAAGTAATCTACCGTGACCACGAGATATTTAAATCTTCCCCTGGTCGTTGGAAGTGGCCCGACCAAGTCTATTCCCCACATGGAAAATTGCCAAGGGGAAGTAATGGGTGTTAATAATGCTTGGGGAGTTCTTAGGATAGAAGAGAAGTGTTGGCATTTGTCACATATTTTGGCATAGACTATACAATTAGCCCTCATCGTTGGCCAATAATATACCTGCATCATTATTCTTTGCAAAAGCGTCTGACCTGATACATGGGCTCCACAGGACCCTTCATGGACCTCTTCAATCAAATCTTTCACCTCGGAAGGATGCACACATCTTTGTAAACATGCTATAATTCCTCGTCTATATAAAATACCATTAGTCAATACATAACGAGCAACTTTAAATTTCAATTTCTTAGATGTGAGTTTATGAGTTGGCAAAGCCCCTTCTTTAATATATGCCCTTATGGGATCCATCCAAGATGGTCCTAAATCAAGGGTAATAAAATTCATCATCAGATCTTCGTCTATGCTCCGACTAGCCAAGACTTCTATTGGGATCGTTCTTCTTAGCTCAGTGCGTGTTGCTGAAGCTAATCGAGCTAAGGCATCTGCTCTTGTATTTTCCAATCTTGGTATTCTAATTAACTATACTGCGATCAGGCTTGATACAATCTCTAGTGCTTTTGTATGATACTTGATCATTAATTCTCCTTTGGCTGCATATACCCCCAGCATTTGATTTACGATCAATTATGAGTCACTAAATACGATAACCTGCTCAGCCCTCATGGTTTTTGCCAAACTAAGACCAACAATCATTGCTTCATATTTAGCTTCATTATTAGAAGCTTTAAATTTAAAGCGCAGAGCATATTCCACATCGATCTCATCTGGGCTGTTTAAAACAATCCATGCTCCACTGCCTGTAGTGCACGAAGAACCATCTACATACAAATTCCACATAGGTATCTCTTTATCAAACTCTTGGTCAGACAGAGTTCCTCGGTGGAATATTTAGTGCTTCCTTATATCCTCCTCCAGCACTTCTTGCTGCTTGTCGACCATCTTCTCTTGCTCGTCTACCGACTTATGTTGGTAGGGGTTTAAGTTTGAATCCACAGTCTGGTCGGTATTCACCTTCTTCTCTTCGGAGGTATCTGGATAGGTGAACTCTGCGATAAAATCTGCCACTGCTTGCCCTTTAAGTGACGACCTAGGCTCATAAATTATATCATATTCAGCCAATTCTATAGCCCAATACATCAATCTTCCTGATTTCTCTGGTTTGTGCAGAGCTTGTATTAATGGCATGTCTGTATACACAACTATAGTATGAGCTTGGAAGTATGGCCTTATTCTTCTACTATCTTCGATCAATGCCAGTGCTAACTTTTCCAGTCTTGGATATCTGATCTCTGCTCCTCGAAAGGCCTTACTAGTATAATATATTAGCTTTTACACTCCATCCTCCATTCTTATCAGCGCCGAGCTTACTGCATTTTCTGAGAATGCCAGATACAAGTATAGTTTTTCTCCCATTACTGGCCTGGATAACAATGGAGGGGCTCCCAGGTATTTCTTCAATTCTTGGAAAGCCTTCTCACATTCGTCGTTCCACTCAAAAGTCTTTCGGAGTGTTTTGAAGAATGGGAGGCATCGATCAGTTGCTCTTGACACAAATCTGTTAAGTGCTGCAACTCACCCTGTGAGGCTTTGTACTTCCTTCTTCGTCGTTGGGGATCGTAGCTCCAATAAAGCCTTGATCTTTTTAGGATTCACCTCAATTCCTCGTTGATTTACGATATATTCGAGAAACATGCCTTCTCGTACTCCGAATATGCACTTGGTGGGATTCAGCTTCATTTGATATTCCTCTAGTTGATCAAAGGTCTGGCCTAAGTCAACTAGATGATCAGCAGCTTTCTTGCTCTTTGTTAGCATATCGTCAACATAAACCTCCATGTTATGACCGATTTGCTCTGCAAACACCTTGTTTATCAACTGCTGATAGGTAGCACCTGCATTTTTAAGTCCAAAAGGCATAACGTTATAATAATAAGTTCCCCTTGGGGTAATAAATGAGGTACTCTCCTTATCTTCAGGCTTCATTTTAATCTGGTTATAACCAGAATAAGCATCCATGAAACTTAATAGTTCGTGCCCCGAGGTAGCATCCACCAGTTGATCAATTCGAGGCAAAGGAAAATGATCCTTTGGGAATGCCCTATTGAGGTTGGTAAAGTCTACACACATCCTCCACTTGTTATTTTTCTTCTTTACCATTACCACATTTGCTAGCCAGTCAAGATATTTAACATCCTCAATGAAAGAAGCCTTTTGCAGCTTCTCTACTTCCTCCTGTATAGCTTGATTTTTCTCAGGGCGGAACACTCTTCTTCGCTGCTTTACTGGTTTGATTTCCTTATTCACATTGAGCTCGTGACACAAGAAATTCGGATCTATTCCTGGCATATCTTCATGACTCCATGCAAAAGTCTGCTTTCTTTGCCTTAGGAATGCTATCAATTCTTATTTTATTGATTCATCTAAGGATGCACCAATTTGAGTTGTTCGTTCTGGATACTCGTCGTCCAGAATGACATTCTCAGTAGCCTCCATAACCTGCCCTTTCACGAGTTGGGACTCGTCTCTAGGGTCTAATATTTCAATCTCCGTATCTTCTATTTGGTAGGTAGTAGTCTTCTTTCTAAATTCCTCATGCTCTTCCTGCTCGACAGATGAATAGTAGCATTCCCGAGTTACTTTCTGGTCGTCTTTCACAACTCCCACCCCAAAATTGGTTGGGAATTTTAGACATTGATGCACAGTAGACGGTACTGCTTTAAATGTTTTCAGACCTACTCTTCCCATGATGATGTTGTAAGCTGATTGGACATTTTTATCCATTATAAAAAAGCATACTCTTTCTGTTCGACAAGCAGGCCATGTTCCGATAAGCATATCCAACTTGATCCCAAGTGGAAAAACCTTATCGCCAGTAAAACTAAGGAGGGGCCTATGATATGGCTCCAACTGGGCTAGCTTTAGATTTAAACTGTTAAAGCACGGATATAACATGATATCTGCCGAGCTACCATTATCCACCAGTACTCATGAAATCACTACTTCCCTCATTCTCATCTTGATCACCAATGGATCATCATGAGGATATAGTACACCTGCCAAGTCATTCTTAGAGAAACCAATGACCAGCTTATCCTTATTCACCTTCCTTGGGAGATCATCTTCCGCTAGATTTATCCGCTGAATATACGAGCAAGCCTGAGCCTCATTGAGGTAGGCTTTTCTCTCAGCAGTCATATCTCCGCCTCCTGCATCTCCACCTGTAATGACATTATATTCAAATGATCCAAAATGGATAGAAAACACCTCACGTTCTGGCTGTTTTGGTCTTTTGGGGAGATCGGGGTCGTCTTGGTCATCATTCGGATCCTCTTCGTGACTTCTCTTCTTATCTTCTTTTGCTCGATGAGGAGATCTAGACCTCTGTCTTGCTCTGTCATTTCTCTTTCCATCATTTTGACGATCAATATACTTGTCCAGCTTTCCTCGTCTGATGAGTGCTTCAATTTCATTCTGAAGGGCTATGCAATATTTGGTTGTGTGACCATGGTCTTTATGGAACTCGCAATATTTGGTCTTATTCCTCTTGTCAGGATCTGTCTTCATTTTCTTTGGCCAGTTTAACTCCTCGCTATTCTTGATTTCTTCCAGAACATGGTTTATGTCTACTTTCAAAGGAGTATAATTTCCAAATTTCTTCAACAGTTCCCATGTTGGCTTTGCTTTTGACTGCTTGTTACCACCATTGTTCTTATTCTCTTTCTTTTCAGCCTTATCAACCTCCACCTTGATCTCTTTGGTATCCATATTCTTCTTCGTAGCCATAACCTCCTCGACGTTCATAATCTTCGCTGCCTTTGCCATTAGTTCTTCCATGGTTCTAGGCGAATCTTTGGCTAGAGTGTAGTACAATTTATCTGGCAACAGTCCGCTCATCAGAGCAGTAATTGCTGTCTTTTCGTCGTAATCAATAACTTCGAGCTTCTCGTTATTGAAACGAGTTATATAATCCCTGGTGCTCTCACCTGCTTTTTGTCTAACACTTAACAAGTGTGCTACTCGTTTAACTGATTTTGCTCCAAAACAGAAATTTCCAATAAAGAGCTCGGCCAGTTGAAAGAAAGTTAAAATATTCCTCCGAGGAAGATTATTATACCATATTTGAGCAGATCCGGTAAGAGTTCCCGAAAATGCCCTTCATCTCATCTCATCTGGCACGACATAGATATCGGCAGCAACATGGTATTGTTCTATATGAAGGACTGAGTTAGTTTTTCCATCATATTTAGGAGTCACAATAGGTGCTTTGAACTTTGATGGTGTGGGAAAATCCACAATTGCCTTGATAAAAGGTGTCCCTTGGACAAAAGTTCTTTGTAGAGGATTCTTGGCCTTAGCCATTTCTCCTAGTCTATCCTACAACCTTTGAATAGAGCCTTTCCATGCATCATTTCCCTCCTCGGGCTTGTTGGTTCAAGCAATTGATGGTGTTGAATTTGCTTCCTGGGATCTTTCATTACGAGCAGTTGGTCGTGATTGGGCAAAACCCTCCCTTAGATCGGATGGTGGTTGAAAATTCCTCGACACAATCCTAGGAGGACTTCTATTTCTCCTAGGGCCCAAACGATCAAAAGGAGAGACCCTGCTTAATCTCTCCAATGCACTAGTCCTTTCCGGAGAGAGAGTGATGTTTTGTTGAGCATCTGTAGCTCGTACTGATGAAGTTCGACCAGGTTGATAAGAAAAATCATTAGATCTCTCAGTGCGATAAGAATCGGTACGTCTGGATCGAGATTCCTCTGGGAATAACGTGCACCTAGTACGCGAAGAAGGTAAATGAGTGTTTCTTTGAACGCTTCGTTGTCCTGAATGAGTAGATACTCCACCCTGGACAGTTTGTATGAGTTGTCGCATAGTTTCTTGCATGGCTGTCTGGCCTTGGGCTAGATTAGCCATTATACCAGCCAGATCTTGAACATTTAGGGGAGCATATGGATTTAGGGGGTTTCCAGCGTTTCGATTACTGGGTTCAGGATTATCAGCCATTGATGATGAATTGTTTGGTGAAAAACGATAATTACAGTCGATTCCCACAGACAGCGCCAATCTGTTGATGTAAAAAACTAGATTTGATCTAATTATTTAATCACAGATAAAAATGAATATATAAATATAATACAAAAGATTTTTAAAGTGGTTCAGCCGTATAAGAATGGCCTACGTCCACTGTATTTTTTATTACTGACTGTTTGCAGAATTCTCGATAAAGGATTTACCAAAAAATTCCGAGTCCCCTGCTAATGAGGAGGTTACAATGTATTTATAGCCTTGAGGCTGTACAAATGAAAGGACAATGCGCTATTACCCAATTGACATGTACATATGTACTATATTAATGAGCATTTAATGAGCAATTATATCCTGGATTCTCTTGATTTGGATACGCTGTACACTTATGTAGCTCGGACCGCTTAAGCTGCTCGGACCGCCTAAGTTGCTCAACACGCTTGAGTTGCTTGGAGAGCTTGAGTTGCTCGTCACACTTGAGTTGCTCGGCACTCATTAGTTGCTCGGTGGTATTGATTTGTTCGTCTGGAGTATTCGTATTTACTATGTAAATTGACACGCGTATTCATGTGATTTGTCCATATCAGCAGACTAAATTTGGTATCAACAGTTGTGTTCATGTTCGGGGCATGTATTGTACGCCTAACTGATAGATGCAATTCGTAATGGAGGTAATTATATGGTGATCATACATTCAAGATGGCCACACTCTCATGAAGAGAGATGAGGATGGCTTGATCCATCAGGCGATAGACAGATGATGATGGTACTGCATGGTGACACATTTAGATCATATGTAGAGGGATCTCACCCCTTCGTGATGAGAGGAGGTAGGATGATGGGAGCCATCGATTAGTTGGGTATGGATGTTGATGGTGCTACTGCGTATTGATCGCCCGAGACTGACTTTCTGTGTGATTTGTTCAAGTTTTTTTAGTATGGGATTCCTACAAGCTTTTCAGTAGAAATACGAGATTGTTCCCCCAAGGCAGTGGCCTTCGTATGATGAAATAAATTAATAAAGAGAATTTATAGGGTCTAATGAAAGATAATTATTTATGAACCCTATGTCAAGTGAAGCACACTGTGTGCTTTATTTGTATTCTTTGTAAGTGACATTGCGGGTGTTGGTATGTGTATTATAGTTGAGAGATGAAAACATTTAATTAAAAGTATGAGGTAGTAACACTTTTATGAGATAATGAGTACCTTAACTTAAAATATATATGTGGGAATTTGGGGTGTGATATTACTTGTGTAGTTCGTTGCATTCCATGATATTTATTTATATTGTGACAGTGATCTTAATGCACAGATAATGACTTTTAGTATAGTGATGCAAAGGGTTGGGACATGCATGTAGTAATGCACTAGATGAGAGGTGAGAAACTTATTGCATGTGAGAACCGATGGATGGCATATTTATTGCAAATTGGTTGCATAATTTACATTGATGTATTGGAGATACTTCTTGCAATCTTTAGGACGCTGGCCCAAAATTATAAATATTTTCGCACCATAGGTGCTATTATTATTATTATTATTATTATTGTTGTTGTTGTTGTTGTTGTTGTTGTTGTTGTTGTTGTTGTTGTTGTTGTTGTTGTTGTTGTTATTACTGTTGTTGTTGTTGTTGTTGTTGTTGTTGTTGTTGTTGTTGTTGTTGTTGTTGTTGTTGTTGTTGTTGTTGTTGTTGTTGTTGTTGTTGTTGTTGTTGTTGTTGTTGTTGTTGTTTTTGTTGTTATTATTATTATATACATGTTTGACAACACTGAGAAGTCAGACTTATAGTTGTAAGAAATCCCAGCTTGGTATTCTTTGGTTGGGATTGCAGGATTCATTGTAGATTATTTATATTCATAATTTTCCTTGGAGGTGGACATTATTGTACATTTTATTATCCAGTTGTATTTCTTTTATTCCGTTAGAGCATTTGTAAAAGAAATTGTATATAGTGGATTCAATTTCTATGTAGTTCAGTATTCTGTTATCATTCTTGTTGAGATTTATCATAGTTGGTTTTTATTAATTATAGTTTTAGGTTTATCATTGATGCTGAGTGTGATATAAATTAGACAACATCCCCGACATTCGGTGTTTCAACCTGATAAACTGGGCATTGAAAATCGGGGATCTAATTAATAACTAGGTTATGGAATGCCATAAGACTTGATAAATTACATCACAAGTAGTTTAATTTTATTTTGGCCTATCTTAACCGAATAAAGATGATTTATTTTCATAATATCATTTTTCAAGAGATGTGTACTCTTATATTTTTCACTAAGCACCCCAAAACCCGCCTGAAAATGGAGGTACAACCTATGAATTGGTTGTTCGGCCTATAAAAGGCACAAACGCATGTAATAATGAGTAGTAGGACTTATAACAAGTTGGTTTCGCCTACAATAGACAAATCCACCTAAAATTGATGGTACAACCTACGAATGAGTTGGTCGACCCATAAGAGGCACGAACCCACCTAAGGATGGGTGGTACGACTTTGCACAAGTTGGTTTTCCTTAGAATAGGAAAATACCCACTTGAAAATGGTGGTATAGCCTAAGAATGGGTTGTTCGGTGTAGAAGAGATACAATCCCACTTAAGAATGGATCGTACAACTTTGAACAAGTCGATTTTGCCTAAAATAAATAAAAATCTACTTGAAAATAGTGATACAACCTAAGAATGGATTGGTCAGCCTAGAACAGGCACAAGACAATATGAAAAGAAGATAATATTGTTAATTTTTACAAGTAAGTGAAGTAGATAACAAACATGCCCTCCATTGGTTAAATAGCGAGTTAAACAAGAATGTTAACTTACTGTTAAGTTTTATAAGTAAGTGGATTAGGTCGCAGATCTACCCTCCACCCATTAAATGATGACTTAAATAAGAATGCTAACTTATTGTTATGCTTTTCAAGTTAGTGGATTCGGTCACATACCTACGCTCCACCAATTAAATGATAAGTTAAATAAGAATGTTAACTTATTGTTAAATTTTACATGTAAGTGGACTCAGTTAAACACTAACCCTTCACCGATTAATAAAATAAAATCAATTTGCCTTCCCCTGGATGTAGGCATGACTGACCTGTAGAACTACATACATTCTCGTGTTTTCTCTTACTGCATTCATTTTTGTGCGTAATTCTACAAATAATCATTATTGTAGATTCGCCCCCCTATAAAACCAATATTTTTTGGAACTTCACTCATAGAGCTCCATATCTCAAATCAAAAACTAGAATAAAAGATTGAGTATTTGGAAAGATGATCGCATACTTTCTTTCTTTAATATATACTGTTTTGGAACAAGAATTTCGAGACATGTTTTGTATTATTTTAACTCTATACTTGACATGTGATCTTACCCGACCAAATTCACCAAACAAAGCTAACCTTTAGGATAGTCATTTTTAAAATTTTCCTATAGCCACGCAGAAGATGTTTGGTGCTCTGCAACATGGCATATTTCATTGACTGCTAACCATGTAAAAAATTCAATCAAACATTTTCTATGTAGTTTTTAAAAAATATTTATGTTGGTCCTCCAATATTTTTAATACATTTTCTTCTTTTTTTTATTCAACTCATGTTCATGCTGAGACAAGACCAAACCAAAGATATCTCGAAGGTAAGACCTTGCTTCTCCTTGTAGGGTTTTACATTTTAGGTAATAAATATTCATTTGTAGTTCAATTTATATGCATTCTTAACAAATCCTCGTTAGCTTCCCTAACACTGTCTAATCTCATTTAATAATGAACGTAAGATTTTCTTTGAGGCTAAGCCATAAGAAATCCTATGTATTTTCTCTAATTTTCTTTATTATTCATTTGTAATAATAATGTATATTTACGTTAATCATTTATTTTCTCCTATAGGGTTATGGGAATTTGCAAAATACGATTTAAACATATACATAAATTTTAAACTTGAGTCTCCCCCCTCCCCTCCATCTATCCCTCCCTCATTGTTTTTATATAATACTGATTTAAAAAAAAAATTATTTCGCCCATATATTAGAATTTTGTTTAATGAATTTTAGGTGATGCTTATTGATTCAGTTAATTGATGAAGATATTTAAGTTTTACGTGTAGAATATTTTGATCCATGTGTAAATATATGTAAAATTCTTTCTCCTTTTTCAAATAAAAATATCACATTATAATTCATATATTCGTTTTCTTATTCAAAGCTACCTATCGATTGGTTGAGATATTTACATTTACAATGAATCGCATAGGTATGAACTTTAGAAAAAATGCATCAAAAATGTTTTTATTTTGTTCTTTTTGATTTAACATTGAATAAGAAAAAATGTTATGTACTTTAAGTTTCATCCATACAAGGCATTACATGTAAGTCGCAAGCAAAGAAATTGAAGGGACGAAAATAGTAGAATGCATTCGACAATGATTGAGATTTTGAGCTGAATATAAGTGTTTCACGGGGTTCACTTGGAGTTGAATAATAATGAAAGGTATTTTTTTCTAAGTCGTAATCTATGAAAATATGTACTATGTCTGTGACTGGAGAAAGAATTTTTTATATTTGTTTTTCAAATTACTTATCATGGTGTATTTATTCCAGAGTCCTTTTACGTCGACTCAAAAATGCGACACATTTGGTGCAACTTGCACCTCTATTATCTCTTGTTCGAATCCAACATTAGTGGTGCACAAACACCGGCCACTACGGTTGCAATACGTGAGTATGGCGTACCAAAATTTATGAATCGACCTAGAATTATTATTATTATTTCTAACCCTAACTTTGGTGTGGAGTTTGTAGCTGCTGAGATGGGATGTTGTAATAACTTTTCATTACACTAGGTTGGTTTTTATCCTCTCAATTTTAAGGGTACATTATTATAACATAAATGTGAAATGGAGTTCGATGTTTATGTTTATTTTAACTTCTTTTTTTCAATGTTGTATTGATTATTTATACATTTGAAAATGAACAATTACATATAAGGACTCAAATAAAATACATATTATGAAACCTTATGGTTGAAATTTACAATTTGTTATTAAATTTAAAATGAAAAAATAAAAATACAAAATATAATAATATTCATTACCTCCCCCCCCCCCCCCCCCCCCCCCCGACCCCAAAAAATCTAACAATATAAAATAAGGTAAATATGTAGTATTGAAATTGAATTTCTAACTTTATTTTGAATATTACGTTATTAATTGAATGGGTATTCAACTAACAATCTATTCTAATACTATAAAATGGAAGACCATATCCCCTATTACCAAGCATTTTGCCAATTTATTGAAGTCCTATTACATTTTGAGGTAATTGTATCCTTTTATCTATTCACGCTCCCGCGCGCGAGAGAGAGAGACGTGTAACTCATTAACCACATTATTTTAGAATGGGAAATTTTTTAATTTCCCAATGGACAACGATAATTAGTCTCACTTATCCCTCCCCAAAACATTTAATAATCCACCATCTTCTCAAAGTTTAACAATTATCATATCTCTCACTCTTACTCTCTCACATCAACACCCCCTTCACTCCTGTTCATTTCGAAATTCTCACTGGAAACTTTGACGTTGGCAATAATTTGTTCACTTCCACGCATGTGTAAATCTTTTTCAAATTCAAAAATATCCTTTAAGGACTATATTAGATGATCTGCAATGGCTTGTGTGGAGAATTGGCTCAAAAACTTGTTGCCTAGAAATTCTCTGCCCAAACCCATGACCTTGCTTCGCGATGGAGGCCTCGAGACGTTCCAGCGTTTTGGGAAAACTTTGATGTGGGACTTGCAACCGCGAGGCCAAGTTCACATCAATGAAAGGGCACTAGAAAAGTGCAGGAAATGGGTTTTAAGTGAGGGTTATTTGGGTACTCCTATGTTTTCTACTGTGTATAAATTAAACATTTTAGGGATTTTAACTGTAAGTTTTTAAGCATCCATTAAGGTGTAATTATTTCTCTTTACTCTTGTATACACATTGAGAGGATTTATGTGATCTTGATTTGTAACCCTTGTTGATTGAATCAAAGAAAGGAAGCCATCATCCGTAAACATAGCCATATTGGTGAACGACATACATTCTTATTTTGTGCTTATTAGTATTTGTTTTTTATTTTCTCATTACTTTTCATTTAGTTTTTATTCCCTTGTTAGCTTATTGGGATGCATACATCTTGGATCTTGGGCATGCATGAATCACTCATTCGAGTGAGTATTCGCATAATAAATTGGTATCAGAGCTTTGGCTTGTAGTGTCTTTACTTTCTGTGCATCCAAGGGGTTTGATAAAATTCCTAAGTGGGATTTTGGTCTTGGACCGATTGATTCTTGTTGTAGACTCATTTTATAAAATATAAAATGTCTACATATAAGGTTACAAAGCTATCAACGATAAAAATTGACTTGGAGAAGTTTGATGGAAATCCATTAATCTTGGCATGTGGCAATGTCAAATGAGAGATATGTTAATCTAATAAGGTTTGAATAAGACGTTGAGGGGAATTTTGGCTAAAACTGAGGATATTTTGTAGGATTATTAGAGAGAGTACGACTTATATGTGTATAACACAAACTGATTAAATTTAACACAAAATGTGCTATTCTATGTCATGAAGGAAAAAATGTCTCTATCTCAAGAAGAAATTGTTCAATTTGATTATATTGATGCTATGTCGATGTCCGAACATCTTGATGAGTCTAATAAAATTCTCTCAGATTTATTAAGCTTAGATGTTGATATTAATGACGAACATAAAGCTTTGTTGATTTTAAATTCACTACCAGATTCATATGAACATTTGATCACCACATTGCTATATGGGAATAATGAGGTGAAGTATGATGATGTCTCTTCGGCATTGTTAGGAAGGGAAAAATGAAAAAAAGGAGAAGATAGATTCTCACTCTGATGCATTGATTACGCAGGGTAGCACCAAGGAGAGGAGCCAAGGTGGAAGAGGAAGACCAAGGTTCAATTCCTAGACGAAGGTCTTAGAAAATGTCATGAGTTACAAGTGTAAGAAGAAGGGTAATTTCAATAAGGATTGACTTAAGCTAAAGGCGAGAGATGATAAGAAACTGGTGGCAGAATCTACCACTTCTGTCAATTCAGAGGATGATAAATTTAGGAATACGTTGATATTTTCTTAATGGGAAAGCTCTTTAAACGAGCGAATACTTGGCTCGAGATGCTCTTACCATATGTGCCCAGATATAGATTTGTTCCATACCTTTAACATGGTGGGTGGGGGTAAAGTCTATATGGGTAATGACCATGTTTGAGACGTAAGGGTATTGACACAATTAGATTAAAAATGCATGATGGAGTGGGTAGGACTCTCACGAATATTCAGTACATTTTAGAGTTGAAGAAGAATTTGATTTCTCTGGGTTCTTTAGATTCCAACGATGAAGGATCGTACTCGAGGGCGGAATGCTAAAGGTCGTATTGGGTTCCTTAGTGGTAATGAGAGGAAATAAATAGGGAAACCTATATTTTCTTTAAGGGATCATGATATCATATCATATCATATCATATCATATCATATCATATCATATTATATATTAATTGTTGATGACGAATAAGAGGAAAAACTGAATTCCACTAGGCTTTGGCATATGCGTCATGGACATGCTAGGGAGAAGTCCATAAGGGTATTGTGTAAAGAGTTGCAAGTTGGTATTTGTGAGTATTGCGTGCTTCGAAAGAAAACACAAGATAAGTTTGGCATGACAATTCATTAAACGAATGGCAAACTTGATTATGTTTACACGAGTGCATGGGGTCCTTCAAAAACACTTTCTTTGGGAGGTAATCTTTATTTTGTGACGTTTATTGATGACTACTCTCAACGAACTTGGTCTATACCATGAAACAAAATGACGAGGTATTTGAGGTGTTTCTTAAGTGGAAGAAAATGGCGGATAATCAATCCAACAAGAAGATTATGGTACTTCAATTGGATAATGGTAGGAATACCGATGTGATCCTTACTTGAAGTATTATGAGGTGAAGGGTATTGTTCAACACTTTACAGTCTGGAAAATTCTTTAATAAACGATTTTGGATGGAAGCTTTATCCTATGATTGCTTCATTGTTAACAGTTTTCCATCTACTACAATTAACTATGAGACTCCTATAGAGGCTTGGTATGGTTCACATCCTACTTATGCGAAGTTGAATGTTTTGGGGTGCCCAACTTATTTTTATGTTAGTGAGGGAAAAATTAATCTGAGAGATCAAAAAGAAATTTTCATGGGTTCAAGCAATGGGGTCAAAGGATACAAGTTATGCTTCTCGAAAGACAAGAATATGGTGGTGATTAAGGATATGACTTTTGATGAGACGTCTATCATTAAGATGCCAAAGGTAAAGAAAAATGATTCCCCGATGGAGAATGTGAGAGGAAGGGCGAAAATGGAGGTGACTACTCCAATTGATTCTTTAAGTGATGAAGAGTAAGTTGCTAAAGTAGGACTGAGTCAACAATGGGAATAAAAACCATGTTTTACTAGTGAAAGAAAACTTGGGGTTTGAAAGCCCACGAGGAGATATAGCTTCGATGATGACACAATTGTTTATTCATTGTTGGTTTATGGTGATGAGTATACTACAAATTGTGAGGCAATGAGTGATACTCATTGTAATGAGTGGAAGGCTTCCCTAGGTGAGAATATTGATTCACTTCACATAAACCAAACTTGGAACCTTGTAAAATTGCATAAGGGTAAGAAGTTTATTGGGTGCAAGTGGGTGTATGTTAAGAAATATGGGGCTCCATATTCCAACATTTGGTACAAAGCAAGATTAGTAGCCAAAGGGTTTGCACGAAGGGAAGGTGTTGATTACGATGAAATGTTCTATTCTATGGTGAAACACACTCCCATTCAGGTGCTATTGGCTATGGTGGCTCATTTTAACTTAGAGCTTGAACAACTCGACGTCAAAATATATTTTTTATATGAGGATCTAGATTAGGTTATTTACATGTCTTAATCTGAGGGTTTCAAGGTTGATGGAAGGTAAGATCATGTATAAAAATCATGGAAGTATTTGTATAGGTTGAAATAATTAACTCGACAGTGGTGCAAGAAATTTGATGCTTTTATGTTGGGCAAAAAATTCACACAAAATGATTATGATCAGTATCTATTTCAAGTGGATTAAGGAAGGTACTTTCATCTATTTACTCTTGTATATTGACATGCTCAATGCCTGTCCAAACATGGTGTAAAATGATAATATAAAGGCTTGATTGAGTCGAGAGTTTGAGATGAAAGATTTCAGTAAAGCCAACAAGATTCTTGGCATGTAGATTATTAAATAGACGAAGAAGCAAAGTTTGAGCCTTACACAAAGGCAATACCTAGAGAATATTGTAGAACGGTTCGAGATACAAGATGCAAAGCCCGTTAATACTTTCCTAGTTACACACTTTAGACTTTGGCTATGATGGATCCTAGGACCGAGGATAAGTTAGAGTTTATGGCTCAATTTTCATATGCAAATGCAATGGGTAGCTTGATGTATGCCATGGTTTATAATTGACCGGATATAGCTCAAGAGATAAGAATTGTGAGTAGGTATATGGAAAATCTGGGCAAAGAGTATTAGAATTTGGTGAAGTGGATTTTACGATATCTACGGTGTTCACATGATGTGATATTTGTCTACCAATGGGTGCAAAAGTTACATGTGTGTGAGTATGTGGATTCGGACTATGCAGGTAATTTGGACAAGCGTCGGTTGACTACGGGGTATGTTTATATGTTAACTAGTGTTCCAAGGAGTTGGAGGACCATGATCAAAGCCGTGATTACTTTGTCTACTATGGAGACAGAGTTTATGAAAGCAACATAAATCGTGAAAAATGCCATATGGTTTCACGATCTTATTGGTGAGCTGGGGAATACACGGGATTGTGTGGAGGTGAATTACGATAGCCAAAGTTCTATTGACTTGGTGAATAATTAAGTTCATCATAGAAGGACCAAACACATTTATGTAAAGTTTCATTTCATATGGGAGGTTATCAAATGGGTGCTGTTATTTTGAAGAAAATTAGCACTAAAGATAATTTGGCCAACAAATTGACGAAGGTGATACCAGTGGTCAAGTTTGAGCATTGTTTAAACTTGATCAATGTTATGCATTGTTGAGTCCCTATGAGGTTTTATTGATGGTGGAATTCCTTGATGATTGAGTTGATGGATGAGGTTGTAGTATTCATTCGCCAAGGTGGATATTTATGGAGAATTGGTTTAGAAAGCCATTGTCCAAAAATTCTCTGCCCAAACGCGTGACCTTGTTTCGTTGCATCGAAGATCTTCTTCATTATAGAGATAAAATTAATTAGAATGTCCAATGTTTTGGGGAACTTCGATGTGGAGCCCACGACCAGTGAGGCCAAGTTCACTGCAGCGAAAGGGCACCAAAAAAGCAAGAGAAATGAGTTTTAAATGAGGGTTTTTCGTGTATTCCTCCCATACTTTCTTCCTTGTATAAATATAACATTTTAGGGAATTCAACCCTATGTTGTAGAGAATCCATTAAGGTGAATTTATTTCTATTTACTCTTGTATGTACATTGACAGGATTTGTGTGAGCTTGAGTGAGTTGTAACCCTTGTTGATTAAATCAAAGAAAAGAAGCCATCATCCGTGGACGTTGCCATATATGTGAACCATATACATCTTGTCTTGTTCTTATTGGTATTTGTTTCCCCTTATTACTTTACATTTAGTTGTTATTCTCTTGTTATCTCCTTGGGTTGTAACCTTCTTGGATCTTGGACGTGCATGAAGCACTCATTCGAGTGAGTATCCACAGTGCAACTAGGTGGTATAATGTTATGTAAGTTGATATTATGGACATTAAATTTTCACAACACCGTTTCCACGAGGTTTTAGTTTTTTTTATCTTTGATTATGCTTTTGTTTTCATTACTACCAATTTTTTAAGAAAAAAATTAATTTAATCTATTACTTTTAAATATATTGTATTAGTTCGTAAGTTTGAGAATTTATTATATATAAAGAAGATGGTTGCAACTACCTAAAATATAAGTATTCTTTAGCCCATACGAATATGAGTACTTTTATATTGCTATTATGGGTGTTGATGCCGATAAGATAACATGTCACCACAGATAAAAATGAAGATATGAAGATGATGATTGAAGATGAAATGGTGATCACATCAAACACATAAGAGACAAATGTTTTTTAAAGTGGTTCGGCTATGAATAACGCCTACGTCCACTGTTATTTTATTCCCAGGGGTTTACAATAGCACAATATGGTGTAGAGAGAGAAATGATGTGTATCTTGTGTATGGTGTTTCTTTGTTTTCTCCCACCGTCCCTCCTTTTTGGCCAAGGGAATACATGTATTTATAGTGATGGGAGATAAAGAGATACAATGTCTATATACATTCAGACATTATGTCTACATACAATGAATCTAATTGTTGGCCTTCTATGATGGATGGTCTTCCTTGAATGTCTTAGTATGCTATGTGTTGTCATCTATTAATACAGTATAAATGTATATTAAAGCTCATTAAATGCATTGTCATCTTCATTAATGCGAACTAAATGCATAATTATCCTTTGATCTTCCTGATTGGTATGCCGACCAACTCTCCTCGAGTGCCGACTAACTCTCCTCGGGTGCCGACCAACTCTCCTCGGGTGCCAACTAACTCTCCTCGGGTACCGACCAACTCTCCTCGGGTGCCGTATATTGCCACGTAGGATGACACGTGTCCTTTTCTGATTGGTCCTCGTAGATGGAGAATTTTTTATGTCAACAATGGGTTTATCTTTACCTTTACAATTGTTAAACAATTTAATCGACCCAAAAGTTTCTTTTTTTTAATCAATAGAAAATAGACATAAACAAAAGAAGGCTAAAATTGGAAACTACATGCCTCAACCAACTTCATAAGTTGTAACAACTATTTATACCCCCTCGGGTAAACAACCCCTTTGATATTTGCCTCTAATTCCTCTCTTAATTTAGCAAGAGGATTTATTGTGCTTCGACATTCAATTTGTTGGGGCACCCTCTAATCAACCATGACTCTTATATAATCAAGATAAAATAGTAGTAATGACAAGAACAATAAATATGTAAATAAGAGGGGCAACAACACGATATACATGGTTCACTAACTTTGCTATGTTTACGGGCACAGAGTTGCGGTTGAGTACGGCGTACCACCCGCAGACCGATGGGCAGACCGAGCGCACAAATCAGATGTTGGAGGACATGCTACGTATGTGCACCATTGATTTTGAGGGTGGATGGGAGCAGTATCTTCCACTGGTGGAGTTTGCTTACAACAACTCCTACCAGTTCACCATTGGCATGGATCCATTTGAGGCGTTGTACGGTAGACCTTGTCGTTCCCCAGCATGTTGGTTGGAGGTAGGGGACAACAAACTACTTGGGCCAGAAGTGATTCAGGATACTTCGGCAAGGATAGAATTGATTCGGAGTCGCATTCAGGTAGCTCAGGACAGGCAGAAGAGCTATGCTGATGTGAAGAGATTCTTCAGAGAGTTCCAAGTGGGGGACCAGGTTTTGCTCAGAGCATCTCCTATGAAGGGGATTATGCGTTTTGGGAAGAAAGGGAAGTTGGCACTGAGATATGTGGGACCATTCCCTATTATTGAGCGGATTGGACCGGTTGCGTATAGGCTTGGATTACCGAAGCATTTACATCGGATTCACGATGTATTTCATATTTCCTCGCTTAGGAAATACCTTAGAGATAATTTGTCTCATTCTCTCATTGCTGTGGAGGACATTGATCTCCAGCCAGATAGCTCCTACGAGGAGGGGCCGATTGCTATTCTGGACCGAAGTGAGCGGAAGCTGCGGTCAAAGATAGTTCCGTTAGTGCGTGTTCAGTGGAGACACCATAATGTCGAGGAGTCCACATGGGAGCGTGAGGATGAGATGCGCGAACGTTATCCAGAGTTATTCTTATCAGGTACTTTCTAGTTCCGAATTTCGGGACGAAATTCAGTTATTAGGGGGGAAGTATGTAATACCCTGTATTTTCTGCGATATTTATTTTTGGGGATTAATTGAATTAATTGTTTATTAATTGGAAATTAATCCGGATAAAAATATTAATGAGATGTGAGTTAGTATTTTATTATTATGAATATTGGTAATATTGAAATTGTCACGAGATTGAAATACGGCAATTTGAGAATTTTGTTTGACGCGTGTGACCGCCACGTCATGGTATTTTTATTAAATTAAAAAGTGAATTTTAGTTCCATTAACCGTATGGTCGTTTTGAGTGCGCCAACGCATCCGGAAGGGTCGAGATAGTCAGAAAACACTAGCCGGGAGTTTAGTTTGGGTCCCGGGGTATTTTTAGGCCATACCGGCATCATAAAGGGTATTTTGGTAATTTGTATTTTTGGGAATTAAAAAGTGACGAAAATTGGAAATACAATCTGACTTCTTCTTTAACCCACTTAACCCACTAACTACACTAAGGGACTATATGGGCTACGGGAGAAGTTGAAATATAATCCCAACTTACCAAACAAACCAACCACACCTCCATTGTCTTCAACCTTGGGAAACTTGTAGAGAGAGAGAGAAGGAAGAGAATTCTGCAGAAAGAGAGAGGGAGAACAAATTAGCTTTCAAGATTCATCACCAAATTTAGAGAAAGATTAAGGCAAGTGGTTTAACTCATTTGATTCAAGCTATGCTTTTCCATATTCAGGAAATTTTCGAAATTGATTTTTGAAGATAATTTAGACCCATGAATTGGAAGTTAAAAGCCATGATTTATGTAGGAATTGCATGTAGTGATATTCTGGACGAATTATATGTTCTAAACAGAACCTTTGATGATTAAAAAATTGAGTTAGAAGAAGTTTAATGATGTTCTTGAATGAAGAAGAATCCTGGAAATTTTGATGTAGTTTTGATCTAAACTAAGCCTTGGAATGATGAATTATGGAATTTGGAATGTTAATACTGTTGTAGGATGATAGTATGATGTTATGGTAACCTTGTCTTGGAGTTTCTTGCTTAAAAATGGAGTTTTGGGATGAATTGGTAACTGCAAAACGAAGCAGTCCGTAACCAGACCTGGTGCGTTCGATCGATCGATGTTCTTCAGTCGATCGATCGACCACCATCTATCGATCGAAGGTAAAGGTCGATCGATCGACCTTCCCAGAATGAATAAAGTTTTTCCCTAATTAAATTTTAATGGTGTTAACCCTTGGATAATATTATTGGAGACATTGTGAATACCCTTAACCTTAAGGAAGACCAGTAGGCATGATTATGAGATTGGACTTTAATTGGAATTTAATTTGAGGAGTTATTCTAAATTAATGAAATTCGTTATGTGAGATAATATTTGGGCTAATAGTGAAAATTTGAATAATTTGATGAAATAAGGTTTGGGGCAGAAGTAAAGACCTTAGGTATAAAGATGTTATATGTGGGAATAATGGGGACTTAATAGTCTATTTGAGATAGGTTTTAAGTTTAAGAAACTACGACGTGAGGCGTGTCGGCAATTTAATTTCTATATTATCGGGATACTTGAAATATATGAATTTGGAATAATGGTATAAAGATGTAGAGTATACCTTTATTAATATTGAGATATCTAAGATGTGTGAATGCTTAGTATATAACTTTATGTGTATGACATACCTACCATACTTGATATCACGGGAGGTTTACGTTCGCTTAGGGCCTTCTTATCCTTGTGTTGCCCGGATTTAGATTGGTTACCTCGATGAACATAGGTCATAGAAGGACTTATTGGGATGTTAATAAGTCTGCTGATCGTGGGAGCGTAGGTATGTGCGTGACCCATGTGATGGTGACTGTGTTCGCCTCCACTATTTTGTGATGTTGTTATCTGAACGATTCCTGAGAGATTCGGAATGCGTGATCCTTATGTACGTGATGTACCGGGATGGATAGCAGAGTATGTGTGCACCGCAGCTTAGCCTTTGGGTGCTTGTATTGTATATTTATGATGTGAAAATATACGGTTAAATGAGAAGGAATTTACTATGTTAAATTGTGAGTATAGTCATGGTAATGTTTTTAAAAGATAAGAAGAGAACTTTTATCAATAAAGGGTTTTGTTAATATTTGGGAATCTGGGAATTAAAGTAGAACTCTCTATTTAATTGTTAAGGTTGGAACTTAAACGTGAACCGAGTAGAAGTGTTAGAAACTCTTTAGATAGTTATGAGATAACACATGAATGGGTACAGGAACGTTAGGATTGCACAGTTAGACGAGAGGTGAGTATCTAATGTGAGAGCACGTCCTAACATGTATTTTGCATATACTGTTTTGAATGTTTTTAAAGCACTTGCAGGTTTTTTAAAGTATCTCCACATTCGGGCTCTGACCCGTTTGCTTTCAAATCTATCTTTTTGTAAAACCATTTTTAGGTGCCCAGCCACAAGGACACCATACATAGGATTCTTATTCAGATGACGAGCTGTAGCTGCTTGTGGAAGCTACAGGGATTTGCTTTTAGACACTTATATCATTTGGATTCCATACTCAGTATTCCTCAGTTGTAGGGCATGTTGCCCAAATTCTATTAGATACATTTCCATTTCAGTTTTTCAGACTTTGGCTTGTATTAGTTCAGTATTCAGTATTTCGTTATTTACTTCTGTTGTGGGATTGTGTTGTGAGGAGTTTTTCCTCCAAATTTATTTATATCAGGTGACGGTTATTCTATTTACTTCATTATGGTGAATGGTGTTATTATTCTTCATTACACTTGTTGCATGGTAATCAGACTTTAATTAAAATTTGGCAACTTACTTTTTAAATACTAGGTGGTTAGTAATAATAAAATGTTTTCGACAGTGATGCTATTAACTGAGCCAACTTGGCGTTTTGATTTAATTTAATAAAGGAGTAGCTACCCGGTATTTAATTAGTCGGGGTGTCACAGGTGGTATCAGAGCATCAGGTTCTAGTGTCCGTTAGGATCTGAACGGCTTATTATGTTTCCGCTGAGCTTTCTTTGATGTAGAGCCCTATATTTTAGGACTGTTGTATTCTTTTGTATGTGCTACGTTCTTCAGCTATTTTAAGTTTATAACTGCGAACTTATAGACTTTATTCTTATTTCAGAATGCCTCCACGACGTGCACGGCGGGTTCCCAGGAATGCGACGCCAGAACCACAGCCCGCACCGGTTCAGGGCATGATGAATGCCGCTGAGGTTGCAGCTATTGTAGCCCAAGCGGTAAATGCCGCCATTGCCGTAGTTCAGCAGGCACCGCCTCAGGTGCCGGTTGCCTCGCCAGTACAGACAAATGCATTCCCGTCTTCTTGGGAACGCGTACGTGACGCTTTTCAGAAGGCGCATCCGCCAGAGTTTGCAGGTAGCTCAGATGTGGTAGTCTCGAGCCAGTGGAGGAAGGATATACAGCGGCACTTGAGGATGTATGAGTGCACGGATGTTCAGAAGCAGGTGCTAGCTACTTTCAAGCTAGTTTGATCTGCATTGCAGTGGTGGGAGTCTATTACCACCGTAGAGGAGAGGGATACTCTCACTATTCAGGAGTTCTGGGTGCGGTTCGACCGCAAGTACTTTCCGTCAACTGTTCATATGGAAATGAGGAGGAGATTGATGAGTCTGAGACAGGAGGGTAAGACCGTGGCCGAGTATGAGGCCGAGTTCACTAATCTGTTGAATATCGTTACTGATGAGATACCGACAGAAAAGAAGAAGATTGAGAAATTTACCGATGGGTTGACATGGAGGATCCGTCAGCATCTGTTAGGGAACCTTTCGTTGGCCACTTATTCTGATGTGGTTAACGCTGCTTTATTACACTGCCAGGATCACCGCTTTCATATGGCTGAGGATAAGAGATCGGGAGAGTCTAGCCATCAGGGCAGGACTGGAGGACATGGTGCCGGTGGGGCACAATCTGTTCAGGGGCAGAGACAGTTTGAGCAGGGTTCCCAGCAGGGGGATCAGAAGAGGTTCCGATCAGGATACTATAGGCACAGACAGGGAGGTTTTCGTCAGGGCCATCAGGGTCCAAATGGCCATCAGGGCCAGCAGGGTCAAAATGGTCAGCATCAGCAGTTTCAGCAGGGCCAAGGGAGGAACGGTAACGACCACCAGGGCCGGGGACAGCAAGGGCAGAGAGAAGGGAACTTCCCAGGGAAATGTTTTGTTTGTGGCAAGACTGGCCATAAATGCCAGGACTGTCCTGATAGGGGCAGGGCCCCACAGCAGCAGCAGCAGCAGGGAGCTCGCCAGGAGCCGCAGAGGCCTATGTTTCCCGCCGTTCTCCCTGCACCGCCTCAGATGGCAGCATTGCCACCCATTCCAGCAGTCCCGACTCAGCAGGGGCAGCTACAGTATGGACGTGTCTATAACGTCCACCAGGCAGCAGTTCCACAGGCACCGCCTGCGATTGAGGGTACGTTTTCTATCCATGGCACTATGGGTCGGGTACTGTTTGATACGGGGGCTACACATTGTTTTATAGCTACACATTTCGCGAAGGCTTTAGGGTTGTTAGCCACAGCGGAGAGCACGGTGACGTGTGTCGACTCACCATTGGGGAGTGGGTCACTTATATTCTTTATATGTCGGGGAGTGGGGGTAGAGATTGGTGGTTTGGTATTACCTGCGGACATGTTGGTTTTAGATATGCATGTTCACGATGCCATTATCGGTATGGATTGGCTCGCTGATTATAGAGCCATGATTGATTGCTTCGGTGGGAGCATTGTTTTTGCCATTCCGGGGCAAGAGATGTTTGTAGTGGCGATGCCTCGCCCAGAGGGAGGCTCGACCGCTCATTTATATTACATTGAGGAGGATACCTCTAAGGAGGTTGTGATTCCTTTAGATTCGATCCCAGTCGTCAGGGAGTATTCTGATGTGTTTCAGGAGATACCAGGCCTACCTCCCAGTCGAGAGATAAACTTCGTTATATAATTGTTACCAGATACGAGACCTATAGCACGAGCACCGTACCGTATGGCTCCAGCTGAGATGAGGGAGTTACGGGATCAGATTGAGCAGTTGTTGGGTTAGGGGTTTATTCGGAGGAGTACTTCACCGTGGGGTGCCCCTGTGTTGTTCGTGAAGAAGAGAGATGGTTCACTGAGATTGTGTGTGGAATACCGGGAGTTAAACAAGGTCACGATACGGAATAAGTATCTGTTGCCTCGAATCGATGACCTATTCGACCAGTTGAGAGGAGCCTCTTGCTTCTTAAAGATTGATTAGCGATCTGGTTACCATCAGTTGCGTATCAGGGAGGAGGACGTCTCGAAGACTGCGTTCTTATCGAGATATGGTTCTTACGAGTTTTGGGTTATGCCATTTGGTTTGACCAACGCTCCAGCAGCATTTATGGACTTGATGAATAGGGTGTTCAGGGATTTCCTAGACCAGTTTGTCATTGTCTTCATCGATGATATTTTGGTTTACTCTCAGACTGAGGAGGAGCACGTCGAGCACTTGAGGCTAGTTTTGCAGACACTGCGCCAGAATGAGTTATATGCAAAATATGATAAGTGCGGGTTTTGGCTGAAGGAGGTTCAGTTTTTGGGGCATATTATCTCCGACCGGGGAATATCGGTTGATCCGGGGAAGGTATCCGCGGTGAGGGAGTGGGGACAGCCCACGACACCGACGGAGATCCGTAGTTTCTTGGGCTTAGCAGGATACTACAGGAGGTTTATTCGGGGTTTCTCCACAACGATAGCGGGTCCCATGACACATCTAACCCGTAAAGGTGTGCCGTTCAATTGGAGTGATGCCTGTCAGTTGGCATTTGATGAGCTGAAGGACAAGTTAACCTCAACACCTGTGTTAGCATTGCCGAGACCGGGAGTTGAGTATCTTGTTTACACCGATGCGTCCTTACAAGGACTTGGAGGTGTACTGCAGCAGGAGAGTCAGGCCATAGCTTATGCTTCCCGTAAGCTTAAGCCTCACGAGAAGAATTACCCTACCCATGACTTGGAGTTAGCGACAGTGGTATTTGCCCTTCGTATTTGGAGACATTACCTTTTGGGGGAGAAGTTTCGATTGTTCACGGATCACAAGTCCCTACAGTACCTATTCACGCAGAAGGAGTTGAATATGCGGCAACGGAGGTGGCTTGAATTTGTGAAAGATTATCAGTTCGATATCCAGTATCACCCGGGGAAGGCTAACGTGGTGGCAGACGCGTTGAGCCGTAGACCGGTAGAGGAGGTGGCAGATGTGTAGAAGGCCAAGTGGAAGGAATTGGGACACCAGGATGCAGTGGCTCGATCATTCATGTCTGTGATGACTGTTACACCGCAGATTGTCACGAAGGTAGTGAGGGAACAGGCAGACGACTCGTTCTGTCAAGAGCAGATAGTTCGATTATTGGCAGAGGGAGCCGAATCCTATACCGTTAGCTCAGACGGGGGATTACGCTTCAATGGGAGATTGGTGGTTCCGGAAGGGGAGGAATTGCGGCATGAGGTGATGGAAGAGTCACACGGCTCACGGTTCGCAGTACATCCCGGAGGGGACAAAATGTACCAAGACATGAGACGTCAGTATTGGTGGAGCGGGATGAAGAGAGACATTGCCGAGTTTGTTTCAAAATGCGCCACTTGTCAGCTCGTAAAAGTGGATCATCAGAGACCGGCATGACTACTACAGCCGTTAGAGGTCCCGATGTGGATGTGGGAGAGCATCTCTATGGACTTTATCACAGGGTTGCCTACGTCACAGAGAGGTCACGACTCCATTTGGGTAATTGTGGACAGGTTGACCAAAGTCGCTTATTTTCTACCCGTAAGGACAGACTACACTGCGGGACAATATGCCCAGCTCTTTATTGCAGAGATAGTGAGACTTCACGGGGTGCCCCTAAATATCGTGTCTGACCGAGACAAGATATTTGTTTCACGGTTTTGGGAGAGTTTTCAGCAGGCCATGGGCACGGAGTTGCGGTTGAGTACGGCGTACCACCCGCAGACCGATGGGCAGACCGAGCGCACAAATCAGATGTTGGAGGACATGCTACGTATGTGCACCATTGATTTTGAGGGTGGATGGGAGCAGTATCTTCCACTGGTGGAGTTTGCTTACAACAACTCCTACCAGTTCACCATTGGCATGGCTCCATTTGAGGCGTTGTACGGTAGACCTTGTCGTTCCCCAGCATGTTGGTTGGAGGTAGGGGACAACAAACTACTTGGGCCGGAAGTGATTCAGGATACTTCGTCAAGGATATAATTGATTCGGAGTCGCATTCGGGTAGCTCAGGACAGGCAGAAGAGCTATGCTGATGCGAAGAGATTCTTCAGAGAGTTCCAAGTGGGGGACCAGGTTTTGCTCAGAGTATCTCCTATGAAGGGGATTATGCGTTTTAGGAAGAAAGGGAAGTTGGCACCGAGATATGTGGGACCATTCCCTATTATTGAGCGGATTGGACCGGTTGCGTATAGGCTTGGATTACCGGAGCATTTACATCGGATTCACGATGTATTTCATATTTCCTCGCTTAGGAAATACCTTAGAGATAATTTGGCTCATTCTCTCATTGCTGTTGAGGACATTGATCTCCAGCCAGATAGCTCCTACGAGGAGGGGCCGATTGCTATTCTGGACGGAAGTGAGCGGAAGCTGCGGTCAAAGATAGTTCCGTTAGTGCGTGTTCAGTGGCGACACCATAATGTCGAGGAGTCCCCATGGGAGCGTGAGGATGAGATGCGCGAACGTTATCCAGAGTTATTCTTATCAGGTACTTTCTAGTTCCGAATTTCGGGACGAAATTCAGTTATTAGGGGGGAAGTATGTAATACCCCGTATTTTCTGCGATATTTATTTTTGGGGATTAATTGAATTAATTGGAAATTAATCCGGATAAAAATATTAATGAGATGTGAGTTAGTATTTTATTATTATGAATATTGTTAATATTGAAATTGTCACGAGATTGAAATACGGCAATTTGGGAATTTTGTTTGACGCGTGTGACCGCCACGTCATGGTATTTTTATTAAATTAAAAAGTGATTTTTAGTTCCATTAACCTTATGGTCGTTTTGAGTGCGCCAACTCGTCCGGAAGGGTCGAGATAGTCAGAAAACACTAGCCGGGAGTTTAGTTTGGGTCCCGGGGTATTTTTAGGCCATACCGGCATCATAAAGGGTATTTTGGTAATTTGTATTTTTGGGAATTAAAAAGTGACGAAAATTGGAAATACAATCTGACTTCTTCTTTAACCCACTTAACCCAGTAACTACACTAAGGGATTATATGGGCTACGGGAGAAGTTGAAATATAATCCCAACTTACCAAACAAACCAACCACACCTCCATTGTCTTCAACCTTGGGAAACTTGTAGAGAGAGAGAGAAGGAAGAGAATTCTGCAGAAAGAGAGAGGGAGAACAAATTAGCTTTCAAGATTCATCACCAAATTCAGAGAAAGATTAAGGCAAGTGGTTTAACTCATTTGATTCAAGCTATGCTTTTCCATGTTTAGGAAATTTTCGAAATTGATTTTTGAAGATAATTTAGACCCATGAATTGGAAGTTAAAAGCCATGATTTATGTAGGAATTGCATGTAGTGATGTTCTGGACGAATTATATGTTCTAAACAGAACCTTTGATGATTAAAAAATGGAGTTAGAAGAAGTTTAATGATGTTCTTGAATGAAGAAGAATCCTGGAAATTTTGATGTAGTTTTGATCTAAACTAAGCCTTGGAATGATGAATTATGGAATTTGGAATGTTAATACTGTTGTAGGATGATAGTATGATGTTATGGTAACGTTGTCTTGGAGTTTCTTGCTTAAAAATGGAGTTTTGGGATGAATTGTAACTGCAAAACGAAGCAGTCCGTAACCAGACCTGGTGCGTTCGATCGATCGATGTTCTTCAGTCGATCGATCGACCACCATCGATCGATCGAAGGTAAAGGTCGATCGATCGACCTTCCCAGAATGAATAAAGTTTTTCCCTAATTAAATTTAATGGTGTTAACCCTTGGATAATATTATTGGAGACATTGTTAATACCCTTAACCTTAAGGAAGACCAGTAGGCATGATTATGAGATTGGACTTTAATTGGAATTTAATTTGAGGAGTTATTCTAAATTAATGAAATTCGTTATGTGAGATAATATTTGGGCTAATAGTGAAAATTTGAATAATTTGATGAAATAAGGTTTGGGGCAGAAGTAAAGACCTTAGGTATAAAGATTTTATATGTGGGAATAATGGGGACTTAATAGTCTATTTGAGATAGGTTTTAAGTTTAAGAAACTACGACGTGAGGCGTGTCAGCAATTTAATTTCTATATTATCGGGATACTTGAAATATATGAATTTGGAATAATGGTATAAAGATGTAGAGTATGCCTTTATTAATATTGAAATATCTAAGATGTGTGAATGCTTAGTATATAACTTTATGTGTATGACATACCTACCATACTTGCTATCACGGGAGGTTTACGTTCGCTTAGGGCCTTCTTATCCTTGTGTTGCCCGGATTTAGATTGGTTACCTCGATGAACATAGGTCATAGAAGGACTTATTGGGATGTTAATAAGTCCGCTGATCGTGGGAGCGTAGGTATGTGCGTGACCCATGTGATGGTGACTGTGTTCGCCTCCACTATTTTGTGATGTTGTTATCTGAACGATTCCTGAGAGATTCGGAATGCGTGATCCTTATGTACGTGATGTACCGGGATGGATAGCAGAGTATGTGTGCAACGCAGCTTAGCCTTTGGGTGCTTGTATTGTATATTTATGATGTGAAAATATACGGTTAAATGAGAAGGAATTTACTATGTTAAATTGTGAGTATAGTCATGGTAATGTTTTTAAAAGATAAGAAGAGAACTTTTATCAATAAAGGGTTTTGTTAATATTTGGGAATCCGGGAATTAAAGTAGAACTCT
Organism: Sambucus nigra; assembly: GCA_949130495.1. Classification (NCBI taxonomy): domain Eukaryota; kingdom Viridiplantae; phylum Streptophyta; class Magnoliopsida; order Dipsacales; family Adoxaceae; genus Sambucus; species Sambucus nigra. The sequence goes on from OX422215.1 coordinate 546,218,131, forward strand.
CTATTTAATTGTTAAGGTTGGAACTTAAACGTGAACCGAGTAGAAGTGTTAGAAACTCTTTAGATAGTTATGAGATAACACATGAATGGGTACAGGAACGTTAAGAGTGCACAGTTAGACGAGAGGTGAGTATCTAATGTGAGAGCACGTCCTAACATGTATTTTGCATATACTGTTTTGAATGTTTTTAAAGCACTTGCAGGTTTTTTAAAATATCTCCACATTCGGGCTCTGACCCGTTTGCTTTCAAATCTATCTTTTTGTAAAACCATTTTTAGGTGCCCAGCCACAAGGACACCATACATAGGATTCTTATTCAGATGACGAGCTGTAGCTGCTTGTGGAAGCTACAGGGATTTGCTTTTAGACACTTATATCATTTGGATTCCATACTCAGTATTCCTCAGTTGTAGGGCATGTTGCCCAAATTCTATTAGATACATTTCCATTTCAGTTTTTTAGACTTTGGCATGTATTAGTTCAGTATTCAGTATTTCGTTATTTACTTCTGTTGTGGGATTGTGTTGTGAGTAGTTTTTCCTCCAAATTTATTTATATCAGGTGACGGTTATTCTATTTACTTCATTATGGTGAATGGTGTTATTATTCTTCATTACACTTGTTGCATGTTAATCAGACTTTAATTAAAATTTGGCAACTTACTTTTTAAATACTAGGTGGTTAGTAATAATAAAATGTTTTCGACAGTGATGCTATTAACTGAGCCAACTTGGCATTTTGATTTAATTTAATAAAGGAGTAGCTACCCGGTATTTAATTAGTCGGGGTGTCACAGTGTTGTCATCTATTAATACAGTATAAATGTACATTAAGGCTCATTAAATGCGTTGTCATCTTCATTAATGCGCATTAAATGCATAGTTATCATTTGATCTTCCTGATTGGTATGCCGACCAACTCTCCTCGAGTGACGACTAACTCTCCTCGGGTGCTGACCAACCCTCCTCGGGTGCCGACTAACTCTCCTCGGGTACCGACCAACTCTCCTCGGGTGTCGAATATTGCCACGTAGGATGACATGTGTCCTTTTCTGATTGGTCCTCGTAGATGGAGAATTTTTTACGTCAACAGAAGCCCCCAATGCTCCATGCTCGATGGTTTACTGAAAGGATGGAGTATTTATTCTGCAGTGTTGCTTGGTGCTTGTGAAATTCTTGATCTACCTTCTTGATTTGTTTAACATAAAATGCATTAACTCCTGGACGACATATGATGCAGGCAGATCGATGGTTGCTAATATCTCTTTTGAGGAACTCTATTTATCAACTGAACGTGTGCTATGTATCACCCCTGGGAATTTTGATGCATCCATGCCATAATATGCAGCTTGTAGCTTGTCATAATCTTCAAGTATGTTGATTGGTTTGCTAGCCGACCAACTACTAACTGTGCCGAGTAACTGAATGATAACTTCACGTGCTTGATTTTTCTGATTTATAATCCTCTGAATACTTTGTCGAGTAACATACTAGCTTTTGAACCTAACTCTTCAATCTGATTAGTACCAAGCTAGTGGTGGACTTCGAAACATTTTCATACAACTTCTTCTTCAATGTTGGTCGGGACAGTAGTAGTAAAGATCTCAGTGCTGTAGATGCTAAATTTAACTTCTGAACTTCTAATAACTCCTGAATATGCTTCCTGAACTTATGAATGCACCTCCTGAACTTCTGAATACGCCTCCTGAACTTAAATATACCTCCTGAACTTCAATATTCCTCCTGAACTTCAATATACCTCCTGAACTTCAATAGCCTCCTGAACTTCAATATCAAAACTAATTCTGGATCAAGAAAAACAATTTCTGAATGATAATTAGTTGGGGCCCCGACTATGTAAGTTTGTGGAGTTGAATTTGGTGCTCGACTGTATGATGTTATGAGAATGTGCCACCGAATGAACAACTGAATTTGTAATAGAAGCCCCCAAGTGTGGAATATGAACTTTGAATGTTTTCTCGGCCTTGAAGTATGTTATTTGAAAAATTTGCCTGTTTTGCATAAATAATAAAATTTGCTCCACCTGCTATCTGCTGTCCGACCAACCGGAGTTGTTATTTGCTAATTCACTGACCAACAGGAGTTGGTGGATTTTCTTCCCAACCAACCGTAGTTGGTATTTCTGGGAAATATTTTTTATTCCCGACCAACCGGAGTTGGTGGATTTTCTTCCCAACCAACTGTAGTTGATATTTCTGGGAAATATTTTTTATTCCCGACCAACCGGAGTTGGTGGATTTTCTTCCCAATCAACTGTAGTTGGTATTTCTGGGAAATATTTTGTTCTTGACCAACCGGAGTTGGTGGATTTTCTTCCCAACCAACCGTAGTTGGTATTTCTGGGAAATATTTTTTGTTCCCGACCAACCGGAGTTGGTGGATCTTTAATCCCGACCAACCGGAGTTGGTGGATTTTCTTCCCAACCAACCGTAGTTGGTGTTTATGGGAATTGTTTTTATTCCCGACCAACCGGAGTTGGTGGATCTTTATTCCCGACCAATCGGAGTTGGTGGATTTTCATTCCCGACCAACCGGAGTTGGTGGATTTTTGATAATAAATGCTGGAGACTTTCTCAGAGCTGACTAACAGATTGTTGGGAATAAGATATAATAAATGCTGGAGACCCCCTCGGAGCTGACCAACAGATTGTTGGGAATAAGATATAATAAATGCTGGAGACCTCCTCGGAGCTGACCAACAGATTGTTGGGAATAAGATATAATAAATACTAGAGATCTCCTTGGAGCTGACCAACAGATTGTTGGGAATAAGATAATATAATAAATGCTGGAGACCTCCTCGGCGCTGACCAACAGATTGTTGGGAATAAAATATAATAAATGCTGGAGACTTCCTCGGAGCTGAATATATATATAGAGAAGAAATTTTCCGAGCTCCATGCTGAGATAAATATAAAATATGCATAGACATAAAGAATGATTTAGAATAATAATAAACTGTCTTGCTGATCTATCGAGGCAAAATTGCATAATGCCGAATAAGGATAATATTTTCCATAATATAAGAATATGGCTGAGAACTTTGCTGAGCCTGAATATAAATAAGAATTACCCCGACAAACTATCCGTTGGGGGTGAAATATAATAAATGTTGCAGATCTCTTTGGAGCTGAATATATATCTCATCGAGCTCCATGCTGAGGTGAATATAGAATATGAATCCGAATGGATAAATAGAATAATTCGTGCCTGAGCAGATATCCGAGAAATAATACAATCAATAGTGCCTCATTGAGGTAAAGTTTCACAATGCCAAGAAATGATAATATTATCCAGAAGTTTAAGATTATTTTCGAGCATTCGTCGGCACCAAATCTTGTACCTGTAAAAATTAATAACTTGCCCTACCATATGTGTAGGTTGAATTGATTAGTCATGAGAATAATTTACTCATCCAATCAATATGTGATATATATATGCTTGAGAAATAAAAATATTAATTTCAAAAAATGAAATAATATATGTTGGCTGATATGTAGAGGCAAAATTGCCTGATGTCAAGCAATAATAGTTTCCAGAGGTTTAAGATTGTGGCTGAGCTTTCGTTGGGATTGAATCTCGTCCCTATGAAATTTTAATAAGCTGCCCGAGCACCTGTCGAGACTAGATCAAATAATTATTGTCATGAGAATAATTATTTAGCCAAACAATATGTGATGTGTATCAACATAAGGCAATAAAAATTTCAAAATATGAAATAATATGTTTTGTGCCAAATGTGTGTGAGATGGACAAATTTTTATTAGATATGCGCCATAAATAAGACGTAGAGTTTTTTTGTAAAGTTATTTAATCTCCAACAACTAATCATGTATAAGTTGATGTTTGAAAATTATTTATCACTTGTCTTTAAAAATATATATATTTTTTTGGGTGATCACAAGTTTTAAAAAAACACTTAAGCCCCCTGTTTACCCCCAAGCTGAACTCGTGTTTAAAGAAACATCTGGGGTGCTCCGTATTTTTTAATAACCCAAGATTCTACTATTGCCGACCAACTGCATGGGTGTTGCCAACCAACATTTGGGGATGTCTCAGGTTGTAGAATATATAGTGCCGACTAAGAAGCAAATGGTCCCCGACCAGCAGAGCGATTTCGTCGATCAACAAAAATGGTGCATTAATATTGCAGACCAGCTGTTGGATGGTCACCGAATAATATCAGATGTCGCCGAACAAGAAGTGGATGGTTGGATAGTTGCCGACCAGTAAATTGAACCCTCCGAACAAGACTGAGATATCGCGGATCAAGAAGTAGATGATCGTCGACCTTTAATAAAAGATGGCCCGAGATGATGCCGACCAACAATATGTATGGCTGTCCAGAAATAGGGGCTATAAGTGGACGATTTCGAACAGCCATATGAGCCGTGGTGATGAATTTTTCATGAGATTGCTATGTCCCAAAATATCTCGAACCAATAGATCAGAAAAATAACATTCGATGTAAAATCCAAGCATTAAGATTGCTAATTAAATGATCCATTCTCTAATCCACTATATCGTGTGATTCCGGCAAAGAAACCCTGTGATGTGATGAAGGAGGAGCCAACATTTCAAATTTGTGCCCAGAGTCTTGATATGTTCATGATATTTTTTTTACAAGAGGTGGGTAATGGTTTTTTAGGTGAGAGAACATTATTTTTTATATTGATCCATTCCTATTCCCTATTTGGAGAGATAAAAATATGCTGAATGATCGAAGTTATTACCAAATTTATATCAAAAATCAATCAATGAGACTTTATTGACATAGATGGAAGATGAACCAAATTAAGTATATAGTTCATAAAAATGAATGCAAAGAGACTCAAACTTGAAGAGAGAGAAAATAGATATGGGTCATGATTTCCATGAGAAAACTTTTTATTGTCTTTAACCTTTTCCCATTCTTTGATTAAAAATATGATGGGAATTTGAATAGACATCAAAGATCTTACAAAATTTATAATAAAAATTATCAAATCTTACCACCGTCGTATATATTGGTATATGTAATCATTTAAAATATTTATTCCATGATATAAAATTGAAACTTGATAATGAAGCGAAAAGTTATGATTTATGAAATCCACTATTTTTCAAATTTCTAAATAAGAATTAATCTAACAGTTATGATTTTAAAATCATGATATGCAATATTTTGCAGACAAAAAATGGACAATTAATTTATGTATATAAACATAAAAATCATGATTGAATCAAAAGATGTACGTATAATATATAATTGATTATACATAGAGAAAATAAAAAACTTAGCTTTTGATAGAGAACAATGCTTGTAACACGTTCCCACAGACGGCGCCAATCTGTTGATGACTAGAAATAGCATCCATGTTATCTTATCGGCATCAACAACAGATAAAAATGAAGGTATGAAGATGAAATGGTGATCACATCAAACACATAAGAGACAAATGTTTTTTAAAGTGGTTCGGCTATGAATAAAGCCTACGTCCACTGTTATTTTATTCCCAGGGGTTTACAATAGCACAATATGGTGTAGAGAGAGAAATGATGTGTATCTTGTGTATGGTGTTTCTTAGTTTTCTCCCACCGTCCCTCCTTTTTGGCCAAGGGAATACATGTATTTATAGTGATGGGAGATAAAGAGATACAATGTCTATATACATTCAAACATTATGTCTACATACAATGAATCTAATTGTTGGCCTTCTATGATGGTTGGTCTTCCTTGAATGGCTTGGTATGCTATGTGTTGTCATCTATTAATACAATATAAATGTATATTAAAGCTCATTAAATGCGTTGTCATATTCATTAATGCGCATTAAATGCATAATTATCCTTTGATCTTCCTGATTGGTATGCCGACCAACTCTCCTTGAGTGCCGACTAACTCTCCTCGGGTGCCGACCAACTCTCATCGGGTGCCAACTAACTCTCCTCGGGTACCGACCAACTCTCCTCGGGTGCCGAATATTGCCACGTAGGATGACACGTGTCCTTTTCTGATTGGTCCTCGTAGATGGAGAATTTTTTACGTCAACAATGGGTTTATCTTGACCTTTACAATTGTTAAACAATTTAATCGACCCAAAAGTTTCTTTTTTTTTAATCAATAGAAAATCGACATAAACAAAAGAAGGCTAAAATTGGAAACTACATGCCTCAACCAACTTCATAAGTTGTAACAACTATTTATACCCCCTCGGGTAAACAACCCCTTTGATATTTGCCTCTAATTCCTCTCTTAATTTAGCAAGGGGATTTATTGTGCTTCGACATTCAATTTGTTGGGGCACCCTCTAATCAACCATGACTCTTATATAATCAAGATAAAATAGTAGTAATGACAAGCACAATAAATATGTAAATAAGAGGGGCAACAACACGATATACATGGTTCACTAACTTTGCTATGTTTACGGTATCCCACTATATTTGAAGATTTTACAAGTATAATAGAGAATATAAGAAGATAAATCACATACCATATACTCTCCTACCCAAATCCTGAATAGCCATTGTACACCAACTCTCCACCCAAGTGAATCCAAGTTCAAAACCAAAAATCCTCTCAAGCTCTTACCCTCAAGTGTTTTCCAAGTATTTCCCATGTACCAAAAATTGGTATATCCCTCTCCCATGTAAACCAAAGATAAATCCCCCCACATTACATCTTAAATACACCTACATACACTCACACTCTCACTCACACCCACACCCACACCCTTCTTATCCTTTTAAGTAATACCCATTGGCGAGAGGGAAAATCCCTCACCTCTCACCCAAAAATATCACCTTTGGAAAATACTCTCTATCTCTCTCTCTCTCTCTCTCTCTCTCTCTATCTATCTATCTATCTATCTATCTATCTATCTATCTATCTATCTATCTATCTATCTATCTATCTATCTATCTATCTATCTATCTATCTATCTATCTATCTATCTATCTATCTATCTATCTATCTATCTATCTATCTATCTATCTATCTATCTATCTATCTATCTATCTATCTATCTATCTATCTATCTATCTATCTATCAAGAGAGTAGTCAGGAATTAGGGTCTTAACCCTTATAAGGTTCCTAACCATTTGTGGAAAACCACCAAAATATCCTAACTTGAAAACTTATATTTCATAAATCTGGGCCCATTCACCGTGGCGAACCAATACCTTTGTTGGCCGTGCCTCCCCAAATGGAACACGCCAAATAAATCTGAAGACATCAGCGATCAGCGAGCCCCCTTCGCTGCAGCGAACCTGTTGCCATGTGTATTTTTATCCAAATTCCTCAAATTTTCACCTTGGAGGGAAATACCACAAACCATGATCGAGACTCCACCCGATCAGAATTACATCCCATAATGAATCTACACGTTTGACATGCCACCAAAAGAATCCTCCATTATTCTTCATTGTACCAACTACACCTATCCGTACCGTTTAATATCTCTTCAAAGATTCACTTAATTCGTGAAAATTGACCTCGGAGTATGCAGCAAATATATATATTATATCTTATAATTTTTAGGTGTTCTTCTTGGCCATCTTCTGAAGTTGAACACACGGTAAAATGCCTAAATATAGGTGCTACCAGTCGAATCTACCTATCGAATATGAAAAGGGACCCCCCCACCGTTTCACTAGCAAGATCCCTCTCACAATCGTCTGCCAGAACATACACCCCACTCAACTGTTATAAATTAGAGAATTTGGAAGACCTTCCTCACTTGTGAACCTTGTTCCCCAAACATACCATCGAGATCAATCCAGACAATATCAACCAATCACACACAACCCATACAACACTGTGTGATTCATGAACTCCACCTAAAATCGAGAACCGTTGTCCTTGGAATTCAACACTTTTAGAGATTTTGAAAATATCCCCAAAAGTCTAGCATATGCAACTAACCATTTTGAGGTACTTGTGATACACCCCCATCCTTGTTGCAAATGTGGAATCAAGAAATAACTAATTTCCCCTCCACACGTTGTAATGCTCATTATCCTTGGATATAGACTTCCTATGACAACATCCCCTACAACTGATCTTCTTCCAGGTCAAAATCAAAAAGTAACCAATAGACCTTGCGGGTTGCTATCACACCGTTACCAATTTCACTCTGGGCTAACAATCACACCAACTAAATATTTCTTCGGCCCTTATTCTTCCATCTACCCTGGTACACGACTTATGTTTACCAGAATGACCTCTTCTCTAATCACCAAGAGTGGAACACCCATTGCTATTAAATCCCTCCACCTAAACTTGTGAAGCAATATACCCTTTCATGGTTGAATTAACACACACAAGAAATCCAAGCAGTAGTGGTTTGACACAAAAATATCATTTTAGATTTTTGATAAACACCTTGTACGCACCAAGAGCTCTGATACAAATTGTTGTGCATCAACACCTAATTTTTTTGGGCACCCTTCAATCAACCATGACCCGAATATGTAGTTCACCAACATGGCTATGTCCACGCAGTTTCGATTCCACTATATTCTAATAAATTACAAGTACAATAGAGAATATACAAGGATAAATTATATACCCTCTACTATTCTACCAAAATTTCGGATAAACATAGCACAACAACTCTCCACCCAAGTGAATCCAAGTTCTAAACCAAGAACCCTATGAATCTACTGCCCTCAAGTGTTTTCCAGGTGTTTCTCATGTACCCAATCCAATGTATCCCACTACTATGTAAATCGATGATAAATCTGTGACACCCCGCCTAATAAAATACCATGTGATAAATCCTTTATTAAATTTAAAATAGAATATCCATTTGGATTAGTCTTAGCATGACTGTCAATTTTTTTTTATTAATTACTAACCACCTAGTATTTAAAAGTAAGATGTCAAATTTCATCTTCTAATAAAATATGAAAGGAATTTAAATGATTAACTAAACATTCACCATCCCATATTAACTCATAGGAGTTAAAATGATATAACGAAATAAACTGAGTCTGGAGTAAACACATCAAGTCAAAATCCCAAATACAAAAGTCTGAACTGAAATAAATCCAACAACTGAAATGTAAAAAACTGTCTAAAAACTACTATCTCTATATAAGAACAGGCAACATGGCTTGACTGAAATGAATGTCTCTGAATGAATCAAGGATAAATGTGGAGCCGTCTAATACCGAGATCCTGTAACTTCCATAACAACCACATCATGCCAACTGAATGACTCTCCTATGCTTGGTGTCCCTGTGGCTGGGCACCTAAAAGGTTTTTTCATAAAAACAAAAAAGATTTGACAGAAAATGGGTCAGAGCTCGAAAACAATTTAAAACAGCAAGTATTTAAATGCATAAATACCAGATAATTATATACACGTTACTCACGTGCTCTCACTTGAGATTCCCACCTCTTAACTAGTGTGCACACCTAATGCATAATTATTACCCTTCCTAGTTACGTTACCCTAGCTAACTAGACTTTAATAGTTTTCCATCTATGCCTACTAACCTATTGTCCCCACCATCTATGCCCACTAAACTAAACATGAAAGAGTAAGCTAATTACGATTTACTAAGTATGAATGGGAAAAATAGGTTAGAATGCAATCTCCCGACCCTAGTACATCTACCGGTTATAAAACTAGTTATGAATTAAATAATTGATTAAATGCAGTCTTTATTAATCTCAAGCATCATATATATGAGGGTACTAGACCGCATCATACAAATAATAAGAGTAAGAATAAATCTTCTGACATAGATCGAATGGCTCATTTTCTAGTTTTCAAAAAGTTTGAATTTGAGCCTTAATGGAGTTCGTTCGATGTGGAGGGAAGAAATTTCTAAGAAACTTGGATTGCAACTCATTCCACGACGTAATCGAGTTTGGTGACAAAGACCATAGCCAAGTCTTAGCTTTATCCTTTAGAGAGAAAGTAAAAATCTTGAGGTGGATCACATCTTTTGTGCATGTTTGATCGCTGAAAGTCTCACTCGCCTCCTCGAACTCATGAATGTGGAGATATGGTTTCTCCGACTCTATTACATGATTAGTGGGAAGTATTTGGATCATCCCATTCCTAAAGTGAAATTGCTCTCTATTGTACGGGAGTAGAATGCATCCCCGAGTGACTGATCACTCGGGATATAAGAATTCTCTCAAAGGGAGATACGGTGCCTCTCGCTCACCCGTACCATGACTAGCTTGATCAGACATGACTCTCTCTCTTAAAGTGACTCAGTATCCTCACTCGGTGTGCTCGAAGTATAACCTGACGGGTAACTCAAAGGGTTATTCAAAGGATCACTCGAAAAGTAACTTGCTACGGAATTTGGAGGTGTAGGCTGTGGAACCCAAAATTGAGGTACGTTAGGAGTATGTGGGCTATCAGGATCGTACACAACTAACGGATTCTTGTAAATGCGATTTGAAGTTGATTTAGGAGTTTGTTACAGATTTCTCATGAAAGGACTATGAGAAATGTTGCATTTTTTTGGATTTTTTTTATATTTTATATTTTTGGATTTTTTTTAATATTATAATGAATTTTTAGTCAAAGTTTTAGATTAACTCGACCTAACCTATAATCTACCTAAATCACCGACAACGACGCCAAAAAATTGATACGACTTAAAATGTGTCTAAAGTACGTGCTTATATAGGCTCAAGTGCAACACTGTCGTGTTAGTAATAAACCCGGTAAGACGGGGACGAATCCACAGGGAAATAGGACGAATACTCATGACGACGAACGGTAAGTCGGCCAATCCTAACCTGACTCTAAAAAGAAACGAAAAAGATGATCAAAGTTGGAAATTTTCTATCAACTAAATTCAATTTGATCAAACTGATTATTAAACTAAACATGCAAGAGTAAGCTAATTACGATTTACTAAGTATGAGTGGGAAAAATAGGTTAGAATGCAATCCCCCGACCCTAGTACGTTTATCGGCTATAAAACTAGTTATGAATCAAATAATGGATTAAATGCAGTCTTTATTAATCTCAAGCATCATATATATGAGACCGCACCATACATAATCAAAAGTAAGAATAATGCGGTGTTGTAGTAGTTACGCGCGCATCGCACTCTTAAGCATCCCGGTTACCTAAGACAAACGAGATCAAAAGTCCTATAACAGTTGTGATCACCACACAACACGATTCGATCATTTACTTAATTCAGAGAACTAATTTTACACACATGCAAACCACATCGGGTTGTGTTCATGTATCCCAACCCCAAAAAATCTAGCCTAGCATGGTGTAATTAACAAAAACTAGGGTTTCTACGGTGCATGCAACTGGACTCATAATGAAATTACTTCTAAATAAAAATAAAGATGCAATATCTATTGGGAATAAACTAATCAACTAAGAATGATTGAAATCAAATAATAGAGAAGGGAAAGAAATCAACTTTACTGCAGAAATTGTAATTGAAAATTAACAACTTCAATTTGTGAGCTTTTAGGGTTCTTCTCTACTTTCTCTCTCTAAAACTATGTAAAAAGAAGCTCTCCCTTTTTTGGGAATCGTTTTAAATAATAACCTACGAAATTACAAGAATTTTAGCCATGCAAGCCTTTAGCTGGAAAATTGGATAATTATAAAATTAAACCTCCGGACCGGTCCGACCTGATATTTTGATTCATTCCGGTGTATACCTGATCGGTTCATTTTTTGTAACATCGGATCGATTTGTTTCATGTATGTCATACAGTGACTTTAATGGTTCGGACCGGTTCATTTCTGATAGAATTCGAATGAGTCTGCTTCATAAAATTTTTATAGTGGACTTCAAGGGGGACGAATCGGTTCGTTTTTGGTGGAATCTGGATCGGTCCAGGCCCTTGAATCAATTTATCTTCATTTTCTCATAAGTTTCTCATGATTATCTCTCATCTTTCAAGGCTCATAACTTTCACTCTGGGACTCGGATTTGGACGCCATTTCTTCCTACGTGCTTGTAGACTCGAGGTCTTCAACTTTCATTTTGGGTCCTCATCCGGATTCCAGTTGAAAATTACTCTTTTTCCCTTTTGACTTTTCTTCTTTTCTTCCGATTTCTTTCTTTCTCTCATGCATTAAGTACCTGCAAAATTTGTGAGAAATACACAAAACTCGGGGTATTTGTTAGAAGATGTTAGTATAATAGATATGAGATAAATCAACGCATTTTACATCCCCCGAGGTGATAAAAGCCTCTAAATTAAAGGGATAAATTGGAAGAATTTATGCCTAATCAAACCCCCCTAACTTAAAATATCTAAAAAAATTGGACAATTTAAACTCCCCGAAAAAATAGTCACCTTAAAATCATATTCACAAGTCTCATATCATAGTGTGTGTGTGTGTGTGTGAAGCTGAAAATCAAACCGCAAATTTCCACCGATTGATCATTACTTTACTTTCCAAAAACTCGATTTGATTCAATTTCTCACGGGATACTCTCACAAACGAATCTCTTGAAATGTGTCTACTTCTCTCGGTATGCGTGATATAAGGAGTAAATGCATTGAAACACGAATTAATGCACACAAAATTAAAAGACAAAATATTTGAGTTGAAAGGATCTCTTCATCGGGTTATGGTTATTGGGAAATGGGAAACATCATCTCAGTCACGCTATTTTAATCTCTTTAATTATCTTTTCGTGTTTTAGCTCTCCATGCGGTAATCAATTTCGCAATATGGACTCAGTTAGGACTTTCTTGGGTTTATAAGGTATATTTGAGTAAAATGAGAATGGTTGGGAAATTCGAAATTGAAAACTATTGTTAGTATGTTCGTTTGTGCTTTTTCGGGCTTTTGCTCATTTTCTTTTCTTTTTCTATATTTTTTTCTATTTTTCACACTTTCCTTTTTTGCTATTTTTTCTGAGCATACTTCTATTTTTCTTGCCCATTTTATGCATTTTTCGGATTTTATTTTTGACTTTTCACTTGTCATAATACCAGGCCAATTGGGTTTTTCGAGTTATCAAACGAAAGGATAACATTTATTTGGCTCAATTGGGGTTGCAAAAGGGATGAAATTTTCATTAGATTTTCAAGTCAATATTTTTGGGTGTCAAACGAGGGCCTACTTCATTGTCTAAATTGCTAAATACTTTACCATATGCGTCTTGAGATTAATTTAAGTTTAGAGATATATTTAGCGCGCTTTTCGAGACAACATCGCACACATTTTTTGTAATCGTTCAAAGCAAAGGTATTGAGATCCTCAACGACTTTTTTAAAATGCTGAAATGAACTTTGAGTTAACCATTAACTCGAATTGATTTAAAAAAACTGGCAAAAAGTGATAGGCTCGAATTCTCACTGTGTTGGTTAATCTCCACATTTATTCGTTAAGTAGTCAATTTTTGCTCAATTTCCATCTTTGGTCAATTTCATCTTTGTGCATTTGAATTTTTTTACAACTCGAGACAATAACTTTGTGACATTTTTGAAGTTTTTAAATTCCAATTTTCATTTATTTTGAAGAAAAACATTTTTGGCTTTTTAAAAAATTTTCAATTTATCTGGAAAATTTTGAATTTTTTTTTGGGACTTTTAAAAATTTGTGAAGTTTTAGAACTACGCACTTGTCACCCCCCCAACTTAGACTTTTACATTATCCTTAAGCAAAAAGGACGAAAATCCAACTAAGAGCGAATTAAAAGTGCGAAAAAATAAAATGAATAAAGAGTGAAAATGCAGATTTTTATATACTAGCAAACATGTGTTACAAAAGATAAGGATAAAAATAACCAGCAATTACAACCAATTCGAAAGGCAACACAAACTACCAACACACAAAACACCATACACGGGCTTCATTGGGGTGAAGGGCGGAACTACCAGGCGCGTTAGGATCATATGGGTTATAAAAATATGTAGGTGGTGGCCTACCCATAAACCGATGATACATCTCAGTCTGAAGACGCGCCATCATGCTAGTTTTGCGTTGATATGCGCGACGGTATTCACAGTACTCAGTCATAAACCCCTCAAAATGCACCTCGAGAGAGAGAATCTGGGCGGTTAAATCTCTCCTCCTGGCATATAATTTGAATCGGCATCCTCATCGTACTCCTCCTCGCCCCCGCCCATCAAAAAGTCCGCCTCTGGCTCCTCCTCCTCTTCCTCGTCGCTCTCATTATCATCACCCTCGTCATCGTCACTCTCATCATCATTCGAATCATCCTGAGCTGCATGCCCGAAGAATCTCCCGTTGCTTCTGACTTTTTATAAGTGTGCCTTACCCAAGAGGGTTGGGAAGGAGAGGAAAATCGGCGGGAGGCTCAATGCCAGCATCCGCTAGGATAGAAGTGATGTGCCGGGCATACGGGAGATGGGTTTTACTCTTTTGGTCCACAATCGCATAAAATATATCTTTATAAATAATTTGGCCTTGGTGGATAGGTGTGTTGGGGTCAAAGAGGTGATAAACAAGGGTTTCTCCTTGTCGAGTCATTGGAAGTTTGGAATATATTCGCGCATACAATTTGAAAGGTGAGGAGCACCTTGTTGCTTAGCCTGCCCACCGAGAATGTCTCGGTAGCCCACGGTGTGCTGGGTGCAATGCGGGACATGCATATGTCCTTATCAAGGAGAGGGAGGTGGTTGGGGGCATGTTTATGGGAAAGGGCTTGGAACGTCATTTGTTGCTAATTTATGGATGAGAATGTCCAAGGAGAATGGGACGCGAATGTCGCCTATATAAGCCTTGGATACGTTATGATCGGTGCGGATTAGAGATGCATAAAAAGCTCGTACTTGGGCGGCCCACACCGCTCCATGTGGCTCATTGCGGAAACGACACCAACCCTTCGCCATAAAGAGATTGATGATATAATTGGGCATCTTGGGCCAGAGCACTGTACGATCCTTGTGTAGGTTGCGAGATGGGTTGAAGAAGTGCTCACACCATATTCATTCTTAAAGGGAGCGGTGTGCGATCCCGCTGTCATTGAGAATCTCGACGGAGTCATATTTTTGGGGAAGGGCTTGGTTGGCCATGTTGACTGAAGGAAAATTGGGTATATGGGATGTGAGA
The DNA here is from genome assembly GCA_949130495.1 of Sambucus nigra. Lineage (NCBI taxonomy): Eukaryota > Viridiplantae > Streptophyta > Magnoliopsida > Dipsacales > Adoxaceae > Sambucus > Sambucus nigra. Next base: position 546,233,173 of record OX422215.1, read on the forward strand.
GGGAGAGAGTGATGAGAGAGTGGTGGTGGAAGAGGGTGAAAAGGGGGGTGTATTTATAGTTGGTGAGGGGAGTTGGGTGGTTATTTTTGGAGGGAAAAGGTTTGGGAGGGAAGGGGGGATGGGTTTGGAGGGAAAATGAATAGGGAGAGTGGTAGGGGATGATTTAGGAGTGAAATTGAGGGATTGGGTGAAGGGGAGTGAACCTAGGGAAGATAAGAAGTTACAGAAATCGGATTGATCCGGGTTCCCTGGACCAAATCGAATCGGGTATTTTTTATTTTTGAATTTCTCAAAAATGAACCGATCCGGGTCCTTAGGATTGGACCAGTCTGGTTCCCAGAAAGGCTAATTTTTTCCTTAACTTTAACTGCTCTTCTCTCTCAAACCTTCGGTGTTCCTACCATTATTCTTACGCATGATCGACCTAAAACCTCCCAACGCTTACTCAGAACCCTATACGCTTTCTCGAAATGTGTGCTAGTGTTCCTATCCCTAACCGCTCGTGACTTAACCTACGGACTCTAACTACCCTAATCGACTCACAGCTACTATACACAAGAATTCACCCCATATGCATCGGGTGTGTGACGACCTCTCTGTTACAGCTCACTCAACCTCGTAAATGGGGTTCGACAACCAAATGGTGTCAACTTCATCCATACACGCCTTTAAATATGACTTTAGGCATTGCCCGTTAACTTTAAATGTATCTACCCCTTTGGATCTTCTAGTTCCACAACTCTGTAGGGGAATACCTTCTGCACGACGAATGGGCCAGTCCATCTAGACTGTAATTTACCTGGAAACAAATGAAGCCTAGAGTTGTAGAGAAGCACTTTTTGCCCAGAATGAAACTCGTTGCACCAGATAATCTTATCATGTGCAAGTTTCATCCGTTCTTTGGATATTTTAGCATTCTCGTACGCATCATTATGTATCTCTTACAACTCATTCAATTGAAGCTTGCGAGCTTTATCGGCTTTATCCAAGTTGTATTTCAACCTCTTAATGGCCCAATAAGACTTGTGTTAGAGCTCCATGGGGAGATGTCAAGGCTTGACATACACAAAGTGAAACAGAGACATCCTGAGGGGGTTCTTGTATGCGGTGCGATAAGCCCATAATGAATCATTCAATCGAAGGGACCAATCTTTCCGGTTATAATCGACGATCTTTTCAAGGATGTTCTTGATCTCACAATTTGCCAACTCGGCTTGCCCATTCGTTTGTGGGTGATAAATCGTTCAAACCTTGTGGACGACCCCATACTTTCTCATAAGCTTCTCAAACGACTTATTACAAAAATGCGTGTCGTTATCACTAATTATCGCCTTCAGAGCACCGAAGAGAGAGAGTATATGTTCTTGCAAGAACTTTATCACCATTTTTTTTATAGCTATAGCTTCCACCTAATTAGAAACGTAATATAATGCAACGAGGATGTATAGGAACCCAAAGGATGGGAGAAAAGGGTCCATTAAGTCAATACCCCAACAATAAAAAATCTCAATGATGAGAATAGGGGTTAATGGCATCATGCTCATCGAGTGATGGCTCCCATCCATTGACACCTATTGAAAGATTTGTAACACCTATCAACATCCCGAAAGATTGTGGGCTAATAGAGGTCGTTTTGAAGGATCTTAGTGACCATTTTTTCGTCAAAAAATGACCTCCACATGCGTCCGAATGACAGAATTGGATGACTTTTGTTATCTCATCATCCGGTACACATCGTCAGATGATTTGGTCTGCACAATATTTGAAGAGGAATGGATCGTCATAGAAAAACATGTGTGACCAAGTAATAAACCTCTTCTTCTCTTGCATTGTCCAATCAGGAGGGACAACTCCCGTGACAAGATATTTAACTTTGTCCGAAAGAAGGGGAGAGAAGAGGTAGCAAATAACTGCTCATCCAAAAAGTATTCGTCTATGGGTAAGGTATCAATAGGCACACCGAACAAAAGTCGGGACCAATAATCGGCAACGATGTTTTCTTCTCCTTTCTTGTCTTTAATAAAGATATTAAACTCTTTTAGGAGTAGGATCCACCTTATGAGGCACGACTTCACATCTTTCTTAGCAAGGAGATATTTTAGAGCCGCGTGGTCGGTGAAGCATGTGATGGGAGAACCAATGAGGTACGAGTAAAATTTATCTAGGGAAAACACTACCGCTAACAATTTTTTCTCCGTGGTGGAGTAATTGAGTTGCGGTCCGGTTAAAGTCTGGCTAGCGTAGTAGATGACATGAGCTTTTTTATCTTTCCTTTGGCCCAAAATAGCTTCTATCATGAAATCACTCGCATCACACATAAGCTCGAATGGTAAGGACCAATTCGGAGCTTGCATGATGGGAGCAAAAACAAGCATGCTTTTCAATTTATCAAAAGCACATTGGCATGCTTCATTCCACTCAAACGGGGTGTCCTTCATAAGAAGGTTAGTCAAGGGTCTAGGGATGGCGCCAAAGTCCTTAATAAACCTTTTATAAAACCCCACGTGGCCCAAGAAGGAGCGTACATCTTTTAGTGATCTTAGTGGTGGTAGCTCAGCTATGACATCAATTTTAGCCATATATACTTCAATTCCTTTAGACGATACAATGTGGCCAAGAACTATTCCTTCAGTGACCATAAAATGGCACTTCTCCCAATTCAGCACCAAGTTCTTTTCCACATACCGGGAAAGTACTTTCTCAAGATTCGCTAGACAATGGTCAAAAGAGGTGCCAAAAACGCTAAAGTCATCCATGAAAACTTCAAGTCCTCTTTCAACCATGTCGCTAAAGAGACTTAACATGCACCTTTGAAAGGTCGTGGGTGCATTACACAAACCAAATGGCATACGTTTGTAGGCAAACGTTCCAAAAGGACATGTGAAAGCCGTCTTCTCTTAGTAAAGTACATCTACCTCTAATTGGTTATATCCGAAATAACCATCAAGGAAGCAATAATATGGGTGTCCCTCTACTCTCTCTAGCATTTGATCGATGAATGGTAAGTGGAAATGGTCTTTCCTATTGCTCAAATTTAGTTTTCGGTAATCAATGCAAATATGCCACCCGGTGGTGGTAAGTTGGGGAATTAACTCACCCTTGTCATTCTCAACCATAGTCATACTCGTCTTCTTCGGGATGACTTGTATAGGACTCACCCATTTGCTATTCGAGATTGGGTAGATGATCCCGGCGTCCAACAACTTAATAATTTCAGCTCGCACTACCTCTTTCATGGTAGGGTTCAATCTTCTTTGCATTTCCCTCGAGGGCTTCACGTCATCCTCGAGGTGGATTTAATGGGTACAAATTAAGGGACTTACACCTTTCAAATCTGCTATGCACCAACCAAAATGAATTTGGTGCTTCCTCAAAATTTTTAGCAATTTATCCTCTTGATTTTTATCTAGGCTTGAGGAGACAACAACAGGAAATGTTTAATCCTCTCCTAAATAAGCATATTTGACATTGGAGGGTAGTTTCTTTAATTCGAGGGTAGGAAAATTTTCATCGGAGGGAATCGTGCGCGACTCCCTCGGTGGTAGTTCCTCGAATCTAGAAGCCCATCTTAAATCTCTCACGTCCTCATCCGATGCTCTCTCATCTAATATCTCTCTCAACTCCCCTATCTCCATCTCGAAGGTGGTTTACGTCCCCTCACTCTCACTACTCAATATAAGGCACGCTCCTAAAGCATCTCCACTAAAATTTTCCTTTATATGCTCCTTTATGATCTCCTCAATTAAATCCACTGCGTGAAAATCGTCCTCTTCACCCACATATTGGGCGATGTTGGAGATGTTTGTCTCTAAGGTCATGTTCCCAAAAGTGAGTTGCATATGCCCATTTCGAGTGTTAATCAAGGCGTTAGCCATAGCTAAGAATGGGTGCCCAAGGATAATGGGAACATGGTTACTTGAGGTAAAGGAGGGCTCCATGTCCCAAATGACAAAATCTACCGGGAAGTAGAAGGTGTCAACTTGGACTATCACATCCTCGACAATACCTCTTGGTATCTTCACAGTACGATCCACAAGTTGGAGAGTGATCTTTGTGGGCTTGATGTCACCCAAATCAAGTTGCCTATAAATGGAGTAAGGGAGGATATTGACACTCACCCCTAAATCGAGTAAGGCCTTTTCAATTCGGTTCTCTCATATGATGCAGGAAATGGTAGGTGTACCCGGATCTTTCAACTTTGGTGGGAGATCATTGAGTAAAAAAGAGCTCACTTTTTGTGCGAGGAATATATTCTTTTTCACCTTTAGCCTTCTTTTCATCTTCAATAAGTCCTTAAGAACTTTAGCATAGGCGGGAATTTACTTTTTTGCATCGAGAAAAGGTAAATTTAGCTTGACTTGCTTAAAGACCTCTGGCACATCATCACGGGAGGTTCCTTTTTGGGGAGGAGCCAACCGTTGAGGAAATGGCGCGACGATGGGTGGTTTCACTACGACTTCAGTCTTACTAGTGTCATCATTTTCACTCTCCTTCAAGGGGGCATCTTTGGTCTCTTTCGTGCCGGGCGAAACCTCCTTGTCCTTAGGTGTGTCATGTGGGGGAGGTGAATAATCAATAACTCTCCCATTACGTAGAGTGGTGATGGCTTGACATTGCTCTTGATTATCTATGAATGTAGAGATGACACTAGTTTGACCTTGAGGAGGTCTTTGGCCTCGGGCTGGAAACTTACCCTTCTCTTGGATACTCGACGACGATTGTAACTTCGAAATGTTCGCATTTATGTCGGTGAACATGCACTCGTGCTTAACATTGGTTGCATTCTGAGCACTGATGAATTGGTGTATTGTATCCTCGAGACTTCTCCGCGGTGGAGTAATATACGACCCGGGAGGTAGTGCTTGCATATGTGGTGCTTGTTAAAAGTGTGGGGGTGAAGGAGGTGCAACGTGTGAATTAGGATTCAACGTAGCATGTTGTTTCCCGTAGCTAAAATCAGGATGGTTTTTCCATAAAGGGTTAGAAGAATTCCCATACGGGGCACCGAAATTACCTTTAAATCCACCTACTCCACTCACTTGCTCCTAAAGCATAACTTTGTAGGCGGGTATCGTCGGGCATTCCTCTGTTGAATGTCCCACCTCATAAATAACACACACCTTTTCTATGGGGGCGTGGATAGAGTTGGTTGTTTCTCTTACTCGTTCATTGAGCATTTATCTCATGCTCCTGCCAAATTGGTCAAGTCGACGGTCTGACAAAGTATCTTTATCTCTATGGTACAGACCGAACGCAGAAGGAGCGGTAGACACTTGTCGAGGCCGATTTTGGGCATTATGATCAGACGTGTCCCACACCTGAGTAGTCTCGGTGACATACTTAAGGTGGATCTCAACATCATTAGCATCTTGCTCGAAAAAGGGTCCATCACACATAGTTACAACGAGTTACTTGGAGTTGATATTCAACCCATTATGGAAAAAAGAGATAAGCTGCTGTTTATCAAGACCATGGTGAGGGAATGGAGTGAATAACTCGTTAAAAAGCTCATGACATCGATCGAATGGCTCATTTTCTAGTTTTCAAAAAGTTTAAATTTGAGCCTTAATGGAGTTCGTTCGATGTGGAGGGAAGAAATTTTTAAGAAACTTGGATTGCAACTCATTCCACGACGTAATCGAGTTTGGTGACAAAAACCATAGCCAAGTATTAGCTTTATCCTTTAGAGAGAAAGTAAAAAGCTTGAGGTGGATCACATCTTTTGTGCATGTTTGATCGCTGAAAGTCTCACTCGCCTCCTCGAACTCACGAATGTGGAGATATGGCTTCTCCGACTCTATTACATGATTAGTGGGAAGTATTTGGATCATCCCATTCCTAAAGTGAAATTTCTCTCTATTGTACGGGAGCAGAATGCATCCCCGAGTGACTGATCACTCGGGATATAAGAATTCTCTCAAAGGGAGATACGGTGCCTCTCCCTCACCCGTATCATGACTAGCTTGATCAGACATGACTCTCTCTCTTAAAGTGACTCAGTATCCTCACTCGGTGTGCTCGAAGTATAACCTGACGGGTAACTCAAAGGGTTATTCAAAGGATCACTCGAAGAGTAACCTGCTATGGAATTTGGCAGTGTAAGCCGTGGAACCCAAAATTGAGGTACGTTAGGAGTATGTGGGCTATCAGGATCGTACACAACTAACGAATTCTCATAAATGCGATTTGGAGTTGATTGAGGAGTTTGTTGCAGATTTCGCATGAAAGGACTATGAGAAATGTTGTTTGGATTTTTTTTATATTTTCTGAATTTTTTTTTAGATTTTAATGAATTTTTGATCAAAGTTTTAGATTAACTCGACCTAACCTACAGTCTACCTAAATTCCCGAAAACGACGCCAAAAACTTGACGCGACTTAAAATGTGTCTAAAGTGCGTGCTTATATAGGCTCAAGTACAATCCTGTCGTATTAGTAATAAACCTGGTAAGACAAGGACGAATCCACAAGGAAATATGACGAATACTCGTGACGACGAATGGTAAGACGGTCAATCCTAACCTGACTCTAAAAAGAAATGAAAAAGATGATCGAAGTAGGAAAATTTCTATCAACTAAATGCAATTTAATCAAACTAATTATGAAACTAAACATTCAAGAGTAAGCTAATTACGATTTATTTAGTATGAATGGTAAAAATAGGTTAAAATTCAATCCCCCGACCCTAGTACGTTTACTGGCTATAAAACTAGTTATGAATTAAATAATTGATTAAATGCAGTCTTTATTAATCTCAAGCATCATATATATGAGACCTCACCATACATAATCAAAAGTATGAATAAAGCGGTGTTGTAGTTACGCACGCATCGTACTTTTAAGCATCCCGGTTACCTAAGGCAAACGAGATCAAAAGTCCTATAACAGTTGTGATCACCACATAGCACGATTTGATCATTTACTTAATTCAGGGAACTAATTTTACACACATGCAAACCACATCGGGTTGGGTTCATGCATCCCAACCCCAAAAATATAGCCTAGCATGGTGTGATTAACAAAAAACTAGGGTTTCTACGGTGCATGCAACTGAACTCATGATGAAATTACTTCTAAATAAAAATAAAGATGTAATATCTACTAGGAATAAAGTAATCAACTAAGAATGATTGAAATCAAATAATAGATAAGAGAAAGAAATCAACTTTACTGCAGAAATTGTAATTGAGAATTAACAACTGCAATTTATGAGCTTCTAGGGTTCTTCTCTACTTTCTCTCTCTAAAACTATGTAAAAAGAAGCTCTCCCTTTTTTTGGGAATCGTTTTGTATAAATAACCTACGAAATCACAAGAGTTTTAGCCATGCAAGCCTTTAGCTGGAAAACTGGATAATTATAAAATTAAACCTCCGGACCGGTCTGACCTGATATTTTGATTCGTTCCGGTGTATACCTGATCGGTTCGTTTCTTTGTTACATCGGATCGGTCCGTTTCACACAGGGTATACAGTGAGTTTAAGGGTTCAGACCGATTCATTTTTGATAGAATCCGAATTAGTCTTCTTCACAAATTTTTTTCAGTGGACTTCAAGGGGGCCGAATCGGTTCATTTTTGGTGGAATACAGATCGGTCCGGGTCCTTGAATCAATTTCTCTTCAGTTTCTCATAAGTTTCTCATGATTATCTCTCATCTTTCAAGGCTCATAACTTTCACTCTGGGACTCGGATTTGGACGCCATTTCTTCCCACGTGCTTGTAGACTTGAGGTCTTCAACTTTGATTTTGGGTCCTCATCCGGATTCCAACTGCAAATTACTCTTTTGCCTTTTGCCTTTTCTTCTTTTCTCCTGATTTCTTTCACTCTCTCATGCATTAATTACCTACAAAATTTATAAGAAATACATAAAACTCGGAGTATTTCTTAGAAGATGTTAGTATCACAGATATGAGATAAATCAATGCATTTTACATCTCCCGAGGTGATAAAAGCCTCTAAATTAAAGGGATAAATTGGAAGAATTTATGTCTATTCACCTATTCAGTTCTTGCACACTTAATATATATTGGCATCATCATTATGTTCTACTAAACAACATAGTTAAAGAAACACAATATGTATATATAAATCTCACCATTATAATATATACTAATATCGCACCGCACATAGGCAAAACTATCGCTGCACACATACTCTGCTATTAAGTCCTGGTACCTCATATACATAATGAGGACTAACATTTTTGAGTCTCTATGGAGGTGAACACGGACCATGGCGTAATGGGTCACGCACATACCTACGCACCCATATAACCCAAACTTATCCACTCACAGATAAGTCCTACTTAGATCCTATGCTCCGAAGCACCAATCTATAATCCCCCCGAAGGGATCCTCAAGACAAGACTGTCCCCTTCAAAGACCTCCCGATGATAATAAGTATGGTAGGTATGTCATACACATAAAATTCCATACAATAGGTATTCACACGACCTAAGTATTTATACTTTCAATATTGTTATTCACACATCCCATATTACAAGTCTCACACGTTGTATTGATAGTCTGTATATCATACATAAATTTAATTAACGCCCTAACTCTCGTCGTATAAATTCAGGTACATTTCCCTATCCCAAAGGTTTACGAAGTTACCCAATTATTTCTTAGGTTAATTCAGTACTATAGTGTCCCCCTACTACTGGTGTTAACTCTAAGTCATCCATTGTTCGAATTAATCCCCAATCCATAAATTTTCAATCGTAACGCATTCAAAGAAACACTCGTAAATTTCCCCATTTAAACCCATACATAATGACACTTTTCGGGGCTTAACTATAACTCTACGGACCTTCCCTAAGTCCCATTATATTCAATTAATCAACATTAAGTGTTCCTAAGAGTTGAGGTTGCATAGAACCTAAAAAGGTAAAAAAGTCACAATTTTCAGGGGAGTCGATCGATCGAAGAAATGGGTCGATCGATCGACATTCTTGGGTTGATTGATCGATCGAATAGGTATCAGCCTAGGTTTTCTACAATTTACAGTTACGGGTTTCTTCAACAAAAATTCTCTAAAACCTTCTCAATTCATTCCCAAACTCTAAAACGAAGGTGCCAAACATTCAATTAACACATATAGACAATTTTCAACGTATAAGAATTATTTAAACATCAAGATTCATCAACTTTTCACTTGAATTCTAATTTAACCCTCAAGAACCCTAGTTATGTCTTTTCTTCAAGAACATGATAAAAAATCTAAATTCTCTACATAACGATTTCCAGAATATATTAAATTTTGTTTTTCCATGACAGTACTTCAATCCTAAACATGAATTCTACCCAGAATATGATTTAATCCAAAGTTTGACCCCTACATGCATGAAATTTAACTCTTAATCATATTGTACTAACATGGATAATTTATCTAGCTGAATTTAAGTAAGAACAATACTTGCTTTGTTACAGTAGGTTTGATCCTTTGGTGGTGAAGGATATGGCTATGTTCCTTGTCTTCTGATCTACACTCCGGTGGCTTTAATTGTCAAAGAGGTGCAACTATGGGTGGTTATTGGCTTGGGATACCTTTTCCTTCCTCTTCAAATAGACTCTATTATTTTTGTGTTCGATAATATTAGAATACCTAACCCTAGAAGCTGATATAGCCTTAGAAATTCATGGGTTTAATTACTCCTAAAATTAAAATGACTAAAATACCCTCCCGGGGTGCCGGTTTGGCATAAAAATGTCCCGGGACCCAAACTGAACCTCCAGGTAGGATTTTCTAACTATCTCAACCCTTATTTTGGCGCACACGAAATTAACATATGGGTGACTTATAAATAAATTACTTTATATTTCATTAAATTGCGTTCCGACATGACTGACACACGCGTCCCGACTTAATTTCCATAACTGTCGTATTATTCGCTTGCGACAATTAATTCATAATTACATATTACCTTACTCACTAAGTAATATTCAACATAATTCACATCAACAAATACTAACTTTCATCACACTAGTAATTATTTAATTAAATTCGAATTAATTATAGATAATTTTCCCATTTTTTAAGTCAATTAATCCCAAAATTAAATTCATTAAAAATACGGGGTATTACAAAATCCTCCACACGTTACATCTTAGACACAACTACATACATGAAACACCTACACCTACACCCACACCCACCCTTCTTTCCTTTTTGAGCAATACCCATAGATGAGAGGGAAAATCCCTCGCCTCTCACCCTGAAATATCACCTTTGGAAGAAGAATCTCTCCCTTTAGTTCTCAAGAGAGCAACCCAAGTGTTAGGGTTTTAACCCTCATAAGGTTCCTTTTATAGGTCGTACCCATTTGTGGAAAAATCCCCAAAATACCTCAACTTGAAAATCGTTATTTCACAGATCTGGGCCTATTCGCTGCTGCGTCGCTGGAGCAAACCTGTTCGTTGCGACAAACCAATACCTTCGCTGGTCGTGCCTCCCAAAGTGAAATATGCCAAGAAAATCTAGAGACATCCGTGCCCAGCGAGCCCTCTTTGTTGTTGCGAAGAAATTATTCACTACAACGAACCTACTACCATGTATATTTATAGCCAAATGCTATAGGATTTTGAACCCAACAACCCCTTTGAAAGTTTCCAGCTTAAAATACAAATCAGTACTTGATATTATATGAACGATATTGTGATGAAAGAGTCGTAAAGTAAATTTTGAGGCCACCACACAAATAGGGATAATAAAACCCAAACCATATAAAAAAATAATTTTTTTAGGGGGGTGGGGGGTGATAATGAATGATCTTTTCAAAATAAGTGGAAATGATAATGCATATAAGGTGTTTTTTCGTAGAAATTTTTATTTCCATTATGTTTCAGAAATATACAATGTATTGTAATTGTATTTATTGAACAAATGCAATATACATTGTCATTTTTCACTATTATGAATTAACATGTATGTGTAAGGTGCTTATTTTGTGAATAAATCAAATATAACAAAATGACATTTCATGTTTATACTATATAATATGTTTAATTTTGTTTAATAAAAGTATCATAATTTGTAATTGTCTCAATTTTCTATAGATCACATCCACTTATTTAGTCTAAACCAACAAGTAAAATACAAATAACACCCTTTCATTATTTGAAAAAACCAACTTCAACATTAATACAATTCGTTACAAAAAAAATTGGTTATATATTGTCAAATATCAATTGGCAAATGCGACAAAAGTATTGAGACTCCCTAGTTGATTTCTCTAACACATATTTTGAGTAATTTGTTAGGTTTCAAGTTCTAATTATAGGACAAGTTCCCGGATCGCGTGGGTTACATGCTAATATAAATATAAAATGGTCTATTTTAAGCTGAGTCTGTCACTTGGCATCATTTAATACAGGCAGAGTCATTAAATATATTATCTGTTCTTTATTAATCAAATATTTTTATTGATGTTTCCTTCTTATCATCAGCTAGTATTCTCTATACGCTAGTTCTATATCTTAATGTTCTTATAATATCTAAAATATCTAATCTAATATGTATATAAATGTAAACGAAAAGGATAGACACATAAATCTTCATAGTTGTAATCAATAAAAAAAACTAGTCACATATGTAAGTGGTTATATATCAAAATTTAGTCAATAAAATTATTGTTGTATAATTTTATAAATTAACTTTTTTCCCGAAATGTTTCCTTGTGTTTATAGAATAATCTAGCTTTTTATCCCACATATTTTTATTTACTTAATTAATGCTTAAGTTTAACTTTTCACCTATCAAATAATTTATTGTTTGTATATATTAAAAAATAATAAAATGCACACACATTATACGAATTACAAACTGGTATATTTATGTATTTGCAAATTATTTGAATGAGTGTCATTTATTTGTGAGAAAAATAATTAGATACAACATAGTTAAATTAAGGGAGCTTGACAAATAAGTCATATTCAAATAAGATATTTCTTAATTCATCTTATCAAAATAATTTTTTTAAATAGGTCCTATTTATACATATATATTAAATATTCACTACTGATTTACAACTATGACATATTGGAGTAAAAAAGGTCATTGGACATATTTGACTACAGACTTAGTAAATGAGAAGAATTGATAAAAAAACTTCTAAAATTAATAAAACATAGTGGATTAAGACTCCCTTCTCCTTTTAAGGTGTCTCACATTAAACACTAAAAGTCTATTTTTCTAAAGTACATATTAGTTTTATATTGAATGTATAATACTATTTTAGTTTTTCTTAACATGTAACAATTTGTTATTTCATTGGTCATAGCCACAATTGGTAATAGACTATTGGTTATAACATCAAGAATTAAAATAAAAAAAGATAGAAAAAAATTGAAGAAAACTTCTAGTGAAAGGGAGAAAAGCTGAGGTCTTAAAACACATATTTCAATTAAAATATAATAGAAGTTAGGGATATAAAACACCAATGGTTTGGTTCGAATATCCTGCCACGTTACCAGGTTGATAGCAGAGGATATTTTTACACCCCATGTTGGCCTTCTTCAAAGCCATTTATGTTCACCATTTGACTTTTGATAACTTTAGGCATTATTATGGGTTAGTCACATTTATTGGATCAATAATGCATTAAATCTCATTGATTTTTTTTTTTACTGCAAAATCCTTTTTCATGATAAACCATATATATATTTAGACAAATGTACTCCTCACTTATACCATTTAAACCCAATTAATCTCTTTATTTAAAAATAAACACATAACCTCACTCTCTCTAACAGTCCCATCCCCACCCTAAACTTTTCGAAAAATAGCCTACCTAAAAATCTTATCGGTGGCCTCCAGAATTTTTGCCACAGTCTCTCTCTCTCTCTCTCTCTCTCTCTATTCGTCTATTTATTTATTTTTTATGGACCACGCCAACGACACTATCGCTGGAGATGAAGAAGAAGGTATTTCCTAAAAAAAAAAGAATTTTCGTCCGAAAAAATGGAGGTTCTACAGAAATAGTAAATTTATCAGTTTTGATTTTTTCGTAAAAAATATCGAATAGGTTTTGTTTGATAGACGGGTAGATCACAAATATATAAAATTAGTGAATTTTGGTCTTGTTGATTTGAAGTTAGGGACTTTAAAGGCTCGATGTTTTTTTGTTTTTTTTTGGCGAAAAGGAGGTAGTTAAGTGTTGAATATATTTTTGGGTTATGTTAATCATTTTAATACTCCGAGTTAACAAGATAGGACTTTTGACACCATTGATTCAGTTAAATGACCTCTTGCATCATTGATAAAGTAAACGGGACTTGTTAACTATTACCCCATAACTTTACCAAACACGGAGTATGTGTACTCTAGTTAATATTATTAGCAACTCATTCGACCCTTTTTTTCATTGACACTTATTGTACAATTTTAGAATAAAAAAAGTTGCTCAGTTTTAATATTCAGTATTGTACTTTTTAAGTTGTATTGTGCATCTTTTCAATAGGGTCATTATTTCATAATATATACTTATTAGATTATGTATACACTTTTAAGATCGAAAAGCACGTCAGATGACATGAAAAAAAATCTTATGGGTTGGGTACTAATTAAAAAGCTCCCATTTAAACAGTATATTTTAAACACTCAATATACACATCCATCTCGTCTTTTTTCATTCTTTAACTTCAAACTCATTATACAAATTTAAATATTTTATAATTGCCACTAAAAAATAGAACAATGAGGTACTAAGAATTCAAAATGTATTGTATATTGATAATAGATGATAAATGGAGAAATTACAAAGACCCTTAAAGGGGTATATACAGGACACACATTAAACCCTAACCTAATATAAGAGACACTACAAATACATAAATGCCCATTTTAGTGGCGTCAACAATAACCAAGACATAAAATATAATAATAAATATAAACACCAAAGTCAATTTGCACCGAGATATATTACTCCTCTGTTGAAAATTGCAACTTGAACACGAGTCTCCGACCAACATCAAAATGCTTCAATTAGGCTTGAAAATGTGCGAGTCCCAAAGCAAAACCTCAACCAAAACGTGGAATATGATACGACAACACTCCCCCTCACGATTGGACCAATCAACTTGCTGGAGAAAACAAAAACATGAGGCATACCACCAATATACCCACACAACACTCCCCCTTGGTACCCATAGTAATACATGTGCCAAAAATGACACCCGCCCATATGAAAATGTTCGTGACAAAAAAAGGGCCGATCCGACCATGCCAAAAAACAAATCAAATCATACCACAAACCGAAAGTTAATCTTGAGACAAAAAAGGGCCAATACGACCAACACAATGCCATCAAACCACTTGAACCAAATGGACCACAAACCAAGATGTACCAGATAGAATTCCTCAAATCAGACCAATATAAGAGAGTAACGATAAATAATCTCTAGATCACAAGAGATGAAAAGGAGTGAAGGATATCTTCAATTGCATATAAGCAATGAAAAAACTTCACAAACCCAGAAAAAAACGGCCGCGACTCTAAATGGCTTGAGAAAAATGTACTAAGAATCTACAAGGTCACATGTAGATAAGAAGAGTGCCAAAGGTGAAAAATGTAGTCAAAGTCTCCCCAAAAGGGTCAAGATGCCCTCAAACTCACTCGACCGCTCCAAGCAACGTGTCCTCCATGGGAGACGTAACCAACAAACCAACCCCATAAAAAACATCGGCATGCCCAAAGAGTAGGAATAAATCAACCACATCATATGAATTCCACATCGTGAAAAATGCATGCCGAGTCACCCAACCATCTTCAACAAAAATATCAAAGAAATCCCAGTAAGGAACCCAACATCTTCTTCACCAAAGAGCAAAAGTCTCCAAATTCTAGGGGCTGAAAAATAATTTCCAAAAGTTTCATGGGTAGAAGTGGGAATTCAAGAAAATACAGGGTCTGATTTGGGATAACAAAAATTTATGGGGTTAAAATGCAAATGTCAGAAGTTGAGGGGATGAAAATATAATTTCTAAGATATTGTGGGGAAAACTGAAAATTCCAGAAAAATTAGGGGCTGATTCGCAATTTTAAAAGGTAAGGGGTGCGAAACATAATTTTCAAAAAATAGGGGCTGAAATATGGAGTGGGAATAAAGCTGGAAATTTTAGAGGGTTAAATTTATAAATTACCTCATAAGTGGGGAAATACTTAATACCAATAGAATAAGGGTCCCAATTGTGTCAGCCTATGACTTGAAATCTCCACCAGCCGAAAGCCTCCAAAAATGAGATCCAAACCCCAACATTACTCTTCCTTTACACCACACAACTTAAATATTATATTCCCAACACTGGACCAACATGAGTCTGGACAAGATCCGAATAAACATCACAAACCAAAAGCATATAAACAACTAGTCATCACATGGATACCACTGTCCAATCCCAATAAATGGGCCACGCCAACCCAAGATGGGTAAAAACTCGAGTAGCATACCCGATACAACAGAAGACCAAGCTCTGCCCAAGTCTAACACAAATCGGGTACAACTTGAGAAACTTCTCGACAACACCAGATCGAGCACGAGCTCCAGTATCAATGGCCCCCATAGGAAATAAACAATCATCGTCCAAGCTACACCGCCCAACAAACAACGCAACACCATAATCATAAACCAAACAGGACCAAAACACATCAAGCACAACCATTAAGAAGAAACCCACGGCTCAACCCATCCTCAACCAACTCCGGCCAAACCAGTTGATGGAGATCTCACAAATCTTGGTCTGTCATGAGGCAGACAAAAAAGATGGAGACCAAGAGTAACGGCCATCACCGGCCAGTAGAGACTTTTCTTCAAGGATGATTTTGAACCCCATTAATGCTCCAGCTTTAAATAAGAGGGGCGAAACCCCAAGTCACGGGGACAAAAGAAAATAAGCCACTACACCAAAATGGGTAAATTGGCACCCTTGCAGCCCTTAGCCTTGTCACGGTCAATGACCGTGATAACAAACACGCGTTTTGTGTCACGGTCATTGACCGTGACAAAGGATTGTCACAATCATTGACGGTGACAAGCCCGTGATAAATATAATTATCACGGACTTGTCACAGTTATTGACCGTGACAATCCTTATAATGTTGTCACGGTCAATGACCGTGACACGACCGTGACAAATATCGCAGAAAAAGAAAACCTTCTCTTCTTTTTCCCCCATCGTTTCTTCCCTCCTTTTTTCTCTCTCCCTCTCTACGCTGCGTTCTATCTCTCTCTATCTTCCATTTATATATATATGATTGTGTGTATATATATGTGTGTGTGTGTATATATGTGCATGTGTGTGTGTGTGTATGTGTGCGTGAGTGGTGGGTGGTGGGTGGGGAGGGGTGGGGCAGGGTGGGGGCTATGCGTGTGTGTGTGTGTGTGTCTGTGCGTGTGTGGTGGGTGGGGTGGGGGTGGGGCAGGGTAAGGGGTGGGGAGGGGGTGGGGGGTGTTTATACATATATATTTTAATTCCCATCCAACTCTCGAGTGTATTTTACCATTGAGTCATGATGAGATAGTTGGTCGATTACTTGGTATAAAATTGAGGCATACTAGAGTTCGTGAGGAACCAAAGACAACTATATAAGACACACACACACACACACACATACAATAATAATACACACATTACATAACATTTTTGTAATGTATAATGCTTGTCCAAAACAATAATTTCATATTAGAGGAATGAGTTTTACAATTGAAATCAACTTAGTCCAACTCCAAACTTCTTTTCCCACCCCATGTAATTGTTAAAAATAAACATGGGTCTTATCCATTTTAAGGAAGGAGGAAGTTTATCTCTATATGGAAAATCTTATAAAATCATATTATTGTTATGTTAAACCATGGGTATTCTAAGTCATTTATGTCCTATAAATTAATCCAGTAGTAACATCCTCAAATGTATAATAGTGAATGATGATGGGACGAAGTTTGCTGAAGTCCGGTAGATTCATAATTATGTGTAGCTTTGTCGGAATGTGTAACGCCGCGACTTGGATTTAGGATACCGTTGGGTAAAACCGGAGTCTAGGTGTTAAGGGTGGAGGGGGAATATTAAATTTTATCATATAGGGAAAGCCTCTAATTTGAAGCATTTTATAAGAAATATAAGGTAATTTACAAATTTTCATTTATGGAAAAGACTTTCACTTTAAGGAAATTAATTAATTAGCAATGTTTATTTAGAACAAATTCCATTAAATCCAATAATGCTAATAATAAGGAAATATCCAACAATGCTAATAATTAATTAGTGTGTGTGTGTGTGTATGTGTGTGTGGTGGGTGGGGGTGGGGGGGTTGTGCGTGTGTGTGTGTGTGTGCGTGTGTGTTGGGTGGTGGGCGGGGATGTTTTACTCTTGTACATATTAGCAGTAATAATTCATTTTTATTTGTAGTAATTGTACATATTTGCATGTCTTCTATTAATTCATTTTGATATGTACTAATAACATTTTTTTACAGCAAATGTCTCCTTCAGGTATTAAGGCAAGGATGATGATGCTGGTTATGATTATGTCGTCTGGGCTCGGTGGTAGCGGAGGCGTCGAGGGCTCCTCGTCCCCTAGTCTCCCCAAATATGGAAAATTGGGGATCCCCATCGAGAACAAGTCGGGGCTATTAGCGAGATCTATCTAGCAGGTAAAGATGATCATCGACCCGAGGTACATTAGTTGGAAGGAGGTGCCATATGAGCTCAAGTTAGATGTTTGGATGGCACTACAGGTAATATATTTATATTTATATTTATATGAATATTTCAATTTCAATTTCGATTTCGATTTCAATTTCATTTTTTATTTCAATTTATATTTATATTTATTTGCAACTAACATTGTATTTGTTGGACAGGAACAATTCAACCTGGATCCAAAACTACGCGATTCCGTCTTGGAGCAGTTGAGGGAGCAACACAAGACATGGAAGAAAAATATGCGGACCCGGTATTTTGGACAGACACGAGAGTCTAATATCCAATGGCGTGAATCCGTCCCACCGAAGGAGCCGATCTCATTGGCACAATGGCAAAGGTTCATTGACAATGAGATCGAGGAGAGACAATTGGCATCTCGCCAATCGAGAAGGGAAAACCGGGCAGAAAAGACAGACGTGCACTACTCCGACCGGACGTCTTACGCCGAGGTGGAGCATAGGATGATGGTAAGATTTAATTTTTCTATAACTACATAAAATATATTATTCTGCATTATTTTACTTTGCGGGGCCGATACTAATTTTACTTCATTTTATTTCAAGGGACGGGGAGTGGCCCTGGGGGTAGGCCATATAGGCTCGATACTTATGTGGCTCTTCGGACGAAGAAGGGGAAGGACAAGGAGGTCCCCAAGTGTCGCGAACACAATTATAAGTAATCCGACAGTTTACTTTTTGTTAATTATGTTATAATTTTTTAATTTACTTATTTTACTAATCATGTGCTTTTTGTCGTTTCAGGCAAAGCTTAAGGAAGTGCATGAGTCGCAGTCTGATGCCAACAAGGCATCTTTGTTCTCAGAAGCACTTAGCCAAGTGCTTGACTTTGATCGCAAGGGGAGGACAAGGGGGTGAGCGCTCACGGGTGGCCAAATCTAGGGTCATCGGATTGGAGACGAGCGACATCAAGTTGGCTCGAACGGTGGATTCACATGACACGAAGCTGTCCCGTTTGGAGGCGACGGTCCAGGATATGTACTCATTCGTGAAGCGTTCATTGGGCGGAAACCGTAAGGGTAAAGGGAAGGAGAAGGAGGTGCAGGATGAGGTGTGGGAGGACGAGGAGGAGGAGGAGGATGTGGACCTCGCTGCTTCATCGCCGAGATGTGCGGACTTTGATGATCCTTTTCCCTATTTGGCTCCCTTCAACAGACCGATGTCGACACTTGGTTGACCGAGCGTGTTTATACTGGACATATTTGATGGTCAGCGGATAGGGCGGGGGTTGAGGGACCCGAATATCGTCCAGGGAGCATTAGTTCATGGATGTGAGCTTCAAGACATCGAGTCCAAGGTGCTCGTCACGCATGTGATGCCCAGGAAGGAGAACTCCCAATTGTGGTTGCGCGAATAATGCGGCACGACGTATATTAGTGGATGTGTTAATTCGTATATCGTGTGGCCTACTCACCTCCTCAGCGTTAACCATACCCCAGACATTTAGTGACATTGATTTAAGTTTGAATTCAATTGTTTGAAATTATTACATTTGAATTATATTTGGATTATATGGTGATGCATATTCTCTTTATTTTGAATGTATATTTGCATTATCTCTATTTTATTTGGATATATGATGTTTGAATAGGTACAACGTTACTATAACAGGTACAAATATACTGTTGGGCAGTGGCAGTGGCCATACTGCCCAACAATTTTTTTTCAATTCTTCCCAGAATTATCACGGTCATTGACCGTGATAAGTCCTCGACATAGAAACTTGTCATAAACTTATCACGATCAATGACCGTGACAATTTTTTAAAGAATATCACGGGCTTGTCATGGTCCTTGACCATTACAAATATTATCGCGGTCAAGGACTGTGACTCGACCGTGATAGTTCTAACGAACTTGTCACGATCAATGACCGTGACATGACCGTGACAAAAAAAGTTATCTCGCCCAGAATTGTCATGGTCATTGACCTTGACAAGCTGAAGTTGTCAAGGTCAATGACCATAACAATTCGGCAGATTTGGGGTAGTGAGCTTTGCCGAATATCTGGGATCAGCACACAGATAAGGAAGTTGTGATTAAAAAGAGGAGAGACTCCAAGAAACTGTATGACCGGACGAGCGAAAATAGCTGCCCGCCGGAGAAGGCGGAATAAGAGAGCTTAGGCTCTGATACCAACTAAAAATTCAGAATGTATTGTATATTGATAATAGATGATAAATGGATAAATTGCAAAGAGACACACATTAAACCCTAACTTATATAGGACATACATTAAACCCTAACCTAATATAAGAGACACTACAAATGCCTAAATTCCCTTGGCTTATTAGAAATATAACCAATACATACAATATAATAATAAATATAAACACCAAATTCCAACAGAGGTCATATGTAGTAGTGCACCTGGCACACATGTGTTTGGTGTACACTTGTACACCATGCATATAGAATGAATTGTGAGACATCCATTGTCTAGCACTCCCATGCCGCTGACACAGTTATACTATTACTATATTTTTCACATGAGTGGTGCTATATGAACCGATTTTCTGCACCAATTTTGTGCACCGGGCGAACAAAACACTTATACATTTGATTGCAAAATACATATTTTATTTTTTTAGTCAACTCTACAAGTATTTTGGACACCCGGTGCACAAAATCGATACAAGTATCATTTTTTTCACATATTTGCCAACACTTGTGCATCGATCTCATCTTACCCTCATAGCAAGCATGTTTTTATGTCCAACGTACGACTCATGCTTACTATATTACTTTTCACTACTACTAAAAAAGAGGGAATTTCTTCTTCACTTGTCAAATGACCAAAATATCCTCATTAAATGTTTTATTCCTAGAATAACCTTACTAATACATTCATCCCCTAATACCCCTATCATACCCTATCAAACATCCATGCCCTACAAATGAGGAGTCGTATCTCCATCCCAACATTCATTCACAACATTCATTCATCTTCTCATCTTTTAAGTTACACCAAGAAGATTCATTAATCTTCTCATCTTTCAAGAGAACACGAAATCTTAAACATTTGTTCATTCATCTTGTCAGATGGAACCAAAGGTCAATATGAGGTATACTGGGTTTTTGTATATGTCTATTTATTTGAAATTGGATCCTTTGTTGTTATTATTCCTTCTTGCATCCTTTATTGTTATTGTTACTTCTTCAAAAATTAAGGTAAATAATCCTACTTTTGTATAGAATTTTTCCTCACTTCTGTTATGATTTTTTTTTATAGTATGCCTACTCATATAAAATTAATTCTTAGTACATATTACCAAGTTCAATAATCTCTTAACTTTCCTAATGAATTGTTAATTGAAATCTTATAGGTTATTATCATTATTGGTTGCAGAAGCTCCGATTCTGAAGGAATCCCCCATTTGTTTACCAGGTATGTGAAATCATACGTTCTACAATTTTTTGTGTCTAGAATTTTTTTACTAATAATGTTCATTTTTTGGTACTGTTAAATTGATATAGTTAGTTGTTTAATAATTTTTTCCAAAGTTATATAAATTAAAAAACACAACAAGAGACTATTTCAAATTGCATCCTTTCTTCTTATTGTTTCTTATTCTAAAATCAAGTTAATTTTTTGGTTCCAATATGCCTACTCATATAAAATTAATTCGTACTACAAATTACAAAATTTTAAAATCTCTTAACTTTACTAATGAAATGTTAATTGAAATATTATAGGTTATTATCGTTATTTGCTGTACAAGCTCGGCTTCTGAATCAGAGACGACTGAAGGAATTCCCCATTTATTTAGGAGGTATGTGAAATCATATGTTCTACAATTTTTAGTTTGGAGAATTTTTTTAGTATTCGAGTATTGTTGCTAAATCTTCGCTCTGTTATGTCACCGCTATCTACACTTTTAGACCTCTAAAACAATTTCTCTTGAACGACTCAAGTTATTTCGTCAAACTCATTTCATTATGTTTTTTTAACCTAAACTTACGTATTCATGTTTGTAATGCCATTTATTTGATATGTCATGAAAATGTTATACTTTAATATTTCAGAATCAAATTATAGACCTTCCTAACGATACTATTCTACTTGAATATTTCAGAATAAAAGGTTTGCTATAATATTGTTGTTTATGAGCTGGAATAGGCATTCACCTCCGTGTCCTTAGCCACCGTAAAATTATGTGTCATTTTGAGTATTAAAAATGAATCTACGTAAAATCAAAGGCAAAAAATAAAAGAAGTATGTAGACAAAAGTGCAAGAAATATAAATTTAATGTAGAAATTACATTAAATCAGAACTGTGACCGAGGAAATGAATTACAGAAAAATAAATGCATTAGTGGCATACAAATAGGGGAGTAAAGTAGGTGCTACTTTGCTGGTTGATTGACCTTGAAATTGCTTAGGTGAACCTGCAATATGGTTGATCCCAATTGTAGGTCTGGTATTTTCGATCCCACCATTGAAATCTTGAGCTGTGAGATGTCAAACCGCTTCTAAAATTGTTAAGGACCAAGGAGCCTTTCACCATTCAGTTGTTTTAGGTATGCGTCAAGGTTTTCTATTCACCCACCACATGGGTTAAAAGCTACCCAACTGAAACATAACTGAAAAAGAGAGCTTCATTTTCCTTTTTCAAACTTATACATAGGCACATAATGGATAATACATCCTTACACCTAAGAGGCCGACGAATTGATATATCATCTCAATACTCTATATATAAAACAAAAATACCAATATCAGTGGATTTAATATTTGATAAGTGATAAATCTTTTATATAATGAATGTTACCCTTAATTTCGCATCCCACCGCGTCAAACCATTGAAGAGAGCATAACCGTTTATAGTAAACAATTCACATTTTACACCTTGTGCACTAGGAGTTTGTCCCTATTAAAAGACTAGAAGGTCTTATTGAAAGTAAGAAATAATATTCCCTCACTAATGGTATGGTAAAGGGCGTTAATGATGCTTACTCAACCGTTCATGACAAAATCGACTAGAAGGTCTTCTTGAAAGTCAGAAATAATATTCCCTCACTAATGGTATGGTAAAGGGCGTTAATGATTCTTACTCAACCGTTCATGACAAAATCGATTTGTCTTTAAATAAATACATTGAGGCCGTTGAACGAGATCATTATTTCATATTCCCGTCAACGTTCTACAAATTCATCTCCTTTGAAGATCTACTCGCACAGAAAGATGAAGAGAAAACCTATGGTAATTATTAGTACAAAAGTTTTGATCATACATTTATAAAAACTCATTATTTTATCTTATTTCTAATTCTCAAACATACAGATGTGATAGCTTTTGTCATAAATGTGAAACCAATGAAGACCATTACAAAAGCATCCAACTCAGCAAAAGTGATTTTACGCAATATAACTCTCCGAGATACAAAGTATGAATCCTAAAATTTAACTTTCATTATATTAAAAATATACTTTTATGTATGTAAATTTATTTCACATTGCTTAATATACTATTTCATATTATAATTTATTACTTATCACTGATTCCAATCAATGAATTTCACTTTATGGGGAGACTTAACAGAGAATGAAGGATAACAATTAAGTAGCTTATCAGTCGAATATCCTTTAATAGATGTTTCTCAAGATAAACTTTCATCTTATGAAGGTAAAATATTCTTTTGCACTTCAAGCAACAACATATACATGCCCTACTAATTCCAATTTCATCAATTTATTCTTAACAGGAGAATATAACTTAAGTAGCATAGCAAAGATTACAATTCAGATTAACCCTGATATCATACAGGCTATCGAATTAAAATAATGTTTTTATTTTCTTTTCACAAACACTTTAGTTTCTACATTACATAAATATATTGACAAAATGTAAGGTACATGTTGAAGAGCTCATTAACATCCCCAAATTTCAAGAAATTTAGTTCGCCACAAAAAATAATCATGAATGAAGACAAGGTTTCTATTCGTGATATTATAAATGGAGTTGCATCAACAAAGGAGGTAATATTTAATTTACTATGAATCACCTTTACATGTCTAACATTTTCATTACCATAATGTAACATAAAAATATTTTCACATTCCACATAATCTTTTATGTTCTTTCGTTGCCACATAATCTCACTATTGCTAACGGAAATGGAACATGCTTAAATTGTGGTTCCTCAAATGGAAATTACACAATAAGTTAAAAAAAATTAATAATCTATGATTTTTAATTTAAATAACTCATCATACACATACCTTTACTTACACTTTATACAAACAAACGTAAGGTACTTACTGCAACTTGTGGTCCAAGACGACGACGAAAGAGCAACAGTGACAATGTTCATCGAAGCAAAATCTTTCATTAGGTGCAACATTCCGAAATTCATTGCTTCTAAAGATAAGGTAATATAATTTTTTTTACCAATTCAAACTCATTTTTAAATTTAATACGCCCAATACTAAAAAAAAATACTTATATTCATATCTATTCTTTCACTCCACAGGAAATTTTGCACTCAGAATATATTCGAAAGCTACACACATGCATTGGCAAATTCTACAGATTCTATATTAAAGGAAAGTCAATTAAAGAATCAGATCGAAAGATGGCATGTTTCTTCGCTCACAAAATTGAAGAGGAAGAAGAACCTTCGCATCCATACAAACGTAAAAAAAACATATCTGACCAAGACATTTTCTTTTTCTTTTCGATTAAAGATTGGTGTTATCCAAGATTGATAAATACAATATCTTTTTCTTTCTATTAAACATAGTTATTATCCAAAGTCTTACACAAACATATTTTGTGATGCTTTAGATTTTTAATTTTACATAATTCATATTAATTCAAAGCAAAGAAGAATATCTGGACTCACAAACATGTGCAATGCACGTGGGCACAACTAGTGTCTACAAAAGCATACAACTTGTGTCTATTATAGGTTATATTATTATGACACTATATATGTATGTATTATCCATTATAATTATCTACATGCACGACCATTATAATTTCTTTTTATATTTGTTAAATCAAACCACCATTTCCACTCTCTCTCTCTCTCTCTCTCTCTCTCTCGATATATATATATATATATATGAGAGCAGATCTCATGAGGACCTTTGTTTGCATACCGCTGGCGCAAACCAATTTTGATAAAATAGTAAAAAAATATTTTTGATCTAATTTTTTTATATAGTTTTTAAACATTTCAGTAGGGCCATATAAAAAAAAATCAACTCAAAATGAATTTTTTAACTGTTTTAAAAAAATCGATCAAACTTTGTGAGTTTTTAACAACTTAAAAACAACTTAAAAACTCACAAAGTTTGACCGTTTTTTTTAAAATAGCAAAAAAATTCATTTTGAGCTGATTATTTTTTTATGGTCCTATTGAAATGTTTAAAAATCATAAAAAAAAATCAGCCCAAAAATAGTTTTTTTACTATTTTAAAAAAATGATCCTCATTTAGGGTCCTCAAATTGGGACCTCATATAACAATGCTCTTGTGCGAACTCTCCATCATTTTAACAATTCGAACCGAACATGTGTTGCCTGACGGTGAGCCCAAGAATTATCGACCAAATTATAAGCACTGTTAAAATGTCCGATCCGCACTGTTAAAATGCGGGACAATCTGCACAAAATCAGTAGGACCTAAAAACTTTTTTTTTCTATTTTTCTCTTGAAATTAAGCTTACAATCAACCCATGTTCAAGAAAATAGGTCAAAATACCTTTTGTGGATATTTTTAAAAAATCCACAAAAAATGCTCAACATACCTTATTTATAAGGGTCTGTGCCAACAGTATTTTGTGAATTTTTTCAAAATAGCTATAAAATATATTTTAACATAATGTTTTGAATATGGATTTAGTGGAAGATTAATTTCAAGAGAAAAATAGAAATTTTGGAAAAAAGATTTCTTAGGGTCTAGAACAAGGTGTGATGTATATATCATGAAGTAGGTGATCCTTCCTCTATCTCTTTCTCTCTTTATATATATATAAAGTTAATATTGTGTTTCCAATCTTAATTGACCATAAAAGAATCTTTATCCGTTCAATGGTAATAATGATTTAATTTGAATCGCAAGTTCTCATACATAAACAAAAATGTTTATTTTCTCGTCGAGATTGTTTTTTGAAAATAAATGAATTAGGAAAGCACTTAAAATTTTCTCAAGATGCAAACATTGTTTTATTTCTCGTGATTATCTTAAGTATCACAAACTTTTACACACACACACACACACTGATAGGAAGTTACTTAAAGTAAGAAAATGTTGTTTTTTGCTAAAGAAAAAAATAGAATTTTCTACCCGTGCTTACAATATTACCCAGGCCTACAAAAGCATAATACTTGTTGTGTCGATACTATACATGTATTATCAATTATAATTATTTGAACATCCATCTATCAAATTTCTTTTTAAATTTGGTAAATCAAACCACCATTATTATGTAAACTCTCTTCTTTTCTCTCTCTCTCTCTCTCTCTCTCTCTCTCTCTCTCTCTCTCTCTCTCTATATATATATATATATATATATATATATATATATATATATATATATATATATATATATATATATAAATCGCGAGTCCTCGTAGATAAGCAAAATTATTTTTTTTCTGGTCAGATTTATAAAAAAATATAAATGAATTAGGAAAGAACTATTTAAATTTTCTCAAGATACAAACATAGTCTTCTTTCTTGTGATTATTTTGAGGACTAGAGACTTTTACACACACGCCCAAACATATTTTATTTGAACTTGTTTAAAAATACGAAAATATTGTTTTGCCCGATAGAAAAAACTAGAATTATCGACCCACGCTTCCTACATTACTCATGCCAACAAAAACACACTACTTAGCGTGTCTACTATAGATTTTATGATTATGAAACTATATATGTATTATCCATTATAATTATTTACTCGTACATCCATCATATTTCTTGGGTTAATTGTAATTCTCCCTGAACTTTATTCCCATTTTTACTTCACCACTCGCACTTTATTTTCTAGATATAACCCCCTAAAATTCCAAAATGACTTTAATATTCCACACGATCTATGAAAGTTACTACAATTAAACTGTCTTCAAAGTATTGTAATTTTTCTAGATGTCTTCTGCTAATTTTGGCACTTTAAGGAAATGGGCAAAGAGAGAAATCATAGAAAAAATTGACATATTATAGGATAAAATAGTTTAAAAATGCCACAATAATTTTGGCAAGTTTCAGACCCGTGCGAAAAACCAACTATTGTGAAAAATACACAAAATTTGAAAGGTCGCACTAGCAACATCTAAAATTTTGCAAACCGACAAACCCTCCCATTCAGAATCAACACTCAAATAACGACTAAGTGACAAAACATGATTTGAAAAAATGATTATATTGGTAGATATGTTCACTAAGCATACTAAGAGAATCAAAATGCAAAAAAATAAGATATGAACTTGATAAAAAAAAAATTATGAGGGAAACCCGTAAGGTAAAGATGTTGAGCTAAACCGACGCCATGCACATGATTACACAAAGGAATAAATGCTTTGCAAAGGTGGACCTCTCCTAGACTCAATAATTCACAAACTCCACAATCAACTATTTTCATCAAGAGTGGGCATGGATCGCATCCAGCCAACCACCACGTCGTAATGTGTCAACCTCTTTGATAAGGTAATTTTTGAACTACTTCCAAATCATCTACTTTGTCTCACCCCGACTTAATTAAGTTAAACTCATCCTTGTTAATTGGCGATAAATTTCCTTAAATAATAAACAATGCTTTAATTTAAATCTCTAAGGAAAATAGCATGACATTTTTTTCCAAAGGTATGTGTAGATGAAAACATAACTACGTTTACACGTAACCTATAAGTACTATACAACTTTACATAACTAAGATCTTTAGTTTAATATTTACACAACAAGATTCTTGATATTCAAACCATACTAGATATCAGTCACTCCCCCGTTTTAAGGTCCTAACTTGACAGTGAACTCCAAATGATAGGCATACCTGAAACATAACATTATAGGAGTTTAAACAATATAAGCTTAGTGAATGACCATATACCACACCTATAACCAAATGGAGTAACCATTTTTATTTTGTTCTAATGCTATAACCCAACAGGAATTGTGAAACTCTCGCAATCCTGGACCCGCCACTGTCCAATTAATCCACCA
The DNA here is from genome assembly GCA_949130495.1 of Sambucus nigra. Classification (NCBI taxonomy): domain Eukaryota; kingdom Viridiplantae; phylum Streptophyta; class Magnoliopsida; order Dipsacales; family Adoxaceae; genus Sambucus; species Sambucus nigra. The sequence continues at coordinate 546,261,057 of OX422215.1, forward strand.
CAGTGATTGGGGACCACCACATACCTTTATTAGGCCCGAGTACACAAACCTTTAAGTTGGACTAACAGGACCGCCACATCCTGTAGGACCCACCACAGTCCTTAACGTTAAATAACATCACTTAACATTTTAATCATATGCATATGTTTCCTAAATACAACATCACTCCCATAAGCATTTTAACACATGTATTGAACTACATATTTCCATATTTCCATATAATAATCTATATTGCATAGGATAGGTCACTCACCTTCGATTTGGTGATAAGATTAATACCAAACTACTTCCTTGGTATGGTAGTATTAGCTGCTTCCCCACCTAACAAGTCAACGTCATTAGTATCTGAATACACCTATTAACATTAAACCTAGTAATACATCACATCATTTGGTCAATCAGAAATAACTAAGGAGGAAATAAATATGATACTTAACATTTATATAACACCCAAGTAATTAGGGTTCTAACACAATTTACGAAATTAAATTACCAATTCTCTAGACAAAGTTATGCCCATTTTATTACAACCTTTTCCAAATCGTTTTTCAAGAAAAACAGCAACACAACTTCAACTTCCTGGAATTTTCCTAATTTTTATACAATATAAATTTGCATGATATTCCACCAAATATCAGTAAACACATTGAATAATATAAAATTAATGGATCATAATTTTTAGGGCTCATTTTCTATGTCTCGCAAAATGTCAAACACTTGGTATGCATTCTTGCTCCTTTAGGACAACTTTTAAACCAAAACTTCAAACTATCACCAAAGGTTCATTACTTGATATTTTTACACAATTTTAGGATATGTTATACATGTATGAGTCTATTTTATTCTCCAACTGGAATAACTCAATTACAATAAGTATTCCATGATTTATGCCATTTTTAGCATAACTAGGTCAAAATAGAACATTAAGGCATAACTTAACATTTTTAAGCATACATAACCTTGACCTTGGGTATAATTCATGGAAACGTATAATAAACATGTTTTAGCAGAAATATACATCATAATAATGAATTTTCTAAATCAAAATGCTTTACGAAAAGATGATGTAAATTTAGGACTTTAAAGTATGCATTTACGATCCTAGCTCGAGTTCTAACTTATGTTCTTAACCCATCCTTGTTCCAACACAATTCAGCAATATGGGTATCATTAAAATATATATCCAAATTAAAAATAAAAATATGCCAAGTATATAATTCATCCATGTGACCAAATTTAATAAAGATGTAATTACCTTACGAGGATTCACAAATTTATAGAAATTTTTCAAAGATTTCTTCCTTAACTTTCTTCTCTTTCTCTCTCTTTAGGCAAAACCTGTTATTTCTTATGAGGAAGAATATATACCTCTCATTTATAATCAGATATACGTTGTATAGTGGTCCAATAGCAATAGGGGTAGTAGTAACACGTGATTGGTTGGATGAAAGTTCGAATTAGACAATTCCATTAATGACACATTTGTCTCACCTTGTTAAAATTACCATTACTCACTATCACGGGCCCTGATTTACTCCATCTTTGTGTCTATGAGTAGATAACTTATACATCTACAACTTTCATATTTTGTAGGTTCCCAAAATCATAAAATTAATACGCGTAATTTGGGCTCGAACAGGAAAGTAGCAATTTACCGAAAATCTCAAAACTTTCACATTTGGCGACCAAACATTGCCAATTTCGTATCAACACCCTAATTTACTTTTATAAACATAATCATGCATTAAAAAAATAATTTATGATGCAATTAACCACATAACTAATCATATGTTCTAAACATGGTATCCCCGATCATAATCTCAATTAGCACCTAATGTAAACAACACATATATCACATGAGCATGCATCCCCTAAACATGATAATTAACATGTTTAACACACATAACCAATTTATAACTTATAACTCCTAAGTTATAATTAATCATGTGATCATATTTTATGGCCTTATAATTCTACCCCTCTTATAAAAATTTCGTCCTCGAAATTTAGCGCATAAGAAACTTACCAAACAAATGAGGATATTGTTTCTTCATGTTATCCTCCCCTTACCAGGTGGCATACTCCACATTCTGACTTCTCCACATCACCTTAACTAGTGAAATGGTTTTACTACGTAACACTTGCTCCTTTCGATCTACAATAGCAATTGGTTCTTCCACATAGGTTAAGTCATCTTGAAGCTCTATTAGTTGTGAAATAAACACATGTGAAGGATTGGGCACATACTTACGTAACATGGATATATGAAAAACATCATGTATCCGAGAAAATACTGGTGGTAACGCCAATTTATAAGATACAACTCTAACCAGTTTCACTATCTCATAAGGGCCAATATACCTGGGACTTAACTTTCCCTTCTTCTCGAATCTCATAACCCCTCTCCAAGGAGAAACACGTAGGAATACTCGATCACCTTTCTCAAATTTCAATTCTTTCCTTCGGTTGTCTGCATAACTTTTATGTCTACTTTGCACCACCTTCAAGTGATTATGGATAAGATTTATCTTTTCCGCAGTCGGGTGTACAATTTCTGGTCCAAGTAGTTTTTGTTCTCTTACTTCAGTCCAACACACTGGAGTTCTGCATTTTCTCCCATACAAAGCTTCATAAGGAGCCATCTCAATACTCGAATGATAGCTATTATTATAAGAAAACTCTATTAGTGGCAAGTGTTCATCCCAACTGCCTTTGAACTCCAATACACAAATTCGTAACATATCTTCGAGTGTCTGGATCGTTCTTTCTGACTGCCCATCAGTCTGAGGATGAAAAGCTGTACTAAATTTCAATTTAGTCCCCAAATCTTGTTGTAAACTAGTCCAAAAGTGAGAAGTAAACTTAGGATCTCGATAAAAAATAATAGAAACAGGTGCACCGTGCAATCTAATAATCTCATCCACATATAATTTGGCATATCTATCCATGGAGTAAGTAGTTTTAATAGGAATAAAATGTGCAGACTTAGTCAACCTATCAACGACAACCCAAATAGAATCAAACCCTCGTGATGATTTTGGTAAACCTATAACAAAATCTGTAGTAACATGCTCCCATTTCCACTCAGGAATAGGTAAGGGATGTAGTAAACCACTTGGCTTCTGATGCTCCACCTTCACATGTTGGCAAACTAGACATCTAGCAATAAAATCTGCAATGTCGTATTTCATTCCTGGCCACCAATAACATTGTTTCAAATCTCTATACAGTTTCGTGCTCCCTGGATGATAGCATATAAAGAACAGTGGGCTTCCTCTAAAATCGTTCTTCTTAAATCAGGCACATTAGGTACACATAAACGGTTTCCGTACATAACAATGTTATCATCCCGAATAGAAAATTCATTTGCTTTACCCTTTTTTATATTATCTCTAACTTTCTCCAATTTTGTATCTCCTTCCTGTGCTTGTTTTATCCAGTCTATCAACGTGGGTCTAACATTTAAATGTGCTACTATTCCGTAAGACTCATTCAAAGTTAATTCCACCCCCATTAAAGCTAACTCTCTCAGCAGGTCAACTCGAATACAATAAATACAAGATACTATGCCTAGAGATTTTCTACTCAAAGCCGCAGCAACAATATTAGCTTTACCCGGATGGTGATGTATCGTGGAATCATAATCTTTTATAAGTTCCATCCACCTTCTTTGCCTCAAGTTCAAGTCTTTTTGTGTAAACAAGTATTTTAAGCTTTGATGGTCAGTAAAAATTTCACAACTAACACCATATAAGTAGTGTCTCCAGATTTTTAATGCAAAAACTACTGCAGCCAACTCAAGATCGTGTGTAGGGTAGTTGCGTTCATGTATCTTTAACTGTCGAGAAGCAAAAGCAATTACCTTTCCATGCTGCTTAACACATAACCGATTCCTTAATACGAGGCATCACTATAAATAACTAAACCTTCTGTACCCATTGGGATAGTCAATACTGGAGCTGATGTCAACTTACCCTTTAATTTTTTAAAGATTTTATCACAATCACCACTCCAGACAAACTTATTCTCCTTTCTGGTAAGCTTAGTCAATGGCAATGCAATAGAAGAAAACCCCGATATAAACCTCCTGTAATAACCCGCCAATCCCAAAAAGCTACGTACCTCTGTCATACTAGTTGGACTTTCCCAATTCATTACTACTTCTACCTTCTTGGGATCAACACAAATACCATCAGCAGAAATAACATGCCCCAAAAATACTACCCTGTCTAGCCAAAATTCACATTTAGAAGATTTAGCAAATAACTACTTCTCTCGCAAGGTCTGTAAAATAATACGCAGGTGGTGTTCGTGCTCATCCCTACTACGAGAATATATCAAAATATCATCAATGAAAACAATAACAAAAGAATCCACGTATGGGTGAAATATACGGTTCATCAAATCCATGAATACGACCGGTGCATTTGTTAACCCAAATGGCATGACAAGAAATTCATAATGTCCATACCTGGAACGAAAAGCAGTTTTATAAATGTCACAATATCTTACTCTCAATTGATGATATCCGGATATGAGATCGATCTTGGAAAACACTTTGGCTCCTTTCAACTGATCGAACAAGTCTTCTATGCGGGGTAGTGGGTATTTGTTACGGATAGTCACCTTATTCAATTGACTATAATCGATGCACAGTCTCATGGTTCCATCTTTCTTCTTCACAAACAATACTGGGGCTCCCCACGGTGATACACTAGGCCTTATAAAACCACGATCTAACAAATCTTGCAACTGTATCTTTGGCTCTTTTAATTCTGCAGGTGCCATACAATATGGTGCAATAGATATTGGTGCAGTTCCTGGTACCAACTCAATCAAAAATTCCACCTCACAGTCTGGTGCTAACCCTGGGAGTTCTTCTGGGAAGACATCTGCAAACTCATTAACTATGGGTATATCTGATAGTTTTTCAGCCTCTTGTCGTGTGTCCACCACATCAGCAAGATAACCCTCACATCCTTTCCTTAGCAATTCACAACATTTTATAGCAGAGATCAAACATGTTGGAGTGACATTTCGTTCTCCAATAAATTTAAATTCAGGTTCACCCAGTAATCAAAACACTACCTCCTTTTTAAAGCAATCCAAACATACATGATATGAGTCTAACCAATCCATACCCAGTATTACATCAAAGTCGCGCATATCGAGAGGTAATAAGTCAACTAGTAATTCTTTTTCACCCACTCGCACCACACACTCCCTATATACCCTCTTAATAAAAACCGACCCCCCACTGGAGTAACAATAGCTAAACCAGAATCTAATTATGATAATAGTTTATTAAGATGCAATAGATAAAGTAAAAACACAAAAGAATGTGTAGAACCAGGATCTATCAACACATAAGCATCTTTATCACCAATAGGAAGTGTACCTGTCACTACGTTAGGCATAGCTTGTGCATCTTGTTGCGTCAGTGCAAACACTCTGCCTTGATCTTGGTTTTGAGACAAGCCTCCTCTACCTCCCCTGTGTACTTTTGGTGTAGAAATCCTATCTCCTACTGTCACACTCCCAACTGAAGTTGTAGCTCCCATCGCTGGACAATTCTTTCGTAAGTGCCCCGGTTGATGACAATGGAAACATAAAGGTGTCGCCTCAGCTATTGTACACTCCTGAGACATGTGCCCTTGACCACCACATCTATAATAAAATATGGCCCTCGGTCCCATCACAGATGCATTTTCTGACCGATTCATCCTAGTCCTTCCACCTCGAGCTTGAAATCTTCCACGTGCATTTCTATTATTTTTAAATTCTTGGCCCTTAGGTATTCCTCGTGCTACACTCTGAGTTGAGGTTCCCGTCTCCCATCCATATGATCTTACACCATCATGTCTAGCTTTCTTCGAGTGTTCAACTTGCATTTATTTTATTGACTTTTATGACACCGTGACCCTATCCACCAAGTCCACATAATCCGTGATCTTCATATTAACAACCATGCTTTTTATATCTACACTCAGCCCGGTTTGAAACCGATCACATTTACTTTCTTCTGTCCTCACCAAGTCAGGTGCAAATCTGTATAAGGATATAAATAAAGCTTCATACTCTGCCACTGTTCGGTTCCCCTATTTCAACGTGATAAATTCTTCCTCTTTCTCTTTCCTATAAAGCCTTGGGAAATATTTTTCAAAGAACACCTTCACAAACCTCTCCCATGTAATTTGTGGAGGATTTATTGGAACCACTCCCCCCATTGTAGTAAGTAACCTTTCTGTTGCATCCCACCATAAATTTGCATCAGCCTCTAACCTAAAGGTTGCTAACAAAACCTTTTGTTCATCTCGCACTTCCATCACCTTGAATATTATTTCCATCTTTCTAATCCACCCCTCTGCCACTAACGGATCTGTAGTCCCAGTAAATGCTGGCATATTTAACTTCATGAACCTCTCATGCAATTTGTCCCTATCCCCACCATGTTCTCCTCCTCTTTCTTGTTCCATAAGTTGTGCCACAGCACGTAGTATTCTTCCCACATCATCAATAGGTTGGTGTTGCACCTCTGATTCCTCCACTTGAATATGTCTATGTCCTTGCTGACTATTAGGAACATAAGATGCCTCACCCTCTGCTCCATCATGTGTCTCATGTGGATCCATCATTCACTGCAATATAATTCACTTAAACAAAATACAATAGCAGCATTTTAATATTAACATTGTTAGTCAAAATCCAGGTACATAACAAACTCACTTTTTAGTGTCCACTGCCAATCTATACCCTCACACCCTATCTAGAACCCAATAACCACGCTCTGATACCAAGTTGTCTCACCCCGACTTAATTAAGTTAAACTCATCCTTGTTAATTAGCGATAAATTGCCTTAAAAAATAAATAATGATTTAATTTAAATCTCTAAGGAAAAATATCATGAGATTTTTTTTTCAAAGGTATCTGTAGATGAAAACATAACTACGTTTACATGTAACCTATAAGTACTACACAACTTTACATAACTAAGATCTTTAGTTTAATATTTACACAACAATATTCTTGATATTCAAACCATACTAGATATTCATCACTCCCCCGTTTTAAGGTCTTAACTTGGCAGTGAAATCCAAACGATAGGCATACCTGAAACATAACATTATAGGCGTGTAAGCAATATAAGCTTAGTGAATGACCATATACCACACCTATAACCAAATTGAGTAACCATTTTTATTTTGTTCTAATGCTATAACCCAACAGGAATTGTGAAACTCTCGCAAACCTGGACCCGCCACAGCCCAATTAATCCACCACAGTTATTGAGGACCACCACATCCCTTTATTAGGCCCGAGTACACAAACCTTTAAGTTGCATTAATAGGACCACCACATCCTGTAGGACCCATCATAGTCCTTAACATTAAATAACATCACTTAACATTTTAATCATATGCATATGTTTCCTAAATACAATATCACTCCCATAAGCATTTTAACACATGTATTGAACTACACATTTCCATATGAACATATAATAATATATATTTCATAGGAAAAGTCACTCACCTTGGATTTGGTGATAATATTAATACCAAACTACTTCCTTGGTATGGTAGTATTAGCTGCTTCCCCACCTAACAAGTCAACGTCATTAGTATCTGAATACACCTATTAACATTAAACCTAGTAATACATCACATCATTTGGTCAATCAGAAATAACTAAGGAGGAAATAAATATGATACTTCACATTTATATAACACCCAAGTAATTAGGGTTCTAACACAATTTACAAAATTAAATTACCAATTCGGTAGACAAAGTTATGCCCATTTTATTACAACCTTTTCCAAATCATTTCTCAAGAAAAACAGCAACACAACTTCAACTTCCTAGAATTTTCATAATTTTTATACAACATAACTTTGCATGATATTCCACCCAATATCAGTAAACACATTTAATAATATAAAATTAATGTTTCATAATTTTTAGGGTTCATTTTCTATGTCTCGCAAAATGTCAAACACTTGGTATGCATTCTTGCTCCTTTGGGGCAGATTTTAGACCAAAACTTCAAACTATCACCAAAGGTTCATTACTTGATATTTTTACACAATTTTCGTATATGTTATACATGTATGAGTCTATTTTACTCTCCAACTAGAATCACTCAATTTCAATAAGTATTCCATGATTTATGCCATTTTTAGCATAACTAGGTCAAAATAGAACATTAAGGCATAACTTAACATTTTTAAGCATACATAACCTTGACCTTGGGTATAATTCATGGAAACATATAATAAAAATGTTTTAGTACAAATATAAATCATAATAATGAATTTTATAAATCAAAATTCTTTACGAAAAGATGATGTAAATTTAGGAATTTAAAGTATGCATTTACGATCCTAGCTCCTGTCTTAACTTATGTTCTTAACCCATCCTTGTTCCAACAAAATTCAACAATATGGGTATCATTAAAATATATATCCAAATCAAAAATAAAAACATGCCAAGTATATAACTCATCCATGTGACCAACTTTAATAAAGATGTAATTACCTTATGAGGATTCACTGATTTATAGAAGTTTTCCAAAGATTTCTTCCTTAACTTTCTTCTCTTTCTCTCTCTTTAGGCAAAACTTGTTATTTCTTATGTGGAAGAATACATACCTATCATTTATAATCATATATACGTTTTTATAGTGGTACGATAACAATAGGGGTAATAGTAACACGTGATTGGTTGGATGAAAGGTCGAATTAGACAATTCCATTAACGACACATTTGTTCCACCTTGGTAAAATTACCATTACTCACTATCACGGGCCCCAATTTACTCCATCTTTGTGTCTATGAGTAGATAACTTAAACATATACAACTTTCATATTTTGTGGTTTCCCAAAATCATAAAATTAATACGCGTAATTTGGGCTCGAACTGGAAAGTAGCAATTTAGCGAAAATCTCAAAACTTTCACATTTGGCGACCAAACATTGCCAATTTCGTATCAACACCCTAATTTACTTTTATAAACATAATCATGCATTAAAAAAATAATTTATGATGCATTTAGCCACATAATTAATCATATGTTCTGAACATGGTATCCCCGATCATAAGCTCAATTAGCACCTAATGTAAACAACACATATATCACATGAGCATGCATCCCCTAAACATTATATTAACATGTTTAACACACACAACCAATTTATAACTTATAAATACTAAGTTATAATTAATCATGTTTTAGGGCCTTACATACAAAATCTAAGCAAACTTTGTTTCAAAGAAAATGAACCAAGAGTACCCAATAAAACAAATGCCTAGGATGTGTGAGTATGTCCTAAAGATTGTAAAAAATATTTAGGGTCACTCAAAAGTCTCACAAAGTGTATAGAAATTAAAAAAGGAAAACACTCAAGAACAAATAAATATTGAGTTTGATGAACAATAAAACATCATCAATGTTTTATCTTTGATCATTTAGAAATTTGATTTCTTTTAGCTTGTAGGTAAAAGAATTTTCAATAACCTTAATGGTCTCAATGACCAACACTCAATAAATAGACAAGAGGTAAACTATAAGGCCATTTAACTTGTGTATAGATTACTCTAGATGACCTTCGATCAAATCTCAGTTGCGTAGTCTTGAAGAAGTGACCTTGGTGCAATCTCCAAAAGTATCTAACCATAATGTCTTAACTATCGAATTTGGGGATCTATGTTGTGCTTTTGCGAGCAATTCATTACAACATAAGCCTTAGTTACGCTATATTGACCTCCAACGATAAGATCGTGAAATCTCTTACATAATTTGGATGGGAAATCGTGGAAATTCACGAGCATCAAACGCGGACTTCATTGTAGCAATTTTAACATTCATTGTAGTAAATGGTAAAGAGAAATTTACGCAATTAAGGTTACAAAAGTACCAAGTTTAGATTTAAGGGTCCATAGGCAATGAAGGAGGCTTCATTGTAGTGAAAGAGCAAAACTAAAAGGACCACGTTCAAATCTACTAATCAAATTTTCAAAATACACAATAGGCATTTTAGGATAATCTTTATACAAGGAGTATGTTACATAATGTATTTGGCAAATCCACAAGCTAGAAGTTTAAACTAAAATATTTTTCACTTTAAGACACAATTTAACTCAGGGTAAACTAAGTCCTCTAAGTCTAATATACTTTATCCTATATAGAATACTCAAGGTAGAATCTTGAATAAACTCCAACTTGAAATCCTTGAACAATGAAGCTTTTACCTCTTGGCTAAGACTCAAACTGAGTTTTGGTTAGGAAATAAGACAACCTAATAATTGGATGCAAAATGGGTATATGTATAATTTAACACTGCAAATACGAGTGGTTTAAATACTCTAATAATGTTATCATAAAATATTAATTAGTTGAGAGAGAGAGAGAGAGATGTTTAGGGTGAAATAAGTTAAATAACATGAGGGAGATGAGAAAGAGAGAATCTTGAGATGAGGAGATTGTAATACCTCATATTTTAATGGTATTATTTATTATTAAAATGAGTTAGTTACTATTAAATGGGAATAATTATTACTTGTGCGAGATGATAAGATAAAAGCATAATTTATGTGACATTTAAATTTTCATGTTATGTGACATTGGGACTACACGTTATGAATTAATTAATTAATTAATCAGTGAAATTAATTATTTGCGGTACATGCGAAAAATATCTAAGATGTGTATTTTATTTTATGTTGTGAGACATCATCATATAAATAAGACTCTAGGGTGATATAAAGGCCCAAAATGTATTTTTAGTGCTTTGCATTGGTCCTCATAGGTAGAGGTACATTTAGGCTCATATAGGGGTCCAAAATTAGGTATTTTATGAGCATGCAAGATTAAGGGTATAAAATTCATGTTAACCCTCTTTAATCAGTCACGTTAAACGTAGAAATTAAACCCTAGTAGCATGAAAGTTTTGGTAGAGCTAAAAGGCTTTTGGGAAGAACTAAGATATCACAAGAGGGAGGATCGAGCTAGCACCATTAACCTTCATAATCAGGCAAGAAATGTTTTTCTATATCAGAGTATAACCTATAATATATTTATCTTAATAATGTCGTTTAGAATTAATTGGGATTAAAATCATCTTAAGAATATGGTATAATACTTAATCCTGTTTTATATTGGGATAATAGGAATTACAGGTGTAGAATTTTTTAACCCATTTTAAATCCGATCTTGATCGGAACTATTTATTAAGCCCTTGTTAATCCGTGCCAAATATGGATTTGAATTTTAGATTTCGTTTGTAAAGATGATTATTGTACCCAGATTATATTATGATATTGAAGATACGTATTGATGATGAAATCTGAATATAATAATAACCATAAATTAGACATGTTAGGATTCTGAATATTATTCTCATAGATTTTGACCATACATTATGAGGATTTGTATTGGGAATCTTTAGGATTCATCAGGAGGTGTTTTGGATTTTATTGGGAGGTTTTAGGAGAATTCATGGTGGATAGGTTTTTACATAATTGAATTTAGTTCAAAGACGAGAGATCCAAGGTGCCAGAGGGTGAACCCCGCTATAGTGGGGTACCAGTCTGTAATAGCACCCAAGGGTCGCTATAACAATTGTTCCCATCCCGCTATGCCGATAGGGGCTTGGCACGATGGGCACTTATGTTTTTTAGTTTGTTTTAATTGATGGAGTTCTAGGGATATGCCTAATTCGGGATTTTGGGTAGTAAACTTATGTATTATTGGGAACTACGATTTTGGGCTTTGGGTGAAAATTTTAGGTAAGCGAGAGTTATGAGATATCCTATATATTGTGTTGTATATATTTATGTGATGGATGTAAACATACCATATGGGAGTATTTGGTTCATTCGGAATCTATCGGTGGAAGTTGTTGATTTAAATTGATTTAAGTTGATTTAAATTGATTGTTGTAAACATACTATATATTGTGTTGTATATATCATGCGTTAAGTCGATCGTCGTCTCACACCATGGATACATGGATGGATTGATCCATCGAATGGTCTGATATATGACTAGACTATAATGTGACAGTGTAGTAATCCCCTTATTCTTTTGTAGGTGCATGTTTTGAATTTGTTGGGTACAAAACTCTTACGAATTTATCGTTAAATGCACGAGAAGGTCCCCAAAGGTAGAAGCCTTCGTATGGATTATGAGGTTTATTTATATATCGTTTAGTCCAACGATGGACATGTCATATGAAGTCATGGTGAATGTTATTATGTTTATTATAATACTGTGTATATCTTACTGTTCAGGTGACATGAGTGGAGATTGTACAGAGTGTACTCTTGTTTTATACATGATTTTACACTGCGAGGTAGTTGTAGGATAGTATGCAATAGATTATTTAATAGTAAATGAGTCAAGATTTATTACATATCAGTTGTGGTTTGGTTTTGGGAACTCATGTAGAGGGTTGAGGTGTCTATTGGCCTGAAAATATACCCAAAATGGGAGGGTGAATTGGGTACAGGGATTTAATGGAAAATTAAAACCATTCTTAACTTTACGTAGAGAATTATGGCAATATGATAAATCTAAATAAGAAAATAATTATTAATAAACATAAGTAGTTAAGAGAGAAGGCTTAATGAAACTTTGCAAATCGAGATTTTAGCATGATTCGACCTCCACCTACGTCCATGCTCGAGATGATACAAGAGAACTTCTTAGTCTTCGATTCACTAATACGGAACCAAAACCTCACAAGGAATGATACCTTGAAATTTTCAATGAATAAGGTGCTAAAATCATCCTTCTCCAAGCGATACCCATACAATAATCCAAGAACTTTAAACACCTTGACTACCTACAACAATGACATTACTGACCGAGAGGATACAATGAAGTTAACCGTAAGTCACAATAATAATATTCGTAACCAAAACTAATGCCAAGTATCTTTCCTAAAAATAATTATGAAGTGGGTTTACTCTCTCCGTCTCTCTAAAAAATAAGTATACAAGAATCACAAGTATGTTGTTCTAATGGAATTTTGGGTATAAGTTTAGCATAAGTGGGTTTTGGGTTTAAAACTTTGTTAAAGAGGGATTGGAATGGAATATTTTAGTGTAATTAGATTTTCTTAAAGTTTGAGCTTTAATGAAGTTTTGGGACAAGAACTCTAAAATTTCTTTTTGGGATATTTATACAAGTTAGGATTGGAATTTTTTCAATGGTTTTGATATTGTATGATTGTGTGTTTTGGAATGGAAGAGTGAGGCTCTATTTATAATGTTAGGAGGAATCCAAATGTTGCTAAAAGGTTGGAATGGGTTAGGGTATTAGGATAAAAGGTTGGAAAGAATTACCAAATACATTTTTAAAATTCTCGCACTTTTGGTTAACTAAAAGTAAACTTTAGTCAACTAAAAGTAAACTTTAGTCGGCTAACTATTGATTGCAGACTGGCTTGATTCAGTGGGATATCTCAAGAAGTTTTTTTGACTAAACTACTTTTAGTCGACTAAAACTAAGGTTTAGGTTACTAAATCTCCTTAGTTTTAGGCAATATGGTGTTGGGCTTAGGGTCATACTCTAAGGAAGGTTTAGGGATCTCTAGGGTAGGTTTAGGTGATTAGGTTTTGAGAAAATACATGTTAAAACATGTTACTTTACTTTTGTACAATATTTACTAAAATACAATAAAAAAATTGAATCAATGATCTTTTGTGTATTTGAGCATTCTTTTAACACATTTGAGTCAATCAATGTGGTATTATGATATGATGCATACTTGAGCTTGATTGCCATAAGTTGTGGGATGTTGTAATATGCTAGATTGTTTAATAGGTTGATGTTGAACAACTCTTTGAGGCTTGAGAGATGACCTTTGAGTAGCTTCTTTGGTTATGATTTTCATTGTCTTAGTTGAGAACTTCATTGTATTGTATGGATATGATTGCATGGTTGAATGGATAATGTGTTCCCTGCGACATATCTCATAATGTATTGAGTGATTATTTTAATCCCAAGTACATTAGATAGAAGATAATGAAACATGATCTTATATCAATTATATTGTCATCATAAATAACCTTTTAGTTTCACAATCTCCCCTTTTTTACGATGATAATCTGTTTGATATATGATGGAAAATAAATTGTAAATGAGTGTTATCTTTATTGCAAATCCTTTCCAATCAAAATTCCCTTGAACCTACAAATACACTAAAATATGCATAGGGTAAGTAAGGGTATCAATCCACCTTTCATGTGTGAAGAACAAAATATGTGAATACAAGTGTAGAATCAATGTCATTTTATTATTTTTTTTATGATTTTTTAAGCGATTATTAATTAACTAACCACTACACCAAAAAGGTCAAAATGGCACCCTTCACTCGGCCACTCTTGTCACGGTCAAAGACCATGAAAAAAAAACACTCATTTTTTTGTCACCATCAAAGACCGTGACAAGTGGAGTTGTCACGGATGTGTCACGATCAAAGACAAAGACCGTGACAACCTAATAAAGTTTTCACGGTCTATGACCATGACACGTCTATGACAACTGTTATAACTTAAAAACCCTAGCCATTGTTTTTTCTTTTCCCTCATATTTCAGTTCCCTCATTTTTCTCTCTCTCTCTCACTCTCTCTCTTGTTTCAGGCTCACTTGTGGGTTAATGTGTGTGTGTTTTGGGGTCTCTGTGTGTGTGTTTGGGGGTCACTGTGTTTGTGGGGTGGGTGGGGGGGGCAAGATTTCAATGTGTGTGTGTGGGTTAGTATGTGTGTTTGAAATTGAAATTGGTATTTAAAATTATAATTGAAATTATTATTATAAATTGAAATTGAAATTATTATTATAAATTGGAATTGAAATTGAAATTGGTATTATAAACTGAAATTAAAATTAGCATTTGGTATTCGATATTTGGTTCCTCTCTCTAATTGCAGTAGCGCTAACCCCTTTCCTCTTCCTCACATATTCTGGCGACCCCCTTTCGGTACATCTCTCTCTCTCTCTCTCTCTCTCTATATATATATATATATATATATATATATATATACACACACACACACACACACAGATTATTGAATTGTTGAAATGTTTGGGATTCTTGAATTGTTGTTGATTTGTGGATTTGGACATATAGATGGCCATTGAGTTGCTTGGACCTTACACCATACTATAAATTTTAAAAGTTTGATGTTAAACAATTAATAATAGTGCGCATAGATACTAGCCTTCTAGTTTTTATGCTTTCGGATTCAATAGCCCTTATAATGAGATCTCTCTAATTATCCCGTTTGGACAGTTTGGGACGACATATTTTCTGTATAATAATATTCTTAGTGGCTTAAACTTGTTACTTTTGGGGGATGTTCTGTTGCCATCTCTTAATGTTCTCTGGGTACATACTAGATGATGCGGTGTTAAGTGTTATTTCAACTTACATATTGAAATAACACTTACATTTGCGAATTTATGTCGTGTACTTGGAGAACTATGGGGATATACTGTCGAATTTTCCTCAAATGGAAACAATGTGGATGAGCTACTAAGTATATTACAAAAATATGCGGTCTTGAATGGGATATGATCACTCGCCCTTTAGAGGAGATGGAGGAAATATGTAGTCTTCAGTGTGTGTATTCTGAAATTAATATTCGTATATTGAAATTGGTATTCTGAAATTAAAATTTGTGTATTGAACTTGGTAATTTCTCTAAATTGGTATATTGTGGGTTTGTCCTTACAACTCTCTTTTCCTTTCTCTAATTGCAGCAGCGACGACCCCCTTTCCTTCTCCTCATATATTCTGGCGACCATCTCTCTCTCTCTCCATATATATATATATATATATATATATATATATATATATATATATATATATATATATTTGCCCATAAATTTTTATAGAATACATGCATGTATGCACCCCAACGCAAGTGTTATATAATAAGTAACGAGGGTGAAAAGTTAATAAGTAATCGTATAGAAGTTGATTTAGTGTAAATTTACACCCTCGTTACTTGTTATATAACACTTACTTTGGGGGATGCATGCATGACATAATGGTACTGTAACAAGAAATACTGCTTTTCATATTCTCATGTTCACTTCATAAGTTGTTGATTGGAGGATTTGAACATTTAGATGGCCATTGAGTTGGTCGGCCCTAGGCATTTCTAATATTTTGCATTATTATTTGAATTATTGTTTTGGGTTCTTGAATTGTTATTGACTGGTGGATTTGAACATTTATATGGTCATTAAGTTGGTTGGCCTTAGGCATTTATAATATTTTGCATTACTATTTGAATTATTGTTTGGGATTCTTGAATTGTTGTTGACCGGTGAATTTGAACATCTAGATGGCCATTGAGTTGGTTGGCCCTAGGCATTTCAAACATTTAGGGTTATGATTCTACGAAATATAAATAAGATAAAAATGAAACATACTATAAATTTTAAAAGCTTGTTGTTAAACAATTAATAATGTATAATGAAACATAACTATTTATAAATCATCAGTATAAACGTAACTACCAAATAAATGAATATATGCTTGTTGTTTATACTAATCCATGAATATGCGCTTCTTACCCATAATAGGTGATTGTTTGTAGTAGCTATGATGGGATATCCTAAGTATAAAGAGTGGATGGGTGAGGCAAATAGATTAGGGGATGTGTTTCGCAGAGGTGCTAATTAATTTGAGAAATACGCAAAGAGATGTCATAATGATGAAGAGATCCCGTGTCCATGTGCTAAGTGTAAGAATGGTAAGGTGTTTGAGTGGAACATAGTTAAACTACATTTATTAAGATGGGGTATGAAAGATAGTTATTGATTTTAGATTTTTCACGGGGAATTAAAAGTTCCTTTTGTCCCATAGCAACCTTCATAACAACCTTCAACAAGTAGGATAAATGTACAAAGGAAGGAGGACAATATAGATCAAAATATACTAGAGGATTTAGTTGCTGATCCGTATGGAGTTCATTAAGTGGAAGAAAAGAAGGTCAGTGATGATATACAAGGTTCACGTGCTCATGAAGATATCGGGATAAACCTTGACGATGACTACGAAAGTTTAAAATTTAAGGCGACCATAGTCGTCGTACTCTGATTGTGACAAAGATCAAACAACTTTACATACCATAGTTGGTTTGCATAGTTTGAAGACCTAATATGGTTTTCTAGATATAGCGTGATGGGAATTTTAAATTGGGTGAAGGGCTTGCTACCCAAGAAAAATATGCTTCCAAATAGCTATCCTACTCTGAACAACAGTTTGAAAGGTTTGAGAATGAAGTATAAATCAATTCGTGATTGTGTGTATGACTGTAAACTATACCGAGAGGAGTATGAAAATCTCGATAGGTGCCCGGTATGCGTTGAACCTGGATATGTGCAATCTACTGGCAAGGAAGGCACAAGCTCAAAAGTGCCTAAAAAAGTGTTGAAATATTTTCCTATTGGGCCTAGATTCAAGAAGTTTTTCACAGTTCCATGGATAGAGAAGGCAATGACTTGGTAAGCTAGGGCAGAAGTAGAGGAAAATCTCATGCGTGATCCTATTAATTCTACAACTTAGAGGATGATGAATTATGAGTATCCAGATTTTTCTCGAGAACATCATAATATTCGTTTGGCAATATCAACAAATAGTTTTAATCCATTTGTAAATCTAATCACTAATCAGAGTGTATGGCTAGTGATCCTAGCACCACTGAACCTCCCTCATTCACAGTGTATGAGACCTCAGTTTTTTATGTTGTCTTTGTCGATAATTGGGACAAAGGTTCCAAGAGAGGACATCGATGTCTATTTATCTCCTTTGGTAGAAGAATTAAATTAATTTTGGGAAGAGGGTGTGTAGGAATTTGAATCTTTTAAAAAAGAAGAGTTTACATTGAAAAGCTATGTTAATGTAGGAAATTCATGATTTTCCAGCTTTTGGGACATTATCCAATTGTGTAGTACATGGTTATCTGGGGTGTCCTATTTGTGGAGAGGAGACTAAATTTATGCATCTCATTGATAGTGGTAAAAATATATACCATTGCCATAGGAGGTTTTTATCCCCCCCTGATCATAGTTTTAGATTTGCGAAAGGTTCCAATTTTTTTACCGGGCAGGGTTGAACATAAGCTACCTCCGAGAAAACTTTCAGGTTCAAAAATTGAAAGTAAATCTTCAAATTATGTCCCTAATATGTCAGGAAAAAAATCCTAAAATCAAGAATGTCAAGCTCATGAAGACCCCAACTGGGAATGAAATTAAGACAAAAAAGGCATGGTCTAGGCGGTCAATTTTATTTGACTTGCGTTATTGGAAGAATAACCCGATGCGTCATGTATTGGATGTGATTCATACGGAGAAGAACATCATTAAACATATTATGGGCACATGACTTGGGGGGATTCATTGGAAGGATGGAGAAAATGCACGAAAATACCTTAAATCGTTGAAACTTAAGAGACAACTATGGTTGAAATAAGATGATAGGGGAACGAAAATAATTCCCCCTAGTGCGTTTACTTTGATGAGGGAGGAAAGGAAGGTGCTTTTAGACACAATATAGAATTTGAAGGTTCCATATAATTTTTCATCCAACTTGCAAAGGACTGTGAATTATGCTACCCATGATTTACATAAGTGTAAGTCCCACGATTGGCATGTGATCATGCAATTGGCTCCTCTATTATTTAAGCATTGTTTCACCAAGAACAAGCATCTATGGAGGGCTATTATGCAAATTAGCACCTGCATATCACTTTTATGTGAGAAGGTAGTCAATCGAGATCACATAATGGTCGCAAAAGTAGATGTGACCGAAGCGATTTTTGTGTTGGAGAAGTACTTTACCCCATATTTTTTTGACACAAGTGCTCACTTGTTGGTACACCTATGACGAGGCACTTATTTGCGGCCCAATTAGATATCGGTGGATGTATATGTTTGAAAGATTGATGAAAGTTTTCAAAGATTACATCAAGAAACACGATACATTGAAGAAATAATTGAATAGGAATACATCACCGTGGAGTCCTCAATCTACACTCGGGAATATATGCCTGACCCAAGAAGCGTGGATAATAGTGATGAGTTCATCGATGAGGGTGGTCAGGTGATAGGCAAGCGAGTCAAATTGACTAGTTTACAACATGAACAAGTAGCTTGTTATCTATTTGAAACACATGAACATGTCAAAGAATGGAAAAAGTAAGTTTATATTATTTTTACTTTTACATTATTTTAATTTTTATACATGATCAATTTCGTAATACGTTCATCACGATCAATGCAGAAAAATATGATGCATGTGAGAATAATAAAAGATGAAGAACGATGGCACAATCAGACAACGAATTTATGGTGTGGGTGTCACGCGAGGTAATTATAATGAAAATGTCTCTTATTAAATATCATATTGCAAGAAAGCATTAAGACTAACCTATTTAATTTATCTATAATCTTAACTCTTAAAGACGAGTGATGCGACATCAAGACTTGCTCGTATAGCCATTGGACCCTTGTTTATGGTACACGAGTATAAAAAGTATAAATTGAACGTCTACGTACTTGGTGCAAGTGTATACAAGGAAAATACAAATGTACAAAATTCGGGGATTTCATATAAGGATCTGACTTATTTTTGAGCGAGCACGAAAGATAAAAACCTCATTGAAGATGAAATGACTTACTATGGTGTCATTCTAAATATATTTTAATTGGAGTATATAAGCTTCAAATAAGTTGTGTTTACTATGATTGGGTAAGAGTTGAGGATACAAATGCTTGTAAAATTGATCCTAACACCAATTTGATCATAGTTGACTTGCCCAAGTTGAAGAGCAATGAGCACATGGACAATGAGCCATTTGTTTTTGCTTTTCAAAATATGAAGAAAGTGTTTTACTTGGAGTATATCAACAAAGAGTCGTGGTCAATTTTCCTACACATGCCAAAGCGTCTAACCAGTAGTGTGGATGACTTGGCAGCTCCTACAGAATATCAATCGATTTTAGATGATACCCTGAATTTGAAATAATTTTTAGATTTGTAATTAGTATTCCAATTATTTGAAATAGTGCTTGGTCTGGTTCATGATATGGATTTGTACTCTTATGATGTCGTTAACTTGTATTCTTCTAGTGCGTTATTAATATTATACGTCAATTTAATGCTTTTTTTCATTAGGATTTGATCAGTTCCGGTGGATTTGACTCAAAATTGGTGGGTTGGTTATTGAATATGTTAGTTTGGATCTTACTCAGTTTAACCATTAATTCTTAGTCCGTGACATGACCCGAATTTGAAATAATTTTTAGATTTGTAATAAGTATTCTATTTATTTGAAGCAATGCGTAGTTTGGTTGATGATATGGATTAGTATTCTTATAATGTCATTAACTTGTATTAGTCTAGTGCCTTAATTCATTTGGATTTGAGTCAATTCAATGTGTTTATTCATTTTGATTTGATCATTTTATCATTAATGTGTTTATACTAATAATAACAATTTTGGCAGGAAATGGTTTCATCAGGGCATCACGGTAACGGAGGCGAGGAAGGATCGTCTGTCACTAGGCCCCCCAAATGGGGGTAAATTGGGGTTCATCGTCGAATACAAAGATGGCCTTATTGGATATAGGCCTGGAGTTTCTCAAGTCAATCATTAGCTCGGGGTACATGGATTAGAGGAAGGTGCCACAGGAGCTCAAGATGGACATCTGGGGGGCACTACAGGTAGTTACTCACTTTATTTCTATTTTTTATTTCTATTTATGTTTATATTTATATTTATATTTATATTTATATTTAAATACAAATAACATTTACTTTCCTTTTGGTTTGTATTTGTTTAACAAGAATAATTCGGCATGCCCCCACATGTCCGTGACTCCACATTAGAATAATTGATAGATCAATACAAGACGTGGAAGAAATATATGTGGGCACGATACTTTAGGCTGGACCGAGAGTCCATATTGAGGGTCCATAACACCTTACCATCGAAGGAGTCGATCTCATCGGCACAGTGGTAGCAGTTTATTGACAATGAGATCGAGGAGTGGTAGTTTATATCTTATCAATCGGGGTAGGATAACCGGGCAAAAAAGGTGGACGAGCACTACTCTAGGTGGATGTCTTACGCCGAGGTTGAGCACATAATGGTAATTTTTTTATTTAATTTTAGTTTTATGTTATTCTAATTTAACATTACTTACTAATTCAGTATTATTTTATTTCAGGAGACGGGAAGTGGACCTGGGGGTAGGCCATATAGGCACGATGCCTATGTGGCAATTCAGACAAAGAAGGGCAAGAATAAGGAGGTGTCCCAGAGCATGGAAGCCACGATTGTAAGTTATAAAAATCTCTTACAATTGTTTTATTTTTTTAATTACGGTATAATTTTTTTATTAACTTAACTAATTGTGTAGTTTTTGTCGTTTCAGGCAAAGCTTAAGGAAGTGCATGACAAGCAGTCTGATGCCAACAAGGCATATTTGTCTACGAATGCACTAAGCCAAGTGCTCAGGGCGGATCATAATTGGAGGACTAAGGGGTGAGCTCTCGGGTGGGTAAGTCGAATCTCACCGAGACCGAGATGAGTAACACTGGGTTGGCTCGTACGGTGGACACCTATGACGATAAGTTAGAAAGGTTGGAGGCAACGGTCCCCGATATGTTCGAGTTCATGAAGCATCAATTGGAAAGGTTAGAGGCGATGATCCTCGATATGTTCGAGTTCATGAAGTGTTAGTTCGGGTCCACCTCATGTAAGGGGAAGGGGAAAGGGAAAGGGAAGGAGAATGAGGTAGACGAGGATGCCAATGCTCCATCTCTCTCACCCTCATCGCCGATACGCACACAGTCTCCGCCTGTATATGATCTATTTTCCATCATGACCCCCGTCAAAAGGCCTTTGTATACAATTGGTTATCTGAGCATGCATTTGATATACATATTTGGTGGCACGCCGATAGCTAGGGGGTTGAGGGACCCGAACACACAACCGGGTGGTGTGGTTCATGGACGTGTCATGAAAGATATAGAAGCAAAGATTATCGTCAACCATATTGTCCATGAAAGAGAAATTGCACCTTTGTGGTTGGAACAATAATGCGATGTTCGACGAATTGATGGATGCGACAATTCATATTTAGTGTTGATTACCTTCCTCCTCCGACCTGCTCATGGACCTAGTCCGTGACATTATTTGTATTTATTTGTTCTGGATATTATTTGTATTTTTTTATTTGGTTATGGATATTTGTTGGTTGGTTATGGTTATGAATATTTGTATTTTTTTTATTTGGTTATTGAATATTGAATGTTGCTTGAAATATATGTTGTTTGGAAATGATTAATATGCTGTAATAGGTACAAACATATTGCTAGGCAATGGCAGTGGCCATAATGCATAGCATTTTTTTTAAATTCTGCCCAGATTTATCACGAACTTTGACCGCGATAAGTCCGCGACAAATGAAACTTGTCATGGTCAAAGTCCGTGATAATTTTTTATTTGTCATGAACTTGTCATGGACGAAAGGTTTCCGTTGTCACGACCAAAGTTCGTGATAAATCTAATTATGGTCATGAACTTTGATCATGACAAGTCCGTGATAAATACATTTGTCATCCCCAAACTTGTCATAGTCAAAGACCCTGACAAGTTTTCCTTGTCAAGGTTTTTTACTGTGACAAGGTGGCATTTTTGGTGTAGTGAACTGCTAATTTTTAAAGTACTAACTAAGATGTAATATCAAATGAGAGAAAAATAAGATAAACAAATTGTGCTAACAAGTAAACTAACTAAAATGGACTCATGAGGGCTTTAGTTCATCTCTTGAATGGGAGATTAGTCATCCATAATCATCATCCAAGATAATGAATAAACAAATGAAAGCATTTAAGGATTATAACAAGAGTAATTAAAGAGGAATAGATCAAACCCATTTTAGCCTTGAATTGGAGTGAACTCTTGAATTACAATCCAAAAGTCTCTCAATTATAATCACTCACAAATATATATATATATATTAATAAAAAATAAAAATATTTACAATATATACAATGAATGAATTCATAATGGACTCTTAAATAACGAGAGAGATTTGCTAAAAATTACAAATACTCTCATTATAAAATTGTACATTAGAATTCATCCAGAGAAATAAATTCTACACCATCACTTTATGTTGAGATATTTGCTAAAAATTACATATAGCCATAAAGGAATGGAGAAGAATTTACTTCCAAAAGGTATAAATTCAACCACATCACCTCTATATTGAGATATTTACTAAAAATTACAAATACTCTCGGTTGAATGGTGGGAAAGAATTCATCCCAAGAGATCAATTCTACACATCACTTTATATTGATATATTTGCGAAAAATTACAAATACTCTCTATAAAGGAATAGAGAATAATTTTCCCAAGTTTAAAAATTAAAATAGAGATTTTTCTCAAATGCCATCAAGTCTTCAATTTATAGGTAACATGAGGCTAGGGGTATTAATGAAATATTAAGGACATGTAAAGAGGATAAAATGGGTGTTTAATATTGAGTGAGGGTAATTTTCACTACACCATATTAGGCGAATGGTCACAGCCAAAGTCCCTGACCAATACTATGGGTCACGGCCAGGGGCCGTGACCATTTCGGGCGTGACCAATTTCGTCGGTAAAGGCCCATATCCCTGACCAAAGGAAGGGTCACAAACCTTGGGGGTCACGAAAAATGGTCGCGAACCTTATCCGTGACACATACCCACAAGTCGTGACCCAACCATTAATATGAGATGGGTCACGGCACTGGTCACGACCCTTAGCTGTGACTCAACCATAATAATATGACAATGGTCACAACAATGGTCACGACTCAAAGTTGTGACCCATTTTTTATCCTTACCAATATAGTCACGACCCTAAGTCGTGACCTTCCTTATGCGTGATAACACTTAGATATGGACATAACTTAAATACGTGACCAGTTTAAATATATTAAAAAAAATTAGCCAATATTTCTTTTGTTTTTTGGACATTCTAAAACCTATGTAATGTAAACCCTACATAACCATAATGCTAAAAAATATATCATAAAAACTCGCGTTGTCACGGGACCCCTGGTTTGAGAGCACCACAATATTCTCAATTATTGGTTCGTGCTCTCGAACCGGGGGTCCCATGACCACGCGGTCAGTTCCTGTAAGTTATATTGGTCCTGTGCGAGGTGTTGGCACCTTTCACGGGGCTTTTTTGGGGGTTGTTTTGGTTTTCTCCCTTTAACGACATGTTTTTAAGTTTAAGTCTAGACATTTTCAAATTATCGTCATATTCTCAAAGTGGGGGTTTTGTGACCATGCCGTTGGTTCCTACGAGTTACATTGGTCTCGTGCAAGGTGTTAGCACCGTACACGGGGCTGTTTGGGGAGTGTTTCGGGGTTTTGCCCTCTAACAATATATTTTCAAGCCGAAGTGTGGATATTCTCAAATTATCATCATGCTTTAGGACCGAGGGTTTCGTGACCACACCGTCAGTTTCTAGGAGTTACATTGGTCTCGTGCAAGGTGATGGCGCAACTCACGGGGCCGTTTGGGGAATGTTTATGGATTTCTCCCTCTAACAACATGTTTTTAAGCTTAAGTCTAGACATTTTCAAATTATTATCATATTCTCAAACTGGAGGTCCCGTGACCACGCGATCAGTTCTTGCGAGTTACTTTGGTCCCGTGCGAGGTGTTCGCACCTTTCACGGGGCCGTTTTGGGGTATTTTAGTTTTTTGCCCTCTAACGGTATGTTTTTAGCCAAAGTCTATATCTTTTTAAATTGTCGTCATATTCTAAAATCGGGGGTCCCGTGACCATGCGATCAGTTCCTGTAAAATAGATTGGTCCTATGCGAGGTGTTTGCGCCTCTCACGAGGTTATTTGGGTGGTGCTTTGGTGTTTGACCCTCTAGCAGCATGTTTTCAAACCAAAGTGTGGATATTCTAAAATTATCACCGTGCTCCTGGACCAAGGGTCCCATGTCCACGCTGTTAGTTCTTACGAGTTACATTGATCCCATGCGAGGTGTTGGCATCACTCATGGGGTCGTTTTGGGGGTGTTTCATGGTTTTACCCTCTAACGGCATGTTTTTAAGCCTAAGTGTGGATATTCTCAAATTATCGCCATGCTCCCGGAGTGGGGGTCCCTTGATCACGCCGTCGATTCCTACGAGTTACATTGGTCTCGTGCGAGGTGTTAGCACCGCTCATGGGGCCGTTTTGGGGGGTGTTTCTGGGTTTTGCCCTCTGACAGCTTTCAATCCTAAGTGTGGATATTCTCAAATTATCATCGTGCTCCCGAATTGGGGGTCCCGTGACCACGTCATCGATTCCTACGAGTTACATTGGTCCCGTGTGAGGTACGGGCACCTCTCACTGGTCCGTTTGGGGGGTGTTTCAGGGTTTCTCCCTCTAACGGTACGTTTTCAAGTCTAAGTGTGGATATTCTCAAATTATCACCGTGGTCTCAGACTGGGGGTCCCGTGACCACACCGTCTATTCCTACGAGTTACATTGGTCCCGTGCGAGGTGTTTGTGTCGCTCACGGGGTGCTTTAGGTTTTCACCCTTTACAGGCAGGTTTGGTAAGAAAATCTGCCTTTTCTGGTCTTACCAAATACAGCCTGTTATAGAGCTCATTGAAATTGTTCTGGAACAGAGTCCCAGATAATATGATGCATTTTTCCGTTTGGAGTTTGATAGAGTATTCCAAATACGACTCTTATCACTAGTGGGAGTTTGGCCTTCATCAATATCCACCAATCTAGGACACTGTAAAAGTATTTTCCCCCATTCTTAATGTTTCTCATTTACAACACTCCTTTTCCCTTTCTTTGTGTGTTCCTTCATCGTGATTTTCTCAGCGACAAGCTTCTCATACAAATTATAGCTTACTCTCGATACGCTTTGAAAATAAGCTATAATTTATATGAAAAGATTATCGGTGAGAAAATCACGGCGAAGGAACACACAAAGAATGGGAAAAAGAGTGTTATAAATGAGAAACATCAAGAATGGGGGCAAATACTATTGCAGTGTCCTGGATTGGTGGATACTGATGAAGGCCAAACTACCCGTAATGAGAGGAGTTTGTAACACCCCGTATTTTTTATGATTTAAATAATTAAGTGATTAATTATTATTGTGGGAATAATTATGTGATTTATTATTGTTGTTGGATTAATTAAATTAAAAATGCGAGAATTTATTTTTATTAATTCGGATTGAAATAATTATTAACTAGCGTGACAAGGATTAATACTTATTGTTGAGAATTATTGAATAGTACTGTGTGATATGTAATATGGAATTATGAAATTTGATAAATTTCCTAGAGTGAAATATACGACAGTTTGGTATATATTAAGTCGGGACACGCGTGTGAGCCGTGTCGGGACTAATTGAAAGGAGTATAAAGGTAAATTATTTTTATGTAACTCGTATGGTAATTTCTAGTGCTCCGTTGAGTCTGAGAGGGTCGAGATAGTCAGAAAACTCTACTCGGGCATTTTATTTGGACTCCTGGTGATTTTAGGCCAAACCGACACCCCATAGGGGTAATTTTGTAATTTTAATTTTTGGAGAAACTAAATGGACGAAAATTGGGAGTGTATTATATCAGCCATGTGGGAGATAATTGGGCTCACAATAACAAAACTCAAGAGAGAGTTTTAGAGAGAGACGGAGAGAGGATCCCAAAGAGCCAAAGCCTTTCGGCACCATCTTCCACCACCGAGACCACCATCGCATAGATCGTAAGACGAAGAACGCATCTATACCAACATCACCAACGGGTCATACCATCATATTCTAGGCAAGTGTTTATTACTTGCATGTTTTGGTAATAATTGTGTTCATGTTAGATTAGGTGATAACCTCTCAAATTTATGAGAATTAATTTGATGGAAATTTGATGATTTGATTTATTTTAGGACTAAAATTTTAAGAGATTAAATTCTTTCATGTAAATAGGATTATATTCACGGATTTATGATAATTTTCCATGAACAAAAATGGGTTAAAATGGTTCTTGAATTGAAATTGAAAGAACTAGGGTTTTATTGGTTTAATTTGGTGATTTCGAAATTAATTGATGTATGGTGAAGATTTAATGATTCTAGGTTGTTAGAAATCATCTAAATATGTTAGAACATCAATTGAATTTGTAGTTTGGGAGTTTGGGATTGAAAAATAGAGGTTTTAGAGGTGAAAATGGTGGGAAAACACTGAATTTTTTGGGAAGAAGACGAGACAGAAGGTCTCGCACGAAGTCGCGCGTAGGTCGTTCGCGTGAGATAAGGATCTCGCGCGAAGTCGTTCAAACGACATGTGGTATTCGTTCGAACGACATTTCATTCTGGTTCGAGCGACAGACTGAAATTCTGGGAAATTTTATTTTTACCCCCAAATTAAGTTACGCAATGTATTTGGGTGAGAAAACTGCTATTCGATGGACTTAGTCCAGTGCAGAATTTTTAGGAAGTATTTGGGAAATACTACTTTTAATAATTGGAACGGTACGTTGGCCTTGGAGATTACGTGAGAAATAGTGATCAAATTAAATGTATTATACGTAGTGATGAGATTAAAATACATATAAGAAGTACGTAATTAGGTTGGGTGAATACCTATGAATTTTAATAGGATGTGTGTATGCCTATTATATGCAATGATTGATAAGTGTACTAATGGGTGATAACCCGAGCGTACAAGAATATTATTGTTAAGTGTACTAATGGGTGATAACTCGGGGGTACAAGTATAGTATTGTTAAGTGTACTAATGGGTGATAACCCGGGGGTACAAGAATATAATTGTTAAGTTTAATAATGGGTGATAACCCGGGGTACACGATTATGATTGTTAAGTGTACTAATGGGTGATAACTCGGGGGTACAAGAATTATATGAGTGATAGTAATCGAAATAAATATACCATACGTAATGATGAGATTAAAATACGTATGAAATGTATATAACTTAGGTTGGGTGAATACCTATAAATTTTAATAGGATGTGTGTATGCCTATTATATGATATTGTTATTAAGTGTACTAATGGCTTTTAACCCGAGCGTGCAGGATTAATATGGTTAGTAGCGCTAATGGGTCTTAGCCCGGGGATGCAGAAACAGTATATATATATATATATATACAATTTAGGTTGGGTGAATACCTATAAATTTTAATAGCATGTGTGTATGCCTATTATATATGCCTAATATAGTATATATATGTAAAGGGATGATGTGACTACATATCTATATAATAAAGCAGGAGGGGGTTTTCCCTATTCATGCCATGTCATACCAAGGTTCATGCCACATCATATAAAACTCATGACATGGCATAGGAGGAGTCTTATTTTCAGCTGACCAATTACCAATCTATATAATAAAGCAGGAGGGGGTTTTCACTATTCATGCCATGTCATACCAAGGTTCATGCCACATCATATAAAACTCATGACATGGCATAGGAGGAGTCTTATTTTCAGCTGACCAATGACCAATCTATATAATAAAGGAGGGAGTTTTCACTATTCATGCCACATCATATAAGTTTGTATACAAATCCTATATAAATAAATTTTATATCTATATAACGAAGGAGAATTTGGTCTTTCCTCGGGGATGAATTTGGTCCGAAGTTAAAAGAGTTTGGTCTTATATCACGTGGGTTCTAAACCAACAAAGAAAGGAAAGCTGTTAAAGAGCCTTCCCACCCGTACTTTTCTCTCAAACCAAATCTTCACCTAATAAAAAACTTATTCCGGTCTACCACTCCCTGTCTATTTTACCTCGAGCCTTACAATTATCTCACCTACCCACTCTTGGAAAAAACACCTATTTCTCTCAAAGCAAAGCTCAAACTCGACAATTATTTTTGAGTTTGAATTATCCAAGAATTTCTCTCCAATAATCACAGTATGCCTATTTATCTCCTATTTATCTCAAGAGAAAAGTACGGGTGCGAGGCTCGAGGTTCTGCCTATTTCTCCCCCTTTCTCTTTTGAATCCAAAACCAACAAATCACGCCTCTCTCTCTTCAGCAGATCGGGTGGACAGGGGGCTTTTTTATTGGGACTCACAGCCACTAGAGTGGCTGGAGTAGCTAACCTAAGATATGGGTAAAAAGAAATGGGTCAGATATCTTCACCAAAGGTAATTAGTAGACATATATTATCACTACCCATTACATCTTTTTCTCTCTACCAACTCTTATTCTTTAATCAAAGCTTCCTCCTCACTCCTCATTTCAGATCCTACTTGGTTCTCTTTCACACGCTTCGCCCGTATCTCTCTTACGCACACTCCGCCTCCGCCTCTCTATCTGGGTTCGCATCCGCCACCGTCTCTCTGGATTCGCAGTTCGGTCTAACAGATCTAACAGGTTCATTCTTTTGTTTTTTCATCTTTTGTTCACAGTGTTTACAGTGTTCGCATCCGGCACTGTCTCTCTTACGGTGTTTTTTCATCTTTTGTTCACAGTGTTAACCCAGGGCTGATTTTTTTGAACTTTGTGGTGGATATGGCTGTGTCGGCAAGGCGAGGGGAGATTTTTTAAGTTTCGGTGAATTCTCTGTTTGTAATATATACTTTAGTGTGGAACTCAATGGTTAGTTTTTCTCTTTTTTTTTTGTTTTTTTCGTACACATCACTTTGTATTTCATACACAATAATAAAATTTGTTAACAGTGTATGAAAAATGGGTATCATGGATAACACTTCATTTGAAATGCGTATCATGGAAAAATACTTTGTTAACAGTGTATTGAACTGTAGAACATGCTTGGTTGGTTTGAATCTTAAGAATGTTCTTATATGTGGGAGTTAACTGTGTTTTTGGTTTTTTGTTGTCTGAGTTTTTGGTACTCTTTCATTTGTTACTTCAGTTTTTGGTGCTTTCTCTCATTGTTTACTTTGTTATGTGAGTTTTTGGTTAACATTTTTTTGTTCAATAAGGATTTTTGTTAACTGAGCTTTTGGTACTCTCTCTCATTTGTGTTTTCAAAACTTGATATCGTGAGAACTAAACCCAATTCAGCATTGAAGGAACTAAACCCAGTTCAGTGTTGAAAGAATACCGGAAGCTAAACCCAGTTCAGCGTTGTAGGAAAAAACTACTGTGTTAACACGAAGATAACTGGGTTGTGTTGAAAAAATTAATACTGGGTTTTTAAGGAAAAAAAAGACCGACCATAAATGGGTTTCTATAAAAATATACAATCACATATATACAAACAATCTTAAGACCAAGCCGTTACCTGAAAACAATCCCTGTACTGAAAGAAACAGACCTTGAGTTTGTATCCTCTTGCACGTTTTTAGTTAACTGATCCTATCCTCTTGCACGTTTTTAGTTAATTGATCCTATCCTCTTGCACGTTTTTTGCTAACTGAGTTTTTTGTTAAGTGCGTTTTCGATTAACTTTTTCTGTTCAATAACGATTTTTGTTAACTGAGGTTTAGGTTTACTACTGGGTTTTGGGTTAACTTTGACCTGTGTTTTGTTTAAACTGACATAGATGGAACAGTTGAGTGTTTTGTGGAGTTTTTGAGTTGTAAAAACTCTAGACTGAATAAATGTATAACAATGTTCTTAACGAACTGTATAACACCGCATGTATTATACGCGTGGGGCCAGGTGACTTTAAAAAAATGTAATTCTTACCAGCTCATAACCCAACTGCTATATGCGTGTTCCAAGAGAAAAACTAAGAAATATGTTATACACAACTGCTCAAACTATTTAATTACCAATTGTTCAAAATAGAACATGATTACTAAGGGACAAAAATAATGGTTGGCCAAGAAGTTGAATTGATGTGGACACTAATAATACAAGTCTCTTGCCTTATTAAAAAAATGTATGAATATATGATCTCTTATTTATATAAAAAGTTTTATGTATATAAAAAGTGACGATAACTTGCAGCATTTCAATTCAATGATTCGACAATTATATAAAAAAAATTCTTTAGATACAAGTATAAAATTTATATTTTTTCGATTAAAGAAAATAAGCTAGATAAAATCAAATTTAATCTGATAATTTTTTTTTAAAAGAAATCAGACAAAAAATATATATTATGTAATATGATTTAAATGTTGCATTCAATATACATATATAAGAAAAATAGGCTAGAGATTAAATGACGAAGCCATCTGTTTGAACTTTTCTTACGGTCCATTTTTGTATTCGAAATAAGATCATTGAGATTTAGTGAGCTGAGCTATTTAAACTTAAAACCGTCTCTTATGAAAAAAATTAAATTACTCAAGTGTAACATGGGTGTGTTGGTACATAGCCCGATTTGAATTTTTTTTCCAGTTGTATACGAGTTTTGCTCCCTTAGCGGGGTTTTAATGCATCAAATTTAAATGTGATAACTATTGTCAAATAGGGTGAATAATTTAGAGTTTTTCTAAATAAATATAATTTTAAAGTTTTTCTAAATACGTGTAAGAGTCTTGGGCAAAAAATTGACATGAATTATAGTTCACTAAAAAATAATATTAATGTATTGACACGGGTCACACATTAATTTATATATTCGTGTCATTTGTATCATGTTATCGAGTGTGTCTTATTTTTTCGAACATTATCACTATTAAAAAATATCCAGAATATTTTTACAATCGTGCCATCGGCACGGGTACACCCTAGTATATATATATATATATATAGGGGTGAATATTCCTACTGAGTGAAACTGGTAGATATAGTGATAGCAATAAAATGCTTTATGCCAAGTGGTGTTAACCTATGGGTGCAGGATTAGTATATATATATATATATATATATATAATAAAGCAGGAGGGGGTTTTCACTATTCATGCCATGTCATACCAAGGTTCATGCCACATCATATAAAACTCATGACATGGCATAAGAGGAGTCTTATTTTCAGCTGACCAATGACCAATCTATATAATAAAGGAGGGAGTTTTCACTATTCATGCCACATCATATAAGTTTGTATACAAATCCTATATAAACAAATTTTATATCTATATAACGAAGGAGAATTTGGTCTTTCCTCGAGTGATGAATTTGGTCCGAAGTTAAAAGAGTTTGGTCTTATATCACGTGGGTTCTAAACCAACAAAGAAAGGAAAGCTGTTAAAGAGCCTTCCCACCCGTACTTTTCTCTCAAACCAAATCTTCACCTAATACAAAACTTATTCCGGTCTACCACTCCCTGTCTATTTTACCTCGAGCCTTTCAATTATCTCACCTACCCACTCTTGGAAAAAAACGCCTATTTCTCTCAAAGCAAAGCTCAAACTCGACAATTATTTTTGAGTTTGAATTATCCAAGAATTTCTCTCCAATAATCACAGTATGCCTATTTATCTCCTATTTATCTCAAGAGAAAAGTACGGGTGCGAGGCTCGAGGTTCTGCCTATTTCTCCCCCTTTCTCTTTTGAATCCAAAACCAACAAATCATGCCTCTCTCTCTTCAGCAGATCGGGTGGACAGGGGGCTTTTTTATTGGGACTCACAGCCACTAGAGTGGCTGGAGTAGCTAACCTAAGATATGGGTAAAAAGAAATGGGTCAGATATATTCACCAAAGGTAATTAGTAGACAGATATTATCACTACCCATTACATCTTTTTCTCTCTACCAACTCTTATTCTTTAATCAAAGCTTCCTCCTCACCCCTCATTTCAGATCCTACTTGGTTCTCTTTCACACGCTTCGCCTGTATCTCTCTTACGCACACTCCGCCTCTGCCTCTCTATCTGGGTTCGCATCCGCCACCGTCTCTCTGGATTCGCAGTTCGGTCTAACAGATCTAACAGGTTCATTCTTTTGCTTTTTCATCTTTTGTTCACAGTGTTTACAGTGTTCGCATCCGGCACTGTCTCTCTTACGGTGTTTTTTCATCTTTTGTTCACAGTGTTAACCCAGGGCTGATTTTTTTGAACTTTGTGGTGGATATGGCTGTGTCGGCAAGGCGAGGGGAGATTTTTTAAGTTTCGGTGAATTCTCTGTTTGTAATATATACTTTAGTGTGGAACTCAATGGTTAGTTTTTCTCTTTTTTTTTGTTTTTTTTGTACACATCACTTTGTATTTCATACACAATAATAAAATTTGTTAACAGTGTATGAAAAATGGGTATCATGGATAACACTTCATTTGAAATGCGTATCATGGAAAAATACTTTATTAACAGTGTATTGAACTGTAGAACATGCTTGGTTGGTTTGAATCTTAAGAATGTTCTTATATGTGGGAGTTAACTGTGTTTTTGGTTTTTTGTTGTCTGAGTTTTTGGTACTCCCATTTGTTACTTCAGTTTTTGGTGCTTTCTCTCATTGTTTACTTTGTTAAGTGAGTTTTTGGTTAACGTTTTTTTGTTCAATAACGATTTTTGTTAACTGAGCTTTTGGTACTCTCTCTCATTTGTGTTTTCAAAACTTGATATCGTGAGAACTAAACCCAATTCAGCATTGAAGGAACTAAACCCAGTTCAGTGTTGAAAGAATACCGGAAGCTAAACCCAGTTCAGCGTTGTAGGAAAAAAGTACTGGGTTAACACGAAGATAACCGGGTTGCGTTGAAAAAATTAATACTGGGTTTTTAAGGAAAAAAAAAGACCGACCATAAATGGGTTTCTATAAAAATATACAATCACATATATACAAACAATCTTAAGACCAAGCCGTTACCTGAAAACAATCCCTGTACTGAAAGAAACAGACCTTGAGTTTGTATCCTCTTGCACGTTTTTAGTTAACTGATCCTATCCTCTTGCACGTTTTTAGTTAACTGATCCTATCCTCTTGCACGTTTTTTGCTAACTGAGTTTTTTGTTAAGTGCGTTTTCGATTAACTTTTTCTGTTCAATAACGATTTTTGTTAACTGGGGTTTTGGTTTACTACTGGGTTTTTGGTTAACTCTTGACCTGTGTTTTGTTTGAACTGACATAGATGGAACAGTTGAGTGTTTTATGGAGTTTTTGAGTTGTAAAAACTCTGACTGAATAAATGTATAACAATGCTCTTAATGAACTGTATAACACCGCATGTATTATACGCGTGGGGCCAGGTGACTTTAAAAAAATGTAAATCTTACCAGCTCATAACCCAACTGTTATATGCGTGTTCCAAGAGAAAAACTAAGAAATATGTTATACACAACTGCTCAAACTATTTAATTACCAACTGTTCAAAATAGAACATGATTACTAAGGGACAAAAATAATGGTTGGCCAAGAAGTTGAATTGATGTGGACACTAATAATACAAGTCTCTTGCCTTATTAAAAAAATGTATGAATATATGATCTCTTATTTATATAAAAAGTTTTATGTATATAAAAAGTGACGATAACTTGCAACATTTCAATTCAATGATTCGACAATTATATAAAAAAAATTCTTTAGATACAAGTATAAAATTTATATTTTTCCGATTAAAGAAAATAAGCTAGATAAAATCAAATTTAATCTGATAATTTTTTTTTAAAAGAAATCAGACAAAAAATATATTTTATATAATATGATTTAAATGTTGCATTCAATATACATATATAAGAAAAATAGGCTAGAGATTAAATGACGAAGCCATCTGTTTGAACTTTTCTTACGGTCCATTTGTGTATTCGAAATAAGATCATTGAGATTTAGTGAGCTAAGCTATTTAAACTTAAAACCGTCTCTTATGAAAAAAATTAAATTACTCAAGTGTAACATGGGTGTGTTGGTACATAGCCCGATTTGAAGTTTTTTTTCCAGTTGTATACGAGTTTTGCTCCCTTAGCGGGGTTTTAATGCATCAAATTTAAATGTGATAACTATTGTCAAATAGGGTGAATAATTTAGAGTTTTTCTAAATAAATATAATTTTAAAGTTTTTCTAAATACGTGTAAGAGTCTTGGGCAAAAAATTGACATGAATTATTGTTCACTAAAAAATAATATTAATGTATTGACACGGGTCACACATTAATTTATATATTCGTGTCATTTGTATCATGTTATCGAGTGTGTCTTATTTTTTCGAACATTATCACTATTAAAAAATATCCAGAATATTTTTACAATCGTGCCATCGGCACGGGTACACCCTAGTATATATATATATATAGGGGTGATGTGACTATATATATATATGAAAACAATTGGGAACATTATACTTTGTGAAACTAGTAGATATTGTATAAATGAGAAATAAAATAATCTTAGTGGGTAAAATATTAACCATTCGAACGGTGAATAATGGAACTTTTAGTTATGTGAGATAAACTATTTATTTAACGTATTGCATGGACAATACGGGCATACTACTGGAGAATGTAGATGATTATATTATGATTTCGAACCAGTTAGGTCGGGTAACTTAGCTAGTGTGGGTTAGATGTACGTTAGGCGTGCACAATAGATGAGAGTTGAGAATCTC
The DNA here is from genome assembly GCA_949130495.1 of Sambucus nigra. Classification (NCBI taxonomy): domain Eukaryota; kingdom Viridiplantae; phylum Streptophyta; class Magnoliopsida; order Dipsacales; family Adoxaceae; genus Sambucus; species Sambucus nigra. The sequence continues at coordinate 546,296,527 of OX422215.1, forward strand.
ATGTGAGTGCGATATCTAGCATGCACATAATACTTGCTTCACTGCAGTTTTAAATACTTGCTAAATATTTTTAAAACATCGGGCTCTAACCCGTCTCTTGCATATCTTCTCTCTTTTACTATATATATGTATCATATCAGGTGCTCAGCCACAGGGATACCAAAACTAGAGAGTTGGATTATTTTACGTACTGCAGCTGTTGTGAAAGTTGTAGGTCCTTCCAGTAGACGCCTTCATCATTTCCATTCAGTTATCTAGACATCTTAGTTGGGGCATGTGTCGCCCATTCCTAGTTTTTATCGGTGTAGTTATTCAGTTTACTTTGCAGTTATTTTAGTTGGATGAAATCTTACTATGAGTACGTGAATTTGGAGTTTTGATCTGGGAGGTTTTACCCAGTCTTATTTATTTTAGTGTTGGATCCATGTTTAGTATATTCATGTGTATGATGAATGGTTTACTTTCATAATTAAATAGAGAAATGGTTTTATTTGGTTATATGTAAAAATGAAATTCTTTTTTACGCCTAGCCTAATAATATATTAGGTGATTAATATGTTTATAATTCTTTCGACAGTGATGCTAAGAATGAACCAACTGAACATTCTATTTTTAATTTGGTAAATGACTGATCACCCTATATTTTATTGGGCGGGGTGCCACAGAGTCGTAATTGTAATACTTTATCAAACCCCAAATGAGAAAATGCATCATATTATTCAGGACTCCTTTCCGGAACAATTTCAATGAGCTATACAACACGATGCATTTGGTAAGGCCAGAAAAGGTAGATTTTGTTGCCAAACCTGCCTTTAAAGGGCAAAAACCCAAAGCAACCCCAAACGGCTCTGTGAGAGGCACAAACACCTCGCATGGGACCAATGTAACTCACAGAAACTGACCACATGGTCACGGGACCCCCGATTTGAGAATATGATGATAGTTTGAAAACATATAAACTTGGGCTTAAAAACATGCTGTTAAAGGGTGAAAAAAAATGCTCCCAAACGGCCCTGTGAGAGGTGCGAACACCTCGCACGGGATCGCATGGTCATAGGACCCCCGGTTTGAGAATATGACGATAATTTGAAAATATCTAGACTTAATCTTAAAAGCATACCGTTAGAGGGCAAAATATCAAAACACCCCTCAAACCGGCCTGTGAGATGTGTGAACATCTCACACGGGACCAATGTAACTCGTAGGAATTGACCGTGTGGTCCCGGGACCCCTTTTGAGAATACAAAAATAATTTGAAAATATATAGACTTAAGCTTAAAAACATGCCGTTAGAGGGCGAAAAACTAAAACACTCCCTAAACGTCCCCGTGAGAGGCGCGAACACCTGGCACGATATCAGTGTCCGATCATTGGAAGATATGTTGGATAATTATTGGTTGTTGTAGCACGTAGGATTTCCAAGGTCTCTAACCATCTTTCTCCAATTAAAGTCCTGTTCATAAAACTCTTGAGCTCTAAAAAGTTGCAAAACTTTTGAGCTTAAAACTGTAGCGCATGGGGTGTTTGTGCCACTCGCGGTCCGTTGGGGGCTGCCCACACCCCTGGGTTTTATTTCACACACACGCCATGCTACTCTACACAAATACTACACTAGACACTTTCCCAATGCCATACCTATGATGTTGAGTCCCGACTATGAGGTGGAGTGCCAATCCACCGCCGTCGATGCTTGGTACACCTCTCGACTAATTGTCCATGATCAATATCTGATCGTGAAGCTCTTAAACTTCCCCGAATATTACGACTGATATTTCACATTTGGGGGGGGGGGAGGGTCGGGGTTTTTCCCCCTAAGGATATGTTTTAAGCCTAATTCTAGATATTTTGAAATTATCCCATACTCCTTCCAACACAGTATCCAACAACAAGCCAATAACCAATAATTATCTCGAACTCCTTCCAACATACTATCCAAAAATAAGACAACAACTAATAATTATCCAACATCCAAACCAAACAATACCAATAATTATCACGTACTCCTTCTAACATACTATCCAATAATAAGCCAACATCCAATAATTATCCAATAGTAAAACCAAACAAAACCAATAATTATCCCTTACTCCTTTTATTATCTAAAAGATTTAAAAGATAATGCATATCAATTATATAAATACTTCAACTAAAGTAAAGAGTACCTGATTCCTACGATCCAAGAAGGCCGTTAAGTTGTGTTTTCAGAATGTGTGATTAGACCAAATTGATCCTGGAACCCCCAATATATTCTTTAATTTGTACATTTGTGATAAGTTTCTTTAATATAATGTTCATAAAATCAAGCTAATTCAACTTCAATTCATGAGCACTATATCAATGAAAGTAATCACCAAATTTATATGTACACGAACACGTGGAAATTGAGCTGGGTCAATTTGATCCAATCACAAACTCAAATGACATTATTCCCAAACCGAGCGTTTTGTGAAAGTAACTAAACATTCGATGAATTTACCTTAGAAGCTACATTTATTAATGAATTTGTATTAGGGCATGTGTAATATATGGGTTCATGGAATACTGTTAGTATCAAGTGAGGCATCGGGATTGGCACCGTTCAGTATTAAGTGTTGGCAGTGACATATGTGAATAAGAGACAAAGTGATTTAATATCCATACTTGTATTAAATGATATATTGTCATGAGAGAAACATAACATGAACCATAAATGGATGGGACCAGTAGGTAGCGTGGCGAGAGGGAGAAAGAGTAAGCACTCTAGGCAAAATAAAGGCAAGGCAGGAACTTTAAGCTCAGTTAATGCTTAATGATAGGGGAACTAAATGGGTATGGGGAGTTAATACTTTCACAATAGCTCTCATGTATGGAGGAGTTTGGGAAGCAATTCTAGGCTCAGAATGCTCTCTTTATCTCTAATATGTTCATCTAGTGTATTTAAATGGGCAAGGCTGCTCGAGTAAGCTTGCATGCGATTGGTCTGATTGGGTGAATTAAATGCAAGGGATATTACATTAATTGCATGGGATCTCCTAGTTTTGGTCATATCAGTCAGGCGGGCTGGTGTTTGTTCTAAGGTTTCTCGGCTAACAAGCAGCTCGAGTATCCTTGTTTCTATTTGTTGGTTAAGAGTTATCTTAAAACGAGGGTGCAAGATTGAGGTACCTCGAGGAGGTAAGAGTTGAGGTTAAGAGTTGAGTTGGTTCAGCTGTAGTGGCTCGAGCGACCATATGTGCTGAATGAAGTTTTGCCCAAGTGTGCCATGAGGGTTGGTAACTGTGTTCCCAATGTTGATTTTCTCTCAATCCTCCAAACCATGTCCCTGCGAGGTTCCCCAAAGGAGGTTGCTCGATAAAGCATATTAGCTATCCCATGCCCTTCCAGGCATGGTCCCTCGTGGTTACCAAACAACCTCACTCAATATATATTTATAAGATAAAGTAAATGATATAGATTAGTCTATTTCTTATTAAAAACTATTATCATCTAGGTGACTTTGGTCTGCAAGTTGGATCCTTCGAACCAGGTTCATTGGAGAATCTTCGACGTAGGTTCTTCGATCAACCTTTGTGGAAAATCTTCGAGGTGGGTCCTTTGAGCCACCTTTGTGGAGAGCCTTCGAGGTGACTTGAGTGGTCTTCCTTCTCCTTATTCGTAGGTCAATAAATATGTTTGGCTAAGTTAATCACTCTTTGGTGGGGACTCCCCCTACATTTTCCCCTTCGTAGATATATTTATTCATTGCATGAAGAAATATCTATACGAAACCCTTTGTTTATCTTCCGTCTTTTCCCTTCTCTATCTTTCGAACCACCTCATTGGTTTAATAAGTATATCACCATATGATAACTTGCCTTTTATGTGGATGTCGTTGTTACAAGACAAGTTAATCAAAGCTTTCAAATACCTACAAAAATAGATTAATAGTCTAAAGTGTAGAGGTAAGTAAGAGTGTCAATCCAAATCTAAGGGTGAAACATGCAAGAGAGGAAATATATAATTCATTTTTATTCAATTTCTTTTTCGATTTTCACTTTTTCTATTTTTTTTTAGCTTTTTCAATATTAAATTTTTTTTTGTGATGAGGCTGAAATAAAACTATACTAAATCAAAGATCTAAAGACTAACTAAAAATTGTGATAAAAAATAAGTGAAATATAATAAAATAAAATGTAAAATATGAGATGAGTGAGGAAATAAAAGTTAGGACAAACAAGGGATAGGATGATACCAAATATTCTAGTTAATAAATATTAATTAATTCTTTAAAATTAGTTATCCCAAGTTACTAACAAAATCATAAATCAACTCTCGTTGCAAATGTAATTTTAACAATAACATTTTAGAAAATTAAATTCAACACTCCTACAACTCTTGAAAAGTAAATCTAAACATCATTTAACAAATCACCCACTAGGATCGATTTGTTAAATTAGTTTAAATCATGAAAAGTGGCATAGAGTTGAAGTTCAAGAAATAAATTCACATTTTAGAAAAACATATCTCTAGTTCAATTCTAAAATGAAAAATAAGACTAGAAATTTGATTTTCTCTCGAAAATCAATTAGCCTCTGGAGGCATAAATTAAAACGTAAGAGTACAAAGTTAATCATCAAAGGGACATTTAATTTAAATAAGCTAATTAAAATATGATTAACATCAAATAATGGGATCACTCCACCCCTTGAAAGAGGTTTCTAGCCTAATATGATGATAAAATACACAAATGCAATATTATCAACAAACTAAGCAAGAAATAAAAAATAGTAGAGATATGAGAACAAATCTTCAAACAAGTCTCCTTGATTTGTAAAATTAAACTCTAAATTTTCATTGAACTTGAGCAACATCCATCCAATATGAGCATCCAAATATTTTTTAATTCAATAGATACACTCAATTGAATCTCTCAACAATTTGATTTCTCACTAATCTCTAAAAATATATATATATATATATATATATATATTTACAAGGTGTTTCTCTTTCTATGGTATTTTTCTACTCTAAACTATCTCTCTACAAAAAACAACTCTCTTTCCAAATGAGTCTTCTCTTTACTTTTATAATGGCCACATTGGAGCAAGGGGTATTTTGGGTAAGGAATGTGCATGTGATTGATAAGGTAATGGGAGAGGGAATAAAAATCTGTTTTGTTAAAAAGGGGTTGGGGTTGGGGTTGGGGTTGGGGTATTTTTGGAATAAAGGTAAAAGGGTTTTAAAACGCATGGGCAGTTATGTTTTTGGCTTTGGTTTTTGTTTTGGAAATTGGCAGGTGATAGAAGTCGATTTGGGTCAAAGGGGAGATATAGGTGACGGCCATGGCAGTGGGTTGGGGCTATTTGTTTGGTTCGAGTTGGATGCGGAGGTGGCAGGAGGGATTCGGGTAAGAGAGTCCGGCGAGATCGGGTATGGAATTATGGCATAAAACTTCTGAGTTCTGGTATATGGTGGACTAGATTTGGAACCGGGAGTAAGGCTGGTTTCTGGTTGAGGTTTGGTGGTTTCATATTTTAGCCATGGATAAGGGGACGGGGTTAGGTTCGTGGATGGAATCAGGTTTGAGTAAGTCGGGGCAGGGCCACGGTTTTGGAGGGGAACCCCAGATTGCAGGGGTTCGCTGGCAGGTTTGGCTGGGGATGCCGACAGGTTTGGAGGTGGTTTACGGGTCTTCCCGATTTGGGTTTCGGGTAAGGGGTCCGTCTATGGGGATTTTCGGGTATGGTAGGAGATGGGTATTTGGGAAATGGGTATAAGATGGTGGATGATTGGTGTAAGTTGTGGAGGTGCGGAGTGGTTGTTTGGTTGTGGAGGGAGAGAGGAGAGAGAATATGTAGGGGAAGAAGATCGGTTGGGAGTGTTAGTGTGTGTGAGGGTGTGTGATAATAGGCTGAGGGTTGTTTGAATGTGTTAGTTTTATGTGTGCGAGTGTTTAACTTTGCACCCTAAATAAAACAAAATAAAAAAATAATAAATATAAAATAAAAACAAGTAAAATAAAAATAAAAATAAAAACTAAACTAAACTAAAAATAAAACTCACTAAAAAAATAAAAATAGCACGATACATAATACAAACTCTAAAAACTAAACACGACTCAAATAAAATAAAACAAAACAAATATTTATAATAAACTAACTAAAAACTAAAAACAAAAAAAATAAAGGAAAATAAATACTCGACGCACTAAAATAAAACATAAAAAAAATCCTCTAAAAATAAATAAAATCCATAAAAAATAAAACTCAAATAAAAAAACTACAAAAGAGGTAAAAATAAAACCTAAAGTCCTAAAAATATAAAATTTAGCAAAACTAAAAATAAAGACTAAAATTTAAAACTAATAAAAATAAAAAATAAAAAGAAATAGAAAATAAATTCTAGAAAATTTTAAATAAATCCTAAAAATAAAAACGACTCAAACTAAAAATCTAAAACAATCTACAAAGCACAGACTAAACACACTTGGGGTTCGGGGTAGGTTTAGGCTTGGGTAAGGAACGGGAGTGGGGAATTATCTCCATAAATCGCACATTTGCCTTGAAATAAGCATTTGAACTTCGCAAACGGCGATCAAGCCTGCTCGTTAAATAATTAAGCATATAAAACCCAAACTGTCAAGAATTAGCAACTAAAATGCGTCTATTCGGGGTATAAAATATACAATTTTGGGTGCTTATCACCATACTTGGATAATATCTCTTCCCTCTGTTAAAGCTTCAGAATTACTTGTGGCAAATGCCTTGGGAAAGAGAAGAGGTTGATTCAAATTTCCCCCAAAACTCTTCGCTCCCCAAGATGAAAAGACCCCAAGCACGTCACATTAAATGAGATTGTCGGTTGTACTTCTGTATGTGACATATGGCAGCGCCAGGGTACGCGTGTGTAACCCACGCCGCTAATCCGTGCGTCGGCCCCTGAAACATCATCATTGCAAACTTTGATCTTCTGTAGCCGCGCGTGCTTGACGTAAACGTAAGATAAACTATTCATTATTACGCTTTTCTAAGTGTCACATTTTTTGCCACCTTTTGTTTCCCTTATAAAAAGAGGTATCCTTATTTCGAACATTCACCTTTGGGTTTCCTTTTTGTTGTACTGAGCCTTTGTGAGTGTTTTGCCATCTTCATCTCTTTCACTCCTTCAACTTAACCCTTTACTCCATTTCTCTAAACTTCCATGGCACCCATCGTTGTACGAACCCACTCCTCCAGGAGTGCTTCCCCTGAAACTCAAGCACGCCAACACCAGTGGACACACTATCACCGTGCTCCATATTTCGGCGAGTCTAACCGCTTCTGGCAAACAGCGGAGTGATTCCTTGGTGAGTTGGCGATAACTAAGAACCCTAACCTACTGATGGTGGAGGGTGAAGACGCTGAAGACTTTGCCTATATCCTTACTGCTACCGTCACCCGCTTTCGCATTGAACGTGGATATTTCCCTTATTCGAAACTAAAATTTGGATCTTCCTCTTGCGTCTGCGAGGGGTTAAGTCCTTGGACCGAATATATCCACTTTAAGTATTTTATCCATCTCAATCTTATTGGTTTGTCTTGCTCCCTCTGGCTGGGTGATCTTACCCTCACCAAAAATAACACCACTCTCCAATTACTGATTTCCCGCTAGAGCCATAGGTCACACACTTTTGTGGCCTCCGGAGGCGAGTTCACTATCACTCTGGAAGATGTTTGTGAGCTTCTGGGGTTGGAAGCTACAGGGTTTGATACTTTTTTCGAGGAGGTAGTCTCCAGCAAGGAAAAATCATTGAGGGTTGAACTAAAGGCATTCGTAAAGGACATATGGTTACCTACAACAAGTGAACCTACTCCGAAGTGATTAGGTACTTTTACTTCATTGAAGACAAAGATGTTATTAAGGCTCGTGAGGCGTCCAAGGAGAATCCCCAGGGGAAGCAAGTATTTGAGCAACCCATGGCAGGAAAAGGCTTTGATTCCCATATTAAGTTGGTTGGGTATATTTGGGTGATGTTATCAAAAGTCTACCTTCCGGGAAAGCCCCATTACTACCCCCAAAGGGACTTAATAAACATGGTTGTCTAGATGGCGAGCGGCGTGAAGATCCCTCTTGCTGCTATCATTTTTGTCTCATTGTACACCTGGATGGATCATGTGGTAGTCAATTCTATGCGGAGCATTGACAGGTTTGATGTCTCTAATTATGTAAATAATGTCCTTTTAACAGCTTTCCTTTATGCCCATATCCCCGATTATTCTCCTATTGGCAACTACCCCAGTTCTCAGCCCGTAAAAATCCTTTGTATTTATTGCTGAAAGAACAAAAGTGTTAAGAAACCACTTGTTTCTTTGATCGATCGCGCTAAAACATTCTTACCCCGCCCCTACATTGGGGTGGATCAGTTTTTTACTAACGACTTTTTGCTGAGGAGGAACGCCCCATTGTTCCCATTGATAAAGATCTTGCGAGGAACTTTCCTTCGAACAATATCCCCCTTTTTTAATCCCTTCCTACCTGCCATCGTATACGGAGTGGTCCTTTTTCTATTCTCTTTACAGTCATTCTGTTGATCCATTTCACTCGTGAAAAACTAATAAACTTTTCTTTTGCTTGTGCAAGCTATTTGACTTCAGCTGTTGTGAGTTTGTGTGCCAGTTATCCATCCAATTCTATGATTCCAAGCAAAGAGGCTCGAGGAGAGAGATCAGCCATGTGTATAAATGTATTTTGGCAAAACAAGCTGGTCCATTTTTAATGTAACGTTTTGAAGGAACCTCCATAGAGTTGGATTTAAGAAATTTCACCACCTTCTCATTCGTGTTCCCTCTTAGTACTTCCAATACCACTGTCCCTTCTGAGCTAACTCCAGTAGCTCCTGTGGATTAGGCAGTTGTGAAAAAGAAGAAGGCCTCTCAGACCTCCCTTCCAGTCGAGGTAGCTATTGTTTCCCCTGGTCCCTCAAGACCAGTTGGAAAAAATGATTCTCCATATATTACCTCATCTGGGGAAGCGATTAGGGATACCCGTAAAGATCCAACGAAGAAGCCCAAAACTGTTCAACAATCTCTAGTAGCTCATAATCCTAATAAAAAAGTTACTCAAGAAGTCAACCTAATGTTTGATCGTCTTAGACAGACCTGGGAGAACTTTAGTGAAGAGGATAGGGCATTTATGTCCGCTGAAATGGCTTCTCGGGGCTTTTCGTATGCTTCTCACATTGCTGGTAGTAGCAAGAAAATGAAGGCGATCATTCTTCTTAAGCTCATGATGGAGGAATCGTCTGATTCAAGCGAAGAAGAATTTCCCAAGAGGCATGTAGCTACTGATGTCGGTGGTGATGATGATGAAGATGAGAATGGTAATGAAGAAGAAAAGGAAGTGGAGGTAGAAGGAGAAGAAGAAGAAGAAGAAGAAGAAGAATAAGAATAAGAATAAGAAGAAGAAGAAGAAGAAGAAGAAGAAGAAGAAGAAGAAGAAGAAGAAGAAGAAGAAGAAGAAGAAGAAGAAGAAGAAACTGCTGTGGTTCAGAGGCGTAGGTTAAGGAGGATGGTTTCTCCTTCTAAACCAACCTCGCCTCCCCACGACTGTGCAATTGTAGAGGATGTGCTAGAAGAGGAAGAGATATGTTCCCCATTCCTCAAACTGTATATATATATATATATATATAATAATGCTCCTGTGTTTACTAGTCCGCATTTAAAGAATGCGGATCGCACATGTGTCACCTAACGGTGCGCCGAGAAATTATCGCCTAAATTATAGGCACACTCTCTCTCTTTTCTGGGCTCACCGCCAGGTGACACATGTCCGGTCCGCATTCTTAAAATGCGGACTAGTCCGCACAAGAGCAGGACTGTATATATATATATATATATTGCTAATAACTCAATTCTGCTTTAACTTCTCCTCATTTTTTTTAGATTAAGGTGCGAAGTGATATTCACGATGATGTTGAAGAAGGTCGTATATTAGAGAAAGATGGCGTAGCTTTACCTACTTCGAAGGAGGCTATTTCGCCGAAAATAGCTGCCCCTACTACTTCACAAGTATCCTCCCATTTCCCCTAGGGGAAGTTATTTCTGATAACTCATCTGAGTCTAGTAATGGATATTCACCTGATCCCTCTTTTTTTCTCGAGCGTGATGGCCTTGAGAAGAGTGTTCCTGGTGTGAGGATCGTTGGAGATGTTCCCAAGTCCCCCATGCCTATTTGTTCGGTGTCCGTGGTAGGCTTGTTTATCTTTACTTGTTTAAGCTATTATTTCTCCTTCAATTTGATATTCTAACTTCCTTTTGTATTATCCTTTCTAGGCTCATATTCCTGTTTAAACTACCCCATCAGTTCCCCCTCCTTTGAATGACCAAGTCCTTATCACTCTATTCGGGCCTTCCATCCTAAACCGGGAAGGTGTCGATCTTATTATAGTTGGTCAGGGAGAAGGGGGCAAGAAGAGGTTATCGGGTAGGGGGTTGATTGCCCCCCAAAGTCCGCTTCCTTTGGTCACTCTTGGTCCAGTTGAGGTGGAGGATATAGTAAAGATGTCCACTTGTGAATTTGCTGATGAGTAGCATCCGGAGCTACTTTTTATTGTTCTATCTCTTTCCTGTATATTTTTAATTTTGCCAAGTTATATTGGTCTTAGAAATCTCCCATAACCGCGGGTCAGGTTGGCCAAGTCTTATTAGCATAATCTTTCGTAACCAAAGGCCATGCGGTCCAAGTCTTTTTGGCATAATCTCTCATAATCGAGGGTTAGACGGGCCAAGTCTTATTGTCATAACCTTCTATAATTGAGTTTCAGGCGGGCCAAGTCTTATTGGCATAATCTCCCATAAATGAGGGTCAGCTAGGCCAAGTCTTATTGGCATAATCTCCCATAACCAAGGGTAAGGCGGGCCAAGTCTTATTGGCATAATCTTTTATAATTGAGGGTCAGGCGGGCCAAGTCTTATTGGCATAATCTCCTATAATCGAGGGTCAGGCGGACCAAGTCTTATTGGCATAAAATTCATACTTTTAAGATAATGTGTATCTGTTTTACTCATTTTGTTTTTGTTACTTAGCCATTTCTTTTATTTCAGGTGGAGATCGAGTATCCTACAGCACGTGAGCCGGCAGTTGGGGTTATTGCTTCTCTGGGCGATGCCCCTACTATACAGGTTCAAGAAATGGTGCCTATCATTGGTAAGGTGCTCGAGGTATTTTCCCCTCGGGTTTAAGAAAGTGATAGCGCTTCACAAACTTGTCTTCCTTCTATAAATGATAGCATCTTTATTGCATATCCTCCTGAGGCATCCCCCGAGGTGGTTGTGAGGCATACTTTGGCTAATTTCCCCCATATTTTGACTAAGGGTACTCGTTCACTAATTGAGCAGCTATTGATCCATTTTCCTTCGACTTTTACATCCCGATGTCTTCAACCTATTCCTGGGAGGATGGCTTGTCGTTTGCTCTGGCTTACCATATTCCTAGAGGAAATCCAAAATACCCCCTCGAATCTCTTAGCCCGGATACAATCAAGTCTTTGTTAGGGAAGGCTAATGTGCTCGTAAATAATGGGTTCTCCCTATCCTGGTTGGCGCAGCTGCTTCGTGATTTTAAAAAAAAAATTGACTTACCTTCCCTCTATCACTGACTCCAAAGTTCACATCGCTCGCAGGTTGTCATTTCAGAAGAACTTGCAAGCTTGGAGACCAAGTTGGTAATATTTGAGCAAGAGGTGAATGAGACCCGCGAGGTCATTGCTCGTGCGGAGGCCGAACTTATAAAAAAAGAGCAGGAATTGGAGACCATTCAACAGACAATGGAGCTTCGTCAAAAAGATTCGATTGACCTCATTTCAGACTAAAGAATCCTTGTGCAGATTCTTCCGCAACATCATCATAGGATGTTTGAATCAATGAACCTTCGTTTCATCATGGACATTCCCTAGTCCCCTTTGTTCAATGTTCCTTTTATTGATGTTTCTCATTTTGTGATTTTGAACTCCTCTATTTTGCTTGCGTGTAATCACAGCTATCTCTTTTATTAAATAAAGAAACATTAGTGACTTTGGTGTCTTCTTCCATTCCCCTTGTGTTTCTTTTAATACATGAGAAGCTTATTACATCGATGCAAAGCACACCATGCATGCTAAGGGAAACAACAATTGTAAAAAAAAGTAGTGGCCTAACATTTTCCACATGAACATTGCTTCGAGCTAAACAAGCCCAATTATTTTACGACAGACATCCTTTTTTGGACGGATATTGGCCAGGTACAGTGTAATAAACAAAAATGTTGGTAAAACATACATTTAAACGTGGTATATCTTCAGTCACTTGTTGTTCAATTTGAAAGTAACATTGTCTTCCACCTTGGATACCTCACAATAACCCGAATTGTGAGTTGCTCAAATGATGTAAGGCCCTTCCCAATTAGCCTCAAACTTGGGCAAGAACAAACCCCTAATGTGCCTCGTGCATGCTTTCAGAACCAAGTCCCCCTCTTTAAGCTTCATTGGCCTCACCAACTGGTCGTAGGATCTGGACAACTGCTACCTATACAACTCAAAGTGTCTCGCAGCATTATCTCAGTGCTCTTCTAGCGCTTCAAGTTATACATGGCGGTTGTGAGGGAGCATGTCACTTCGCAAGTTGTAACGGGCAGAAGGTACCTCGAGTTCAATTGGTAAAACATCTTCTACTCCAAATATCAAGGAAAATGGGGTGTGTCCCGTTGGTTTCCTCTTCGTCGTTCGATAAGCCCAAAGTAGTTCGAGGATCTTATCGTCCCATATGCCCAAAAAGTCTTATAACATTTTTGCCAAAATGCTTACTAAGATTTTGGTGGTGTCCTCTGCCTTCCCGTTGCAATTCGAGTATGCTACTATCGACCTGTGATGAATGATGGAGTACTTGTCCGTTAGCAAGCGTACCTTACTACTTATGAAAGGGGTGTCATTATCTGATAAAAATACTATTTATGAAACGCCAAAATGGTAAATAATGTACTCCTTCGTGAATCGAGATGCCACCCCTATTATGATTTTCTTGAGCGGTATGGCCTCTGCCCATTTCGTAAAACACTCGATGGCTACCAAAATCCAGAGCTTTCCTCATGATGAAAGGTTTATGTCCCCTACCAAATAAAACACCCAAGTATGGAACATAAATGGTGTAGAGAGAGAATTCAAGTCCACTGAAGGAGCATGTATCATGTTCCCGTGTAGTTGATAAGCTTTACACTTTCGAATAAATTCCACATAATCTATCTCCATCAAAGGCCAATAATAACCCAAAGTTATTAGTTGATCGTAAAGTTAGGCTCCTCCTATGTGCCTCGATTCAGGAGCTTGCTTCAAAACTTCTTCGGCCTCCTCTCCTCTTATGTACCTTAGGGGCCTATCATGGTAGCATCATCGGTACATCTTACCATCTTGTACGAAGTACCATGGTGATCGCCTCTTTATTTTGGTACCTTCCTCTTTGTCTACAAGCATCACTCCGTCTATCAAGAAATCGATATAAGGTTGCCTCTAATTTTGGGGTTGGTTAATGAAATTGCATTCTACTGCCTGATAGAACAGACAGCATTTTGAACATTCTTTTTGTACAGTGGCAGCATCTTGTCTCATTGAAGGCCAGAAGTACCCTGCCCGTTGTATCCTTCTATACAAAGGGATCTCAATGGTTTGAGAACTGTGTTCATATATCTCAATCAACCTTCTTTTGGATTCCTCAGGATCTACACATCTGGATAGCCAACCCCCCTATTTTTATAGTACAAGTTGCCCCTGGTAATAAAGTATTGCGCCAAATCAGCTAAACCTAATGGCCCTTCACCTCTCTCCAACTGCTTTTTAATCTCACCCCTCTAATCATCTCTGTCATCCGAGGGTAGCATTTATAACACCATTGAGGGAGTTATTCTCTTTGTGACTCGAATAACTGTTGATTCTCCATCGAAGGCAACCTTTTGGGCAATGGTGGCATAGGCATCCGCATATCATTTCATCATTCGAGGGTGCCTCTTGATCTTCACCACCTCGAATTGTCCAAGCAGCCGCTGGATGATCGTTTAGTAAGGCTCTAGGCTCATGTGCTTTAATGTGAATTCCCCAATAACCTTTTTTACTACCAAGTTGGAATCCCCCTTTATTATCAGGACTTGTATGCCTCCACTCAGCGCTTCGAGTAATACCAAGACCAGTGCCTCGTACTCAGCCTCATTATTTGAGCATTCAAGCTCCAACTTGAAAGATAGATGAATTTCTTCGCCCCCTCTTCGCAAGATGACTGTAGCTCTCCTTTTTTTCTCTACTGAAGAGCCATCGAACTTCATACTCCACTCCTCCAGCTTGGATGCTATGAAATTGGCCGGAGATCATCACCCGGAAGCTCCTCAACAGGCGAATCGAATGTACCTGATGGGAAGATGGCCATTAAATCTGCATATGCCTGACTCTTGATAGCTTTAGGGACCACACACTTGAGATCATACTCCGAGAGGATTAAGAACCATCGAGCTGCCCTGCCTATCAACATAGTTCTTATAAGCAAAAACTTTATAGGATCACGCCTAGTAATAATATGAACGTAAACGATAATAGGTAATGCTTAAGCTTTTGTGCTACGAATACAAGGGCTAAATAATGCCTCTCAATACTAGTAAATCTGGCCTCAGACTCGTGTATGATTCTACTCAAGGAATCAATAAGTTTTTCTATACCTTCCATCTCTTGGGCCAGCAAAGCACCAATAGATCGTTCAGTTGGTGTAAGGTATAAATGTAAAGGTATACTTGCCTTCTGGGGATCATCGTCTGAGGAGAAATAAGGAGCGCTTTCAGCTTGTCCATGGCGTCTTGATGCATTGCTTTCCATGCAAACTTCATGCCCTTTCTCAGCAACTCCATCAATGGGTGTATCACCTCGTCCAGCCCCGGTACAAACCTCCTCAAGTAGAAGACTTTACCAAGGAAGCTTTTGAATTCTTTCACCGATTTTGGTCTTGTCATATCAAGGATGGCTCGTCGCTTATCTAGGTCCATTTGTACCCACAAGCAATATACCACAAACCCCAGGAATTTCCCACTTGTTACCCTGAACGCACATTTGAGAGGATTCATCTTCAGTTTGTACTTCCTACAATGAGTGAACACTCTTCTTAAATAATATATGTGGAACCCCTCCTTCTTGGATTTAATCACCAAATCATCAACATAAAACTCCATGGTCTTGTGAAAAAGGTCATGGAAGATAGCCATCACCATCCTCTGGTAAGTAGCACCCGCGTTCTTTAACCCGAAAGGCATAACTGTATACATGAAGTTGCCGAAAGGCATTTGGAAGGCAATCTTCTCAGTGTCGATTGGATTTATTTTTTATTTGGTCATATCCTACATAACTATATATGAAACTGTACATCTCATGATTTATTATTGCATCGATCAAGCTATCAATGGAAGGCAACGGGAATTAGTCCTTCGGGCATGCCTGATTTAGATCTCTGAAGTCTACACATATTCTTATTTGTCTCTTATCTTTCTTCCCCTCGGGTACAATGCTAGAGAGCCAGATCAGATGTTTGATCGGGATTATGAAACCGGCCGTAAGCAACCTCTGAACTTCTTCTTTAATCTTTAGATCTAACTCCACCTTGAATATTCGAGTGGCCTGCTTCACCGAGATGGTTGAGGGCAAAACATTCAACCTATGGAAACTCACCTCCTTGTCTACCCCCGGTATCTCGGTATACTTCCATGCGAAGACGTCTTTGAACTCTAATAGTAGTTTGATCAACTCCTCTCGAGCATCTCCCTCCAAGTCCTTTAAGATAAAAATAGGGTTTGGATCCTCACCCTCTCTAGCCAAGTCGACCTTCTCCAACTCTTGGATATGTGGCCTCGGACTATTCTTCATGCATTTTGGTTCTTCGTCTACCACTTCCACAAACTCTTGTACCCCGAAGTTGTCAATCACCAAGCATTTCCCCTGGTTACCCACTAGGAAGAATTCATAGACCGGGTCAGCTTCATCATCCAAGCTTTCGGCTACCCGCTCACACCTTCATAGTTTATATACAATTATACCGTTAGGTAAAACCACCCATTTTCATTATGGAGCAACATCATCTTTAAAGGGCCTCTTCCTATGATTTTCTTCGCCTCTCTCACTGTTCGTTTGCTAAGAACACTCTGGGTTTGGATTTGATGTTCGATAGGGTCAATGCACAGGGCCATTCGATCACGGAGATGCCTTGACAGACTAGGTGGCCTCACCACTCCCAGGTCGCGCTCTTCTTCATAAGTCACCACCATTCAAGCAGGTGCTCGCACCCTCTCTCGAGTGGACGTGACCCTTATTCCCCCGGTATATCTTGTTATCATTTTAGCTTATTCTACCAAATCTGTATAGAAAGTGATGTCCACCATATGATCTACCTCCTTCGCAAAGGGTTTCTTAGTAGCTCGAATCACCACCTCCTTACCCTTTATGTTCACCTTAGCGCACTGATGATAAGTGGAGGGTACCTAACCATGGTTGTGCATCCACACCCTGCCCACTAGTAATTGGTACGACGGCTCGCAATTAGTGATGTGGAATTTGATGTGAGAAGTGATGTTTCCCATCTTGATGCCCATGTTAACATAGCCCATCGATTTAGAGGACTGATTATCATACCCTGATATTGCAAATGAATGGGGTACTATCCTTGTTTACGACAGTCCGATAGCATAAAAAGATCTAATGGGAATTATATTAATGGATGATCCCCCATCCAATAAGACTCACGAGAAAACACAATCATTCACTGACACGGTAACATATAAGGGTCTGTTGTGGGGATACCTGATCAATCTATTAACCTATGAAAACGTAACTTCTGAGAGGTACCTCCTCACGATTTTAGCCATAGGTCCTTCCACTTTAGGTGTGGTGCCATGTTTCTCTTTGAAATCTCTGAGATAGCTCGAGTGACCTCTAGCCGGGAGTTTTCAGGGAGGACAACCTGATCAAAGAACCAACCAAACTTTGACGAGCAAGTGACTGCCACATATTCGACCCATGGGTCTGTCTGATCGTCTTTTAACTCATGAACTTCTTCCACATCTCTATATGAAGCCTCATCGTATGCTATCACCGCGTTTACCTCCTCTAGGGAGCAGGCTCGCAACTGCCTACTAAGTCCCTCAATGGGGTCATATGCTTCTTTTTTCTGGTTCGTCATCTCTTCACTCTCGTCCCCTTAATGGAGATGGGCCAACTCGAAGGTGCATTCTTATAAAGATTATTCACAGTCACTCCCTTCGAACCACAACCCCATCATCAATTTTTTATCCTCCTTATCGAAAGCACTGTCCATATGGCACCCATGGGGTGGTGGAGGATAATCATTCATATTAGTTTGTGGCAACTCAATGTCTCCATTATTCACATGACGGTCGATTAACCTCCTCAGTGAAAACACACTCTAGTAGGGTGGTTTACCCTATTATGAAGTGCGTAATAATGAGGTTTCTCCCTATCCTCCCAGGGTAGTTGTGCCGCATTGACGTTGATCAGCCTACAAACTTTTTCGTGGACTATGAGGTCATACATGTTCAAAGCTTGTTCCACCGTGAAAGGTCGCTTAGGGGTATCCTCTTCATCTTCAAACCTTCTCTTTTTTTTTCTCCCCCTTCTACCTCCTCGGCTGCCACTACTTTCCTACTTGGCCCCATTGTCCGCATCGTTAACCCTCGACGGTATTACCCTCCCCGAGCCAACTGTTGGACTCAGTAGCAAGCTTGTCAAAGAAGGCAGGGGTGCTACAGGTTTTACCACCAAAGAAATGTTCCTCGCTACTTTTAGAAATACCGCAAACGTCCCTTCTCACGTTTCGTTAATCAGATGACATAAATACTCGGGCAGCAAGCCCTCTACACAGACTTGAAAAAGTTTGTCTTCTCACGTCTCCTCCATCACGTCTAGAGAATGCTGGCGAAACCTCCTGATATAAGCCACGATGTCTTCCCCCGTCTTTTGTTTCTCACGCGCTAGCTGCGTGAGTGTAATGAAAAGGGGTGGTCCTAATGCGTGTGTTTCAAATCAGCCAATTTTCACAAAAAAATATCCAACTTTTAATTAGCACCAAATCAAGTTATGAAAAACCAATTTTTACTTTAAACCATTTTTAACTTGATTAACCCTAAACGTGCATCTAGTGATTAAAGAAAGTAAAGTAAAGTAAAGAATACTCACAATGCCGGATGTACGAGGAAAAAACCCAAGATGGGAAAGCAACCTCAGACATCTCAATCCAGACAATCACTATGAATGTGGAATTACAACGAACAGACAAAAGACTCACTCAATGATTCGATACCCACAGGTCTTGACGCTCTTCTGATCTTCAACCACTCCTCTCACATTGACCACGCAGAATGTCCTTCTTTTACGATACATGTCCACAACACACGCGTCCACGTATGTCTCGGTGTCCATCGAATGGCTTTGATACGTCTATGATGTCGAACAAGAAGTCCTTCTCTTTTTTTCACCGCAAAACCCTGATGTTCAAGTATAGAAAAAACCTTCTTGGTGCATCAAGATCACATAAACATATAATAATGATAACTCGGAGCTTTGGAAACTCTAAGGATGTGTTTAAGCTTTGAAACCTTAGAAAAACATTTGCAAAACTCGTAATGGATCGTAAACTATTTTTCCAGAATGCACACTATTTAATTCTGATGAAAACACGCTTTAAATAGGAATTAAGTGACGCCTCAAAAACAGTGTCGCTCGAACGAGATTGACACGTCGTTCGCGCGACATGAGCATCTCGCTCGAACGAGCTCTTCTTTCATTTGAACGATGCGCGTGTCAGTTTGACTTTTTTACTTTTTCTTTAAAACGTCTCTTCCAAAAGAGATTCAATTAAGTCAAACTCTATTTCGAGCTTATCAGAATAAAACGTAATGTAAACATTTAAAACACTTTTAAAAACATTTCAAAACATTTTTCTTATAAAAATTACATCCTTATCTTTTACAAAAATTATTTCGAGCACCATTAATTATACGCATTCATATCGGTGTGATCTCGGAATGCAATTAACTTGAAGACGAATAAACTTGCCCCAATTAAACTTCGGCATGATTAATTCTTTGAAGCTTTGCCGCAACATCTTCAATTTCTTCAACACATCATAGACCAAGTGGGATCGTGACAAAATAAAATCTCCCTATGACATATTACAAACACAGTTTTGTTCACGGAATTAAGTCAAAACAATATAGTAACTCAATTGGAAATTTACGTCCTTACAAATCTCCCCCTTTGACTATTCCGGGACAAAACTAAACAAGTTAAATGCCTAAGTCGGGCCATCAAGCCATATGACGCCTAAATCCCATCCCATAAACCCAAAGTAAAAAATTACAGGACACGGACTAGTATATGTAGCACCATCAAGCATGAATTTTCTGAATGTGATGTAGACTTGAAATATCGAATCTCTGAAGCATACCTACGCACATGAAACAGACAAATAAATACCCAGTGAAGTATGGAGAAACAAATGAAACCAATATATATATATCCAAATGATACCAATTTGACCATAAATACCAATATGAATAAACTCTGAAAAATCATTTGTTAAACAACTAAGCAACAAAATGATACCAATTTGTAATACCAATGTGTAAAATATGTAATCAAAAACATGCTCAAATCTCCCCCTACATCACATACATCTCTCCCCCCTTTTGTCTCGAATAAACAATTCGATGAAAAGATAAACCAATCAACAATTATCTAGCATGAAGATATACTAATTAAAAATCGCTAGATAATCATGAAACAACTAGCTAAATATGATCAAGTAATGACAAATAAGTAGCTAGTAAACCAATAAATCACAGAAAGAATATAGCAATCTAATCAGGTGTGACATATGCAAAAGATGAATATTGACACAATATAACCTGCATATAAACCAGTCAGTCCAGAAAACTTCAAGCAGCACCAAAAAATATACCAAAATAAACCAGTGGACTGCAAACCAACCAGAAGCAAAAATTCAGGGTGTCATTCGAACGAGCCAGGGACGTCGCTCAAACGAGATGAGGACGTCGCTCGAATGAGACTTCGTGTGACATGGAAATGTCGTTCAAACGAGTTCTCGCGACAGGCCAAATTTTTCCAGATTCACAGAAATATTATATATTTTTGCTCAGTGAAAAAATTTCCAGAAAAAAATACTAGGAAGGGCCTGATAGCAGCTAAAACAATAAGCTTTTAACATAAAACGTAAAAATGCATAAAACTAACAATGCGAGTTACATGCAAACATAGTACCGATGTGCTCAAATATGGACATGGAATGTATGGTCGTGAAATTACAACAAATGCGTCACAATTCCAACACATCAAAAAGATCAGACACTCTAATTGATAGCGATAAATCATCGAACTTTATCATAGCCATATGACAATTAAAGTGTGAGATTAGTGAACTAAACATACTACCTGCACACAAATCCAGAATTTTGACGATTCAACAAACAATAGCGTCAAATTGCAATATTTCAACATTAAGATTAGTTGTGCAAACCCGTTAAAATTTTTAATCCATCCAAACTCCCTCAATAATATCATATTTTCTTTGGAATGAACAAAATTAATTTGGCCTTTTTCTTAGCATATTTTTTTTTTCTTTTGGGCTCTTTTAAACGGTGGCTTTCACGACGAGTCAATTTTTGAACTCTCACAGCACTTTCCCGTGAATCACTCATCATTTTTTCAATTAAGTACCAAATCAAATTCTCACTGTGAACGGTTCTTACATGAACACTTATCCTTAAGTCTACTTACGCATAAATGCCAAGATTGATATAAGAACGCCTCACCAAATTCAAACACGCAAGAGAAGTCAAACATCCATATAAACTCGTGCATGTGTGAAATGTTGGCATATATACAAAGTCGAATCCAAATGCATATCAACTTCGAAACAACCCCATATAAACAATGGTTAAGATCATTCTAAGCATCGATAATAATGACCAAATGTCCTAGCCACGTGGATATGAAACGATGGGGGGGGGGGGGGTCCAAGCACACCAATATGCCACATCAAACATGTAAACTTAAAAACAAAAACTGAAAATCTTTTTGGCTTTTCAAACATATTTTGACTCAAATAAAAGCAAAATCTTTGTGGGTTTTTGAAATTTTCCTCAAAAACAAAATCTTTGTGTATTTTTCAAAAGTTTTCTCAAAAACAAAATCTTTTTGTATTTTTCAAAAGTTTTCTCAAAAATAAAATCTTTTTGTATTTTTCAAATAGGACTCAAACAAATGAAACTATAATACAACATGATACACATGTTATTATACTAGCAATGAATATATCATGAAGCAAACCAGCATATGACAAACATGGCGACACTATTATCCTTTAGATTTAGCATGGGAAGAATCAAGTGCACCCAAACGGGAATCATGAAGTTTTATTCCTAAAGCCACTAAATCTGATTTCCTAACCCATGTAGGTGTAAAACGACGCATGGGGGTTTGTGGATCCGGGGAAAATTTATTCCTAAACTTCCTAGGAGTTTGTCTAAGGTCGTAACAATAACACCTAAGGTGACCTTTACTACCACAAAACGTGCAAATGTAGCGACGGTGGGAATGGTTACCTATATGTGGACCTTTTCTAACCTTCCTAGTTTTTCTCACACGTGCGGGGGGAATAGGAACAACTCTCTCATCAAAACCTATACCTCCCCTATCTCCCTTAATTTGGATGGTGCCTAAGATCTTATCTGACTTCTCCAACCTAGCCTCCAAATCAAACTTAACTCTAGACGAGTCTCTCAATCTCTCCTCCAACTCATGAATCCTAGACTCGAGCAAATGCCTAGACTCCTCAAATGCTAAAATCTCCTTTTTCAAAGACTCCATCAAACCACGGAGATTATCTCTCTCTTTCTCCACAAACTCTAGTTTCTCCCTAAACTTATTCTCTCGTGCCCTAAGATCATCTATCAACACATCACTATTTTCTATGGCATGCTCATTAAACTTAGCTTGAAATTTTGCATTTGCCCTTTTCACTTTCACAGTCTCGGCATACAACTCATTAAATGCAATTTGCAACTCTTTCACATCTACCTCCTCCTCGTCACTCTCTTCACCCTCACTAACATGGGATTTACTCAAAACCTCCTTGAAAGTGTCATTCCACTACACCAAATCTGTCCATTTGTCAAGGTCATTGACCTTGACAAATCCAGCTTGTCAAGGTCAATGACCGTGACATTTCGAGGCGAGACAACTTTTTTTGTCACGGTCGTGTCACAGTCATTGACCTTGACACAAAACTCGCATTTTTTGTCACGGTCGTGTAAAGGTCAATGACCGTGACACGTTTGTCACGGTTATAAACCGTGCCAAAGCCGTGACCTTTTTTAAAAAACTTATCACGGTCAATGACCGTGACAATTTTGGGCAGAATTTAAAAAAAACTGCTGGGCAGTATGGCCACTGCCACTGCCCAGCAGTATATTTGTACCTGTTATAGCAACGTTGTACCGATTCCAAACATCATATATCCGAACAAACTAACGATAATGCAAATATATATTCAAATAAGAAACTATTTAAAAAGAAACAACATCACCATCATTTTATCTCAAATCTACAAACTATTTACATGGAAAAGAGATTTTGTACCGCGACGCTCAGGAACACCTCGTTATCCTTCCCTTCTCGTCCGAATAGCCACATAAGTATAGAGCATATGTGGCCTACCCTTAGTGCCACTCCCTGTCCCCTGAATTGAAATAAAGTAAAATTAGTATCCGCCCCTCAAATATATATAAATATAAATCGTAATTGAAATCGAAATCGAAATTGACATATAAATATAAATACATTACCTGTAGTGTCACTCAAACAGCTAACTTGAGCTCATATGGCACCTCCTTCCAACTAATGTACCCCGGGAAATCGTGTCAATTATAATTCTCTTCATACCTAAACACTAAGAAATACCATAATCCTATGGAGGTATGCGTTGCAAATTCCTTCCAACCGTTGTGTAGCCAAAAATCAGCAGTTGAAGTTGTCAACTCCACATTTGAATGGTCTCCCATGTTTTGCTAGAAGTTCCAAGTGGTGGGGTATGGAAAGTGGAATTGACAACTTCAACTGGTGATGTTTGGCTACATAACGGTTGGGAGGAATTTGCAGAGCATCGCTCCATAGGATTATGGCATTTCTTAGTGTTCGGATAGACGAAGAGATTCATTCTCCTCTCCACAATTAAGACACCCCAAATAACTATGTACTAATCACCTATTAAAGGTAAGAAGCGTATATTCATGGATTAGTATAAACAAAACTTAGATGTAGTTGGAATATTTATGTATTAATCTCCTCTCCACACACGCACACTACACAAGAGTGAAAATGATAAAGTGCAGATCAAGTAAAAGCATTAAAAATGGATGTTTCGGTACAAATTGAAATATTTATTACAAATTGAAAAATTGTTTCAAATTCGGGTTATCATAAAAAATGGATTGATATTCGGTAGGAGCAGCCAAGTCATCCACACTACTATTTAGACGCCTTGGCGCGTGTTGGACAATTGACCACGGATCGTTGTTGATATACTCCGAGTAAAACACTTGCTTAACCTTTTGAAATGCACAAACAAACGGCTCATCGCTCACGTGGTCGTTGCTCTTCAACTTGGACAAGTCAACCATGATCAAATTGGTGACATGATCAACTTTACAAGCATTTTTATCCTCAACTCTTACCCATTCACAGTAAATTACAACCTCTTTGAAGCTTATATAATCCAATTCAAATATATTTTGGATTACACCATAGTAAGTCATTTCTGCTTCAACGAGGTTTTTATCTTTTGCGCTCGCTCGAAAGAAAGTAAGAGCCTTGTATGAAATTCCCGAGTTCTGTACATTTTTACTTTCCTCGTACACTTTAGGGCCGAAAATGTAACCGTTCAATCGATACTTTTTGTACTCTTGTGCCACGAACAAGGGTCCAGTGGCTAGACGAGCAAGCCTTGATGTCGCATCACCCATCTTTAGGAGCTGAGAATATAGATAAATTAATTATATTAGTGGTAAAATTTGAGTGTAATGTAACGTTATATAACGACTGTTTTCATTATAATTACCTCTTGTGTCAACCATAGCCTAAATTCGCTGTCTGATTGTACCATTATTTTTCGTCTTTTATTGTTCTCACAGGCTTCATATTTACTGCATATTACAAAATTAATCATGTATAAAATAATCTAAAATAATGTTAAACATTATAATATTCGAAACTTACTTTTTCCATTCTTCGACATCTTCATGTGTGTCAAATAGATAACGAGCTACTTGTTCATGTTGCAAACTCGTTAATTTCACTCGTTTTCCCATCACATTACCACCATCATCGAGGAATTCATCAGTGTCATCAACGTTGGTCGAGTCAGGCATATATTCCCAAGTATATATTGATGACTCCACGGTGATGTATTCCTCTGCAATTGATCCTGCAATATATCGCGTATTCTTGACGTAATCTTTAAAAACTTTCATCAATCTTTCAAACGGATACATCCACCGATATCTAACTGGACCACAAAGAAGTGCCTCATCGCATAGGTGTACCAACAAGTGAACACTTATGTCAAAGAATGTTGGGGGAAAGTACTTCTCCAATACACAAATCGCTTCGTTCACAGCCAATTTTGCGGCCACTATGTGTTCTCGATTCAGTACTTTCTTACACAAGAGGGAGAAGGTAATACTAATTTGCATAATAGCCCTACACAAATCCTTGTGCTTGGAGAAACAGTGCTTAAACAATAGAGGAACCAATTTCATGATCACATGCCAATCGTGGGACTTACACTTATGTAAATCATGAGTAACATAATTCACAATCCTTTGTAAGTTGGACGAAAAAGTAGATGGGCCTTTCAAATTATATATTGTGTCTAGAAGTACCTTCCTTTCCTCACTCGTCAAAGTAAACGCACCAGGGGGAATTATTGTCCTTCCCCTACTATCTTCTTTCAACCATAGTTGTGGTTTAAGTTTTAACGTTTTAAGGTCTTTTCGTGCATTTTCTCCATCCTTCGAATGACTCCCCCCAAGGAAAGTACCCACAATATGTTCAGCGAAGTTCTTCTCTGCATGCATCACATCCAATACATGGCGCACCGAGTTTTTCTTCCAATAAGGCAAGTCAAATAAAATTGACCTCCGAAACCATGCCTTTCTTATCTCAGTTTCATTCCCAGTTGGGGTCTTCTTATGCTTGACATTCTTAAATTTGGGATTCTTACCTGGCATATTTGGGCCACATTCAGAAGATTTACTTTCAGTTTCTGAACTCGAAAGTTATCTCGACGGTAGCCTATGTTCAACTCCGCCCAATAAAAAATTGGAACCTTTCTCAAATATGAAACTATGAGCTGGGGGTAAAAACCTCCTGTGGCAATGGTATACATTTTTTAAGCTAGATGATAGACGAAGAGATTCAGTCTCCTCTCCATAAATAGGACACCCCAAATAACCATGTACTACACATCCGGATAATGTCCCATAAGTTGGAAAATCATGAATTGCCCACATCAACATAGCTTTCAGCATAAACTCTTCTTTTCTAAAAGAGTCAAATGATTGTACACCCTCTTCCCACAACTCATCTAATTCTTCTACCAAAGGAGCCAGGTAGATATCAATGTCTTCACTTGGTGCCTTTGGCCCAGGTATCAATAAAGCCATCATCGAAAATTCAGGTCTCATACACTGTGAAGGAGGGAGGTTTAGTGGGGCTAGGATCACTGGCCATACACTCTGATTGGTGCTTAGATTTCCAAATGGATTGAAACCATCTGTTGATATAGCCAAACGAATGTTGCGTTGTTCTCGAGCAAAATCGGGATACTCATAATTCATCCTCCGCCAGGTAGTAAAATCAATAGGATGACGCATGATATTACCCCCTACTTCTGCCCTAGCATGCCAAGTCATTGCCTCTGCAATCCATGGTACTGTGAAAAATCGCTTTAATCTAGGCCCAACGGGAAAATATTTCAATACTTTTTGAGGCACTTTTGAGCTCGTGCCTTCCTTACTAGTAGATTGGACATATCTAGGTTCATCGCATACCGGACAACGATCGAGATTTTCATACTCCTTTTGGTATAGTATGCAGTCATACACACAAGCATGAATCGATTTATACTTCATTCCCAGACCTTTCAAACTGTTCTTCATAACAGGATAGCTATTTGGAAGTGTATTCACCTTGGGTAATAAGCCCTTCACCCATTTCAGAATTCCCGTCACGCTATTGCCAGACATACCGTACTGCGTCTTCAAACTGTGCAAAACAACCATGGCATGTAAAGTTGTTTGATCTTTCTCACAGCCGGAGTATAACAGTTGGATCGCCTTAAATTTTAAACTTTGGTAGTCATCGTCAAGTTTTATCGTGTTATCTTCACTTGAATCTTCTACATCGTCAGTAACCTCATTCTCCTCAGCTTCATAAACTCCGTACGCATCATCAACTAAATCCTCTAACATATTATGATCTATGTCATCCCCTTCTTCATCTATTCTACTTGTTGAAGGTTGTTGTGAAGGTTGGTCGGGGACAAAAGGAACTTTCAATTCACCGTGGAAACTCCAAAATCGATAACTATCTTGCATACCCGATCTTAACAAATGTAGTTCAACTGTTTTCCACTCAAACACCTTACCATTCTTACACCTAGCACACGGACACGGAAAACTCTTCATCATTACGACATCTCTTTGCATATTTCACAAATTCGTTAGCACCTATGCGAAACACATCCCCCATTCTATTAGTCTCACCCATCCACTCTTTGTATTTCGGATATCCCATCACAGCTACCACAACTAAACACCTATTAAAGGTAAACAAAACTTAGATTTATAGTATGTTTTATTTAATTATCCCATCATTTAATTATCCTATTAAAGGGTAAGTGGTCCTATCCCATTCAAGAATGCATTTTTCTGTAATATACTTAACAGCTCATGCACATTGTTACGATTTGAAAAAAATTCGACAGCATATCCCCTTAGTTCTCCAAGTACACGACGTAGATTGGCAGGTGTGAGTGTTATTTCAATTGGTCAATTAAAATAACAGTCACACTTGTCAATCTAGTATGTACCCAGAGAACATTAAGATACGACTACAGAACTTCCTCCAAAAGTAACAACTTTAAGCCAATAAGAATATTATACAGAAATTATACAATCTCAAACTATCCAAACGGGACAATTCGAGAGATTTCATTACAGGGGTAATGACTCTCGAACGGGTCCTAAGGGCTATTGAATGCGTACGCATAAGAACTAGAATGCTAGTATCTATGCGCACTATATTTAATTTCAAGTATGTTTCATATAATGGGTTAATTCAAATACAAAAATAAATTCATGGGTTAATTCAAATACAAAATTAAATTCATGGGTTAATTCAAATACAAAAATAAATTCATGGGTTAAATCAAATACAAAAATAAATTCATGTATGGACCATTTACACACACACACACACACACTATCTAAGCTGTTCTATAGGAATAAAAACAACATTTTTAAAATATGAAGGGCTCACCACACATGCACACACACGCACATATATACACACATACACACGTATATATACAACACAAACATATATATAAATTATTATCAATTGAATTAATTTCATGAATAAATTATATCAATTTCAATGAAAATATCAATTATTATCCAATATATTTGAATGAAATATTTATTTTGAATGAAAATATCAACTATTATCCAATTATTATCCAAAAATATAAATGTAAATAATATTCAAAACCCCACCCACCCCCACCCCCACCCCCCCCCCCCCCGATGTTTATTATCCAATTATTATCCAACCATTATCAATTATTTATAAAATTGATGTCTACTTTTAGTGTTGTGTATATATGTTAGTTGATGCCATTATATTTTTAGCCTAATTAGATTCTAAGGTTGTCTCAATTTATATTTTTCTTTTTCTATCTAATAATTTTCAACGTAAGAGCACAGTACATAACGTATGTGTAAGTTCCGTCAATACCATTTCGTTTCAATTTTGTAATATTATGTTTTTTTCAAATATTTTAAAACTTATTAAATGGGTGCCCCACCCCCACCCCCACCCCCTGCCCCCCTCCTCCCCCGCCACACACACACACGCACACCTACGCACCTACGCGCGCGCGCGCACACACACACACACACCCCTACCCCACCCCACCCCCTTCCCCCCTCCACCACCCCCTCCCCCACCCTGCCCCACCCCTGCCCCCTACCCCCACCCTGTCCCACCCCCCACACACGTACACACATACACACACATATATATACACATACACACATAAATATACACACAAACATATATATAAATGGAAGAGAGAGAGAGAGAGAGAGAGAAAATCGACCTGAAAGTAGAGAGAGAGAGAGAGAGAGAGAGAGAGAGAGAGAGAGAGAGAGAGAGAGAGAGAGAGAGAGAGAGAGAGGGAGGGAACGGCGCGGGAGGGAAAAAAGAAGGGGGAAAGGGATTTTGCTGCTAACATTGTCACGGTCGTGTCACGGTCATTGACCTTGACAATTATTTAAAAAATTGTCACGGTCAATAACCGTGACAAGTCCGTGACAAGTAAATTTGTCACGGCCTTGTCACGGTCAATGACCGTGACAATTAGTTGTCACAGTCGTGTCAAGGTCAATGACCGTGACATAAAACGCGTGTTTTTTATCATGGTCAATGACCTTGACAACGCTGGCCGGCTGAAAGGTGACAATTTGGCCATTTTGGTGTAGTGTTCGCATGAGAATCGTCATCTCTCACATGACATGCCATAAACAAAACAAAGTTACAATCAATGGGGGAACTTTCTCCCTCTTTTGGATCACTATCACTTATGGTGGCACTATAGACAATGGGTTGCTTGCCCTCTTTCTTAAGTCTAGTGGGACACTCCTTAACTTTGTGACCGTACCCCTCACACCCAAAACACTTATCCGACTCATCTCTCTTAGGCTTCTCAGACTTATCCTTAGGGGTGGGGTCAACTTTGTTGTTCTTGAATTTTTCAAATTTCTTGGCATCTTTCGATTGCTTTTGAAACTTAATAAATTTTTTAAATTTCTTTGCCAACAAAGCGACATCTTCAAAATCGAAATCAGAATCGGAATCTGAAACTTTAATTTCCTCTTTTCATATTTTCAAAGCAATACCCTTTTCTTTCTTAGGCACTTACTTGGAGGTAATCATGTCGATTTCAAAGGTTTATAAGTCACCAACAATCTCTTCTAGTTTCGTCAACTCTAACTTACCCAAGGAGTTTAAAATAGTCACTTTCGCATCAAACATACTAGGCAATGACCTAAGGATTTTCTTAATGACACGGTTGTCAGGAATTTTCTCACCTATGTTAAACGATGAGTTGACAATATTGGACTACCTAGCATAAAACTCATCAAAAGTCTCACTTTCTAACATCCTAATGGTCTCAAACTGTGTAGTGAGATTTTGAAGTTTTGACACCCTAATCATGCTAATACCCTCGTGAGTGAGTGCCAAAATATCACAAGCCTCTTTTGATGCCTCGCAAGTCATAATTCAATTATATTCTTCCGGTGTGACATTTGAATAAATAGCATGCAAACCCTTAGAATTATATTGTGAAAGTCTGTGTTTAGTTTCGGTCCATGACTCGACAGGCCTCAAACTAGTGACCTCGCATAGAATAGTGACAAGGGGGTGTCCAACCTTTCTCAATTGCTAGCCACACACGCTCATCAATAGATTTTAATGCATTTCTCATTCTCATCTTCCAATAGGTGTAATTAGTGCCATAAAAAACAGGAGTTCGAAAAAGTTTGTTATTTCCAAAATTCATCTTTGAAAACATACGGGATCACAAAACAAATAAATTATGTTTTCTAGCTCTGATACCAATTTGAAAAGGGGTGGTCCTAATGCGTGTGTTTCAAATCAAGTAATTTTCACCAAAAAATAACCAACTTTTAATTAGCACCAAACTAAGTTGTGAAAAACTTATTTTTACTTTAAACCATTTTTAACTTGATTAATCCTAAACATGCATCAAGTAACGTAAAGTAAAGTAAAGACTACTGACAACGTCGGATATACGAGGAAAAAAGCCAAGACAGCAAAACAAGCTCGAACGGCCCAAGCCAAACAATCACTATGAATATGGAATTACAATGAACAGACAAAAGACTCACTCAACGACTCGATCCCCACGAGTTTTGGCGCTCTTTTGATCTTCAACCACTCCTCTCACAGTGCCCACACAGAAATTCCTTCTTTCACGACACATGTTCACAACACATGCATCCACGTATGTCTTGGTGTCCACCGAATGGCTTTGATACGTCTACGATGTCGAACAAGAAGTCCTTCTCTTTTTTTCACCATAAAACCTTGATGTTCAAGTATAGAACAAACCTTCTTGGTGCAGCGAGATCACATAAACATATAATAATTATAACTTGGATCTTTGGAAACTCTAAGGATGTGTTTAAGCTTTAAAACCTTAGAAAAACATGTGCAAAACTCGTACTCAATCGTAAATAATTTTTCCAGAATGCACACTATTTAATTCTGATGAAAACACACTTTAAATAGGAACTAAGTGCCACCCCAAAACTTGTGTCGCTCGAACGAGATTGATACGTCGCTCGTGCGATATGATCATCTCGCTCGAATGAGCTCTTCTGTCATTTGAATGATGCGTGTGTCAGTTTGAATTTTTGACTTTTTCTTTAAAACGCCTCTTCCAAAAGAGATTCAATTAAGTCAAACTCTATTTCGAGCTTATCAGAATAAAACGTAGTGTAAACATATAAAACGCTTTTAAAAACATTTTGCTTATAAAAATTACGTCCTTATCTTTTATAAAAATTATTCCGAGCACCATTAATTAAACGCATTCATACCTCTGTGATCTCGGAATGCAATTAACTTGAAGTCGAATAAACTTGCACCAATTAAACTTCGACATGATTAATTATTTGAAGCTTTGTCGCAATGTCTATAATTTCTTCAAGACATCATAGACCAAGTGGGATCATGGTAAATAAAATCTCCTTATGACATATTACAAACACAGTTTTGTTCATGAAATTAAGTCAAAATAATACAGGGACTCAATTGAAAATTTATGTCCTTACGTGTAAACTCGTCCTCAGCCAAAAAGAACTTTTGCACAAACAAAAAGTGCAATTCTTCCCCAGAACCTACACTACCTGGGGCCAAGTGGGAATACCACGTGTAGGATTTCTCCGTCAGGGATTTTGAAAACTCCTTCAGCCTTAACGTTTTGTCATTGCAATGGGCCCCAAGTCTTTCAATAAATCTCTTCACATTCTCCTTCGAGTTAGCACCTTTCCCCGTGTACTTCTCAAAAAATGGTGGAATATACCCTATTGGGTAGGGTTTTTTGTTATATGCTTACGAAAGTCATCGTACACCGATGAACTATCTCTTTTGGATACCCCTATGAACTTTAACAACTCTTTCTTCATTTCCTCCAAGTTGGTCGGTCAAGGACTAGCTGACTGCAATGTTGTTATCATCAGGATCGCCGGGGTAGGTGGTGTACTTGCTCCTTAGTCGACCTTCACGATGAGAACCGCTGAATCTTCCCTCCACTTTGCAACGTTGGCCCCGTCGTCATGGGTGGGACCGTGGTAGGGGGGACACTGCCCAAGGTTGGCAAGGTGATGGGCAGAGCGTTATTAAAAGTGGGTGTAGCAACACCCCCTATAACAGTAGGAGTTAATATAGCCACAAGGGACGTAGTGAAAGAGCTCACTCATATGGGAACTCCCAATATCGTCTGGGCTGCTGGAGTTTTAATGAACTCCGCGAACAAACCCATCAGCCCCTTCATTTGCGCTGGGCCTATTCCTGCCTGTGCAACCATCATTTCTGTCACGTCGATATTAGGCCCGCTAGGCTCTGTCCTTACCACTCTTATCCCATCAGGTGGTGCAGAGTTATTTGCCTCCTCTTCACGCTGTACGGCTTCAAAGTCAATGATTCTGGCGGTGTTATCTTCTGGCATCTTTTCAAAAGAGAATACCTCCCCAGCAGAGTCGCCAAATGTAAGATGTGGATTCTTGGAATACTGTTCGTATCAAGTGAGGCGTAACCCCTTATCCAGATCGGGATTGGGATAGTTCAGTATTAATTGTTGGCAGTGACCACAGGTGAATAAGAGACAAAGGTATT
This sequence comes from Sambucus nigra, assembly GCA_949130495.1. NCBI lineage: Eukaryota > Viridiplantae > Streptophyta > Magnoliopsida > Dipsacales > Adoxaceae > Sambucus > Sambucus nigra. The sequence goes on from OX422215.1 coordinate 546,328,814, forward strand.
TAATATTCAGACTTGTATTAAATAATATATTATCATGAGAGAAACATAATGGGTACCATAAATGGATGGGGACAATAGGTAGTGTAGCCAAAGGGAGAAAGATCAAGCACTTTAGGCACAATAAAGGCAAGGCAGGAACTTCAAGCTCAGTTAATGTGTAATGATATGGGAATTAAATGTGCATGGGGCGTTAATGCTCTCACAATAGCTCTCGTGTATGGAGGAGTTTGGGCAGCAATTCTAGGATCGAAATTCTCTATCTGTCTCTAATTTGTTCATCTAGTGTATTTATATGGGGGCAAGGTTGCTCGAGTAATCTTTCTTGTAATTGGTCTAATTGGGTACATTAAATGCAAGAGATATTGCACTAAATGCATAGGGTCTCCTAGTTTTGGCGGGAAGCCATTCTATTAGCTGGAAGTTTTGTGGGCATTAATGAGTAGCGTGATACGTTAACTTGGGGCTTACCCGAGGACGGCTAAAAGGTCAGGTTTGGTGAACTAGACCTGTCGTTTTAAGGATAAGTTCACTTAAGTGCTATATTTTTTAGTCCCTAAATTTCAGACGTTATGACGTCAGAAAGTGGTTAAATAGTGACTTTGCTAAGTGTACAATCATACCAGTCAAGCGGGTTGGTGTCTGTTCTAAGGTTGCTCCACTAATAGGCAGCTCTAGTATCCTGGTTTTGCTTATTGGTTAAGAGTTATCGATGAACCAGGGTGCAAGATTGAGGTACCTCGAGGAGGTAAGAGTTGAGGTGGATCGGTTGTAGTGGCTCAAGTGACCATATGTGCTGAATGAAGTTTTGCCCAAGTGTGCCAAAAGGGTTGGTAACTGTGTTCCCAACATTGCCCTTCTCTCAATCCTCCAAACCATGTCCCTGTGAGGTTACCAAAAGGAGGTTGCTCGATAGAGCATGCTTGCTCTCTCATGCCCTGCCAGGCATGGTCCCTCGTGGGTACCAAACAACCTCAATCAACATATATTTATAAGATAAGGTAAATGATACAGATTATTCTATTTCTTATTACAAACTATTATCATCTAGGTGACTTTGGTCTGTAAGTTGGATCCTTCAAACCAGGATAGTTGGAGAATCTTCGAGGTAGGTTCTTCGATCAACCTTTGTAGAGAATCTTCGAGGTGGGTCCTTCGAGTCACCTTTGTGGAGAGCCTTCGAGGTAACTCGAGTGTCCTTCCTTCTCCTTCTTCGTATGTCAATCAATATGTTTGGCTAAGTTAATCAATCTTTGGTGGGGACTCCCCCCTACATCATGTTTTTATCACACACGAATAAATAACCGCACACATAAGATGTGAAATTTACATATTTTGATACCCATGACCTAAAATCATTTGTCGTGGTAGGTGACTTGGTTTGCTAGGTGTACTCACTCATATCGATAGTTACGCCTGTGATCTCATTTCTTTAAATTTATTTTTTCTTACCCTATCATGTCAATTATTAGCAATCTACAATTCCCCTTTATAATAATATCGTGCCATATATCAATAAATTTATTTATCAATTTTGCTTGTTCTAAGGATGGTCTTGCTCACTTAGCTGCATTTAGGACCCGATACTATGCTGAGTGAGATGCTTCTAAAAATGAATCTAGCAGTGGGGGTAAGGCCTTAACATAGGGGACTTGAGTTGCGCAATAGAGACGAATGTTCTATTGCGCTCTATTGTGCAACTTCATCGCACTCTATATTATGACCCTACCTCCACTGCTAGATTCATTTTTCGAAGCATCCCACTCAAAATAGTATCGAGCCCGAAATGCAGCTAAGTGAGCAAGATCATCCAGAGAACAAGCATAATTAATAAATAAATTTATAATATTTGACATATTAGTATTATAAAGGGAATTTCAGATAACTAATAACTGGCATGCTTGTGTAAAAAATATTAAATTTAAACAAATGGGATTACAAATGGATGTTTAGATATTGAGCAAGTATACCTAGAAAACCATGTTACCTATCACCGATGTAGTCACAGATGCAATCATATGTGGTCTACCAACTCTCCCCATTTAATGGATCTGTAATAAAATATGGGAATAAGAATTTAAAAAGAGAATAATCGTCTGAACTTAACAAATTAAACTAGGAAGGAAACACTACAACAAAAATAGCAATCTGGCACAGTTTATAACTGTGCCAGATCAAATCTGGCATGGTTTTGAACTATGCCAGATTCAGGTGTTCCAAAATGGCCATTTTTTTCTGGAACGGTTTAAAAGTGTGTCAGATTTTACCAAACAGGATCACTTCAGGCACACTTTAAAACTGTGCCAGAATTTGATATTTCTGGCACACTTTTGGCACACTTTATAACTGTGCCAGATTGAGTACATTTTAGTGCTCTTTTGCCACAGTTCAAAACAGTGCCAAAATTTGATACACTTTTGGCACGTTTTGAACAGTGCCAAATTTTTTGGATCAAAGAAAAAAAATAATTATTATAAAATAAAAAAATTCACAAATTACGAATCTTGAAAGTTGTTGATAAACTAATGTACATACAAACTTTAAAATATTACAAGTATTAATAGTTCATAGACTAAAAAAATTGGGCAGAGTTTTCTCTATTTTCTCGACATTCTACAACCTGCTAATATAATACATGCATAATGTAAAGCCCGCACGGCCATAAAATATAACAATAAAATTACAAAAGCCCGCACGGCCATAAAAGCTAACAATAAAACAACAAAAGCCCGCACGGCCATAACACAAAAAAAATAGAATCCTAAATATTAACGACATTAAGTAAATAATCCACATGTTGTAAACCATTGACTTCGTGTGTTCCACATGGATAAAAGCTAATGACAAAATGTTATCCTGCAAAAAAAATAAGATTAAAAAAGGAGATGATATTAGTAACTTAGTAATTTAAAAAAAATCTTATTCAAGCTCAAAATTTGCATATACGAATTAAAATTATTATTGAATTCTCAAATCAAAATTCTTGTGACTGCGTGGTCAGCTCCTACGAGTTACACCAGTCCCATGTGAGGTGTTCGTGCCTCTTACAGGGCTGTTTGAGGGCTGGTTTGAGTTTTCACCCTTTAACATCTTATTTTTTAGCCTAATCTAGATATTTTCAAATTATCATCATATTCTCGAACTAAGAGACTCGTGACTATGTGGTCCCTTCCTACGAGTTACATTGGTCCCGTGAGAGGTGTTCATGCCTCTTGCGGGGCCATTTGGGGGCTGATTTGGGTTTTCACCCATTAACATGGCTTGTTTTTAAGCCTAATCTAAATATTTTAAAATTATCGTCATATTCTTAAACTAAGAGACCCGCGACTATGCGGTTAATTTTTACGAGTTACATTAGTCCCGTATGAGGTGTCCATGCCTCGTACGGGGCCCTTTGGGGTCTGGTTTAGGTTTTCACCCACTAACGACATGTTTTTAACCCAAAGTCTAGATATTTTTAAATTATCATCTTATTCTCAAACCATATGTCATGTGACTACACGGTCAGTTCCTACGAGTTACATTGGCCCCGTGCGAGATGTTAGTGCCTTTTACAGGGCTGTTTGGGCTCTGGTTTGAGTTTTCACCCTCAAACTGCATGTTTTTAAGAATAATCTAAATATTTTTAAATTATCGTCATATTATCAAATCGGGAGACCCATGACTACACGATCAGTTTCTATAAGTTACATTGGTCCCTCACACGGGTGTCCATTCCTCTTACGGGGCCGTTTAGGGGCTGGTTTGAGTTTTCACCCTTTAACGGCTTATTTTTAAGCCTAAAATAACTATTTTCAAATTATCGTCATATTCTCAAACCGAGAGACCCGCGACCATACAGTCAATTTTTACGAGTTACGTTTGTCCCGTACGAGGTGTTCGTGCCTCTTACAGGGCCATTTGGGGTCTAGTATAGGTTTTCACCCACTAACGGCATGTTTTTAACCCAAAGTCTAGATATTTTCAAATTATGATCGTATTCTCAAACCATATGTCATGTGATTACACGGTCAGTTCCTACGAGTTACATTAACCCCGTGCGAGATGTTAGTGCCTTTTACAGGACGTTTGGTCTCTAATTTGAGTTTTCACCCTCAAACGACATGTTTTTAAGAATAATATAAATATTTTTAAATTATCATCATATTCTCAAATCAAGAGACCCATGGCTACATGGTCAGTTTCTACAAGTTACATTGGTCCCTCGCATGGGTCTTCGTGCCTCTTACGGGGCCATTTAGGGGTTGGTTTGAGTTTTCACCATTTAACGGCTTGTTTTTAAGCCTAATCTAGATATTTTCAAATTATCATATTCTCAAACCAAAAGACCCACGACTGCGCGGTCAATTCCTACGAGTTACATTGACCCCGTGCAAGGTGTTCGTGCCTCTTACAGGACCATTTGGTATCTAGTTTGAGTTTTTACCCACTAACGGCATGATTTTAAGCCAAAGTCTTGATATTTTCAAATTATCATAGTATTTTCAAATCATATGTCCTGTGACTATGCGGTCAGTTCCTACGAGTTACATTCACCCCGTGGGAGGTGTTAGTGCCCCTTATGGGACCTTTTAGGGACGGGCTTGAGTTTTCACCCTCAAACGGCATGTTTTTAAGAATAATCTAAATATTTTTAAATTATCGTCATAATCTCAAATCGGGAGACACGTGACTATACGATCAGTTCCTACCAGTACATTGGTCCCGTGCAAGGTGTTCATGTATGTCACTGGATCGTTTGGGGGTTGGTTTGTGTTTTCACCCTTTATCGGCTTGTTTTGAAGCCTAATCTAGATATATACAAATTACCATCATATTCTCAAGTTGGGAGAACCGTGACTACATGGTTGTTCCTACAAGTTACATTGGTCCCGTACGAGGTGTTCGTGCCTCTTACGGGGCCGCTTGGGAGCTGGTTTAGGTTTTCACCCTTTAACGGTTTATTTCTAAGCCTAATATAGATATTTTCAAATTATCGTCGTATTCTCAAATCGAGAGACCACGGAATACGCGGTCAATTTTTACAAGTTACATTGGTCCTATACGAGGTGTTTGTGCCTCTTATGGGGCCATTTTAGGTCTAGTTTAGGTTTACACCCACTAACGACATGTTTTTAATCCAAAGTCTGGATATTTTCAAATTATCAATGTATTCTCAAACCATATGTCCCGTGACTACACGGTCAGTTCCTACGAGTTGCATTGGCCCCATGCGAGGTGTTAGTGCCTCTTACGGGACCATTTGGGGACTGGTTTGGGTTTTCACTTGCCTAAAAGGAAATATTTAACCAAGCATTATCGTAGAAGCAATTGGTTAGACATGAAAATTATATACATTGGGTAGTAATTATGAAAATAAAATAAGATAGCTTGCCTTGGGGCCTTGATTCCAAGAACAACAAAAGGAATGGAAGTAATCACATTAGAAATTGTTTCCACGAGATTTTTATCACCTAGCAGAAATCAAATATCTTTTAGCAAACACGTTGAGTTTTTAATAACTGATAAGAAAGCATACCACGCGCACACATAACATATGAAGTCAAAAAAGTTTTATTTATAATACCATGTAGACAACACTGGATGGGCCTCAGTCATGCAGGCCTTTGCTGCCATACTCTCGTGGGGAAACATTTATAATAGGAGTTACTGAGAGACATGCAATAATACGAAGACCTGTCACACAATAAGTATATAGTAAGTGTTAAGAAAATAAGAAGGGTCGACAACTCTAGACAAGGTATATGAATTGCAAACAGTCGAAAAAAGGTTGAAACAACAGTGCTCTTATAGTAACTGTTGGAACAAAGGAAAATATCATCAATAGAAAACAAGTCTTACTCTCACAGAGACATTTTAAAAAGATAAAAAAAATTATATAACACTCCGTTCATCCCAAAGTAAGATTCCTTTCCTTTTGGGGATGTGAGAGTCCAAGGTTTTGTTCAACTTTGGACACAAACACTATACCGTTCTCAACGGGCTAGACTATTTTCCTGTATGCCCGAAAAATCAATTTTTTGTGAAAAGATGTCCCGATTTCATTTCTCGAAATGCCCCAACCCCCAACCCACCCCCGGATAGTAAAGACGGATAAGCCATACATATTTTTTGATAAAATGACTCAACCATATAAAAAATAAGGAAAATTTATGTGGGATGTATTTGAGCCAGGTGGTAGTTGATTGTTTTAAATTCCATCATTGCAACAAGGATGTCTTAAAGGGGAATGGAATGTCATGATTATTAGAAAATAGATACTTATTAAATTAATTAGATTACGTTCCTCGATATGGGTAATAGGGACTTAGATTAAGACATGGCCATAGAGTCCACATGTATGTTAACTAAAGACTGGATCATGTTCGGATTTAGCTTTGTAGCTTCCCATTAGTTAAACTCGTTATAAATAGTGTTTATGTTTGATTTGGTTTGTTGGATATATGTTCTTTTCAATTCATAAGAGATAACTGTGGTACTTGACCGAGCCAAGTCAATCACTTTTTGTGTATAAATTAATCTGACTTTAGGGAACAAATATAGCTTTCCTTACTTTTGCTTGTAGTGATTCAAGGTGACATGCCACCAGATCAGGTGAGGGCTGAAATACAGTTTCATAAGAATATTTGTTCTTCTCTATTTTTCATTGTATCTATTTTTTAGTCAGTTTCTTGTAAATCCCTCGGGTCTGCAAGAACTACTGGAATATGTCAAGCACATGTATGGAAACCCTCCTATTTACATCCATGAAAACAAATAAAAAATATTCCAAAATCTAACCTCAATAAAAGCTAAATACAATGTAGATCTGAATGACATCCTTAAACTTACCCAAGGCGATCAACAAAAGGTTTTAGGGACATTATCTTTTACTCCTTGATCCGAGGCAACACATTGTCAATGTAGAACTATGCTGGAGCATACTTGGGAATGTTTTTTACGGTCGGTCTAGTATGCATAACACAATATTTTTCAGAAATATAAATTGGAGTTGAAGCGCACGGATAGTAAAATAATCAAGGACCTTCACTAATCAAAGTACTTCTTTCACAGTTAAAATTAACAACGCAATTGCAGTTATATCTCTTTGGAGGGATTGAATTAATAAATGTTAATACCTCAGCGTTAAGATGTCGAATGATCTAAAATAGTCCAAGACATCATTGCTTCAAGATAGTGTTGTTAGCTAAGGCCAAGACATCGTTGAAAATATGTTAATATCTACCTTTTTGGAATGTCAAATAAATGGGTTACCACCAAATTCACACTATGACGTGAGAAGTATGTGATAAAATACTAACAAAGAATTTACATATTACTCACTATGGTAAAGTCTTTACCAGTTGTTAGCTAGGGCTATAAATAAGAATTTGCTTATCTAAAAATATATGCATTTTAAATGTAGTCGCCCAACATCTAATTTAATAACAAAATTTACATTACCAGTAAATAATTGATTGGGGGAAGAATGAAAACAAAGTGCATTTTCTTGATGCTCTCTCTAGACTACCACCCAAACCACACCAAAAATTTGGATCCGACTATGTTATGCCTGAAATGAAACTCTTTAGACATGTATTAAAAAAGTAATTTAATCCTATAATTATACACATTGGAATATTCAGTATCCTCCCCAGACATGATATTCAAATCAATAAAAGAACACCTTAAATTCATTGAAGATCCAAATTCGAACTACGCAGGCGTCAACACCAAATATAGATATCCAAAACATATAAGACATGACAATTTATTACCAAGATTGCAGTTATGCAAGAATCAACACCAACTTTCTTTCAACTAAACACTTCACCTTGAATTGTAGCTTATGTTAGTATTAATTAAAAGCATAATCAACAAATTCTGCTAAAGACAAACGCGCAAATTAAAAATAAATATACCTAAGAAAATAACCTAGGTCATTCCCTAAAAATAAACATACCTAAGTAAATACAATATCCATATGAACAACCCAAAAGCCATTCCCTAAAATGGCATTTAATTTAAAAAAAATATGAAGACAAAAGCACACATCTTATAACGAATACAATCAAGACTTTATAATATTGCAAACACTCAAGGCACACATTCTGACATCATAAGTACATAAATTTGTTATCCAATATTAGCCGAGTAGATCACAATAAACCTTTTAATATATTATAATAATTTTTGAATAAAAAAAGATCTGTAAGGACAACAGATCAAGAAAGTCAAATTTATGTACCAAACAGAGTATCGCCAAAACAACCACATATCTCCCAAACTAAGAATCAATAATTGCACAGACACGAATTTAAGTTGAAACTAACTTTGATTACCAATTAATATAAACGATCCACATATAAAAACATATACAAATACATGTAGGCATCTACATTTCACATTCGTATACGTATGTGTATAATATGTATGTAGTTGGGAAATTTCAAGAGTGGCAAGATAAAATAGAGTAAAAGATCGATTAAAAGGTACAGTTGAAACTTGAATACACGATCTATAGATAGCTGAGAAGATGCAAGAAGTAAAGTGAGAGAATGAGGTTACCTGAAAGAGACAAGTGGAGAGAGAGCTACGCGGATAGAGAGTTGATCGAAGAGAGAGAGCTGAGTGGAGAGGTCAAAGCAGAGAGAGGGATGTGCGGGGCGAGCGGAGGGAGCGGGAAGATAAATCGGGATACCAAAGTGTGAGTTTAGGGAATTTTTTTAGGGTGTTTTATATTTTAGTGAAGTGTGCTTAATTTTGGCACACTTTAGTGCCAAATTTTGGCACTGTTTTAAAGTGTGCCAGATTATCATTAAACCGTGTCAGAATTTGACACATCTTTAAACTGTGCCAAATTTTTAATATCAAGGTGTGACAAACCACTACCCACCGGCATTGGGGCATTTCTTGAAGGTCCAATGTCTTTTTCTGATGATAGGCCTATGTTGAACTACCTTTTATTCGCGTTGCGACATTACCCACTTGGAGAAAGGCTCCTTGCTCGGGTGACAGTGACCATATAAAGTCCGATCGGTGGATTCCGAGACCGCGGTGGAGCTCCAAGGTTATCCGCTAGGAAGAGGTTTCTACAAGAAGAAGTGTTGGGGCTTGAGAGGGATCGAGTCGTGTGTTGTAAGCCTTTCTGTCTTGTATTTGTAAATTCCGTACTTAGTGGATTTGTGGCTAGGGCCATCCGAGGTTGTTTCCCGTTGTGGGTTTTTCCTCGTACATCTCAGCATAGTGTGATTGATTTATTTTTTATCTTGCATAATGAATTAGAACTCATGCTTAGGGTAATTCAAGATAAAAATGGTTTTAATTGTCACACTTAATTTAATTGGGTGCTAATTAAATTTGGATAATTGTTTATTTAATTCAAGTCATTTGCTAAAATTGGTTTGGCCTAACTTTGGAATATTGATAATTATGACTTAGGCAAATTCTAGGACTTGAATTAATTGGTTTAAGTGAAATTTAATATTTGCATGCTTAATTTCTTTTCTCTTGAGTTTAATTTGAAATTGAAATTAAAATTTGGTGTTTGTTTGTTGTGTGAACCATCACCTAACGCTTCCGCATATCTGTTTAATAAAAGGAAATATTACGATTTTAAAAGAGTTTAAAATCCGGGGATCCACAACTTTTACAAAGAAAAAACAAATAATTTAACTCAAAACCACATAATTTCTAAACTAACACAAATCAATTTGATTTATCTAATTTAGGTGAGGGGAATTTTATTTAACTCAAATTTTCTCAAGGTTAATCGATGATAACACGGGTCTCCAAATTAATCTCCCTAATTAGAAAGCTCATACTCTTTGACAAAGGATAATATAAAAGATGAACAACTACGGTTATCGCCTCAAATTTCAATTTTTCCTCCAGGTGGGTGCTTGTTTGGTACGAAGATGCATTAAAAACCATCAATAATAAATAAGGTAAAACAAAACTGATTTGAAAAATCTACGTTGGAGTAGCTTTGAATTCTAGCATTGTTAAGAGTTTTTCTACGAGCTATGTAAACACCCTAGGGCCAACGTCTAATTAATTTTAAATTAAAGTGATGGCTCAGGTTATGCAAAGGCTTGGTTAATTTAATGATTTTTGGGCCCAGGAAGGGTGATGAAATTTCCACTTTATCTTGAAAATGGGTGCTTCCGACGTGGACTTTTTATGGTCACATGTTTACGTCGGGCCAAAGATTTATTTGAAGTGGATCGAATGAAAATGTTGTCTAAGTTTCAGTCATCTTTGAGAGTACTTTATGCATGTGACCAGATTGGACAAGTATCTTTGGCGCTCTCACACCCTTGCTTACTTTGTTTTTTGGATTTTCTCTATTTTTTGTCTTTTTCTTTTTTCTTCTTTTTGTATTATTTTAATGAATGTGCTACTGGATAATAAAAACAACAACTACACCAACCGGAAGTGTGACACAAAAAATATAAGATCAAAATAATACCATACATGCACTAACGGTGTAGATTAACATGAAAAATAATAATAAAATAAAAAGCACACTATGAGATAATTTTTTTAATATTTTGGAAATAGAAAAATATGTTATTGAAAAAAGTTCTTTTGTGTGTGTGTGTGTGTGTATATATATATATATCATCCATGCCTTAATCCCATGACATGGGGTTGGCTACATGAATTTTCCTTTTTCGTTCTAATCTATTATAAGAAATATTATCGTTAAAATTTAATTCCTCAAGATCTCTCCTAATAGTTTCTTTCCAAGATAGCTTAGGATGACCCTTTTGCCTTTTACCCTCTATTTCCAGTAGTCTTTCTCTTGTTATTAGTTCATCTAATGGTCTAGAAACACATGTCTGTACCACCTAAGTCTACTTTCTCTTAACTTATCACTCATGGGATCTACTCCTAACTTATCTCTAACATACTGATTTTTAATCTTGTCCTTTCTAGTAATTCATATCATCCATCGGAGCATCCTCGTCTTACTAACATGGATATTTTTCTCAAGTGTTTTCTTTAAATTCTAACACTCAGATCCATAGAGGGTGTTGGCCTAACAACCCTTATAAACATTTTCTTTTAATTTATTAGTTATTCTCTTATCGCATAACACCCCACTCACTTGTCTCCATTTTATCCATCCAGTTGTTATTCTATTCGTAACATCCTCATTACTCTATATCACTGAACCTAAATAATGAAAATTATTAGTTTTCTTTATCACATTGTCTTCAATCTTTAACATTATGTTATCAGATGACTCATTATTATATTTACATTCAATTTATTCAGTTTTATTTCTACTAATTTTTAGTCCCTTAGACTCTAAGACATTTCTCCAAGTATTCACTCTCATTCCTAAGGCCTCATTTAAAGTATTTACTTAAACTATATCATCCACACACAACATACAATATGGGAAATCTACTTGTATGTCCTTAATAATCTCATCCAATATTAAGGAAAATAAGTAAGGACTTAAAGCTGATCCATGATGTAGGCCCACTTTAATCGTAAAATCATTAGTTTTTCCCTAAATAGTTCCTAACCTCTAGTTTCTGTGTTGTCATAGATATCTTCAATAACTTGAATATAAATAATAGAGATTATTTTCCTCCTTAAATCCCACCATATTTTAGCCCTAGATACTCTATCATATGCCTTTTCTAAATCTATAAAGATCATGTGTAAATTTTTATGTTTATTTCTACATTTCCCCATTAACTGTTGTTGTATGTAAAAATTATACTCCCACGTGGACTAATGATGAATGTACACCTGTCCTCCAATGTGGTCGACCGACCATCCTGATGAGCTTTAGGGACACTTAGTCGGCTGGAATGACGACCAACTCCAGAAGGCCAACCAACAGAAATACTAATAGATTCTCGGATGGTATGCCAACTAGCACTTAATTCCAAGAGTTTCCTTTATTATACCCAGATGTAAATTCCTGGAAATATAAAGGCGATCCATCTATAGGGTTTTGTAACCACTATAAGTACAAACTACTCCCTCAGCTCAAAGGACAACTCAAATAACTCATGTACACCATACTGAGCTATTGTAAACCCTACTGAATAAAAATAACAATGGACGTAGGCTATTTTACAACTGAACCACTCTAGAACCTTGTCTCTTGTGAGTGTGGTTTGAGTTAATTATCTTATTTTTATATGTGATTATAAAATTAGAGTTAGTCCATTTTTAGACATCAACGGATTGGCGTCGTCTGTGGAAAACGTTTGTCTATCATCATTATCTACCATTTGTTTAATTTCTTTGCCTTCAAAGAAATGAATGATCTTGAAAATAGCTCTCAAAATGAGAGTAATACCATCATCCCATCTACTCCTCCTAGTGCGTAAGACTTACCTGGAATTCCGTTCAATCTGGCTAGAGGTCAAGAAGCCATGCAAGAGTCTGTCAAGCAATTGGCCCGCACTATGCAAGCTAAGTCCTCCAATTCTAAAAGGGATATGCCACCACCGCCATCTAGACATGAAATGAGTTATCATTCTCATTCTTCTCATGATAGGTCGTATCGTCCTGGTGAAACTTCTTCATTTAGCTCAACAGATTACTATGGTGGTGGATCTTTTTCCAAAGAAAGACCAAGTGTCTTAGAAAGACTAAGCATGGAGTCTACTTTTGATCGCCTAAGCCACTGAGTAACTAGAGGATGTTATAAAAATCAGTAACATATTCATGAATACAAAGAAGGATTCACAAGATCTAGAGCTAGTATGAGGGGCTCTATGCATGCCGAGCAGACCTCTCAGGATAAGAGTTCAACACATAGACACAGTAAAGCCGCTAGATCTACTCGGCCAAGTCTAAGCCAGAAGAACATTCCTGGAAGGGATCCACGCAAAGGTTGGAAGATAGGCTAGGTGAAATGTCCAAGACAAAGAATCCATTGTAAATGAGTTTCATCAAAGGATCACCTATTGTCCTGAAAATTATGGAATACCCACTGTAAGGACATTATTTTATTGTCCGTTAATATTTGAGTATGTCGTATACCGCTACAACCGTCGAAGAAATATTCAAGAACATTCAAGCATCAAGACGGATTCGAATACCAAAGTTCTTCAACAAGAAAAGCCTCCACGAGATTAATTTTGGTAAGGTTGTGTTTTAATCCCTTTACAGTTCATTATAGAGTGTTGGGATATTTTTTGCAAAATATTTTCGTCGAAATTTTTTTTCAAAGTGTTGAGGCGGACTATTTTCTAACGAAACAAAAAAAAATATTAATTTTTTAATCTCGTTTGAGCGACAACTCGACTTTGTTCAAGCGACATGTTGATGTCGCACGAAGTCATTTGAGCGACACGTGTCTCGTTCGAGCGAAAGGTCGATTTCGTTCGATCGATGCCGCCGACTTAGATTTTCTATAAATTTGTTTTTCCAACTTTTTTTTTTCAGTAGAAGACATGCGAAATTTACTAGTACGAAAACTTATTTGGCAGAATCATTGTCTTCTCACTTTTAGGGCTTTAATCCCTTTGGTTTTCAATTCACAAGATCCTAATAGTTTATGTGAATTCTTTTGGAACCTAAGAACACATCTTTGTTGAATTTTCTCTTGTAGAGAAGACCTCTACTGTTGATTTAGGTTCCGCTTGAGGGAGTTACTGGGCTGACTATGACTGCTCGTCATTAGGAGTACTCGTGGGTGTTCCTTGTTGATTGGGACTGCGATTCTTACGGACTCTAAACAGCGTGTTTATATGATTATTTTGAGGAGTGATCATTGTGGATTTCATTATGTAATTGTAAGTTGTGATTTAATAATTCACATTAAAATAAAGATTTTACCCGAAAGGTTTTTTTTCCTGAAATCTGTGTGTCAGCAGCATATTTGAGCTGGTTTGATTTGAACACCTAGATGCATGTTTTAGGGTCTAATTAATTTGGTTTAAAGATTGAATCCAATTAAATAAGTTTGATGAGATTGGAAATTTGTGAATTAATTTGAATCAAGTATCACAAATAAATCACTCTATAAGAGCAGGTTACGCTAATTTATCGTGTGTTCCTTGTTTTTCGCAAAATTTGTACGATATTGATTTTTTCCTAAAAAGTTTACTTTTTGAACAAATCGCATTTTTTTTTATGGAGCACTTATGTAATCGTATGACCCCTCTTGATGGCACGTGTCAGAGTTTTAATGATTTAAATAGTTTGAATTTAACGTTTTATAAAAGAATTAAAGTTTTGGAAAAAGAAAATTGTCATTTTAAATTCGCTATGGATATTTTGCAAACGGTTCAAAATCAACGAGACTTTTATCATGAGAAATTTATTTCTTTGGACCGTGACTTTAATGCTTTAGAATTATCTAAAAAGGAGAATGATGAGAGAGAGTCCTATTTTTAGTGAAAAAGAATCGGAGGACTTTAAAAATTCTAGGTTTTGTGTTTGTGTCAATGAGGATAAAAATATTTTAATCGATGAGTTTGTGGCACGTGAAGCGACTCTTAGGGATAAGTGTGCGTATTTTAAGGGAGAACGTTATAACCTTCTAGGAATAATTGAAAATTTAGAGAAGGAGTCCCTAAAATTGGAAGAGTCTAATTCTTTGCCTGAGTCAAAATTTTTGGAGTTGAAACATAATTTAAATAATTCGAGTAGTTTGTGTAGTGATGGATCGTCGTGTTCTAATGCTCCTGTTGTTAAAACCGAGTCCATTATTTGTTTTAGAGGATTACCCATTCCCAAGAACATTAGAAAAGGTCAACCCATAGGTGTCGTTCCTTCCGTTTACACATGTTCACATTGTGGTAGGAAAGGTCACCTTAAGAATTTTTGTTTTAATCTTCGAAGAAATCCTAGGAAGTTGAATTCTAGTTTTCCCTTGGTTACCGAAACCCCTTGAGTTAGATACACAGTTGTTTAGGTTAGGAAATATGTTTTGGAGATGATAAATGCTTCATTGATTGATTCTTGTTTGCTTACACATGATTATTCTCTTGCTATATAATATAGATGATTGTGTTCGCATGTTTGCCATACGCTTATTATGCTTCTAGATATATTCTTACTAGTGTTATGATGTGTACTTCTTGTATTAGTTTTTTGTTTTTGATATAACTTTTGAAAAATACAAAAAGATTGTATTTTGAATTTTTTTTAGAAAATTCAAAAAGAGTTTTGTATTTTGTTTGAACATTTTATGAATGGACACTTAGGATGACCAAGTCACAACATCATTCCATATTCATGTGACTATTTGACAGTGTTTTGAGACGATACATCATGTCATTCGTGTGCTTTATAATTTTTGGAGTCATTGAGATGTAATTAGTTATTAATTCCTATATGTTTGACTCATGATTTCCTTTATTGCACACTTGTACAGATTTGTTTGATTATCGTGCTTGTCTTATCACGTGTTGGTTGGGTGTTTTCATCTCAATCCTGTCCTTAAAAAGAACCAAGTGCAATAATACGAGAGTAATAAAAGTAGTGTATGTAAGATCCATTGCCCGTGCGGAATTTGTTTGTATTTGAAAAAAATGATGACTGAACACGGGAAAGGGCTGCGAGTGAATAATAATCACGTTGTGAAAGCTACTGTTTGAAAAGATCCCGCACAAAAAAATTAAGGAAAGAAAAAGATGAAAAATGCAAAAATTTGGACCAATAGGGTTTCTCTAAGTTGAGAATTTAGAACCTCTTTAGAAAAATAAAAAGATTATTATTTATGAGGGTGTTTTGGATGGGTATGTACTAATGGGTTTGCACGTCCTTTGAAAAGTTGTCGAAACGGCATTAAATAGTTTTGGACGTTATTGGTGTGAAAATCACTTAGGCTTTGATTTGTTGATTTGATTAAGGCGATATCATCTAAATTCACCAATTTTAGACCTAAGGATGTTTTTGATGTTCATTAATTAGGGATACACATATTCATCGTGCACATATGCTTGATTGAGTTTCATTACCGATCAAATTTGTTCAAACCCATTCATTCCATTTCCATGATTTGGTTGTCTTAGTGTAAATTCATGGTGTGATTATTTTTGTAAGAAAAATTGAAAAAATCAAAAATAGTTTGTGGATGATTTGGTTGAGTTTTGAGTTACACCTTTGCATGCACATAGTTTGATCCATGTTTGCTTTGCATGTCGTGATACTCCAGTTTTAGTTTTATTTGATCTTTTCCTTATCTATTTCGGACAAATAAAAAGGGGGAGAACGAACTATGATTTTATAGGGGAGTTTGGATTTTGGGGGAGATTTGATATTTAATTTGATTTATGTTCTATATCATTTGAAACTTGATACGTCATGAAGGTATTTTGTTTCTTATCTCATGTGTGTAGGTACAATTTAAGATCATGATTGCACAACCTGATGATGACAGATAAATTTTGAGATTTGAATATTCTTGAAGATTTGGAAGAAAATTTGGAAACTTACATCTTTAGTACCTTTTCTTTTTCGGGTTCATGGGAGGGTATTAGATTTGTATAGGAGTTTTGATTTGATAATTCAAATTGTTTTTATTTTTTACTAGCATAGACATAGGGGGAGATTTGTGAGGACATTCTTTTATTGTCCGTTAACATTTGAGTATGTCATATACCGCTACAACCGTCGAAGAAATATTCAATAACATTCAAGCATCAAGACGGATCCGAATATAAAAGTTCTTCAAAAAGAAAAGCCTCCGCGAGATTACTTTTGGTAAGGTCGTGTTTTAATCCCTTAACGGTTCATTATAGAGTGTTGGGATAATTTTTGCAAAATATTTTCTAAGTGTTGGAGCGGAGTTTTTCATCAAAGAATTTTTTCTAAGTGTTGAGGCGGACTATTTTCTAACGAAACAAAAAAATATTAATTTTTTAATCTCGTTCGAGCGATAACTGGACTTCGTTCGAGCGACATGTTGATGTCGCATGAAGTCTTTTGAATGATACATGTCTCGTTTGTGCAACATGTTAATTTCGTTCGATCGATGCCGCCGACTTAGATTTTCTATAAAAAAAAATTTCCAACTTCGTTTTTCAGTAGAAGACCTGCAAAATTTACTAATACGAAAACTGCTTTGGCAGAATCATTGTCTTCTCACTTTTAGGGCTTTGATCCCTTTTGTTTTCAATTCACAAGACCCCAATAGTTTATGTGAATTGTTTTGGAACCCAAGGACACATATTTGTTGAATTTTCTCTTGTAGAGAAGATCTCTACTGCTTATCTAGGTGCCGCTTGAGGGAGGTACTGGGTTGACTACGACTGCGCGTCATTAGGAGTACTCGTGGGTGTTACTTGCTATTTGGGACTGCGGTTCTTGCTGACTCTAAACTGCATGTCTATGTGATTGTTTCAAGGAGTGATCATTGCGGATTTCATTATGTAATTGTTAGTTGCGATTTAATAATTCATATTGAAATAAAGGCTTTTTTCCTGAAATCTGTGTGTCAGCAACATATTTGAGATGGTTTGATTTGAACACCTAGATGTATGTTTTAGGGTTTAATTAATTTGGTTTAAAGATTGACTCTAATTAAATAAGTTTGATGAAATTGGAAATTTGTGAATTAATTTGAATCAAGTATCACACATAAAGCACTCTCTCAAATTGGTATCAGAGCAGTTTACGCTAATTTATCCGTGTTCCTTGTTTTCCGCAAAATTTGTGTGATATTGATTTTTTTTTCTAAAAAGTTGTTTTTTTCAAAAAATCGCTGTTTTTTCGATGGAGCACTTATCTAATCGGATGCCCCCTCCTGAGGGCACGTGACAGAGTTTTGATGATTTAAATAGTTTGAATTTGACATTTGCGAAAAGAATTAAAGTTTTGGAAAAAGAAAATTTCCGTTTTAAATCCGCTATGTGTGAGTGGCCCCTTTCGTGTGTATTTCAAACAGAATCAATATTCATAAAAAAATTATCCAACTTTTAATATGCACCAAACCAAGTTGTGAAAAAACCAATTTTACTTTAAACCGATTTTATCTTGATTAATCATAAACATGCATCTAATGATTAAAGTAAGTAATGTAAAGTAAAGAATACCCACAATGACGGATGTACGAGGAAACCTAAAACGTGAAAAAACCTCTGACGACCTAAGCCAGACATTCACTATGATATGGTTTTACAAAGGTATAAAGACATACTTACACAACGACTTGATCCCCATGGGTCTTGGCGCATTTTCGAACGTTCAACCACTCCTCCACAGTGCCCACATAGAAATTACGTCTTCTACGATGCTTGTCCACAACACACGCGCCCACGTATGTCTTGGTGTCCACCGACATGGCTTTATGTCGTCTACGATGTTGAACACGATATTCTTCGCTTCTTCACCTCAAAACCCAGCAATGTTCAAGTGTAGAACAATCATTATTGGTGCAGCAAAATCACAATAACATATGATAATGATAACTAGGATCTTGGTAAACTCTAAGGATGTGTTTAAGATTTTAAAGCTTATAAACATATGTGCAAAACTCGTACTGGATTGTAAACGGTTTTCCAGAATGCACATCTACGAAATTCTAATGCAAAAACGCTTTAAATAGCAATTTAAGTTGGCTGCCTAAAAACTAGTGTCGCTCGAAGGAGAATGCTAGTCGTTCGCGAGACATAGCCATCTCGCTCGAATGACGTGGCAACTTGTTCGAACGACGCACTTAATTGAAGTTTAATTTAATTCGATTATGCTTATGAGAGATCCAATTAAATCCAACTCTAATTCATCCTTATCAGAATAAAATGTCGTGTAAACAGATTAAACACTTTTAAAAATATTTTCTTTATAAAATTACATCCTTATATTTTGTAAAACATATTCCGAGTCCCATTAACAATACGCATTCATACCTGTGTGATCTCGAATTAGCAATATGATTTTGAAGACGTAAATTGCATCATAAACCGGCATGATAAATCTTTTAAGATTTGCGGCAACATCTTCAATAAACTTGAATGCGTCATAAACTGTGTAGGATCGTGACAATAAAAAATCTCCCTATGACACAATACAAAAAAAGTTTTGTCCACGGAATAAGTCAAAACTACAAAGGGACTCAATTGGAAATTTTATCCTTACAGATCTCCCCCTTTTACTATTTCGGGACAAAACTAAACCAGTGAAATGCCTAAGCCAAGCCGTTTGTCACCTAAATCCCATCCCATAAACCCAAAATCAAAAAATTACAGGACACAAACTAGTATATGTAGCACCGGCAAGCATTACTGTTTAGATGTGATGTAGATTGAAATCTCGAATAGCTGAAGCATACCTACACATATGAAACAGACAAACAAATACCCAGTGAAGTATGGTGGAACAAATGATAACAAATCCAAATGATAACAATATATAAATCCAAATGATACCAATATGAAATAGATACCAATATGAATAAACCAGTGAAAATCCATAATCATTTGTTAAACATGTGAGCATAAATATTATTGATAACAATTAAGTTAAAATAATTAACAAAAATGATACCAATCTATATAACAATGCATACGTGCTCAACAGTCAAAACTCCCCTACATCACATGCATCTCTCCCCCTTTTTGTCTCGAATAGACAACCCGGTGAAAAGATAAACAAAGCAACAACTATCTAGCATGTGAATATGATCAACGAAGAACACTAGATAATAACGAAACAACTACTTAAATATGATAAAAAAGATGACAAATCAGTATCAATCAAACAATGAATCACACAAAGAATCAACAGTCTAAACACGTGTGATTAAATGAACCATATGAATAAACCAAGCCTACGCAGTAAAAGGATATGAACAATATGAATCTTCATATAAGAAATTAGTCTAGAAACTTCCAGCAGTCAAAACATATACCAATAAGTCCACAGAACTACAACATAATGAAGTCAAACAACCCAGATGTCGTTCGAACGAGCCAGGGACGTCGCTCGAATGAAATGAGGATGTCGCTCGAACGAGGTCTTCGCGCGACAGTATAATGTCACTCGAACGACTTCTTGCGACAAGTCAAAATTTCATAGTTTCGCAGAAATATCATAAAATATTGCCGAGTGAAAAAATTTCCAGAAATAAATACCAGGAAGGGACTGACAGGCCCAAAATAGTGCTAAAATAGTTGCCTTTTTTACCCAAAACGCATAAAAAATGAAAAATAAATAATGCGAGTTACATGCTAACATAGTACCAATGTGCTCAAACATGGACATGGAATTGAATGTGCGTGAACTACAACAAATGAGTCACAGTTCCAACATATTGAAACGATCACGAAGCTCTAATTGATAGCAATAAATCATCAAACTTTATCGTAGCCATATGTGACAATTAAGAATTGAGCTTAATGAACTAAACCTACTACATGCACACAAATCCAGAATTTTGATGATTCTATAAATAATAGCGTCATGATATGATGTTTCAATGCCAGAATTCATTATGCAGACCCGTTTAAAATATTCTCCAACCAAACTCCCTCATATATGTACTTTTTCAAGTTATTTTGAGGTATCTAGCAATCTCAAATTAGAGAAAATCCTATTGGCCCGAATTTTTGGCTTTTGCCTTTTCTTTTGGGCTCTTTTAAATGGTGGCTTTCACGACGAGTCAATTTTGCACTCTCGCAGCCCTTTTCTGTGAACACTCATCATTTTTTAAATATCAGTCCTCACGGTAAACGGTTCTTACACGCACACTCCTCCTTAACTCTACTTACGCATAGATGACAAGATTGAGATAAGAACGCCTCACCAAATTCAAATATGCAAGAGAAGTTAAACATTCATATAAACTCGTACATGTGTGCAATGAAGGCATATATACAAAGTCGAATCAAAATGAAAATTAACTTTGAAAACAACCCCATATAAATAATGGTTAAGATCATTCTAAGCATAGATAATAATGACCAAATGTCCTAGCCACATGGATAATGAACCGATGGGGGTCCAAGCACACCAAGATGCCATATCAAATATGTAAACTAAAACAAATGAAAATCTTTTTGGCTTTTCAAACATATTTTGATTCAAATAAAAGCAAAATCTTTTTGTATTTTTCAATAAGACTCAAAACAAATGAAAAATATAATAGAAAAATGATACACATGTCATCATACTAGCTATAATATATCATGAAGAAAACTAGCATATGAAAAACACGACAACACACTCATCCTTTTGATTTAGCATGGGAAGAATCAAGTGCAACCAAACGAGAATCATGTAGTTTTAGTACTAAAGCCACTAAATTTTATTTCCTAACCCAGGTAGGTGTGAAACGACTCGTGGGGGATTGGGGAACCAGAGCAACCTTATTCCTAAACTTCCTAGTAACCTTTCTAAGGCCCTAATAATAACGCCTGAGGTGACCTTTCCTACCACAAAATGAGCAAGTGTAATGATGGTTGGAATGATAACCTATATGTGGACCTTTTCTAATGTTCCTAGTGTTTCTCACACATGCGCGCGCGCGAGCCGGGGGGGGGGGGGGGGGGGGAAGGAATGGGAACCACTCTCTCATCGAAACCTATACCACCCCTATCTTCCTTAATTTGGACGTTGCCTAAGATCTTATCTAACGTTTTCGACCTAGCTTCCAAACCAAACTTAACTCTAGACGAGTCTCTGAAACTTTTATCCAACTCACTAATCCTAGACTCGAGTAGACGCCTCGACTCCTCAAACTACAAAATATCCTTTTTCAAAGACTTAATCAAACCACAGAGATTATCTCTCTCACCCTCGACATACTCTAATTTATCCCTAAGAGTTTTCTCTCGTGCCCTAATATCCTCAATCAATATATCATTATTTTATATGGCGCGTTCATTCAACTTAGATTGCAATTTAGAGTTAGCCTTTTTCACCTTCACTGTTTCGTCATACAACTCATTAAATGCAACTTGAAACTCTTTCACATCAACCTCCTCTTCCTCACTCTCTTCACCCTCACTAATATGGGATTCACACACAACGGCCTTGGAAGTGTCATTCACATGACAATCGTCATAGCTCACATGTCATGCCATAAACGCAACAAAGTTATGCTCAATGGGGTAACTCTCTCCCTCTTTCGGATCACTATTACTTAAGGTGGAATTATATGATATAGGTTGCTTGACCTCTTTTTTAAGTCTAGTGGGACACTCCTTAACTTTGTGACCGTAACCTTCACACCTAAAATAACTATCCGACTCATCATGCTTAACAATCTCTCCTCGATTTTTAGGAACTTGCTCTTCTTTGTTGTTCTTGAATTTTTCAAATCTCTTAGCATCTTTTGATTGCTTTTGAAACTTAATAAACTTTTTAAATTTCTTTGCCAATAAAGCGACATCCTAAAAATCAGAATCAGAGTCATTATTCAAAACTTTAGTTTCCTCCTTTTGGGTTTTCAAATAAATACCCTTTTCTTTCTTAGGCACTTGCTTGGAGGTAAACATATCAAATTCATAGGTTTGCAAGTCACATACGATCTCTTCTAGTTTCATTGATGCAAGGGCATCCAAGGAGTTCAAAACCATCACTTTGGGATCAAACCTACTAGGATACGACCTAAGGACATTCTTAATGACACGATTTTCTAAAATTTTCTCTCCCAAATTAAACGACGAATTGACAACATTCGACAACCTAGAATAAAATTCATCAAAAGTCTCACTCTCTAACATCTTAATCGTCTCGAATTGTGTGGTGAGATTTTGAAATTTTTGATGCCCTAAACATGCTAGTACCCTCGTGTGTGAGTGCAAGTACATCTCAAGCCTCTTTTGAGGTTTCACAAGTCATGATATGATTATACTCTTCAGGGGTGACATGCGAAGAAATCATGTGAAGATATTTAGAATTGTAAAGTGCAAGTCTATGTTCAATTTCGGTCCATGACTCAACGGGATTTAAACTAGTGACTTATCCCTCTACAGTGATGGGGGGTGACCAACATTTCTCAGCCGCTAACCACACATGCTCATCAATAGATTTTAAAGCATACTTTATTCTCATCTTCCAATACGTGTAGTTAGTGCCATAAAAAATAGGAGTTCGAGAATTTCCAAAATTCATATTTGAAAACACACGGGATCAGAAAAACAAAATTTGTTTTCTAGTTCTGATACCAATTTATGAGTGGCCCTTTTCGTGTGTATTTCAAACCAAACCAATTTTTATAAAAAAAATTATCCAACTTTCAATATGCACCAACCAAGTTGTGAAAAAACCAGTTTTACTTTAAATCGATTTTATCTTTTTTAATCCTAAACATGCATCTAGTGATTAAAGTAAGTAAAGTAAAGTAACGAATACTCACAACGCTGGATGTACGAAGAAACCCAAAACGGGAAAAAATCTCGGATGACCCAAGCTAGAGATCCACTATAATATGGTTTTACAAAGGTACAAAGACAGACTTACACAATGACTCGATCCCCACGGGTCTTGACGTGTCTTCGAATCTTTAACCACTCTTCCACAGTTCCCATGCAAAAATTTCATCTTCTACGATACTCGTCCACAACACACGCATCCACGTATGTCTCGATGTCCACAGATATGGCATTGTGTCATCTACGATGTTGAACACAATATCCGTCGCTTCTTCACCGCAAAACCAATAATGTTCAAGTGTAGAATAAACCTTCTTGGTGCAACAAGATCACAATAACATATGATAATGATAACTCCGATCTTTGCAAACTCTAAGAATGTGTTTAAGCTTTAAAACCTTATAAACATATGTGCAAAACTCGTACTGGATTGTAAACTGTTTTCCAGAATGCACATCTACAAAATTCTACTGCAAACACGCTTTAAATAGCATTTTAAGTCGGCTGCCTAAAAACTAATGTCGCTCGAACGAGACTTCCAGTTGTTCACGTGACATAGCTATGTTGCTCGAATGATGTGGCAACTCGTTCGCATGACGTGCTTAATTAAGGTTTAATTTAATCTGATTCTGCTTATGAGAGATCCATTTAAATCCAACTCTAATTCATCCTTATCAAAATAAAACGTAGTGTAAATAGATTAAACACTTTTAAAAATATTTTCTTTATAAAATTACATCCTTATATTTTATAAAACATATTTCGAGTCCCATTAACAATACACATTCATACATGTGTGATCTCGGAATACCAATATGATTTTGAAGACGTAAATTACACCATAAACCGACATGATAAATTTTTGAAGCTTTTTCGTAACGTCTTCAATAAACCTCAATGCGTCGTAGAGTTTGTGAGATCGTGACAATAGAAAATCTCCCTATGACATAATACAAACAACGTTTTGTTCATGGAATAAGTCAAAACTACAAAGGGACTCAATTGGAATTTTTGTCCTTACATTATGGATCTTTTGTAAACGGTTCAAAATCAAAGATATTTTTATCATGAGAAATTTGTTTCTTTCTCCCATGACTTTAATGCTTTAGAATTGACCAAAAAGGAGAATGATGAGAGAGTCCTATTTTTAGTGAAAAAGAATTGGAGGACTTTAAAAATTCTAGGTTTTGTGTTTGTGCCAATGAGGTTAAAAATATTTTAATCAATGATTTTGTGGCACGTGAAGAGACTCTTAGGGATAAGTGTGTGTATTTTAAAGGAGAACGTGATAACCTTCTAGGAATAATTGAAAGTTTAGAGAAGGAGTCCCTAAAATTGGGAGAATCTAATTCTTTGCCTGAGTAAAAAAATTTGGAGTTGAAAAATAATTTAAACGACTCGAGTAGTTTATGTAATGATGGCTCGTCGTGTTCTAATGCTCCCGTTGTTAAAACTGAGTCCATGATTTGTTTTAGAGGGTCAACCATTCCCAAGGACATTAGAAAAGGTCAACCCATAGGTGTCGTTCCACCCGTTTACACATGTTCACATTATGGTAGGAAAGGTCACCTTAGGATTTTGTGACACCCCGACTAATTAAATACCGGGTAGCTACTCCTTTATTAAATTAAATCCAAATGCCAAGTTGGCTCAGTTAATAGCATCACTGTCGAAAACATTTTTATTATTACTAACCACCTAGTATTTAAAAAGTAAGTTGTCAAATTTTAATTAAAGTCTGATTAACATGCAACAAGTGTAAAGAAGAATAATAACACCATTCACCATAACGAAGTAAATAGAATAACCATCACATAATGTAAATAAAGTCTGGAGGAAAACTCCTCACTACAATACCACAAACTGAAATAACTAAACCGAATACAGAATTTATACATGACAAAGTCTGAAAAACTGAAATGGAAAGATGTCTCTAATAGAAATGGGCAACATGCCCTACAACTGATAAATACTGAATCAGGAATCCAAATGATAGAAGTGTCTAAGAGCAAATCCCTGTAGCTTCCACAAACAGCTACAGCTCGTCACCTGAATGAGTATCCTATGCATGGTGTCCTTGTGGCTGGGCACCTAAAAATGGTTTTACAAAAAAATAGATTTGAAAGCAAACGGGTCAGAGCCCGAATGTGGAGATATTTTAAAACCTGCAAGTGCTTTAAAAACATTTAAAACATTAAATTCAAAGTACATGTTAGGACGTGCACTCACATGAAATTCTCACCTCTCGTCTAACTGTGCACTCCTAACGTAAGTACCCATCTAAAATGACACAAACCACTAGCTAAGTGACATCATATCTAGCTAGACTGCCATAGGTTCTACCCTTAATACTCGGTTCCCATTAACATTATAACGATCTCAATTAAATAGGGGCTTAACGTAAATTCAGGTTCTCATATAAAAGTAATACAACTCATTATATATCATCCCCTTTAGGTTATTCCATAGTTACACACAATACCATATGAAAGTTCTCAGTTTATTAAGTGTATATTATTCACATCATAAATATACAATATAAGCACCCCGAGCCTAAGATGCGGTGCACACATACTCTGCTATCCATCCCGGTACATCACGTACATAAGGATCACATATTCCGAATCTCTCAGGAATAGTTCACAGATAACAACATCACAAATAATGGAGGCGAACACAGTCACATCACATGGGTCACACACATACCTGCGCTCCCACGATCAGCAGACTTATTAACATCCCAATAAGTCCTTCTCTGACCTATGTTCATCGAGGTAACCAGTCTAAATCCGGGCAACACAAGGATTAGAGGGCCCTAAGCGAACGCAAACCTCCCGTGATAGCAAGTATGGTAGGTATGTGATACACACAAATCATATACCAATACTAAGTAAACACGCATCTTAGTAATCACCGTAGTTTAATTGTAGTACTAATCGTATTCTCGTACCAACTTAATATATATACAACTTATATAATCCCGGTCCATATTTATACGCGCCATAATTTATTCTCACGTCGTAGTAGGCACTCACGTCTCGACTCAAATGTCTATTTGATTTGATCCACACTTATATAATTTACTCCTCATTATATCCCAAATGTCCCAAGTATACCAATACATCATCAAAGGAATGTTATCTCTATCCTCGAACAGGTTTACGGGACTCCCAAAATCAAAACAGGCCAAAAAGGCCTAAACTGCCAGCTCGTTAGAAGTCTCGTTCGAACGAGGCTGTTCGAACGAGAGTTCGTTCGAACGAACTGGGCTATCTAACGAGATCTCGTTCGAACGAGATTATCGAACGAACATCCCTCTCGTTAGAACCCCAAACTGTCAACTCGTTAGAAGCTCGTTCGAACGAGTTCGTTCGAACGACCTGGGTAGGCCTTCTAACGAGTGACCAGATGCAAGCCCAGAAATTCTATATTCGTTTTTCACCAATTTCTACCCTTCTAATCTCAACCAAAATTCGTCCCAACAATGTTTTATGGTCTCTAATCATACCTAAACATATCAAGGTTATATACAAACGTATTTTAAAGGACCAATTCCTCGTAATCATCATCAATCCATCAAATTTCTACACTTTTCCCCAAATTTTCAAGAACATAAACCCTAGATTTTTATCATCATCAATTCCCAGAATTTAATCCGTTTTTACATCACATAAATTTGTAATTTCTGAATTCAATCTTCCAATAACGTTTCTACATGCAAACCTATACCCAAAATTAAACTAACAACTTCCAATTTCATGGGTTTTCCTTTATCTCTCAAACAAGAATGATTATTAAGATTTCTAACATGGAAGAAACATTTACTGCATAAAGAATGTAAATTAAATCACTTGCCTTGATTCGATCTCTGATTTTGATGACGATTTCCTCTCTCTTTCTGAAGAATTCCTTCTCTCTCTCTTTCTCCAAGCTTTCTTCTCCAATGGCTATGGTGGCTAGGGTTTTGTTTTGGGAAAATATTGGAAACCTAATCTAATAACCCCCGTAGCTTAATGGGTCAATAAGGGTTGGTTAGTGGGTTTAGTGGGTCTATTCCCAATCAGATAAAGACTCCCAATTTTCGTCACTTTTAATTCCCAAAAATACGAAATTACCAAAATACCCTTTATGTTGCCGGTATGGCCTAGAAATATCCCGGGATCCAAACTAAATATCCGGCTAGTGTTTTCTGACTATCTCGACCCTTCCGGACGCGTTGGCGCACTCAAAATGACCATACGGTTAATAGAATTTAAATTCCCTTTTATAATTAAAATAATTATATTCTGACGCGACTGTCACACGCGTCCCAATAAAATGACCAAATTGCCGTATATCAATCTCACGACAAATTTCATAATTCAACATTTATATATTATCATATATAATCAATATAGTCAAATACCAACTCACATCTCGCTAGTATTTTATCCGGATTAATTCCCAATTAAGTCTCATTTAATTAATTAATCCCGAAATAAATATTGCCAAAAATACGGGGTATTACAGATTTTTGGTTTTGATATTCGAAGAAGTCCTAGAAAGTTGAAGTCTAGTGTTCCCTTGGTTCTCGAAACCTCTCGAGTTAGATACACACCTATTTGGGGTAGGAAATATTTTTTGGAGATGCTAAATGCTTTATTGATTCATTCTTAATTGCTTGCACATGATTCTTCTCTTTCTATATCATATAGATAAATGTGTTCGTGTGTTTTTCATATGCTAGTTATGCTTCCTGATATATTGTTACTACTGTTATGACATGTGTACCTTTTGTATTATTTTTTTGTTTTTTGATAAAACTTTTGAAAAATAAAAAAGATTTTATTTTGATAAAATTTTTAAAAAATCCAAAAAGCGTTTTGTATTTTGTTTGCACCTTTTATGAATGGACACTTAGGATGACCAAGTCACAACATCATTCCATATTTATGTGACTATTTGATAGTGTTTTGAGACGATGCGTCATGTCATCCATATGATTTATAATGTTTGGAGTCATTGAGATTTAATTAGTTGTTACTTCTTACATGTTTGACTCATAAGTTCCTTTATTGCACACATGCACGGATTTGTTTGATTATCGTGCTTGTCTTATCACATGTTGGTTGGGTGTTTTCATCTCAATTATGTCCTTAAAACGAATCAAGTGCAATAATACGAGAGAAATAAAAGTAGTGCATGTAAGATCCATTACCCGTGAGGAATTTATTTAGATTTGAAAAAATGATAAGTGAACACGGGAAAGGACTGCGAGTGAATAATAATCACGTCTTGAAAGCCACCATTTGAAAATATCCTAGAATAAAACATTAAGGCAAGAAAAAGAGGAAATATGCTACATTTGAGCTAATAGGGTTTCTCTATGTTGAGAATTTAGAACCTCTTTAGAAAAATAAAAAGATTACTATTTAAGAGGGTGTTTTAGATGGGTATGTTTCAATGGGTTTGCACGTCCTTTGACAAATTCTTGAAACAGCATTAAATAGTTTTGGACGTTATTGGTGTGAAAATCACATAGTCTTTGATTTGTTGATATGATTAAGGTGATATAATCTAAATTCACCAATTTTACACCTAATGATGTTTTTAATGTTCATTCGTTAGGGATACTCATATTCATCGTGCACATATGCTTGATTGAGTTTTATTACCTATAAAATTTGTTCAAACCCGTTAATTTTGTTTCTATGATTTGGTTGTCTTAGTGTAAATTCATGGTGTGATTATTTGTGTAAGAAAAATTGAAAAAATCAAAAATAGTTTGGGGATGATTTGGTTGCCTTTTGAGTTACACTTTTGCATGCGCATAGTTTGATCCATGTTTGCTTTGCATGTCATGATACTCCAGTTTTAGTTTGATTTGATCTTTTTCTTGTCTATTTTGGACAAATATAAAGGGGGAGAACGAATTATGATTTTATGGGCGAGTTTGGATTTTGGGGGAGATTTGATATTTAATTTTATTTATGTTCTATATCATTCCAAACTTGATATGTCACGAAGGTATTTTGTTTCTTGTCTCATGATAGAGAAAATTTTAAGATTTGAAAATTGTTGAAGATTATGAAGTAAGTTTGGACACTTGCATCTTTTGTACCTTTTCTCTTTTGGGTTCACGGGAGGGTATTAGATTTGTATAGGCGTTTTGATTTGATAATTCAGATTGTTTTTATTTTCTACCGGCATAAACATAGGGGGATATTTGTAAGGACGTTATTTTATTGTCCGTTAACGTTTGAGTATCTCGTATATCGCTACAACCATCGAAGAAATATTCAAGAACATTCAGGCATCAAGATGAATCCGAATATCAAAGTTCTTCAACAGGAAAAGCCTCTGCGAGATTAATTTTGGTAAGGTTGTGTTTTAATCCCTTAACGGTTCATTATAGAGTGTTGGGATATTTTTTGCAATGTATTTTCGAAGTGTTGGAGCGGATTTTTTCATCCAAGAATTTTTTCTAAGTGTTGAGGCGGACTATTTTGTAACGAAACAAAAAAAATATTAATTCTTTAATCTCTTTCGAGCAACAACTGGAATTCGTTCGAGAGACATGTTGATGTCGCACGAAGTTGTTTGAATGACATGTGTCTCGTTCGAGTGACATGTGGATTTCGTTCGAGCGATGCCGCCGACTTAGATTTTCTATAAATTTGTTTTTCCAACTTCGTTAGAATCACTGTCTTCTCATTTTTAGTGCTTTAACCCCTTTGATTTTCAATTCATAAGATCCCAATAGTTTATGTGAATGGTTTTGGAACCCAAAACACATATTTGTTGAAGTTTCTCTTGTAGAGAAGATCTCTACTACCGATCTAGGTGCCGCTTGAGGGAGGTAATGGGATGACTACGACTGCGCGTCATATGGAGTACTCGTGGGAGTTCCTTTATGATTGGGACTTTGGTTCTTGCTGATTCTAGACTGCTGATTGTTTCGAGGAGTGATCATTGCGAATTTCATTATGTAATTTTAAGTTACGATTTAATAATTCATATTGAAATAAAGGTTTTACCCGAAAGGGTTTTTTTCCTGAAATCTGTGTGTCTGCAACATATTTGAGATGGTTTGATTTGAACATCTAGATGCATATTTTAGGGTCTAATTAATTTGGTTTAAAGATTGACTCTAATTAAATAAGTTTGATGAAATTAGAAATTTGTGAATTAATTTGAATCAAGAATCGCACATAAAGCACTCTCTCACCCACACCCTCCAAGTTTAAGATACCGGTTATTACTGCCAAGTATGATGGGAAAACTAATCCAGTCTTGCATATAGAGGAATATCAAGCTGCTGCTAACATCTACTCAGTGACTGACGAGATGAGGTATAGAGATTTCTCCAGTTCTATCACATGGCTAACCCAAATTTGGTATAATTACCTCCCAAGAGGTAAAATCTCTAGTATTCATCAGTTAGCTGAATTGTTCATTGATAATTTTTATTTCGGGGCTAAGCTGGTCAAGAGTGTTACTCATCTATTCACCGCGCAAAAAAATCCAGGAGAAAGCACTAGAGAATATATTACTCGTTTTAACAGTGAAAAAACTTGAGGTGGTGGACTATGAGGAGAAAACAACCATTGCTGCACTTATAAGTGGGTTTCTTTTTAAAGATCTTTACTATGTTCTAACAAAGAATTCACCCAAAACCATGACATAATTAATGGCTAAATCTAGAAAAATAATGAATACCGAGGAACCTATGGCAGCCAAGGAAGCTCCCGACACTAAGGGTGAAGGGAAAAACAATTCTAATTCTTTCAAAAAAGATCAGAAAGATAAGAAGTTGGATCGGATCAAGAAGTACAATGAATATACCCTGAATAACAAGGGTGTTCACCATATCCTGAAGGAGATCAAATGAAATAGAGAATTGAATTGGCGTGGAAAGTTGAACACACCTCCCAATAAGCGGGATAAATCTAAATACTGTGATTTCCACGAGGATCATGGGCTAAATACCAATAACTGCATTTCATTAAAGAATGAGATTGAAAATATTATTCAGCCTGGAAAGTTGAGCAAGGTTCTTAATTAGAATGGTAATCGAAATGATCAAAAGAGGTTCGAATCTCTAGCCCTAGCAAGGGATGACAATAAAAGAGCAAGTAATGATGATATTGAAGAAGATCCAAACTTGTCAAAAAAGCCTGATGAGATAGAGGTGGAAGTCTGCATGATATCTTTTGGGTGGCATATTATTGCAAGCGGTGATGCTAGAGGAGGAGATGCCATAGCCATAAGGAAATCTTATTTGAATGAAGTCAAGGACTGCCTAACTGTCAGACATATTGATATGGCTGAATCTAGTGATAGTCAGCCAAGAAAAGTCAACAGAGACAGGCTAGTGGTTGGATTCTCCAAAAATGATCTAAGTGGAGTTCCTTACCCTCATGACGATCTGTTGGTTAGCACATACATAGTTCATCATGGAAGATTTACAAGAATTTTGGTTGATAATGGGAGCTCAGTTGATGTAATGTTCTATAATTGGCTCGAAAGCCTAGAGCTGAAGATCAGCAAGTTCGAACCATACCATAGACCCCTCATTGGTTTTGCAGGAGAGAAAGTATACCCATTAGGAACCATTAAGCTGGAAGTCTTTTTCGATACCAGGACGACAAGTAGGAGGGAAAGTATTTGTTTCTTTGTGTTAGATAAAAAGGTCTTGTTAGCTTATAATATCATCATGGGAAGAGTGGGTATCAAGCAATTAGAGGCTATTCCATCTACCGTGCACCAATGCATGAAATTTCCAACAAATTAAGAAGTTGGCATAGTAAATGGAAGTCAGAAAGATGCCAAGGAATATTATTATACATCGGTCGATAAACAAGAGATGCAACTGAAGAGCACAACCACTTTCCACATCGACACTCTAAATCCTCGAGAAGAAGAAAAGTTGGTAAAGGGGCAGGTTATAGAAGAAATTGAAGTTGTTCTGTTGGATGACGAGAAGCCAGAAAGAACTACCCAAGTCGGTTCCAGGTTATCTCCTTCTCTCAAACAGGAATTAATTGTGTTCCTTAGAGAAAGGAATTTTTTTCGCTTGGAGCCACAAAGATATGTCAGGAATTTATCCAAATTTCATATTCCATGAGCTTAATATTTATCCAAGCTCCGAGCCGATCAAGCAAAGGTGAAGAGTCTTCAGTCCCGAGAAGAATATAATAATACAGGAGGAAGTAGAGAAACTACAGTGGGCATAGTTCATTGAATATGTCGAGTACCCCAGTTGGTTGGCTAATATGATGATGGTCAAAAAGAAAAAAAATAAATGGTATATGTGTGTGGACTTTACAGATCTCAACAAGGCATGTCCAAAAGATCATTTTCCTTTACCAAGGATTGATGAATCGGTCGATGCTACAGCAGGCCATGAGTTACTCAGTTTTATAGATGCTTATTCTAGTTATAATCAGATTAAGATGAAGCCTAAAGACAAGGAAAACACTTCCTTCATTACCAGTCGAGGAACTTACTATTACAATGTTATGCCATTTGGATTAAAGAACGTTGGAGCTGCCTATCAGAGATTAGGGAATAAGTTTTTTAATGATCAGATCAGCAAAAACATGGAGGTCTACATAGATGGCATGCTCACCAAGAGCAAACATGCTGCCAACCACATTGCAAACTTAGCTCAAACCTTTGATCAATTAGAAAAGTACCAGATGAAGATCAACCCAACCAAATGAACCTTCGAAGTACGTGAGGGAATTTTCCTAGGGTACATTGTTAATCAAAGAGGAATAGAAGAAAAACCTAACAAGATTAAAGATTTTCTTGCAATGCAGTCCCCAACTAACAAGAAAGAATTCAAAAGCTTACAGGAAGAATAGCTGCATTGAACCGTTTTGTCTCTCGAGCAACTAATAAGTGTCTTCCATTATTCAAGGTGCTTAGAAAGACCTTTGAGTGCTATGATGAATGCGAGAAGTCCTTCCTAGAGCTTAAGAGGTACTTGGGTTCTCCTCCACTCCTTTCTTGACCAGTTCTGGGAGAAAAATTCTATTTATACTTGGTTGTTTCATAGTCAGTTACTACTTTATATTTGATCTGACGGGATGGTGGAGTATAGAGGCCATTATATTACACTAGCATGGAATTTCAAGGAGCAAAAATTAGGTATTCATGCTTGGAGAAGTTAGCCCTATCTCTTATTGAAGCTTCTAGGAGGATGAGGCCATATATCCAAGCCCACACCATTATTGTCTACACGAATTTGCCTTTGTGGCAAGCACTGCACAAGCTAGAAAAGTCGGGAAGGGTAATGTCTTAGGCAATTGAATTTGGATAATATGAAATTATTTATGAAGCCAAAGTTGCAATCAAAGGCCAAGCAGCAACAAACTTTATTGTTGAATTCACATATGCAGAGGAGCAACATAATCCACGTTTGCTAGCCGAGCAGACTTCTACGGAAGAGAGCTTAGCTCAAAGCCAAACAGAGATTGTGGCCGATCAGCCTGATTCATTGGTTATTCGAGAAAAGTTACAACAAAGCAAGAAGGTGTTCAAGCATGGAGTATTAGTAGAAGAAAAGTTCTCCAATGACATTCCAACTTGACAGCTGTTTGTAGATGGATCATCATGTGCTACTGGAAGTGAAGTAGGCCTCGTCATCAATACTTTAGATAACTTGAATGTGAAATATGCTCTGAGATTCCAATTTAAGGATTCCAATAATGAAGCCGAATACGAAGTTTTGATCACAGGACTGGAATTGACTTTATCGCTGGGTGGCGACCAAGTATTAGTATATAGTGATTCTCAGCTGATTGTTAATCAAATGCAGTAAATTTATGGCGTTAAAGGGGAGACTATGATGAGATATCATAAAAAGCAATGAAAGTTATTTCATTAATCACTACAGTCAAAATAGTGAGGATTCCCAGACTTGAGAATGCCTGAGTAGATGCTCTTGCTCGGCTTGCTTCAGCAACTCCAACAGAACTCAGACAAATAATACAAATGGAGATTCTTGCCCACAGAAGCATTGATGGGATGGAGACCAGAATTATATCAGTGGAGTTAGGTCCCTCATGAATGGACCCCATTATAGAGTACATTGAAACCGTAATACTACCATCCGACGAAATGGAAGCCAGGAAGATGAGGTACAAAGCATCCAGTTATGTGTTAGAAAAATGTGTCATGTATAAGTGAGGATACACCATTTCCCTACTTTGTTGTGTCCATCTAAATGAGGTGAATGATTTGATCAAATAGGTGCATGAAGGATCATGTGGGGCTCACACAGTTGGGAGATCTCTGAGACAACGAATAGCTATACAAGGTTATTACTAGCCGACAATGAAAGCAGATTGCATTGCTTTCACCAAAAAGTGTGATAAATGATAGAAGTTTGCTAGCATTCATAAAATACCATGAGCAAGACTAACACCCATCACTTCTCCATAACCTTTTGTTATATGAGTAATCGACTTGGTCGGACCATTGTCGACCACCAAAGGAAGATTCAAGTACTTGGTTATAGCTGTTGAATATTTTATAAAATGGGGCGGAGCCCCTAGTTGATATTCCATATCAGAGAGTGTTCCAATTCATATGGAAGCAGATCAATTACAGATATGGCATGCCCTATTCTTTTATTACCGACCATGGGACTCAGTTTGATAATGAAAAGTTTTAAGAGTATTGTATTCGGTCAGGCATCCATAAACTTCATTCAGCATATAGGCATTCACAATGCAATGGCCAAATAGAATTCACCAACATCACCTTGCTAGATGGGTTGAAGAAAAGGTTAGATGAGGCTAAAGGCAACTTGATTAATGAACTACACAGTGTCCTTTGGGCATACAAGACTAGTCCTAAAACAACAAAATGAGAAACTCCATATATGCTAACTTATAGCACTGAGGCGGTAGTACCAATGAAGATAGGTATGCCAACTCACAGGGTATTGAACATTAATTCACCCAAGAGTGACCCCTAAAGGCGATTAGATCTGGATATAATAGAATAAGTCCAAGAATATGCTGCTATTTGAATGGCTTCCTATCAACAAAGGACAACAAGCTTTTATAATCGAAGGCTCAAGCCGACCAATCTGAAGCAAGGGTATTCGGTACTTAAGAAAGTAATCCAAAAGAACAACAATATGGAGCCTAATTGGCATGATCCATATCGTATCTCGACAGTTATCTGACCAAGAACTTACCGATTGGAAACATCAGAAAGGGAAGAATTCAAGAACTCTTGGAACGCATACCATCTGCACAAGTATTATCAGCAATTCAGTTTGAAAATTCTATCCTTAATGTAATTGTTTATTCAAGTTAATGAAATTTCAGCCTTTATCCATTATCCATCCTTTTTGTGTTTTGTTTTTCGAAGTATACTGTCTACCAGACTTAATATGAGCAATTTCAAGTTTTCAAAAAGTTCCTTGCCAAAAAGGGCATGGTTTAAACTTTTCCAACTTCAAAAAAGTTTTCAAATAATTCCTCGTCGAAAAGGGCATGGTTCAAACTTTTCCAACTTTAGAAAAGTCTTCAAAAAGTTCCTCGTCAAAAAGTGCATGGTTCAAACTTTTCCAACTTCAAAAAAGTTTTCAGAAAGTCCCTCACCGACAAAATTTTCCAACTTCAGAAAAGTCAAACTTCATGTATGATTTGTGCTTGGCAAGTCACGAACAAGAAGTTAGTAAAATTTCTTAAATAGAAGTTTTCCCTGACTAGGTTAAAATACTGGAATAATTATACATTCCTAATACAAATTTTGCACTAATCTTTAGTGCTACAACTTAGTACAATAAAGTTATTTACAATTTTATCGAAGTGCATTAGTCGAATACAAGGTCGTATACATGATTCAAACATGAATCAAATATTTAATATTTGAGCAGGTTTTTTAGTTTATAAGCTGATTAACTAGTCTTTATATAGTTTACCTAATAGAAAAAAAGATTAATAACAACCATAAGCTTGGGTAACAAGAATTTGATAAAAAACGACTTCATTTCATTGATCAAAATGTATTATAATATCAATAAATGAGAAAATGTAGTACAAGAAATAAAAATTTATTCTGCTTGATGCTTTCCTTGTGCCTTGTACATCCCAGCAAGATGATCATCAAGGGTGATTGAGTTAAAATCTCTTAGCAACTGTCTATTACTACTGCTCAGCCTATTAATCAAATGTGGAGGACAAACTATCTCACATTCATCATGAAAAACCATAATCCCCTAAATATTTAGTTATCAGGCACGGGGAATGGCATTGGGAAGGGTCCATTTTGTGTCCAGTTTGAAAGGAGGCTTGTCACAATCCAATAAACCTGGGTCATTCTTATGACACAAGTCACAATTTTGATCATACTTAAGAAACATTAGTAAGTGGGTCCATCCCAATTTATAGCCTTCACGATTACTTTAAGCAAGATGATCATCCATGTGGGATAAGGTTTCATAATACCCCTCCATCCAGACCTCCCTGGGTTGTTTGTTCAATTGAAATGTTAACCTCTCCACCTGATTTTGAAGTTTCTTAAGGACACTACGTTTGGCTTTCAGCTAGGCAGCTTGGTCAGTGTTGGGACGTAGGATCCCGAAAAATACCAATTTTAAAAATCTCAATATGATGGTTCACAAAAGAATTCCAAATTTTAAACTTCTTTAAAAAATAACCAAATTTTAATTTCTTCAGAATTAAAATGAGATTAAACTAAACAAATATTTGAAATTCAATTAAACAATAATTTAATTCAATTCAAGGTCTAAATATGGGCAAACAAAATAAACATGAATTTTATCAAATTACTTAAGTCCAATCTTGAATTAAATTAAACTAAATTTTACCCCAAACTTAATTAGCACCAAATTAAACTAATTTGCGCTTAAACCAAAATTTATCTTGATTGAACCTAAGCATGTATCTAGGTGATTTTTGCAAGATAAAATAAACATTAACACACTACGCCGCGATGTACGGGAAAAATCCACAATGGGAAAAACCTCGGACGGCCCTGCCTACAACTCCACTAAGTATGGTTTTACAAATACAAGACAAAAGACTTACTAAACATGACTTGACTCCCTTCAATCCTCGACGTTTCTTCTTGCATCCACCTCCGCCTAGTTGGCAACTCCGGAGTCCACCAAAGTCTTGTAATCCACCAATGGGGCATAATTACCGTCAACCTACACACGGTGCCTTTCACCGTATGAGAACGACACCATAAAAACAATCTCCCTTTTGGGGTAGAGATGAAACCCAAAGTTTCTCCTTTTGGGGATGAGAATGAACCCGTTGCCAACAATATGATCTCAAACAAAAAATATACTTAGGAAACTTGGATCATAAGAAACTGTGGGTGTAAACTCGGTTTTGTTCTAAAGATTAATCAATTTTATGAACAAACACCAAGGGACTTTTTGGTTAAAGAAATTTTCTCTCAAAATCTCTTAGAAAGTATCAAAAAGTCTAATGAAAAACTAGTTTCTCGCATATATTAAATCTGGTAAAAAGTTAGTGGGCAAGTGGAAAAGTGGGAAGTTTTTAAACAAAAACTGTCAAAACTGACGAAGGGTCATTCAAACGACTTTTTAATGTCATTCGAACGACAATGTTTGAACGAGATTACGAACGAAACTACTAATGAAAATTCAGAGAATAAATAAAAATCTCGTTTGAAATCTCGTTCGAATGACATTGAATCTCGTTTGAATAATATGCCAAAGTCGTTCGAATGACCTTTGAAATGATATTTTAGGCCATGATTGTAGATAGTTTCAATACGAACACGTGGCCGCCAATTTCGTATTTTTCTAATTTTTTTTGAATTAGTTATGATTTTTCTATGGAAAGGTATCCGAGAACAAAATCTTTAGATAATATGAATTCAATTGTTTTTTAACAAAAATACTAACACCCAATAAAATATATTCCAAGTCCCAATATATATATATATATATATATATATATATATATATATATGTATGTATGTATGTATGTATGTATATAATGCATTCATACCTTTTAGAGACCTTGGAATCCAAATGTTGATGACGTAAAATTTTGCACAAAACCCGGCAAGGATGAGATATTTAAATTCGTGGCTGCTACATCTCCAATTCTTCAAATGTCATAGGCTTGAGGTACAACACTTTATCCTATGACTAAAATAATTTCATCCAGAATTAGTCCAAATTTACAACTGGACTCAATTGGAAATTTGTGTCCTTATAGTCAGCAATGGTAATAACTTTGGCTTTTAACTGGGCAGCTTGGTCGACAAGAGTTTTCTTAGTTCTTTCTTCCTCATTAGTTGGACGAACAACCATCCTCTTCCTAGAAGTTTGCCCATGTTTAGTGTTTTTCTTCTTCACTGCCTCCAGTTATTCTAATATCCTTGCATTTTCATTCTCTAAAAAGGAAGAACCTTTCATCCCTCAGGGCATTATTTTCTTTCTCTGGCATGACAACAATTGAGTGAGCACTATCCAAATCTGACTTCAAGGATAGTTCCTTATTATTCAGAGAAGAAGTAATGTCCTTTAACTTCTTATCAAAACCCCAGCCTTCACTCAATGCTTTATACTTAGCTTTATAATCAAAGTGAAGTAAAGCGAGGGACAGTTTGTGGTTGTCTTGCAATTGCTCAATCATTTCATAATATGCAGCATTGTTAGCAACAACCTAGTCCAACAAGTAATGAAGGTGGATATATAACTCCTTGACTTGGTCGAATACATCTGGGCCGAGGAACCCAGCTAAGTCCTCTTCAGACATGGGAACATGACCAAATTCCAAAAGGTTTTTACTTCGTCTGAGCATATCCGATTCAATAGTTATTGTGGACTTCTTCCTAGCATCAAATTGGAAAATCACAAACATTTGAGTTGGTGGGACAAATCCAAAAGATCAGACAATACAAGAAATAAACAACACAGTTCAATAAGAAATCAAGATCATTCAAAGAGTGGAGACAAAAAAATGTTCTTTAATTAATTAATAGTTGAAGTACAAGAATGGATACATCAAAATAGAAAACAAAAAAAAAACTTGTTGAAAAGGAGTTAGACCTTGTCCTTATCGTTGGTCTGGTCTTAGCCAGTAGCAGGTAAGTCGGCACTGGAATTGGGTACTATTGAAGACTCAGAGGCACCACAGAAGATTCTCTTAACCCTTCCTCATCATCAAATTCCTCATCCAAGTTATGAGGAGTACCAGGTTTATGTCTTGCAAAGAGTTATGAGCTTTCTTTTGTGCCGACCACATTTAATGCTTCAGTCAAGCCTTCCTTGAAGGACCATTTCTTGGCTTACTCAACCTGAGCAGAGTCAACAAATATAACCTTCTCCCATCCTTTATTAAAGGTAGCTTTGCCTTTGGCCTTCAAAACACTCACTTTTCCCTCAACAGTTTATGCCCTAACTCTGGCATCTGACAATTTATACTCAATAGCCTTAGCCATGCCTTCAACATCATTCAATTCGCCATCTCTCTCCTCGACAGTCTTTATTTTTCCCTCTGTTGTATTGGCCCTATCATTGGCTTGCTTTAAATCATCTTCCCAGGATTTTGCTTTGCATCCAAAGCTTATCGAGAAGCTTCCAAATATTTCCTTAGACCTTTAAAGGCCTCTTCAACTTCTCCTAGAGAATAACGTAGTTGATCATACTTCTTCATCATTTAGTTCAAGTCAACCAGTAACTACAAGGAAGGCAAAAGAGAAGACATCAGAAAGAGTTCATCATTATGTAGAAAATAGCATAAAAGTAAGAAAAGTTACTAGTGCCAAGTTATGGTAATCCCTTTCAGTGAGCCTGGACCTGGGCATGGGGGCTGACATAACTCTATCACCAGGAAGAATTCCAGGCTTACTTAACCCCCTGGCGAGTCTAGGGTTAACAACAACAGAGGCTGACCCAATGTCAAGGTCAGCCTTAATTTTTTTCACCAACTTCTGTTGGTCGACAGTCTTCTTGGCAGCTAATGCCTGCTGCTCGGCTGGTGTCTTTTGGACCTATTTTGGAGGATCAGGTAAACCTCTCTTCAACCTCTTTAATTGGTGTTTTTCAGTCTGATTCTCATTAGCATCAATAGGCCTCTTGTCACTGACCTTAAACTTCTTCTTAATAGTATCAATAACTTTGGGGGTAGAAGATAAGGGACCACCCATCAAGTTGGGTATCTTCCCTTAGTCATATCTACAGAAGGATAAAGAGGAAGCTAAAAATTGTCCAAGGACTCAAATGAGGAAGAAGTTCCTCATGGGATAAATTTAGCCCCAGCAGACTCAGTAGCTGAGGAAGTTATCACAGAATCATCCTCAAGATTAACATCAATAGGGGGCAGAGCAAGTGTAAGTCGGGCAATAAACGAAGTAATAGAACTTTTGTATTCCAACAAAAACAATGCAGTCCTAGGATGTTCTTCTTCAATCTTCTGGTTCAATCCCCATAAGAACTTGAGATCGTTGATATTAATTTCCCCTTCCTTAGGGCATTTCTTCTTCGTTTCCTCTACATAAAAAAGGAAATAGTAAAGTTAGTCAAAAAATATTAGAAATGCATAACAAAAGAAGACAATCCATAGAGTTCCAACCTATGCCACATCCTGATTGAGGACATCTGGGGCCAGTATAAGCTACTCCAGTAGTGAGAGGATTATATTGCCAGTTCATAACAATAACACCATAATCCCAATAATGCTTCTTGGAGTCTGGAAGATTTACTACTAAAGCCCTATTAACGTGATTAGTCTTCAGGTAGTAAGTACTCTCTCCAATAGTGACCCAGTTGTAACAGAACATCAACTCCAAAACCCCAATATGGGTCCCATAAAGTTCGTTTAATCTATGTACCCCATTCACTCACTGGAAAGAGATATTTGTATCGTGTTGTTGATATGATCATAATATAATGAATATAAAATTGTTCATTTTAGTTTACCGAAATGGGAGGTTACTCCCCGACCCAGAATGGGGGAGATTTGTCTATTAATGACAAGGGGTTATTCCTCGAACAGGAATGGGGGAGAATTGTCTATTTAGACAGGATTTGTGAATCATGATTCGGAAAATTTGGTCATTCATTATGAATGAGCCGGATAAATTAATACATAATTATATGGACATGATTTATTGCATTTAAATTCATGCAGTAGTATAGTAGTGATGCATTCACTGGGCTATTTTGCTCACGGTTCCGATGTTCACATTTTTCAGGTAACGCGATGTCACTGCCAAATCTAGGAAGTCAGGTTGGGTTAGCCAGGAATGGGAGAAACAAAGATTTTGTTTAAATGTAAATGATATAATTAAGTTAAATTATCTTTCAAGCAAGTTTGTATAAGTATGACTACTCTGATGGTGTAAAAAGGTTTTCAGTTATATGGATTTACAATGATGACTCTGAAATTAAAACTCGTGTTTATGGTTTGGTTAAATTAATCATGATTTGACTCACTTTGACTTTCAAACTTAATTATAAGTAACTGGGTTAGGGTGTGTCAGTTTTTGGTGTGTTGGGTTCTACTCTAGCAGGAACTACATCAAAATATTGGTAAAATTAGAGAAAAAGGGAGTTTGGTGGAAAGGCGATGCCACCCTCAACTATAAATAGAGTAGGGATCCAATGACCCTCAGGGAGGGAATAAACATATATAGGACCCATGTGTATCTCTAAATTTACCCAACTTGAAATTTTCCTCTTTTCTCTAAACTCATCTAACGAGTTCTCATGTACGATGTGAACCATGCGAAAAAAGAGAAAAAGATGATAAAAATGAGGAAAGGAAAAAGAAGGCTTACAAGGAATCAAAGACGATGGCAAAAACTGAAGAAGAAAATCGCAGCAAACGATCGCACAGAAAACATCTTGAAGGTATGAAGAGTGCTAAAGTTCAGAAGGTTTGAGGTAGAAAGAAAGGAGGGAAACTTTGTACCTATTTATAGGTTGCCTCGATAAATGCAAAGGAAATGATTAACTTAAAGGGATGTATAGCTACCGTCGACTGCACATTTTTCGAAGTGTCAACAGACGACTGTGCCATTTGGTGGTTCAAAAAGGTTCAAATTATTTTAAAAAATGCCATCATCAAGCAGTTCTAGTAGAAATTTCTATAAGTATGGGAGGTCAAATTTCGATCAAACACTCAAACAGTACGTCAAGAAACTTCCTAGGCTAAATACTCCATACCTTCATATAAGCATCAAATATGGAGAATTGGGAGCTTTCATTATATGTAAAAATTATATCCTACGTGGACCAATGATGAATATACACATGTCCTCCAATGTGGTCGACCAACCAACCTAATCGGCTTTAAAGACACTTAGTCGGTTGGAATGCCGACCAACTCTAGAAGGCTAACCAACAGGAATACTAATAGCTACTCGGATCGGATGCCAATCAGCACTGAATTCCAAGAGTTTCCTTTATTGTACACATATATAAACGCCTGGCAATATAAAGGCTCTCCATCTCTAGGATTTTGTAACCGCTATAAATACAAACTACTCCCTCAGCTCAAGGGACAACTCAAAACACTCATGCACACCATACTGAGTTATTGTAAACACTAAAGAATCAAAATAAAAGTGGACGTGGGCTATTTTACAGCTGAACCACTCTAAAACCTTGTCTCTTGTGTGTGTGGTTTGAGTTACTTATCTTATTTTTATCTGTGATTATAAATTTGGAGTTAATCCATTTTTACACATCAACAATTGTCTTAATAGGTAAATAGCTTCCACGGTGGATCGCCCTGGCATAAATCCAAAGTGATATTCAAAATAATTGACTCCTTTCTTAATCCATCTTATGGATTTTCAAGTTTTTATGTATTTTTGTAATTTTATGATAAAAATAGTGAAAAAACTACTACTTACTACGAACAAACTTATATTTTTTAAGAACTAATTACAAAAAATAGATTTTGAAAATTGTAATAAAAGTAAAAAAAAAAATCTTTTTTATATTGGATTTTGTATTTTTTTTAGTGTTTTTATGGGTTTTATTGTACATAAAGTAAAAGTAATTCAAAAGTCAATAATTTTT
This sequence comes from Sambucus nigra, assembly GCA_949130495.1. Taxonomy (NCBI): domain Eukaryota; kingdom Viridiplantae; phylum Streptophyta; class Magnoliopsida; order Dipsacales; family Adoxaceae; genus Sambucus; species Sambucus nigra. Next base: position 546,372,131 of record OX422215.1, read on the forward strand.
AAATTGATACAAATCCCCGTCAACGGCGCAAAAACCTTGTTGTCAAATTATAAAGTTACTACAAATACACAAGCTATTGTAATATAGCTAATACAAGTACAAGTCGAACCCACAAGGGTTTGATCAATTTTTATAAATTAATGACTTTTCAACTGGACAAATATAGGTGCAGAAATATGATGTAGATATAAAACAAAATAAATAATAAAGAAGTGAATAACAAGTACGTAACAAATATGAGAATATTACTAGGTATTCGGATTCGTTTACCATTTTTATTAGTTTATTATTAATTAGTCTAACTCTCAATTCAATTTTTTAACACAAAATTATGCCGACTCTCGTTGCGTAAATTTCAGAATATGAAAACGTGAAAGTTCAAAAAAAATATTTTTATATCTCTTTTTTAGATCCAAAAATTCGTATTCCCTTAGAACTTCCACTCATGAAAATTAAATATCAAATATAAGCATGGACTATCAAACAATTTAACATAAGCATAATCCATCAAACTTAAGTGAAAATAATTATAGAATATGAATTAAATCTATCACTTCTAAGAATTTTATGTCAAATATAAGCATGGACTATCAAACTAAATAAGCATAATCCATCAAATGTAAGTTCATAAAATTAAAGAATATAAATAAAATAATTCATTTCGATGGTTTAAATTATCACTCTCGTGACTATTTTAATGAATAATGACTTTCTAAAATGATTTTAGAACAATTATGGAATGTAAATGAATTAAACTAATTAAAACATACACTAAGTAATCATGGTAAATTTAACGTAATTCTAAATTAATCTAGCGTAATAATTAAAACACAAAAAATCCAAGATGATATAATATTTTTCATTAATATCACTTACGAAAATTGACGTTCTATCACTTGAGTGCCAATACAAAAATTTCCGCTCAAATCTTGAACACAAAATGTCTCACAAACACTCAAAAATAAAAATACAAGTATTTATTATTTTTGGGGCTCCTAAAAATTAACTCTAGAAATTTTCTCTACATAAAATTGTGTCTCAACTCATCACCCCTCAAATTGCGTATAATGAGCTCTTTTATAGGTAAAAGTATGAGAAATGAGAATTTTAAATTTGTGAGATTTTTGACTAATTAAAATAAGAGTTCCCTTAAATTATGGATAAAGTGGTTGAACTTTGGGGTACATGTGAGAGGCAATTAAGGGAAGGGATAACTTTGGGGTACATATCTCTACTACTTAAAAAAAGCCTAAAACCTTTGGAATGATAATTTGTCCAAAATACCCTCATATATTCATAATTTCCCTTGGTACCCTCTTTTCTTAATTTCTTCCCCCATCCCCTCTTAATCTCTTATTTTTTTACCCTCTCCCTTTGTCTACCTATCCACTTTTAATACCAAGTTAATGAAATTTACTCTTCCATGTAGTTTATGTCCACGCCCTTTTAATCTCATCATTTATTTTCCCCTCATTATATATGGATCTTGATAAGGATAGAAAGGCATGCATATCTCCCTACCAAAGATCTTCTTATTTCTCCCATTTCCCCTCTCTCATTCGATTGGCACCTATGACCTACCAAGTCTCCAGGATTTCAACATCTCTATGGCCCATAATCGATTCTCAAACAAAGTACAATAACACTCCCACATTTACCGTTTCTACATTTTATGGAAATACCTATATTTATTTATCCATTACTGACTGGTAAGACCTCCTCTGTTTAATCGACCAGACCTGGATTCCCATCTATCAAACCATCACCATTAACGAGTGACAAGTTCTCACTGCCAAACTCAACACCTGCCATATTTATGGTTCTCTCTCTCTCTATATATATATATATATGAGAGAGGAGAGAGAGAGAGTCAGACTCTCATACATATCAAGTTTACATACCGATTTGTTTAAAATAGTAAAAAATATATTTTTGAGTTGAATTTTTTATATGGTATTCAAACATTAGGTATTTTGTATGCAGTCATGTTACAAGATTTTTTTGGCACCGATCCCCTCTTTCTTTTGCTTTGTTGAAAGTCCCACAACCGTACCATTTCATCCCATAACTATTTCAAATTGTGGGTTGTTTTGTTGACTTCTTTGCCCTACTTTGATGGAGGCAAGGCCACGTTTTTCTTAACAGGACCAAGAACACAAAGAAAAATCCATGGGATCAACCACTTATTTATTTGAAAAATGGGGACTAAATACCTCTAAGCCCATTTAAACATTTCAATGGACCCATATAAAAAAAATCAACTCAAAATAACTTTTTTTTCTATTTTTATAAATTAGTCAAACTTTCAGAGCCTTTAAATCACTTTAAAGTTGTGAAAGTTTAACTGATTTTTTAAAAATAGCAAAAAAAAAAATATTTTGAGCTTAGTTTTTTTTATGAGTCCCTTGAAATGTTTCAAATATCACATAAAAAATTCAACTCATTTTTTTAAAAAATATTTTATTAAAATAGGTTTGAGCCAGCAAGTACGTAAACTTGGTATGTATGAGAGTCTACCTCTCTCTCTCTCTCTCTCTCTCTCTCTCTATCTATCTATCTATCTATCTATCTATATATATATATATATATATATATATATATATATATATATATATATATATATATATATATATATATATATATATATATATATATATATGTGTGTGTGTGTGTGTGTGTGTGTGTGTGTGTTTGTGTTCAACACATCTCTGTAGTTTTTATGCCTCCCAATCTTTGAATTTTCTATTGTCTTTTTTTAGTGTTTGTGCTTTATGGTTTATGTTTTTATGGATTTAACCATTTAAGTAATTGATAGGTTGTGGGTTCTAAGGTGCAATGGTGACAATGTTGGGTTTTGGATTTTTTGATTTGTGGTTTGAAGGTTGTGCTTTATATCATTAAAGTTAAAAGTCAAAGTTTTTCTTTTTCTTTTTTTTTTATTTGGGTTCTCTGAACTCATTCAAGTACAATAGAGATACACTCCCAAGCCTTGCATAGTCTTGATGGTGCCTTACTATATCTCGTCTCTTATAATATGACAATCAATTTCTATATGCTTGGTGCTCTCATGAAAAATAGGGTTAGCAGCAATATGAAGGGTTTCTTGGCTATAATAGTACATATCAACTAGTTGGGAAAAAGGAAAACTAATGTATTTGGAGAATTATTGCAGCCAGGTAAGTTCACAAACAGTAGAGGTTATAGCTTTGTATTCAGCTTCTGTTGAGGATCTAGATATAGTAGGTTTCTTTTTTGATCTCCAATAGATTAAAGAGTCTCCCCACCTCCTGGAGTTAGGACAACCATCCCAATCTACATCGGTGAACGCCTTTAGGAAGAAAGAATAAGTGGAAGGGAAGAAAAGGCCCTGGCCTCGGGTGGGTTTCATGTATTGAAGAACTCTACAGGCTGCTTGTAAATAAGGAGTTCTTGGAGCTGAAAGAAATTGGTTGAGTCTTTATACACAGTAGGATAAGTCTGCCCTAGTAATGGTTAAGTACAATAACTTCCCAATAAGCCTTCTGTAAATACTAGGATCTTCAATTAAAGGATCATCATCTGAACTTAGCTTAGCGACTTAATCTGTGGGAAAATGAATTAGTTTACTGCCTAAATAGCCAGTATCATTAAGTAATTTTGAAAGAATAATGCCTTTGATATACAAAAATGCCTTGTACAGATCTAACAACCTCTAGACCCAAGAAATACTTAAGAGAACCCAAGTCCTTGAGTTTGAACCTATCGTTGAGCATAATCTTGAGGTGAAATACTGGAGTGGAATCATTACTTTTTATGGTAATATCATCAACATAGACTAGGAGAGCCATAAAAGAAGAATCATTATTTTTGACAAATAAAGTGTAATCAGACTTGCATTACTGAAATCCTAAATAAATTATTCGTAAACCATTGCCTTGAAGCCTGTTTCAATCAATATAAGGATTTGTTCAATTTGCACAATAGTTGTGCCCCCTTACTTTTGAACCCTTGTGGTAATGTCATGTACATCTCTCCTTGTAATTCACCATGTAAGAAGGTATTGTTTACATCTAACTGAGTGAGTTCCCAAGCTTTGATAGCTTTAAAGGCTAAGAGAAATTTGACAGTGATTAATTTAGCCGTTGGAGATAATGTTTATGAATAATCTACACCTTCTTGTCGAGTATATCCACTGGCAACCAACCTTGCCTTATATCTTTCAATTTTGCCATCTAATTTATGTTTGATCTTATACACCAACTTACATCCTATACTTGATTTTCCAAGATGTAGAGGTACAATATCCTATGTATGATTATCTTTGAGTGCTTGTATCTCTTTGGCCATATCCTCTCTCCATTCATGAGATTTGACTATTTTATAATAATATTTTGGTTTCACTGTACTGGAGACTGATAGAACAAAGTTTTTATATCGTTAGCTTAATTTTTAATAGGATAGAAAATGATAAATGTCATGAGGATGATTAGGAATTTTAGAATAAGAATATAAAGAAGCCAATTAACAGTTATAGTATTAAGGATAATAAGGTGGTTTTGATAATCTGGTTAACTTTCTAGGGACATGTTGTGCAGAAGGTTAGGTTTGAGTAATGGGAGCATTGAGTGGGATAATGGTTTCTTTTAGTTGATTTTATTGAGGATTAATGGAATCGGGACACTCAGTAGGACATTCATGAAGTAATGAATGGGAATTAAGATCGTCAAAATCATCATTAGGTATATTTGGAAGGACTCCATCTGAGTGACAGTTCGAATGGTGGTTGATTGAGAATAAGGAAACATATGCTCATGAAAGATAAAATCTCTAGACACAAAAGTGGTGTGAGACTGAAGACCATACCCTTTGTACCCCTTGACTCCAAAAGGATATCCCAAAAATATGTATTGCCTGGACCTCAGAGAAAATTTGTTCGAATGAGCTTTGATAGTAAAGGCATAGCAGAAAGATCCAAAGAGTCTAAGATGACCACAGGATGGTGGCTTGCCAAACAACATTTGATAAGGATTTTTATTATAGAATGGAGGGGAAGGAGTTCTGTTGATAAGATATGTTGTTGTTAACACACAATCTCTCCAGAATGATATGGGAAGATGAGCATGGAATCGAAGTTCTTTTTTCATATTTAGAAGATGTTGATGTTTCCTCTCAAATACTGATTTTTTTTGTAGGTATATATGTAACTTAATTGATGAATCATGCCATATTTACAAAATATATCTTTGAGGAGGAATTCTAGACCATTGTCACTTTTAAGAATTTTAACTTCAGATTAAAATTGTGCATTGACAATATTATGAAATGCAGTTATCAAACCATGAATAATAAATTTATGTTTCATGAGATAAACCCATGTATTACGAGTAGCATCATCCACAATAGTGAGAAAATATTGAAAAGCACCAATAGAAGGTACATAAAAAGGTTCCCATATATCACAATGTATTATTTCAAAAGGAATAGTAAAAATGTGACCATTACATTTAAAAGGCAAGTGCCTTTGTTTAGCTAAAGGACACACATTACAAGGAGCGTTGTTTGTAGGATAAGATGTAGAAAAACTAGACAATTGGTGAAGCCAAAGCCTGACATGTGATGAATGAACCAATCTCCTATGTCAGAGGTTATTTTTGGAGATGCTGACCATAGAATTAGAAGTTGAGGTTGGTATGTTTGAACTGTGTTGGGAAGAGTTTGATGAAATTAGCACATAGAGATTTACAGCCTTATTGCCCATCATAATCACTCTCCAAGTGGTGAGGTCTTGGATAAAATAATTGGTTTGTGGGAAGGAGAAAGCACAGTTTAAAGATTGTGTGAGCTCACTAATAGAGAGAAGATTGAAATTAAAATTGAGTACACACAACACATCTATGAGAATAAGGGATTCGGGTATCTATACATTACCAATGTGACTAACATAGACATTATTTCCATTAGGTAATTTAAGAAAGGTATTACCAACAGGTTGGGTATTTGTGAAGAGGGATGTGGAGCAAGCCATGTGATCAGTTGCTACAGTATCAATGATAAAAATGTTATTATCTATAGTCATATCTTTAAATGAAGAAAATGTAGTCGTTGAGCGTGAAAAATGTGGAGATAAATGAGATATACCTATCATAGAAGTAGAGGAGGCAGCAGTTGAATCCTTAGGTGAATCAAGAAGAGGCTGGTGGGCCATTTTACTAGTGATAAATTGAATTAATTAATGACAATGAGAATTATTCAACCCTATAGAGGCCAATGCTTGATGTGGATATTGATTATGATATCTAGTATTCATTGTCTGCGGAACATTTGGAGTTGTGTAGAAGTTCTAAGGATTATTACCAGCTAAAACTTGATGTTCTTGAGCTAAATCTCCTTGGTTATGTCCAGGTCCTTTTCCTTTGAATTTAAAACCAGGTGGATAACCTTGTATCTTGTAACATTTGTCCACTACATGTTCTAGTATCGCACAATGAGTACATAATGGCCTATTACTATGAGAGTATGAGGCTTTGGTGTTATTATAGTTTGGTTTTCCTCCACGAAAATTACTAAAAACATTGATATTTGGACAAACACTGCCATTTCGAACAAAAAAGGTTGATTGTTTAGTGGTGTGCTCATTCCCTAATCCAATTTTTATTTGCTCATCTTCTTGAACAACAAGTGAAAAGACCTTAAGAGGACCTAGTAACAGAATTTGGCCTCTAATATGGGAAAAACTATCATTTAGACCCATAAGAAATTACAAGACTAGTTCGGATTGTTAAGCTCCACATGTGCAATGCCCGTTGTTCATCAATCCATCCTAAAGTGCCTTTAATTTTGTGTAATAAATTATGACATATGATTGTTCTTGTGTGAGTAATGACATTGACCTTTTCAATTAAACGATTCAAGGTCCATTAATTCTAAAGAATCTATCTTTAATATCTATCCACACATCTCACGATGTATTATACTAGATGCAATCTCCTTTGACATAGAATTTAGCAGCCATGACAATGCCATACTTTTGCATCTAATCCAATAAGAAACAAGAGGAGTACCTTCTAAAGGTTCTGCAATTGATCCATCCATAAATTCGACTTTGTTCTTTGCAGTTAGAGCCATTAACATTGATCTCCTCCATGCGTGATAATTTTCTCCATTGAGTTGTTACATAATCAAAACAAATCCAAGACAATCGCCATGATGTAGGAAATAGGGACTCGAAGTTTCATCAGCTCATCCATTTCCTTCTGATGCTGTCGCAGGAAATTTAGTAAAAATTGCAATGCAATCGACAATCCAAGAATAATAAGAGAGTATTCAAAAGGAAGAAAAGAAACTAATTGATTGATGAATTCATAAGAAGATGACGAGTAAAGAAAGATTCATCAGATAGGGTAAAAAATCGAGAAGAAACAAGAAAGAAAAATGTGAGAAACTTCAGCTCTGATACTATTTCAGACTAATTGGAGAGAATATGAAAATGAACGAATTCTCTGCTATCACATTGATTCTCAATACATCATATATTTATATACACTGGAGTGAGAAAATAGAAAAATAACTTTCTACATAACAACTACTCTTCAACTAACTGCTAGCAACTACTAACTAATTATCTTAACTTACATGCTGACGTGTTAAAGTGAATCAACTAACTAATAGAAATCGATTATACAAGTTAATAAATTGATAGTGAGGGAGTAATGCAATGTAGTTTTCGTAACAACATATTGTCAGTAAGCACACCAAATTGATATAAAATGATTGTGATATACGATAGAAAGCTTTTTAGTGTGTCGTTGTTGCGAAGCCTTTCTAATCAACAATTCCTTCAATTACCTACAAAAATATAATAACAAACTAGAATAGAGGTAAGTAAGGATGTCAATCCATATCTAAGGAGTGAAACAAATGAGAAGTAATGTAACTCATTTTTTAATTTATTTTCTTTTTTAGATTTTCTTTTTACTTTTTTTATTTTTTTATGATTGTTAATATAAAAACAATTTTGTGATGATGGTGAATTAAACAAAATGAGAACAAGTAAATAAACTAAAAGGAAAGTATAAATAAATACTAAAAAGTGTGATGAAAATTTATTGAAAGATAACTAAATGAGAGGGAAAGATCAAGGGATGTAAATCCACCCCCACTTCACATAAATTAATCTAACTTGACCTATTTTAATTTGATTGATTTCCAAAATATTATTTAATTCAAAAGGTAATTCTCATTACACTAATGAATTATATAAATATTTTTTAAGAAAAGCAATTTTAATTCCCACCACACTTCTCAAGATGAATTAAAATTAATCAAATGAATCACCCGCCAGGATAGATTCATCCAACTAATTTTAATTAAACAAAATAAAATAAGAGAAAATTATATTAAGATTTTAATCAATTTGATAAGCCTATCTCTAGTTTGACTCAAATGATAAAATAATAACACAATTTTCAATCCATTCTCAAGGATGATTTTCCATTTCTCAATGCAAAAATAAGAGTAGGAATTAAATTTACTAATGAGAGTACGCCAACAATCAATGTCAAACTTACTTAATTAAATTCCAATTTTAATCTTAATAAGCCTTAACACTTGCAAACAAACTTGATTGAATAAAGAAATAATCTAACCATGCAAGACAATCATCGTTGAGGAAAAATTCCCCATAGGGGCAACACCATCTTATTTTCATTATAATTTTGCAAAGAATAGTTTACACAAATTAAAATGAAAATACAAGTAGTGACATACGAAATACCCTCAGGCGTCGGTTTTGATGTCGTCGGCTAGAGTTCCCGCAAGAGATCCAGAAGGTCAGCAATGGAAAAGCTTCGTCTTTTCCACAAGTGTACTCCAGATGAGTAGAATAATCTTGCTTGGAGTTTAGAGATAGGGTCTATTTTGCAGAAACGGAGATATGCAGACTTCGAAAAAACTTGTAGCACGAACACTGTTTAAATAGGAAGTTGAGGCGGTGCGTCGTTTGAATGAAACACGATGTCGTTCGAGGGAGATGGCATCTCGTTCGAACTTGATACGATGTTGTTCGAACGACATCAGTGACATGTCACATAAAACTCCCTTGAAAAGATTTTGCGTGTTTATCATCTTGCAGACTTCAAAAATTTATTTAAAAATATATTCCCAACTATTTATGCAAATAATTAAACACTCCAATTAAAATTATTTTTACCATAAGTACGTGGATAAGTGGGAACTGTTGAAGTGTACGTTGCTTTACTCATGATGCACGTACGAAGATGATGGATATATGAATTCGGATCAAGGCCATCGAGGATGATCGTGGAGACGTGCCGAATGTAGCGGTATCAGACATACTTAACTCTGATCAAGGACACTTGGAAACTTCCTATATTCTACCTCGGACATTTATAAAAAATGTCCTTACAAATCTCCCCCTATGTCTATGCCGGTACATACATACAAACATTCGAATTATGATGCCAAAAATGAATAAACTGACATACAATTTAATATCCCCATTAAACCCGAAAACTGTAAATACTAAATGTGTGTCTTCACAAATTCGATCATCTTCACATCTGTTAGCCCAAGAATATTTGCCTAGGGGTGGTTTCAAACAATTTTCAATCTTTTAAACAATAAGAGTTCAAAGCATACAAAACCCAATTTTAAACCAAATTTTAGTTCAACCCAAAAATATTCAACTACGTCTCAAAACAAATCAAGTAGCATGAGACACAATAATTCAGGGAAAATTCCCGAAGGACAAAAACTTTTATTTTTAGAACTTTGACAAGTTTACAAGACCATTGACTTACATACAACCTGATAATCGCTCACAAGTGTAATGCACGGTGCCTTCGTCAAACCTTCAAAGTATCGTTCTAGAAATTTGCACTGGTTCACGCGCAGCTATGCCACAAGGACACGCAGTCTTGGAACTTTGCAAAGTCCCCCTACACAATAGCAAGCAACTCTCGGTTGTAGAGATCACCCTCCAAAGGTTGAATCAACAGCAAAATACCCAGCAAAACTATGTTTTGGGTTCCACAAACAACTCACACAAAAGTTTGGGATTTGTGGATTGTAAAACAAAACTTCGAACCCTCAAAGTGATGGAGTATAAACTAAAAAAAACACTTAAAAACTTATTCTGTTAAAACTAGTGTTTTCTCAACACGAAATAACGAAGTCTGACACCCTTTATATAAGAACATTTAAGGCGGAGACATGTCAACAAAAAAGACTTCTCGTTCGAACGAACTGTCATGTCGTTCAAACGACATCTGGTCTCATTTGAACGAGACCTTATCTCGTTTGAACGACCAAGCACGAAACTCGAGATTCGCTTTACAGAGTTTTAAAACATTTGGAGACTTAGAAATCAATACTCTTACGATCGGAGAACAGTTATCAAAAAACTTTTATGATAAAAATGTTTTTGATAAATTAAAATCATTTAAAATTATTTTAAAAATCATTTTTCATAAAAGGTAAACTATTTTATTTTTCATAAAAAATATCCCAACACTTTTATGTAAAATTGTAAATGGAACTTAAACACATTTACCAAATTCGTCCTTGTTGGGCATGATTGTTGAAGTTGACTTGAAATTCGGATCGTCGATTATAGATGTGAGCTTCCCAATTCTTCGACAAACTTGTAGCGGTATACGACATACTAAATGTGACGGACTATGTCCTTACAAATCTCCACCTATGTCGGTGCCGGTACAAAATAAAAACTATCCGAATTATCAATGAAAATATGACCTATACAAATCTAGCCTCCCGAAAACTAAAATGGAAAGATAAACTAAGCAAGTCTTCAAAACATTTCAAAATTGGCTTCAACAATCAACTTTTCAAATCTCCAAGCTTTTCTCATCAGGGTGTGCAATCAAAAAATCTTTGATTGTACCTATACACATGAGATAAAGCAAAAACCACGTGACGTATCGAGTTTGAAATGATATAAACATAAAACATGTAAGCATAATCAAATCTCCCCCATAATATCATAATTCGTTCTCCCCCTTTTTATTTGTCCGAAATAGACAAGGAAAAGAATAAATAACATAAAGCAAATCGGGATGTCACGGGAAACAAAACAAAACAACTATTTTTGTATTATTCAATTTTTCATACAAAAACAAAAATAATGTTACAAAAATACACACCATGAATTTATCCTAAGACAACCAAATTGTGGATGCGAAATGAAAGTGTGTGACAAATTCGATAGGAGAATCAAATCAATCATATCATATGTGCACAATGCATAAATTTACTCCTAACGAATGAACATAAAAAATAGCCCTTTGGTGTAAAATTATTGAATTTAGATGACATCGTCTTAAATCAAAATCAACAAATCAAAGTCACCATGATTTTCACACCAATAACGTCCAAAATAATTTCATGGTTTTTCGAGACTTTTTAAGGACGTGCAAATCCGTTTTAATTATCCAACCGAACTCCCTCATATATATTTTCTTTTTGAGGTAATCTAAATTCTCAAACATTGGAGAATTGGTGAGTAAACCTAAAGGCCCATAATTGGCATATATTTCTTTCTATTACCATGCAATTTTTTCGGCCTCTTTTAAACCTCTTTGGACCTCGGATAATTAAAATTCCTCAATTTTTTAGGTCCAATTTAAACGGCGACTTAATCGCAAAGGATGAATGTGTACCTTTCGTATCCCTTCGCCGTTTATAAAATTCACACAAAACTTACGGCAAATGGTAAAAACATGCACACCTTTTATTATCTTATTTTATCGCATTCGGTTCGTTTTAATAGACAAAATTGAGATGAAAACACGTAACCAACATGTGATTTGACAAGAACAAACGTCAAACAAATTCGTGCATGTGTGCAATAAAGGACAAAAGGAGTCAAACGTGTAGGAAGCAACACTATAGCATCTCAAAGACTCCAAACTTTGTAAAGCACATGAATGACACAACATATTATCTCAAAACACTATCAAACAATCATATGGATATGGCATGAAGTTGTGACTTGGTCATCCTAAGTGTGCATTCATATAAGGTGCAAATGAACTACAAAAATCGTTTTGTATTTTTTAAAATTCTCTAAAAGAAATATAATACAAAAAGTACACATGTCATAAAACTAGCAAGGATATATCATGAAGTATAACTAGCGTATGACAAAAGAAACTAACACAATCATTTATAAGATATAGCAATAGAAGAATCATGTGCGAGTTTCAAAATCTCAAAATTTTCTTTAACAAAAATTCACAAATCCATTGGGAGAAAGAAACCACTCAAGATGCAGGCAAGCAAGATCAAAGGCATTAAATTAGTGTAACCCTCTCTGATACCACTTGTTAGCCCAAGAATACTTGCCTAGGGGTGGTTTTAAACAATTTTCAATCTTTTAAACAATAAGAGTTCAAAGCATATAAAACCCAATTTTAAACCAAATTTTAGTTCAACCCTAAAATATGCAACTACGTGTAAAAACAAATCAAGTAGCATGCGACACAATAATTCAGGAAAAATTCCTGAAGGGAAAAACCTTTTATTTCTAGAAGTTTGACAAGTTTACAAGACCATTGACTTACATACAACCTGATAATCGCCCACAAGTGTAATGCACGGTACCTTCGTCAAACCTTCAAATTATCGGTCTAGAAATCTACAGTGGTTCATGCGTAGCTATACCACAAGGACACGCAGCCCTAGACACGCAGTCCTGAAACTTTGTAGAGTCTCCCTCCACAATAGCATGCAACTCTCTGTTGTAGAAATCGCCCTCCAAAGGTTGAATCAACGGTAAAATACCCAACAAAACTATGTTTTGGGTTTCACAAATAACTCACACAAAAGTCTGGGATTTGTGAATTGTAAAACAAAACTTTGAACCCTCAAAGTGATGGAGAATAAACAAAAAAACACTTAAAAATTTATTCTGCTAAAATCAGTGTTTTCTCCACACGAAATAACGAAGTCTGACACCCTTTATATAAGAACATTTAAGGCGGTGACATATCATTAAAAAAGACTTCACATTCGAACGAGCTGACATGTCGTTCGAATGACGTCTAGTCTCATTTGAACGAGATCATATCTCGTTTGAACGACCAGGCAAGAAATTCGAGATTGCTTTACAGATTTTTAAAGCATTTGGATACTTAGAAATCAACACTCTTACGAATCTGAGAACAATTATCAAAAAGATTTTATGATAAAAATGTTTTTGATAAATTAAAATCATTTAAAATTATTTCAAAAATCATTTTTCATAAAAGGCAAACTATTTTATTTTTCATAAAAAATATCCCAACACTTTTATGTAAAATTGTAAATGGAACTTAAACACATTTACCAAATCCGTCCTTTTGGGCATGATTGCTGAAGTTGACTTGAAATTCGGATCGTTGATTGTAGATGTGAGCTTTCCAATTCTTCGACAAACTTGTAGCGGTATACAACATACTAAATGTGACGGACTATGTCCTTACAACATCTTTAACTCTTCAAACTTTCTTTGTCATCATCAGGGTGTGCAAAAATGATTCTCCATTTTAATACCTACACACATGAGATAAGAAAAAAAATACCCATGACGCACAGAACCAAATATCAATTATGAGCAAGCAAATCATTATATAAATAAACAATCAGTTCTCCCCCATAATAGACAAATATGAAGAACATACATAATGCAAATGGAGAATGTCACATGGAAATAAACTTTCTCTTTTTGAATTTTTCAAAATATTTAATTCAAACAAAATCACATCAAGAAATAACACTAAAATAACCAAGTCAATGATAGCGAAAATGTAAGGATGTGAACAAATTCAACAGGAAAATCAATACATACAACCATAACATAGGTGCATGATGAATGTTGGATATTTCTAACGAATAAACTCAACATCTTCATTTGGTGTAAAAATTGTGGAATTAAAAGAAATTGACTCAATCAAATCAAAAAATCAAAGCTCTTAGTGATTTCCACACCAATAACATCCAAAATGATTTCATGTTTTTTCAAGACTTTTTAAGGACGTGCAAAGCCGTTTCAATTCTCCAACCAAACTCCTTCATAAATATTTTCTTTTTGAGGTGATCTAAATTCTCAAACATTGGAGAATTGGATAATAAATCTATTGGCCCATTATTGTCATATATTTCTTTTTATTGACATTCAATATTTTCGGGCTCTTTTAAACCTCTTTGGACCCCGGATAATTAAAATTCCTCAATTTTTTAGGTCCAATTTAAATGGCGGATTAATCACAAAGGGTAAATGTGTACCTTTCATAGCCTTTGCCCGTTTATAAAATTCACACAAACTCACGACGAACGGTTTAAAACATGCACACCGTTTATTATCTTGTTTTATCGCATTTGATTCGTTGTATAGACAGAATTGAGATGGAAACACTCAAGCCAAAATGTGATAGACAAGTACAATACTTAAATAATACCGTGCATGTGTGCAATAAAGGAGATAAGGAGCCAAAAATGTAGAAGATATCACAAAACACATCTCAAAGACTCCAATCAATATAAAGCGCATGGATGAAATGATGTAGAATCTCAAATCACTATCAAACAGTCACGTGAGCTCGAATGGATCAAAAGTGTATTTTGAACTCAAAAACCTGAAAATCCAAAATTCTTCATGTATAATCCATCTTAATCTTTGAAACCAAAGCCAAACTACTCTCATATATAGCAAAAGCCTACCCAAGTTCATAATAAACCTTGTCATACTCTAGAAATCCATGAATATCGGGTTAAAATTTTAGCAAAACACACAGTTTTGAATCTTGAGCCATACTAAATATCAATCCACAAAACTTATATATTCGGATTCCTCTTGAAAAATTGGGCTAGGTTGGTTAAGAAATTATCTCAAATAGTATATTAATGAAGGAGAAAAACAAGGTCAAAAAACTGAAACCTTAAAAGTCAAAATCGAGATATTGAAGATGAAGACTTTTACTAGGAACTTTGACCACGCGCGTCAGGAAT
Organism: Sambucus nigra; assembly: GCA_949130495.1. Lineage (NCBI taxonomy): Eukaryota > Viridiplantae > Streptophyta > Magnoliopsida > Dipsacales > Adoxaceae > Sambucus > Sambucus nigra. Next base: position 546,387,134 of record OX422215.1, read on the forward strand.
TTCTTTTTTTTTTTCCCAAAATTTTATTAAATTTTTCTGGTCAAAATGGTATAAGGTAAGGCCATGTTTGGATATCCCTAGCTTAAGTTATGACAAAACTAAGGTTTCAACTTAAGAATATTTTTCCAAATTTACAAATTGACCCCTCTCAACTTTTCCAACTTATGAATTTGATCCCCAACTTTTGTCTATGAATACTTTAAAATATTTTAAGACAAAAAGTCTCTTACACCAAAATTCAATAATGAGCTTAAGTTCAGTATTTTAAAGTCCTAAGATAATTATAAATAAACCCCCGTAACTTTAAAAGATACAGTTTTAGTACAAAACTGACTGACTAAACCCCAAATACTTACATACCCAAACATTGTATACAGAAAATTAAGCACCGGCTATCCCCAATATCCTATTATGATATATAGCCGATCGAATTTCGAGCAAGTAGGTTTTTCCTACCTTTTCAATAGTATACTTTTTGATTTATTCTTCAGACAGGAGAGGTTGTTTCTCTATTTTTAAAAATCAATAAAATTTGTGAGGGTAGTTTCCCTCTTTGATAAAAAAAAATACTATGCGTATTTGGCATACTGCTATTGATATCACTATGTGATAGATCGTAATTACTCTTAGTGTGTGCATGTTATTATACTGCCTTACTACATACTTTATTAACCATCATCGGTATTTGAATTTATCATTAGTATTTAAACTTAAACTAAGGATCAATTTTAACCCTTCTCATCTAATAACTAGTATCATGTTCCATATTAATTCAGTTACCCTTGCACTTTTGTGCCATTTTACTATAAGCATCAGTATTAACTAGGAAGTAAACTGACCTGTTATCCCACGAAACGTTTTACTTGGCCTAATGGTCTCAGATGATTGAGAGCCTTGATTATTTCTATATACGTATGAGTGCCACTTTAATCGTGTGCATATCATGTTACTTTTCCTCAAAGGTTTTGGGTTGATTACTTATTATTGTGGTTTTACTGATGGCTTAACTACTTCTATACCCTTTAGTGAACTGATAAGTATGGAATTATTAGTTCAAGACTCTTTGACTTTCTTTACATGAACCTAAATAAACTGGTAATGAACCTTACTTTCTTAAACGGACTAGTAAGTATGGGATTATTAGTTCTAAAACTTTTAATGTTCTCTTAAAAACTGATAAGTATGGGATTATCAGCTTATTATTGTTAGCATTGCTAAACACTGATTCTATTAGGGGTGGAAGCGGTACGGGTTTTTACCGTACCGTACCATTTTGGTCCAAAAAAAATGGTTTTGGTTTCATATATTTAAATACCAGAAACCAGTCTTACCGAAACCGAAATTACCGCAAAAAAGTTGGTTGGTTTTGGTTTTAATATTTAAAAAACCGATTTACCGAAATTACCGTACCGAATTTACTGAAACCAGAAAAAATCATACCGAAATTACCATACCGTACCGAATTTACCGAAACCAGAAAAAATCCTACCGAAATTATCGTACCGTACCAAATTTACCAAAATTACCCTACCGAATTTACCAAAACCAGAAAAAAGTTGGTTTTGGTTTTGGTTTTAATATTTAAAAAAGTTAGTTGGTTTTGTTTTTGGTTTTTTGGGACTTTTAATGTTGTTTACCGCAACCAGAAAAAACCAAAACCAGAAACTAGAAAAAACCAGAATTTACCGAAACCAGAAAAAACCAGAAGAAACCAGAAAAAACCAGAATTTACCGAAACCAGAAAAAAATCGAAATTACCGAAAAAACCGAAATACCAGCCGGTTTGGTTTTGGTATTGATTTTGGTGTACCGGGTGGTAAACTGGTACGGTTTGGTTTTACCATCTAGAGTTTGGTTTTGGTATTGGTATCTACTATTTACCGACCAAACCGTACCGTTTACACCCCTAGATTCTATACACACTCCAACTCTCATCTTTACCTATATACTTGTTACAGAACTGGTAGAACCTACTTAGCATATTTGTGTTAATTCCTTCCTTCTCCAAATGTGCGAGGAGAAAGAGGATAATATCTCTTCCCTATTGGAGATAGAAATCGATCACATGTTTACGTATGTGACCATGTGGGCATAGAATTAGCCGAATGGGAGCAAGGAGTGGCGCTTTTCAATTTTCTATATTATAGTTTGCACTAAAAACATGTAACTCACCCATGCGGTGGTAAAACCCTATATAAACCTACTTAATAATGAATAAAGTTATGTTATTTCGCCTTAGCTTTGATTCATTGCTTTATGTATACTTCTTGTTCATTCATACCAAAAAGCAAGGTGTGACAAGTTGGTATCAGAGCATGTTTTAAATCTAAACATATCGTCAAGTTAGAATTCTATGTGGGAAATAAATAAGATATTAGTTATTTTATCTTTTCCTAACTTCTTTTATTACTATTACCATATGGTAATTCCATTTTTCAACATGGATACATGGGACACATTCTTATCTAATATAGACCTCGAACAAGACAATCACTGGGAAACCTGAGTCAGAGAAGAGGATCTAGCAACATTAAGAGAAATGATTTATGCGATCGAAGAGGATTGGGTAGGCTCAAGTAATGAGATTAAGAGGTTGGTACTGACCAACAGAATTTTCGGTGAAATTCAAGTCATGAGAAAAGTAGATGATTATGAAAATGATCCGATCATACTCTAAAAGGCTATAAATCTGACACTTGCAGATGAGACGCCAACTCCACCGATGTACCCTCAGGCCACATCCAATGGTGAAATTCACGGTGATTATTCTCCCGTACAACAGACGACTCAACTGATGGATCAGATCAGGGAGAATACTTAGTCAGCCCAGAGTCCACTTCCAGTGATGAAGCTATCGTCCCCACTTAAAATAATCCAAAGTTAAAAGTTGTTTTAGTATGACTCACATGTAGTACGATATTGTAGAAAGTAGGTTATACTATGACTTTAGTTGCATTAACACGGGTTGTGATGTATAATACTACTGTACCATATAACTCTTTATGTGAAATATAGTAGGCTTGTGACCTAATTTTGTTTATAATTCTTATTATTTAAATTGTTCTACTTTTGGGATGGTTAGTACTCGAGTTCCCTCTGCTAGAACTCACTCTGAACAGACTCAAACTGAAGGAATCATGCGATGTCTTCGGGAACTTACTATCTTAGCCCAACAACAACAAATAAAGCGTTCTACTCCAGAGGATGTTTTCGATGAAATTCATATAATGAATGCTTTTAAAGAATTTCTAAGGCAATAACCCTCATCTTTTCCTGGAAAGCCATGTGCTAATGAAGATGAGAAATGGATATGCCAGATTGTGAAAATCCTGATGGAGTAGGTATAGCTACTAATCTGCGAGTAACTTTAGTTGCTTATATGTTTGAAGGTGAAGCTGATTTCTGGTGGCAAGCATTATCACGCAATCAGAATGCTGTTAGTTTTACTTGGGGAGCAATTTAAGGAGTCTTTCTTTAAAAAGTATTTTCCCGAGACTGGGCGAGATCAACAAACTGTTGATTTCTTAAAATTACAAAAATTTAACCTATCAGTAGCTTAATATGATCCTAGATTTACTGAATTATCTCTCTATGCTCTGGAATATATAGATACTGAGGTAAAGAAATGCAAGCAGTTTGAAAGAGGATTACATTAGAGAGTTAAAAATTCAATCGCTCTGTTACAAATCCGTGGGTATTCTCATTTGATTGATGTTCCGGTCATTATGGAACGTAATTCTTCTGCCGTAATCCGATCTTCTTCCCCAACTATCAAGAATAACCATGTCATTAGAACTCCATCTTATTCTAGACCTCACCCTTGTGCAAACTCGAGTGGAAAAGCTTATTCTCAAATTTGCCAAATACAACACGTTTAGAAATCCGTTGTCACTAGTGTCATGAAGTAGGACATATTCAGCCCCAATTCCCTAAGATAAAGTCAGCTCCAATCTGTCGTCAGCCAAACAAACCCTCACAAAATCCAAAATTCCACTATATCCAGAATCAATCCAATCCAAACTCTACAAAGGGAATTAAGATAATTCGGAGTCGTCATAGGAATTATGCTATATTGCCTATGCAAAATACACCTGATGTGATAGAAGGTATGAGAATTTTCCAACATTTTCCTACACATGTTTTATTTGATATAGGATCTACGCATTCTTTAATTAGCCTTAGACTAGCTAAATTATTACAATTATCACCAACACCTTTAACTGCTCCATTATATATTGAATTACCAACAGGTCAAATCAATACACCAACGCAAGGCTATAAAAATTATAAGATTCAACCTGGTCTAGGAACCCTCCTTGTTAACTTGATAATTTTAGATATTTGTGGTTCCGAGATTATTATTGGAATAGATGTTTTATCCAAACATCATGCTTATATTGATTGTTAAGATAAGAAAATTCATTTTCGAAATGAAGATAATATTCTTTTATGTTTCAAGGATCAGGTCCATCAGAACCCTCAAATTTCCAAATCTAAATTTCTTCTTTAATTCCAAATTTATTGGAATAATTCAAAGACGTTTTTTCTCGAGGATTTATCAGGATTACCCCCTTCTATAGAAGTTGAGTTTAGTATCAATCTTTATCCCAATGCACTTCTTATTTCGATACCTCCATATTGAATGGCTCCTTTAAAACTTTGAGAACTCCGTACCCAATTAGATGACCTTTTGGATAAAGGGTTTATTAGACTAAGTCCATCACCTTGGGGAGCTCCGGTATTATGGAAGCTTTAGATTGTGCATAGATTATCATAAACTGAAATCAGTAACTATTAAGAATAAGTATCCTTTACCCCTAATAGGAGATCTATTTGATCAACTTCGAGGAGCAAGGGTCTTTACTAAAATAGACTTACAATCTGGTTATCATCAATTATGCGTTAAAGAGGAAGTCATTCCGAAAACTGCATTTCAAACTCGTTATGCACATTTCGAATTTATCGTAATGTCATTTGGTTTGACAAACGCACCTGCAACCTTTATGGATCTAATGCATAGAATTTCTAGACCTTTTCTTGACTAGCTCGCTATCGATTTTATTGATGATATTCTCGAATAATCTCAGAATCCAATAGAACATGCCCAATATTTGAAAGGGTCTTAAGTACTCTTAGAAACCATTGGTTATATGCAAAAAAAACAAATATGACTTCTCAATGAAGGAAATCAAATTTGTAGGACATGTGATTTCTGAAAATGGAATCCAAGTCGATCCAGAAAAAATTTCAGTTATTTTGGAATGGAAAAGTCCTACAAATATTATTGAAATAAAAAGTTTTTTAGGATTAGCTGGATATTATCGTCGTTTTGTAGAAGGATTTTCACGCATTGCTCTTCCCCTTATGAAACTAACTAGGAAGGAAGTTCCATTTGTATGGACGGAAGAATGTAACCAATCATTCCAAGTGTTGAAGGACAAATTAACTACTCCTCCTATCCTCACTACTCCTTCTAATGATGTAAGTTATGATGTGTACACCGATGCTTCGTTACAAGGACTAGGATGTGTGTTGATGAAAAATGAGAAAGTAATAGAATATGGGTCACGACAATTCAAGACTCACCAATGTAACTATCTTGTCTATGATCTCGAACTAGCAGCCATAGTTTTTGTATTAAAAATTTGGCGTTGTTACCTTTATGGTGTAAATTTTTAAGTCTTTTCGGATCATAAAAGTTTAAAATATATCTTTACCCAAACAAACTTAAATTTAAGACAACGACGTTGGATAGAATTTTTGGAATATTACCGATTTAAACTCAATTCCATCTAGGTAAAGGTAATATAGTAGCTAACGCTTTAATTCAAAATCAAGTAGGAAGACTCCACACCCAAATTTCCTATAATATTGCCATTACCATAGAGCAATATGATTTACGGTTACTTAACCCTTGTGCAAAACTCTTTAATATTATCTCTTATCATGAATTGAGAGAGAAAATCTTAGTTCAAATACCCAAGATTCTTTTGTACAGAAAAATTCGAACAAGAATCCTGATTTTTCATACGGTAAATAAATAGGACTATAATTTAGAAATAGATTGTATATACCTGATAACGCATCTCTTCGAGAGCAAGTATTACAAGAAGCTCATCATTCGAAATTTTTGATACACCCCTAAAGTCCAAAAATGTACCATGCTTTAAAGAAGAAATATTGGTGGCCAAATATGAGAAATGATATCAAGAATTTTGTAAAGAAATGTCTTGCTTGTCAACAATTAAAGATAAAACACCAACACCCCGGTGGACTTCTTCGGCCCTTACATATTTCCAAATGGAAATGGGATCACATTACCATGGATTTTATTAGTGGAATACCTTGTACGTCCCAAGGATATAATTAAATTTGGGTAATAGTAGATCGAATTACCAATCTACTCATATTCTACTTTTAAACACCACCAATTCGTTCCAAAATCATAACAAGCTTTATATTCGAGAAATTATTCAATTACATGGAATTCTTTTTTCCATTGTATCAGATAGAGATTCTCGTTTTACAGGAAAAATTTTGGCAAGCATTTCAAACTGCAATGGGTACTAAGCTTCATTTAAATACCGTATTCCACCCCCAAACGGATGGACAATCAGAACGTGCAATTAAAACCCTAAAAGATATGTTACGAGCTTGTACGTTAGATATGTCTGACAACTGGAATGTATATTTATCTCTTGTAGAATTTTCATATAACAATATTTACCAAGCCAATATCAAAATCGCTCCGTTTGAAGCTTTATACGGAAGACCATGTAGATCACCTGCATGTTGGATAGAGTCGGGAGATAGTAAAAAATTTGGTCCAAAAATAATCCAAGAGGCCACCGAGGTGATACAACAGATTCGAGAGAAATTGAAGACGACCCAAGATCGACATAAAAGTTATGCAGACCAATGCCGTAACCGTTAGAATTTTAAGTGAACGATCAAGTGTTTTTGAAAGTGTCTCCCCGGAAAGGTATTTTATGCTTCGGAAAGAAAGGAAAATTAGCCCACATATATATTGGACCTTTCACAATTTTTAAAAGAATTGGCTCCGTAGCTGATCAATTAGAATTACCTGCGGAATTATCCAATACCCATAACGTATTTCATGTGTCACGGTTGCGCCGGTATATTTCATATCCATCCCATATTGTTACATGGAAAAATGTTTCAATCGAACCCAACCATGAGTTTGAAGTACTACCTATACAAATTTTGGATCGTCAAGTGAAGTATCTCAGAAATAAGGAAATTCCCTCATGTTGCCCAGAAAAATACTCAAGAGGGGGGGGGGGGGTGAATTGAGATTTTACAAACTTTTCGGGTTAAATTAAAATTTCAGCAAATATTTAATTTAAAACACTTAATACAAATTTCAGATTAAATAAATCTTAAATGATTAAACCAATAATGATTAAATAAAAGTTACCAATAAATTTAAACAATTTAAAACAGAGTTTGAAACACACAATAAATAAATTATCAAATAAATACTTTCAATTGATTAAACAAGAGATTACAATATCCAATAAATAAATAATCAATTTTCGTATTTTATATTGTGGATTTAATCTAAAGAGATTCACACAAGAATATCAAATAATATCACCAATTAATTTAAACAAGATAAATCACAGATTTCAACACCCAAATAAATATTTAATTAATTTATGTATAATAATAATTTATCTTCTAGAATTAATCTTAAATGATTCAAATCAAGAATAACAACCAAATACTCTCAATAAATTAAACAAGTTGTTATATTTCAAGATTATAAGACCCAATAAATTTATAAACAATTTTCGTATTTAATAAAAATTAATATTCTGGAATTAATTAATTATTACGAAAATAATTATTTTTGTCTTAAAATAAAATTATCAAATTTTCAGAATTAATTCAATTGCAAGTGTAAGTGCTTAAAATAAAAGTAACCAATCACACGCAAGCAAATAAATAAATAAAAATGCTGAAAATAAATGACACCGTATTTTAACGTGGTTCGGCCAAAACCCGGCCTACGTCCACGCGCCAAGAGCAAGCTTCCGTCTCCCGCGCTTCACTAGTCCTGATCCACTTGTACGGTAGGATCAAACCACCATTTACAGACACTTGAAGCAAATACCGGCTCCAAGTACAACCGAAGCTAAAATTCCAGCTTCAAACAAATCCGAATGTTGAGTACAAAGTTTGGATGTCGAAACTCTCTAAAATACAAATTGATCCGAGTTTCTTCTTGAGTGAGACTTTACAATAAATCTGATTTTTGGCACTAGTCTTTTTCTTGAAATTTTTGTAGCAGAATAATGATTCTTGTGCTCTTCAAATTTCTTCAACAAATAACTGAATAGAACTTCGTTGCTATCTCAAATCTGAGTGTCAACTTCAATGCTATTCTTGAACGAGTGTATGAGCTGAATATAAATTCTAGTTGCTCTCTTTTTTTGTGAGTATGTGGAGCTGAATAAATTTTTGGATGCTCTCTTTTTGATATTTTCGTATGTGCTACTTTTTAACTGAATATGGTCTCTTCTTTTGTAGCTTAAAAAAAAATAGCCGTTGAAGAAAGCTCCAGCTGAAATCATCTTCAACATGGAGCATTAATTGAGAACTGATAGAGAGAGATGGTGAGGTGCAATAAATGCTCAATATCCTTGAAATGCAGATCGTATCTGATGAACCTTTTTTGCTGTCTAAAATAATGTTAGACTGATAGAGAGAGTAAAATATAAAATGGGGTCTTTTGCAAGCTGTCCATCAATCACCATAATTATATGCATATATGAAAGGTGAACATAAATATATTGTATAAAAGAATATTTCAGAGCAGATATATATATAAAAATTTTGGACTGAAATACATATATATATATCAGAGATTTTCGAACAGATATAAAGGATAATTTCGAAAAACAATTTCAGTCAGATATTTTCGTAAAAGGAACTGAAATATATATATATAAGAGATTTTCGGAATAGAATAAAAAATTCGAACACATATTTTCGTAAGAAAAAAAATTCCGAACATATATATATATATATATAAATCTTTTATACAGCCAAATTAAAAAAACATGTGATCAGACATGATCAAATCGATAGCAGGTGTAAGTGGCGGTAGCAGGTCGGTCAAATCGGATACAGCTATTTTCAAAGCAAAGATTTCACCTTCTCAGTAAATAAGTATGGCCAAAAAGAAGCTCTGTGGCCGAAAGTGATGCAGTGACGTGACAAAAAAAAGGAAAAAACTGTAAAGAAAACGTGTACAGTTCTTATATTAAAGCTTTGAAACGACAACTGTGATATGTCCAGTGCAGGAAAAAAAAGTCCCACTTTTAGACTAGAAGTCGAGCTGCTATGCAACCATGAAGGAAAGCTAACCAACTGAGATAAAAGATGTAATTACTCAACTTCCAGTACAATGGCCGAAAAGACTAACCACATATATATATATATATATATATATATACTAATATATAAAAGTACAAAAGGGGTCAAGTCGTCACCTTATAGCAGGTATGCATGGTCCTAATGGCCTTATCTACCGACTCAAATTGCAAAGCACAAAAAGACAAAACATATGGCTAATCCAACTTCAATGATTTTTTAATTAAACACAAAATTTGTTTAACATGTAATTTTGAGTTTCGAAAAAATATTTTTCAGAATGAAAAAAAATTATTTTTATCAACAAATTCCGAAACTGATTTTAAAACTAAGAAATTCATTTTAAATCAAAATTACACCAGTTTTACAAAAAAATTATTTTCAGTAAAAATAATATGATTTCTTTTTTTAAAAAAAATTTAGCCTCACAATTAAAAAACATAGATCCAAAAATATGCATGTGTGCCTAATGTGTCAAGTGCAAATGTGCACCACACGTGAATACCTTTACTCGGATATGTCGTTGTGTAAAGTCGAGGCAAGATAATACAATAATAAATATCTATAGAGTAACCTAATAAAAATATGTTTGGAATCATCAAAATCAATATATTAAGTTAAACTAAAATGTACATTAATTAAACTAATTTAATTAATTAGGGATAAATAACATTTTCGTTAACAATCTCCCCCTTTTTGATGATGACAAACAATGATTCACATATATTCATAAAATGAAATATTAAGCCCAAATAGTGAATCATAAATATTTCTGCCCCTTTGACATTATCAAAAAGATATTTCATATAAATTCAGTGTCACGGATAAAAAGCGAAGCTCCCCCTATCAAAAATAATTTATGCATGGGATATAACCAAAAATTGTAAGGGACATATGTGAATACCATGAATTTTCATTAAGCACATATTCAACATATTATTCTCACATAACATGTATTTGATTCAAGAGATAGATAGGAATAACATCAAATAATGCATAAGTCACAAAAATGATAAATGATAAATGATACCAATAGTTGTCTGATACCAATTGTTGTAGTCACACAAACCGTGCGTTGCACACAATAGTTCCTCGGAACAACTTTTTACGCATAAATAGGAATCACAACACAATGTTCTCAAATAGTGTAATTATGAGAGATATATCAATGTGCATAACTTAATTCTCAAAAAAAATTGCAACATAAATTTTCAATAGGCGCATATCAATTGATGTGTAAATCCTCATGATAGAATAAACTTTTAAGCACACACCATGAAGCATTTCATAACTCGATGTTTTAAAATAATTTGGAATAAACACATAACATGAGTTAGAAATAGCAAAAAAATATATAGCATTTTGCTCAAGCTTTGCCGTTTTCAAGATACGAGCTAAAATTCTCGAAATAATCAACTCAATTGCAATATCCATAAAAATAAATCAAAGTTATGATCAAGCATTTTTCTGACAAATAATAAAATAAATTTCAATAAACTTTTATCTCCCCCTAAGGGATACCAATTAAGGCAAATATGCATATAACAAATAATGTGCATCTTTTTCATGAGATAAAATATTTTCTATATTTTTCTTTCTTAATTATCTTCTAATAAGATGTAATATTACCATGAAAGTCATTAAATCAATTTTCCAAGAATGAAACATATCATGAGGCCATAAGAAATTAAACTCAATAATTTCAGATTTTTAATAACGAGAAGCTCGACACAAAATCAATATATTCAGATTTTCAACAAATACCAAACAATTTGTGCAGGGACTTCAAAATCAATCAATCAATAAATTTCTCAATAATGAGAGTGACATAAGTTAATCAACTTCAATATATTTTCAGATTTTTAAGCACAAACATTATAAGAGTTATTTTGTTCCAAAAAAAATAATGTTCTTTATAAAAGAATACCTTTCAACTAATCGGTTCATATAACATGCCGTGAAACTAGAACATAAAAAAATCTTAATAATCATCTGATTTTTCAAGTAAGCACAAGTAACAAAAATGTTAACAAAAAAAATTATATACTTCATGAAATGTCACTAATATATAATTAATGGCACAAAACATGGAACATGTCATAAATTTAGCACATAAAGATTAATATGATCATATCATCAAAATTAATGAGTGCATATCATAAAATAAACGAGTAGCTCATATGACTAACATTTATACAAATGACACTTTATCAAAAAAAAATTCTCAAATGATATTTTCGTTTGAATTTTATATACAATAAAGTCATGAATTAATCCAATATTATTATTCACAAAAAATATGTCAAGATGTAATAAAAAATTATGAATATTCACCAACGAAAAATTTATCATCAAAATCAAGTGTATGTGTCATATAACATAAAATCATCAAGAATAATAAATATACAAATTTACATGTGAATACTAAATTATCAACAAGCTCATATGATATAACAAATATTCTATGCATGGAAATATATCAATTATGAAATAAATCATTAATAAACATATGATATTAATTTCAAGAAAGGTGTTCCTTACCACCTTACCAATACCAAAGATATATTCAAGAAACTTCTTACAAGTGTGGCATTTCCAACATTAGGCAATGATACTTGAAATTTGTAATATGATCAAATCATATGCCTTGAAAATCCACATTCCATCACTAAATGCAACCTACACAACTTTAAAGATTTTCTCTTTTCCATCCAAGAATGTGTTAGGTCCATAAAGCAATATTAAATAGAAAATTTCAGAATTTATTTTCTTATAAAAAATTCAAGCGTAGTCATAATAAGAGATAATCGTCAAGAACAATAACGATACGCAACTTATGACATACTAGAATGTACATAACAAATAATAATCATTATTGTCAATTTTATCATGTACTAAAATAAAATTTTCATCAAGGTATATAAATAATTTGTCAACCTTAGTATACTTTGTTGGACAAAAAGGTGAGGGTTTTCTCATTTTCAAACAAATGATACATTTAGGAATACCATGAAATTAATCAGATTACTATTCATGAATAAGCATACACAATTCAAAAATCATATGAAATAATATTTCATGAAAATAAGTGTATTAAATATGAAAACAATATATCACAATATTTATCAAGAAAGGAATGTGTTAAAAAAAATCTAACACTAATTGAATTCTCATAAAATTTGTTCAAGTCCCAATACCGGTTTTGCACCTAAAAACATTTTCTTTTGGAACCCAAAAAGAGTGTGGTAAATTACGGTTTACATACATATTTGCTTCTTTCGGAATCCAAGCTAATTTAGTATTATATTTTCTTTTTCTAAATTTACAAAATTTGGAGTAATGTGTATGTCTACCACAATATGAGCATAAAGAATTAGAATGACTAGATGAGGCATCATTTTTAAATAAATTAGAATAATTCTTTTTCTCATTTTCTTCTTCATATCCAATACCATTATTATTAAATCGAATTCTCTGTTTTTCCATAATTTTATGAAAATAATCATTTCCTTTAGTAAAGGTATCTACAGATTTCTTTAAATATTCAATTTCCTTTTTCAACTCAATATTTTCAGATTCAAGAGAATTAGGGACACTAACATATTTTTCCTTTTTCAAAGATTTAATTTCATTCTTTAAAGATTCATTTTCTGATTTCAGATTATCAAAATCTTTTGAAATAAAATCGCATTTAGCATGAGTCTTTTTAAGTGCAATGAACTTCTTTCCAATATCTTCATATTTTTCGTATAACTCGTTGAATGCATCTTGTAATTCATCATAATCATCAACAATATCATCTCCAATATCATGATTTGCACTATAAGTAGAATATGATTCATCATTACTAATGCAAGGGTTAGATTGTACCTCTTCATTACCAATTGCCATGAGACAAGGAGTAATCGATTCTTCAATGCTTGATTCATCAACATTGGCAAAATAGGCAAGGGGTGCACAAATCTTCATTAAGTGCATCAAAATCAGAACTTTCAAGGAAGTTTTCCTTCAAAATAAAGTTGGAAACATATGTTCCACTGCACATCCATTTTCTTTTCATATAATGAAACAAGGAGTAGCTACAAGAGATCAAACATTTTAGCATACAAATAATAAAAATGTAAAGTGCAATATTCAAAATAACTACTGAAAAGTTTGTCATGATCTTTAACTCTATGATTGTTAAATCAAAATATATAAGAAGAGCACTAGCTCTGATACCAATTGTTGCAGTCACACACAACCCGTGCGTGGCCAACAATGGTACCTCAAAACAGCTTTTTACGCGTGTTGCCTCTCGACAACTACAACCCATACCGGGCCTTAACCGACGGGACACTCTAGGGGTAAGAGTCATCACTTCGCCACACTGTCATGAAGCGAGAACCCCCTATGAGACTGGTTCCTCTTCCAAGGCGAGGATTTTCAACCATAGCGGCTCTGATACCAATTGTTGCCCAGAAAAATACTCAAGATGGGGGGGGGGGGTGAATTGAGATTTTACAAACTTTTCGGGTTAAATTAAAATTTTAGCAAATATTTAATTTAAAACACTTAATACAAATTTCAGATTAAATAAATCTTAAATGATTAAACCAATAATGATTAAATAAAAGTTACCAATAAATTTAAACAATTTAAAACAGAGTTTGAAAAACACAATAAATAAATTATCAAATAAATACTTTCAATTGATTAAACAAGAGATTACAATATCCAATAAATAAATAATCAATTTTCGTATTTAATATTTTGGATTTAATCTAAAGAGATTCACACAAGAATATCAAATAATATCACCAATTAATTTAAACAAGATAAATCACAGCTTTCAACACCCAAATAAATATTTAATTAATTTCTGTATAATAATAATTTATCTTCTAGAATTAATCTTAAATGATTCAAATCAAGAATAACAACCAAATACTCTCAATAAATTAAACAAGTTGTTATATTTCAAGATTATAAGACCCAATAAATTTATAAATAATTTTCGTATTTAATAAAAATTAATATTCTGGAATTAATTAATTATTACGAAAATAATTATTTCTGTCTTAAAATAAAATTATCAAATTTTCAGAATTAATTCAATTGCAAGTGTAAGTGCTTAAAATAAAAATAATCAATCACACGCAAGCAAATAAATAAATAAAAATGCTGAAAATAAATGACACCGTATTTTAACGTGGTTCGGCCAAAACCCGGCCTACGTCCACGCGCCAAGAGCAAGCTTCCGTCTCCCGCGCTTCACTAGTCCTGATCCACTTGTACGGTAGGATCAAACCACCATTTACAGACACTTGAAGCAAATACCGGCTCCAAGTACAACCGAAGCTAAAATTCCAGCTTCAAACAAATCCGAATGTTGAGTACAAAGTTTGGATGTCGAAACTCTCTAAAATACAAATTGATCCGAGTTTCTTCTTGAGTGAGACTTTACAATAAATCTGATTTTTGGCACTAGTCTTTTTCTTGAAATTTTTGTAGCAGAATAATGATTCTTATGCTCTTCAAATTTCTTCAACAAATAACTGAATAGAACTTCGTTGCTATCTCAAATCTGAGTGTCAACTTCAATGCTATTCTTGAACGAGTGTATGAGCTGAATATAAATTCTAGTTGCTCTCTTTTTTTGTGAGTATGTGGAGCTGAATAAATTTTTGGATGCTCTCTTTTTGATATTTTCGTATGTGCTACTTTTTAACTGAATATGGTCTCTTCTTTTGTAGCTTAAAAAAAATAGCCGTTGAAGAAAGCTCCAGCTGAAATCATCTTCAACATGGAGCATTAATTGAGAACTGATAGAGAGAGATGGTGAGGTGCAATAAATGCTCAATATCCTTGAAATGCAGATCGTATCTGATGAACCTTTTTTGCTGTCTAAAATAATGTTAGACTGATAGAGAGAGTAAAATATAAAATGGGGTCTTTTGCAAGCTGTCCATCAATCACCATAATTATATGCATATATGAAAGGTGAACATAAATATATTGTATAAAAGAATATTTCAGAGCAGATATATATATAAAAATTTTGGACTGAAATACATATATATATATCAGAGATTTTCGAACAGATATAAAGGATAATTTCGAAAAACAATTTCAGTCAGATATTTTCGTAAAAGGAACTGAAATATATATATAAAAGAGATTTTCGGAATAGAATAAAAAATTCGAGCACGTATTTTCGTAAGAAAAAAAATTCCGAACATATATATATATATAAATCTTTTATACAGCCAAATTAAAAAAACATGTGATCAGACATGATCAAATCGATAGCAGGTGTAAGTGGCGGTAGCAGGTCGGTCAAATCGGATACAACTATTTTCAAAGCAAAGATTTCAGCTTCTCAGTAAATAAGTATGGCCAAAAAGAAGCTCTGTGGCCGAAAGTGCTGCAGTGACGTGACAAAAAAAAGGAAAAAAAACTGTAAAGAAAACGTGTACAGTTCTTATATTAAAGCTTTGAAACGACAACTGTGATATGTCCAGTGCAGGAAAAAAAAGTCCCACTTTTAGACTAGAAGTCAAGCTGCTATGCAACCACGAAGGAAAGCTAACCAACTGAGATAAAAGATGTAATTACTCAACTTCCAGTACAATGGCCGAAAAGACTAACCACATATATATATATATATATATATATATATATATATATATATATATATATATATATATATATATATATATATATATATATACTAATATATAAAAGTACAAAAGGGGTCAAGTCGTCACCTTATAGCAGGTTTGCATGGTCCTAATGGCCTTATCTACCAACTCAAATTGCAAAGCACAAAAAGACGAAACACATGGCTAATCCAACTTCAATGATTTTTTAATTAAACACAAAATTTGTTTAACATGTAATTTTGAGTTTCGAAAAATATTTTTCAGAATGAAAAAAAATTATTTTTATCAACAAATTCCGAAACTGATTTTAAAACTAAGAAGTTCATTTTAAATTAAAATTACACCAGTTTTACAAAAAAATTGTTTTCAGTAAAAATAATATGATTTCTTTTTTTAAAAAAAATTTAGCCTCACAATTAAAAAACATAGATCCAGAAATATGCATGTGTGCCTAATGTGTCAAGTGCAAATGTGCACCACACGTGAATACCTTTACTCGGATATGTCGTTGTGTAAAGTCGAGGCAAGATAATACAATAATAAATATCTATAGAGTAACCTAATAAAAATATGTTTGGAATCATCAAAATCAATATATTAAGTTAAACTAAAATGTACATTAATTAAACTAATTTAATTAATTAGGGATAAATAACATTTTCGTTAACACCTCAGTTAAAGTACTTTGGGAGCATCAAAATCATCAAGAAGATACGTGGGAACCAGAACAAGTAATGAAAGATCAATACCCCGACTTATTTCTAGGTAAAATTCGAGGACGAATTTTTTTTAGGCAGGTAAAGTGTAAGAACCGGGAATTTTTCAACCTTAAATTACCTACGGCCATTGTTTAAACCCTTATTATGTGTGCAAAATCAAAATTCTTATAAAGAAGAAAGAAGCTACACTTAGAAACCTACACTTTTGCTATTAACTTAGACCCCTTGAAGTTTTAGTAAATTAATAAATAGCCCCTAAAGCTTCAAAGTAAGATAACTTGATGTATATTTAACCCCTAAACCCCAACTTTACATCAAATTAATCCTTCAGACCATAATTAACATAAAATTATAATTTTAACCCTAGAAACTTTTTAAAATTACCAAAATACCCCTATACTTTACAAAAAGTATACTTTTAAGGATATAAAAGTAATTATACAACCAATTAAGGACCAAACTTGGAAAATTATTTAATTGCAATTAAATTCCTCTCCACCAACTACTACACATTAACACTAGAGGTTAAATTACACATGAGCACACCACGTAAACATGTGCACTACACTTGCCCATAATGAAAATTATACATAAACTGGCTCCAATCCACCATCCAAAGGCACCAATCAAATCTCTTGGAGATGAAGTCTAAATATCCCACAAATTTAGTAGTAAAAAACACACCTTACAACCCAGTTCAAAAACATGAAAATCCCCTCAAATCAGGTACCTTGCGATTTTATGCTTAATTTATAGTTCTTTCAATTCCAATAGTTTTCTCTGTAGTTAATATAGTTAGAACAATCATAATATGCAAGATTTTATGTGTAAAATAGCTTATGATAGAAAAAACAAGAAGAAACACCACTAAAGCTTGAGCTTTATTGATGAATCTTGATATAATGCCTTAAACGTTGATTTGAAGCTACACATAACTTCATTATAACATACGGATCTCGAATGTAATGGTTAAAATCCATGAGTGTACATATAGAGCTCGAATCGATCAAAAGTGTATTTTGAACTCAAAAATATAAAAATCCAAAAAATTTCATATATAATCCATCTTAATCTTTGGAACCAAAACAAAACTACTCTCATATACAGCAGAAACCAACCCAAGTTCATAAGAAACCTTGCCATACTCTAGAAACCCACGAATATCGGGTCAAAATTTTAGCAAAACATAAAGTTTTGAATCTTGAGCTATAATGAATATCAATCCACAAAACTTATATATTCGGATTCCTCACGAAAAAATGGGTTAGGTTGGTTAATAAATCATCTTAAATGGTATAACAATGAAGGAGAAAATTAAGGTAAAAAAATAAAAACCTAAAAGTCAAAATCGAGAGGTTGAAGACGAAGGCTTTTACCAGGAACTTTGACCACGCGCGTGAGGGCGCGTGGCCAATCAGGAATTTCCAATTCTTTTTCCCAAAATTTTTGTTAAATTTTTTTGGTCAAAATGGTATAAGGTAAGGCCATATTTGGATATCCCTAGCTTAAGTTATGAAAAAACTAAGGTTTTAACTTAAGAATATTTTTCCAAATTTATAAATTGACCCCTCTTAACTTTTCCAACTTATGAATTTAATCCCCAAATTTTGTCTATGAATACTTGAAAATGTTTTAAGACAAAATGTCTCTTACACCAAAGATCAATAATGAACTTAAGTTCAATATTTTAAAGTCCTAAGATAATTACAAATAAACCCCCAAAACTATTAAAGATACATTTTAGTATAAAACTGACTGACTAAACCCCAAATACTTACATACCGAAACATTGTATATAGGAAATCAAGCACCAGCTCTTCCCAATATCCTATTATGATATAAAGTCGACCGAATTCCGAGCAAGTAGGTTTTTCCTACCTTTTCAATAGTATACTTTGCGTATTTGGCATACTATTATTGATATCACTATGTGATAGCTTCTATTTACTCTTAATGTGTGCATGTTATTATACTGCCATACTACATATTTTGTTAATCATCATCGATATTTAAATTTACCACGAGTATTTAAACTTAAACTAAGGATTAATTTTAGCCCTTCTCATCTAATAACTGGTATCATATTCCATATTGATTCGGTTACCCTTTCACTTTTGTGCCATTTTACTATAAGCATCAGTATTAACTAGGAAGTAGACTGACTTGTTATCGCTCCAAACTTTTTACTTGGCCTAATGATCTCAGATTATTGAGAGCCTTGATTATATTACTACATACGTATGAGTACCGCTTTAATTGTATGCATAGCAAGTTACTTTTTCCCAAAGGTTTTGGGTTGATTACTTATTATTATGGTTTTACTAATGGCATAAATACTTCTACACCCTTTAGTGAACTGATAAGTATGGGGTTATTAGTTCAAGACTCTTTGACTTTCTTTACATGATCCTAAATAAACTGGTAATGAACCTCACTTTCTTAAACGGACTAGTAAGTATGGGATTATTAGTTCAAAACATTTAATGTTCTCTTAAAAACTGAAAAGTATGGGATTATCATCTTATTATTGTTACCATTGCTAAACATTGATTCTATACATACTCCAACTCTCATTTATACTTGTATACTTATTATAGAACTGGTAGAACCTGCTCAGCATATTTGTGTTAATTCCTTACTTCTCGAGATGCACTCGGTGAAAGAGGATAATATCTCTTCCCTACTAGAGACAAAAACCGATCACCTGTTTACGTATGTGACCGTGTGGGTATAGTATAAGATGGATGGGAGTAAGGAGTGACGCTTTTCAATTTTTTATATTATAGTTTGTACTTAAAACATGTAACTCGCCCCTGTGGTGGTACAACCCTGTGTAAACCTACTTAATAATGAATAAAGTTATGTTATTCCGCCTTAGCTATGATTCATTGCTTTAAGTGTACTTCTTGTTCATTCATACCCAAAAGCAGGGTGTGACATGAGTTACCCTCTTATGATGTTTCATCCCGAAGAAAAATTATGAATAAATTTTTGACCAGCTGCTTAATGTTTTCAAATGAGTATTTAGGGAAATCGGTGTACCACATATGGGCAGCACCTATGAGAGTGCTTGAAGATGCCCTGCACCTCATCTCTCAGGGGTGAAGTATATGTCAGCGGCCGACTGGTACATCTCTATATAGTGTACAGGGTTTGAACTGCCATCATACTTTGGGCTCGTAGTTGGAGGTTTGAATTTAGTTGGAGTAGGAAAAGTTACTATCCTGGCAACAAATGGAGACCCTTCTATATAGCCTCGGCGGCTGGGATCTCATCTCTTGAACAGTGTGTCAATCTTATCCTCAAGCCTCTAGATGGAGATGTTCTAAGGCTTTTCCTTCTCGATGACATTATCTGCTCCTCCTTCCAAAGTCACTGGAGCTGGAGCCTGCTCTCTTCCAATAGTCCTTTTTAGTTGTTGACCTCTTTTCGCTCTTCTCTTTCTTAACTTTTCCTGGGTCGATCGCCAAAGCGCCTGACATTCCCCATGGATGTAGCAATACTACAAGAGTGAGAGAGTCGATATCTTAAGTCTCACTAGGGGCCGAGTCGATCAAAGGATGAACACCTGCTGAGTCTATCAAAAGTAGAACCCCCTAGTCGGTCATCAGGTGTCGGTCGATCACTCTTTCCATAGTAAGTGTGGCCAGGACGAATCGTATTGCCTGAAACCTCATATGGTTCCCAGTACTCTTCCTTATCATAGACTTGGTCGTCTGTACAGTCTTGGAGTTATTTTCCAAGGAAGAGATGCCTAGGGTAGGCAATATCCCTCCGTCATTGGTGGTGTTGCACTTTCTTGTATGGGGCCGGGGATGGTCCCCGTGTCACTGAATCAGCCGTCTCCCTAGCAGTCGGAGTAATGATCTTCACCGCCAAATAAGGAGTCTTTTCCATGATACTTTGGTTGAATGCCATAAATTACTCTCTCTCTAACAGAGATAGAAGCATCACCGTCACATCAGCTATCTTTGACTAAGGTGGTAGTTGGCTAGAGCTAGGGCTGGTGCTGGGAGGTAAATCAAAAACCATTCTCTCCGGTGAGTAGAAGTAACAAAACTAGATGAGCCGGATGAATAGTAAGCATGAAGAACACCACCCAAGCTCCTTCAATGGTGATACGAGTCCAACAATAGTGGATCTAGATCACCACTAGAGGCTAAAAGTGAGATCTAAGCTGAAAATAAAGAGGAAGAAGAACTATATCTTCCCACAGACGGTGCCAAAATGATGATGATGAGAATCACAACTCAAATGAGTTAGCACCTCAAGATCTAGCTTAGTTAACAGTGGAGATATGAATGCAAAAATATAAGTAAGTAAGAAGGAGATGAGAGAATGGAGAAGATACATAGATATTAAGTGGTTCAGCTAAAGGTCTACTCCGCTATGAAGGTATGTAGTGTTTGTATTGTTATAAGGATATAATGGCCATGGATTACAATCTCTCAAGATTTTTCTCTCTTCTGGTTACAATTTGACAAAGTTTAGATAGGGTTGCCAAATACTCTATCCTTGTTGAAGAAGAACAAGAAGAAGCTAGTTTATATAGGCTTAGGGGTGCATAGTACGCCCCCCAATCATGCAGCATGTATGCATGAGATGAGGCATCCACTAGGAGATTGACAAATATCCCCTACACAAGTATTTCACGATGATGAAATATTCCCTCACATGGGTGGAAGATTTGTTGTAACGGCATGGTCCACGTGTCCTGATGATGCACAAGTCATGTGTGCCATATGAAGTGCTGATGTAGGCTCCAAAGGCCCTAGTCAAACCGAGACTGTAGGATGGTCTTCCAAGAAGGTAGATATGAGATTGAGAAAATATCCTCAGGAGGGTTAATATGGTCTTGGCCTGTCCGTGTGGTACGTGGTCGATATAAGACAGGTCGGGACGTAAGAGATAGTTTGGACTAGAGAGTAAGATTTATTTTATGGCTGTGGATGCTGAGGATGAGGTCTCTGAGGCCGAGACTGCTGAAGGTGGGCCTATGTTTAGTTGTTATATTTAGCAGGTGAATCTAATGGATGTTGAACTGGGGTTGTTGAGTCGGGTCGTATCTAGTGTAGGATGAGACCATACTTATGTATATCATTAGGGATTGAGAATAAATGGCTTTATATTGTCATTTTTTGAGTTTCCATCCTGTGCTACGAGCGGAAATCACCAGGTGTCAAATTTCCCGCGGTGGAAGAAAATGGTGGTTATTTTCCAAAAGAGAAAAACTTATTGCTAGCCATTTTATGAGGGTTGCATCATCCGATCTCAAGTTGCCCGAGTCATACTATCCTTATAAGTCCAGTTTGCGGGAGGAAAGTCAAGGCCAAAGAACAAAAGACAAATAAGGGTTGTACAAGACGAAAAACCAGAGGCAGTGCTAAGGTGATAGGGGAATGTAAAAACAACAATAGTTCCACATGAAGGTATTTATATGGAATGTTAAAAACATCGATAAAGTCAATAAGCAGAGAGAGGCTACATCCACGCATAATAAAAAGAGATATGTGTTGTTTACTTATCCAATTATTCAACCACTATAAATAAATGTTGTTTACTTAAATAACATTACTTATTTAATTATCTTTCATTTTTAATACAGGGAAAATACATTTTGAGGAGCGATGAACTATTCAATATTATAAGAGGAAAATAAAACTCGTAATTCATGAATATAAGCATTCGAGGTTAGTACTTGATTTCAAACATTCCCTTAAGATTAAAAGTTTATATTGCTTTTTAGTTATAGTAAAATTCCCTTGAAATTTGATCGTCTAATTATTATTCCATATGAATTTCAGTTAGTACTTAGTAGGAACGGATAAGCGACGAAAACAGATACATATATTATCCGAATCGTAGGTATCCAAGAGGACACGGATATGCATAGTTATTTTAACTATCCGGGTGGATACGGATAGCGCTTCCAAATAGTGGATACGAATACATAAAACATGGTATCCGCTCCTTATCCGTCCGCTTACCACCTCTAAATCTGAAATAAACCACTAATACATCATATGATCTTCATCTCCCAAATTTCACCAAAATATTCAACCATTTGGTGGGTGAGATGATTCTCACATATTTTTGCGTACAAAATATACATTCATAGCGTTGAGCTATTCATCCCCTACATAGTAGGGTTTCTCATGAAATTTAGCGGGGATGAGAGAGCAATATCACTAAATTTCATAAGTTTATGTTTTAAGTATGTTAAATCTCTCTCTCTCTCTCTCTCTCTCTCTCTCTCTGGGTGTGTATATATATATCGATATATACAGTCACGTTATCTAACATACCCCAAAAGTAGCACCTAAAACTCACAAATTTTCATGAATTACTAAAAAAATAATTTATATTTAATCTTTTTAATGTATTTACATAAATTTAAGGACCCCCGCTACAAAAGAAAATCTACTCAAAATGAATATTTTGCTATTTTTAAAATATCAGTCAAAATCTATTAGTTTTAAAGAAATTTTAAAAACTAATAGATTTTGCCCTTTTTAAAATAGCATTTGAGCTCATTTTGAGGTGTTTTTAGGGAGATCTTTGAAATGTTTAAACACCTCATAGAAAAATTAAGTCAAATTATTTATTTAGTGTCTAAAAAAATTATGCATATTTAGCTGCTTTTTTTACTCTTTCTGCACACACACACACACACACACAGATATATATATATATATATATATATATATATATATATATATATATATATAGAGAGAGAGAGAGAGAGAGAGAGAGAATGAGTCTTTCACACACTTAAAAAGACACACCTCCAAATGCACCCATTTTTTTAAAATATTAAAAAAAATAAGTTTACGTTGATTAATTTGTCAGTTGTGTAAACATTTCACGCACCCTTATTTAAAGAATCAGATCAAACCTTAAATGAAATAGGACCCCTCATACAAATTCTGAAAAAAATACGGTATTATATGTTATCTCATTTTAGTAATCCTCCCCCTAACTCCTATTAGATAAATGCAATTATTTATCACTTTAATATGCACGCTCGTATTAACATTCATTGAAGTTACAGTATTTCCAAAATCATCGTCTAGCATAGAAACAAACTATATATATATATATATATATATCTAAGAAACAGGATTGAAATTAAAAGGCACAAAAATTGTGTCTCCAACTACAATTACTTATATTCGAATGCAATTTAAGAATCTAAACTTTGATTGGTATCATGCCACTAACATATGTATCTATATAAAATATAAAACGCATTACACTCATAAATATTGCATCTCTGTTATGATATCCACGTGGCATTAGTTTTCTCTATTTTTTGGGTTTATGTGAAGTGAAATACCGGAGTTTCTTACACTTCTTTAGTTCTCCCCCCTTCCCCATGTGATTCATCATCTCTGAGCAACACCCAGCCTAATTAATTATCGGGTGATCAGTCATTTATTTATTAATTTCAAAATATCAAGTTGGTGCAGATAACGCATCACTGTCGAGCAATCAAATTTTAATTTAATAAAACTAACCACCTAATATTTAAAAAGGGTGATGTCCAAATTTTACTTGACATTAAATAATAACAACAAGAATACCAACAATATCTATGCATCAAAATAATATAAATAAAGTCTAACTGAAGTAAATAATGACTGGAGTCAAACACATCCAGATAAAAGTCCCATACAATCAATAACAATAAATGGAGATCAAATCTAGGAGAGGATTACAAACAGCTACATCTCTGAATGTAAAGTAGAAGAATGGAAGACATGTCCAACAAAATATATAGATAACTGGCAAAGGAAGAATAGACTGAATCGTTTACTATGAAATATCATGCAGGTTCCACAGCAGCTACAGCACGGCAACTGAATAGAGTCTCCTAAAGCTGGTGACCCTGTGGCTGGGCACCTAAAAATAATAGTGCAAGAGGAAGATATATAGAAAAACGGGTCAGAGCCCGATTTGAAAATAGTTTAAAATAGCAAGTGCATAAATTGATTTAATTAGTACATATATTATCCATGTTAACTGAGCGTCCTCACTTGGGGTACTCACCTCACATCTAACGTGCACACCTAGTGAATCTAACTACCCATACTAGTTCATTACTCTACTTGACTAAGGGCTAAACTTCTCCCCATTCCCAACACGATGTTACGTTCGTGTGTGGGGTGTCTCGCAAGAGAAATCCAAACAAGGAACCTCCCTGATGCACTATTACGTGACAATGTTGATCGGTGGGATCCATTAGGCCCTCAGTTCATTCAATGAAGCTGGAAAGATTCCATAAATAACTCAAAGCCGACGTGCTTAAGATTTCGATATAGGTTTAGAATTACTTTAGTTTATTCTCACATTCTTCTAAATGCCAAGCTGATGATCCATAAGTACACATAATAAAATAGAGTCATCCATATAAGACACCAAATAAGATTTCGATATACACACATTACCCTCTTTATGTATACATATCAATTTATATATAATTATAGCAATATTGCACCCTGGTTGAGAAACCCCTTGTGCTACGCATACTCGGCTATCTAGTCCAATTGCTACAATAATGCACAGAGGACAATAGGTCCAATCTCTCAAGAACCAATAAAACATATACACATATTGGAGGCGAATATGGTTCCATGCCTTATAGGTTACGCACATACCTACGCACTCATTCGGCGGTTAACACTATCGTTCACCGATAGCCCGTAGCCAAGGTTCCATGCTCTTGTGGTACGACTCAAAATCCCCCCTAAGGCACACAAGATATGGTCGGCCACAACGCGTTAACCCCCACTCGATGGCCAGTAGCTAGGTATGTTATACACATAATATTCTATGTAATAAGCATGCACACAATTTATACTTTAATAGGTAATCACATAACCCCAAGACTATAATCCGTAATTATTATTACCATTTTATTTCCTTATCACATTAGAATTTAAGCCACCCATTACTCACGTACGTGAATACTCTTATATAAATAACCCTATGAAGGTTTCTAACCCAAACGGACCCCAAAAACCCATTTTGGAATTTCGTTAAAAGTTTCAGGATTCTCATTCGAACGAGGTCGTTCGAACGAAGTTCCAACTTCAAATGAACTCAGAAACTCGTTAGAAGGTCTTCTGTAATCTCGTTAGAAGTCTCGTTCAAACGAGTTCGTTCGAATGACCTGGGTAGGTCTTCTAACGAGATTTCAGAATAGACCCTGCTCTTCCTTAATTTTGATTTTTCCCAACTTTTAATCCTTAAAACATATAAATACTCATCCCAACTCAAATCAAATGTTACTACATTAATCCCAATCACCTTAAGACATTTTTAACACGAATTAAAGATCAAATCCCTTTAAAAATCAATAGGAATTAAGCCATATCTTAAACTTCCCAAAATTTCTTCCTAAATATGAACTCATGATTTTAGTTGTTCAAACTCTCCATATAATTCGTGAATAATACCTAAATCTCCATATTTTATTAGTCTAATCAAGGGCAAGACCTCTACATGTATACCCATCTCCAATTCATAAGTCTTCTTCATCATTTAGTCTCATTAAACCCAAATTTTCATTATTCTAAATACTTATCATCAAGCCTAGATTAACAAGAACAATATATGCTAAAGAGAAGAGAAAGATAAACACTTGCCTTAAAAATGAACTTCTGATTCACGGATTGAAATTGTTATGAGAACGATCCTCTTGACACGAGCTACACGTTGGTGTATTTTGTTTGGTGTGAAAGCTTGAGTTGGAGCTCCAATGGGGTCTTCTTCTTCTTCCTTGGTTCTCTCTCTCTCTCTTTGCCTCTCCCTCTCACCTAGGTTGAAGACTAATACTTAACTCTCTAAATTATTTTAATCATCCCTAGGTTTCGTCCATATAGCTGCCCTAAAACTCCAAAAGACCCTTTTGGGGTGTTGTTATGGTCTAAAATGACCTGGACTTCAAATAAAATACCCGAGTAGTATTTTTTGAATATTTCGACCCTTTCGAACACTTTGACACACTCAAAATAGTCATCCGAGTTATATAAAAATAATTTACTTTTTCAACCCCCAAATACATACTAGTGACGCGACGCGTCTCAAATAATTATAACACAACTGTCGTGTATCTAGTCACCGGTCATAATATTATTTCAATAACTACTAACTCTCATCCCACTAGTAATTATTATCAAAAAATTGGATTAATTATAATTAAAAAAATTCTCATTTTAATTTAATTAATCCCCATTTTCCATAATTTCGTTAAAATAAATATGCGTAAAAATACGGGGTATTACATACGTCCCCCCTAATAACTGAATTTCGTTCCGAAGTTCGGAAAAGAATATATACCTGGCAAGAATAACTCTGGATAACATTCACGCATGTCATCCTCGCGTTCCCAGGTTGATTCCTCAATATTGAGGTGTCGCCACTGAACACGTAGCAGAGGCACTATTTTCGACCTCATTTTCCTCTCGCTACGGTCTAGAATAGCCACCGGCCCCTCCTCATAGGAGCTATCAGGATGTAAGTCTATCTCCTCCAATGCAATGTGTGTGTGGGCCAAATCATCTCGAAGAAATCTCCTCAATAAAGAGATATGGAACACGGCATGGACTCTATACAAGTGCTCCGGTAACCCAAGTCTATAAGCAATTGACCCAATCCTCTCGATAATGGGAAATGGACCTACATATCTAGGTGCCAACTTTCCCTTCTTCCCAAAATGCTTGACTCTTTTCATAGGAGACACTCGAAGTAACACTTGATCTCCAATGTTGAAATCGTAAAAATACCGTTTGGGGTCAGCATAGCTTTTCTGTCGATCTTAAGCAACTCGAATATGGCTCCGTATCAACTCTACCCTCACCGAAGTATCCTGAATTACTTCCAAGCCAAGAAATTTATTGTCCCTCACCTCTAGCCAATATGTTGGGGAACGACAAGGTCTGCCGTATAATGCTTCAAATGGAGCCATACCGATAGTAAATTGGTAGGAGTTGTTATAGGTAAACTCCACAAGTGGAAGGCACTGCTCTCGGCCTCCGCCAAAATCAATGATGCACATATGTAACATGTCTTCCAATATCTGATTCGTCCGCTCGGTCTGACCATCCGCCTGCGGATGATAGGCTGTGCTCAGTCACAACTCCGTACCCAACGCTTCCCGAAAACTCTCCCAAAATCGAGATACAAATATCTTATTTCTATCAGACACGATATTGAGAGGTACTCCGTGGAGTCTCACTATCTCTGCTATGAATATTTGGGTGTACTATCTCGTGGTGTAGTCTGTCCCGACTGGCAGGAAGTGGGCCACCTTGGTCAGCCAATCCACTATCACCCATACTGAATTGTGACCCCTCCGCGATGTAGGTAATCCCGTGATGAAGTCCATGGAAATGCTCTCCCATTTCCACATAGGAATATCTAGTGGTTGTAGACGGCCTTCCGGTCTATGATGATCCACTTTTACCAAATGACAAGTGGAATATTTCGAGACGAACTCACTAATATCCTTTTTCATTTCGCTCCACTAATACTATCTACGCATATCCTGGTACATCTTATCGTGGTCGGGATGTACCGCAAATCGGGAGTTGTGCGACTCTATCATCACCTTGTATCGTAAATGTTCACCCTCGGGCACAACCAATCTCCCATTGAAACGTAGACCCCGATCTAAACCCACGGTGTAAGACTCAGCCCCCTCTGCTAGAAGTTTCACTATTTGACTTTGGACGAACTGATCATCTGCTTGAGCCTGTATCACTCCCGTAATAATCTGCGGCATAATCGTCATTGCAAACATAAACGATCGAGCTACCGCATCCTAATTCCCTAACTTCTTCCATTTCGCCTTCCACACCTCGACCACCTCACCGACTGGCCCACGGCTCAACGCGTCTGCTACCACGTTGGACTTTCTCGGGTGGTGTTGGATATCAAACTGATAATCCTTCATAAACTCAAGCCACCTATATTGACGCATATTTAACTCCTGTGTGAAAAGATACTGTAACGATATGTGGTCAGTGAATAGGACAAATTTCTCCCTTAGGAGGTAATGTATCCAAATACGAAGTGCAAACACCACCGTCGTCAACTCCAAATCGTGAGTGGGGTAGTTCCTCTCGTGAGGCTAAAGCTTACGGAAAGCATAAGCTATAACCCGATCCTCCTGATGTAGTACGCTTCCAATTCCTAATAAGGACGCATCAGTGAAAACTAAATACTCCTCCCTCGATTTGGGTCATGCTAACACTGGTGCGGAGGTTAACTTGTCTTTCAACTCATCAAAGGCTAACTGACAGGCGTCACTCCAAATAAATGGCAGCCCCTTACACGTCAGGTGTGTCAACGGTCCCGCTATCTTTGAAAACCCCCGAATAAATCTCCAATAGTACCCGGCTAGACCCAAGAAGCTGCATACCTCGATTGGGGTCGTGGGTTGTCCCCACTCCCTCACCGCTAACACCTTCCCCGGATCCACGGATATCCTTCTATCGGAGATGATATGCCCTAAAAACTGAACCTCTTTCAGCCAAAACCCATATTTCTCGTATTTTGCGTACAACTCATGCTGGCGTAGTTCTTGCAAAACTTACCTCAAGTGCTCAGCATGATCCTCCTCGCTCTGCGAGTAAACTAGAATGTCATCTATGAATACGATGACGAACTGGTCTAGGAACTCCCTGAACACTTTGTTCATTAAGTCCATGAACATGGCTGGGGCATTGGTTAGCCGGAAAGGCATAACCCTGAATTCATAAGAACCATATCTCGTCAGGAAGGCAGTCTTTGACACGTCTTGCTCCCTGATACGTAGCTGATGGTATCTCGATCTTAAATCAATCCTCGAGAAGAAAGGCGCTCCTCTCAACTGGTCGAATAAGTCATTAATTCTAGGCAACGGGTATTTATTTCGTATCGTGACTTTATTCAACTCCCGGTAGTCAACACATAATCTCAACGATACATCCCTCTTCTTAACGAAACAGTACGGGAGCACCCCATGACGAAGTACCCCTACGGATAAACCCCTGCCCTAACAACTGCTCAATCTGGTCACGTAACTCTCCCATTTCTATTGGAGTCATACGATAAGGGGCGCGAGTTATCGGTCGAGTATCGGGCACTAAATCAAAGATGAAATCTATCTCTCTACTCGGTGGTAGCCCTGGAATCTCCCGAAATACATCGGCAAACTCCCTAACTATAGGAATCGAATCAAGAAGTACCACAACCTTCGTAGAGGTTTCCTCCTCTATATAGTATAAATGAGTGGACGATCCTCCCTCAGAGTGAGGCATCGCCACCAAAAACATCTCTTGTTTGGGTATAGAAAAAACTATACTCTTATTATAACAATCAATCATGGCCCTATACCTGACAAGCCAATCCATACCCATAATCGCATTATACTTGGGCATGTCTAATACGAGCATGTTAGTGGGTAAGATAAACATCCCAATCTCTATACCCACTCCAGAATAAATAAAAGAAATAACGGAACCCCTACTCAAAAGCGAATCCACACAAGTAACCGTACGCTCTGCTGTAATAAATAATCCCGTAGTACTTGCAAACCTCGTGTCAATAAAACAATGTGTGGCTCCTGTGTCAAATAAAATGCACCCCAAATTCCCCTGGATAGAAAACATACCCTCAATCGCTGGCGGGTCCTGTGGGACTGCGACCCGGTGTAAATTATAAACTCGTCCATACTGAAGCTGCCCACGCTGAAC
Source organism: Sambucus nigra (assembly GCA_949130495.1). Lineage (NCBI taxonomy): Eukaryota > Viridiplantae > Streptophyta > Magnoliopsida > Dipsacales > Adoxaceae > Sambucus > Sambucus nigra. Next base: position 546,417,635 of record OX422215.1, read on the forward strand.
TGGGGCAGATGGAATGGGTGGCATGGCCGCCATCTGTGGAGGTGCTGGGAGGGCTGCGAGAAATAACGGTCTCTGGGATTCCTGACGAACACCCTGCTGCTGTTATCCCCTACCCTTCTGAGGGCAGTCCTGGTGTTTGTGGCCAGCATTGCCACATGTATAACATCTCCCTGGGAAGGGTCCTACCCTCTGTCCCTGATGGCCGTTACCACCCCTCCCTTGACAATTTTGGCCCTGATGAACCTGTTGCTGGCCCTGCTGACCTTGATGGACGTGTTGAAAACCTCCCTGCCCATATCTAAAACCCCCTAACCTGAATCTCTTAGGATCCCCTAACTGGAAACCCCGATCACCGTGCCGATGCTATCCCTAAACTGCATGTGCCCCTCCGACACCATTCCCTCCGGTACTGCCCCGCTGGCTGGAATCTCCCACTTTCTTTACCTCGAACAAGTGGAAACGGTCGTCCTGGCAGTGGAGTAATGCTACGCTGACCACATTTGAATAGGTGGCCAAGGAGAGATTGCCTATTAAATGCTGGTGAATCCTCCATGTCAACCCATCCATGAAGCGTTGAATCTTTTTCTCCTCGGTCGGTATCTCACTTGGCACAATGTTAAGAAGGCTAGTAAAATATGCCTCATACTCAGCCACGGTTCTTCCCTCCTATTTCAGATTTGCTAACTTTCGGCTCATCTCTGTCTAGACAGCCAAAGGGAAGTACTTGCGGTCGAATAGCACCCAAAAGTCTTGAATACCAAGCGTGTCTCTCTCCTCAACAGTGGTGATGGACTCCCACCATTGCAGTGATGCCCCCATCAATTTAAACGTAGCCAAAATCTGACCCTGTACCTCCGTACACTCGTGCATCCTCAAGTGTCTCTGTACGTGGGGTGTCTCGCAAGAGAAATCCAAACAAGGAACCTCCCCGATACACTACTACGTGACAATGTTGATCGTTGGGATCCATTAGGCCTTCAGTTCATTCAATTAAGCTGGAAAGATTCTATAAATAACTCAAATCCGACGTGCTTAAGATTTCGATATAGGTTTAGAATTACTTTAGTTTATTCTCACATTCTTCTAAATACCAAGCCGATGATCCATAAGTACACATAATAAAATAGAGTCATCCACATAAGACACCAAACAAGATTTCAGTATACACACATTACCCTCTTTAGGTATACATATCAATTTATATATAATTATAGCAATATTGCACCTTAATTTAAGAAACCCCTTGTGCTACGCATACTCGGCTATCTAGTCCAATTGCTCCACTCACGCACAGAGGACAATAGGTTCAATCTCTCAAGAACCAATGAAACATATACACATATTGGAGGCGAATATGGTTCCATGCCTTATAGGTTACGCACATACCTACGCACTCATTCGGCGGTTAACACTATCGTTCACCGATAGCCCGTAGCCAAGGTTCCATGCTCTAGTGGTACGACTCAAAATCCCCCCCAAGGCACACAAGATATGGTCGGCAACAACGCGTTAACCCCCACTCGATGGCCAGTAGCTAGGTATGTTATACACATAATATTCTATGTAATAAGCATGCACACAATTTATACTTTAATAGGTAATCACATAACCCCAAGACTATAATCCGTAATTATTATTACCCTTTTATTTCCTTATCACATTAGAAATTTAAGCCACCCATTACTCACGTACGTGAATACTCTTATATAAATAACCCTATGAAGGTTTCTAACCCAAACGGACCCCAAAAACCCATTTTGGAATTTCGTTAAAAGTTTCAGGATTCTCATTCGAACGAGGTCGTTCGAACGAGTTCGTTCGAACGAAGTTCCAACTTCAAATGAACTCAGAAACTCGTTAGAAGGTCTTCTGTAATCTCGTTAGAAGTCTCGTTCAAACGAGTTCGTTCGAATGACCTGGGTAGGTCTTCTAACGAGATTTCAGAATAGACCCTGCTCTTCCTTAATTTCGATTTTTCCCAACTTTTAATCCTTAAAACATATAAATACTCATCCCAACTCAAATCAAATGTTACTACATTAATCCCAATCACCTTAAGACATTTTTAACACGAATTAAAGATCAAATCCCTTTAAAAATCAATAGGAATTAAGCCATATCTTAAACTTCCCAAAATTTCTTCCTAAATATGAACTCATGATTTTAGTTGTTCAAACTCTCCATATAATTCGTGAATAATACCTAAATCTCCATATTTTATTAGTCTAATCAAGGGCAAGACCTCTACATGTATACCCATCTCCAATTCATAAGTCTTCTTCATCATTTAGTCTCATTAAACCCAAATTTTCATTATTCTAAATACTTATCATCAAGCCTAGATTAACAAGAACAATATATGCTAAAGAGAAGAGAAAGATAAACACTTGCCTTAAAAATGAACTTCTGATTCACGGATTGAAATTGTTATGAGAACGATCCTCTTGACACGAGCTACACGTTGGTGTATTTTGTTTGGTGTGAAAGCTTGAGTTGGAGCTCCAATGGGGTCTTCTTCTTCTTCCTTGGTTCTCTCTCTCTCTTTGCCTCTCCCTCTCACCTAGGTTGAAGACTAATACTTAACTCTCTAAATTATTTTAATCATCCCTAGTTTTCGTCCATATAGCTGCCCTAAAACTCCAAAAGACCCTTTTGGGGTGTTGTTATGGTCTAAAATGACCTGGACTTCAAATAAAATACCCGAGTAATGTTTTCTGATTATTTCGACCCTTCCGAACACTTTGACACACTCAAAATAGTCATCCGAGTTATATAAAAATAATTTACTTTTTCAACCCCCAAATACATAGTAGTTACGCGACGCGTCTCAAATAATTATAACACAACTGTCGTTTATCTAGTCACCGGTCATAATATTATTTCAACAACTACTAACTCTCATCCCGTTAGTAATTACTATCAAAAAATGGATTAATTATAATTTAAAATTTTCTCCCTTTAATTTAATTAATCCTCATTTTCCATAATTTCATTAAAATAAATATGCGTAAAAATACGGGGTATTACACTCTGTCTCTTACATTTTCCCATTTTCAAATACTAAAACTAAAATAGTTGTCATCTCTCTTCGGAACTCTCTGGAAATCAAAAACTCATATACCTCCCAACATCGATTCTCATAATCTAATGCTAAGAAAATGAACTCATGTGTTGAACCCTTAAATAAAAACAACACTAACAACAACAACAACAACAACAACAACAACAACAACAACAACAACAACAACAACAACAACAACAACAACATATGTTATCACTCTAGTCGTCATCATCATAACTTGTTGATGAGAGACAATGCCACTAGACAGATAAACGTTTTGTTGTGGATATCTTTGATCACCATCACTCTATTATTGCTCACCAAACTCAACATATTTTTCAGACTATGGGCCAAAGGCAACCTCATCCCCAGCCCACCCTGCCCCTCCTTTTTTGGCCATGTTAATATGACACTCTGCCTATTTTAACCACAGGTGATCAGTCCTTTATCAAAATAAACATGAATCTCATTTGGTTCATTCTTAGCATCACTGTCGAAACTTTTTAAATTACTAACCACCTACGTTAAATTAAGCCGGTGCCAAATTTTATCTTTCATTAACATATAACAACATGCAAAAATTTAAATAATATAACTCAACCTTGCACACAATTAATAGAAGTCTGAATCGTCACGAGATAAATGGATAAATGATAAATACTGAATAAACCATCGGTTCCAAAGTAATATTCAAACTTTAAGTCTATTTAAATAAAACTGAATCCCAATACATAGTCTGATATATCAAACTGAAAGAATGTATCAAATGAAGGGGCGACATGCCCAAATGAAATACTGATCATAAATCCTAATCTAGGAATGAATAACTGAAGCGTCTAAATAAATCCTGCAAGCCTCCACAAATGTTGTAGCTATGCATCCCTGGAATGAGTCATCAAGGACACCTAAAATGTTTTGAAAAATAGATTTGACACGGGTCAGAGCCCAAAACCTTTGAAAAACATTTAGAGTATTTAAATTGCAGTTATAAAAGCAGTTATTAGATACACATGTTAGTCCAGCGTACACTCCCTTAAGTTCCTCACCTCTCATCTATAGTACACACCTAACGTCTCATATTTTACCCACCTAGTTATGCTACCCAACCTAACTAAACACAAGTATCTAACTAACCACAGCCAGTTTAGCTCCCCCGTATCGCCCATACGATACGCTATCGAAAAACCAATAATTAATAGTAATCGAATATTAATATTGCACCATTTATTAAGTTTCTCACCCTTAAATTACTTTTAGATATACACCATGTATCTTTTCTACCATCACACATAAGTAGAATAATCACACTTGTATACATTTATCACACTATAATATATACAACTACAGCATCCCCCGGAATGGCCACCGCAATGCATGCATATTCTGCTATCAAGTCCATGTACATCTCGTACCAAATCAAGGACTATTGGTTCGAAATGTCTCCTCGAACCATAAATCAAACAACACACAATGGAGGCGAACATAGTTCTAAACCTTTGGGCTACGCACATACCTAACATATCCAAATGACCTGCCACTCCCACTAATACACAACACATACTGAGTCACCCTAAGTTTTATGTTCTGGGACACACATCCATACCTCACTGGATTCGCCAAGGTGGGATCGCCCTCTGCACGGAACCTCCCATGATAACAGACAGTGTAGGTATGTTCACACACATAACAAATCACATAACAGATATTCACACAACCTATATATATATATATATATATATATATATATATAATAAAGCAGGAGGGTGTTTTGCCACATCATACAAATACAACTTTGTTTTGCCACGTCATACAACTTTGAATCCCTCATACATTTATTACATTGTACCTTAATTCAGATCATCTGTCCCATTTATGATACCGCCGAAAGTAACATAAGAAAACACGCAATCCTCTTTCTCTCTCAAAACCAAATATCCAACAAACCCATCTCTACACTCAATCTTCAGCATTTTCATTCTCTCTTTCTGAACAATGAAACCCACTCTCCCTCATCCGTTGCTCCCACGCAAACATCCCACAGCCACCATCTTCCTCCACCTAAACCTCCTCTGCCACCATCACCGTACGCCCCGTCGTATCTTTTCGCATCTGGTGGACATATATTTAGCTCCGACGCCAACCCACCACCATGTTTTCACTCCGTCAATGAGGTATTATTCTTATTTGAAATGGTTTTTAGATGGTGCTTTTTCTGATGTGGGGTGATGACTACCATTGAAGGTGTTTGTTGTGGTCATGGTGGTATTTGTCTTTTTTTATTTTCTTATTTTTTTATCTCAGTCTTATTCTATTGTTCCCACACTCTCATTTGACTATTTGGGTACAACACTGAAGTTTTGTGAGCTAGAAAAATAGACATGGGCGTTGAAGTTATTGGTGGCTGTCTTCCGAAAACCCTCAGGTATGAAGTGGTTTCATTTTTATTAACAATTTTTGTTTCTTAATTTAGTGGGGTTTAACTTATTTTTTATTTCTTTGCTATAAAGTGGGTTTCTTAGTTTGAAATTCCTTAAAAATGCAAAGCGCAGCCACGCACAAAGCCAAACTCATGCCTCTGAAGGTTTTCTGATCGGTTAGGATCAAAGTTGGTTCCGAGATGGGTGCTCTCCCAGGGATCAGTTCATAATTGCATTTTTGTTGGTAATACCTTAGAAAAATTTCAGTAGGATTTACCCAAAACCTATATAAAGAGATTTTGTATCAATATAAAAATCATTCCCCCTAACCCCTTTTGTTCTCATTAAATCATCACGGGTCTCGAAAAATGGACTGACAAACAAAACCATGCTTATGACAGTTCACATGTCTTGAAAAAATAATGTGCGGCTTGGAAAGCATGGTAGAGGATTCTGACTTTAATTTGAGAACTTGCAATTTTTTTGCAGTGCAGACCTCACACAAGATCTAAATCTCATTTTGGGTTTTGTTTAATCTACGATGGTCATCTACTGTTGGCCACGTCTTTTGGGGCTGATCTTGAGTAAGCTCTCAAACTCTGAATTTGGGTTTTAATATTTTAAAATATATATCCCAGTTGGGTTTTTAGGGTTTCAAAATTTCTTATTTGGTTTTTGGCATTGATACGCTGACATACTGTACATAAAAATTGGTTCCGCTTTGCATAAAATGTCATTTGAAAGTTTTTGTTTCACATATATATTTTTTGCAGTGGTCATCAATGGAATCAAACGCTAGCTCCCGATCTTCTTTCCTTACAAATGCAGGTAAAAATAGTATTAGGTTTAACTGAATTTTGAGAAGTCTATTTTCACTTTAATTGGAAACTCCGTGCACCCACATCATGCATGTTTTCCTCTCTACAAACCAAACACACAAAAACCTCTTCTCTCTGCTCTTTCTATTTTTCTCTTTTATTGCAAGCATCTGCTCCAAAAAATGAAGGCCTCTATGGAGGCCATCAACCCCATAAGCATACCGCGCGTTGTTGCCTCGTCGCCGTAAGATATCTTGGCCGCTAGATACCTTCAGGTTATTTCACCTCTATCTCAGTTATCATGTTGCTTTTTTTCCTATTTTTTACTGGTTTGAATACGACTCTAAAGCTAACAACTTGATTTTAGAATGCAATTCGTTTGACTTCATTTCTAATTACATTTTCAATTGGTCTAAAACCCTTATCCTCTCTCTACAGATTAACTTCAACCACTCTGTTCCACCACTAATGATGAATGCTGGGAAATATGAAATTTGGTAGTCTCTGCTCTCTTTTTTACTCACGCGTATCATCTGAATCGCGAGTTAGAGTTCACCACTATGACTTCGGTGCATTAGTTGCTCTTTAATGGCCAAATCTGACTTTAGATCTGAGCTCGGTTGGTAGATCTAGAAGTGCATTGTTTTTCTTTCCATTTTTGCGTTGAATGATTCTATGTTCTCAGATATTCTTTTTAGTATGAAATGTTGAGGTTGGAGGCCGAAATCACTAAGCTTATTCATTTTATGCGTTCACTTCTAAAATGTCTCCAAAAAGAAAAAAAGGGCAAATAAAAAGTTTTATGTGTGTTTGTGAAAAAGACCTCTAATCTATTGAATACCGTTTTTATTCTGTCTCAAGTAATAATTGCGAATAATTTTCAATTGTATAATGTTTTATATAAATGACTTTTATATTATATGATTCAAGTCATTGCAGTGAATTAATTTGGTTGAAAGTTGAAACACACTGAGAAGTTTTATTCTTCACCAATTTTCTTATTTGTTTTAAGAGTTTATTTAATAATATTATTCATAATATGATGCCATATCTCACCTTTTTGTGAAAGATAATAATGTAAATATTCACATTTTCTTCATTGTGTCATTTTTGGTATCATTGATTATCTATTCACTTTTGATCCTCGGTAGCTTTTGAATATGATATGAAGTAGCATTGTCATGTGCCTTGACATGGGCCATGTGAGATATAGTTTTATCAAAAGGGGATGCAAGGTAAACTCAAGTAATTGTGATTGTTGAAGTTTTGTTGGGTTAATCAACTTTGTATACCTAGGTATGATATTTTTTCAATAAACATTAAATATGGCTAAATGTCCAGATGGAAAAAATATTTTCTGGTAATGATATTCGAGTATATTTAGCCATATTTGATTTACGAAGTAGATTCTCTAGGTGGTGAGAGTCGGGGTTTAATTTGAACTAGATGGTAATCAGAAGAGACGAGTTAGGTTGAAGGAAAGTTGTCCAATTTGAAATAAGCTATTAAATAATTTCAACATGTAAATTGTTAGTGAAAAGTCTTAAAACTTTTAACTCCGAATGTTTATTTACACGTTCTACTTTAAAATCGAAGGAAAATCATACCTTTGTTAATATACACTATGGTAAGATGGTTTTTGTTGTAGCTTATTAAGTTCTTAGTTCAATTTCATTTCTTCTCATTGTATTTGAATGTAGGTTGGTATTGAGGATTTACTCAATATTTTAATTTAAAAAGTGTTAAAAGATATTAAATACACTCATGGGGCATGTCATATACATGACGCATTGGTGTGTTGGATGAATACATGTGTAAATTTATAACTGTGCCATCGACACGGTTAATATGTAGCTTTACAAGTGATATAGATGGTTTAAACTAACTTTTAGGTAAAATATGTAATGTTAAAAAATGTGTAACTAGAATACGTGGTGTTACAAAAGTTGTGCATAACATCATTATTAAATAAGATGGTATTTAGATGATCTATTAACATGTACATATATATAGTGTTGTAAAGGTGTCAAATGAATAATATCATGCATGGTGGTGCAAGATTTTTTAAAAGAGAAAATAGCGTGCCATCGACACAAATAAACCCTAATATATAATAAAGGAGGAGGAAATTTTTTTCGTATCATAAACGTCTTTGTATGCAAAATCTAGATAAACAGATTTTGTATCTATCTCTATAAACTAATGGTTGGTTTAAATCTATCGGTTGACGATGCTTTACATTGAAAATACTCTTGGGCGAAAGAGGTCATTTACGCATTATCAAAGCACAAGGCTGGAGGTAGTTTACTCTGAGCAGCACAAGGCTCGAGAGAAGAGTGTTCTCCATTACGCATTATCAGAGCAAAAGAGTTGTAAAAATCCTATATTTGGAGCAAATGAGAACTCAGCGGAGGCGAGGCCGTTTGGGCGAAGCCCACCCCAACACTGACCTTCTTCATCACTTTTTTGGGCAGACTCTTACTAGTGGGGGGCCGATCCATTGGAACTGTTAACTCGGTTTGGTGGGCGTATTATCAGCAAGATCTGAGCTGGGTTTAGTTCTTGGGGTGGTGCATCTGCGTTCATGAAAACCTCTTCAAGTATCATTACCTGAACTCTCCAAGTTGAGCCAGTGCCCATTCCTTTAGTTTCGATGCCGATCCCCCATGATTTTTTTAGTTTTTTTTTTAAATTCCGGTGACGTTCAACGTGTCTCCCTTAAGATCGGTCAAGTTTCTAATTTTTCTCATGCTTTTCTTAATTGTTGCAAGACATGGGCTTCTATGGAGATTTATAAAGGTGAGTAGTGTTTTTGTTTTGTTTTAAGGGATTTTTTCTTTTCTATTTTTGAGAATAATGTCAAATAGAAAGAAGAGGTATATGTTAAATAGAAATAGAAAGGAGATGGAGAAGAGGTATGTGGCGGTCCCATGTGTATAATGCACACTGTTTCTAGGACGCTAGTTCATTGTTTTTCCCTTATTTTGTTTCTCTCTCATAAGGTTTTTTGGGTTGGTTTTTATTTCTTGCTCTCATTGTTGGCTATTTCCAGGACGCTGCTGGTGTATCCATCGATTCAGGTTTGAAGCGGACGGCCAACTCATAAATCCAGTTTTAAAGTTTATTTGTTTACACGTTCCAATTTATATTTTTTTTCTCTGTTTAGAGGTTCAAGTTTATTTTACGTTAACATGTTTTTATTTTATTTTTACCTATTTTCCAAATAAATCCAGTTTTGGATGGCTGTGTGTGAATAACAAAATGTTGATAGAAAGTTCTGAATGAATCTAGCTTTGAAGTTTATTTCTTTACACGTTCCAGTTTATATTTTTTCTCTCTTCAGAGGTTCCAGTTTATTTTACGTTACATGTTTTTATTTTATTTTTTTTATCTATTTTCCAAATAAATCCAGTTTTGGATGGCTATGTGTTTACACCATGTGAGATACCAATTTTTAATAACAAAATGATGATAGAAAGTTATGGATGATTTTATGTATAAAAGACATTTTTTTATGTATAAAAGACATTTTTATACAAAGTTATGATAGAAAGTTATGGATGATAGAAAGTTTTATAAAAGAGAATAAAATGTTCAATTTTATGTATAAAAGACATTTTTTTAACAGTTAATTAAAACATTTTTTTTTTACAAAAAGAGTTGGGTTATTTTGAAATTTTTATGTCTTAGAAAAGTGATTTTTTTTTTTTAAGTTTTGATTAGTTAGTGCTGCTGGTACTATGGATTTGAGCTAGAGACACTAACCAATCGCATTTCTAAGACATCAAATTTTTACGACAAAAATTTAACGACATTGTAAACGTATATTTAACGACAAAAATGAAAACGAGAGCCTACATTAAATATAATAAAATAAAAAAGAAATCCTACATTAAAAAAAAACTTAGTTCCCAATTAAAAACATTATGAGTTTTTTTTAATTAAAAAGGGACAAAAACATATTCTTAATGATATTAAACATTGAAGCAGGTCAACACAATTCCAATCCGTTAACTATTGTATTTTATTGGTTTGACGCTGCTATAATTCTAATTCAGAACGTTTTTTCAACCGTGCTTGGATGTAATCAATACGAGAAAATATTTCGAACGTTTTTACAATCGTGCCATCGACGCGGGTACACCCTAGTATATAAATAGAGAGGAAAGCTCACCTACATCATGATGTATATATCACATCATATATCGCACCTAATTCTAAGTCATAAGAAACCTTTTTCCGAGTTTTTATTTTTCTCTTGAAATTAATCTTCTAATCAATCCATATTAAAAAAAATTAGATCAAAATACACTTTGTAGCTATTTTTAAAAAATTCACAAAAACCTGCTGATGCAGACCTTTATAAATAAGGTATTTTGAGCATTTTTTTGTGGATTTTTTAAAAATAGCCACAAAATGTATTTTTATCTAATTTTTTGAATATGTGTTTATTGGAAGGTTAATTTCAAGAGAAAAATAAAAAAATCGAAAAAATATTTTTTAGGACGTACAACTAGGTGTGATGTATGGAAGATGATGTAGGCGAGTCTTCTCCTATATATATATATATATATATATATATATACACACACACACAGAGAGAGAGAGCTTAGTGGGAAGCAAAATAAAAATAAAAATAACAATAATTATTTTTGTTTTCCCCCACTTCTTTTTTTCTTTTATCTTTTTTAAAATTTTCCCTTTTTGTTTCTTTGGTTTCAATTTTACGTTTAGTGACAGGTGGTAGATAGAATTTTATTAACCAAATGCATAAAAAGTTATGGGGTACTTAATGTGTTAATGTGTTTAAGAGTGATAGATGTCAAGTCTAATTAAGCCTTAAGCCATGTTACATCCCAAGGTAGTATAGTGATGGGGTTAGGTTTCGTCCGGTCAGTTGTCTAATTACTTTAATGGTCACTCTATTATATCAAGTAATTTTTATTCCCCAGGCATATTTGAGAGTGTTATTATAGAAGGTAATTTGTATTCCTAAGGCAGCTACATTAGTAGATTATTGATGGTATAGTTTGAATAACATTTTTTTTTCAAACCGTCAGTTTCAAATCCCGTAGCAGTCTATGGGTATATTGTGTTCTTTAATAGTCAATAATTACATGGCCATATATAAATTTGGGAAGTTTTTTCTATTTGGTTACATATTTTAATACTTGATAAGTTTGATCTTTTTATTTAATTTTTTGAATTATATCTTGGTATATGTATTAAAGGTTATAAATTACTCCACTAATATATTATAGTCTTATCAAATTATTTATGTTTTATGGTCTTTTTGGAATAAAAATTATTTACCTTTGAGTTTAAAAATACTAATCGCCCTCCTCATTTAATTAAACTGATAAAAGTGGATTTTAATAATTGTTTCATTTTGAACAAATTTAATAATTATTTCTCAATTTTGTGAATATACCGACAACTTTTTAATTACCGGTATATTCTCAATTTGGTATTTGTTTTCTCAATTATAAAAATGTTTATAATATATATTTTTTTTCTATATAAAATAAATCGTTTAAACTATTAAAAAGCACTTTAAAAAATTACCGGTGGTTTAAAAAATTATATAATTCGATTATGAATCTTTTATTTTTTAAGTAACCCGATCATGATCCAAATAAAAGGCGACGTGGCATGGAGTCGTATTTTTTCCCATACGAGGGATGCGGTCCATTTTTTACTTTTTAAAAAATAATCGATTTACTATTTACAAAAAATGATCCGCGGCAACGATATGTATAGGCGGTTCGACCCTCTATACATACTGTTGGTGCGGACTATATTTTCTGGTTTTATAAAATAATATAAAATGTACAATTTTATGTATAAAAGACATTTTTTTAACAGTTAAAACAATATTTTTTTTTTTACAAAAAGAGTTGGTTTATTTTGAAATTTTTATATCTTAGAAACGTGAATTTTTTTAAAAGTTTTGATTAGTTAGTGCCGCTGACGCTGTGGACTTGAGCTGGAGACACTAACCAATCGCGTTTCTAAGACATCAAATTTTCACGACAAAAATTTAACGACATTTTAAACGTATATTTAATGACAAAAATGAAAACGAGAGCCTACATTAAATATAATAAAATAAAATAAAAATCTACATTAAAAAAAACTTATTCCCTATTAAAAACATTATGAGTTTTTTTTAATTAAAAGGCGACAAAAACATATTCCTAATGAGATTAAAGATTCAAGCGGGTCAACGCAATTCCAATCCGTTAACAATCGTATTTTATCGGTTTGACGTTGCTATAATTCTAATTCGGAACGTTTTTTCAACCGTGCTTGAATGTAATCAATACGAAAAAATATTTGGATTGTTTTTACAATCGTGCCATGGGCACGGGTACACCCTAATATATATAGAGAGAGGAAGGCTCACCTACATCATGATATATATATATCACACCATACATCGCACCTAGTTCTAGGTCATAAGAAACCTTTTTTCCGAGTTTTTTATTTTTCTCTTGAAATTAATCTTCTAATCAACCCATATTAAAAAAATTAGATCAAAATATACTTTGTAGCTATTTTTACATACTTTGTAGCTATTTTTATATTTGGGCATGTCGCCCCTTCATTTGATACATTCTTTCAGTTTTATATATCAGACTATGTATTGAGATTCAGTTTTATTTTCATAGACTTATGGTTTGGATATTACTTTGAAACCGATGGTTTATTCGGTATTTATCATTTATCTATTTATCTCATGATGATTCAGACTTCTATTAATTGTGTGCAAGGTTGAGTTATATTATTTAAATTTTCGTATGTTGTTATATGGATCCCAACAATCAACATTGTCACGTAGTAGTGTATCGGGGAGGTTCCTTATTTGGATTTCGCTTGCGAGACACTCCACGTACGAACGTAAAATCGTGTTGGGAATGGGGAGAAGTTTATCCCTTAGTCAAGTAGAGTAATGAACTAGTATGGGTAGTTAGATTCGCTAGGTGTGCACGTTAAATGAGAGGTGAGTACCCCAAGTGAGGACGCTCGTTAACATGGATAATATATGTGTTAATTAAATCAATTTATGCACTTGCTATTTTAAACTGTTTTCAAATCGGTCTCTGACCCGTTTTTCTATATATCTTCCTCTTGCACTATTATTTTTAGGTGCCCAGCCACATGGTCACCAGCTTTAGGAGACTCTATTCAGTTGTCGTGCTTTAGCTGCTGTAGAAAGCTGTAGGATATTTCATAGTAGACGATTCAGTCTATTCTTCCTTTGCGAGTTATCTATTTTGTTGGACCTGTTGTCCATTCTTCTACATTACATTCAGAGATGTAGCTATTTGTAATCCTCTCCTATATTTGATCTCCATTTATTGTTATTGATTGTATGGGACTTTTATCTCGATGTGTTTAAGTCCAGTCATTATTTACTTCAGTTAGACTTTATTTACATTATTGTGATGCATATATATTGTTGGTATTCTTGTTGTTATTATTTAATGTCAAATAAAATTGGACATCACCCTTTTTAAATATTAGGTGGTTAGTTTTATTTAATTAAAATTTGATTGTTCGACAGTGATGCATTATCTGCACCAACTTAATATTTTGAAATTAATTAATAAAGGACTGATCACCTGGTAATTAATTAGGCGGGGTGTTGTAGGTGGTATTAGAGCATCAGGTTCTAGTGTCCTTAGGATCTGTACGACTTATTATGTTTTCGCGTAGCATTCTTTAATATAGAGCCCTATATTTTAGGATTTATTGTACTCTTTTAATGTTTTACGTTCTTCTGCTATTTGGAGAAAATAACTGTAGACTTATGAAATTTTTCTTTCTTTTCAGATGCCTCATAGACGTGCCAAAGAGTTCCTAGGAATGCCCAACCAAAGCCTCAACCGGCACCTGCCCAGGGTATGATGAACGCTGCTGAGGTGGACGCCATAGTAGCTCAGGCGGTGAATGTTTCCTTGGCACTGGTGCAACAGGCGCAATAGCAGGCACCGGTGGTGGCTCCGGTTCAGGCCCAAGTTCTCCCGTTTGCTTGGGAGTGTGTTAGAGATGCATTCCAAAAGGTGCATCCTTCGAAGTTTTCAGGGAGCTCCGATGTGGTGGTAGTGAGCCAATGGAAGAAAGATATACAGAGACACTTGAGGATGCACGAGTGTACGGAGGTACAGGGTCAGATTTTGGTTACGTTTAAATTGATGGGGGCATCACTGCAATGGTGGGAGTCCATCACCACCATTGAGGAGAGAGACACGCTTGGTATTCAAGACTTTTGGGTGCGGTTCGATCGCAAGTACTTCCCTTCAGCTGTCCAGACAGAGATGAGCCAAAAGTTAGAAAATTTAAAACAGGAGGGAAGAACCGTGGCTGATTATGAGGCAGATTTTACTAGCCTTCTTAACATTGTGCCAAGTGAGATACCGATCGAGGAGAAAAAGATTCAGCGCTTCATGGATGGGTTGACATGGAGGATTCTCCAGCATTTAATATGCAATCTCTCCTTGGCCACCTATTCAGATGTGGTCAACGTAGCATTACTCCACTGCCAGGACCATCGTTTCCACTTGTCCGAGGTAAAGAAAGTGGGAGAGTCCAGCCAGCGGGGCAGGACCGGAGGGAATGGTGCCAGAGGGGCACATGCAGTTCAGTGATAGCATCGGCACGGTGATCGGGGTTTCCAGCAAGGGGATCCTAAGAGATTCAGGTTAGGGGGTTTTAGATATGGGCAGGGAGGTTTTCAACACGTCCATCAAGGTCAGAAGGGCCAGCAACAGGTTCCTCAGGGCCAAAATGGCCAAGGGAGGGGTGGTAACGGCCATCAGAGCCAAGGACAGCAGGGACAGAGGGGAGGACCCTTCCCAGGGAGATGTTATACGTGTGGCAATGCTGGCCACAAACACCAGGGCTACCCTTAGAAGGGTAGGGGACAGTAGCAGCAACAGGGTGTTCGTCAGGAACCCCAGAGACTGTTATTTCTCGCAGCCCTCCCAGCACCTCCACAGATGGCGGCAATGCCACCCATTCTATCTACCCCAGTTCAGCGTGGGCAGCTTCAGTATGGACGAGCTTATAATTTACATCGGGGCGCAATCCCACAGGACCCGCCAGCGATTCAGGGTATGTTTTCTATCCAGGGGAATTTGGGGCGCATTTTATTTGACACAGGAGCCACACAATGCTTTATTGCCACGAGTTTTTCACATACTACGAGATTATTTATTACAGCAAAGAGTACGGTTACTTGTGTGGATTCACTTTTGAGTAGGGGTTTCGTTATTTCTTTTATTTATTGGGGAGTGGGTATAGAGATTGGGAGGTTTATCTTACCCGCTGACATGCTCGTATTAGACATGCCCAAGTATGATGCGATTATGGGTATGGATTGGCTTGTCAGGTATTGGGCCATGATTGATTGTTATAATAAGAGTATAGTTTTTTCTATACCCGAATAAGAGATGTTTTTGGTGGCGATGCCTCTCTCTGAGGGAGGATCGTCCACTCATTTGTACTATATAGAGGAGGAAACCTCTACGAAGGTTGTGGTACTTCTTGATTCGATTCCTATAGTTAGGGAGTTTGCCGATGTATTTCGGGAGATTTCAGGGCTACTGTTGTCAATTTATAAAATACCGCAAGTGCACGGGCTATTATAGAATAGCGAGTGTAAGTACGGGTCGAACCCACAGAGATTTATCAATTTTTTTCTTTAAAAATAATTGTGACTGTCCAACTAGACTAAATTGGGTTGGAGATGAGATGTAATATTAAACTAAGGAACACAAACAAGAAATAGGAGTACGAGAGATATAATCAAGGTAGCGTGAAAACTAGGACATTGGATCCATTTATCACGTTAAACTAACACTGTGCAATAATTTAAATTCGTCATTCCCGATTTTATAACTCAAATTAAACCGGCTCTCGTCGTATTTAATTCGGAAAAATAATACGTGAGAAGTCCAAAATAAAATTTAACGTCTCTAAATTTAGACGCCTAAAATCCCTATTCCCTTAAAAAGTTCACTTTTAAATTTTAAAATATAGTCTTTAAGCATGGGCTATCAATCAATTTAATAAAAGTATAACCCATCAAAAAGTACTCATACTTAAAATATAAAAATGATTTTTTTTTCAAATAATGCCGAAGGTTTAAAACGCACTCTCGTGTCGTTTTAAATGAATACCAAATTTTTAAAACTTTTAGCACATATCGGGAAATAAAGACGAAATTAAATCACACACAATATTAATCACACATGATAAATTTCACCTAGTCCTAGTGAGGAAATTAAGCTAGCATAATTGTAGACATAATAAAATTGCAAGAATGAATACTCAATTTCATTAAATAAACAAACTTACAATTGATGTGTCACAAATAATCTTGACAAAATTTCCACCCACAAAATAATTATTGGCCCTCTCTAAAGCTCTCTCTATCACCCCCAAAATAATGAACCCAAGGGTCCTATTTATAGGCTTAGAATTAGGGTATTTGAGTTGGTGTAAAACACCCTTTTAATTGATTTATATGAATTATAAATTCCTAAAAATCAACCAAAAAAAAGAGTCCCACGGAATATCTTGAAAATCACGTAATGGTCAGCTCCAAATCCCTTGATTTTCGGACTAAGAAGCTGTCAAACCTTATCTCTTTAAGGCTGCGTTTGGGTGCAATTTGGGCTTGTGAATTTTTTACCAAAAAATTAAGGTCAGGGGGAAGAATCGAACCCCTGACCTTCTCCGTCCACGCGCGCGCGAGACCACTGAACCAAGCAGCATTCTTACAAGAATAGCTGCTTCAATAATATATAACCCATTCCCATTTCCAGAAATTGCACTCTTCCACTTTGGCCCCTTAACTTTGTACTTCTTTAAATTATTCCCACAATCTTCATATCTTCACTAAATCACCTCGGATCTTCACCAAACTTCAGGGGTACCTGTAAAAATATAAAATAACTTATATTAATTTAATTTCAGCCCCAGAAAGTTTAGAAAATTATGAATTTACCCTTATTTATATTTTTAACCTCGGAATTCATAACTTTTTCATTTTAACTCCAAATTCAACCAAATTTCAGAGGGAACTTTATTTTGCCTAGATAAACATTTAAAAATTATTTTCAGGACCATAAAGTTTTTGAAATTACAATTTTACCCCCGGAGTTATTAAAATTGTATTTTTTTAACTCGGATTTTATTCAAACCTGCATTTTTATTTTATTTTTTGAAAACGACTCTAAAAACTCATTATTTAAGATAAAATGGGTCTAACAAGGCCTAGATTTGGGCATAATTCATACAAAATAATGCACTCATCAAATACCCCCAAACCTAAACTTTGCTAGTCCTCGAGCAAAACTAAAATTTTAAAATCTAACTCACTTTCGTAGGAATCACGATTGCACTTAGCATGTGCAACAAGCCGTTAAACCTCTAGGTTACCCTAGTGGACGAGTTTTGTCTCGTGAGGGTTTGCAGTGAATATACCCACAAAATTCAAAAGCTTGACTCAATACAAATGACTAAAAAGTAATATAACCAAGTTTGAATGCAAACTTCATAAATATAGTAGAATTTCATTTCTCAATCTCAACTTATTGTGTGTGCATAGCCAATATAACCGTCAATTTCAAAAGATTTGATCGTTGCATTTCTTATCCGAAAGTTCGTTTTGATTTCAAAATCTCACAGAATGCACTCACAATCGAACACTCGAAAATGGGTTATTTTCTCTCGGTATATGTGAATAAAAGAGTAAATTTATATGAACAAATTTCACATATACATAATCAAAAATGGAGTTTTATACAATGGATGAATATGATCTCATGAACAGAAAATCGATTACTTGTTGAAAACATTGAATCACACCATAGATCCTATTCGACTTCTCTCCACACTTTAACTAACTTCACTTGAGATCCATTAGGACTTTCTTTGGTTGTATTGTAGGCTCGGATTTTAGCTAGAAAGAATGGCTTTGGAGTTCAAAAATTTCTAAGAATATAGAGATTTTTCTATACTTTGACTTTAAGCACTTTTTCTTCTAACCTCAATTTGTCTTTTCGCTTTTTCTTTTCAAGCTCACATTTTTTTTTTCAAACTCACATTCTTGGAACCTCATTTTCTTTTGGTCTTTTTCCTACCGTAATTTTACCCTAGTATTCTCAGAAAATAGGTATGGCTTGTTTTTATAGGCTTTAAACTCCCAGTTGGAGTTGGGTAGGGTAATGGGTTTTCAACAAAAGGCTTATTTTCTTTTTTGGCTCAAATGGGTTTGCAACGGAATATTGTAAAAAGGTTGGAGTTTAAGCTTATTTTTGGGCTTTCAAACGATGGCCTAGTCTCATTTCTCAAGTTTCGTTAATCTGATTTGTGTCTTAAGACGACTTACTAAGACTTCTAGTGCTTAAGATTCACATTTTGACTTTTTATTTTCAGTAATCGAACAAAACAAAGAATTTGAGATCATCAACGAATTTATCACTGAAGGAAAGATTGAGTAATTTTAACTCGGATTGATTTAAATCTCTCGAAAACGATGAATGGCACAAAATCTCATCGGGTTAAAATCTCCACATTTATTCGTTAAGCATATTACTTTCGCCTCAATATCCATTTTCGATCATATTATATGGCTAATGTGTAAAAATTTCATAAGATGAGAGATCCATGAATGAATTCTATATTAAGAAATTGTTTCAAAACTCAATTATATTGAAAATCTTTTTGGATTTTTTTTTTTTTTTTTTTTTTTTTTTTGCAAAGCGGAGAAAAATGACCTCAATACCCCCAAACCTAATTTCTACATTGTCCTCAATGTTCACGACAAAAATTTAAAAGGTAGGAAAGATATGAAGGATATTACCGTAATGAGGGACTTTTTCCAACGCACAATTCCTGTAAAACAAAAAGTATGATACAACAACAATGACCAATTTTCATGTTCACTCGTGGTACACATGGTCTTGGAGGAGAATATCCTCCACTTTTTGATCTCGCAATTCCAGATATGGCTTCAACCTTTGACCATTAACTTTGAAAATTTCACCATTTTTAGGATTCTCTATCTCAACCGCCCCATGTGGGTAGACTGTCCTAACAATAAAGGGACCGGACCATCTAGACCTCAACTTACCGGGAAAGAGATGCAACCTAGAATTGTATAAGAGAACTTTCTGTCCAGGCTCAAATGACTTCCGTAGGATGGACTTGTCATGGAACATTTTCATTTTCTCTTTATACAATTTTGCATTTTCGTACGCATCATTCCTAATCTCTTCCAACTCATTAAGTTGTAGTTTTCAGACCTCTCCCGCAGCAGGTAAATCGAAATTGAAGGTCTTAATGGCCCAATAGGCCTTGTGTTCTAACTCTACCGGAAGGTGACAGGCTTTTCCATAGACAAGCCTATACGGGGACATACCAAATGGTGTTTTGTAGGCAGTGCGATAAACCCACAATGCATCCAATAACCTTAAGGACCAATCCTTTCGGTTTGGATTCACTGTCTTCTCGATGATTTGCTTGATTTGCCTATTGGAAACTTCAACTTGACCACTGGTTTGAGGGTGATAAGAACATCCTACTTTGTGCGTGACCGAATACTTTTTCATAAGACTCTCGAAGGATCGATTACAGAAATGGGTTCCCTGATCGCTAATGATGGCTCGTGGCGTGCCGAAACGGGAGAAAATATTTTCTCGAATGAATTTGACCACCACGTGGCGATCATTCGTCCTACACGGTATGGCTTCTACTCATTTAGACACATAATCAACTGCCAAAAGAATGTAGAGATTTTCGTAGGAATTTGGGAATGGACCCATAAAATCAATGCCCCAGCAGTCAAAAACCTCGATAATCAGAATGGGATTTAAGGGCATCATATTCCTACGTGTGATCTTCCCTAACCGTTGGCAACGGTCACAACTCCTACTGTAATCATTCGAGTCACGAAAAATGGTGGGCCAATAGAATCCACACTGCAAGATTTTTGCAGCGGTCTTTTTAGCACTGAAATGACCTCCACAGGCTTGGTCATGGCAGAAAGAGATTACGCTTTGAATCTCGTGATCGGGGACACACTTTCGAATGATTTGATCGGGACAATACTTGAAAAGATACGGGTCATCCCAAAAGAAATGTTTGACTTCCTTTAAAAATTTGGAACAATCTTGCTTAGACCAATGCAGTGGCATTTCACTTGTCACAAGATAGTTCACAATATCGGCGAACCATGGAAGCTGAGAAACAAGCATCAGTTGCTCATCGGGAAAGGACTCATTTAGTGGCAGCAGGTTATCGAAAGAGTCAATGGTTAACCTAGACAAATGATCCGCCACTACATTCTCACACCCTTTCTTATCCCGAATTTCAAGGTCAAACTCTTGCAGTAATAGGACCCACCTAATGAGACGAGCCTTGGCATCCTTTTTAGACAAAAGGTATCGCAGGGCTGAGTGATCGGTGAAAATGACAACTTTGGATCCAATCAAGTAAGACCTAAACTTCTCAAGAGCAAAAACAACAGCGAGGAACTCTTTTACAGTCGTGGAATAGTTCAATTGGGCATCATTAAGAGTTCTACTGGCATAATAGATGACGTGAGGAAGTTTCTCATTACGCTGACCTAGAACCGCACCTATGGCATAGTCGGAAGCGTCACACATGATCTCAAACGGCTGATTCCAGTCGGGAGATCTCATAATAGGTGCAGAGGTCAATTCCGTCTTTAGCCTTTCAAAGGCATGAACGCATTCGTTAGTGAAATCAAAGGGTGTGTCCTTGGCAAGAAGATTGCACAAGGGTCGAGAGATTTTGCTAAAATCCTTAATAAATCTCCGATAAAAACCGGCGTGTCCTAAGAATGATCGAACTTCACGCACAGTTTTAGGGGGTGGGAGATTAGCAATGAGATCTATTTTAGCTTTATCTACCTCGATACCCTTTTCAGAAATGATGTGACCTAGCACTATGCCTTGTTTGACCATAAAGTGGCACTTCTCCCAATTAAGCACAAGGTTATTTTCCTTACACCTCTTCAGAACGAGGGTGAGGTGATGGAGGCACTCATCAAAACTAGACCCAAATACAGAAAAATCATCCATAAAGACTTCGAGAAACCGCTCCACCATATCCGAAAAGATACTCATCATGCACCGCTGAAAGGTGGCGGGTGCATTGCATAACCCAAAGGGCATGCGTCGGTAGGCAAAAGTACCAAATGGACAAGTGAAGGTGGTTTTCTCTTGATCCTCAGGAGCGATGGGAATTTGATTGTAGCCGGAGTAACCGTCGAGAAAACAGTAATATGGATAGCCGGATAATCTCTCTAGCATTTGGTCTATGAAAGGAAGGGGAAAGTGATCCTTCCTTGTAACAGCGTTCAACTTCCTATAATCATTACACACCCGCCAACCGGTTTGAATCCTAGTGGGTACTAACTCATCATCGTTATTTTTCACCACCGTAACACCGGATTTCTTAGGGACCACTTGAACGGGACTGACCCATTGGCTATCAGAGATGGGGTAAATGATACCCGCATCGAGCAATTTTAGCACCTCGGCTCGGACGACCTCTTTCATATTGGGATTAAGTCTACATTGTGCTTCACGGGAATTTTTAGCATTGTCTTCTAAGTGTATCCTATGCATGCACACCGAGGGACTTATCCCCTTAATGTCGGCTATGGTCCATCCTATGGCTTCCTTGTGTTCGTTGAGAACACGCAATAATTTATCTTCCTGTTCTTTGTCTAAGTCAGACGCGATGATAACAGGTAAGGATTCAGAAGGTCCTAAGAACCTATACTTGAGCGTTTCAGGCAGTGGCTTCAATTCAAGCTCGGGAGCTTTCTCAATTGAGGGTGGAATATGTGATGAGGAAAGTGAGAGGGGCTCGGGTTTAGACTTCCAATTTCCTACTTCCATGATAGGGGCAGAGTCGAGGAGTGCATTGACTTCTTCAATGGACTGTTCGACATCAAATTCGGACCCAAAAAAGGCAAGACAAGATGCTAAAGGGTCGTCATTATAAGTTTGCTCGAAAGTCTTTTGGACAATACTGTCAATCATGTCGACATCCATGGGTTCATCATCATCGGGTGGCTGTTTGGCCAAATTGAACACATTAAGGTCCATAGTCATGTTCCCAAAGGATAGGTTCAATTGGCCGCTCCGACACCTAATGACAGCATCAGATGTGGCGAGGAAAGGACGACCCAAAATAACAGGGATTTGTGCAATAGGATTTTGCACTTGTTGGGTGTCCAAGACAACAAAGTCGACAGGAAATATAAAGTCACCCACTTTAATTAGGACGTCCTCAACAATACCTCTCGGGATTTTCACAGAACGATCGGCTAAGGATAAGGTAATCCTAGTCGGTTTCAACTCCCCCAAACCTAGTTTCTCGTATACGGTGTACGGCAGAAGATTCACGCTTGCTCCTAAATCTAGAAGTGACTTCTCGATGAGGTACTCCCCTATCTTTATAGAGATCGTCGGAGTACCGGGATCCTTATACTTGATGGGAGTTCGATATGAAATGATCGAGCTTGCTTGCTCGGCGAGAAAAGCTTTCTTGGGTACGTTGGTGCTTCTCTTGAAGGTACAAAGGTCCTTTAGAAATTTCGCATAGGATGGGACTTGTTGAATAGCATCAAGCAGTGGGATATTGATTTGTACTTGCTTGAATACTTCCAACATCTTATCAACTTGCGCCTTTTTCTTTTGTGGCACCAAACGCTGTGGAAATGGAGCTTTTGGTACATAGGTCTCTACAGATGGCTCGGAAGGTAAAGGTGAGGATGAAGTTGGAGACACGGGTGGATCTTCCTTCGCCTTACCTTTCTTGGATTCACTCTCGGTAGGTGGTGAAATATTTGTCTCTACTTCCTTGCCAGACCTAAGCGTGATGATGGCTTTTGCGTGCTCTTGGGGGTGTGATGCGCTCGTGTCGCCTTGAATAAAAAATTGACCCCTTGGCATGTTACCCTTTGGATTGGGTTCGGGCTGACTTGGGAATGTTCCCTTATTCCTCTCACTCAATGCATTAGCTAGTTGGCTCATTTGGACCTCGAGTTTGGTAATGGCTTGCGTATTCGCGTGCATGCTTTGCTGGGTAGATTGGAGGACATTTTGCGTGGTTTGCTGGAATTGAAGGGTACTTTGGGCAAGAAGGTTCATCGAATCCTCTAAAGATTGAATCTTTTGGGATGAGGGATTCGAGAGTGCAGTGGCATTCTTTTGGAAACCCGGGGGTGGGTTATCGGAAGATTGACCTCCACTTCCTTGGTATTGACCCTTAGACCATGAAAGATTGGGGTGGTCTCGCCATCCCGAATTGTATGTATTGGAATATGGGTCATACTTTGGCCTATTTTGGTAGAGGGCATTGGCTTGCTCGGTGAGTGCCTTGTGGGCCGAAAGGGCAGGGCAATTCTCGACTAAGTGGTCGAATGCATCACAAAGTATACACATAGGGGAACCTACATGTTGAATGGCCGCAGATGCGGTTCGATTTCCCTCATTGCTTGTCTCTAAAGCTTCTAAACGTCGGGCCAATGTGGCCACTTTGGCATTTAAATCATAACTTTGTTCAACTTGGTGAGCGAACCCCTCATTCGAGGTGATGGATCTAGATACTCTATTGGGTGCCCATCGCTGGGACTTTTTGGCTATGGCTTCTAGAAATACCCACGCATCGACCTCACTCTTCTCAGTAAAATCACCATTACATAGTGACTCGAGCATAGTTCGGGTGTTACAATCGAACCCCTCATATAAAATTTGGACTTTGCGTCCCATCTCAATCCCATGGTGCGGACATTGCAGCAGTAAGTCCTTGAATCGCTCCAAATACATCCACAATGCTTCTCCCTCCTTTTGGCTAAATGTGTTGATGGCGTGACGTATCGACGCCGTCTTTTGGTTAGGAAAGAATTGTTGTAGGAAGGTGACACTCCTTTGGTTCCAAGTGGTGATGGATTCAGGTTTTAACGAGTTAAACCAACTCTTAGCTTTGTCTTTCAACGAGAACGGGAACAATTTAAGCTTAACAATCTCATCGGAGAGTTGTTGGTACTTAATGGTCCCACATATCTCCTCGAATTCACGCACGTGAAGGTACGGATCCTCTTTTTCAGTACCCCGAAACACGGGCAACAGTTGGATTGTTCCCGAATGGAATTGGAAATTATTTGCATTGTGATCGGGGAGAAGTATGCATGAACGCTGACTAGACCTAGTTGGATAAAGGTAGTCTTTAAGGGCACGTGGTGCTAACTCGTCTCCCATCTCGGTGAATATCGAAAATCTACTTACGTAGGTATCGGGAATGCTAGACTCCACACTTGACAAACGACCGGTATGATTTCGAAACCAACTTCGCATGCACTCAGCTCACTCGATTTTTTTTTATTTTTTTTTTTTTTTTTTATGTGATGAAAAATAATATTTGACTCAAACCACGTAATTCCTAGCTAACACACAGCAAATTGAATTATCTAATTTAGGTGAGGGGAATTTCAATTTTAAAATCTAGTTTTCCCGAGATTAATCGACGACAACAAGGTTCTCCAAATTAATCTCCCTAATTAGACAGCTCCTACTTTTTGACAAGGGAGAATTTAAAAGACGACCAACTACGGTTATCGCCTCAAAACCCGTTTTTTCCTCCAGGTAGGTGGTCGGTACGAAGACACATTAAAAACCACCAATCCTAGACAAGGTGAAACGGAATTGATTTGACAAGTTCGCGTTGGAGTAGCTTTTAACTCTAGCCTTGTTAAGAGGTTTCCTATGAGCTATGTGATATCCTAAGGCCAATGTCTAATTGATTTTAAATTAAATGTGATGGCTCGGGATATGCAAATGCTTGGATAATTAGTGATTTTCGGGCCAAGGAGAGGTGATGAGATCCCCACCTTATCTTTCACACGGGTTTTGCCCTTAAGTCAATTTATGCAACGTGATAAATTAAATGCGAAATTAAACCACGTAGGAGCACCCCAAAAAAAAAACGTACCTCCGGCGTGGACTTTTTACAGTCACTTGTTTACGCCGGGCCGAAGTTTAACTTGACGTCGATCGGAGGGAAACGCCGCCTATGTTTCAGTTGTCCCCGAGAGTTCCTTGTGCCCGTGGCAAGATTGCACAATTTTTTTCTTCGCGTTCGCGCACCGTTGGACACTTTTTCAGATTTTTCGTCACTTTTTTTTTTTTTTATATGCTCCTGAAAAAAAAAAAAAAAAAAAAAACTACACCAAACGTAAAGTGCGACACAAAAAAAAAAAAATTACGAAAAGAGAGGAAAAAAAAAAACGACACACGCACTAGTGGTGTATTTAACAAAAAAAAAAAAAACTAGTCCGAAAATCACAACTTTTTTTTTAAAAAAAAAATCGAACAAATCCCCGGCAACGGCGCCAAAAACTTGTTGTCAATTTATAAAATACCGCAAGTGCACGGGTTATTATAGAATAGCGAGTGTAAGTACGGGTCGAACCCACAGAGATTTATCAATTTTTTTCTTTAAAAATAATTGTGACTGTCCAACTAGACTAAATTGGGTTGGAGATGAGATGTAATATTAAACTAAGGAACACAAACAAGAAATAGGAGTACGAGAGATATAATCAAGGTAGCGTGAAAACTAGGACATTGGATCCATTTATCACGTTAAACTAACACTGTGCAATAATTTAAATTCGTCATTCCTGATTTTATAACTCAAATTAAACCGGCTCTCGTCGTATTTAATTCGGAAAAATAATACGTGAGAAGTCCAAAATAAAATTTAACGTCTCTAAATTTAGACCCCTAAAATCCCTATTCCCTTAAAAAGTTCACTTTTAAATTTTAAAATATAGTCTTTAAGCATGGGCTATCAATCAATTTAATAAAAGTATAACCCATCAAAAAGTACTCATACTTAAAATATAAAAATGATTTTTTTTTCAAATAATGCCGAAGGTTTAAAACGCACTCTCGTGTCGTTTTAAATGAATACCGAATTTTTAAAACTTTTAGCACATATCGGGAAATAAAGACGAAATTAAATCACACACAATATTAATCACACATGATAAATTTCACCTAGTCCTAGTGAGGAAATTAAGCTAGCATAATTGTAGACATAATAAAATTGCAAGAATGAATACTCAATTTCATTAAATAAACAAACTTACAATTGATGTGTCACAAATAATCTTGACAAAATTTCCACCCACAAAATAATTATTGGCCCTCTCTAAAGCTCTCTCTATCACCCCCAAAATAATGAACCCAAGGGTCCTATTTATAGGCTTAGAATTAGGGTATTTGAGTTGGTGTAAAACACCCTTTTAATTGATTTATATGAATTATAAATTCCTAAAAATCAACCAAAAAAAAGAGTCCCACGGAATATCTTGAAAATCACGTAATGGTCAGCTCCAAATCCCTTGATTTGTCGGACTAAGAAGCTGTCAAACCTTATCTCTTTAAGGCTGCGTTTGGGTGCAATTTGGGCTTGTGAATTTTTTACCAAAAAATTAAGGTCAGGGGGAAGAATCGAACCCCTGACCTTCTCCTTCCACGCGCGCGCGAGACCACTGAACCAAGCAGCGTTCTTGTAAGAATAGCTGCTTCAATAATATATAACCCATTCCCATTTCCAGAAATTGCACTCTTCCACTTTGGCCCCTTAACTTTGTACTTCTTTAAATTATTCCCACAATCTTCATATCTTCACTAAATCACCTCGGATCTTCACCAAACTTCAGGGGTACCTGCAAAAATATAAAATAACTTATATTAATTTAATTTCAGCCCCAGAAAGTTTAGAAAATTATGAATTTACCCTTATTTATATTTTTAACCCCGGAATTCATAACTTTTTCATTTTAACTCCAAATTCAACCAAATTTCAGAGGGAACTTTATTTTGCCTAGATAAACATTTAAAAATTATTTTCAGGCCCATAAAGTTTTTGAAATTACAATTTTACCCCCGGAGTTATTAAAATTGTATTTTTTTAACTCGGATTTTATTCAAACCTGCATTTTTCTTTTATTTTTCGAAAACGACTCTAAAAACTCATTATTTAAGATACAATGGGTCTAACAAGGCCTAGATTTGGGCATAATTCATACAAAATAATGCACTCATCGGCTACCACCGAGTAGAGAGATAGATTTTGTCATTGATTTAGTGCTCGATACTCAACCGATAGGTCTCACCCCTTATCGTATGACTCCAACAGAAATGAGGGAGTTACGTGACCAGATTGAGCAGTTGTTAGGGCAGGGGTTTATCCGTAGGAGTACTTCGTCGTGGGGTGCTCCCGTACTATTCGTTAAGAAGAGGGATGTATCGTTGAGATTATGTGCTGACTACCGGGAGTTAAATAAAGTCACGATACGGAACAAATATTCGTTGCCTAGAATTAATGACTTATTCGACCAGTTGAGAGGAACGACTTTCTTATCGAGGATTGATTTAAGATCGGGATACCATCAGCTACGTATCAGGGAGTAGGACGTGTCAAAGACTGCCTTCCTTACGAGATATGGTTCTTATGAATTCAGGGTTATGCCTTTCAGGCTAACCAACGCCCCAGCCATGTTCATGGACTTAATGAATAGAGTGTTCAAGGAGTTCCTACACCAATTCGTCATTGTATTCATAGATGATATTCTAGTTTACTCACAGACCGAGGAGGATCATGCTGAGCACTTAAGGTAAGTTTTGCAGGCACTACACCAGCATGTGTTGTACGTAAAATACGTGAAATGTGGGTTTTGGCTGAAAGGGGTTCAGTTTTTGGGGCATATCATCTCCGATAGAGGGATATCCATGGATCCGAGGAAGGTGTCAGTGGTGAGGGAGTGGGGACAGCCCACTACCCCAACCGAGATATGTAGTTTCTTGGGTCTAGCCGGGTACTACAGGAGATTTATTCGGGAGTTTTCGAAGATAGCGAGACCGTTGACACACCTGACGTGTAAGGGGCTGCCATTTATTTGGAGTGACGTCTGCCAGTTAGCCTTTGATGAGTTGAAAGACAAGTTAACCTCCGCACCAGTGTTAGCATTACCCAAGTCGGGGGAGGAGTATTTAGTTTTCACTGATGCGTCCTTATTAGGAATTAGAAGCGTACTACAGCAGGAGGATCGGGTTATAGCTTATGCTTCCCGTAAGCTTAAGCCTCACGGGAGGAACTACCCCACTCACGATTTGGAGTTGGCGACGGTGGTGTTTGGACTTCGTATTTGGAGACATTACCTCCTAGGGGAGAAATTTTGCCTATTCACTCACCACAAGTCGTTACAGTATCTCTTCACACAGAAAGAGTTAAATATGCGTCAACGTAGGTGGCTTGAGTTTATGAAGGATTATTCATTTGATATCCTATACCACCTGGGAAAGGCCAGCGTGGTAGCAGATGCGTTGAGCCGCAGGCCAGTCGGTGAGGTGGTTGAGGTGTGGAAGGCGAAATGGAAGAAGTTAGGGAATTAGGATGCGATAGCTCGATCGTTTATGTTTGCAATGACGATTATGCCCCAGATTATTACGGGAGTGATACAGGCTCAGGCAGATGATCAGTTCGGCCAAAGTTAAATAGTGAAACTTCTAGCAGAGGGGGCTGAGTCTTACACCGTGGGTTTAGACGGGGGTCTACGTTTCAATGGGATATTGGTTGTGCCCGAGGGTGAACATTTACGATACAAGGTGATGACAGAGTCGCACAACTCCCGATTTGTGGTACATCCCGACGACGATAAGATGTACCAGGATATGCGTAGATAGTATTGGTGGAGCAGAATGAAAAAGGATATTACTGAGTTCGTCTCAAAATATTCCACTTGTCAGTTGGTAAAAGTGGATCATCAGAGATCGGAAGGCCGTCTACAGCCACTAGATATTCCTATTTGAAAATGGGAGAGCATTTCCATGGACTTCATCACGGGATTACCTACATCGCAGAGGGGTCACGATTCAGTATGGGTGATAGTGGATTGGCTGACCAAGGTGGCCCACTTCCTGCCAGCCAGGACAGACTACACTACGTGACAGTACGCCCAAATATTCATAGCAAAGAGAGTGAGACTCCATGGAGTACCTCTCAATATCGTGTCTGACAGAGATAAGATATTTGTATCTTGATTTTGGGAGAGTTTTTAGAAGGCGCTGGGTACGGAGTTGTGACTGAGCACAGCCTATCATCCGCAGACGGATGGTCAGACCGAGCGGACGAATTAGATATTGGAAGACATGTTACATATGTGCATCATTGATTTTGGCGGAGGCTGAGAGCAGTACCTTCCACTTGTGGAGTTTACCTATAACAACTCCTACCAATTTACTATCGGTATGGATCCATTTGAAGCATTATACGGCAGACCTTGTTGTTCCCCAACATGTTGGCTAAAGGTGGGGGACAGCAACTACTTGGCTCGAAAGTAATTCAGGATACTTCGGCGAGGGCAGAGTTGATACGGAGCCGTATTCGAGTTGCTCAAGATCGACAGAAAAGTTATGCTGACGCCAAACGGTATTTTTACGATTTCAACATTGGAGATCAAGTGTTACTTCGAGTGTCTCCAATGAAAAGAGTCAAGTGTTTTGGGAATAAGGGCAAGTTGGCGCCTAGATATGTAGGTCTATTCCCCATTATCGAGAGGATTGGGTCGATTGCTTATACACTTGGGTTACCGGAGCACTTGCATAGAGTCCATAACGTGTTCCA
Organism: Sambucus nigra; assembly: GCA_949130495.1. Taxonomy (NCBI): domain Eukaryota; kingdom Viridiplantae; phylum Streptophyta; class Magnoliopsida; order Dipsacales; family Adoxaceae; genus Sambucus; species Sambucus nigra. The sequence continues at coordinate 546,447,673 of OX422215.1, forward strand.
TATCTCTTCGTTGAGGATATTTCTTCGAGATGACTTGGCCCACACACACATTGCATTGGAGGAGATAGACTTACAGCCTGATTGCTCCTACGAGGAGGGGCCGGTGGCTATTCTAGACCATAGCGAGAGGAAAATGAGGTCGAAAATAGTGCCTCTACTACGTGTTCAGTGGCGACACCACAATATTGAGGAATCAACCTGGGAACGCGAGGATGACATGCGTGAATGTTATTCAAAGTTATTCTTGCCAGGTATATATTCTTTTCCGAATTTCGGAACGAAATTCAGTTATTAGGGGGGACGTATGTAATACCCCGTATTTTTACGCATATTTATTTTAATGAAATTACGGAAAATGGGGATTAATTAAATTAAAAGGAGATTTTTTTTAATTATAATTAATCCAATTTTTTGATAATAATTACTAGCGGGATGAGAGTTAGTAGTTATTGAAATAATATTATGACCGATGACTAGATACACGGCAGTTGTGTTATAATTATTTGAGACACGTCGCGTCCCGTCACTAGTATGTATTTGGGGGTTGAAAAAGTAAATTATTTTTATATAACCCGGATGACTATTTTGAGTGTCCAAAGTGTTCGAAAGGGTCGAAATAGTCAAAAAATACTACTCGGGTATTTTATTTGAAGTCCAGGTCATTTTAGACCATAACAACACCCCGGAGGGGTATTTTGGTCTTTTGGAGTTTTAGGGCAGCTACATGGATGAAAACTAGGGATGATTAAAAACATTTAGAGAGTTAAGTGTTAGTCTTCAACCTAGGTGAGAGAGAGAGGCAAAGAGAGAGAGAACCAAGGAAGAAGAAGAAGATCCCATTGGAGCTCCAACTCAAGCTTTCACACCAAACAAAATACACCAACGTGTAGCTCGTGTCAAGAGAATCGTTCTCATAACAATTTCAATCCGTGAATCAGAAGTTCATTTTTAAGGCAAGTGTTTATCTTTCTCTTCTCTTTAGCATATATTGTTCTTGTTAATCTAGGCTTGATGATAAGTATTTAGAATAATGAAAATTTGGGTTTAATGAGACTAAATGATGAAGAAGACTTATGAATTGGAGATGGGTATACATGTAGAGGTCTTGCCCTTGATTAGACTAATAAAATATGGAGATTTAGGTATTATTCACGAATTATATGGAGAGTTTGAACAATTAAAATCATGAGTTCATATTTAGGAAGAAATTTTGGGAAGTTTAAGATATGGCTCAATTCCTATTGATTTTTAAAGGGATTTGATCTTTAATTCGTGTTAAAAATGTTTTAAGGTGGTTGGGATTAATGTAGTAACTTTTGATTTTATTGGGATGAGTATTTATATGCTTTGAGGATTAAAAGTTGGGAAAAATAAAAATTAAGGAAGAACAGAGTATGTTCTAAAATCTCGTTAAAAGACCTGCCCACGTTGTTAGAAAGAACTCTTTCGAATGAGACTTCCAACGAGATTACAGACGACCTTCTGAGTTGCTGAGTACGTTCGAAGTTGGAACTTCGTTCGAACGAACTCGTTCGAATGACCTCATTCGAACGAGAATCCTGGAACTTCTAACGAAATTCCAAAATGGGTTTTTGGGGTCCGTTTGGGTTAGAAACCTTCCTAGGGTTATTTATATAAGAGAATTCACCTATGTGAGTAATTGGTGGCTTAAATTTCTAATGTGATAAGGAAATAAAAGGGTAATAATAATTACGGATTATAATCTTGGGGTTATGTGATTACCTATTAACGTATAAGTTGTGTTCATGCTTATTACATGGAATATTATGTGTATAACATACCTAGCTACTGGCTATCGAGTGGGGGTTAACGCGTTGTGGTCGACCATATCTTATGTGCCTTCGGGGGGATTTTGAGTCGTACCACTAGAGCATGGAACCTTGGCTACGGGTATCGATGAACGATAGTGTTGACGGCCGAATGAGTGCGTAGGTATGTAAGTAACCCATAAGGCATGGAACCATGTTCGCCTCCAATATGTGCATATGTTTCATTGGTTCTTGAGAGATTGAACTTATTGTCCTCTGTGCGTGAGTGTAGCAATTGGACTAGATAGCCGAGTATGTGTAGCACAAGGGGTTTCTCAACTAGGGTGCAATATTGCTATAATTATATATAAATTGATATGTATACATAAAGAGGGTAATGTGTGTATATCGAAATCTTATTTAGTGTCTTATGTGGATGACTCTATTTTATTATGTGTACTTGTGGATCATCAGCTTGGCATTTAAAGAATGTGAGAATAAACTAAAGTAATTCTAAACCTATATCGAAATCTTAAGCACGTCGACTTTGAGTTATTTATGGAATCTTTCCAGCTTAATTGAATGAACTGAGGGCCTAATGGATCCCACCGATCAACATTGTCACGCAGTAGTGTTTCGGGGAGGTTCCTTGATTGGAATTCGCTTGCGAGACACCCCACGCACAAACAAAACATCATGTTGGGAATGGGGAGAAGTTTAGCCCTTAGTCAAGTAGAGTAATGAACTAGTATAAGGTAGTTAGATTCACTAGGTGTGCACGTTAGATGAGAGGTGAGTACCCCAAGTGAGGACGCTCAGTTAAGATGGATAATATATGTGCTAATTAAATCAATTGATGCACTTGCTATTTTAAACTGTTTCAAATCGGACTCTGACCCATTTTTCTATATATCTTCCTCTTGCACTATTATTTTTAGGTGCCCAGCCACAGGGTCACCAACTTTAGGAGACTCTATTCAGTTGTCGTGCTTTAGCTGCTGTAAAAGCTGCAGGATATTTCATAGTAGATGATTCAGTTTATTCTTCTGTTGCCAGTTATCTATTTTGTTGGACATGTTGTCCATTCTTCTACATTACATTCAGAGATGTAGCTATTTGTAATCCTCTCCTATATTTGATCTCCATTTATTGTTATTGATTGTATGGGACTTTTATCTCGATGTGTTTAAGTCCAGTCATTATTTACTTCAGTTACACTTTATTTATATTATTGTGATGCATAGATATTGTTGGTATTCTTGTTGTTAGTATTTAATGTCAAGTAAAATTTGGACATCACCCTTTTTAAATATTAGGTGGTTAGTTTTATTAAATTAAAATTTGATTGTTCGACAGTGATGCATTATCTGCACCAACTTGATATTTTGAAATTAATAAATAAATGACTGATCACCCGGTAATTAATTAGGCTGGGTGTTGCTCAGAGATGATGAATCACATGGGGAAGGGGGGAGAACTAAAGAAGTGTAAGAAACTCCGGTATTTCACTTCACATAAACCAAAAAAATAGATAAAACTAATGCCACGTGGATAGCATAAAAGAGATGCAATATTTATGAGTGTAATGCGTTTTATATTTTATATAGATACATATGTTAGTGGCATCATACCAATCAAAGTTTAGATTCTTAAATTGCATTCGAATATAAGTAATTGTAGATGGAGGCACAATTTTTGTGCCTTTTAATTTCAGTCATGTTTCTTATATATATATAAATAGTTTGTTGCTATACTAGACGATGATTTTGGAAATACTGTAACTACAATGAATGTTAATACGAGAGTGCATATTAAAGTGATAAATAATTGCATTTATCTAATAGGAGTTAGGGGGAGGATTACTAGAATGAGATAACATATAATACCGTATTTTTTTCAGAATTTGTATGAGGGGTCCTGTTTCATTTGAGGTTTGATCTAATTCTTTAAATAAGGGTGCGTGAAATGTTTACACAACTGACAAATTAATCAACGTAAACTTATTTTTTTTAATATTTTAAAAAAATGGGTGCATTTGGAGGTGCGTCTTTTTAAGTGTGTGAAAGCCTCATTCTCTCTCTCTCTCTCTCTCTCTCTCTCTCTCTCTCTCTCTCTCTCTCTCTATATATATATATATATATATATATATATATATATATATGTGTGTGTGTGTGTGTGTGTGTGTGTGCAGAAAGAGTAAAAAAAGCAACTAAATATGCATAATTTTTTTAGACACTAAAAAAATAATTTGACTTAATTTTTCTATGAGGTGTTTAAACATTTCAAAGATCTCCCTAAAAACACCTCAAAATGAGCTCAAATGCTATTTCAAAAAGGGCAAAATCTATTAGTTTTTAAAATTGCTTAAAAACTAATAGATTTTGACTGATATTTTAAAAATAGCAAAATATTCATTTTGAGTAGATTTTCTTTTGTAGCGGGGGTCCTTAAATTTATGTAAATACATTAAAAAGATTAAATATAAATTATTTTTTCAGTAATTAATGAAAATTGGTGAGTTTTAGGTGCTACTTTTGGGGTATCTTAGATAACGTGACTGTATATATCGATATATATATACACACCCAGAGAGAGAGAGAGAGAAATTTAACATACTTAAAACATAAACTTATGAAATTTAGTGATATTGCTCTCTCATCCCCGCTAAATTTCATGAGAAACCCTACTATGTAGGGGATGAATAGCTCCACGCTATGAATGTATATTTTGTACGCAGAAACATGTGAGAATCATCTCACCCACCAAATGGTTGAATATTTTGGTGAAATTTGGGAGATGGAGATCATATGATGTATTAGTGGTTTATTTCAGATTTAGGGGTGGTAAGCGGACGGATAAGGAGCGGATACCATGTTTTCTATATTCGTATCCACTATTTGGAAGCGTTATTCGTATCCACCCGGATAGTTAAAATAACTATCCATATCCGTGTCCTCTTGGATACTTAGGATTCGGATAATATATATATCTGTTTTCGTCGCTTAGCCCTTCCTACTAAGTACTAACTGAAATTCATATTGAGTAATAATTAGATGATCAAAGTTCAAGGGAATTTTACTATAACTAAAAAGCAATATAAACTTTTAATCTTAAGGGAATTTTTGAAATCAAGTACTAACCTCGAATGCTTATATTCATGAATTACGAGTTTTATTTTCCTCTTATAATATTGAATGCTTCATTGCTCCTCAAAATGAATTTTCCCTGTATTAAAAATGAAAGATAATTAAATAAGTAATGTTATTTAAGTAAACAACATTTATTTATAGTGGTTGAATAATTGGATAAGTAAACAACACTTATCTCTTTGTATTATGCGTGGATGTAGCCTCACTCTGCTTATTGACTTTATCGATCTTTTTGACATTCCATATAAAGACCTTCATGTGGAACTATTGTTGTTTTTATATTCGCCTAGCACCTTAGCACTGCCTCTGGTTTTTCGTCTTGTACAACCCTTATTTGTCTTTTGTTATTTGACCTTGACTTTCCTCCCGCAAACTGGCCTCATAAGCATAGTATGACTCGGGCAACTTGAGATCGGATGATGCAACCCTCATAAAATGGCTAGCAATAAGTTTTTCTCTTTTGGCAAATAACCACCATTTTCTTCCACCGCGAGAAATTTGACACCTGGTGATTTCCGCTCGTAGCACAGGTTGGAAACTCAAAAATTGACAATATAAAGCCATTTATTCTGAATCCCTAATGATATACGTAAGTATGGTCTCGTCCTAGACTAGATCCGTCCCAAATCAACAACCCCAGTTCAGTATCCATTAGATTCACCTGCTAAATAGGACGACAGAACATAGGCCCACCTCCAGCAGTCTCGGCCTCAGAGACCTCATCTTACTCTCTAGTCCAAACTATCTCTTACGTCCCAACCTATCTTATATCGACCTCGTACCACACGGACAGGCCAAGACCATATTAACCCTCCTGAGGATATTTTCTTAGTCTCATAGCTACCTTCTTGGAAGACCATCCTACAGTCTTGGCTTGACTAGGGCCATTGGAGCCGACATCAGCACTTCCTATGGCACACAGGACTTGTGCATCATCAGGACACGTGGACCATGCCGTTACAACAAATCTTCCACCCATGTGAGGTAATATTTCATCATCGTGAAATACTTGTGTAGGGGATAAATGTCAATCTCCTAGTGGATGCCTCATCTCATGCATACATGCTGCATGATTGGGGGGGGGGGGGGGGGGGGCGTACTGTGCACCCCTAAGCCTATATAAACTAGCTTCTTCTTATTCTTCTTCAACAAGGATAGAGTATTTGGCAACCCTATCTAAACTCTGTCAAATTGTAACCAGAAGAGAGGAAAAGCTTGAGAGATTGTAATCCATGGCCATTATATCATTATAGCAATACCAACACTACATACCTTCATAGCGGAGTAGGCCTTTAGCTGAACTACTTAATATCTATGTATCTTCTCCATTCTCTCATCTCCTTCTTGCTTACTTATATTTATGTATTCATATCTCCAATGTTAATTAATCTAGATCTTGAGGTGCTAACTCATTTGAGTGGTGATTCTCAGCATCACCATTTTGGCACCGTCTGTGGGAAGATATAGTTCTTCTTCCTTTTTATTTTCAGCTTAGATCTCACTTTTAGCCTCTAGTGGTGATCTAGATCCACTATTGTTGGACTCCTATCACCATTGAAGGATCTTGGGTGGTGTTCTTCATGCCTACTATTCATCCGGCTCATCTAGTTTTGTTACTTCTAATCACCGGAGAGAATAGTTTCCGATTTACCTCCCAGCACCCGCCCTAGCTCTAGCCAACCACCACCTCAGTCAGAGATAACTGATGTGGCGGTGATGCTTCTATCTCTATTGGCGAGACAGTAATTTATGGCATTCTACCAAAGTATCATGGTAAAGACTCCTTGTTTGGCGGTGAAGATCATTACTCCGACTGCTAGGGAGATGGTTGATTCAGCGACACGGGGACCATCCCCGGTCCCATACAAGAAAGTGCAACACCACCAATGACGGAGGGATATTACCTACCCTAGGCATCTCTTCCTTGGAAAATAGCTCCAAGACTGTACAGACAACCAAGTCTATGACAAGGAAGAGTACTGGGAACCATATGAGGTTTCAGCCAATACGATTCGTCCTGGCCACACTTACTATGGAAAGAGTGGTCGACCGACACTTGATCACCGACCAGGGGCTTCTACTTTTGATAGACTCAGTAGGGGTCATCCTTTGATCGACTCGACCCCTAGTGAGACTTAAGAGATCGACTCTCTCACTCTTATAGTATTGCTACATCCATGGGGAATGTCAGGCGCTGTGGCGATCGACCCAGGAAAAGTTAAGAAAGAGAAGAGCGTAAAGAGGTCAACAACTAAAGACGACTGTTGGAAGAGAGCAGGCTCCAGCTCCAGTGGCTTTGGAAGGAGGAGCAGATAATGTCATCGAGAAGGAAAAGCCTTAGACCATCTCCATCTAGAATCTTGAGGATAAGATTGACACACTGCTCAAGAGATGAGATCCCAGCCGCCGAGGCTATATAGAAAGGTCTCCATTTGTTGCCAGGATAGTAACTTTTCCTACTCCAACTAAATTCAAACCTCCAACTACGAGCCCAAAGTATGATGGCAGTTTAAACCCTGTACACTATATAGAGATGTACCAGTCGGCCGCCAACGTATACTCCACCCCTGAGAGATGAGGTGCAGGTCATATTCAAGCACTCTCATAGGTGTTGCCCATATGTGGTACACCGATTTCCCTAAAAACTCAATTGAAAACATTAAGTAGCTGGTCAAAAATTTATTCACAATTTTTCTTCGGGATGAAACATCATAAGAGAGTAACTCATGTCACACCCTGCTTTTGGGTATGAATGAACAAGAAGTACACATAAAGCAATGAATCATAGCTAAGGCGGAATAACATAACTTTATTCATTATTAAGTAGGTTTACACAGGGTTGTACCACCACAGGGGTGAGTTACATGTTTTAAATACAAACTATAATATAAAAAATTAAAAAGTGCCACTCCTTACTCCCATCCAGCTTATACTCTACCCACACGATCACATACGTAAATAGGTGATCGATTTTTGTCTCTAGTAGGGAAAAGATATTATCCTCTTTCACTGAGTGCATCTCGAGAAGTAAGGAATTAGCATAAATATGCTGAGCAGGTTCTACGAGTTCTATAACAAGTATACAAGTATAAATGAGAGTTGGAGTATGTATAAAATCAATGTTTAGCAATGGTAACAATAATAAGATGATAATCCCATACTTTTCAATTTTTAAGAGAACATTAAAAGTTTTGGAACTAATAATCCCATACTTACTAGTCCTTTTAAGAAAGTGAAGTTCATTACCAGTTTATTTAGGATCATGTAAAGAAAGTCAAAGAGTCTTGAACTAATAACCCCATACTTATCAGTTCACTAAAGGGTGTAGAAGTATTTATGCCATTAGTAAAACCATAATAATAAGTAATAAACCCAAAACCTTTGGGGAAAAGTAACTTGCTATGTATACGATTAAAGTGGTACTCATACGTATGTAGTAATATAATCAAGGCTCTCAATAATCTGAGATCATTAGGCCAAGTAAAAAGTTTGGTGGGATAACAAGTCAGTCTACTTCCTAGTTAATACTGATGGTTATAGTAAAATGGCACAAAAGTGCAAGGGTAACCAAATCAATATGGAATATGATACCAGTTATTAGATGAGAAGGGCTAAAATTAATCCTTAGTTTAAGTTTAAATACTCGTGGTAAATTCAAATATCGATGATGATTAATAAAATATGTAGTATGGCAGTATAATAACATGCACACATTAAGAGTAAATAGAAGCTATCACATAGTGATACCAATAACAGTATGCCAAATACGCAAATTATACTATTGAAAAGGTAGGAAAAACCTACTTGCTCGGAATTCGGTCGACTTTATATCATAATAGGATATTGGGAAGAGCTAGTGCTTGATTTTCGATATACAATGTTTTGGTATGTAAGTATTTGGGGTTTAGTCAGTCAGTTTTATACTAAAATTGTATCTTTAATAGTTTTGGGGGTTTATTTATAATTATCTTAGGACTTTAAAATACTGAACTTAAGTTCATTATTGAACTTTGGTGTAAGAGACATTTTGTCTTAAAACATTTTGAAGTATTCATAGACAAAATTTGGGGATCAAATTCATAAGTTGGAAAAGTTAAGAGGGGTCAATTTGTAAATTTAGAAAAATATTCTTAAGTTAAAACCTTAGTTTTTTCATAACTTAAGCTAGGGATATCCAAATATGGCCTTACCTTATACCATTTTGACCAGAAAAATTTAACAAAAATTTTAGGAAAAAGAATTGGAAATTCCTGATTGGCCACGCGCCCTCACGCGCGTGGTCAAAGTTCCTGGTAAAATTCTTCATCTTCAACCTCTCGATTTTGACTTTTAGGTTTTTAGTTTTTTTACCTTAATTTTCTCCTTCATTGTTATACCATTTAAGATGATTTATTAACCAACCTAGCCCATTTTTTTTCGTGAGGAATCTGAATATATAAGTTTTGTGGATTGATATTCATTATAGCTCAAGATTCAAAACTTTATGTTTTGCTAAAATTTTGACCCGATATTCGTGGGTTTCTAGAGTATGGCAAGGTTTCTTATGAACTTGGGTTGGTTTCTGCTATATATGAGAGTAGTTTGGTTTTGGTTCCAAAGATTAAGATGGATTATACATGAAAATTTTTGGATTTTTATATTTTTGAGTTCAAAATACACTTTTGATCGATTCGAGCTCTATATGTACACTCATGGCTTTTAACCATTACATTCGAGATCCGTATGTTATAATGAAGTTATGTGTAGCTTCAAATCAACGTTTAAGTCATTATATCAAGATTCATCATTAAAGCTCAAGCTTTAGTGGTGTTTCTTCTTGTTTTTTCTATCATACGCTATTTTACACGTAAAAGCTTGCATATTATGATTGTTCTTACTATATTAACTATAGAGAAAACTATTGGAATTGAAAGAACTATAAATTAAGCATAAAATCACAAGGTACCTGATTTGAGGGGATTTTCATGCTTTTGAACTGGGTTGTAAGGTGTGTTTTTACTACTGAATTTGTGGGGTATTTATACTTCATCTCCAAGAGATTTGATTGGTTCCTTTGGATGGTGGATTGGAGTCAGTTTATGTATAATTTTCATTATGGGTAAGTGTAGTGCACATGTTTACGTGGTGTGTTCATGTGTAATTTAACCTCTACTGTTGATGTGTAGCAGTTGGTGGCGAGGGATTTAATTGCAATTAAAGAATTTTCCAAGTTTGGTCCTTAATTGGTTGTATAATTACTTTTATAGCCTTAAAAGTATACTTTTTGTAAAGTATAGGTGTATTTTGGTAATTTTAAAAAGTTTCTAGGGTTAAAATTATAATTTTATGTTTATGGTCTGAAGGATTAATTTGATGTAAAGTTGGGGGTTAGGGGTTAAATATACATCAAGTTATCTTACTTTGAAGCTTTAGATACTATTTATTAATTTACTAAAACTTCAAGGGGTCGAAGTTAATAGCACAAGTGTAGGTTTCTAAGTGTAGCTTTTGTCTTCTTTATAAGAATTTTGATTTTGCACACATGATAAGGGTTTAAACAATGGCCATAGGTACTTTAAGGTTGAAAAATTCCCGGTTCTTACACTTTACCTACCTAAAAAAAATTCATCATCGAATTTTACCTAGAAATAAGTCGGGGTATTGATCTTTCATTGCTTGTTCTGGTTCCCACGTATCTTCTTGATGATTCTGATGCTCCCAAAGTACTTTAACTGAGGGAATTTCCTTGTTTCTGAGATACTTCACTTGACGATCCAAAATTTGTATAGGACGTACTTCAAACTCATGGTTGGGTTCGATTGAAACATTTTTCCATGTAACAATATGGGATGGATCTGAAATATACCGGTGCAACCGTGACACATGAAATATGTTATGGATATTGGATAATTCCGCAGGTAATTCTAATTGATCAGCTACGGAGCCGATTCTTTTAGAAATTGTGAAAGGTCCAATATATATGTGGGCTAATTTTCCTTTCTTTCCGAAGTGTAAAATACCTTTCCGGGGAGACACTTTCAGAAACACTTGATCGTTCACTTAAAATTCTAACGGTTACGGCATTGGTCTGCATAGCTTTTCTGTCGATCTTGGGTCGTCTTCAATTTCTCTCGAATCTGTTGTATCACCTCGGTGGCCTCTTGGATTATTTCTAGACCAAATTGTTTACTATCTCCCGACTCTATCCAACATGCAAGTGATCTACAGGGTCTTCCGTATAAAGCTTCAAACGGAGCGATTTTGATATTGGCTTGGTAACTATTGTTATATGAAAATTCTACAAGAGATAAATATACATTCCAATTTTCAGACATATCTAACGTACAAGCTCGTAACATATCTTTTAGGGTTTTAATTGTATGTTCTGATTGTCCATCCGTTTGGGGGTGGAATACGATATTTAAATGAAGTTTAGTACCCAATGCAGTTTGAAATGCTTGCCAAAATTTTTCCTATAAAACGAGAATCTCTATCTGATACAATGGATAAAAGAATTCCATGTAATTGAATAATTTCTAGAATATAAAGCTTATTATGCTTTTGGAACGAATTGGTGGTGTTTAAAGGTAGAATATGAGTAGATTGGTAATTCGATCTACTATTACGCAAATTTAATTATATCCTTAGGACATACAAGGTATTCCATAAATAAAATCCATGGTAATGTGATCCCATTTCCATTCGAAAATATGTAAGGGTCGAAGAAGTCGACCGGGGTGTTGGTGTTCTATCTTTAATTGTTGACATGCAAGACATTTCTTTACAAAATTCTTGATTTCATTTCTCATATTTGGCCACCAATATTTCTTCTTTAAAGCATGGTACATTTTCGAACTTTAGGGGTGTATCAAAAATTTTGAATGATGAGCTTCTTATAATACTTTCTCTCGAAGTGATGCGTTATCAGGTATATACAATCTATTTCTAAATTGTAGTCCTATTTATTTACCGTATGAAAAATCAGGATTCTTGTTCGAATTTTTTTGTATAAAAGAATCTTGGGTTGTTGAACTAATATTTTCTCTCTCAATTCATGATAAGCGATAATATTAAAGAGTTTCGCACAAGGGTTAAGTAACCGTAAATCATATTGCTCTATGGTAATGGCAATATTGTAGGAAATTAGGGTGTGGAGTCTTCCTACTGGATTTTGAATTAAAGCATCGGCTACTACATTACCTTTACCTAGATGGAATTGAGTTTAAATCGGTAATATTCCAAAAATTCTATCCAACGTCGTTGTCTTAAATTTAAGTTCGTTTGGGTAAAGATATATTTCAAACTTTTATGATCCGAAAAAACTTAAAAATTTACACCATAAAGGTAACAATGCTAATTTTTTAATACAAAAACTACGGCTGCTAGTTCGAGATCATAGACAAGATAGTTACATTCGTGAGTCTTGAATCGTCGTGGCCCATATTCTATTACTTTCTCATTTTTCATCAACACACATCCTAGTCCTTGTAAAGAAGCATCGGTGTACACATCCTAACTTACATCATTAGAAGGAATAGTGAGGATAGGAGGAGTAGTTAATTTGTCCTTCAACACTTGGAATGATTGGTTACATTCTTTCGTCCATACAAATGGAACTTCCTTCCTATTTAGTTTCATAAGGGGAAGAGCAATCCGCGAAAATCCTTCTACAAAACGACGATAATATCCAGCTAATCCTAGAAAACTTTTTATTTCAATAATATTTGTAGGACTTTTCCATTCCAAAATAGCTGAATTTTTTTCTGGATCGACTTGGATTCCATTTTCAGAAATCACATGTCCTACAAATTTGATTTCCTTCATTGAGAAGTCATATTTGTTTTTTTTTTTTTGCATATAACCAATGGTTTCTAAGAGTACTTAAGACCCCTTTCAAATGTTGGGCATGTTCTATTGGATTCTGAGATTATTTGAGAATATCATCAATAAAAATGATAGCGAGCTGGTCAAGAAAAGGTCTAGAAATTCTATGCATTAGATCCATAAAGGTTGCTGGTGCGTTTGTCTAACCAAATGACATTACGATAAATTTGAAATGTCCATAACGAGTTTGAAAAGCAGTTTTCGGAATGACTTCCTCTTTAACGCATAATTGATGATAACCAGATTGTAAGTCTATTTTAGTAAAGACCCTCGCTCCTCGAAGTTGATCAAATAGATCTCCTATTAGGGGTAAAGGATACTTATTCTTAATCGTTACTGAGTTCAGTTTATGATAATCTATGCACAATCTAAAGCTTCCATAATACCGTAGCTCCCCAAGGTGATGGACTTAGTCTAAAAACCCTTTATCCAAAAGGTCATCTAATTGGGTACAGAGTTCTCAGAGTTTTAAAAGAGCCATTCAATATGGAGGTATCGAAATAAGAAGTGTATTGGGATAAAGATTGGTACTAAACTCAACTTCTATAGAAGGGGGTAATCCTGATAAATCCTCGAGAAAAAACGTCTTTGAATTATTCCAATAGATTTGGAATTAAAGAAGAAATTTAGATTTGGAAATTTGAGGGTTCTGATGGACCTGGTCCTTGAAACGTAAAAGAATAATTATCTTCATTTCGAAAATGAATTTTCTTATCTTAACAATTAACATAAGCATGATTTTTGGATAAAACATCTATTCCAATAATAATCTCGAAACCACAAATATCTAAAATTATCAAGTTAACAAGGAGGGTTCCTAGACCAGGTTGAATCTTACAATTTTTGTAGCCTTGCATTGGTGTATTGATTTGACCTGTTGGTAATTCAATATCTAATGGAGCAGTTAAAGGTGTTGGTGATAATTGTAACAATTTAGCTAGTCTAAGGCAAATTAAAGAATGCGTAGATCCTGTATCAAATAAAATATGTGTAGGAAAATGTTAGAAAATTCTCATACCTTCTATCACATCAGGTATATTTTGCATAGGCAGTATAGCATAATTCCTCTGACGACTCAGAATTATCTTAATTCCCTTTGTAGAGTTTGGCTTGGATTGATTCTGGATATAATGAAATTTTGGATTTTGTGAGGGTTTATTTTCCTGACGACAGATTGGAGCTGACTTTATCTTAGGGCATTGGGGCTGAATATGTCCTACTTCATGACACTAGTGACAACGTATTTCTAAACGTGTTGTAATATGGCGAATCTGAGAATAAGCTTGTCCACTCGAGTTTGCACATGGGTGAGGTCTAGAATAAGATGGAGTTCTAATGACATGGTTATTCTTGATAGTTGGGGGAGAAGATCGGATTACGGCAGAAGAATTATGTTCCATAATGGCCGCAACATCAATCAAATGAGAATACCCACGAATTTGTAACGGAGAGATTGAATTTTTAACTCTCGAATGTAATCCTCTTTCAAATTGCTTGCATTTCTTTACCTCGGTATCTATATATTCCAGAGCATAGAGAGATAATTCAGTAAATCTAGGCTCATATTAGGCTACTGATAGGTTAGATTTTTGTAATTTTAAGAAATCAACAGTTTGTTAATCTCGACCAGTCTCGGGAAAATACTTTTTAAAGAAAGACTCCTAAAATTGCTCCCAAGTAAAACTAACAACATTCTGATTGCGTGATAATGCTTGCCACCAGAAATTAGCTTCACCTTCAAACATATAAGCAGCTAAAGTTACTCGGAGATTAGTAGCTATACCTACTCCATCAAGATTTTCACAATCTGGCATATCCATTTCTCATCTTCATTAGCACCTGGCTTACCAAGAAAAGATGGGGGTTGTTGCCTTAGAAATTCTTTAAAAGCAATCATTCTATGAATTTCATCGAAAACATCCTTTGGAGTAGAACACGTTATTTGTTGTTGTTGGGCTAAGATAGTAAGTTCCTAAAGACATCGCATAATTCCTTCAATTTGAGGCTGTTCAGAGTGAGTTCTAGCAGAGGGAATTCGAGTACTAACCATCCCAAAAGTAGAACAATTTAAATAATAAGAATTATAAACAAAATTAGGTCACAAGCCTACTATATTTCACATAAAGAGTTATATGGTATAGTAGTATTATACATCACAACCTGTGTTAATGAAACTAAAGTCATAGTATAGCCTACTTTCTACAATATCGTACTACATGTGAGTCATACTAAAACAACTTTTAACTTTGGATTATTTTAAGTGGGTACAATAGCTTCATCACTGGAAGTGGACTCCGGGATGACTAAGTATTCTCCCTGATCTGAGCCATCAGTTGACTCGTTTGTTGTACGGGAGAATAGTCACCATGAATTTCACCATTGGATGTGGCCTGAGGGTACATCGATGGAGTTGGCATCTCATCTACAAGTGTCAGATTTATAGCCTTTTAGAGTATTACCGGATCATTTTCATAATCATCTACTTTTCTCATGACTTGAATTTCACCCAAAACTCTGTTGGTGAGTACCAACCTCTTAATCTCATTACTTGAGCCTACCCAATCCTCTTCGATCGCACAAATCATTTCCCTTAATCTTGCTAAATCCTCTTCTCTGACTCGGGTTTCCTAGTGATTGTCTTGTTCGAGGTTTATATTAAATAAGAATGTGTCCCATGTATCCATGTTGAAAAATGGAATTACCATATGGTAATAGTAATAAAAGAAGTTACGAAAAGATAAAATAACTAATATCTTATTTATTTCCCGCATAGAATGATAACTTGACGATATGTTTAGATTTAAAACATGCTCTGATACCAACTTGTCACACCTTGATTTTTGGTATGAATGAACAAGAAGTATACATAAAGCAATGAATCAAAGCTAAGGCGAAATAACATAACTTTATTCATTATTAAGTAGGTTTACATAGGGTTTTACCACCGTATGGGTGAGTTACATGTTTTTAGTGCAAACTATAATATAGAAAATTGAAAAGCGCCACTCTTTGATCCCATTCGTCTAATTCTATGCCCACACGGTCACATACGTAAACATGTGATCAATTTCTATCTCCAGTAGGGAAGAGATATTATCCTCTTTCTCCGCGCGCATTTGAAGAAGGAAGGAATTAGCACAAATATGCTAAGCAGGTTCTACCAGTTCTGTAACAAGTATATTATAACCCTCGGCCAGAATTTCATGAATAATAATTTGTAGTTCTTCCAGTTACGACACAACAGATTTAGTATCTTCCATTTTAAAATCCAAAAATTTTCCAACCACAAATTTTTTAGACCCAGCATCTTCAGTTGCATATTTTTTATCCAGTAAGTTCCATAATTCTTTAGCAGTAGGACATGACCAATAAACATCATACAATTCAAGGTAGAGACAGTTCAGTATATAATTCCTACACATATAATCCATTTGTTTCCAAACAACCAGTTCTTCAGGTAAAGAAGGTCTATCAGATGCAATAACGTCAACGACCTTAAGAGTTGTTAGGTAAAATTGTAGTTTCATTTGCCATCTCTTAAAATTCTTTCCATCAAACAGTTCAGGTTTTTCAGAGTATTTTGCATTAGGATTTTCCATAGCAGGTTGTAGAATAACAACAAAATTTCACCTTTAGATTGTTGGAAATAGTAATTGTAGATAAACGAAAAATCCCAAATTCGAAATAGATAAAATTAGAAGGACTTATTGATCGAGGTTTGTGTTGGACACAAAGTCCTAAAGGTAAAATTGCTCGCTGATATTTGTAGCTGTCAGCCTCGTGAACATACACCTCCCAGGATTCAACGATCAGATTTAAACACCAGCTTTGTGTTAAATCTTCGAACTCTCAGGATACTCCAGCACCCAAAAAATTAAAGAAAAGTATAAAGTAGCAAAATTATTTTTGCAGAAAAACGTGAGAGAGATTGATTTTTTCTGTGTTATTTTCTCAAAGTTGTAGCCTTTATTTTATGCAGAATTTTGATAAAAAACGTGGGTAGTGGTTTTAGCCAACTAACCCACTAATATCTCCACTAACGGGTAGTTTACTTTGAATAGGAGACTAAGTCAAAAATTAAAAACGAATTAATAAAAATTAAAAATTCTGGGCACTCAAGAGAAGTCCAAAGCCCCAAGGCCCAATCTTTGCCCTTAATAATTAGTGTGCTCCATAGGAATTGAACCCAAGACCTCATGCACACACACACACACACTAACTTACCACTCCCACTAACTTATTAACTTCATTCAAAATAAATATATATAATAATAATATACCCAACATTTTTTTATGTGTATATGCCTTTTTCCTCCATCTTTTTGAGCTTCCATGTTATATCTCTATATGATACGTGGGTTTTTGATATGACGTTTAAGTCCTTTTACGTGTTCATTGCAATTGACGATTCCTTATTTTATTGGGATATTTGCAATTTGAGGAGTGCCATTAATTATTGTTTATACAGTTAAAGAATAGCTTGGACATTAAGGAATCATAAAATTCTGGAAAATTGAAAATAAGTAATATTCTGAAAAATGAGATAAAAATAGTCGGCGGAAACAAACTATACTCACAAATTGAATGTCTGCAAAGTGCCGTCAAATAACAGGCCGAGGAATGATAAAAGGATCCTTCTACACCGACACATAAAAGTAGACACATTTTGTAGATACACTAACGTGTCGCATTCGTATTGATTCGTGTTTGGGCTCCACACGAGTCTCACTGGCGTGGACCCCAGACACGAGCCAATGCAAATGCGACATGTCAGTCTGTCTACAAAATGTGTCTACTTTTATGTGTCAACCCAGAATTATCCATGATAAAAAGAAATAAGAATGCGTTAATAGCGTACATGGAGCAAAGAGATTAACAACATATATTCATGGACTAGTTTTTAGACATTTTGAGGATAGAACTCTGTTGGCACGATTAAAGCCGTTATTCTTTCGATATTATCCTTAAGGTGTAACGAGTTTATCGAATTTGTTTTTCACTTTTATTACGTTTTGCAGTGGCGTAGTGGTATTGGTCGCTCCTTCTTTCATTTTTTGTTTGTTCATTTCACCAAAACGCTCCTTTTGTCGTGTTCTGCAGTGACGAAAAAACTTTTAACGGTCGTGGACAGTCCCGATCATATTATTCTCAAGGGTAATGTTAAAAAAGTGAGTGCCAAGAGACTTTTCACTATTTTTTATCACGATAATTTTGGACTGTTTTCAAGAATTTGTCACGATCATGAAACGTGATAACTTTTAACTAATGTGAGAGTCTTGTCAAAATCAAACACAACAACTCAACAAGCGCGTCCAACAGCAACCCAGCAAGCACGTATTTGATACATATATTTATTTGTAGTTTTCAAGTAAAGTTTAATAAATCCAACAACAACCCAGCAATACGTATTTGATCCCGCGACGGTTTGGTTCCAGTTCCAAAAAATGCGAAACCTTTTTTTTTCAATGCCCGGTTCCACAAATAAAAACCAACCAAGAACCTAAACCAAAATGGGATCATAACATGTTATTTTATACTTTATATGTATGAAAAATGTTGCTTTCTATTTAGTTTAAAGGTTTTAAAATAAATCTAACTTTTAGGATTTGCATTACATTTATAATGTTTAGTCAGTGCCTTTTTAAAGTTATACTTGAGGAGAAATTATTATTTTACTTATTTATTTTAATACACATTGGGAATCAATAGCTCATCAGAACCAACTCAAGAACTAGAATAAGGAAAACTGGCTGAGTCGCGGAGAGAGAGAGAGCGGTCGTCATCGATCCGACTATTACACATTGAAGAAATTAGCTCAACGATTTGGAAAGAACAACCATGAAAGATTGAGAGATGAAGTTTGCGAGCAAACAAAGTTTATATTGAACAATGAATAAAAAATAATTTTGAGCATTGCTATTCGCACTCCATTAAAAGCTTTTGGCCAATTCTCAACTTGAAACTGCAAAATGACACAAACACTCATTATCATTCATATGTCAACCTCCTTCCATCTACCCTCTCCTCTATCTTTATATGCTATTTTTTTCCATCACTTGATTTATTATAGACAAGAAAGATAGAATAAATTATCCTCCAATATCTAATATATTCTCTACCCACCCTAGTATGCCCCAGTAGTAAGGGCGGGCTAGAGGTGGCAATTTTAGAAACGAGAAATTGACATGATATATCATGTTTGTGTCGTGTTCGCGTCGTGTTTTTTTACACGAAGTCGTGTCGTGTCATGTTCATGTCTGAATTATGAGTCGTGTCGTTTCGTGTTATCGTATTTTTTAGGCGTGAAATTTAAGAAATTCTTGTATTCGTGTCGTGTCGTGTCGTGTCTTGCCGTGTTATTTTTTATTCAGGTCGTGTTCGTGTCAACTAAAAAAATATGAATTCGTGTCGTGTCGTGTCGTGTTCGTATCTGAAAAAATCGTGTCATGTCGTGTCGGCCCAAAACACGATCCGTTAATCCGAATTGCCACCCCTAGGGCGGGCTTAGGACTGTGAGGTTAGGCGCACGGTGCTGGGTTCGATTCCCCACTGGCAAGCCAGTATTTTAATAGAGAATATATATATATATATATTCTCTCTATTAAATTTCATATTCGGAAAGTATTATTTTATAACACCCAAAATTTGTCTTATAGATATTTTAATATTCATAAAAATAATAGAATTATATAATTACTTATTCTGGTCCAAAATGGTATACCCTAAAGTTGACAGATACAACACTAAATATTCTAAAACTTATAAACTAACAAAAGGATGTGTCATAAGCACGGTTAGAATGACACAAATATACAACTAAATTGCTTTAACTTCACACTTTAAGCCATTTTCTCATTACTTAAAAATAACCGTCTCTCGTTAAACCTCACTCATTAATAAAAGAAAAAAATACCATAAACCTTAAAGTTTGGAGTAATTATCAACTATATTTAAACCCTTATTTAGCTTTGAAAATATAGTTTAGCTAAAAATTATGAAATAATTTAAGTAGTATTGTAGGCTCGATAATCAAGTGTATCGCTAGCACAAAACTTAATAAAATTATATTTGTCCCGTAAGCAAGGCAATAAATAGCACATGCTCCTCGCTCAACTCTTTTTTTCTTATCAAATACTTGTAGCTTTGACACTAAGACGATCTCCAAAGTAGTCGACAAATTTGCAAAATTCTATTTTTACTGACTAATTTTGTGTTTTTAGCTCTTCAAAGCCGTTAGCTTATTTGTAAAAAGTTGTTATAATTATTTTGCTAACCCGTAAGTGGCAAGATTACGCTCTCGCGACACTTCACTTGCACACAAGCCTTGATTATTTCATCTTTGGGCACTTTGAGAGTGCAAAATGCAGATATGCCTTCGATTATTTTTCACATTTATCTTGTATTATTTAGGATCAAATACCACCAATATTCACTTATTTTTAAAATCCGCGCTAGCGACATGTTGAGGAATTTATGGGAAGTGTGAAGGCAACGCATTAATGACATAGAAAATTATAGTAAGAAAACTAATTTGGTCTCATCCTATAAATATAGATCACATTGTATATTTTCTAATGAAATTTACACAAATTGACGCAAATATATAAAGAAATACCTGATGTGTAAGCAATTTGATAGTCAATTGGGTAGTACTGCAACTGACCTCCAGGAGAGACCTACAACAGATACGCCATGAAAGCAATTAAATGAAATTAAAATTAATGTTGAACGTAAAGAAAAAACAATATATTTGGATCCAATAGTAGAGGCTAATTTAATTGTAGAAAATAAGGGTTTTTTTTCAAAACGTAGAAATGAAAATCTAGAAAATGTGTTCGGATGAAATAGTTGTTTTAAATAAAAACTCTGAAAATATTTTCTGATTTTTAAATTTGGGAAAAAATTTAAAAAAACTTTAACATGTTTTCCCAAAAATATCTATAAATCTTTTATTTTTTAAAATTACATTTAGACCCCTAAGTTTTGGGAAAATTAAATTTTCATCCGATTTTTAAATTTGCGAAAAAAATTATAAAAACTTTAACATGTTTTTCCAAAAATATCAATAAATCTTTTATTTTTTAAAATTACATTTAGACCCCTAGGTTTTTTGAAAATTAAATTTTCATGACTAAAAGTAAAAATAATGTCAAATTTGGAAAATAAATAAGTTTTATGAGTTACAATTTGGCCATTAAAATTATTGTACTATACAGTATGGGGCATAAGTTCTTTATAATTGAAATTTTTGCCACTTAGTGGCGTATTGAAAACATTTTTTCAAAATAATTTATAAATAGCATTTACTTATTATTAAAAAGTACATTTAGATCCCTAAATGACATTTTTTGCCATTGTAAAAATTTGGAAATCCAGTAAGTTTTGTGACAACAGCAGATAAATTATAGAGGGAAGTAGGAGTACATACCTCTTTTTGGAAGGATAACCGAAAGCAATGAAGGGAATAAAGGAGGACACTTGAATGAAATAGACACAGCTTATATACGAACAAGCTACATACGGACTCCAAATTGTTGATGTTTCCGATTCCATTTGAGAGTATGAATGAAGGTGGAATGAATAGATACAATGGATGAATGTGTAAGATGAAGGGGTTGTCATTAATTTCGTGGAATGAATAGATACAATGGATGAATGCGTAAGATGAAGGGGAAGGGACCTCTGATTTCTACATTGGGAGAATACATCCTAAGGCTGTTGAAAATGTTTGGAACAACGATTGTTTCTATCAGGGTTTAAGAGGGGGAAAAATAGGGAGTTTACAAATAATGAGGGTATTTTAGAGATTTTATATTTCAAGAGCAACTCCCCTCTTTTATAGTAGTAGAGATAGAGATAGAGAATAGCATGCACAATAATTTTGTGATATCCCACTTCATACAAAATATAGACAAAGAGCATTCCAAAATATTTTGAGGCTTTAACAAGTTAAAGGGTAAAAAAGTCATTAAATTAATATTTGGACGGTCTTAAAACTCTCATGGAAGGGGAATAGCCATTAGGATAAGTCCTAACGTCACATAATCTAAGCGTATCGATTCCATAATGTACAACCAAAGACAGGTAGGATTATACAAAAACATACCGTTTTATCTACCCTTCTCTCTTTACCTTGTTATTATCACTCTCTCAAACAATCCTAACCCGTAACCTTACTCTACGTAGCCTTGAAGAAAAAACCCTTCATCTCTCCTTGGCCTTGAAAGAAAATCTCTCTATAAGTTGGCAAAACCACTTCATCACAAAACCAAACTCTCTCTCATTAACCTTGGATATTTTTCTCTCTGTGAATTGGCATGGACTATTACTTGTATGTTGCAAACAGAACTCGGTCTAAAAGAGAGGAGCGTATCCAACAGCTCTACCAGGAATTTTTGAAGAAGAGAGCGGAGAAGGCTTCAACTTTCAATCCCCCGCACACCACTGCCTCTAAAGGTATCATACAACTTTCATGTTTTTGAGCGTTGATACGTGTTTGTATGTGTTTTTTGATCTGTATATGCCATTTTTCCCCCCATCTTTTTTATCTTCCATGTTATATCTCTATATGATACGTGGGTTTTTGATATGACGTTTAAGTCCTTTTACGTGTTCATTGCAATTGACGATTCCTTATTTTATTGGGATATTTGCAATTTGAGGAGAGCCATTAATTATTGTTTATACAGTTAATGAATAGCTGGGACATTAAAGAATTGGAAAATTGAAAATAAGTAAGATTCTGAAAAATGAGATCAAAATAGTCGGCGGAAACAAACTATACTCGCAAATAGCGTCAATTGCAATGATAAAAAGAATGCGCTAATAGCGTACACAGACCAAAGAGATTAACAACGTATATTCATGGACTAGTTTTTAGACATTTTCAGGATAAAACTCTGTTGGCAAGATTAAAGCCGTTATTCTTTCGATATTATCCTTACGGTGTAACGAGTTTATCGGATTTGTTTTTCACTTTTATTACGTTTCGTGGACCGTCCCGATCATATTATGTAGACATGATAAAATAAAGTACGATACGATAATACGACACGAAGTTATAAGTTAATGGGTGGATTCTTAATGGGTTCGAATTATATCAATATCAACCCGATAAGACACGTTAATTAACGGGTCGTGTTAGTGTTGACTCCCTTCACCCATTAATATCCGATAAGACCCGTTATGACCCATTAATTTAAGTAAATAAGATATACTCTTGGAACTTATAAATAATTTATGTATCATAATGTTAATTTAATCATAACGAATTTTACTAAATGATAGATTTAGTAATGTCAATGAATTAATGGGTTTACTTGGGTTCAAAAATAAGATAATATGTAACTTGTATACAATTCAAAATAATTCATTATCTTAATGGGGATTAACGAGTGAGCACGAAACGGCACGTTAACATAACGATTCGGGTTTGGATATGATTTTTTCACACAATAAAAAAGTTATCCGTTTAGACACGAACCCAATAAGACCCGAACGTGATAAAAAATGACACGAACACAACTCGACACGCCCATTGACAGGTCTAATATTATTCTCAAGGGTAATGTTAAAAAAGTGAGTGCCAAGCGCCTTTTCACGATTTTTTATCACGATAATTTTCAACTGTTTTCAAGAATTTGTCACGATCATGAAACGTGATAACTTTTAACTAATGTGAGAGTCTTGTCAAAATCAAACACAACATGCTCAACAAGCGCATCCAACAACAACCCAACAAGCACATATTTGATACATATATTTATTTGTAGTTTTCATGTAAAGTTTAATAAATCAACTACAAAATGAGAGATTTATTTTTGCTGAAATTGTAAAAGTCACTTTTAGCCAATTAATGTTGGCTCGTAGTTATTCATATTCACCTTTTTTATTATATAGATGGACTAAGTGTCAAGCACGGATATAAACCCTAGTTCAAAATTTCATTTTAGGCATCAATAAACAATCAAGCTCATCTAAACCCCAAGTACATACCCTAATTCAAACCCTAGTTCAAGCATTAATGATGAGAAATTGATTGTCAAGCATTAATCTAATATTTAATTCAAAATCCCTAAACTAAATATTTCATACAAGCTACTTCATATACATATAAATACACCATTGTGTGTGTGTGTGTGTATAGTATCAACGCTTATATATATATATATATATATATATATATATATATATATATATATATATATATACAGTCGTTGATATATATATACAGTACTACTCTTGTGCGGATCAGTCCGTATTTTAAGAGTGTGGATATGACATATGTCACCTGGTAGTGACTCTAGAAATTATCGGCTAAATTATAGGCATACTCTCTCTCTTTTCTGGGCTCGTTGTCAGGTGACACATGTCCGGTCCGCACTCTTAAAATGCAGTGGTCAGCACATGAGCGGCACTATATATATATATATATATATATATATATATATATATATGAGGGATAAGTTTGGTTTAAATTAGGAGCCAAAATGACATAATTTAGAGGAAAATTGCGATCTTTGTCATGGTCCATGACCAAAGTTGTCATGGTCATCAACAGTGACAACAATCCAGTGATGCCACGCATGTCACAACGTCGTCACGATTCATGTCCATGACCATGACAAACCCCGTTGTGAGACAAAAATGACCATTGGCATAGTGGTTTTTTGGCATACGTTTTGTTTAAGGGATCCCCCCCCCCCCCCTTTTATGATATGTGTATGTATGAAATAGTGAAAAATGTTTATTTTTTTATTGATCAATTATAGAGAGTCGTTAGAGTGTGTTTTGTCTAGATTGTTCAAAACAAGGGTGTTAGGACAAATTTCCAAAATTTTTGGATTAAAGCCATTCCTTTCCCGTTTGGAAAAAATAAAATTGGATATTTGATTCGAAAAATCGGGAAAATTTGGAAATCAAGGAAATATCAAAACTTTCATTTTTTTTCCAAAAAATCTCAAAATCTTGAGCTTTAATTCCCTTAAGACATTTGGGAAATCTCATATAATGTCACCTCACAAGTCATCAAGGCCAGAAATAATATTTCTTGAATGGTTTTAAAATAATATATAGGACACGAGGACATGTTGGATATACCATATATATTTTATATATTAATGGAAGTTAAACATAATTTTCAGTGACAACAAGCTGGCTAAAATCCACAAATTATAAAAGAGATAAGGTACAAAAAATGGTATACTTCATGGAACTTCTTTCATAAACATATATCAAACTAAACTTTACAATTTAACATTATTTAAAAATAAAGAGCTTGAAACCCTAATAAACTAGGGGTGTGTAGTGGAGCCGAAAAACTAATGAACCGAACCAAATCGATTGTGTTGGATTTTTTCCGCGACGGTTTGGTTCCGGTTCCAAAAAATGCAAAACCTTTTTTTTTCAATGCCCGGTTCCATCACAAATAAAAACCAACCAAGAACCTAAACCAAAATGGGATCATAACATGTGATTTTATACTTTATATATATGAAAAATGTTGCTTTCTATTTAGTTTAAAAGTTTTAAAATAAATCTAACTTTTAGGATTTGCATTACATTTATAATGTTTAGTCAGTGTCTTTTTAAAGTTATACTCGAGGAGAAATTATTATTTTATTTATTTATTTTAATACACTTTGGGAATCGATAGCTGATCAGAACCAACTCAAGAACTAGAATAAGGAAAGTTGGCCGAGTCGTGGAGAGAGAGAGAGAGAGAGAGGTCGTCATCGATCCGACTATTACACGCTGAAGAAATTAGCTCAACGATTTGGAAAGAACAACCATGAAAGACTGAGAGATGAAGTTTGCGAGAAAACAAAGTTTATATTGAACAATGAATGACAAATAATTTTGGGCACTGCTATTCGCACTCCATTAAAAGTTTTTGGGCAATTCTCAACTTGACTCTGCAAAATGACACAAACACTCATTATCATTCATATGTCAACCTCCTTCCATCTACCCTCTCCTCTATCATTATATTCCATTTTTTCCATCATTTGATTTATTATAGACAAGAAAGATAGAATAAATTATCCGTTAATATCTAATATATTCTCTACCCACCCTGGTATGCCCCAGCAGTAAGGGCGGGCTAGGGGTAGCAATTTTAGAAACGACACGAAATTGACTAGAAATTGACATGATATATCGTATTTGTGTCGTGTTCGTGTCGTATTTTTTTGACATGAAGTCATGTCGTGTCATGTTCATGTCTGAATTTTGAGTCGTGTCGTTTCGTGTTATCGTATTTTTTAGGTGTGAAATTTAAGAAATTATGGTATTCGTGTCGTGTCGTGCCGTGTTGTTTTTTATTCGGGTTGTGTTCATGTCAACTAAAAAAAATACGAATTCGTGTCGTGTTCGTGTCCGAAAAAATCTTGTCGTATCGTGTCATGTCGTGTCGGCCCAAAACACGACCCGTTAACCCGAATTGCCACCCCTAGGGCGGGCTTGGGACTATGTGGTTATGCGCACGGTGCTGGGTTCAATTCTCCACTGGTAAGCCAATATTTAAATAGGGTGCATGTGGGAAGTAGGTCCTGCGCAATACCCCCCATGTTTAGCTTGCAGGGGGGAGTTCTAAGAGTTCGTTTGTGTTGAGGTTCAGGGTTATATATATATATATATATATATATATATATATATATATATATATATATATTCTCTCTATTAAATTTCATATTCGGAAAGTATTATTTTATAACACCCAAAATTTGATTTATAGATATTTTAATATTCATAAATTGTTTAGTAAAAAATAATAGAATTATATAATTACTTATTTTGGTCCAAAATGGTATACCCTTAAGTTGACAAATATAACACTAAATATTCTAAAACTTATAAACTAACAAAAGGATGTGTCAGGCACGGTTAGAATGACACAAATATACAACTAAGTTGCTTTAACTTCACACTTTATGCCATTTTCTCATTAGTTAAAAAACATCGTCTCTTGTTAAACTTCACTCGTTAATAAAATAAAAAAATACCATAAACCTTAAAGTTTGGAATAATTATCGACTATATTTGAACCCTTATTTAGCTTTCAAAATATAGTTTAGCTAAAAATTATGAAATAATTTAAGTAGTATTGTAGGCTCGATAAAGAGTGTATCGCTAGCATAAAACTTAATAAAATTATATTTGTCCCGTAAGAAAGGCAATAAATAACACATGCTCCTCGCTCAACTCTTTTTTTCTTATCAAATACTTGTAGCTTTGACACTAAGACGATCTCCAAAGTAGTCGACATATTTGCAAAATTCTATTTTTACCGACTAATTTTGTGTTTTTAGCCCTTCAGAGCCGTTAGCTTATTTGTAAAAAGTTGTTATAACTATTTTGCTAACCCGTAAGTGGCAGGATTACGCTCTCGCGACACTTCACTTGCACACAAGCCTTGATTATTTCATCTTTGGGCACTTTGAGAGCGAAAAATGCAGATATGCCTTCGATTATTTTTCACATTTATCTTGTATTATTTTGGATCAATTACCACCAATATTCACTTATTTTTAAAGTACGCGCTAGCGACATGTTGAGGAACTTTTTGGAACAAATAAAAAGGCTTAGACTAAATGTGTATTAAAAAATGTTTGAGGGACTATTTGGTATATACCCCTATTATTTTTCATATTTAACTTTCTTTATAATTAATCAAAATTTTATTTTCATATTTATCTTGTATTATTTTTTTCTTCTTTTTTCATCACAATGTTTATTTATTTAAAAAAATATTTTCCTTTTTCGTCCCATTTTTTATTTATTACAAGAAACAAAAACTAGTTTTTTTGTCCCAGTTTGTACTTATTATTTTTTTTCTTCTCTTGTCCCTCCCAATTTTTAATTATTAAATATGAAAAAAATGTTTTTCTCTTTTTTGTCCCGGGTTTTAATATTAAAGAAATGTTTTAAAAATTGTTCTTTTTTGCTCCCATTATAAATACTATTTGTGTTGTTCACTTTTTTGTCCCGATTTTTATTTGTGAAAAACAAAACAATTTTTTTACATGCTCGATAAAACTTTATGGATTATATAGATAATTCACTCATAAATAAAATTCTGTGGAATATAAAAAATCGGCATTTGAAATTTAAGACAAAATATATCCGAGATTAGAGGATTGTTTTATGTTACCTTTCTTTTATATAATGAAATGATTTTTTTAATAATAAAAAAAAAAAAAAAAAAAAAACTTAATAGCAGGAGATAGATATATGAGAGTGAAATAGATTGTGTGACCAAACAAATGCATCATGTGCTCACTGTCAAAAAATTTGCCCTTTTGCTTTCCAATGGGAAGATGGGAGAGGGTCGGCAAGGGTGCTTTTGTCATTTAATGGGTTGAAAGCGTTTAAAAGAGTTTGACAAATAAGTTTTATTTACATAAGACGTTTTCTAATAGGTCATGTCATAATATTTATTCACTATATGTTTACAAATACAACTTATTGAACCAAAAATATTTTTTCATAGGACCTGTTGAATAAAAAAAAAGATGATAGGACCTATTAAACTACATATTTATTGGATCATGACAATTTCCCTTCCCTTTAACCTTGACCTGGTAGAATCCAGTCAGAGTTCAGTGTAGCTTGTGCAAAGGCGCGCTCAATTTACGCAATAATTGATGTGTTCCGCGTTTTAAGAACCATTCTCAAATGTTTGTGATGTTCCTGTAAATTGTTAGTAAACACAAGAATATCTAAAAAAATATACTAGTAGGAACTTTCTCATACAAGGCTTGAACTGCATAAAATTTTGATTGAAATTGTAAGGCCAAAAGGCATGACCCTAAATTCATATTTCCCACAATGTTTTCTGAAAAATGTTATCAGAAACTCTCACCTCTTGAGTACCGCATTCGAATTATCGTATTCCCTTTTAGGGTACTTTAGAGCCCCATATCTCCAAATCTTGCGCCTCGCTTTTGTTATTCAAAATCGAAAAAATAACAAAGAAAAATGAGAAAGAAATCATCAAAGTTACAAAGTTCTCTTAATTTTCTCAATCTCCAGTATATTTACAAAAAAAACTAGGTACCTCAATACTATGGGTTGATGGAAAAACTTAATTCACATAACTATATAATTTGAGTATATATATGTATAAATACACTATAAATGGTACTTAAAACGATCAAAATAATTATTCCAAATGAACCGTGAACTGAAATAGCGTCCCAAATAAACCTACCCCCAACATACCACGTACTAGGCACTATATCGTTCCACGTACCAGTACCCTTACCGCACACCAAAGTGTTCCACGTTCTAGGTGACTTCAGTTCTGAAAGTAGTTATTTCTATGCTTTGTTTTCTCGTCCTGATCCAGTGGTAACTAGACATAAGATTCAGTTATGAGAATACCTTAGCCCCATACAATTCATCTAGGAGTTCTTCACTTGTTGGAATTGGGAATTTATTCTTGACAGTATATTTATTGAGTTTTCTATATTCATTGCAAAATCTTCAACTCCCATCTTTCTTTTTGACCAGCAAAATTGGAAATGCAAAATGGACTGTGACTAGGTTGATTTACTCTAGACACAAGCATTTATTGAAACTTTTCTATTTAAGTTTTCGGAAAAGAAGGTACCCTCTGAGGTCTATGAGTAGTGGGATTAGTGCCTTATTACAATATTATTTGGTGATCACGACTTCTTTGGGGTGGTAATCCCTTAGGTGCTGCAAATACATCTTCAAATTGAGAAAGTAAATCTTTAACGTAGGGGGGAAAAAGTACCTCAGTAGTGTGTAAACTTGGGTTTCCTCATGAATATATGTTTATTTCTTCAACATCCTTTTGAAGGAACCATCACTCATCATCTGTAGATTAGCGTCCTTAGTGGTACTTCTCGAAACCAGCTTCTTCCCATTTCTCTTAAAAGTCAGCGTAGGAAAATCGAAGTCAAAGAGGTTTATATTACATTCTTTCATCCAATCCATGCCCAAGATAATGTCAACCCACCCCCTACAACTGGAACAACTTGAAATTCAAAACTATTAGTTACTAACGGCTTTTAGCTACTAACTACCTATTGACTAAAACAACCTGCTTTTTACACGAGTTTGAGATCATGAAACTGTCTATCCGTGGCCATTGCGGAGAGAGAGAGAGAAAGAGGGAAGCGGATCAGCATTGTGCCAAGAGGGGTTGTTGGGTGGTGGATTATCAACAATCAAAAGTTTACATAAAAAAACTAGGGAAAAGTACTCTTATGTCCCTCGCAAATAAATTTTAAATATTAAAGGAATTTTGACAAATTTTAAACACTTAGGTCCACTAACTCTCTTCTTGTAGAAGTCCACGTTATTGGAATAACAAGCAGACCTAATAGTAAATTGTCCTTAAATGTTTAAAAATTATATTATTAAAACACAGGCAATTGGAAAAAAAATTGTATATTTTTTCCATTTCCCTCATTTTTTTTGTATACTTCCTGAGATCCAAACACAACTTGAGTTTCAAAATCTACGGAAATTATGATTACATACCAGGAAATGCCAAGTTCTTTAGTGGCTCCTCCCTTTTTTCCTCTCTCACTTCATTTTTCTTACTAACAAATGTGTTTTCAGCTTTAGGCACCAATGATGATTCAGAGGACTTTGAGGTCGAAGAAATTGATGAATTTGACTTTGAAAATAAAATGTCTAATCGTGTTGATAGGACGGGGTCTGGATCAAAAGAAGAAGTTAATGAAGGTGATGTAGCCTTCAAAAATAGGAAGGTCTCCTTATGCTCTTTTGAAGAAGAAGAAGGTGACAATCAGAATCACTATGTTATCTGTATCTTAATTTATTGAACAATGTGATGAGAAACGAGTGGCTTTATTAACGCTGTATTTATCCAAATCACTGATAATGGAGCTTTTAGGACAGTAAATGGTTAAAGAATATTTACTCTCTCTCTCTCTCTCTCTCTCTCTCTCTCTCTCTCTCTCAAATAAATAAGAACTTATAATCAACTCAAAGTAATTGAAATGTGAAATTGTTTGGATCTTAAAAATTATATAGAGTTCTACAGTTTTTGCTATACATATTACTAGACTTTTCATTTTCCCGTACGTTTCCCTCTATATTCTCCAATATCCAAACATAGCATTATTGGAACTGATCATGTTGGAAATAATGTACATTTTACTATATGTTTTCTTTTCCTCGTGTATTCTTATATGCTAAATGTGTCCCAAGGTCTACCATATGGCGCTTTGCAAATACCAATTCTCCAAAATGATGATTTTTACTTTGCCTTAAATTTTTAGCTGTTGGTTTTCTTTTCTTGTATTCTTACTTACAATATTCATTGTAGGATTCATTGATGGTAATGACCAGCCTGCGGAGATTGAGCTTGAGGAAATTGGAGGTGTCAACTTGGGAAAAAATGAAGAAATGTTGGGTGGCAAGACAAAGTCAACTTCAAAAGTAGTATATGGCGAAGCTGATGTCGATGTCAATGCAAAAGAAGGTATTAATCTCAGTCCTTATTTTTCTATTTGATTGTTAGCTTTTGTAGAAAGTAATTATTCTTGTGCGTCAACTTGTATCCTAGTTAGCAAAGAGAATTACAATACATAATTGGACCAAAAAATGGGGGAAAAGTTCATATTTCAATCTGGGGAAAATAACTAGAAAATCATAATCAAATTATACATGCCCTCAAAAATTAATTACAATACATAAATATCTTAAAACAGAAGAAACAAATGTCTGGACTGTATTCTTAGTTTGCATACAGTATGCAATCCTGAAGTTATGAAGCTATGTTACCTCTTGAGCTCATATGTTTCGTTTTTGGCCCCTGTTTGTTAATTGGTTAGGAGTGAAACACTTTTCACCGGGATGAAATTGAAGAGTTTTTAACTTAGCTAGTTGAAAACTTTTTCACTCTCACTAAAATCTCCATTGCATTTTTCATGTTTATGTATTTCATTTTCAGGTACATGTAAATCTGCTCATCCACAAGTTGAAAAAGAAGATGAGGACAATCGTAAGAGGAGGAGAGTCTGTGAAGCTTTGGGTACTAGGAAATTTGTTCTTCCCCGAGTTCAAGGAAAAGAAGATGACACTTCTAAGCCCACTATGAAGAGGCGAGTCTGTAAAGCTTTGGGTACTAATAAATCTGTTCTTCCCCAAGTTCAAGAAAAAGAAGATGACACTCCTACGCCCACTAAGAGGACTAGAGTTTGTAAATCAGAAAAAGATGATATCATCAGAATTCTCATGGGTTCCATTCTGGATAACGGAGAGATTGATGATCCAGATCATAAACTCGAAGTCAAAGAGAAATCTCCGGCCGAGGATCCACTTCCTTTGAAGTTCAGATTCGGAGATGAGTCGCCTGTGGCAGAGGAAAAATCAGAATTTGAGGAAATGGTCGACGGTTTATTTTCTGATCTGGCCTTCTATAAACAATGTGAAGAAGTGGGTTCATTAAATCCCCCTGTGGTAAGTTTCTCGCTATCAATTAGTTAATTTTAATGGAAGTTATAACTAAGTAGGCTAATTTTTCACCCCAAACCAAATGGGGTTTTTCGCCTGGATGTGAACTATTACATGCTTTATTCAAATTTAATCCTACCAGAATTCCCATATTTTAATTGAAAGTCATGAAAACACTGCTAAATGTCAGGCGTATTTGATCCTAAATTCTATTCGTAATGTGAGGCGCAGTTGAGTTTTATTTTTAGCCTTCTAGAAGTGTATAAAATAGTGAATGTGCATTGAAGTAAGACTTAGATTTCTAAACAACACTATAGACCACTGCTAAATGTGAATTGAAGTTTTCTGTATCAAACAATTTTCTTTTATATGGCAGCAAACAGAAACAGTGCAGTATGGATATTTACAACTATCATGATAAAACCATTTAGCTAGCCAATTTCGATTTTAATTCATTTTTTTATATCATAGTCTTTTGTTGATTACCAAATAGACCATTGGATCTATTTATTGATTTTGTTAAAATATTAGTTACACGCCCAAATTACGCTCACTTTTGCATCTACCGCAACTTTTTTTCTCTAAAAGAAAATTACAACCCAATTCATCACTGTTGTGATGATTTTCTACCAGACCTGTGTTTGCATATTTCAAGAAACACATGAGGGACTAATAGCTTTTTATGATGGCCTTCAGAATGAGAATGAAAATAAAGATGCTCCAGACTGTGAAACAACTCAAGTTGATCGTTGCAATAATGGGAAGCATGCGCTTATTCTTGATGAACAGATTGGAATGAGATGCATCTATTGTTCTTGTGTACTTCTGGAGATTAGATATGTCACACCACAATTTGTAAGTAATTTCAATTTGTGCACTCCTGAAATTTGCATTAAGTTCCATGAAAGTTCATTTCGTTTTTAAATGTACCTTTTTCATTCAAAATATTTACAAGAACACTCACAGACACTTTTTAGGGCCACATGAGGAATTAGTTTTGAAGCTCTTTTCTTAATATGGGGTGAAGCTTTTATTAGAAAACACTGAGAAGCCTCTGATTTCAGATATACTTTAGGTTTCTAATCAATGCGGTGAGCAGACATTTTTAAATTATTATAGGATATGTGGTTTTGTTTGGATGAAACTTAATACACTCACATTTTAGGCCAAAGTTCCATATTGTACTTAAGGTTGTGAAACATAACATTGATAAATGGAGGTAGCCACACTGCTTGTTATTCTCCATCCACATAAAAAATAAAATTGAAAGTGATGTGGTCCAGGGGCATTTTTGTCTTTTTTGGTTTCTAGTTTTTGATGTCTTTTATTATTTTTCTCTTATTTTGTTGAGTCATTGTATCTTTGTTTTTGTTTAGTATTTAGAGACAAGAATAGTAAAAGGCTCTTCGAGGCATACTTGTAATTAGTTCTTTAGATTAGAGCCTAAGCTACATCTCCCTTATAAATACTCACCATGTAGCCTCATTTGAAGCATTCTATATTTTGAAAGTTTATTTAAGAGAGTTGAGACGAGAGATATCTTCTTCTTGATTCCCATTTGGCATTATTTACGTCAATTGATATCAGAGCCTCGTTGGCTATGTCGTTGTTATTGTTATTGTTATTATTGTTGTGTAAGCACATAAAATCGTAGACAACAACAAATGGGTCCCGAGAGGAGATACGCCCTCGTTGATGCTCGCACCAACCACTTTGAGGAGGTTCTGAACCGTCTAATGGCCCGAATGGATGCCTTTGCAGCCCGCCTCCCACCACCGGGGTCCACCACCAGCAGCCTCCACACCGCCCCGCCCCACCCCTACCCAAAACCCTAACTTTAACACCTCTAATTCTACTCAATTTACACCCTTATCCCCAAAAAGGCAAGATCCAACAAAACATAACTCCCCCACCACCCACCCAGCAGTGGATGAAGGCGATAGAGGTGGCGGCTGACCACCAACCAACCTCCTTGGCCCTATTACGGTGCCGACCAACCCCCAGGAGCCTCCAGAAGCTGCTGGACCCTTCACAGCCACCAGGTGAGACCCCTGACCAACCCATCCTTCCTCCCACTTGGGCCGGACCCCACCCCAGGTGGTCGGCCTACCTTCTACCACCTTTAGCGGCCCCGGTCAGCTAGGGTTTTGCCCTAGCGATGGTCGGCGGCCGCCAGGGGCAAACCCTAGCGCTAGAAACCTCCCCTTCCACGCTATCCAAGCCCAGAACCACCCCCCAGCCACCAATCCGCCCCTTTACACCCCGATCTGACCCCCCTCCCCCTCCAAACCACCGACCACCACTCGGGCAGCCCCCTCCTCCTCCCAGGGCAGCCCATTCTTAGGGTTTGCCCTCCCAACTCTTTTTTCCCCCCAAATGACAAATCCTAGCCTCCACCCATACACGACCCCTCCCCCACCACCAACCGCCCTCCCTCCACCTACCACCACTCCGAGTCCTCCTCCCCTTCCATTTGTCCCAAAACACCTTAGATCCCATTCTTATTACCTCCCACTATAATTTGCACCTCCACCACATCTCGACATATCCCTGTCACCACCCCCATAGGCATCATGAGGCTTACCCATCCCATTATTTCCCCTCCATTCCCTCGACCCTATCCATCTCTATTGACCCACACCACCACCCCCATACCTCCTTCACCACGCTTCCGCCCCCACCCCTACTACATACCACCCTTTCCCTTCCTGGACATCATAGGCGCGTTCCCACCCTCATTCAGTTTGGGACGCCTGTTTAGCACACTCCGCTCCTGTGGATACCTTCGAGCGAGTGCAGGATTGGAAAACTCATCCACATTGTGGACTTCTGTCCCCTCGACCCCAGTCCCTTCCTGAGTTTGAGCCTCATCTCCTGACAGATTGGCTCACAGATATGTCACCTTTCGATTCTCTAGATTCGAAGGCCACACCTTATGTGCCTATTACCGAACAATATTGCTCTCTTTATTACCAGATGGATTAGTGTCCTTGAGACAGCCCATAGTTTCAGCAGCACCACCACCTCCTTCTGTGATGGCAATACCGTTGTATGTTCCACCATCAACGTCACTTGAGGATCCACCTCCCGCTCCAGTTCCTATTCATCCACCGCCTCGGAGGCCGCATCGTAAGATCCCGATTGAGGATTATTTGCCAGGCGCTGATGAGGGTGATTTAGCCTTTCAGGGAGGAGATTCCATTTCCCACATGGACCCATAAATGTTATCTCGGAGTATGCAGGGTGATATCCGAGTAAGTGTTTCGATGTTTGACGGTCATCTCTAGTCAGATGCATGCAGTGATTGATTGGCTTGCCGCAATGACGCGCATCTTAGAGTATAAGAGGTTGAGCAGACGTCGTTGTGTCCTTTTAGCGGCGATCAAATTCTAGGGTTATGCTAGTGTATGGCGACATGACCTAGAGCAGTGCAGGGCCATTGAGGGTCAGCCTCCAGTTCTGTCGTGGGCCAAGTTGATGGCTCCATTTGTTCCTACTACATATAAGCGAGATCTCTTCCTCCGTGTCCAAGCCCTCAAATGGGACGCCTCTATTTTGGACTACACGGAGACATTTTAGATTTTATGTACTCGCGCTCGACTAGGAGAGACTAGGGAGCAGAGGATTAACCACTACATCCACGACCTTCAAAGCTACATTTAGAGGGACATTTCCTTGCGCGACATCACCACCTTTGCGTTGGCGGTTGAGTATGCCACAAAGGTGAAGTCCTTCCATCACACCGCTCCGCCTGCTCGTGCACGTCCCACGGCCACTCCTGCCCCACTGACCCCCTCCATTGCTCTTGCTCCTACCACTACTTCAGCGACACCAGCCACTACCGCCTCACCTCCTTCATCCTCCCACCCGGTGACCTTCAAGTGCTACATCTGTGGAGTGGTTGGGCACAGGACTTCAGACTGTTCCTTGCCAAGGCGCCAAGCCCTCCTTGCTTCTGGAGGCCCTGAGCACCTGGATAAGACAGAGGAGGCCGCACTGCAACACGCTCTCATCACCATCTTAGACGACGACACCGAGGGTCTTCCCCTTTGAGTTCGAGGACAAATTCTTTTCAAGGGGAGAGAATGATGTGGTCCAGAGGCATTTTTGGCTTTTAGTATTTTTTATTTTTTTATTTTATTTTAAACAAAACGAGAAAAGTTGATTTTGCAAGCAAGTCCAATATTAAAACTTCCTAAGATAAAACCACAACAGTAAGAAGTCCCACAAACTAACAAAAGCATTACATTCTGACTCAAACTCCAGACCCCTACACTAAAAAAAGAGAAGAAAAATGAAAAAACATCCTAGATATCTAGGGCCTTCTTCACTATCAAATAAAGTTGTCACCGGAATTGTATATGAACTCATTTTGACCATCAACGGAATACACTCACGAGACAATTTTATCATTGAGGGGCAATGAAGCTAGTTGGTCGGTAGGGTTGTTGGGGTGTTGAACATTCTTGAGGACGTCCATAGCCTTTTAAACTTTTGCCTTCAAAGCATTGGGGGGCTCAAGCATATGCAAAACCTCCATCTGATCCATCTCAAGATGCATGCCTGTCACCTTAGCTGCATGCTCGTGCTCCACTTGATCCACAAGTGGGTACAAATTTTCACCCAGCATCGTCCTTTGTTGCTCAAGTGGTGCATTGGCAAGGGCAGAGGCCAAAGTTGTAATAGGCATAGGCTACTGTCCCACTGCACCATCTCGAGGGCCACCTATTCATATGGAACAAGAAGCATCCCCACATCTGGGACATTCCGGCCAGGTGGATAACGATATATACGTCCTCTTGGAAACACTTGTTGCTGCATCAACGGCATAGGCTGCTGATTTTGTTGAACAGGACGTCTTCCACAAGGGCACTGGCCCATTGGTATGAAGAAATTTGGCATAGAAGGATCCCCACTTGGCCTCATTCGAGGAACCAACTGCTGCTGGTAACCAAATCCTGCCTAAGGAGGAATCATCGCAGGGGATTTAGACCATAAAAGAGTTGCTGTCCCATTTCTGAACCACCAGGAGGGTACAATGGCATACGAGGAGCAATAGATTGTGCCATTGCAACAGGCCTCGATTGCCAAAATTGTTGCTGCAATCTTGCTCTTCTCTCTTCTTTCTGTTGGGCAAGTGCAACATATAGCAGTTTTCTAACCACCGGTTTCCCGTTCATCTTAGCAAGAGCTCAGAAGCTTCATCAGGAGTTGACAATGCAATAAATCCAGAACCTCGGCTGATTCCACTAGGGTCACACATAACCTTATGTACCAAAATCGCAACAAAGAAAAAATTATACATGAACAATCAAGCTCTGAAATTAA
Organism: Sambucus nigra; assembly: GCA_949130495.1. NCBI lineage: Eukaryota > Viridiplantae > Streptophyta > Magnoliopsida > Dipsacales > Adoxaceae > Sambucus > Sambucus nigra. Next base: position 546,485,237 of record OX422215.1, read on the forward strand.
ACTTTCTAATTGCATAATCAACTATTAATGTAGTATAAATGGAAGGTTAACTTATAATTGCAATATTCGAACTATATTTCCTCTACTCGGACATAGTTCTCAATAATGGAGTGCGTCTTTTCAGCAATTAAATCTATTAAATACAAATTATTAACTAATTGAAAAGTAAGTAAAAAAGGGAGGTTAGTCTCAAATAGGAAATGTAGCTCTATAGACCCGTAATAATTATGCACTACCTGTGAACACATGGAAGTTCATGTAATGAAGCATTACTGTTATACAACACGGAATGTTAAACATTTAATTATTGTATAACCATATTTACAGGATATTACCTTAATATACAATTTGCAGTATGTGCGACCATCAATTTCAATATATAAATTGTGCTAAGCTCATTCTAAGACAAAGTCAACGTATAATAATTACAATATTTAAAACTGAAAACTACCTCCATATAGTAGCAAAATAGATGAAAGTTTGGTGTTCTAGCTGCTACAACTGAACTAAAGTGAATTCACTATATTTCGGGAATCTACAATTACACCCATGGCCAAGTTACAGTTAAGGTATAACTTTTTCTTGGTTCTATGCCTAAAATGGTTAATATAATACCCAACTGTTCAGGTAAAGAAGAAATAAATGAAAAAAATTGAAATTTAATTCACGAATACAAAAAGAATCTAAATGATGCAGGTCCATAATCAGAGTCAAACTCACCAAACTCCAGAGAATATATTAAGTAAGAAAATTGAAATGAACATTACAAACTAATTAGTAAAATTTCTGACTAATTAATATTTAGAAGCTTATATCAATACATGGCTATAAATTTACCGATAGAAAGATTATCTCTAGAATAAAAATACTACGAAAAGATATAAATTTGAATTTTCACCCAATTATCGTCCACTTATAGCATTTGGCTTTTCAATTTTCTTTACAGTGAACAAATAAAAAACAAAATAACCCACCAGCAAAAACAATAATGAAGAAACCTTATGTCACACTGCATTCAATTCAGACCCGAAAAAGTATCAAAGAAAAAGTACGCTCAATATAATGGGCCGGACAATAGTGTTTGAGCCAATGCATGTAAGATATAAATTACTGTGCTACCATATATGATCAGCGCTACCAATGCCATCATTTTTAGAACCTATTATCCAAGAATTACACAAAGTGTTCCGAAGCTCGCACAACCCGGAGAATCCCCGCAAATGAATAATACTAATTAGTTTATAAAGGCTAGATCTATCTCAAATCTAGCCTTCCTTAATTAGCAATAACATATTCTATCCAATCTAACACATTTGAATGGGTTGGAATGGGGTATTATCAATATATACTATAGGCATAAGCATCTATGAATTCACGGTTCATTCGCAAACAAACGAAGTAATTATTTTCAATCATGAGTAAGAGTAATAAAGAAGTAAATAGGATGGAAATACCCAACTGTTTGCAATAGACATAAATTTTTAAAATAAGGAAGTTAATCCTCAATAATAATAAAAAGGGGACAATCTTGATCTTCTGCCCATAACATGCAGACGAAACAGAGAGCGAAAGTTTGCAATTAAAAAAAAAAATAGTTCAAAACTAAATGAATGGATATGATCTCTACATGCAATAGAAAATGAGAACAAAATAAAATTAAAAATGAGAACTAAGAAATCACCGTATTTTCTTGGTGAAGATTAAAGCTAAAGGCTGTAACTGTTGGGAAATAATTAGAGACACGTGGAAGTATCCAGAATGGTGCCTCCATTCTATATATAGATACTAGATTCAAAACAATAAGTTATATACGAACTTGCTAATTTTATATATCTTTCTTTCTAATCATCTTTCATCTAACTTCCTAATCTTCGTTTATAGGCACCAGATAATCGTAGAGTATCAGAAAGAGAATATTCCAGAGCTCAAAATGATGTATCTATTCTTGATGGCCTTCAATTCAAATCTCCAGGGGAAAATTATCATGACTCGAGCAATCACATGAAGGGCACTGTTTGGGACATAATACCCGGGATCCGAGATAGCATGTATCCACACCAACAAGATGGTTTCGAGTTTTTATGGAGAAACATAGAAGGGACAATTAACCTTCACGAGATAGCGAGTCCTGATTCAAGTGGAGGAGGTGGCTGCATTATTTCACATGCCCCAGGTACTGGAAAAACTCGATTAACCATAGTATTTATCGAAACATATTTGAAATTGTTCCCAAATTGTCGGCCCGTCATTATTGCTCCCGCAAGCATGCTTCTTACTTGGGAAGAAGAGTTCAAAAAATGGAAAGTCAAATTCCCATTTCATAACCTCAACAATCCTGAGCTATCTGGAAATGAAAGTATAACTCTTAAAAAGTATGCGAGTAACGAAGTGGTGCGTGCAATGAAGGTGTATTCGTGGCAGAAAGAACAAAGTGTCTTGGGAGTAAGCTATAATTTGTATGAGAAGCTTGCTGGAGAGAAAACCATGGCAGGGAAAGGCTCAGAGAAGGGGAAAAGGAGTGTTGTGAATGAGAAACATCATAAGTGGGGGAAAATACTACTGGAGTTTCCTGGATTGGTGGTTCTTGATGAAGGCCACACGCCCCGTAATGAGAGGAGTCGTATTTGGAATACTCTATCCAAACTCCAAACAGGAAAACGCATCATATTATCGGGGACTCCTTTCCAGAACAATTTCAATGAGCTCAACAATACTCTGCATTTGGTAAGGCCACAAAAGGCAGATTTGCTTGCCAAACAGGACCTATTTTCCGAGTCTAAGAGAAAATACTCAAGAAAGGGAAAAGTCCAAGAAAAGAGGGATTTATTTTGCAGTACAAGTGTGAAAATTTCTGATGAGGCAATTGAGAAGCTCAAAAAAACAATAGAACCATTTGTTCATGTTCACAAAGGAAGCATTCTTCAAGAAAATCTTCCTGGTTTGCGAGAGACAGTTGTTCTTTTAAATACACCATATCTCCAGAAGCACCTCAGTGAGATCATAGACGGCTCGCAAAGCAGTTTTTCTTTCGACTTTGAACATAAGGTGTCATTGGTTTTGACCCACCCGTCGCTAATTCAGTACTGTTCTTTATCTGATAAGGAAAAATCAGCCATCAATCTAGATCAATTTGAAGAGCGTAGATTTTACCCTGAAGAAGGCGTCAAGACGAGATTCATCATGGAACTCATCCGCCTTAGTGAATCTATGAATGAGAAAGTTCTGATTTTCAGTCAGTATATACACCCATTGGGACTTATAAAGGACCAGCTAAAGGCAGTTTTTGATTGGGATGAAGGTAAAGAAGTCCTACTAATGCAAGGCAAAATGGATCAAAAACAGAGACAGAATGTGATTAATGTTTTCAATGATCCCAAAAGTGATGTCAAAGTCTTGCTAGCATCAACTAAGTGTTGTTCCGAGGGAATTAGCCTTGTTGGGGCCTCGAGAGTTGTTCTCATAGATGTTGTGTGGAATCCATCAGTTGAAACACAGGCTATTAGCCGCGCGTTTAGGCTGGGCCAGAAGAAAGTTGTTTATAGTTACAATTTGATTGCATCTGGTACCAAAGAGTGGGATAAGTACTGCAGACAAGCTGAGAAAGATCGGTTATCAAAGCTGGTTTTTTATTCCTCTAGCAAAGAAGATGTTAAGCGAAAGGAAAATAATGCAGGTTTGAATGATAAGGTTTTGGAGGGGATGGTTGGGAACCCAAAGCTGAAGGATATGTTTGAGAGGATCATTTACCAGCCCAAAGACGCAAACTTATAGAAAATTCTGGCTTAGCATATAGATTTTTAAAATACCTATTTTCCTTTCTTTCTTGTGTTCTTTCTTGTAATGCTGTATTTATTGTAATGATTGGCCTTAGTTTGGAGGCATATTTACTTTATTTATGAAGTCATTCTTTAACTTTCAATATCTTCTATTTGAGCATCTCCAGCTATCTTGTATATCATTGTTTTGTGTAAAATTTTCATAATTGGTACAAAATTTAATCCTCCATCGGTAATGTTTATCCTTAATCTATAGAACTGTTAGAAGACAACATGACTTCTTACTTTTGGTCACGGTTAGAAGACAACATGGTATCAAAATAAAAAAATGGGCATATATCTTTTTGTAACGGCAACACAAGCCCCAAAACTCAAAATACACAAGGATTTATCACACGACACTATTCCTGCCAAAGTCTAAAAGTAACGTTGACTTTCTGAATATCACATGGGGCGGCCAATATAATGGGTGAAGAATGGAGAAAAAAATAAGAAAATTGGATAATGATTTTTTGGTGCGCTTTTTTGATTATTTATGTTATTTTCTCCCAAAACAAGAAAATCCACGATTTTGGGGAGATAAAGGTTCCAAGTGTTGGGGAGGATGTTCACATTTCATTTAGGTTGGGGTTACATTTTCGATTCATCCCTTGTTAGTAGAAGCCATAGCTTTATTTAAACTCCCTTCCATCTAGCATACCATATGATGTAACCTAATAACTAAGGGCCTAGTTGATATAAAACTTGGAATAGAGGTGGAATGGAAGGTTTTGCCCTAGTAAATTTTACCCATGCAAATTATGACGTGATTGATTGTAATTTCCAAGTTTTTGTGTTTGATAGACATAATTTGCCTACTGGAAAACAACTATATTCCTACTTTTGGAGTTTGATAGCTAAAATTTATCATGGAAATTGAGAGTTTTGCCACTACAAAAATTGACTTAATTTGTTATTTTCACACTTTCTTGTTATACAATTTATTTAATACTTATCATTTTTTTATCTTTATTTTTACGATTATTCATGTGGTGTTAGATGCGAGTGTGGTGTTGGATGAGAAATTATGGAAGAATATAGAGTTCGTCTGATTTCAAGTTGGCAAATGAATTAGATTAAAGTATTCAAGTTGGAGAATGTACTTTATTAGGGATAAGAGCACATTTATTTGGACATAATCCGTTGAAATTGAATGAATGTACTTGAACGGTGATGAAACAATGTAGACAAAATTAATTTAAAATGCCCGTTGATAATGTTGTGGAAAGTTGTTTAATAACGAGATTTAAAATAAAAATCAAATTTAGAACTCAGAATTAAATATTACAATTGACATAATAAACATATAATAAACACATAGAAAAGAAAGTTGCATATTAAATACTTTATAGTTTCCTGGGCAACCACGACTCAACATAATGCATTCCCATCGCCTATCAACATGTTTGGTAGATGTTGTAAAATGTCCATGGATGAATTGTCCCTTTTGTTGTTCGGTAGTTCCGGATCCGATGCATACATTGGATCGTCAAGTTTAGTATTTATCGAATGTTTACAATGCCAGCGCGTTAATCTTTTCCCCATCTGTTCAATTTCTCTTTGTATTAGATGGATACATTTCTCACTGTCTTTGGTTGGATCTTTGCAATAATTTGCAGATTTTGCTTGTGGCATGGGTAAACCATGCCAATTATAGTAGAACTCTAAATCGCAGCGTCTATCATATAACCTAGGCAAACATAAATGATCATCGCTAGGAATATTTTCTTTAGTAGGAGGTAACCATTTCATCATATGGCCAACATCACCTTAAGAATGTAATATGCATATATGAATGTTTTCAAAAATCCTTTTCTGCCCAAGCCAACTCCCTCCGTGGGGATCTTCATAGATTTCTGGGTTAGTCAAAACGGGCGCAACATCCTCAACATGTCCAACATCAAATGATGTTGATGCTTTAGATTTACGCTTGACTTTCATGGGCTCTTTGTTCCTGGCTACCATGTTTGGGCTAAAGTAATACAGTCGCCCTCTACTTTTGGGTGGTGAATCTTCATCAGGCATGTAAAAATTTTGTTTATGATAGTCAGTTTGTCTATGGCTTGCCCTTTGATAGTGTGATATGACATGAATTACCATCTACTTTATACTAGTATCTGACTTGCACTGTTGAATCACATGCGTCTCTACAATATGTGGTTGAAAGTAATGGAAGTGACTTAATTATGACTCTGACTGTTCAAGCACATGGGTTCTTTTATCGTGTATTATGACACACATCAATTTTAACTTGTGAATCACACTTTATCCATTACTAGTATCAGACTTACACTATTGAATCACATGCGTCTGTGCAATTGTGTGTGGTTGAAATTAGTTAGACTGAAATGCTAAAGTCAAATATTGAAATGCTAAATTTTCGAGTTCATACTATAAAAGGATGGTTACAATTTTTTATAATCCCATAAAATATTACATCCCAAAATATTACTAGAGAAAAGTTTACACAAACTGAATACCATTCCTTGCGAAGTTTAAACAAAACATTACATGCGCTAATAACTATCCGATAATCCCATGTCCAAAAGCATCAAAACAAAATACGTGGAGATAATATCAAAGAATAGTAGTAGCAACGCATAATAGTAAGTAATAGTTAACAGACCATCTGATCAAGGAAGATTACGGAGCTTGTTGTAAGCCCATGTACGTGAGAAGGAAAAGTCAAAGAACCCCATAAACACTCGGCCTAGTCCATTGTCAGCCTCAAATAAGGACATCATCCCCATGACATTCTCATCGTCCGTATCCACACCCATTAGCCTATCAAGGATACCCTGTCAGTTAACATGAGTTTGAGAGTCAATTGCAACCTGAAGCTCCATCGTGGTGGCAATCTACTTCGACGACTGAGCAATGACAGACAACGCTTGGTCACATTCTTCCCAGGGGTTCACATGGTGACGACGAGCCTTCGCATTAGGGACATGAACCTTACGCTTTGTCGTGTGCCAACTCAATTGTTGGGTGTCGGTATCCTGGCCAGTCGGTGGTTGGGTGTCGGTCTCCTGTGCAGTCGTTGTTTCAGTGTCAGTGTCTATGCACGATTCATGAGTAAACTCCACATCTTCTATCCTTGTAATATAATGATCATTAAAACAATTGTTAGCAAGAAAAAATTTTGAATATCAGTGGTAAGTAAGAATATTTATACCAGCCATGGGTGAGAACTGATATGCCCCCATATTGCATTATCACCCATTGTCGTGTCATTTCATTAGATTATTTGATACTCATCATGGTACATACATTTCCTTCCTCTCATCCTCCCTCTATCTAGTATACCCTGCAACAAACGTTGTAAGTCAATTCAACATATTCCTTATGTGGTGGGTAGGTAATTAAGCAAAAGTTTATTTGTAAGTCAAGTTAATTCTTGAATTTATACTAATCGCAATATAGTCAACCCATACCCGTACGCCACCACTATTTATATCGTAATCAAAACCACTGACCTGTAACAACTCATGAAACTCAACATATTCCTTTTTTAGTGTTTTCAACCTCGATCTCACATTCTTTTCTGGCACGTGAATATAACATCCTTCTTCGACAGTATCTATAACAACCTTAATTTGTGCGGCAGTAAATCTATTGTCTACCCTCTGTCGCCCCGTGAGGACCCGGGCACAAAGAGAATGGACAGGGAACCCATCCATTAGCCGTGACCCACAGGACTAAGCAAATTGAGATGGTCACTGCATAAAGTCATGACCCATTGAGTGTGCATTGTGGCCTTGGTCACGGCCCTTCTCCGTGACCACGTTGTGACCAAAATTTGAGGGAACTTTGGTGCGAATTTGGCGCCATTATGGTCACGATCTGGTCACGTACACGCTAGTCAGGGATTTGTTCCGTGACCACTTACAAGAGAATCCATGACCACAGTGGGTTATGGATATGGTCACGCCAAAATTGTTGTGGTCACGACTTTGGGTCGTGACCAGCTGGTCAGGGCTTTGGGTCGTGACCCCTTGGGGGTGACCATTCGCAGGATTTGGTGAAATGTTTGGGAATGAATACAAGTGCATGTGAGAATTGAGGTAAAGTGAGCATGGGGGTAAGTTGGGGATAATTTAGGGAAATGGTAAAAGGCATGTGGGAGAGGTGTCCTGAAGGGTAATTTAGGAAAAAGGGTAAAAGTACATTTAAACATGTCGGGGTTTTTTTGGTCTTTGGGTTTGGGATTTAAGGGTCCGTTTGATAGCACAAAAATTCCAAGGCAAATTCTCAATAGTTGGAAAATTCTGGTATTTTTCAGCTTTTAGGCTGTTTGATAGCCTTAATTTGCCCTGGAATTTGATTTCTATGTACAACACCCATTAATCACAATTTGCCACCCTAGGGTGGAATTCAATTCTTTGGGGGGGGTCAGGTTTTTGTTTGCCAACTTTGGGTGGCAAATCACTTAAAACCATTTTTTTTATAACTCTATATATTTCATAAATATATAAATATATATTGTTAATAAATATATAAATATATATATTTCGTATATTTTAATATATATTCGTATATTTTATATATTTTAGCACATATATGTATATTGCGTATATTTTGTATATTTATATATATTTCATATATTTATATATTTCGTACATTTATATAATTTATATATTTTAATATATATTTATATTTCGTAAATTTTGTATATTTCATATATTCCTGATATTTAATATATATTATTTACAAAATAAATACATAATATATACATATATATTCATATTATATATTTAGTATATAATATATATATTTTATACTAAATATATAATATGAATATATATGTATATATTATGTATTTATGAATATATACATATATATAATAATGTATATTATATATATGTATATATACAATATATATGTATATATACAGAATATAATATACATATATATTATATATATGTATACTAAATATATATTATTTACAGAATATATACATATATAAATGTAAATATATATGTATATATGTATATATTTATATATATGTATATATTTACAGAATATTCAGTATATATATAATTTATTTACAGAATATTCAGTATATGTATATATATATTTTTTATATATGTATATATTTACAGAATATTCTGTATATATATAATTTATTTACAGAATATTCAGTATATATATAATTTTTTATATATGTATATATTTACAGAATATTCAGTATATATATAATTTACATATATATGTATATATTTACATAATATATACATATATATATGTATATATGTATTCATATATATGTATACAGAATATATAGAATATATGTTTATATATATATATATATATATATTAAATAATATATATTTAGTATATTCATTATATAATATAATATATGTTCATATATTCATTTTGTACATTATTAAATGTACAAAATCTATTAAATATACAAAATCTATGAAAATATAATATATTTAATAGATTTTGTATAATTAATAGATTTTGTATAATAATGTACAAAATGAATATATGAATATATATATTATAGTATTTGCGGAATATATATATTCCGTAAATTATTATTAATTTTCGAAAAAATATACTAAATATATGAATATTCCGGAAATTAATAATAATTTACGGAATATATATATTCCGCAATTTATATTAATTTTCGGAATATATATATTCTGCAAATAATATAATATATATTCATATATTTTGTATATTTAATAATATATATATATATATATATATATATATATATATATATATATATATATATATATATATATATATATATATATATATATATATTCCGTAAACAAATTTTCCACATTTATATCTATTTTCCAACTTTTGCGTTTGATAGAAAATGTGGAAAATTGATGATTTTCCAACTTGTATCAAAAAGACACAAGTTGGAAAATATTCATTTGCCTTGGAATTGTTTGCCCTGGAATCAAATGTCCTGAAATCATTTGCATTTTCCCAGTTTTCTATCAAACGGACCCTAAGTTCAGTAGGAAAGTGAGTATGAGTTTAAATGGGTTATGGGTCAAAATTGGAATTAATGGTTCAAAGGATGGAGGTAAGTTGTTGGGTTACCATAGTCTTATCGGAGATGATATGGTTGGGGTCAAAATCGGGTTGGGTTTGGGTGGTGTTGGCCGAGATGGGTTCGGGTTTTGAAATGGGTCGATGGGGTTGGGGCATGTGGGTCACAGTTTGTGAGGAGGTTTCAGGCATGGGGTTGAGATAGGGGCTGGCTCACCAGAGTTAAGGTCGTCGAAGTGGCGAGACAATGTTGGGTTTAAACGGGTTAAGGACGACGAAGGTTCCAGTTTTGTTGGGTATGGGCGATTATGGTCGATCAGGTTTATTTTTGGGTTGATGTAGGTTCACGATCGGACTAGGGGCTGCCATTAGTTTAAGGTGATGGGTTATTATAAGGTCGATTAGGCATTGGTTTACGCAGGTTCGAATCGGGTTACGGTTTTGAGTTAGAGAGTAAGGATGAAGGTTCAAGTATGGGAGGCAGAGGTAGCCTGGTTATATGGATTTGGGCAGGTCTGAATTTTATTGGGTATGACAGGAATTAGTTTAGAGTATATGGGTCAAGGGTTGTGAGTCTTTGGGTTTGGTAATGGGTTGGGATTGTTGGAGTGATAAGGGAGGTGCTGGTAATGGAGGTTTAGAGATAAGGAAATAGATGGGAGAAGAAGATGATGAATAGCGGGGAGAGAGAAAATGGTACAAACCTGATTTGATTTTGGATTGGTGTTTGACATGTCAATTTTGAGATGGTATTGTGTGTGTAGGGTGCATGGCAATAAGGTGGAGGTTAGGGAGTGAGTTAGGTCTATGGATGTATGGAAATAGTGTGTGTGTGTGTGTGTGGGGGGGGGGGTAGGTACTTTAATATAATAATAGGGGAAAGTACTCTTTGGTCCCTCACAAACAAATTTTGAACATTAAAGTAATTTTGACAAATTTTAAACACTTAGCTCCACTAATTCTCTTCTTGTACAAGTCCACGCTAGTGGCATACCAAGTGAACCTAATTGTAAATTATCCTTAAATATTTAAAAATTATTACCAAGATACCTAAATGTAAATTGCCCTATATAAAATAGGGAAAAAAATATGTATATATATAGTGTATATATTTACAACACACACATATAAAATATAAAAACTCATAATAAAATAAAAAATAAACAAAATATAAAATAAAGAAGGGTCAATTATTTAATAGTCCCTACTATAAATATATATTTTTTAAAAAGGACGCATATTTTTAGTTTAACCCATTTAGTCCCTCAAGCACTTAATATTCTCTTATATAAAATATTTAAACACAAACATAAATATATATACAGACACTGACATGACGACCCACATGTTTTATATAATATTTACATAAAAATAAAAATAATAAAATACTAAAAATAAAGACATTAATAATAATAATAATAATAAAATATTAAAAATGACATAACGTGAATAAAATATATATCTATACAAAAAATAACAAAAATAATAATACCACACACACACTGAGCATTTATAGGATAGTCTAGGGATGAACTGGGCTTGGTTCAGGACAGGTTTAGGCTACGAAACTTGGGTTTACGCTCATTTAACAGCATCATTCCCACATTTGATGTACATGACCACTTATTTATTGCAATTGCGTCAAATTAAGCTTGTTTGACATCGCAAATACTTTTTGACCTACAAAACAAACAATGCCAACATAAGTCCGATTTTATCAAGAATTAGTAATTAAAAATCATCTATTTAGGATTTTTTCCACTTTCACGGGCATTTGTGATTACACTTAGCATGCCTTTAAACCTATGCGTTGCCCTATAGGAAGAGTTTTATCTCGTAAGGGTTTGTAGGGAATATACTTTCAAATTTTTTTATTTACAAATGACGGAAAATCTCTTATTAGACTTAGAACAATCACACAATCCATCACGGGATAAATATTTTGAGGAATAGAAGCTAGAAGTGTATAAAAAGTTTAGATACGTGAATACTCAAGGCACATCCTTCCTAGGACTTAACGGGTGTGGTGTGAATCAGTCAAAATGGGTTGAATATCATAAGAGTAATTCCTAGATCGGCTTTTTGGAATCAATGCTTCAACTTCAAAATTTCATGGATATATCTCTCTCAAACGAACTCACAAGATTTGGGTAAGTGTATCTCTTATGTGTGAGGAGGTGAGTAAATGTAATCAAGGTCAAACGTCTCACACGTATATAAGACAGAACAAACATTTTAGACAAAAAAATAATCTCATAAAAGAATGTTAAGTTATTCACCACGTTGGCATTCATTTGCTGAATACTTGGGAAAAAATATGAATTTTATGGGTGAGGGGGAAACGAAATGAGAAGGATATAATGAGATAAGGTAGGATGATGATGGATGTTTGATGGGTGTATTACACTTGAGCAACAAATGTCTTTATTTCACAAGAACTTGACTGCAAACTTTCTATTTTTCTATTTTTTTCTCTTTTTTCTTTTTTTCACAATTTTTAACTTCCAAATACTCATCAATGTCTGAGATAAATCGGCTAAAAATTACAAATAATCCCAACATAGATTTGTATCTAAATTTTTCTCCATCGAAATGAACTCCGAGAGAGATATTTTGCTAAAAAAGAAAACACTCTCTTTGATGGCTTTTCTCTTTTATACTCTCCACACTCTTCCCTTATTCAAAATGGTGCGTGAAAAATGGAGCTGTCATGGGAATGGGGATAGTATATGGTGATGATATGAAAAATGAAATGTGTATGGATGTGGTAAATGGTAAGTGTATGGGTATCGATATGGTGATGACATGATAAAATGAATTTTAGTTAGTGTATATGTGAAAGTCTAGTGATCGGGACAAACTTCAAGACACATGTTTCTTACAACTCGAAAGTGATGTCATTCTCAGTGATCAAGTAAAAAATTAGTGAAGAATAATGAGATTATACAATGATTATGTGCAGACCCAAAATAAGCTGAATCAACTTGTGACTCGGAGATTGTGTAAAACTCTTAAAAGGGGGAAATGCATGAATCTCACAAGCTGAAGTCTCCACCAGTGATCCTTAAGATTTTTTTTAGAATTGCATTGCTCCCAACTATAAATCGCGGTGACAAGATAAGTGCGCAAATTTTGTTGAGTCTATAAATGCATGCTGCAAAATGCCTTGGTATGTATTACATAAGTGATTTACAAAAAAATATCCACTAGCTTGATTCTTAGACTTAAAAGAAGGTTGATATAAAATTCACGTCAATGAGTGAAATGACAGAAACTGCACGAAAATTTTAGAAATAAAGTCTTGAAATTTTTTCAGAAGAGGTATGATATTGATAAAATTCCCCATCCCTAAACAAAAAGGAACATCGTCCATGATGTTAAATAAAATTATTTTTAAAATTGAGAGAATAAGGTAGGAGAGATATTATCATAATCAACTGCTAATAAAGTGTATCAGATGTATCCAAGATGAAACCTGAATAAGTAAGGAGAGAAATACACGTAAAAGTCTATAAACATGGTAAAGCTTTTGGTGGTGTGAAATACCACCCCCAAAGAGGATAAGACTCATACTCAGAAACAACAGTTGCCTCCCAGTAGCGCTAATTTTAACGTCTTCAGCCATATTGAACCATTCTCACCCTAAAAATAAGAACTATGAAAGCACGAGATGGAAAAAAATTGGGTGATGAGAGTCACCCCCAGACAAGACTGAAGCGTTAGTCTTGTTGAAGAAAGGCTACAAGGTCGACACTTGTATGGCAAAGTGTTTCACGTGATGCAAAGTATCGATAGACCAAGGGTCGGAGGGGATAAGTGGTAAGCGTGAGGGTGAAGAAGCACAACTCGCGGACCTTATTTTTTATTTTTATTTTTCAAGATAAAAGAAAATGGTTTTTTGTGGTTTTTGAATATTTTGAAAAATAAAGAAAAAAAATTGTATTTTTTAAAAAATATTTTGAAAAAGAAAAATATTTTTGGATTTTTAAAAAAAATATGAGAAAATAAAAATATTTTTGGATTTTTGAAAAATGTGAAAATATTTAGGCGTGATGAAAAATGAAAAATATTTTTGGAGTTTTCGACTTTTTAAGAAAAAATGAAAAATATTTTTGAATTTTGCATTTTTTTTTAAATGAAGAGTGATTGACTCGATTTGAAACACAAAAGGATGAAGAGTAAAATTGACGATCAAAAGACTGAATTAGACACGTACGAGCAAGGTAAAAGTCCTAACTAGCATATAGCCAAAAAAAATTATCTTTAATCAGGGGAGTGGGTAGTAAAATTTTATTTATTCCGCGGTAAAACACGGAACCTTATACGTCGCCTTTAAAAGTGTGCTCCTACATTCTTCTTGAGAGAACAAGAGGCTTACTAGTTAAGTCTTGCCACACTAGCTACTACTACGATCGACCGTCCGGTACCATGCTGGGAAAAATAAAAACCCGTTTTACTAGGCGGCCTCACTCAAAACCCAGTTTCCATAGACATTGTCTTAAAAAGGTCGATCGAAGATTGGCATGGGTGGAAAGGACTCAGTAGAGTATCCTACGGGTGTCTCATTTCAAAAGTTTCCTAATGAAGTCCAAATCCTACTTGGCTTGCTAGTTGATTGATTTTAATTTTGTGATGGCACGAATAAGAAGCAAGTGATATTAAGTGATTGAGTGGGAGATGAAATCCCAACTCGATGCAATGACTGATCTAGGTCGTAGGTTCATTAATTCATCAAATCATTCAAATTAAGTGCGATATAATAATTAAAAGCACATATAAGCAAATAATCACACAATAAATGAACTCACTTGCGAGAGATTCGCGAGTGATAAAGAAATGTACCTCCCACAGTTTTTACACACATGGGGTGAAGACTGAGTCGGGTCGATCGGGGAAAAGTTTGCCTAACTATAGTCATCCCCGGGAGTCCTACGGACCTAAAATGGAGAGGCTTCAAAATTTCGCTCCAATGGTGCTTTCTTTGCCTTGTCCCGCTTCCCTTTCCACTTTTCTTTTGGATTAATTATTACAAGAAAATGGTGTCATAAATACACCCAAATGATTACACGTCTCTAGGGGTGTAAACGGATATTCAAAAATTCGAATCCGTCCGGTATCCAAGTCCAAATTTTGCGGATATTTATCCGAAAAACAGATATGGATACGGATATGAATAGTGCGTTAAAATATCCAGGAAAATGGATACGAATATTTATAGTATGTATATCCGATACAAATAATCTGTACCCGAGGCGGAGTTAGCATATTTTCGGTTATCCATTTTTTCAGATATCTGTATTCGTATTGTATTTAAAGATAATTTATTATTAATATTAGTTATATATAATTATTATTTATAATATTTATTGTATGTAATGTAAAATAAAAATATATAATATTAAAATGTTAATCATCACTTTTCACTTATTTAAAAAATAAAGAAATAATACTTTTTAAAAAATCAAAAGATAATGAACGACTTCAAAAGAGAACAAGAAAAAAAGAACAAAACAATAGAAAAGAACAAAAAGCGGACAAAACAAACTCGAACAAAATATTTGACCTAAAACTTCTCTCTTTCATTTTACCCATTTCCCCCTTCTCCCTCATTTTCGGCGCACACCCTCTTCTTCAAAACCTTTCCTTTACTGGTAACTTGATAAGCTCCTTTCTCTCTCTCTCTATCTCTCTCTCTCTCTCTCACACACACACACACACTTACATACCACATACACACACAGCAACACACATACGCACATAACAATGCATCAACACACACACACATACACAACAACACACATATATATATGCACACATCAACACACGCACATAACAACTGTTAAGGCTAAATTGTTAATTCTAATTTCTAAGTTGTTTATTATGAAATGGTAGATCAATTTGTTGATAAATGTTAGGGCGAAATTGTTAATTCTAATTTCTAAGTTATTAATTATGAAAAGGTAGATCGATTTGTTGATTCTAAATTATTGTTTCGAAATAGTTAGGGCTTGATATTTTTTTTACAGTAATGTTAATATTACCTATCAAAAGAAGCAAGTCAGTTGCAATGGATAAGCAATGTAAATGGATACGGATACTATCCGAATTCGAAGAATCCGAGAGGATACGGATATGGATAGTTGTTCATACTATTCGGGCTGATACAGATACGGATATGGATAGCATAGTATCCACCTTGTATCCATCCGTTTACCACCCCTACACGCCTCAATAATACCTAATACAACCACTTTTAATGAATAAGAAAAACAATAATTACAACTACAACTACAAAAATGAAGATAAAATATAAGTCTTCACACAAGCCTCCAACTTCAAGAAATAGACAACGACACCATTTGATGAAAAAAATTTGAATATAAGTGTAATCGTTGTTCCAAATCTTCTCCAATCAAAATTCTCTTGAAGCTACAAACACACTAAAAATATGCATAGGGTAAGTAAGGCTATCAATCCACCTTTCATGTGTGAAGAACAAAATGTATGAAAACAAATGTAGAACCATTTTCATATTATATTTTTTTTTTATGATTTTTCAAGGGATTATTAATTAACTAACTATGTTAATTTAAAGTACTAACTAAGATGTAATACCTAATAAGAGAAAAATGAGATAAACAAAACTGTGTTAACAAGTAAACTAACTAAATTGGACTCATGAGGGTTTAGTTCATCACTTGAATGGGAGATTACCCTTCAAAATCATCGTCCAAAACATAGAATAAACAAATGAAAGCATGTAAGGACTAAACAAGAGTAATTAAAGAGGAATAAATCAAACCCATTTTAGCCTTAAATTTGAGTGATCTCTTCAATTACAATCCAAAATTCTCTCAATTACAATCACTCACCAATATATATATAATAAAAACTACAAACAAATAAAATAAAATAAACTATTTACAATATATACAATGGATGAATTCATAATGGACTCTTAAATAATGAGAGAGATTTGCTAAAAATTACAAATCCTCTCATTATAAAATTGTACATTAGAATTCATACAAAGAAATAAATTCTTCACCATCACTTTATGTTGAGATATTTGCTAAAATTTGCAAATACTCTCCATAAAGTAATGGAAAATAATTTACTTCCAAAAGAGATAAATTCAACTACATTACTCTATATTGAGATATTTGCTAAAAATTACAAATACTCTATGTAGAGGGGTGGGGAAGAATTCATCCCAAGATATAAACTCTACTACATCATTCTATATTGAGATAATTGTTAAAAATTACAAATACTCTCTATAAACGAATGGAGAAAAATTATCCCAAGTTTAAAAGCTAAAATGGAGATTTTTCTCAAATGCCACCAAATCTTCAATTTATAGGTGAAATGAGGTTAGCAGTATTATTGAAATA
Organism: Sambucus nigra; assembly: GCA_949130495.1. Classification (NCBI taxonomy): domain Eukaryota; kingdom Viridiplantae; phylum Streptophyta; class Magnoliopsida; order Dipsacales; family Adoxaceae; genus Sambucus; species Sambucus nigra. The sequence goes on from OX422215.1 coordinate 546,502,467, forward strand.
GGAAGGACATATATAGAGGATAAAATGGGTGTTTGTTATTGAATGAGGGTAATTTTGGGAATGCACACAAGTGCGTGGGGGAAGTAAGGTATCGAGAGCGTAGGGGTAAGTTGGGGGCAATTTAAGAGAATTGTAGAAGGCATATAAGAGAGGTACCCTGAGGGGTAATTTTGAAAAAGGGTAAAAGTTCATTTAAACATGTGAGTCTTATTTTGGTCTTTGGGTTTGGGATTTAACTTAAATGGGTTATGAGTCAAAATTGGAATTAATGGGTCAAACGATAGAGGTAAGTTGCTGGGTTACCGAAGTTTCATCGGAGATGAGATGGTTGGGGTCAAAATCGGGTTGGGTTTGGGAGGTGTTGGCCGAGATGAGTTAGGGTTTTGAAATGGGTCAACGGGGTTGGAGCAGGTGGGTCAAGGTTTGTGAGGAGGTTTCGGTCATGGGGTTGAGATGGGGGCTTGCTCACCGGATTTAAGGTCGTCGAAGTGGGGAGACGGCGTTGGCTTTTAAACGGGTTAAGGCCGACGAAGGTTCCAATTTCATTGGGTATGGGAGATTATGGTCGATTAGGTTTATCATTGGGTTGATGTAGGGTCACGATCGGACCAGGGGTTACCATTGTTTTAAGGTGATGGGTTATTATAAGGTCGATTAGGCATCGATTTACGCAGGATCGAATCGGGTTATGGTTTTGAGTTAGAGAGTGAGGATGGAGGTTAGGGTATGGGAGGTAGAGGTAATCGAGTTTTGGGTGTATGAAGATGATGCCCGGATATCTGAATTTGGGCAGGTCCTAATTTTACGGTGTATGACAAGATTGGGTTGAGTTGATATGGGTCAAGGGTTGTGGGTCTTTGGGTTTGGTAATAGGTTGGGATTGTTAATGATAAGGGAGGTAATTGTGATGGAGGTTTAGAGAAGGGAAATAGATGAGAGAAGATGATGAATAGTGAGGAGAGAGAAAAGGGTACAAATCTGATTTGATTTTTGACTTGATTTTGTATTGGTGTTTGGCATGTGAATTTTGAGAGGGTATTGTATGTGTATGATGTATGGGAATAAGGTGTAATTTAGGGAGTGAGTTAGGTCTATGTAGGCCTGTAAACGGATCGAATTAGGACCGAATCAGGTAAATTCAAATCCATATCTGTTTATGTTAAACGGATTCGGATCTGATCCGTTTATTAATCGGATCAGATCAGGCAAATCCAAATCCATATCCGTTTATGTTAAACAGATTCGGATCCGACCCATTTATCCGATTATTCGTTTATGTTAAACTTGATTTGCAAAATTTTTATTTTCAACTCTTCATAAATTTATTTTGCGAATGTTCCAAAAAAAATAGATAATGAAATAAAGAACTATTATAATAAATATTCAAAATATATATTTAAAATATTATTAAATACAATATATATTAATTAAAAATATATTATATATAATTTATATATATATATATATTATAAGTATTAATCGGATCGGATTATTAATGGATCGGAGTATATGAATCCAAACCCATTCTATTTAATAAACAGGTACTCGGGTAATCGAATTTTAGGCATGATCCATATCCGCTTAAATGGATCGGATTCAGATAAAATCCAATCCATTGACAGGCCTAGGTCTATGGATGTGTATGGAAATATTGTTGGGGGGGGGGGTACTTTATTATATAAAATAGAAGGAAAAAAAAAAAAAAATATATATATATATATATATATATATATATATACAACACACACACAATAAAAATATAAAAACACAAACACTCACATATCAAATATAAAAAAACTCATAATAAAATAAAAACTATATAAAATATAAACAAAGAACACTAAAAAATATTAAAAATAAAATATTAAACACACATCTAAATACATATACAGACCCTTACATGATGCCCGCACGTTTTATATAATATTTGCATAAAAATAAAAATTATAAAATAATAAAAATAAAGACTTTAAATTTAAATAAAATAAAAATGACATAACCTGAATAAAATATATATCTATATTAAAAATAACAAAAAATAATAATACCACACACAAACTAAGCATTTATAGTATAGGCTAGGGATGAACTAGGCTTGGTTCGGGATAGGGTTAGGCTACGAAACTTGGGTTTACGCTCATTTAACCGCACCATTTTCACATTTGATGTATTAGACCACTTATTTATAGCAATTTCCTTGAATTAATCTTGTTTGACACCGCAAATGCTTATTGACCTATAAAACAAATAAATACCAATATAAGTCCAATTTTACCGAGAATTAACAATTAAAAATCATTTATTTAGGTTTTTATTAAACACTTTTGGGTGCTTATCAATATAGTTTGAGAAAATGGTTTAAGGTCTCCCATTTTCTTTAATACCTCATTCTTAAAAAAAAACTATTTCTTCCCCTTTATTATAGCATCGCCTTTTCTCTTCTCATTTTTCTCCCCTATTGTCATTATTGAAAAGGGTGGGGGTTTTGAGAGAGATTGTATGCTTGAATCCGACAGGTCTTGGATAATATTTAATAATTCCCAATAAAATGGGATGAACAAACATGAATATAAAGGGATAGAGAAAGAAACAAATGTCATAGGAAGAGTTCCATAAAAAAAACATTTTTAATTTATATCTTAAAGACTGGTGATTCCAAGTTCACAACGGATGGCGCAAAAACGATCTTCGGGAAGTGGTTTTGTAAAAATATCCGCAAGTTATTTTTCAGTATAAATAAATTATAGTTCCACATCCCCTTTTCGAACATGATCTCATAAAAAAATATGTTTGATATCAATATGTTTGAATCTTAATTGTTGAACAGGGTTTTGGGTGATGAAAAATTCACTTGTGTTATCACAACGGATTGGTATTCTGAAAAGTATAATTTCAAAGTCCCTCAATTGTTGTTTAATGTTCAAATTTTGAGCACAAAAATAATCGATTTCAATGTATTCGACTTCTGTCGTGGATAAAACAATTGATTAATGTTTCTTAGTGGTCCAAAATATAAAGGAATGACCGAGAAAGTAACATGATCTACTTGTAATATTTCGACTTATTTGTAACCAACCCAGTCAGCGTGTGACTAATTTAATGCATAAACATAAGTATGTCTAGGATATCAAAATTCTAAGTTCGAGGTTCCTAGAGTCATACATCGTGTAACTAAACAATTAGGTTGATTAAGTCTAAATATAAACTTACAAAAAATATTTAAAACAATACAATATCATTCTCACCATGGAGAGAACAAACGAAAAAATGGACAATAAAATTGAAAATATGAAAATCCTAAAATATAAAACCCATACAAAAAATTCCACAAGACAAATAACAAAGAACCCAACATAAGGTGTCTCCCTAACACCCCGTAATTTTGAGTAATTTATTTTGGCGGTTAAATTGCATGTGTGATGCAATTTAATATAAATGGAAAATAACGTGAAATTATTAAATATTAATTTGTGAGAATAATATTAATATATATTTGGTAAATTTACAAACATGTTTAAGTAAATTTAATTAAGTTAATTGTAGTGCGTCGTATGTGAGTAGAAATGAGGGGAATTGGCAGTATCACAACTGGGGCATTTGTGCGGGCTATTTTTGGGTTGAAATCAGATAATTATGTTTAGTGACTCGGATGGTAATTTTGAGTGCACGATTTATCCGGAATAGGTGGAAATAGTCAGAATTGAGTACCCGAAAGTAGTAATTGGGTTTCAGGGGCTTTTAAGACTAGTCCGGGCTCATGTAGAGGTATTTTGGTCATTTTAATGTAGGCTAATAATCTAATCTCGGTATTAGTGAATTAAAATATAAGGATTAGAGATGTGAGGTAGCTATAACATTAATTCTAAACCCTAAGAGAGAAGGGAGAGATGAGGAAGAAGAGAAATCAAAGGAGAAGCTAGAAGACGAGGAGATTCAAGGATCCTGTAAGAAGTGTGCTACAGCGGAATAATGCGACTTCTCAAATAAATCCAATTTTAATTAAACCCAAATTTTAGTTAAACCATAACACATGCAACTAGGTGATTTGATAACATAAAATCAATAAGCATGCATAGGAAACCAATATCAATAAAAATCCCCGAAGGGTAAAATCTTTTATTTCACTATAATTTATAAGCAACTTACACGGATTACAATTAAATAGATTTTGATCCACACGAATACCTGCAGGTGTTGATCGGTGTCGTTAGCAATAGATCCACATGCAGCGGACCTACAAAAATCGCAGTCTTATCTTCAGCCCAGGAATGTTACAGCACTCTCTAATGACATGCAGTCAATCAGCCCAGTACCTCCCACAAGTGGTACCTATTTTTCAATAGTAGGTTACCCTCCCTACAAGAGCAAACTTGAACAAGGTGTATGTTCTTGGATTCCAAAATAATTCACCACATCATACGGGATTTTGGTGAATTGAAAACACAAAAGAAGCCATTAGAATTTTATTGATTTCGCAGTGTTTACATAATGAAAGCGAGAAAGATTTCTTGTGAAAAACGGAGTTGGAGAGTCCTTTAAACAGAAGACTTAAGGCGGCAGGTCGCTCAAATGAGATGGATAGTCGTTTGAACGAAATCCAATGTCGTTTGAACGACAGCTAGAACTTCGCGCGACATGCGATGTCATTTGAACGACTTACGCTGTCGTTCGAACGAGAACAATAAAATTCAATATTTTTTCTTTTTCTTTTTCTCGTTGAATGCACTGCCTCAAAAAACTCCAAAAAGATATTTTTAAAAGGAAAAACATTTAAAGACTCCGCTCCAACACTTAGAAAATATTTTATGAAAAATAATCCCAATACTCTAAGTGAAATGTAAAGGAATAAAACACAACCTTTACCAAATTTATCTTGTAGAGTATTCTTGATGAAGAACTTTGATATTTGGATTCGTCTTGATGTTTGAATGATCTTGAATAATTCTTCGACGATTGTAGTGGTATACGACATACTTTAATGTAAACATGATTTATAAAATATGTCCTTACAGATCCTAACATCAAATCAACACACACACACACACACAAGAGAGAGAGAGAGAGAGAGAGAGAGAGAGAGAGAGAGAGAGATCAGACCCTACGAATAATACAAATAAACTAATTAACTTGCTTTGAATCAAATTTAGGTGTATTCATGTTCATATCATGGCAAGTGTAGAACAAAGAATTTTTGGGAAGGGTTCTCACATGTAAATGGGAGGTCTTTGATGAAATTGATAGCATGTGTAGTTTAGATTATCAATTGATGAAGTAAAACTATTTATGGTTACTTGAATTAGATTATATTTCGAAATTTAAGTTTTAAGATATATAAATATCTGTACCATATATGCGTATTAGCATATTACAACATTCACACACATATCGTAGATATATAACCATCCTTTCGAGTAGACACTCACCAGATTTTCTCTATAATGCTATCACCCTAGGTATACTCATCCACCCGGACACCCCGACTCGATTATCTCCCCGAATCAGTGAACAAAAAATCAACGTAGCGGAAGCGGCCATAGTTCCTTCACCGAAAGTGAAATCGAATCATACCCAAAAGCGGTTCACTCCTGAAAATAAATCACAAATAAAATCATGGGCGACTATAACCTGGAGATTATACTCCCCCTACTCCTCAATCCAGGAGATTCACCCACATCGCACAACCTCATGTGATAGTTGTGACACCCCGCCTAATAAAATACCGGGTGATCAGTCCTATACCAAATTAAAACAGGAATTCCAGTCGGTTCATCCTTAGCATCACTATCGAAAACTTTTTAAAACTTACTAACCACCTAGTATTCCAAAAGCTGGTGCCAAATTTTATCTTATTAATTAAACTAAATAGTACATGCGGAAATTAAATATAAACCATTCACACAGATGAAATAAATCAACTGAATAATTAATTAAACAATTTGCCGAATAAACCATCGGCCACCAAAGTGAAAAATCCAATACAAACATCCAACACCTGAATAAATACATCTAAACACTGTACTGAGAAGTCTGGGCAACAAGCCCTAAATAAAACTGAAACTGATAATTGATTCCTACTCTAGGAATGAATGAACGATGCGTCTAATCCAACCTCCTGCTAGCATTCACATATGCCGCAGCTCCGTGTCCCTAGAATAGAATATCAACCCTGGCGTCCCTCTGGCTGGACACCTAAAAGGTTTTGAAAACAGTTTTATATCAAGGGTTAGAACCCAAAACATTTTGAAAATATTTAGCAAGTGAATTAACTGCAGTAATTTAAATTGCATGAATGCGCTTCATATTTAAATTAGTGTCGCACTCTCTTGAGAACATTCTTACCCCTCCACTATTGTGCACACCTAATGGTTACCTTAACCCCACCTAGTTGTACTACCCCATCCAACTAGTCCCGGTATAATCTCCCCTTGCCATACTACTCTAACCCGAGTATAATTATTCATGAGTTATAAGTTGTCTCACCAATTAACTTAATAAATTCCTTCTTAAATAATAACATATAACCGTGACACAAGTTATATAAAGTAAATACATCACACACTGTATTATTACCCGCATATAATATTTCATACCATTATATACGTACCCTTACTAAAACCTCCACACATATATCATATGTATATTCATCCCTCCGAGTATACTCTCACCGAATGATTCCCTCTAAGTTCCATCTCACTTGGTGTGCTCACATAACCTAGTTACCCAAGTTGGAATCACTCACCCACCTGGCCCAAAACATAAACGAAGTGGAGGTGGTCATATTCCTTCCCTGAAAGTGAGATAAGCCCCTCACCCATATACCGGACGCTATGACCTGGGGATATACTCACCCTACTCCTCAAGGTAGGGGATTCACCCACATCGCGCAACCTCCCTTGATAACACTAGAGTATATAATTAAATAAATATCTAATCACTTATGTTTAATAGCACACACAATATATACACATATATATACTATCACTACACCGTATATATATACAAAATAAACTCCGACTTCACCGTGTACTCAAAACCCGTAACACTAGCCTGTAATTTCCTGAGTCTCTGGCCTTACTCCACTTAAAAAAAATTCTCACTTATTAAATTATCATTATCCCGAGTCTATGGTCTGACTCTAATTTAATTAATTCGCACATTAATTAATATAATATTTTCCTCGAGTCTATGGTCCGACTCTAATATAAATCCTTTACACATTAATTTATATGATATTTATCTGAGTCTATGATTCGACTCTCGTTTAATTAATTTACACATTAATTAATTAATACCAATCTATGTATGTGGTCCGACTCTCATTTAATTAATTTACACATTAATTAATTAATTAATACCAAGCTGAGTCTGTGGTCCAACTCTCATTTAATTAATTTACACATAATTTAATTAATACCAATCCGAGTCTGTGGTCCGACCATAATTTAATTAATTAGCACATCAATTAATTTATTACCTTCCCGAGTCTACAGTCTGACTCCAATTTAATTAATTAACACATCAATTAATTTAATACTTGGTGTCGCCCAACCATTACACACGGACTCGCTCACTTGGCCCATAACTTAATATTTCCCGAGTCTATGTTCTGACTCCAAATTAATTAGTTATACCGCAATTAATTTAATAACATAGTGTCACTCAACTACTATGCCCGGACACTCTCACACGACCCGTAATTTAATACTTATGAGCTTTGTCTCACCAAACTCTTCCCTTAAGATTCATTCCCTTACTTAACTGTTAAATTTCCTTAACACCATCTTCCCAAAGTCCTAGGTATTAAGTTGTGCTTAATTTTCACTAATTAATCCACCTTGAACGTCCACCAAAAGAATTAAGGTTAAACAATTGAAATAAGCGTCCATGCCAACAATCCTGCTTAGTCGATCGATCGACTCCCTAGGTCGATCGATCGAGCAGTTCATCTTCCCCAACGATCTATTTCTGCCATAACCGAATTCCAAGGTTTTAAATCTCTAATTTTCAACCTTAACTAATTATTTTACCTAATCAATTTCTCTCCAAACAAGTCCCAATCATCTATAGTTGTTTTAGCATCCTCAATTCATACGAAATCTCACTATTTCTAAAATGGGTTTCTCCGAGTTAAGTTTCAATCGTTCATTCAAGATTGGTCCCACAGTCCACATAGTTCATATCAAATATGGATTCCTGCTATAATTTGAATTGTAACAACCTAGAATAACACTATAACATCAATTGGATTCATCAATTCGCGCATTACGATTAACAATTCAAAAACCCATTTTCTCCCAGAAAACCAACCCGAGAATAGATTCGGTTTTACACATCACCATAATATGAATCGAATATCACATAATTGAAATCACAGTAAGTTAACCACTTGCCTGGAATTGTTCGTAGGGTCTGATCCGTTGGTGTAGAGAATGGTTAAAGGAGAACAACCCAATCCGTCCCTTAATTTGTCTCCAAAAATTTCCCAATTTGTTTCTAGATTTGATTCCTCTGTGTCTCTCTCAAACCCTAGGTTTATAATTGCTAGCTGCCGTTCAACTTTTCCGCCAATTAGGTTTAAAACCCCTAATCTCGTTTTAGGCCATACGGGCCTTATTAAAATGGCCCAAATCACCCCGTGTGGGCCCGACTATGCCCAAAAATGCCCCGAAACCCGATTACTACCCCCGAGTACTCTTTTCTGACTTTTTCGACCCATCCAGACTCAACCACGCACTCAGAATTGTAATCCAAAATACTTTATAACATTCTCCAATTTTGACCTCAAAATGCGACACACATTAATTCGAACAATTTAACTGAAAGTCGTCAAATATAAATAAATTCTTGCCACTCAAATAAATTCTTTGAATTATAAATTTAAGTTTCTCCAATTTAAATATTTCTATTACTCCCAAAAATAATTAAATTTTAAATCCTCAAAATTATGGGGTGTTACATACTTCCCCCTACAAAGGAATTTCGTCCTCGAAATTAAGATTAGCCTAATGCTCCAAGCTTCAAATATCACTCTCTAGTCATGTGCCTCTAAGCTCGCTGTATTTATCTTTATCACTTCTAACTATAAATTACACAAATATGCATATTAATTAACCAGGGCACCCATACACCCTGTACCCGTGCTTGACCGCACAAAAGTTGCCTTGATTAACCCGGGTGCCCATACACCCTATTCCCGTGCTTTACCGCACGAAAGTTACCCGACTATGCTAGCCGTGACCCGTAATATAACTTCTAACCCGTAGTCATATCAAATATATATGATGGCCGGGGTACCCAACCCATGTATTAACGACCAAACATCTCCCCACTTCCAACGTTGCGCTAAGTTTCATTCGTGAGACGTCTTGCAAAGCGAAATCCAAACAAGAACCCCCCCCCCCCCCCCCGACACACTACTACCTAACATTGTCGGTCGTTGAGATCAGTTAGACCCTTAGTCAATAGTACGTACCCACAAATACTTGTCTCTTAACACAAAAGTACATACGCCTACCCTTATGCTACAAAAGACAACATAAAATACCGCGCCCTTACTATCACTAGTTCTTGTGAAAAATAAACCCCGAGCTATCTTTCCCCGCTCGAAAATAAATCTAATTACCCTGATTTACTTCAGTAGACTCCCTTACTTACTAGGATAAAATATGAGAACACAAGACCTCGCTATGTGTCTATCGCACCACACAATACAACATATATACACATATATATAGGCTAGACTCCCTCTTAGGTGATACCTAGTACCAATCACACCCTGGTGTCGCAAACACCAAAACTTACCCCCACTATTTACAATAGTTCAAATTCATCGTTATCCAGCCGATATAAAAAAAAACTACCCTACTTTCATAATTCTTGAAAGTAGTAACTCCTCGCATAATACCAAATCCCATCTCTGTGCATACCCCCACTTTCTCGTGGTTAACACTAAAGAAATTCACTATCCCACATAAATATATATGTAATATGGCTGCTATAGCCAGCGCACCTACTAAATTCGACTTACCCGCGAACTCTAGTGAAAATAATTCTTATTTTGTGACACCCTCACTGTCACCCAAAATATACCCCATGCCCGTAGGATAAAAAGATAATTACCTCCATACTCTAGCTGCAATGGCTGATCCTCGGGTTCCTGAGAAGCTTCCCCCTGCCCGAACGCACCCATGACTTGTTGTAGTGGTTGCACATCCAGGACCTCATCCTGTAGTTGACCCCTTCCTCGTTGAGGATAATCTCTCTTCACGTGTCCCTCTTCCCCACAAACGAAACACCTCCTAATAAATTCACCCTACCACTAATCCCTTCCTTGTTGGCCTTGTCAGAAGTCCTGACCATCTTGTCAATAGCCTCCAGTCCTAAATCGCTTGGCCTGATTCCCCTGCTGGGAATCCTGCCCCTGATGTCCCCTTGTCTGCTACTGGGATACTCCACTGGTATTGTTCCCTCTCGCTTTATCCGAATGACTGGGTTCCACTCCCCTCTTGCTTCCTTTCATGTGGAAGCGATATTCCTGACAGTGCAGGAGTGATGCGTTAACGACATATGTATAAGCTACTAATTCGGGATTACCAATCAAATGTTGTCTGATCCTCCAGACTAACCCATCCATCAACCTTACTTTTTTTTTCTCTTTATCGCTTACCTAATCCGGTACAAAATTTATCAAACGAGTGAATTCTTCCTCGCAATCGGCCATTGAACGGTCCCCTTGTGTTACCTCTCTAAATATCCTCCTCATTTAAGCCTCAACTGTTGGCGGAAAATATTTGTGGTCGAACCGCATCCAAAACTCGGCAATAGTTACTGTATCCCTTTCCTCAACTGTGGTGATTGACTCCCACCACTGTAGTGCTGCTCCCACTAATCTAAAAGTGGCTAGCATTTGCTTCTTCACTTCGTTGCAATCTACCATGTGTAGGTGACGCTGGATATCTCTCTTCCACTAACACGCTAGCACCATATCTGAACCCCCTCGAAACTCTGGTGGATGGCCCTTTTGAAAGACCTCTCATACTTGCTTCCACCCCGACGGCCCCGGATGGGCCTGAACATCTGGTGCCATTAACACTTGTGGCTGATCTCGTGAAAAGTACATTGCTATAGCGATCATCGTTGCTTCAACTGCTTGTGCCACTAATTCAGTTACTTGTGCTGTCGAAATCATCTCTGGCAGTTGTTGCGGTAACTCCTGCTCCTGATGAGCCTCTCTAGTCTCATCTCCCCCTGATGTCCTAGCTACTCTCTCGCTCCTAGGCATCATCTGAAATAAGAATCGAATCGCATGAGTTCACCCTCAAATATAAAATAATTGGCAGAAAAACGTAAATGTGCATACGTATAAGAATACAACAGTCCTATGATAAGGCTCAACAACAAAGGACGTTAAGCTGAAACGTGAAAAGCCGTACAGATCCTAAGGACACTAGAACCTGATGCTCTGATACCATATGTGACACCCCGCCTAATAAAATATCGGGTGATTAGTCCTATACCAAATTAAAACAGGAATCCCAGTTGGTTCATCCTTAGCATCAATGTCAAAAACTTTTTAAAACTTACTAATCACTAGTATTCCAAAAGTTGGTGCCAAATTTTATCTTATTAATTCAACCAAACAGTACATGCGAAAATTAAATATAAACCATTCACACAACTTAAATAAATCAACTCAATAATTAATTAAATAATTTGTCGAATAAACCATCGGCCACCAAAGTGAAAAATCCAATACAAACATCCAATATTTCATAACCGTGACACAAGTTACATAAAGTAAATACATCACACACTGTATTATTACCCGCATATAATATTTCATACCATTATATACGTACCTTTACTAAAACCTCCACACATATATCATACGTATATCCATCCCTCCGAGTATACCCTCACCGGATGATTCCCTCTAAAGTTACATCTCACTAGGTGTGCTCACATAACCTAGTTGTGGCAATCCGCGATCCGAGATAAGGGGTGGCCAGCTCGATACTCAAACGTAACAGGAATCATGGATGGATATCATTCTCAGCATCATAAAAATAAACTGAGTATACGGGAAAACCACCCAATAAATCAGAAAACGGGTTGCCAAAAAGTTTAGAAATTTAAAACCAGTTAAGAAATTTAAATTAAACAACCCAATCTGATAAGCAAGTGGAATTCCAAAAGAGTATATATATAATACAACTAAAACGAATGTACAAGAAAATGATCGAATAAGCTGTCGATCCACAGCTACATACAACGTATTACAACAGTTTAATATTTTACGTAATACATTCATTAATCAAATACAAAAGTTTGGGACACACGCCCGAGTTAAGACCCGATCATAACTAGAACACAAAAATGAAAGCGTCTAATACAACGTCCTGTAATAATTCGTAAAATCTTACAGCCCGTCAAAAGCAAAGGAATTGGGTAATGATCACAACATGCGTCCTTGCGGTGGAGCACCTGAGCGGATACAATCATATACACAACAAGGAAAACGAACCGATCAGGGCCGGGTTTTATATGATCACCAAAAGAATAAAAAACATGATAGGTATGAACAGTTATGCATGGATGATAAGAATGAAAATCTAGCATTTATCTAGCATATTAAACTTACATTACAATTTAAGACATTTTAACAAATTATGAAATGTAAATCATTTACACAAAAGAATTATAAGTAAACATCTTTAATTAAAAACCTCTTCTCATTAATCCAATTACCATTTCCTTCTTACATTCCTTATTAGTAATAAAACCATTCATTCGGTTTAATCAAGAACATATAATTTCCCTTCATTAATTAAAACTTCCATCTTAAATCATCATTTCCCTTTTTATCTTTCCATTCCTTAATAGGAATACAAGTTTTATCAAGTGCTCTTTATGGCACATATCTCAATCACATGCTCTTTATAAATGCTCTTTATGGCATTAATATCCATCAAGTCCCACTTGATGCAGAAAAGTTATATTCTCATACATATAACGATTCTAAGATCGCCCCTCCGAGTTTCCCCACTGGGCGCGCCTCTAAATAACTATCATCTTCCAGGGCCTATCACATATAAGACAACCAGGGCTCATAACGCAACGTCGGGAAGCGGCCATATGCCTGCGGGATAGTCAAGACCACACCCGGAATCTCCTATCCATCGTAAAAAAATACATATATATATATAAACCAGTGCTCATATGGCCTAGGACTATATCCACCCTCCGTTAATTTGTCAGGGGGCATCACCTCGCTCGCGGACTTCCCTTATGATAGTATTTAGAGAGGTGTGTATCAGTAAATTAATATTTACCATTTTATATCTCATTTTAATTTTCAATATTCATTTCCCAATTTCATTTCCATTATCCATGTGTTTGGTTCATTTTTTTCGAACCTATCATCATTAAACAATTGGGTTCATTTTATTTGAACCTATCATCTTTAAATAGTTGGGTTCATTTTATTCGAACCTATCATCTTTAAATAGTTGAGTTCATTTTATTCGAACCTATCATCTTTAAATAATTGAGTTCATTTTATTCGAACCTATTCCCATCGAATATTATCATTGATATTCCTCAAATTGCAAGTCCCGATTTAGTCTCCAAATAATCATTTTGATTCTACAATTCCCAAAGTTCATATAATTCTGATAAGCCCCTAAGTCTCCAAGCATGGGCATTTAACTTCCTAACTTCTAAAAGTTTGAATAACAGAAGTAATGCCTTAACATTACTTTAAACCTCCCCGGAATAAACCCCAGATGACCTAATTCTAGTCTAGGGTGGTGACCAAACTCAACTAAAACTCTAGGACTCTAAGTTTACTTCTTTCAAGAAGGTTCCTAGGTCCTAAGCCTAAAGAAAAAGGTAAAAATTAAACAAGAAAAAAAAAACTCAAAACTGCAGTACCCGAATCGATTCGCCTAGGGGCCGAATCGATTCACCCTGGCGAATCGATTCGCTCTGAAAGCAAATCGGTTCTTAGAAAAAACTAAACATTCGGCAAATGCCGAATCGATTCGGTCTTAACCCAAATCGATTCGGGTACCTAGACCTGGAAAACTGCTTCTATGTGAATCGATTCGCCCAAGGGGCCGAATCGATTCTCCCTATGGAGTCTTGAACTCCAAATTTTCTCCCAAACTCAAAACCAACTAAACCAAGATCATCTAATGGAACTATAACACCAAAAATACACCTAACTACCATCATTTACAATATTTATCATCCAAATCACTTCCCAAAGGTTTTATACCCATAAATCCACAAAAATCCCTAACTAAAATAAATCATAACTAATCCACAACTATCAATGCTAATTAATCAACTTAAATCATATAGTAGCAAGTAGATAACTTGCCTTGATCTTGCAAATTCAGATTTGATTTAGTGTAGACAACAATCCAAGCTCCAATCTCTCTTTCTCCAAAGTTCTCTTCCTCTCTCTACTCTCTCTAGGGATCAATTGTGAAATGGAAGAATAGAAATAGGGTTGGGGGACTTAAAACGTGGCTTAAGTCTAAAAGCCCCCTTAAATGATCAATACACGATAAAATAAATCGCAACTACACACTTAAGCTATAACCAGTCAAAAGTGCCCGAAATACCAAAATCCAATATGGCACTTATTTTGACTGTCTAGCACCTACCGGGACTAACTACACCCTCCAAATTATCATTTGGAAATTTTATAACTCATTTTGAGTTCCGGTTTCATATTAAACCAAAATGTCATTTTATATCTTATGACACAATAAATCACAACATGGATACTTTTACCTACTCACAAGATAATTATACAACAATTCGGTAAATATTAACCTTTTCCACATTAAATTAATATTTACTCCACATTTCGGCATTTTATATAATTATTTCATATAGTAAATAAATATAAAATAGGCTCTCAAAAGTGAGGGTTGTTACATCCTCCCCCCCTTATAAGGGAACTTTGCCTCCAAAATTCAGGCGTACCTTGCAAGAAGAAACGCGGATACCTTTGTCGCATGTCATCCTCGCGATCCCATGCCGATTCCTCGACACTGTAATGATTACATTGCACCATAACCAAAGGTACTACCCGCGATCTCAATCTCCACTCTCCACGCTCTAAAATAGCGACCGTCTTCTCCTTATAAGAAACGTCGGGTTGCAACTTAATATCTTATAAAGGAATGTGCCTAAGGGCACCATCACATCTCTTGTACTTCTTTACAGAGGAGATATGGAACATGTCATGAACTTGTTGCAAGTGTTTCGGTAAAGAAAGTTAATAGGTTACCGGACCCACTTTAACATTTATAGGAAAGGTCCAACGTAACGCGGTGCAAGTTTTCCCTTCTTCCCAAAATGCTCAATGCCCTTCATGGGCGACACTCTCACCAACACTTGGTCCCCGACCTCCATCTTCACATGCCTTCTACCCGCATAGACATAGCTCTTTTGTCGACCTTGGGCTATCCGAATGCGATTACGAATGAGATCGATCTTTGAAGAAGTATCCCGGATCATTTCAGGTCCGAGGAACTTATTATCTCCCACCTCCAACCAACAAGTGGGAGATCCACAAGGCCTACCATACAAGGATTCATAAGGCGCCATCCCAATAGTGAATTGATACGAATCATTATAAGCATATTCAACTAATGTAAGACACTGTTCTTAACTACTCTTGAAGTCAGGCACGCACATAAGGAGTATATCCCCCAACATATGGTTTACCCCTTCGGTCTGGCCCTCTATTTGTGGATGATAAGAAGTACTTAACCTCAATTCGGTTCCCATGACCTCTTGGAAACTTTGCTAAAAGTGGAAAATGAAAATCTTGTCTCGGTCGGAAACTATAATCAAAGGCACTCCATGTAATCCAATAACCTCTTCATGCCCGGCCACCCATACTGGCGGCGTATATCTTGATACATTTCGTTATTACCCGGATGTACCGCAAACTTAGAACCATGAGATTTCGCCATTACTGCCCTTCTTAAGTCCTTCTCATCCGGGACGATGAGTCTCTTGTGGAAACGCACCCCACCCTTAAAGTCAATAGAGTAGGATTATGTTCCCTCGATCAGCAGCTTGTATATGTGGTCTGAACCACCCTTGTCCCTCCTACAACATCTTGCAACGAAATGTTGCTCGCACGAAAGACTAAATTTCTTCCCAGGAAGTAGTACTCCCTTTCTATACGACGGTCACCCCCACGATGAATTTTAATTCAAACATGTGATAATACTTCCCATAAGTTTAAACTTATGAGGCGCATAAACAACAGGTCTATACTCCAGTATTATTTCTCCCCATCCTGGCAGAGACTTGTTAATTTAATCCACCCTCGAGCCAAGCAACATGGGCTCAGGAGTGAGAGTCAAGTCACCCTTTTTGCTCCCCATAAGCTACGTTACCGACGTAACACTCTAACTACGAGAGGCCTCATCTTCTTCGGCCTAACCTACCAAACCTCTCAAAATTCCCCACTTCTCGGTACTAGGGAACCAATCCCTCTTAGAGTTAACGCACAACCTATTCGTGGTCAACTCCCGACAGCCTTCCTAAACTAACGTCACATGCCCTAAAGGCCTTATGTCCAAATAATCCTAAAGTCTACGTACCTATATCCTATCT
The DNA here is from genome assembly GCA_949130495.1 of Sambucus nigra. Classification (NCBI taxonomy): domain Eukaryota; kingdom Viridiplantae; phylum Streptophyta; class Magnoliopsida; order Dipsacales; family Adoxaceae; genus Sambucus; species Sambucus nigra. The sequence continues at coordinate 546,519,114 of OX422215.1, forward strand.
AAGTCGTATGCACATAATACAAAGTATATCCCTAGTGCCTAAAACCTTTCTCAACTTCCTACATTTGCTTGGTTTCATGTGTGGGACATCTCGCCGAAGCGAAATCCAGACAAGGAACCCTCCCGTTATACTACGACCTCACGTTATCGGTCATCAAGATATAAAGGTCTAAGACACATATTCGGGATAAAAAAGATTCTAACTCTTAACCCTACCAATAAGATTCTACTTCTATGTCTTACAATTATTTACCTCACAACATATATACATCTTTTTAAATAGCCTTATTATCAAGGCATAACCCGGTATTACCCGAAATGTATCATCAAAATATCTTGCAACCAGAATAGAATCCAAGGGAACAATTACGTCCCGAGAAAATCTCTCCGCAATACAATATAAGTATGTGTTAGTACCCCCTTTTTAAGCGAGGCATAACCACTAGCAACATCTCTTACCCCAAAGCGGCAAACACTATGCTTTTACCATAGCAATTAATAATAACATAATACTTTACTAACCAATCCATACCCAATATCACATCATACTCGACCATGTCAAGGAAGAGTAAATCGGCCTCAAAGAAAAAATTACCAAAAGGAATTCCTATAAGTTTACAAACAAAGAAAATGAGTGAACCATTACTCATAAAAACTCAACACTAGTAAAATTACTCTTAGCAGATTTTATCAAATCTGTAGTCTGAGAAAAGCTCCTAGAAACAAATGAGTGCTTAGCACCCGCATTAAAATAACACACAACTCAAGTACCCTTGATTTAAAAACTTACCCTCAATAGAGGGCGATGCCAGCGGAGCTAGAGGAAACATAGCCTCCTGAATAGGACAAACACGTCCATAATGTAGCTATCCCTACTGCAGAGGAACAACCGGATTAGGTACCTGAGGTGGAAACTGAACATATGGCCGTTGCGGAGCCCTAGGAAACTGACCCCCAATCAACTGAGGACACTCCATCTTATAATGACCCGCCCCCCACAATGGAAACACCGTCCCTTCATATCCTCCTAACCTCGACCCCTGTTATTTCTAAATTGGGTAACGCCTTGGCCCGGATGGCCTTTACCTTCATGACCACCCCGACCTGCATGTTGCGAAGCACCCTGATCGTGTCCGTTATTATTATTATTGCCACTCGCAATAAACCCTCCAAAACATTGCCTCTTAGGTGAATCCCCTTGTTGTGGGTCCCTCTCTTTCTACTTACTACCCAAAGATTTGGATGTGGGGAATGATCATTCTCTAATCCCATGCCCTCCAGGCTTTCCTTCTTGCCCCACAACAGTAGCTTTCTTGCTACCCTGTGTATATAATCGATGCTCTTGGCAATGGAGCAATGCTGAATTCATAATCTCACCAAAAGTTTGTAAAGCTGGATTACCCAGCAAGTGTTGCCGGATTCTCCAGTTTAGACCTCCCATGAATTTCGAGATCTTCCTATCTTCCGGAGTCACCTCATTCGGTACAAAACTCGCCAACCGGGTGAACTCTTCTTCATACTCCGCCACAGATCTCTCTCCTTGCACAACGTCCTGGAGATTCCTTCTCATCTCCCTTTGAATTGCGGGAGGAAAGTACTTACGATCGAACAAAGCCCAGAACTTAGTGATCGTCATTGTGTTTCTCTGCTCTGGTGTGGTCATCGTCTCCCACCAGTGTAACGCAGATCCAGCAAGCTTAAAAGTGGCAAGGACTTATTTCTTCTCCTCGCTACATTCTATCATTCGAAGGTGGCGTTGCATGTCTTTCTTCCATTGATTGGCTTTAATAGCATCAGCATCTCCCTCAAATTTCGGGGGATTTCCCTTTAGAAAGGACTCTCTAACCCTTTCCCACGGAGTAAGTCCCGTAGGAGCTTGCACATCGTGAGCCCATTGTTGAGCCTGCGGCAATTGTTGGACCACTGCGGTCATGGAGGCGTTAACTGCTTGAGCCACTATGTTTGCTACATCCGCATCGCTAATGGTCCCTTGAGGCGGCGGTGGAGGACCTACCTCCTCTTCTACAACCCTATTACGTCTCACTGGGCGACCTCTCTTAGGCGGCATCTGAGATGAAAAAAATAATAGAGTTAAAATATTATTTAAAACAATATATCTTGCAGAAGATCGCAAACATAAGAAACAAATAAGTCCAAACATTAGGCTCTATATCAAAGAACGCTACGGTAGAACGTGACGAATCCACATAGATCCTAAAGACTCTAGAACTTGATGCTCTGATACCATCTGTGGCAACCCGCGATCCGAGATAAGGGGTGGCCAGCCTGATACTCAAACGTAATAGGAATCATAGATGGATATCATTCTCAGCATCACAAAAATAAACTGAGTATATGGGAAAACCACCCAATAAATCGGAAAACGGGTTGCCAAAAAGTTTAGAAATTTAAAACCAGTTAAGAAATTTAAATTAAACAAACCAATCTGATAAGCAAGTGGAGTTCCAAAAGAGTATATATATAATACAACTAAAACGAATGTACAAGAAAATAATCGAATAAGTTGTCGGTCCACAGCTACATACAACGTATTACAACAGTTTAATATTTTACGTAATACATTCATTAATCAAATACAAAAGTTTGGGCCACACGCCCGAGTTAAGACCCGATCATAACTAGAACACAAAAATGAAAACGTCTAATTCAACGTCCTATAATAATTCGCAAAATCTTACAGCCCGTCAAAAGCAAAGGAATTAGGGAATGATCACAACAGGCGTCCTTGCGGTGGAGCACCTGAGCGGATACAATCATATACACAACAAGTAAAATGAACCGGCCAGGGCCGGGTTTTATATGATCACCAGAAGAATAAAAACCACGATAGGTATGAACAGTTATGCATGGATGATAAGAATGAAAATCTAGCATTTATCTAGCATATTAAACTTACATTACAATTTAAGGCATTTTAACAAATTATGAAATGTAAATCATTTACACAAAAGAATTATAAGTAAACATCTTTAATTAAAAACCTCTTCTCATTAATCGAATTACCATTTCCTTCTTACATTCCTTATTAGGAATAAAACCATTCATTCGGTTAAATCTAGAAGATATAATTTCCCTTCATTAATTAAAACTTCCATCTTAAATCATCATTTCCATTTTTATCTTTACATTCCTTAATAGGAATACAAGTTCTATCAAGTGCTCTTTATGGCACATATCTCAATCACATGCTCTTTATCGCACGTATCCATGCTCTTTATGGCATTAATATCCATCAAGTCCCACTTGATGCAGAAAAGTTGTATTCTCATACATATAACGATTCTAAGATCGCCCCTCCGAGTTTCCCCACTGGGCGCGCCTCTAAATAACTATCATCTTCCAGGCCTATCACATATAAGACAACCAGGGCTCATAACGCAACGTCGGGAAGCGGCCATATGCCTGCGGGATAGTCAAGACCACACCCGGAATCTCCTATCCATCGCAAAAAAATACATATATATATAAACCAGTGCTCATATGGCCTAGGACTATATCCACCCTCCGTTAATTTGTCAGGGGGCATCACCTCGCTCGCGGACTTCCCTTATGATAGTATTTAGAGAGGTGTGTATCAGTAAATTAACATTTACCATTTTATATCTCATTTTCATTTTCAATATTCATTTCCCAATTTCATTTCCATTATCCATGTGTTTGGTTCATTTTATTTGAACCTATCATCTTTAAATAGTTGGGTTCATTTTATTCGAACCTATCATCTTCAAATAGTTGAGTTCATTTTATTCGAACCTATCATCTTTAAATAGTTGAGTTCATTTTATTCGAACCTATTCCCATCGAATATTATCATTGATATTCCTCAAATTGCAAGTCCCGATTTAGTCTCCAAATAATCATTTTGATTCTACAATTCCCAAAGTTCATATAATTCCGATAAGCCACTATGTCTCCAAGCATGGGCATTTAACTTCCTAACTTCTAAAAGTTTGAATAAGAGAAGTAATGCCTTAACATTACTTTAAGCCTCCCCGGAATAAACCCCAGATGACCTAATTCTAGTCTAGTGTGGCGACCAAACTCAACTAAAACTCTAGGACTCTAAGTTTACTTCTTTCAAGAAGGTTCCTAGGTCCTAACCCTAAAGAAAAAGGTAAAAATTAAACATGAAAAAAAATAACTCAAAACTGCAGTACCCGAATCGATTCGCCCTAGGGGCCGAATCGATTCACCCTGGCGAATCGATTCGCTCTGAAAGTGAATCGGTTCGGAGAACAAACTAAACATTTTGCAAATGCCGAATCGATTCGGTCTTAACTCGAATCGATTCGGGTACCCAGACCTGGAAAACTGCTTATATCTGAATCGATTCGCCCAAGGCGCCGAATCGATTCTCCCCTGCGAAAAAGCCAAGTTTGGCTATGGAGTCTTGAACTCCAAATTTTCTCCCAAACTCAAAACCAACTAAACCAAGATCATCTAATGGAACTATAACACCAAAAATACACCTAACTACCATCATTTACAATATTTATCATCCAAATCACTTCCCAAAGATTTTATACCCATAAATCCACAAAAATCCCTAACTAAAATAAATCATAACTAATCCACAACTATCAATGCTAATTAATCAACTTAAATCATATAGTAGCAAGAATATAACTTGCCTTGATCTTGCAAATTCAGATTTGATTTGGTGTAGACAACAATCCAAGCTCCAATCTCTCTTTCTCCAAAGTTATCTTCCTCTCTCTACTCTCTCTAGGTCTCAATTGTGAAATGGAAAAATAGAAATAGGGTTGGGGGACTTAAAACGTGGCTTAAGTCTAAAAGCCCCCTTAAATGATCAATACACGATAAAATAAATCGCAACTACGCATTTAAGCTATAACCAGTCAAAAGTGCCCGAAATACCAAAATGCAATATGGCACTTATTTTGACTGTCTCGCACCTACGGGGACTAACTACACCCTCCAAATTATCATTTGGAAATTTTATAACTCATTTTGAGTTTCGATTTCATATTAAACCAAAATATCATTTTATATCTTATGACACAATAAATCACAACATGGATACTTTTACCTACTCACAAGATAATTATACAACAATTCAGTAAATATTAACCTTTTCCACATTAAATTAATATTTACTCCACATTACGGCATTTTATATAATTATTTCACATAGTAAATAAATATAAAATAGGCTCTCAAAAGTGAGGGTTGTTACACTAGTTACCCAAGTTGGAATCGCTCACCAACCTGGACCAAAACATAAACGAAGTGGAGGTGGTCATATTCCTTTCCTTAGAGTGAGATAAGCCCTCACCCATATACCGGACGCTATGACCGGGAGATATACTCACCCTACTCCTCAAAGTAGGGGATTCACCCACATCATGCAACCTCCCTTGATAGCACTAGAGTATATAATTAAATAAATATCAAATCACTTATATTTAATAGCACACACAATATATACACATATATATACTATCACTACACCGTATATATATACAAAATAAACCCCGGCTTCACCGTATACTCAAAACCCGTAATACTAGCCTGTAATTTTCTGAGTCTATGGCCTGACTCCACTTAATTAATTTTCTCACTTATTAAATTATCATTATCCCGAGTCTTTGGTCTGACTCTAATTTAATTAATTCACACATTAATTAATATAATATTTTCCCCGAGTCTATGGTCCGACTCTAATATAAATACTTTACACGTTAATTTATATGATATTTACCCGAGTCTATGATTCGACTCTCATTTGATTAATTTACACATTAATTAATTAATACCAAGCCGAGTCTGTGGTACGACTCTCATTTAATTAATTTACACATTATTTAATTAATACCATTTACACATTAATTAACTAATACCAAGCCGAGTTTGTGGTACGACTCTAATTTAATTAATTTACACATTAATTTAATTAGTACCAATCCGAGTCTGCGGTCCGATCCTAATTTAATTAATTAGCACATCAATTAATTTATTACCTTCCCGATTCCACAGTCCAACTCTAATTTAATTAATTAACACATCAATTAATTTAATACTTGGTGTCACCCAACCATTATACCCGGACTCGCTCACTTGGCCCATAACTTAATATTTCCCGAGTCTATGTTCTGACTCCAAATTAATTAGTTATTCCTCAATTAATTTAATAACGTAGTGTCACTCAACTGCTATGCCCGGACACTCTCACACGACCCGTAATTTAATACCTATGTGTTTTGTCTCACCAAACTCTTCCCATAAGATTCACACCCTTACTTAACTGTTAAATTTCCTTAACACCATCTTCCCAAAGTCCTAGGTATTAAGTTGAACTTAATTTTTACTAATTAATCCACCTTGGACGTCCCCCAAAAGAATTAAGGTTAAACAATTGAAATAAGCATCCCTGCCAACAATCCTGCTTAGTCGATCGATCAACTCCCTGGGTCGATCGATCGATCGAGCAGTTTATCTTCCCCAACGATCTGTTTCTTCCATAACCGAATTCCAAGGTTTTAAATCTCTAATTTCCAACCTTAACTAATTATTTTAACTAATCAATTACTCTCCAAACAAGTCCCAATCATCTATAATTGTTTTAGCATCCTCATTTCATACGAAATCTCACTATTTCTAAAATGGGTGTCTCCGGTTAAGTTTCAATCGTTCATTCAAGATTGGTTCCACAGTCCACATAGTTCATATCAAACATGGATTCCTGCTATAATTTGAATTCTAAAAACCTAGAATAACACTATAACATCAATTGGATTCATCAATTCGCACATTACGATTAACAATTCAAAAACCCATTTTCTCCCCGAAAACCCACCCGAGAATAGATTCGATTTTACACATCACCATAATATGAATCGGATATCACATAATTGAAATCGCAGCAAGTTAACCACTTGCCTGGAATTGTTCGTAGGGTCTGATCCGTTGGTGTAAAGAATGGTTTAAGAAGAACAACCCAATCCGTCCCTTAATTTGTCTCCAAAAAGTTCCCAATTTGTTTCTAGATTTGATTCATTTGTGTCTCTCTCAAACCCTAGGTTTAGAATTGCTAGCTGTCGTTCAACTTTTCCCCCAATTAGGTTTAAAACTCCTAATCTCGTTTTAGGCCATATAGGCCTTACTAAAATGGCCAAAATCACCCCATGTGGGCCCGGCTATGCCCAAAAATTCCCCCAAATTCGATTACTACCCCCGAGTACTCTTTTCTGACTTTCTCGACCCATCCTGAGTCAACCGCGCACTCAAAATTATCATCCGAAATACTTTATAACATTCTCCAATTTTAACCTCAAAATGCGACACACATTAATTCGAACAATTTAACTTAAAGTCGCCAAATATAAATAAAATTCTTCCCATTCAAATAAATTCTCTAAATCATAAATTTAAGTTTCTCCAATTTAAATATTTCTATTTCTCCCAAAAATAATTAAATTTTAAATCCTCAAAATTACGGGGTGTTACAATAGCACTAGAGAGGTATGTATTTCTATAAATATTATTCACACCAATATTTATAAAGCACACACACACACACACACACACACACACACACATATATATATATATATATATATATATATATATATATATATATATATATATATATATATATATATATATATATATATATAATCCGGTTACAACATGCACATTTACCGTAACACTAGCCTAACATTCCCACGTCTACATGCCGACTTGTAATTTAAATAAATCCCACATTTATTTATATATTACCTAAGTTGTGTCACCCAACTAAAATACCCATAGTCACTCCTTCGGTCCAAAATTCCATCTCTCAGAATTTATTTCTCAAAATACCGTTATTCTGGTTTACACTCCTTTCTTATTTTTAATATTCCACAATTTATTATATAACCCTATAAAAAATTAACCCAGACAAATCCGTGCCTAAGCACTCGTAGCATTAGCCCAAAATATCTGAGTCAATTCCCTGACTCTAAACTTTAATTTATGTCCCCATTAATTAATTGGTTATCATGGCGTCACTCAACCAAAATACCCAGACGGACTCCCGTGGTCCGTAATTCACTCCTTAGAATTTATCTCCAAATTCTCTCATGAAGATTCAGTCCCTTTTTCCTCTACACAAATAAATATACTAAACCCCCTTTTTAATCCCTAATTAAAAAAAGGGTAGAATTCCTTACTGTTAACTAAAATCACCCAGCCTATGTCTTCCGGCCGAAAAAAGAAACTAACCTAACCTGGGCCCTGCCCACTGCGTCTCTAGAACAACCCACCATGTCGTTCGAATGACATATGGCGTCGCTCGAACTAAAACCTGGTCGTTCGAGCGTCCCCTGCTTTTCTCTCTCCTCTTCTTTATCTTCCTTGCGTCGTCTGGATAAATATGTAACTACTAAATCCTAGAATTCATCTACTGTTATGACTTACAAGCCAAAACGATTGCCACGAATTGCAAATTCCAACTCACAATCTAAGTCTAAAGTCTTTTGCTAACTTTTATCCTCTCACAGCATATAAGTTTTCCCTAAAGGATCATCATGTAAGATCACACGATGTTTACCAAAAACTCTACCTCAATTGATTTTTCTACATCAATTTAACAGTCTAATTTCGGATCTTAAACCCATAAAACTAAACCTTCAACAGTAGGCTTGTTATCACAAGCCTCCTTAACACAAAATTCATACGTTGTGTTTCATAAATCAACACCCAATTGACGTATTAACCCAAACCAAAATAATTGTTTGTATTACACCTACCATGATATGAATCGATTATCATAGATTTGTATTGCAACAAACTAACCACTTGTCTGATCAATTTCGTAGAATCTGAATCATTTTATGTAGATAGTGATTTGATGAAGAACACACACATTCTTCATTTTGGTTCCCATGGGTTCTCCAACTTCCTTCCTCTTTTATCCTCTACATATTTAGGTTTTCTAAAATGAGTTGTGGCTGTCACACCCTCTCACTTTTAGGTTTTATTATGCCAATCCCGTTTTTAGGCTTGTGAGATTTATTAAAATGTCCCAAACACTCCCGCCTGGGCTTCGTTATGCCTAAAAATTCCCCGAGACCCATTTACCACACCTGAGTACTCTTTTCCAACTATCTCGACCTATTCGGAATCAACCATACACTCAAAATTGTCATCCGAATTATTTTACTAAAAATCCTTATCTCGACCCCAATATAGTCTATATCCTACTCCCGACCGAGATAATTTAATGCCACGTCACTATCACTCAATAAGATGTTAAAAAATTATTATTATTTACCTAGTAATATAAATTCTATAAATATTAACCATTTACTCTCCAGATTAATAAATAAATACATACTAATAATAATTAATTAAATTAAATTATGACACACTAGCAATTTAAAATTTGGTGAATTAATTAAATATCAAATGCACAAAAATACAAGGTGTTACATTAGGGTGTAATTGATGAACATGAGATGGTAATCTGCCAGAATTTAGACTTTAATTTAGACTTCTGTTATATTAATTGTACTTATAATCAGATTGCGTTCTATAGATGTCAGGAAAGGTAAAGGTCTTATCTTTCCAATTATATTTGAATGAGGTCATTTGGAGTTCTGTAGAGGGAGAAATCACAATTTTACTATAAGGTGTTTAATCTAAGAGTATATCAATCAGCCAGAATTTTTTATGTTACTTTAGACGTATGCCATTTAAATTGTACTTATAATTAGATTATTTGCCATAGATGTCTGGAAAGGTCTAAGTCTTAGATTTACAATGAGCTTTGAATGATGTCATTTGGAGTTTTGTAGGGGAAGAAATCGTAATTTTACAATAGGGTGTTTAATCTGCCAGAAAATTTACGATTCAATACGGTTGCTTTGAAACAATAATTTTGTTAATTTAGGTGTAAACTTGAAATAAATTATAAGAACCATAATTTTAGTTGTGTGGGATGATCTATCGATCGATGATAGATGGTTTTTGGAGAATTTTGGGATTTGGTAATTGGAAAAAGTTTGAGGAGTTCCAAATGAAATTTATAAGCCCTAAAGGTCAGAGAGAGTTTAGTGGAGTGATTTAAAGAGATTTTATTTCCTGGGGATGAATGGATAATTAAATTCTAATTAGAAATCATGAGAGAGATAATTGACAATAAAGTTTAATATCTAATTGATAACTTAAATTCGGGAATAAATGAACGGGGTGGTTGGGTTAAGTCTGGGTGTTTTATCGGATTGATGTTACTTGATAAACTTGAATGATTATATAAGGGGTTGGTTGGGTAAGTCCGGGCATTTTAGCAAGATGACGTTATTGTATTTTAATTAGAGGATAAGAACCTAATTAATTAAGAGTTATGAGATAGACTCAGGATTTGTAGGTTAGTACTTTGAGCGATAGGCACGGGTTAGTCGGGTTTTGTGATTAAATTTATATATATGAATATAGAGTCATTATATATACGAATGTGAATAATATTTGTGTGTATGATATTTATATAAACTAAACATATCCTAGCTGTTATACTATCAGGGAGGTTGCTCACCATGGGAGGTCATTCTAGTGAATACTAGCAAGGGTAGTACCGTTCCCCAGGGTTATAGGTGTTGTGCACGTCCGTGTGATGTAAGGTTGGAGTAGCATGGAATAATGTGGTGTGGTTATGACCACGGACTTAAGGCCATGACCACCTCCAATGTTCGTTTGTGATTTTTGGGTACGGTAGTGAGATTCCAACCCGTTTGCCCAGAATGTGGTGGACATTCCTCGAGCACGATACGTTACTAGTAAGCTCGCTTTTAGAATGTGGAGGACATTCGGGAATGCAATTACATATATTACAAGAAATATATATATATATATATATATATATATATATATATATATATATATATATATATATATATATATATATATATATATATATATATATATATATATATATATATATATATATGTGTGTGTGTGTGTGTGTGTGTGTGTGTGTGTGTGTGTGTGTGCTTGTGTGACATTTTTATATAACGTATATAATATTATGGTAAATTATATACGGTCTTATACATTGATGATGAACGTGGTTAAATAACTGGAGTGAAGTTATAAATTGATTAATGATTTAATAAGCTAATGAGAGACATAGTTAATTATGAAATGAAAGTAAGATAATACTCGAGTCAGGGTAGTGTGCTAAATATGTTTTTCAATGAGTGTAGTTAGACAGGGTAGTGTAACTAGGTGGGTTAAGATGTATGCGCTAGGTGTGCACAATAGTTGAGAGGTGAGGGGAAATCTCATGAGAGTGAAACACCGACCTAAATAAACAAATTTAACTTCATATTTATCTTAATTAATTTCAAAATGCTTTTAAAAGGTTTTGGGCTCTGGACCATTTCAAATCCATTTTTAAAACTTTTAGGTGTCCATCCACATGAACGCCAAGCATAATTGTTCTTTCCAGGTACATGTAGATGCAGGTGATGTGGAAGCTTGCAAAATTATTGAGTAGTTAATTTCATTCTTGATATTCTAGATTAGGTTCTCTATTCTAGTTTTGTTGGACATGTTGCCCCTTTTATTCAGACTTATGTTTTCAGATTTTTGTTGATTGGATTTATTGTATTGGATTCTTACCCGATGGTTTATTCAAGAATCTTAATTATTTATCTCATTTATTTTGTGATTGTGTATGGATTTAATTTGTATTGGTTAATTTTGTTGTATGTTAATGAAAGATAAAATATGACACTCATTGTTAAAGTAATTAAGTGGTCAATAATTAATCAAATTTCGACAGTGATGCAAAGAATGAGTCATATGAGACCAACGTTTTATTCAGTAAAGGGTTAGCCACCCATTATTTCAATAGGCAGGGTTCCACAGATGGAATCAGAGCGTTAGGTTCTAATGTCCCTAGGATCTGTGCGACTTTTTTACATTTCAGCGTGGCGTTATTTGTTATTGAGGATTATTGCATTCCTCCTTACTTATGCGCATCTACATTATTCTATTGATTATTTTGTATTTGATTATGAGATTATACAAACTTCAATCTCGTTTACCATGCCTCCAAAGAGAACCATTCGGATTGGGAAAGTAGGTGGAAATGGTGTCAGTGGGGCACAACAGCAGCAAGATCGAGATTCTCGGCAAGGGAATCCAGTTAAGAGATTCAGATCAGGAGGCTTCAGACTCGAGGGTGGTGGGTTCAAGCAGGTGCAGCAAGGCCCTCATTCACAATAGCAGCAACTGGTTCCTAAGGGCCACCAGGGCCAAGGGAATAACGGGGGAGGCTAGCAGGGCCAGGGCTAGAGGCAGGAAGGTTTTTCTAATAGTTGTTTCGGTTGTGGAGAGACGGACCATGGGAAGAGGGTTTTCCCAAAGTGAGGCAGGGGTCAACTAAAGGATGGTATCCTAGAGGTACAACCATTGCAAAAAATCTTGGGTCAGTTTCGACGTGAGTATCACGTTCAGGAACCCATCGTTTTATCACAATATATGATTGGCTTTATCCTTATGAGTATGGGGTAAGTTCTGGGTGACATAGGTGTATCACAATATATGATTATTAACACTAAAATTCGCGTGTGAGTTGGGTTTAGAGGGTAAGTTATTAGTATCATCCTTATTATAAATATATTTACCATGGGGTAGTGGGGCTCTTTGGAGCCACCTACGGGGGAGAAAGTGTGAACACTAAGAGGATGTTTATATGGTGTGTTAGTTTTGCTCCTTTTGAGATTTATGAGGGTAGAGCATATTATTATCTTAAGTAGTAACTGGTTAGCGAGGGTTTGAGGGAGAGTGGACTGTTATAGTAAGACTATCGTATTCGCTTTTCCAGGATAGGATGTATTATTTTCCAAGGTATCACCGGAAAAAGGGTTGAGCCTGTATATATTATATTGTATAGGATACTTCGGAGGGTATATTTGTCTCGTTATATTTGATCCCAGTGTGAAGGGACTTTTACTAATGTGATTCATGATATTTTGGGTTCACTGTTGAGCGGAGAGATTTAGTTCATTATTGACTTAGTGCAAAAGACTCAGATATAGTGGGATCGTCGTGTTCTATGACTCCTTTAGTGATGAGGGAGTGGACGGTTAGATTTATACATATGGGGATAGGATTTTGGGTACCCTGGTTATGTGCTTTGGGCCTACAGATCTCGATGACCGGCGATGCTAGGTAGTAGTTTATCGGGGGGTTCTTGTTTGGATTTCACTTGCGAGACGTCCCACGCATGAACCTTAGTAAGCGTCGAGAGTTTAGAGACGTGTGGTCATTAGGAATATAGAGTTAGTATTGTAGTTGTTTCACGTGTATGTGGATAAAACTTTGGGTTGATAGTTATTTGATGATTTAAGGCCAATGGAGCCGGGTAGTATTTGTACAGATATGCACGGGAGGTTGGGTGTATGAGCGGCCTAAATAATTGGATTTTTTAGTATCGCACGCGACGAGAAGACGTCAAAATATATGGGTTAAACGTATGTGTATGGGTAAGTTAGAAGCAGATTTAAAAAAAATGGGTTACCAAGATGAAATGGTAAGCAAAATAGTGGGTATTTCGGGGTAAGGTGACTAGAGCGGAGTGGTCACTAGCTTGAATGGTAGTGTATAGACTACCGGGGTGAAGAGTGCCATTGGTGGAGGTGTAGCAGGAATAACATAATAGTTTTGATTTTGGGAAGATATGGATGATATGCGAGGAAGTATCTAAAACTATTAGTGCCAGGCCTCTCTGAATTTCGAGGAGGAAATTCCTTTGTAAGGGGGGAAGCATGTAAGACCCCGTAATTTTGAGTAATTTATTTTCGCGTTAAATCGAACGTGTGACGCAATTTAATATAAATAGGAATTAATGTGAAATTATTAGATATTAATTTTTGAGAATAAGATTAATATATATGTGGTAAAGTTACGAATGTGTTTAAGTAAATTTAATTAAGTCAATTGTAGTGCGTCGTATGTGAGTAAAAATGATGAGAATTGACGGTATCGCAACTGGGGCATTTGTGCGGGCTATTTTGGGTTGAAATAGGATAATTATGTTAAGTGACTCCGATGGTAATTTGGAGTGCACGATTTATCCGGAATAGATGGAAATAATCAGAATTGAGTACCTGCGAGTAGTAATTGGGTTTCGGGGGCTTTTTAGACCTGCTTGGGCTCACGTAGGGGTATTTGGGTCATTTTAATGTAGCCTAATAACCTAATCTTGGTATTAATGAATTAAAATATAATGATTAGAGATGTGAGGCGGCTATAACATTTTATCTAAACCCTAAGAGAGATGGGAGAGATGGGGGAGATGAGGAAGAAGAGAAATCAAAAGAGAAAGCTAGAAGAGGCTAATTTGGGAGGAGATTCAAGGATCCTAACATCAAATCAACACACATACACACAAGAGAGAGAGAGAGAGAGAGAGAGAGAGAGACCCTACGAATAATACAACTCAATTAATTAACTTTCTTTGAATAACATTGAGGTGTATTCATGTTCATATCATGGAAAGTGTAGAACAAAGAAATTTTGGGAAAGGTTCTCACATTTAAATTGGGGGTTCTTGATGAAATTGATATCATGTATAGTTTAGAATATCAATTGATGAAGTAAAACCATTTATGGTTGCTTGAATTAGATTATATTTCAAAATTTGATTTTTAATATATATAAAGAAGGAATCTTGTTTAGTTCTTTGTTGAAGAACATGAATCTTGAAAAACTTGAGGTTTAATTGATGAACATAAGATAACAAACTGCCAAAAAAATTTATGTTACTTTAAACTTGTGCCATTTTAAGGGTTCTTGGAATTAGATTACGTGCTATAATTGTATATAAAGGTCTATGTCTTAGATTTCCAATTAGATTTGAATGAGGTCATTTGCAGTTCTGAAGAGAGAGAAATCGCAATTTTACTACAGGGTATTTAATCTGCCAGCATATCAATCAGCTAGAATTTTTTACGTTACTTTAAACTTATTCGATTTTAATTGTGCTTAAAATTATATTTCTTGCCATAGATGTCTGGAAAGGTTTAGGTCTTAGCTTTTCAGGGATCTTTGAATGAGGTCATGTGGAGTTCTATAGAGGGAGAAATCGCAATTTTACTTCAGGGTGTTTAATCTGCCAGAAAATTTATGACCCAATTCGATTGCTTTGAAAATGGTAATTTTGTTAACTTAGGTGTAAAACTTGAAATAAATTATTTGAACCATTATCTGAGTAGTCTGGGATTATCTATCGATCAATGATAGATGATTTTTGGAGAATTTTTGAGTTTAGTTATTGGGTAAATTCTGAGGAGTTCCAAATGAAATTCGTAAGAGCTAAAGGTCAGAGAGAGTTTAGTGGAGTGATTTAAAGAGATTTTATTACCTAGGGTGAATGGGTAGTTAAATTAGAATTAGAAATCGTGAGAGAGATAATTTATGATAAAGTTTAAATATCGAATTGATGACTTAAATTAGGGAATAAATGGACGGGTTGGTTAGGTTAAGTCTGGGTGTTTTATCATAGTGATGCTACTTGATAAACTTGAATGATTATATGACGAGCTAGTTGGGTAAGTCCAAAAATTTTAGCAGGGTAACGCTATTGTATTTTAATTAAAGAATGATAACTTAATTAATTAAGAGTCATGAGATAGACTCAGGATTTTTAGGCTGGTGCTTAAGCGATAGGCATAGGTTAGCCGGGTTTTGTGATTAAATTTATATATACAGGTATAGAGATAGTATATATATGGATGTGAATAATATCTGTGTGTATGATATTTATATGAAACATACCTATCCTATCGGTTATGCTATCAGGGAGGTTGCGCGTCGCAGGAGGTTACTCTGGCGAATCCCAGCAGAGGTAGTAACATTCCCCAAGGTCATAGGTGTTGTGCACGCTCGTGTGATGTAGAGTTGGAGTGTCGTGAAATAATGTGGTGTGGTTATGACCACGAACTTAAGGCCATGACCGCCTCCAATGTTCTTTTGTGATTTTTGGGTTCGATGGTAAGATTTCGATCCGGATGCCTAGGTGTACATTCCTGGAGCACGATAGCATGCTAGTGAGCTCACTTTCAGAATATAGAGGACATTCGGGAATGTTGTTACATATATTACGAGCAATATATATATATATATATATATATGTGTGTGTGTGTGTGTGTGTGTGTAAGTATACTTGTGTGACATTTCTATATAACGTATATAATAGTGTACTAAATTATATACGGGCTTATACGTTAATGATGAACATAGTTAAATAAATGGAGTAAAGTTAAAAATTGATTAATGATTTAATAAGCTAATGAGAGACATAGATAATTAAGAAATTAAAGTTAGATAGTACTCGAGTCAGGGTAGTGTGTTAAGGAGATTTTGTAATCAGTCTAATTAGTCAAAGTAGTGTAACTAGGTGGGTTAAGATGTATGCGTAAGTGTGCACAATTATTAAGAGGTAAGGGGTAATCTCATGAGAGTGAGACACCAGCCTAAATAGGAAAAGTTTAACTGCATATTAATTTACTGCATCTTAATTATTTTTAAAATGTTTTTAAAAGGTTTTGGGCTTTGACCCTTTCAATTCTATTTACTAAACTTTTAGGTGTCCAGCCACAAGGATGCAATGGAAAATTGTTCTTTCCAGGTACACGTAGCTGCAGCTGATGTGGAAGCTTGCAGGATTCTTGAGTAGTCGATTTCATTCTGAATATTGTAGGTTAGGTTATGTGCTCTATTATGGTTGGGCATGTTGACCATTTTATTCATACTTATATTTTTAGATTTTTGTTGGATGGATTTATCGTATTGTATTCTTACCTGATGGTTTATTCGGTAACCTTAATTATTTATCTCAATTTTAGACTTTATCTGGTGTTTTATTTATATTGTCACTATATATGAATTTATCTTGTGTTGGTTAATCTTGTTGTTTGTTAATGAAAGATAAAATATAACACTGCTTGTTAAAGTAATTAGGTGATTAGTAATTAATCATATTTCGACAATGATGCTAAGAATGAGCTATATGAGACCAACGTTTTATTTTGGTAGAGGGCTCGCCACCCATTATTTTAATAGGCATGGTGTCACGGTCTCAATACAGTCCTCCAAAGTCACTTGATAAAACAAGTCAAAGTCTCTCACATAAACTAAATGGAAAGGTAAAAGTGCTAGTTAACTATGATCAAAAGATAGAGACCCACCATGTCACCAAACCTGTAATCCGAAATAGAGAGAGGAATAATAAGTACTTACTGGAATAGGAAAGATACACGGGAGGTCCATTCCTAGAATTTGAGATCCATGTTTAAGAAATAGGTCAAAATTCGAACAAGTAACTTAGTTACGTGACTCAAAGCAGTTGTACAAATAGATAATAAAGTCATAATTTTAATGAGCGGCACAACTCATAAAGTACCCTCACAATGTATTAGAATTATCCAATTCATTTAGTTAATTAATCATTCTCATTATTTAAGCAACACGTAACCAATATGCACCCTTCATCTCGGCCCTCCCATAAGCATGTGGTATGCCAAATTTAAATCGTTATAATGTCCTAGAATTATCTCAATTCATTTCATTAAATACTTTTTCTCATTAATTAAACAACGCATACCCGACATATGTCCCTTCCTATCAACCATCTCAAAAACATACGAAATGCCAAATTTAAAGAATCGCATAAACCTCGATTGCACGTTATGCAGTGCTGGAATAACACATAACATTAAATCATAAACGTCGCGTTTCACACCCTAATGCCACCAGGTATTAGCATGGTCGGGAATTCACTTATCACAATATCGGGGTGTGCCTCCACGATGTCGACCCATTTATTTCCATCTAGTCATCACGTTTGACGCCCTAAAACCACTTGGTATCCTCATGGACGGGAATTCACAAATTACAACATCGTGGTGTCCCTCCATGGTGCTCACCCATTCATTTCCCTTTCACATATTCATTTAAAATTGATATTTTGACACATCTTTATTCCCTCCGAGCAATTTACTCAAACCCTAATTACCCCACCCTCGGATCATATCATTATACAATTTAGTCCATTTCATAAGGATCTAAGTAATTAATATCAATGCATATAACTTTTCGTAAAGTAAATCATTTAAGTAAGGGTATGTTAGTTTGATGAAAGTTTTGAGTTGTCACGACAACCCTTATCTGAACTTGTGTGTGGGACGTCTCACTGAAATGAAATCCAAAAAAGTAACCCCCCCCTCCCCCCCCCCCCGATACACTTACATTTAGATAGAGTAATTGTTAAGACACATTAATTAGGGTTTGTTTTACGAAAGCAAAATAAGGATTCAAATATTTCCATGTGAAATTTCTCCGACTAATCCAAACACTATTATTCAACAACCAAGCCAATAATAAGTAACTTCTCATACTCCTTCTATCGTCTATGTGTCATAACAAATATCAACATTAATAGGGTCTCAAGTAGGGCTCATATGGTGTAGTCGCATAAATAGGACATGTAATTATTTTACAAGAGCACATTATATCATACGGGGGTCCATCAATCTATTTCAAGTGTCCGAGGTCATTTATAGTACTAATACATAATTTCACATAGCATAAATAAAATTAGTGTGATAAATACCATCTAATAAGGACGAGTGTGTCAAAAGTACTACTCTTAATGAAAAATGTTACAACCCTACTAGGCATGCATAATTTCTAGAATTTAGTAAGTCTAAATTGTAGTCCGCATCATATAATATCAAATCTCAAAGGCTAAATTCTACCAATGGGTTCAAAAACTTAAATATCAATTCTTATATTTCGACCTGCATTTAATTTCCTGCAAAAGAAGAATGCTTAACAATTAATATCGGATATTTAGTCAAATACTCAACTCCACTCCTAGGTAGAGCCAAAACTAGAGCCGAAGTCAACTTATTCTTGAGAATGTCAAAGGCATGTTAACACCTCTGAGTCAAAACAAATTAAATCCTCTTCCGAGTCAACTCGATCAACGGTCTTGCAATATTCAAAAATCCTCGAATAAACATCTGATAATACCCGGCCAATCCCAAAAATCTACAGACCTTCGTAGGTGTCTTGGGTTGTCCGCAATCCAAAATGGCTGACACCTTCTTCGGATCCACTAAAAATCCAGTCTCCAAAACTGTATGGCCTAATAATTGCATCTCTCATTTTTAAATCTCACATTTATGGAACTTCACATTCAACTTGTGCTCTCGCTGCGGTTGAAGAGAGACTCTAAAATGCTCAACACGCTCCTCCTCGATCTGTGAATAAATTAAGATGTCATCAATGAAGGAGATGACAAACTAATCCAAGTACAGTCGAAGCACCCAGTTCATTAAATCCATGGACATGGCGCGGATTATGGTCAATCCAAATGGCATGACCCTAAACTCGTATGAACTATAACGAGTAAAAAAGGCAGTCTTCAGTACGCCTCCTCATGTACCCTTAATTGGTGTTACCCAAAATACAAATCAATCTTCGAGAGGAACAAAGCACCCTGGAGTTGATCAATCAAATCATCGATGCAGGACAAAGGATAGTTGTTCCTAACTGTCACCTTGTTCAACTTATGATATTAATTACACAATGGCGGAGAACCATCCTAATTCTTAACAAAAATAACCGGATCCCTCATGGTAATGTGTTACGCCAAATGAACCCCTGTTGTAAAACTGCTTGATTTTCTCTCTTAACTCCCTCAATTCCAGATTATCTATATGGTATGACGCTTTGATATTCAACGTCGTGCCAGGAGCCAAATCAATAACAAAAATCAATTTCTTGGGTTGGTGGCAACCTTATCACCTCCTCTAATATATTGGTAAAATCTCTAACAATCGGAATCGATCTAGTGAAACGATAGTCCCCTCTTTTGTCTCCTCGTCTATAAAATATAAGTGTGCCATGGAACCACCCTTTGTCCTAGGCATAACCATAATATACATCTCCTGACCCGACATAGTGAAATAGGGAGCCTGACCACTATAATCTATATGATCTCTATATCTAACCACCATTCCATTCCCAAGATCACATCATAAGAATGGGTATATAAAACTAATAAATCAACCTCAAAACATAATTTACATATGTAAACCTCCACATCATCAAAAATATCCCAAATATGTGTAGATACACCTAATGGAGTAGCTATTGATAAAGATCTATCACAATGTCTAGGAATCAAACTAATAATCCCCCAAAAATTACGTGATACGAATGAGTGATTAGTATCAGTGCCAAAAAGACTCTAGCTAAAGTGCCAAAAATGTAAAATGTATCGTACACCGCTTGGACCTACCCAAGGCCCTCCTAAAGGGGCTGCACAATCTGATAAACTCTACCATACAGTACTAAAGTGGGGATACTGCTTTGTAACCAATGGTGCAAGTAGTGCTACTACTGGTTATGGCCTCAATGCGGGGAAGTTGTTGAGGTCCGTATGGTTGTTGATACAATTGTTGGGACATGAAGCCCTGTTAGCCCCTCCCCTGTCCTTATCGCCTAGGATTCTCCATACTCAGGAAAACTCATAATTGTGTCCCCTTCCTCTACACCTGAAACATACTCCCTCAAATGGAGTTATATCCACTCCTATGTTGTCTCTGTTTATATCACCTCCCCTACTTAGGCATGAAATGCCTTCTCTTAACCTTCCTTCCTCTCCATTGATCGGTGCTGCTGGCAGAGGTACTACGAGTGGTATCACATGCCTAGTTGCCACCAAATATCCTTTATTGTCTGTCTTATCAATTTTGATCATTGTTCTGCCAAAAGTGGTATTATTAATGCGTACTGGAGTTGGAATACATAGAATAACGGGCGCCTGTGCATGGAGGCTACGAAATTGGTGTGCTCCACTGGCTCTCTGGCTTAACGAACTCTCTTCCTAGATGACAAATGAAATTCTAGGTGGAAACCCTATGCGTAATGAAGCATAACTAAGATTATAAGGAAATATATGTATCAAAGAAAGTTACACAGAAGTCTAAGAGAACCTATAACCCTCGAGGCCTAAGACCATGCTCTAATACCAAATGCCATACCCCGTGTAACTAAACATTTAGGTTGATCAAGTCTAAATATAAAATTATACGAAATATTTAAAATAATACAATATAATTCTCAGCAAGGAGAGAACAAACAAACGAATAAGTAATAAATTTGGAAATGAAATGAATATCCTAAAATGTAAAACTCATACAAAAGAAAAGGTCCATAAGACATATGCCAAAGTAACCCAATATAAGATGTCTCAATACAGTCCTCTAAAGTCATTGAATAAAACAAGTAAAAGTCTCTCACATAAACTAAATGGAAAAGTAAAAGTGCCACCTAACTATGATCTAAAGATAGAGAGAAATAATGTGACAAAGCCTAAAATTCGAAATAGATAGGGGAATAACAAGGACTAACTGGAACAAGAAAGATACACTAGAGGTCTAGTCCTAGTACCTGAGATCCATGTATAAGAAATAGGTCAAAACCCTAACAAATAACTTAGCTATGCAACTCAAAGTAGTTATATGAATAGATGATAAAGTCACATTTTATAATTTAATAAGCGATCCAACCCATAAACATAGCTTCGCAATATATTAGAATTATCCAATTCACTTAGTTAATTACTTATTCTAATTATTTAAGCAACATGTAACCAATATGCACCCTTTCCTCTCGGCCATCCCATAAACATACAGTACGTCAAATTTAAATCGTTATAATGCCTTAGAATTATCTCAATTCGTTTCACTAAATAATTGTTCTCGTTAATTAAAAAATGCATACCCGACATGTGTCCCTTCCTCTCAACCATCTAAAAAATATGCGGACGCCAAATTTGAACAATCACGTAAACCTCGGTCCCCCGTTACCTAGCGCCAGAATAAAAACATAACATTAAATCATAAAAATCACGTTTCATGCCCTGGCGCCACCTGGTATTCGCATGGGCGGAAATTCACATATCACAACTTGGGGGTGTGCCTCCACGGTTCCCACCCATTTATTTCCATTCGATCATCACGTTTCACGCCCTAATACCACCTGGTATCCGCATGGACAGGAATTCACAAATCACAACATCAGGGTGTCCCCCCATGGTTCCCACCCATTCATTTCCATTTCACATATTCAGTTAACATTGACATTTAAACACATATTTATTCACTCCAAACAATTTACTCAAAACCCAATTACCCCACCCTCGGGTCATATCATTTCCTAGCATTATACGTTTTAGTCCATTTTATAAGGAGCTAAGGGATCAGTATCGATGTATATAACCTTTCGTAAAGTAAATCATTTAATTAAGGGTATGAAAGTTTTATTAAGGTTTTGAGTCATCACAAACCCTTATCTAAACCCCGTGTGTGGGACATCTCATCGAAGTGAAATCCAAACAAGGAATCCCAGTACACTTATGTTTAGATAAGGTAATTGTTAAGACACATTAATTAGGGTTTATTATACGAAAGTAAAATAAGGATTCAAACATAAGTGTGAAATTTCTCCAACTAATCCAACACTATTATTCAACAACCAAGCCAACAATAATTAATCTCCCGTTCTCCCTCTATCGACTACGTGTCATAACAGATATCAACATTCATAGGGTCTCAAGTAGGGCTCATAAGGTGTACTCGCATAAATGGGACATGTAATTATTTTACAAGAGCACATTACGTCATACGGGGGTCCATCAATATATTTTAATTTTCGAGGTCATTTATAGTATTAATACATAATTTCACACAGCATAAATAAAGTTTGCATGACAAATATAAGGATGGGCGTGTCAGAAGAACTACTTCTAATGCAAAATGTACAACCCTATTAGGCATGCATAGTTTCTAAAATTTGATTAGTCTAAATTTTAGTCAGCATCATATAATATCAAATCTGAATTGCCAAATTCTACAAACAGGTTCAAAAACTTAAATATCAGTTCTTGTATTTCGGTTTACATTTAATTTCCAACAAAAGAAGAATTTCTCAACAATTAATGTCGGATATTTATAAAAATTTGAATTTACACAATCGGGATCCAACTTAGAGGTTGTTATGCCCAACAACGAGTCCCAAAGGGGCTACTATTATGCCCCTTGATTTTAGTGTTTTCTTTACCTTGAATGACCCAAGACAAGAAGGAAAGTCGGCGGTTAACTCTCATTTCCCTACTTAAAGAGATAACGGTTATATACCTACCCTACTAACTCACTATCGCTGCCTTCTAAAAAGGGAATGTGACCTAGCGAAAAAAATTAAATGTGCATAACTATTCGAAAGATAAAGATACAACTCCTTTAATACACTAATCTCAATAAAACCATACAACCCAGACTTATTATTCTCATCGATCCATAGTCTCATGGCCCACTAACAACAAAATAAGTTCTTAACATTTAACTAATTTGGGCCAAGTAAGAAATGTATCTTAAATAAAAACTTTTTTTTAATGAAAAGACCTTTAAAATTACCATTAAGTTATTTGGGGAAATACCCTTAAAAAAATGGATCAATTAAAATTAACAAATTTTAAACTTGTTAATACACTTAAATGAACAAACTCATTAAACCAAATATGTCCTTAACACTAAGTCAATTAAAGTAGACAATTTTAGATATTTAAATATGTAATAAAGCTCATTATAAATGCATTATTTAGATCAAATAAACAATTATTAATTTACATTTTCAATTCATCACTTGAATCCACATTAACACATAAGCCCAAAAAATAGTCAAATTAAGTTTCACATTTAATTAGTTTAATGATATTCATCAAATTTAGCAGGGTATTAGACCTAGAAGGTAACAAAAGATTCTTTGGACAACAATCATATGAGATTCTTTTGGTTGGGATTCAAATCTAGCACATAGGCAAATGCTAAACATTATCTCAAGACGGCTAACAGTTATATAAAGTAAGCTTCCAATCATGCCATGAAATAGTTTCTTATCAACACCTTTTCCAAATGCACCACTATCGATTTTGGTGGACGTAATCATTGGTGTGTTAAGGGAATTTGCAAGATTAAGCCCAAATTTTTTAATTAGATCTTTGAAATATTTTTATTGGTTTATGAAAATTCTTGCATATGTTTGTTTGACTTGTAAACGTAAAAAAATGTGAGGTTACCCATTAGGCTCATTTCAAATTCTTTGTGCATGCATGTGGTAAAATCTTCACACATTTGACTCTTCATGGATCCTAATATAATATCATCAACTTAGACTTGAATAAGGAAAATGTTGTGTTTGGGGGTTTTGATAAACAAAGTAGTATCAACTAATCCTCTCATAAAATCGTGTGATATGAGGAAGTTGCTTAGACGTTCCTACTATGCTGGTGCGGCTTGTTTTAAACCATAAAGAGATTTTATAAGTTACATGACATGGTTATGGAATTTGGGGTTATCAAAATGAGGGGGTCGTTTTACATAGGCTTCTTCATTAATGTAATTATTTAAAAAGGAACTTTTTACATCCAATTTGTAATAGTTTAAAATCTTTAAAACTTGCAAAAGCAAGTAACATACGGATAGCTTCTAGTCGGGCTATGTGGATAAATCTTTCTTCGTAGTCAGTACATTTTTCTTCTTTGTAACCTTGAGCAACTTGACATGATTTGTTACGAATGATAGAACCGGATTCATCCTTTTTATTTCTGAAAATCCATTTTGTGACTATGACGGTGTGATTTTTAGGTGGGGATACGAGTGTCCACGTTTGATTTTGTTCGAATTAAACTAAACCTTCTTGCATAGCTGGCATCCATAATTTATCTTGTTCTACTTCGATTATAGTTTTAGGTTCTATTTGTGAGTAAAATGAAAAGTTATTGGATTCATTTTCGAATTTAGAGCAAGTGACTATACTTTAGGATGGTTCTCCAATGATTTGGTCTTTAGGGTGATTAGTGAGAATTTTCATATTTTGGGTAAATTGTGATGTGTTTCATTATTTGGATCATAAGTGTCTTTTAAAGGAGCTTCGGGGGTGTTGATGGAAAGAGTTTGTATTTTTTTCTTATAGAATATTGTAGTTGTCTTCATCATTATCTATTTGGTGAGATAGAAAATAATTGATTTCGTCAAAAGTGGCATGGATAGATTCTTGAATGATTAAGGTTCGTTTGTTGAAAATCCTATAGGATTTACTATTGATGGCGTATCCCAAAAATATTCCTTCATCAGATTTTGGGTCGAATTTACTTAAGTTTCCCAATCATTTAGAATAAAACATTTACATCCAAAAACTTTGAAATACCTGATGTTAGGTTTCTTTCCTTTCCATATTTCATACGGAGTTTGTTGATGATTTTTGAAATGGATACTCTATTTAGTATATAGCATGTTGTATTAAAAACTTCAACCCGAAAATATTCAGGAAGTTTGTTTTCATTTAGCATAGTGCGAGACATTTCTTGTGGTGATAGATTCTTTCTTTTGAATACACCGTTTTGTTGAGGGGTCTTAGGGGATGAAAAGTTACTAAGAGTGCACAATTTAATGGACTTAACTTATTAAATTCAGATGACGATCCACACCAAATTTTAGTTCCTCTAGCCCTAGAACATTCAACTATGTGATTCAAAGCATAAATCAAACCAAGCATGTAATCAAAATAGAGTTTCAGAAAAAAAAAACTTTCGGGTAAAACCTTGTATTCACTTTATAAAATTAACAAATCGCAACTTACAAATTTTATAAATGAATTTACTATGATCATCTCATAAATCACATGACCGCAACCTTCCTTCAGCAATGATCCTCGAAAGAATCACAAGAACCGCAGTCCTTCTTCTTCAACAGTGAACCCCTCAGGTTTCATAAGTCAGTCATGGAGATGTCTTCTCCACAAAGGTTATGTATGAAAGGATACACACTATAGGGTTTAAACTTGATTCACTAAAATATATTCTGGAAATGTGATTTATGAATCAAAGTTGAATTTTTTTTTAAAGGTATGCAGAAACAGTTTTGGCAAAAGTCCTAACAAAATAAACACGAAACAAGTATTTATAAGACGAACACAAATTTCAAGGCGACGGCTTCATTCGAATGACTTTTGAATCTTATTTGAATGAGAATAGACAACTCATTCTAATGAGAATGGATCTCGTTCAAACGACCAAGCAATCTCGTTTGAACGAAGTTCAGGCGACCTTCTATCGACCTAAAATAGTACTCCCCCCATTCTATGGTCAATCAAAGTAAACTTTAAACGAGACTTTGAATGAAACTAGGATCTCGTTAGAACGAGATTCCCATCTCATCTGAACGAGATGCATGTATTTTGAAAAAATTTAAATCCAGCGAAATGCCTCGAGTTTTAAATAAAAAAATCTTGTTTCTAGTTTTAATATAATTCAAACATCCCAAAATAAATTCGAAGAATAAATTTAAGCTCTAAATAGCATTATACCTTCATAGAATGGAGTTGTAGATGTTGGATCTTCGGACTTCGTATCGGCCCAAATCAAACGGTAATGGGATATGCCAAAAACTATACTTAGCCTAAGCTATGAGAAAATTATGTTCTTACAAATCTCCCCCTTTTTGGCTATTCTGGTACAAACATAAAATCCAAATCCAAATTACAAATAAATTCCCTAAGACAAATAGAATATCCTAATACCCTTTCAAATTCTAAAATGGATAGGTACAAGATAGAGTTGTCTTCAAAATAGAGTCTTCAAATCTCCACTTCATCTTTGTCTTCTCGTAGGCACTTTGTCTTCATCAAGTGTAATCCAAATATGATCTTTCAAAATACCTACACACATGAAGTAAAGAAAATACCCCGTAATACATCGAGTTTGACATATATCAAATAAAATGCATAAAGACAAAATCTCTCCCATAAATCAAACTCCCCCGTAATTTATTCTACCCCTTTTATTATAACCGAAATAGACAATGAGTATAAACTAAACATGAAAAATAGGGAACATCACCATTAATAAAAAGATATCATCATAAAAAATATGAATGAATAATCATGCAATGATAATCTCAATAGACACCACAAACTATTTTTTATTTTTAAAACTTTTCATATGATGTTTTTTAACAAATACAATAGACCATGGAGAAACACAACAATAACTGAATCATGGAAACGGGATATAGGGGTGTGAACACATTATATAAGTTAATCAACATAGACAAACATAATATGTGTGCACGAAGGAATGAGAAACCACTAACGCAAGAGCTCAAAGTCTACCTTAGGTGTAAAAAATGGTGAACTCAAGTGAAATTTACTTAACCTATTCAACTAATCAAGATCGTGGGTGATTTTCACACCAACAACGCCCAAAACTATGTAATGTTTTACGAGATTTTTTCAGGACGTGCAAACCCATTGATCTTGGACTTAACTCCCTCAAAACTCATATATTGAATATTTTCTCTCAAATATTTTTGGAGAAATCAATTCTCAAATGTAGCGAAACATCAATTTTATTTGAAATTGGCCTGGCACTTTCTTTTTGTTTTTATGTGCCTTTAATCTTTTAGGCTCTTTTCTTTTTGCAAATGGTGGTTATTCACGAAAAGTTAACATGTCTTTCGCAACTCGATTCCATTGCTTTAAATATACTAAATTTACCGGATAAATGATTTTCTATTTTTTTCAATTCGGGCAATGGTTCTTACAATCACTACTTTTTATGATCTCGTATTTCACATTTGGTTCGTTTTAAAAGCAGGATTGAGATGAAAATAGTACAATCGACACGTGAAAGGTAAGTGCAATACTCAAATAAGTATGTGCTCGTGTGCATTAAAGGTGATAAGGAGTCAAACATATATAAATAATCATCATATCATATATTAATGACTCCACACATTATATAGCATAAGAGTGAAATGTTGTCATGTCTCAAAACACTACAAAATAGTCACATGGATATGGAATGAATTGGTAACTCAAACATCTTTAATATTCATCCACATATGGTGTAAAAAAAATACAAAACTCGTTTTGGATTTTTTTATTTTTTTATCAAATAAAAAATCTTTTTGGATTTTTCACTTTTTCTTTAAAAAATCGAAAATCTTTTTGAATTTTTCCAAAAAATTTCAAAAAAATAAATCTTTTTGGATTTTTTGAAAAATATATCAAAATGGAAAATATAAGTACAATATACTACAATCTAGCAATAGGCATGTAAGATATAAACACGAAAAACATCATATGCTAGAAACAAGTCTCAGCCTCAATCAATAGGCCCGAAGGAGTTCTCCAAAGGAGATGACATCCTATGAAAAACCTCCATCAAATCTTGTGAAGTCTTGACCAAATACTCTACTTACTCTAAAAAAAATCTCAAAATCTCTCATGTGATGTGTGGAATCATGTGGTGTAACATATGTGGGAGTGCGTGCGGGAACTCATATGGTAGTATATCGAGAAAGATATCTATGAGACATTTTACCCAACTTAAAACAAAATTCCCTAAGATGAGCTCTTTGCTTACAATGGGAACACAAGTACACGGGCTTAGATCCACCTCTCTCAAAACTTCTTGGACGAGCTCTCCTGTGTGGATTTGGATGCTTAGGTGGGTTATCGAGTCCCATATAGATCTAACACAATCTCGAGAATCGTCTCGGGTGCTATATGGGAAGTGGATGCACCATCATAACTTATTCCTAGCCTCTCAACATTACCCAAAGCAGAACCAAGGATCATCTTTCCAACCTTCTTAAATGTGTCCTCTAAAGTAACCTTGAACTCCCGGGCACGTTCGAGTTCTCTCTAGAGTTGGGATACACGGGCTTCAAGTTTCTCATGAGTCTCCAATGAAGACAATAAACTGTTCACACAAAGAAACCATCACGTTCTCGAATTGACTCACCCACGCCTCACACACCCTCAAAGCTCTCACCTGTCTCTCCAAATCTAACACCCTAAGAGACAAATCCTTATTCAACTTTTTTATTTTTAACGTCTCGGTGTACAAATCACTAAAATATTTTTAGATATCCCCTTCTCCGTCACTAACCATCTCACCCTTACTCTCACTAGAATGGCTCGAAACATCATCGAGGTTGTCCCATTTAGATATGTCATCATCGGTGTGAGACAAACTATAAGTACTCACATGACTAGCCATGAATGCAACGCATGGTTCGTGTGATGATTCTCCCCCTGAAGCTACCGTCTCGATGTCACTATCGCTAAGAGTGGCTTTATTCACAATATCCTTGCCATTTCT
This sequence comes from Sambucus nigra, assembly GCA_949130495.1. Classification (NCBI taxonomy): domain Eukaryota; kingdom Viridiplantae; phylum Streptophyta; class Magnoliopsida; order Dipsacales; family Adoxaceae; genus Sambucus; species Sambucus nigra. Next base: position 546,548,379 of record OX422215.1, read on the forward strand.
CTTTCGCATAGTGGGACACTCATATGACTTGTTCCCTTTACCTTCGCACTCAAAATACCTTATCTCTTCCTCTTTCTCACCACTATCTTTGAACTCATCTTTATTTTTGTTTTCCTCAAAAATATTTTATTGGAAGAATTCGTTTTGAAAATTTTGAGAAAGTTTTTTAAGAAATTCACAAACAAGGCCAAGTCATCTATATCAAAATCTCCCTCAGATTCAGACTCGCAAGCTTTCTCTTTTTTCTTCTTCTTAGCTTGACTCTTTAAATCTACACCTATATCCTTAGTTTTAGTGGTTTAAGGGAACATATATATCTCATAAGTCTGAAGGTATCTTACGAGTTCTTCTATCCTAAGAGTGTCCAAAATCCCTAAAGAGTTAAGAACCGTTACCTTGGAAATAAATTAGGAAAGGAGCGACCTTAGAATCTTTTTAACGACCCTAGTCTCAAGAATTTTCTCACCCAAATTAAAACTAGTATTTACGATGTCCGACAACCTAGCATAAAATTCATCAAAACTCTCGGACGCTAACATAATGATGGTCTCAAATTGGGTGGTCAAATTTCGAAGATTAAATGCTTTAACAGTGTTGGTACCCTCATGTGTCAACTGGAGGATATCCTATGCTTCTTTAGAAATAGTGCACGTCATGATGCGTCACAACTCATTAGAGATGATGGATACAGAAATTACACTAAGGTCGCGAGAGTTGTAGGTACTGCACTTAAACTCATCATCAATCCAAAAAGATATGGGTTTAGAATTTGTGACATTATCAAGAGTGATCGTGGGAGGAGTCCACTCTCTTTCACATACTAACCAAACCCTCTCATCTATGACTTTTAAAGTGAATTTCATTCGGGCTTTCCAATAGACATAGTTCGATCCATAGAAAATTGGCATCCGATTATATAAGTTTTCCATTGGAAAATTAGTAATTTTTCAAAATCAATTTTTTTTAAAACTGGTATCACTGAAAATTTTAGCGAAAAATCAAGATCTCACAATAATTTGGTGAAACCTGCTCTGATACCAATTTGAGAGTGTGCAATTATCTGATGGCATTAACTTATTAAATTCAGATGACAACCCACACCAAATTTTAATTCCTTTATCCCTATAACTTGTAACGATGTAATTCAAAACATAAATCAAACCAAGTATGTAATCAAAATAGAGTTTCAGGAAAAAATCTTTCGGGTAAAAACTTTTGTTCGCTTTATAAAATTTACAAATCGCAACTTCCAAATTTTAGAAAGGAATCTACTATGATCCTCTCAAGAATCACATGGCCGTAGCCTTCCTTTAGCAATTATCCTCGCAAGAATCACAAGAACTGCAGTCCTCCTTCTTCAACAGTAAAACCTTCAGTTTTCACAAGTCATCCATGGAGATGAATTCTCCACAAAGTTGTGTATGTAAGGATACAAACTATAGGGTTTAAACTTGATTCACTCAAATATATTCTGTGGATGTGATTTGTGAATCAATAAAGTTTTTCCAATCAAAAGGTTGAAAACTTTTGCTAAAGGTATGCAGAAATAGTTCTGACAAAAGTCTTAACGAAAATAAACACGAAATGGGTATTTATAAGACGAACACAAATTTTGAAGCGACGACATCGTTCGAATGACTTTTGAATATCGTTTGAATGAGAATAGCAGGTTTGTTCTAATGAGAATGAATCTCATTCAAACGACCAAGAAATATCATTTGAATAAAGTTCAAACAACCTTCAAACGACCTAAAATAGTACGCCCTCGTGTGATATTCGATCGAAGTAAACTTCAAACGAGACTTCTAACGAAACTAGGATTTCGTTAAACGAGATGCGCGCATTTTAAAAAAAAATTAATTCTGAAAAATGCCTCGAGTTTTAAATAAAAAAATCTCGTTTCCAATTTTAAAAAAATTTAAACATCCCAAAATAAATTCAAGGATTAAAAACTCTAAATAACATCATACCTTCATAGAATAGAGTTGGAAATGTTGGATCTTCGGGCTTCGTGTCAGCTCAAATCAAATGGTAGTGGGATATGCCAAAAACTATACTTAACCTAAGCTATGAGCAAATTATGCTCTTACAGTTACAGTTATATCCTTAATTGTCGCAATATTCTTCGATGTCTTTGTTGTTGATTCCCCCCTCTATCACTCCACATATATTTGAGGATTACACTTTTTTCATTTTGAACTCTTTTACAAAACTTTCTGAAAACACCAAAGGTTTCAGTTTTGTTTGAAATAAAGAATACCCAATAAAATCTTGTAAAGTCATCAACAATGACAAATGCATATACTTTTTTGTTTAAGCTAGAAACGGGGTTTGGACCAAATAAATCGAGGTGGATAAGGTCTGAGGGTTTAGTGGAGGTAATATCCCATTTCTTTTTTAAAGAAGTTTTGCATGTGAGTGTCGTTGGGTTGACATGATTACGTAAATGAGTCACATGTTATTATTGCATCGATATAGTAAGTTATTTTTTGCAACTTTCGGGCTCTTACCCATTTGTTATTTAAAAATCTTTTGCAGATTTTCCTAATTAGGAGCAACAGGGTTGAGTAGTCAGACTTACTATCTTTAGTTCAAGTCTTTCCATTCTCAGTTTAGTTTATGATGTTATTTCGGTATTCTAGTTCATACTTTTGTATTTACTTTATTCAGAGTTTTATTATAAGGCATGCGGTTATCTAGGAGTTTATTTATATTTAGCTATGAGACTAGCAGTGATTTCCATTTGGTTTATGAAGGCTTATTATTATGGTTTAAGTTTTCATCTCGGTTATGTGTTTATTTATCATGTTGTATGAATGGTTTATACAAAGGCTTCATGATCGAGGTGTCGAGGCCAAACCTTAAGCCTTATAACCATAGGTGGCTTTAGGCATAAAAAGGCGTGAAAAGGCGTTTAGGCCTTTTTTAATATATTTTAATATTTTTAATTGTAACAAGAATATTAAAAATACTAAAATGGTACATATCTTAAAATATGTCTGAATATATGCAAACTAAAATAATATTTTTTTAAAATACTAAGAAAAAAGAAAAAAAAAACGCTCGTTTTTTTGGACGAGAGGTAGAGAGATTTGGGATACCATTCGTCTTTTGATTGTTTTGAATGAGATATTGGTCCAATTTTAAAAAAAAAATTAAAAGCCGATATCGTTTCACTAAAGCGTTTTTGTTTTAAAAAAATAGTGCGCCTTAAGCCTTTTATTAAGAATTATGCGTAAATTGCTTAGGTCGGGGCGTTTCTCCCAAGCCTCAAGCGCCTAGACGCGTCTTTTAGAACACTGGTTCATACTATGTCATTACATATTTATTTACTCGATGATGTTGAGAATGATATAAATTGATTGGCACGTCCTATCTTCGACGTATCATATTCGCCAACCAACATGTGAAAAATAAAGAGTGTTATGGAGATTATAGGGATAAATAATTATTTCTAAATTTCTTTCTCACTTCGTTCATAATCAAAATGGCTTGTTAATATGTATATTGTATTTATAAATGTGTCGTCAATTAAACACAATTGGGAGCAGAAGATATAATTTCAAAACAATCACAACGTCTCTTTATACTCTCCCTCTCTCACACGTAAATCTATTGTATTACATATATATATGAATTTAAATTTATTGACCATCTAAGAACCCGTCATAAGGGTCTCAAATTCTTATTAATTTATTCCCCCGACTTAGTGAAAAATCATGTTTTAATGATACTTCAAACAATATAGTTATCAATGGTATTAAATGCAATTGATATTTAAGTGTCATATCAAATAATTTATATATTATCAACTCTAATGCCCTTAATAAGATCATATTTATCGTGAAATTTAAGACAGACTTTTGAATATTTGCAAATCAACTATCTCCTCGCGATGACTGTTCACATATATATTTATAGATAGATATCATAATCAGTTTAAATACAAAAGAAAGAAGTTACAAGAGGTGTCAATATATAAGTTGGAGGAGGTATTTGTTATACCTCCTAAAACAAGGTCGTACCCAGTGCACAAGAGTCCCCCTTCACTGCAGGATCTGGGAGAGGTAAATGTTGGTTTGTTTTACCCTCATATTGTTTTATAATATGAAGATACCGCTCTCAAGTCTCAAACCCGAGACCAACCGTAGCTTGAGTGGGGGCATTTGTCATCGCTGCAACTAGCTAATATAATATCTGGCAATATTAATTTGTGATAATATTTACAAAAAAAAAAAATCAAATATTTATGTCCAACAACAAGGGCAGCGAAGGTAGCTTCGCCCCAGCAAATCAAGTAGCGAATATGAGCCGCATTTTGTGGGTTAATAGCCGGGACCAATGAAGGGCTTGGTTTGCTGTAATGAACATGCATATATATGTGTGAAATGGATTTTGTAGTACGTGTATTTTGGGAATTTTGTCACAAATGGGTTCCACATATTAAACGATCGTTTTGAGGGTTTAAACCCTAACGGATTTGGCTACTCACTTTGAGAGAGAGAGAGAGAGAGAGAGAGAGAGTCTTCCTAAAGGTGAGGGTTTGAGGTGAGAGATTTTTTTATCACCCATGAGTATTGCTCAAAGGTGAAAGAAGGGTGTGAGTGAGGAGCGAAATACACAAGATTTGGTACATGAAAAACTTTGGGAGGACATAAGGATTTGTGATTTAGAGGTTCTTGGCTTAAAACTTAGATTTACTTGGGTGGAGAATTGATCTACCTGGGTGGAGAATTGATCTACCTAAAATTTTAGTAGGAGAGTGGAGGATATATGATTTAATTTTGTATATTCTCTATTCTCTATTGTACTTATAATTTCTTCAAATATAGTGGAATCAAGCCTCTCCGCAGATGTAGCCAAATTGATGAACCACGTATATCTTGGTGTTCTTGTTGATTTACATAGTTGTGTGCTTGTATGATATTACATTTTATCTCGATTGTATCCGAAGTCATGGTAGATTGAAGGTTGCCATAACAAATTGGGTATTGAGGCACAACAAATTAAACATATTTATGATAGTTGTAAATGTGTATAGTTTATAAATTTAACTTAAAGAATATCTCTTGCATTTATATCCAAACAACAGAGAAAATATATTTTTAAATAAAGGTGAAGCTGATTTTCTCATAAGCATGATATGACATAACTCATTAAGATAGTATAGCGTTACCACTAGAAGATATAAAGTCAAATGGTTTTGCATACATTTTGGGAGTTTTGTTGGACTTTTGGACTTTTAATTGTCAATGATAATAGACCTTAACTAGCAGTCAAAAAAATGCGTCAACCCTGACCCTGTTTTATGAGAGTCATGCCAACTGTTTAACTATTTTGATGCATCAAAAATTAAGATGTCAAGATCACCATGACCTTATTTTAAAAAGTCAACAAAAATTAGAGCTCTTGTATTGAGGCACCCCCACTTGCCAGCAGCCCTTTGAGGCGCCATTCGTCTTTTTTAACATTACAATTTATAATTTACTTGCAAAATGCAAGTTAATATATTAATCAAGATGTCATATGGACGAATATTTCAGGCATCTTGAGCTTGCAAATTGCTGTTGAAGATGCTGTTAGTTAGTGGGGGAGTTGAATTATGAAGCCTAGCGAACAACAGCAGAGAATTATGTATATAGCTCCTCTCATTGCCATTCTAGCCAAAGAGAAACTTCTTAGATATAATACTTGTTAATTTATATTCAGCTCTAATGCTCAATCATTGTCGAATGCATCCTACTATTTCCGTCCCTTCAATTTCTTTGCTTGCGACTTACATGTAATGCCTCGTATGGATGAAACTTAACATATAAGAAAAGGAGGCAAGGGGATATCATTATTTTCTTCAAAGACCTATTTATATTTCCTGAAAGTAGGTTTTCCTGACATGAAGCACTGTTTGATCCTAAGCTTCCAGAGTATAAAGGTATTTCGGGCATGTACAGATATAATGGATCCTTGGCCTAGCAATTATGCCAAAAGCCCCAATCTTCCCTATTTGCATAAAAGCTCCATCGCTATCAGTGTTGAGCTTGACCCCATCTTGGGGAGGAGGATTCTTAGAGCATATGAATGTAAATACTAAATATGGACTGAATTTCTCAAGGACGTAAAAATTAGACTTCTGTGACAAAAAAAATATACACAGCGAAGTTGAAAAATTGCCACCAATGCAATCTTCTATGTGAATCATGAAAAATGTGGCACTATTTTGTAATTTTTCATTATTGTATTGAAAGAAAGAATATTCTTGTCAAATCATGTTTGCAGTGAAGAGCTCTTTTCTATTTCATTGTCTATACATCATTTGTGACACCTTATTCTTTCCTAATCCGTCGTGGCATTGGAGGTACTCTTATCGATGATGAGGCATTATTAGTTTCTGTTTTTTTTTTTTTTTGGCATGTTACAAACTCCCGTTCTCAATCATTAAATATGTTCAAATTAGAGGATTTCAACAATATAAATAAGATACAATGCAACCCTAATTCTACTAGGACTGTGACTAGGTAATTAAATACTACCATGACCCTAAGCTTGTAAAATTGGTAAAATTGACCAACAACTTGTACATAAAAATATAATAACGCCGGTGAACCGCAATATGACACTTTGAACAAAATAACAAAATTATAAGCTCTTAAGATTCCAGTCTTCACTCTAGACTTTTAAACACTACAATATTGATTCAACCCACCAACAGATTATAATTCTCCCAAGTCTGCCGAAAAGAACTCAACTACAATGAGATAAATGTAATTGCTAATGCATTCACACATAACTGTAACCTTGAGCTTGTAAAACTTCAATTCAGTGATCCTTAGCAGAGTAACTTTTTTGTACAAACGAAGCACAAAACATTTAAAATATGATTCGTCATATCAGTTTAGCACTTCTTCCATACCTTGGGAAGTAGCTCAACCTTCAATCCCAAATTCATCGCAGCTTCTCCTTAAACAGTATTAGTGCAATTTCTGATGTCAGTCACCATGAAAGATACTTGTCTCTTACAACTCATTCTAGTTTGGAAGATCTTCCATCTATGAAGAAGCTCATTACAATTTTTAAAGAGTCTCTTGTTAGTTACAAAAGGACGTCATTCAAGTCTGCTAGCAGCCAACACGGAGAAAATGTGTGGGTCTATCCTTGCAAATACATACATAACATCAGATCACAACTCTAGTAAAGGTCTGATCTTGTAACCAAACGATAGAATTGTGAGAGTTCCCAGTGTACTCTTCCACGGGCATTGTTCCGTGTATAAGCTATTGGATATAACATATGACAACAGAATGAAGAGCATAAAAATCAGAAATCAGCTAATATGAGCTGTCTTGAGGCATAGATTTCAGATATATTTTATACATATATGTAGATAGAGAGATTCTACAGCTCTTCCAAGGGTGAGGGTGGGACGGGAGAGTGATTATTATTTCATTAAATGGATTCTAAGATGGAAAAAGAAATGTCATTCATTATCCCCTAATAACAAATGTTCATTCAAAAAACAATTTCGGGCAAACGGCATAGAATGGGCATCCCTACTTGTTAACCTACAAAATAATATTCATCTCTCACGGCCGGCCCAAGGGGTAACAATTTCAGGGCCTCAAATTTTGTATACATCTATATTATTTTTAAAATTATCTAGTCCTAAAGAATAATCCATTTAATTTAATGCCTAATTGATGGAGATCCATTTTTATCTTTCTTTTATTTTCCTTTTATTTCTATTTTTAGCTCTTTTTAGCTATTTTTTTCTCTTAATTAGTTGTCAAGCATGTTTGGGACTAATTACGCATTCTTTTATTTTTAGTAGACCCTTTTAGTCATTTTAGCTAATTATCTAGTCCTAAAGAATAATCCATTAATTTAATGCCTAATTGATGGAGATCCATTTTTATCTTTCTTTTATTTTCCTTTTATTTCTATTTTTAGCTATTTTTAGCTATTTTATTCTCTTAATTAGTTGCCAAGCATGTTTGGGACTAATTGGACATTCTTTTATTTTTAGTAGGCCATTTTAGTCATTTTAGCTAATTACTTGATTAGCAAGTAATTCCGCCCTATAAATAGGATTGTTTCTCTCATTTATACTCACTTTTCAATTCTTGAATAGAAGAACTCTTTTGTTTCTCTCTCTAGAAATCAAAGTGTTTTGATTTTTAGGTCATTGACATGTAGTTCACGTCAAATTGGTATCAGAGCGTGTGATGCTCCAAACATTGGTGTTCGTGTATATCGGTGTAAGGTGAATATCAAAATCGTGCCCTACATTTTTCAATGGCCCCGAAGAAGGCAACTCGAATTCAAGAAGAGATTAACGAGGAGTTAAGACAAAGCAATCAAGAATTGAAACAAAATTATAAGGAATTGGTGGAGAATAATCGTGAGATGAAACAACAAATGGAGACCGTGTTGCAACTCTAGATGAAATTACAAAACCCTAGCCCCTCAATTGAAACCCTAGTTTCAAATCAACAACAAGAAGGTACCAACAATAGGGTTGGAAAACAGCCCGAATTCATCTCCAATAGGCCCGAAAAGAAAATCGAGACTGTTGTCCAACATTCCAGCTAGTTTCCGGCGTCGGACAGTGCCGGTATTGACAAAAGGGTTGCCGATCAAGGGGTTTTGGACTTTCTGCCATGTCGGGCCACCCAAATGGGGCCGACTTGCATCCGAAGGCCTTTTTTTGTGCCGACGGCCACAAAGGGGCAGTTGCGATCCCTCCCCAGCATAGGACCACCCTCCCGGTGGCCGATCCTTACTTTTTTTCCCCAAGACCCCCCAATTCAAGTGTGTATACAACACATCTCATCCAAAATCATGAACTAAACCCCTTAAATGCCAATTGTTGTCCAAACAACAATCCCAAAACCCTAGTACATGCTACCCCGTTTGAAACCCTAGCTTGTGTGGATGTAACCAAATCTTTGCCCCAATCTACCAACCATTTCCCTTACCCCAACCGTAAAACCCATTCTGAACCCGGACCTCACCATAATTTTTTCAACCAAAATGTCAACCCTAATTCCACCCAAGAATTGGCACCCACAAAAAAATCCGCCCTACCCGAGTTGTCCGAAAATCCAAATGCAATTTCCCATAATCCACCACATAACTCCAACCATGTTCCACCTCCCAAATCACCCGATCCATTTGATTTTGGTTTTTTTGAATTTCAAAATATCGATCCACGTTTGCATCCCACGCATCACCACCTATATCACCCCACCACTCATCACATCACACACCCTCTCATCATGACCTCTCTTTACTTTACGTTGATCCCTCTTTTTCCTCTGACATTGGTGATACCCGTCGTAGTATCTATGATTGCATTCCACCACCCGACGCCCATCACCCTGTTCCATTACAGGATCGTCATTGTTTCTATTGTGGAGGACGTGGTCACCTCATTGCCATGCGTCCTCACTATCAGTGTGACCCCCGAGCACCTCCCGTGGCTCCACGTGATCCCCCTCCTCGCCCACCACCTGTACAAATGCCACCAGACCCGATTGATTATGTTGCACCTGCACCAGGTGATGTGGTGGGCCTGAGAGCTCATCAGGATGGAGACCCACTCTCTTTAGCACTCCAGTTACTTTCTAGTAGGGGTGTTCAGAAAACCGAATGGACCGGTGGACCGAACCGGGCCGAACCGGACCGCCCTAATTTTACCGGTTTTTTTTTTTAATCGGTCCGGTCCAGGTTTTTTTTTTTACAAACCGGTCTAATCGGTCCGGTCCTCGGTCCCCTTTATAAATACCCGATATGGACCGGAGCGGACCGGTTACTATATATATATATATATAAAGAAAATACTCTAACTTAGAAAGATAAGGGTACACTCGTCATTATTGAGAAAATAAAATAGAAAAACCCTACTAGAAGACGCACGCACACAACAAACAAATTACAACACAACAACCAAAACAATTCCAATTTCCTTCCCACCCAAACCCAAACGGCCGAAGTCCAAACCCATTATACAACGCAGCTCCGATGCTCCCGTCACACAGAGCAGCTGCTCCGACGCTCCCTCGTCTTCTCTACCCTCTCTGATCTTCTCTATGGGCAGCGTCGCACGCACACCAACACCAAGGTTGCACACCAGCGCCGCTCATCTCTTCTGCCACTCATCGGATCGAAGTCCGGGTTCTAAGTCTACGGTATTTGTTTTTTTTCCTCAGATCGGGTAGAGTTTTTCTTGTGCCTTCCTTTCCTACCATTTGGGCCAGGAGAAGAAACAACTACTATAGAGGTAATCTTTTTTTTCTCATATTCAAATACCAGTACATATGTTAGTTTCTCAAATTTGTTTTTCTCAGATAGATTAGTTTATCTGCAATAAGATGTTTATTTCTTAGCAGCAACTTTTTCTCCTATAATGGTAATGTTTGGATGAGTTTGCAAAGCACACTCTATTGTTATGTGAGCACCCCTAATTTTTGCTGTTAACAGCAAAAATATTAATTATTTTGCACTTAACATAGGTTGAACATTTTTTAAATGGAACATTAATTTTTAAAATGATTGTTTTAATAAGATTAAGACCGACAAGTTAGACCGGACCGACCCTACAAAAAACCGGACCGGCTAGGCCCGAAAGACCGGTACAATCGGTCCGGTCTTGGTCCCTTTTTTTTTAGGACCGGTTTAATCGGTCCGGTCTGTAAAAATCCTAAAAAACGGATCGGACCGGACCGCGAACACCCCTACTTTCTAGGAGTCTCAATGGGGACATTCGTATAGACATTCCTATGTTTGATGGCAGACTCTCCCCGGATGATATGACTGATTGGCTCGCCGCTTAGGAGACAGTTTTTTATTCCAAGCGGATTCAGGGCCGCTCATGTGTACTTCTAGCTGCGACCAAATTTCAGGGGTTTACTTGTGTTTGGTGGAATGACCTTTGTTATCGTAGGACGACTGCAGGACTGCCACCCATCCAGAATTGGCTCGATCTCAAGGCAGCTCTTCAGGCCTCATTTATACCTCCGACTTATGATAGGGACCTCTTTACGTGTATTCAGTCTCTCCAGCAAGACACGTCTTTGGTCGTAGAGTACACAGAGCAGTTCCAGCTCCTCTGCACCAGAGCTCGCCTACCAGAGACAAGGATCAGCAGATCAGCCGCTACATTCTGGGACTTCAGCCGCATATTCACCGTGACCTTGGATTGAGAGAGATACCGACCTTTTTTAAGGCGGTAGAGTATGCTACTAAGGTCGAGGCCTATCATGCAGCCTTAGCAGCTTCTCCAGCATCCCGACCTCCATCTTCCTTAACTTCTGCTCCTCCTGCAGCTTCATCTCCGGCCATTGCTCCAGTTACTACCACTTCCGCTGCGACCAATACAGGTCCTCCCACATTTCACTGCTTTAATTGCAGCACCGTGGGACACCGAGCTTCTGAGTGCCCTCAGCCACGTCAACGGGCCCTACTAGCAATGGATCATCCCCCTAAGTATCTCGACAGGGCCAAACAGCCCCCTGATCCTGCATTGATTACCATCTTAGAGTGTGATTCTGTTGGTCTTCCCCTTTGAGTTGGTGGACGAACTCTTTTTGAGAGGGGGAGAGTGATGGAGATCCATTTTTATCTTTCTTTTATTTTCCTTTTATTTCTATTTTTAACTCTTGTTAGATATTTTCTTCTCTTAATTAGTTATCATGCATGTTTGGAACTAATTAGGTATTCTTTTATTTTTTGTAGGGCCTTTTAATCATTTTAGCTAATTACTTGATTCCCCTATAAATATGATTGTTTCTCTCATTTGTACTCACTTTTCAATTCTTGAATAGAAGAACTCTTTTGTCTCTCTCCAGAAATCAAAGTGTCTTGATTTTTAGGTTATTGACGTGTAGTTCACGTCACTAATTTTTCAAGAAAAAATACAGGTCAATATAAATAATTGTAACATGTAGAATTTCACCCATATTACAATTTTAATGCAATAGTTTAACTGATCAACATGAAGTTTCTCTAATTCTATCTTTTGCATTAAACTTAGTTGCATATACTTTAATAATATTAGAGACTACCTTTTAGCGTGAACGGATAAAAAAGAAAGGCCATCAAAGAGCTCGGTACCAAACAGGCACGGCTAAGAAATCATGCACTCCAGATAACATGCAGTCAACCACTTCCCCTGCAGTCATCAGCTCGTTCTTGAGAGATTCGATCGGGTGATAGATTCGATCGGGTGTTTATAATCTGGAGTAAAGGATTCGAACCTTTGCATGCCGGTACTAAAAACTGATTCCTTACCACTTGAGGCCCCAAGAAACCGCCTTACCACTTGAAGCCCCATAAAACCGCCTTACTCTCTGTCTATAAAAAAAAAAAGCTCTTTCCACTTCATTCGCCAAGCGAATGATAGGGAAGCTCAGCGTGACCGATCGATTAGTTGCCATGATTAGTAATAACATAAACCGAGGGAAAAGGTATTAGGGCCATCTTGGGATCATGGCCATCAACAAGGTCAATTCCTGAACTGCCGCCTCCGCTTCCATATTTCAAATGTAGGTTTCTCATTCTATCGGACCAGTGCCTTGGGGGGGCGCCCCAGCCTTTTTCCAAGTTTGTATCCTGGCAGGGCACGCGATTTGGTTGGCTCCAGATTCGTATTATTGGAATGCTCTAAGATCCCTTTGCGACAAGAGTCCCGCAATCCTAGGGACTTCCCTTTAAAATGTGTTAAAAAGTTTCCCAAAAATTATGTGACAGGTGTTGTGATTGTTAGATAATGGTAAAGAGTATAGCGCACCAATAGACAAATCACTCATAATTGTTGTTGCATCGTTTCATGATCATTTTATGTCATTTTTGTGTACTTGGCATTACTTTTTCTTTATTATTGTTAATCGTTAAGCTAATGTACCCCTAATATTTAAAGCCTTTCCATTCGTAACTCCACATTAAGTTGGACCTTTCGTAACTATTAGTACAAAAAGACTTGAATAGATGGTGCATACAAAAAAAACGTAATTGATTTGAGCAAATTATTATGCACGAAGCCCCCGTCATTTGAGTTCGCCTTGGGCCCCAAAAACTCTTGGGCCAGCATTGCCCACATACACACATGTTAAAGCTACAAAAACGAGAAGGCAAAAAAGAATGTGAACTACGGCATTCTAGAAGGGCCAGTAGATCTAAGTACAATTATGGCTTTCACAAACCAACTCAATAAGAGATACTGATGCAGTTCCAGATGTAATGTAATAAATGGCTAATGTTGATAGTTGTGAAAGTAATACCTTTCCTGCTAGAGGTGTCCATAAAATTCATCACAAAAAAAGTATGTGAAGAACTTTAGTACACACGGTTCAGATCCCTGGAGCTGCTTCCTGTGAGACCCAAAAATTCCAGTTACCAGAGGAAGCAACAACGCAAGTTTAAGGCTCCATTTGGTACCGGGTGAAATGTTTTTCACTTAGAGAAAAAGTAAATATTAAAAAGTTTTATCACCTTGTTGAATTATATTGTGTTCATTATTTTGTTCAAAATTAGTGCATGTGCACTTGTTCAAAAAAATTATGGACAGGTATTTCAACTCTTAATAGTTGAATATATAAAAAAGGTCGTACCAAGTGCACAAGGCTCGAGCTTAACTGCAAGGTCTAGTAGAGAAATATATAACTATGGAGAGGCTGCTACCATATCTCGAACCCGAGACCAACCGTAGCTTGGACGAGGGCACTTGCCATCGCACCAAGGTACGATCTCTTAGTTGTATATATATATATATATATATATATATATATATATATATATATATATATATATATATATATATATTACCATTTTACTTTTCACCGATTTGAAAAGCGTTTTACCCCAAACCAAATGGGGCATAAAGATTGTCATGAAGTGGCAAGTGAACCAACTGAAAAATATCTAAGAATCAACCAAAAAATCTCAAGGAATAAGGAACATAATACCTCGTACAAAACTTTAGAGGTTTTGTATTCTCCAATTTATAGGTACGTCACCAAACATATTTAGGATGTAAATTCAAACTTTGCATAGGATGTAAATTCAAACTTTGCGTAGGATGTAAATTCAAACTTTGCGAAAGAACTGATATGACAAAAAAAATTGTTGTAAACCAATGGCTATTTGTCCCATAAATTGTTTCATCAAAAGACGATGAAGAAGGACCTTCTGTGCTAAGCACAAAGTAAAACACAACAAATTAATTCCTCCACAAGTAAAAAGGAATACAAAACTGATGTTACAAGGATCTTGAAGCATGCTGAGACTTTGCTGTTTCTCTCAACACAGCACCTACAATTGCTGCCTGCTCAAGACATTCGGCCTTATGCAACGCATCCAAAAGAACAATACATGTTTTTGTGTATATATTACAACCTTTCAACCTAGTTTCCTCGAATAGCGTGTATGCTTCCATTGCCCTACTCGACATGCTTAACCCTTCTATCATAGTGTTATAACAACCCGAATCAGGTATACCTCCATGGGTCTTAAACCTCTCAAAAAGCCCATTAGCCTCTAATATATTTCCAGCCTTTGCAAGCCCAGAGATCATAGTAGTGTAGGTTATCGTATTGGGCTTTAACCCTAGCTTCTGCATCTCCTGCCAAAACACAAAGGCCTTGTTGAATTTTCGTACCCTACAAAGTCCATTTATGAGAATGCTGTAAGTTATGGAGTTGGGAGTGCATTTCAGGTCTTTCATTGAATTAAAGCAAACTAAGGCTTCGTTAATCTCCTCTGCCTTCACTAGGGCATCAAGTAATGAATTCCATGTGTACACATTTGGAGTCAAACCCTTTTGCATCAACTCTTCCATAATTAAATATGCTTCATCGATTCTCCCCACCTTTCCAAACCCATCGACAAGACTACTATATACAACCACATTTAACTCTACCCCTTTCGATTTTGCTTCTTCAAAGAGCATGTAGGCTTCATCTAGCCTGTCAATTTTAGAAAGCCCGTCAATAACAGAACCATAAGTAACTACAGTGGGTTGGTGACCCTTCACTTTCATTTCCTCCAGCAGTTGGTAGGCTTTATTCACCTTACCTGATTTGCAGAATCCATCAATAACAGTGTTATAGCCAAGGGTGTCCAAAACACAGCCCTGTTCCTTCATCGCATAGAACAACTCGTAGGTTTCATTTGCGAAACCTGCTTTTATAAGGCCGTGAATTAGTATAGAATAGCTTCGCACGTCTGGGATGAATCCTTGAACCCTAATTTCTTTAAACAAAGCTCTGCCTCTCTCTGGTTCGCCAGCTTTGAAAACGCAATCCATATAGGTGTTTATTAGGGTTAGGTCTGGAGAAACGCCTCGACGAAACATTTCTTTGTAGATTTTGTGGCCATCCTCTTTTCTCCCAGCCCTAAAAAAGTTCCTGATGAGTGATGTATATGCAATAGCATCTGGAACCCGATCAGAATCTAACATCTTTTCATATAGCCTGTACGCATCGTCAACCCTGCCATGTCTGCCCAGGCCGTCAATCAAAGAACAAAACGTAACTGAATCTGGGGTGCAAATTTTATGATCCATTCCTTCAAATATAGCACATGCTTCGTCAAGTTTTTGAGACTTACAAAGCCGGTCAATCATTATGTTAACAGTCAACACATTTGGAAACAAGCCGGCTGCTTTCATGGCATCCCGAATCTCCAAAGCGGCCTCAAGTTTCCCGGCCTTGCATAGCATGTCGATGAGAATATTATACGTCGAAAGATTGGGACACGCGTCTTTTTTCATCTCCTCAAAGACCTTCATAGCCTCGTGGGCCCTCCCCTTCTTACCGAGGCAGGTGAGAATACAATTATATGCAATCACACTTGGAATGGATCCCTTTATTTTCTGCCTCTCAAGCAATTCATATGCTTCATCAAACTTTCCAGCCAACCCATAACCCATGATCATGGTGTTATAAGCATATGCACATGGAACTTTCCTGTCGAGATCCATCTGCTCAAATAAATCCACAGCCTCATTTAATCTATTAGCCTTGCAGAGAACCCCTATCATGCTAGTATATGACACATCATCAGGCATGAGGCCGTATGATTTCATCTCGTGAAAGAACTTCCAGGCCATATCAACCTTACCCGCCTTGCCGAAACAGTTTATACATACATTATATAGAACAATATCTGCATCGAACGAGTTGTTTTTCATCTCTTCCAGTAGGGAGAGAGCAGCATCAACCCGACCCTCTCTGGCAAATACGCGAATTAGGGTTGTAAATAAATGCACGTTTACTTCATAACCTAGCTCCTGCATCTGATGAAAGAGAGTGAGCATGAGATCGGGCTCATGAACTGAAGATAAAGCGCCAATTAGAGTCGTATATGCGGAAAATGCAGGGCGAAATTTGAATTTCCTCATGGTTTGGATAAGATCAAAAGCTTCTCTTAGTCTCTGAGACTTGACAAAGCTTATTATTAACTCGATACATGTGCTATTAGATGGGCCAAATCCAGCGACACTCATTTCTTCAAAAATTTGTTCGATATCTTCAAAATTTTTACTCCTGGCTATTACCATGAGAAGGGTATTGTACGCTTCTGGACAATGTGATTTGTCAGCTTTACCCTCGGCCCACCGAAAATAGTTTACGGCTAAATTGACATCCTTCAGCCTTCTTAAGACTCCGATGACCAACTCTGTCTGAGAGTTTTCATCACAAGCGGATAAAGCGTTCTCCAGGGTAGTTCCCCAAGGACCGCTCTCTAAGATGCGACACACATTGTCCACTTTTTGTCTAACAGCCTCCAATTTCCTAAAATGCTCTTGATTGCCACCATCCACAAAAGAAACAGCTCTCCCCTCCAGATCAGAAGGCCCATTGCACGAGGCTGATAAACTCTTACAAAATGAATATATGTGAGAGCGTTTCACATCAGAGTGAAATATTATTATTCCTGCAGCAACAAGTAATTAACGATTAGCAACTGAAAATCACACTCCCAATTCAAATAGGAGGAAGTGATTAAAACATCAGGAACCCAATGAGGACACATTGGTGTGTAATTAGATCTCCTCAACCAACAAAGGAGAGCTTGACTACACAGATGGAGCAATAAAAAACTAGCATGAGCATGTAGGATTGAAATTATTGGAATAGCTGCACACAACCCATGATAACTATTAACAATAATCCTTAAAATTATGAACTTCCTGACTCAATTCAGAAATGAAAAAAATTGGCGCACCTAATTTACCTCGCTCTCTTAAAATTGTCTTCATCATTGCATACCTTACTTGCTTCTATGTCATTTATTCTTGGGATCTGTAGTCAGTGAAATTGAGTAGTCATAAAAATTAGGTAAATAGTAGGGTCCCAACAAAAAGGACAAAATATGATCCCTTAAATACACTATGCACGTTACATGCAAATATAAACAAACACAAAGGTGACATCTAAAGAAAATAAAAGAAAAGAATGAAAAAGGAGAGGAAGGTGTGGGAAATAAGAGGCAGGGAGTACAAATAGCCAGAAGAACATGATGCATTAATCTTGAGATGTCTGTACAGAACTATCATTATGCAGTACATGTGTGTGGGAGGGGGGATTCCAAGTAAAACTAAAGACATTTTGTGGAGCATAAAAAAATAAAATACATCAAAAGTGAAGGTTGTTCAGTGCATTTATGATATACCCAAAGACTACTGCATTTCTGCCCCACCTGGTAGCTGAAGAGTTCTAATTACTAATTTCTTACAACGCAAACTGGCAATACATTCTTGGTAAATCTTTATGGGTGTGTTTGGTTACAAAGATAGCAAAAATTCGTAAGACAAAATCATTTTAATGAAACATTGGAAATTGAGTAGGACTTAGACATCGCTGGCTTGGGGAGATGTTCTCTTACTTTTCTGGTTTCCCGTGGAAGCATATATTAGTGTATACAAACAAATTGAAGAAAAGACGAAACACTTACCATTTTTCACATAGAATTTATTTCCAATCAAGAACCACAAAAGTATATAAAAAATATAAATAAAAAATGGTAAAAAGAAGTATTATCCATGAAATTTAATGCCAATCACAAACACCCTAACACACTTTATGCATTAAAAGAATTCTTATTTTTATGAAAGGCATGAGCTAAGAACATATGAGGCAGAAAAATACTAGTAACTTCTTTTTCTCTAACATATACTATCTCCCTTTATTCTCTCTCTCAGTCTCTAGTATGCTTTCTTCGCAAACAAGGGTTTCTCGATCTCTATTTCAACAAACATAAAATAAGTGCTACTCCCTCCGTCCCAAATTAAGAGTCCATGTCTTTATTTTGTATAGATTAAGAATTCACTTAATCAACGACCAAGATTGACTCTTGTTCATCATCGAGAAACTTGGTTCATTGATTATATAGAGAATTAAGGTAAAGGTCATGTTCCTTCCTATATTTGGATGTTTATGACAATGCTTTTCAAATTTATAAATCTAGTCCCTGTGGTACAATAGCATTTATTTGTGTGGTCCCTTTAGAGTTAGGAGTTCATTTTTTTGGTCCGCGCCAGCGGCACCATTTTTCATGATGTTTTTAGTACAGGGGCTAAATTTATAAAATTATTTGGAGGGTCTTATTTTTATACACTTTGAGAATTACGAGGACCTTTCCCCAAAACCCCCATGATTATATCCCAAAAAGGAAAGTGGGCCCTTAATTTGGGACAACCCAAAAAGGAATAGTAGACTCTTAATTTGGGATGGAGGGAGTATTCGTTTGATAATTAATCTTCTTTTTAAAACATATTAAAAAAGAAAGGAAAGTAAATAACCTAAACTAACTGCATAGTGCAACACTGTGGGACCAACCACAATTGCGGAATGCAAAATCTGCAAGAACAAATAACAATTTGAGAGAGCTTGTCAGCGAACGAACAAAGGTGGAATTGCAAAATATAGTGCATACAATTAGAGCTTGATGAAACAAACATCATAGTGATAAATTAATGATAGACGAAGAAAAATTAATCAATCAAAACTTTAAAAAAGGCAAAAAATGATAAATATGTGGGAAACAATGTACTAACATGGTGACAACTAATGTGATGACTTCTACATCTACACATGTGATGTAATCAGAACCTTCCACAAACATTTAGGGCTCATTTGGTTCGAGGTTTAGAAAAGGAATTTAGGATTCCTGGAATTTAGAATTTGCCGCATCTAGAATTACAATGTTTGGTTGGATATTTGGGGGGAACTTAGAATTTCCACAAAATTGAAATTCTCCTCGCCCCTCTGAAATTGGGAGGAATCTTATATTTCCTAGAATTCTAGCTTACTTTTGTGGTGAGACAAAAATACTCTCTCACATAAACTCTCACACACACACACACTCTCTCTCTCTCTCACAACCATACACATACACACGTACACGTTGTCTCTCTCTCACATACGCTCTCACACCACACATTCTCAAATCAAGTAAAAAGGTATTCTAGTTGAATGATATTCATTCCTTTGCAATTCTTGTTGGACCAAATGTGGGGAAGTAATTTTAGATGTCCGAGAAAAAAGAATTATTGTTTGAACCAAACAATGGAAAGGAATTTAAGATTCCCTTTCCCTTTCCAAACGAGCCCTTAATGTATTGCAATCCAAACTTACACTGTAATAAAATGATGCAACCAATAAGGAAATGTCGTGTATAACGTGAAGAGGGTGGAGTGGGCATATGAAAATATTGAAGTGTTTGCAATGTCTACTTTCAAGAAACGGAACCCTTAAGCTTGTTTGGTAAGAAGAAATAGTCCAGGGTAAGGTGGAAAGCTTAGGTAAAATAATATAAACACAATCGGGGCAAGAAATTCTTAGCATGAATGAGCAAAGCAAAGCATATTCGTATTTTAGCAAAACAATTGACCTGCCTGTTCCTGTTCCTGTTCCTGTTCCTGTTCCTCTACTCGAAAGTTGAAGAGAGGGGGAGAATCGCTACGGTAGGTCTGATTAGACATCACTCGGAGTTTGGTTACTCCAAAGCCCGTTGTTACATCTGGGGATTAATTCTTGGGGCTCTTAGATATCAACCCCTCTTAAAAGATTAGTATACACATAGACCCACTTTATTTGTGATTAAAAAATTTGGCCTTCGACCAAGCTCGTTAACTGATTTTTTAAGAGGTAAACTTCCCGATATATCCTTAACCAAGTGCGAGAGAATCTAGTTACCTGTACCAAAATTTATTGTATGAGCATTTATTGGTATGAGTTTTAAAGTATGATCATTTTATTATTAGAGCAATCATTATGGGTAGTCTAAAAATACACAATGCTAGTTTAAATATATCCGCAAAAAAAATAGAAAAATGTTGCTCGCAGTCCAAATATAGCATACATTCAAACAAAAATGACACCGTATAAAAGCCAATATATTTGAGCGGAAGAACATGTTCCACCTAAGGATTTTTACACTATTCCTTAGGCGAAAGAACAAATTCCTCTTAAGGCTTATCTCATTTTCGTGTACTTACATTAGTAGGGAGCTTAGATAGGGTATATCTATATAATGATGAAGCTACATTATATATGGTGTGTAAAATATATATACTACATGAATAATCTACTTATGTGTGCTAGTTAGGGGTGTTCAAAAAAACCGCCCGACCCGAAAACCGAACCGAACCGGCCCGAACCGAACCGAAACCGCCGGTTTTTTTTAGCCCGGTTCGGCCTACGGTTTACGGATATAAAAAACCGACCATGTCGGTTCGGTTGTCGGTTTATCCGTGTGAAAAACCGACTCAAACCGAACCGACCCGAAACCAATATATATATTAAAAAAAAACTAAATAACTTATATTTTATATCCAAAAACCATTACCCACCCTTAAAAACCGACCCAAACCGAAAACCGCCCTTAAAAAACCCGGCCCAATCATGAAACCGTTGAAAACCGACCCGAAACCGAACCGAACCGAAACCGCCTCGAACCGAAACCGACGGGTTTTTTCATAGTCGGTTCGGTTTCGGTCTGACCTTTTCCAAAACCGAACCGATCGGTTCGGTTTGAATTTGGGTCCAAAACCGACCCGAACCGACCCGTGAACACCCCTAGTGCTAGTAGAGAGACGAGATAGTATGTATCTAAAGAACGATTAATCTACTAAAGAGTAATTAGTAGGGAGCTTAGATAGGGTATATCTATATAATGATGAAGCTACTAATGTGTGAATAGTAGGAAGATAGTTAGTGAATATCTAAAATAAAGTTTAAGTAGAGAAACTTAAATGGTAAAGTTTGAACAATAACCTACATAGAAAGGGTAACTGGGGTTTAATAATAACATAAGAGAGATGCTAATTATTAAGGGTATTCGATAGCGTACTGTATGGGCGGTACGGAGGAGCTATATTGATTTGGGTTTATTAGATAATGGTTGCCTAGTTAGATTGGCTAGAATTGACTAGGTGGGTTTAAGTAGCAAACGTTAGGTGCGCCTTATAGATGAGAGATGAGGAACTCAAGGGAGTGTTCGCAACCTAACATGTGTATCTAATAACTGTTCATTTAAATTGTTATTTAAGTACTTGCTAATTGTTTTTAAATGATTTTTACTTGGGCTCTGACCCGTACTTGCAAAACATTTTTTCAAAACCTTTTAGGTGTCCAACCACAGGGACGCCAAGCAGGATGATCTATTCTAGGGATGCGTAGCTGCAGCACTTGTGGATGCTTGCAGGATTTTGACTTAGACGATTCAGTTACTTCACTCCTAGTGTAAGGTGCAGGGCAGTACTTTATTCGGGCATGTTGCCCACAGTTATTTCATTTATGATAGTCAGACCTTGTATTCAGACTCTTATTCAGGTTGGACTATATGTTGGATTTTGTAACCGATGGTTTATTCGGTATTATTTCATTCCAGTCTTTTATATTGTGGATGGATTTATATTACTTTTGCATGAGATGTATTTATGTAATAATGTTTTGTTGTTGATTGTTTAATAAAAAAGATTAAAATTTTGACATCGGCTTTTTGAATACTAGGTGGTTAGTAATGTTTTAAAAAGTTTTCGACAGTGGTGCTAAGAATGAACCAAATGAGAAACCTGTTTTAATTGGATATAGGACTGATCACCCGGTATTAAATTAGGCAAGGTGTCACAGATGGTATCAGAGCATCAGGTTCTAGTGTCCTTAGGATCTGTGCGACTTTTCACGTTTTAGCATAGCGTTCTTTGATATAGAGCCTTATGATAGGATTGTTGTATTTCTCGACGTATGAGATTACGTTCTCCTGTCGTTATATATAGTTGATGTGATTCGTATACGAGCTCGGTTGGGCTTCATACACTAAACATTATAAGACGACTAGTGAGGGCCGTTAAAAGGACTGCATGAGAAGAGGCTCAGCAGAAAGACCTATAGTATTCTGGGAATGGTGATTGAGATGGAAGTCATTATGATTATTGTTCAGGATGGTGACAATAGGAAAATCACTCGGGAGGAGAAGTTTTCCCAAGAACTTTTATAGATAATGTTGGTGCAAATTTTAGACTCATCCAGTGTTGTCGATAAAAGGTGGGGGAAAAATAGAGGGACTCTTTGGGAGAGTCATCTATAAAAAAAAGGGGAGAGTAATAGGCCAATGGAAGGATAAAATCCAAAGGCAATTGTGTAGGGCGGAGTGTAGCAACACCCGAGATTAAAATTTCGAGCGAAAAATTTTGAGCTCTTAGGGGCAGTATAAAGTGACGAGAGTTAGTCACCACATATAAGGAGTATATGGGATTAAATGAGAAATTTAAGTGAGATTTGATTGATAGATATTCCATCTGCTATTTAAACATAGATGCGAATTAAGTTTTAAAACTTATCACAAGTGAGCGAGTTATAGACCGATTGTGAGAAAGGAGCTGACTTTTTAAGGGAACTTTACCCGACGAACGGGAATAGGAAGAAAATAAAGGTTCTTTATGTTTATAATGGACTCATGAGTAGAATGCAAAAGGATGGATGAGAAATCCGGTTGAGATGAATAGTTTTGAGGTCGTCAAAAGTCGTATGTTTACGAGTTTCCATTAACGCTTCCATGAGAAGGGAGCTACGAGGGTTAGAGAATCTACACGAAGAACACCACAGGAGGGTACACCCATTAGGGGACCCATTTATATGATTCGGATCTGCTGAATTCCTGCTGAGTGACGGTGGATTCCATTAGGCCCTTCAAGGATAGCAATGAGTCTATAGGGCCAGCGGAGCTAAAGGGACTACGGGGGTAGAAAATAAGGCTAAGATTATCAGGTCTGAGAGAAGGACACACCGGCATGGTCAGTGGTGCTAGAGATAGGGTATGGTATAGAAAGGTGTCTTATGTGTGAAGAGTTCGACCACCTATATTGAACTTGTCCATAGTGAGAAAGTGAGACTACTCGGACTGGAAAAGTATATAGGAATGGTGTCAGTAAGGCACAAAAATCGTCTGAGTGAGATTTTCGATAGCGGAATTGGGCTAAGAGAATGCACTAAGAGGACATTTATATTATGTATTAGTTTACTGCTTTTGAGAGTTATGAAAATAGGGTAGACTACTTACGAGAGTTGACTGGTTAGCAATGGGTTGAGCGATCATAGATTGTGATTGTGAGATCTCGTGTTCGTTGTCCCAGAGTATGATTTATTTTGTGAGGTATCACCTGAAAGAGGGTTGATCCTATATATATGCGTATATATATTATATATATTGTGTAGTAGACTTTTGTGTGTATGTTGTCTAGTAATAATTAATCCCGGTGCGCAGGGACTGTTGCTGATGTGATTCAGGGTAGAAAGGCTTATTGTCGAGCGGAGAGATATAGCTCGTGACTTTTTAGCACTAAGAAACTAGTGATAGTAAAGGCATCGTGATATATGTTATCTTGTGTAGCATGCTAGTGGACGATTATACTTTTATGTCAAAAGACGGGTATTTGAGGGTACGTAATATGGACTGAGGGCTTAATAGATCTCAATGACCGATAATGCTAGGTAGTAGTGTATCGCGAGGGTTCCTTGTTTGGATTTCGCTTTGCGAGACATCCCACGCATGAAGCTTAGCACAATGTTGGGACGTGGGGAGACGATTAGCCACTAAGACATGGGTTTAGTCCCTTGAGTATTTTTTTATTTATAAAGTGATATCTAAAGGATAATAACTATACGATAATGAGAGGCTAGTGGAGACAGGTAGCATCGATGAAGTTATGCATATTTATAGGTTGCTTGGGCTCCCTGGTTGGTGGAGATGTTTATATAACCCGCAATTGGGAGGGGTAGAAATATATGTAGTGATCTTTAAAGTCTATATTTAAGGTAGTGTCGAAACGTAGGAGTTCTAGACTTATTCGAATTTCGAGGACGAAATTCCTTTGTAAGGGGGAAAGTATGTAATACCCCATATTTCTGAGGATATTTAATTAAATTAAATTGGTGATCTAGGATTTAATTAAATCGATGATTTGGAATTTATTTGATTCGGTGATTTGGAATTTATTTAATTTAGAGAAATTATATAATTCAGTGATTGAGAGTAAATCAGTTCAATTTAAGTTTAATTTCACGCGTTCGATATTTTGAGGTGGAATTACAATAATTTTTTTAAAGTGACTCGGATGGTGATTTTGAGGTTTACGGTTGGTTCCGAAAGGGTCAAAATAGTCGAAAAAGTGTACTCGGGTGTACAGTTTGGGTCCCGGGATGATTTTGGACCAACCCGGCATCGTTTAAGGGTATTTCGGTCATTCGGGAGTTGGAGGTTTAGAGAAATCCGAAAATATTAAGTGTATATCTTCCATTAGAGATAAGGGGCTAGGGTTAACACAATCACAATAGAAGAGAGGCCATTGAAGAGAAAGAGGAAGAGAAAGCCAAAGCTTCCTACACAGTTTTTTACCCCGAACGCAACGGAATCGAGATCGGAGCGAGGGGAGAACAACCACACCATCATATTAATGAAATTCAGACCTGCTATTGAGAGGCAAGTATTTAAATATCAATTTATATTAAGCATGTTATACTACCCATTTAGATTAGGGTTTGATTTCATGCTTTTGGATGTTTTATATGAATTTGGGAGGGTTTAATTCATAAACTAGAGTGGGAATGCATGTAGAGATGTTCCTTAATGATGATAATATGAAATTAGTGGGTTTGGGTTGATTAATAAGAGAGAAATCTGAGTTCTTGATTTATAAAGTTGATGAATATGAGAAAAAAAATTGGGGTTTTATGTTAATTAAAGTTAAATTTGATTTTTAGGTTGAATCTTTGATGTTTTGTGTAAATTTTCATTGGAAATTTATCTCTATACGAAGATAAACTGATATTAGAGTATATTTGATGATTAATATTGAATCTTGATGGGTTCTTGATTGAAGAACATGAATCTTGAATGACTTAGGGTTTAATTGATGAACACAAGATGTCAATCTGCCAGAATTTTTTATGTAACTTTAAACGTATGCCATTTTAGTTTTACTTAGAATTAAAGTGAGATCCATACATGTTTGGAAAGGTCTATGTCTTGGCTTTCTAATGAGCTTTGAATCAGGTCAATCTGAGTCCTGTAGAGGGAGAAATCGATGTTTTATCGTAGGGTGTTTGATCTGCCAGCATAGTATCTGCCAAAATTTTTGACGTAATTGTAACGTATGCCATTAAAATTATACTTAGAATTAGAGTGAGATCCATACATGCTTGGAAAGATATATGTCTTATATTTCAAATGAGCTTTGAATCATGTCAATCGGAGTTCTGTAGAGGGAGTAATCGATATTTTACTACAGGGTGTTTAATCTGCCAGAAAATTTTCTAATCGATTCGGTTGCTCAGTTTTGGCCAAAAATTTCCTTTTCTTTAGGACCTTTGGAAATCGTTTGGAATTAATTTTTGGGATTTAATTTCTAATATAAGGGAATCATATTGAAACACCAGTAGTCCTAGTTTGGGTTTTAGGCGTTGCCTACGAGGGAAGTTTAAGGGCTAAATTAATTTGGATTAATAGAGAGCAAAATCTAAATTGAAGGATAGTTTGAGTTAAGAGAATTTGAGAGGAACGGGGAATTAGACCATTAGGGGGTAGAGAGTTTACCTTACGATATTGTATGTGGAATAAAGGATACCCTTCGAGTGGTGAGAAATACTCGGAAATGTATGGTAATAAGCGCAGTTATAAATTATGGAATACGTAGAATATTCGGGATATAAATATACTATATATGAGGCTTGTGATATGGGATGTGTGTGTGCCCTATTGTTATTATAAATATATATATATATAGGTGTAGTGAATACCTATTGTTATTATATGGTTGTGTGAATACCTCGTTGATGTTATATTTATATAAGTGGAATGTGTACCTATATTATTGTTTATTATGTGTATGACATACCTACCATACTTGCTATCACGGGAGGTTGGCGTTCGAAAGAGGACAATCTTATCCTGTGTTGCCTTCGGGGGGATTTTAGATTTGGTACCTCAAGAACATAGGACTGTGAATGGCTTATCTGTGAGTCGATAAGTCTGCTGACTGTGGGAGCGTAGGTATGTGCGTGACCCATGGATATGTGAACTATGTTCGCCTCCAGTATGTGTGATTTGATATATATGGTTCGTGAGAGAAGACGAATCAATAGTCCCTTGTACAACAAGAGATGTACCCGGACATGATAGCAGAGTATGCATGCACCGCAACTGTGCCTAGGGGTGCCTTACTAGTATAGATATAATGGATGATAAATATATATACCTTTGAGATGTTTTACAGTATGCACCGCAGCTAGGTCTGGGAGGTGCCGTGTTATATTTAT
This sequence comes from Sambucus nigra, assembly GCA_949130495.1. Lineage (NCBI taxonomy): Eukaryota > Viridiplantae > Streptophyta > Magnoliopsida > Dipsacales > Adoxaceae > Sambucus > Sambucus nigra. The sequence continues at coordinate 546,575,189 of OX422215.1, forward strand.
ATATTAAAAAGTGTACATATATATATATATACTTGTTATGTTATCTACTGTGTAAAATTAATGGATGAGAAAGATAGTGAAATCATATTTGACTTAAGTATGTGAACACTAAATTCTAAAATTTGAAAAGCCTTGCTCATATTGAAGAGAAATGGATATATATTTAATAAATGTATTTGCATGGAAATACGGGTAGACGCTATGAGTTATGGGTAGCAGACTTATGATTTCAAACCAGTTAGTTGTGTGTATCTAAACTAAAAGTAATCTGAATATTAGGGTCGAGGTAACATTCCGGACCAATACATATGGAATAACTATTGGGGTCGGGGTAACATTACGAACCAATAGCCCGTGATGTGTGATACAAGGATATAATAGCACAGCGTGTACTTACATTATATATGGTGTGTAAAATATATATACTACATGAATAATCTACTTATGTGTGCTAGTAGAGAGACGAGATAGTATGTATCTAAAGAACGATTAATCTACTAAAGAGTAATTAGTAGGGAGCTTAGATAGGGTATATCTATATAATGATGAAGCTACTAATGTGTGAATAGTAGGAAGATAGTTAGTGAATATCTAAAATAAAGTTTAAGTAGAGAAACTTAAATGGTAAAATTTGAACAATAACCTACATAGAAAGGGTAACTGGGTTTAATAATAACATAAGAGAGATGTTAATTATTAAGGGTATTCGATAGCGTATTGTATGGGCGGTACGGAGGAGCTATATTGATTTGGGTTTATTAGATAATGGTTGCCTATTTAGATTGGCTAGAATTGACTAGGTGGGGTTAAGTAGCCAACGTTAGGTGCGCATTATAGATGAGAGATGAGGAACTCAAGGGAGTGTTCGCAACCTAACATGTGTATCTAATAACTGTTCATTTAAATTGTTATTTAAGTACTTGCTAATTGTTTTTAAATGATTTTTACTTGGGCTCTGACCCGTACTTGCAAAACCTTTTTTCAAAACCTTTTAGGTGTCCAACCACAGGGACGCCAAGCAGGATGATCTATTCTAGGGATGCGTAGCTGCAGCACTTGTGGATGCTTGCAGGATTTTGACTTAGACGATTCAGTTACTTCACTCCTAGTGTAGGATGCAGGGCAGTACTTTATTCGGGCATGTTGCCCACAGTTATTACATTTATGATAGTCAGACCTTGTATTCAGACTCTTATTCAGGTTGGACTATATGTTGGATTTTGTAACCGATGGTTTATTCGGTATTATTTCATTCCAGTCTTTTATATTGTGGATGGATTTATATTACTTTTGCATGAGATGTATTTATGTAATAATGTTTTGTTGTTGATTGTTTAATAAAAAAGATTAAAATTTTGACATCGGCTTTTTGAATACTAAGTGGTTAGTAATGTTTTAAAAAGTTTTCGACAGTGGTGCTAAGAATGAACCAAATGAGAAACCTATTTTAATTGGATATAGGACTGATCACCCGGTATTAAATTAGGCAGGGTGTCACATATTACTCACCTAACCCCTACAATATCAAAGAAGTTTGTAAAGTAATTTGAGTTTTAAATATCTAAGAGATATGCATGTAACCAACTATAGACAGAATCGTCTTTTGTAGATGGAAACAATTAAGCCCACGTGCAGTTAACTATCCCATGTATGTAACAGGTGGCCGAATATTTTGGGATGATCTGTTATGTGGACCGACATATAGGTTTTATATTAACTTGCGGTTGTAGATTTTGATAAGCACCCAAAACTGTACAATTTATACCCCAAATAGACGTGCTTTTGTTGCTAATTCTCGGCAATTTGGGTCTTATGCGCTTAATTGTTCAATATGCAGGCTTAATTGTAGTTGCGGTGTCAAAAGCTATATTTTCAAGCAATTTACAGTTAAAATGGAGTTAATTCCTTTATACCATAGCCCTAGCCTACCCCAAACCTATCCCAAACCCTGTGTGTGTTTTGTTTGTGTCTTTTTATCATTTTTTAGATTTTTAGTTTGAGTTATTTTTATTTTTAGGATTTATTTTAGATTTATTTAGTATTTTCTAGGTTTTATTTTATTTTCATTAGTATAATTTTATTTTATTTTGATTTTTATTAGTTTTTAGTGTAGTCTTATTTTATTAGGATTAGTTTTTAGGAGTTTATTTTTAGTTTATTATATTTTATATTTTTAGGACTTTAATTTTCATTTAGATTTTAAATTTTATTTCTTTTGTTTTATTTTAGTTTTTAATAAATTAGGATTTTATTTTTTTTAGTTTTGATTTTTTTATTGTCTTTAGTTTGTTTTATTTTTTAGTTAGATTTTATTTTTTATTTTATTTTAGTTGAGTCTTTATTATTTTAGGTGTCCAAATAAAACACACACACACACAAACTTATCCTACACCCTAATACACACACACACCCTATCACCTCCCTCTCATCATCTCCTCCAAACAACCCACAACTTTCTCTCTCCTCCATTAACAATAAACAACCAAAATCACCTCACCCTCTCTCCTCTCATCTGCCTCATCCCAAAATCCGGCGACCCCCCTTCCTTCAGCTCCTCCCGTCGCCTGAACCCGATCCACTCCAGCAACCCGCGGACTCCCTCTCCTCTTTCAATCTCACCCAAACTCCCCATCGTCGGCGCCACCCTCTTCTGCAAACCAGGCGGTAACCTTTTCCTCCATCCCTACCCGCTGTCAACCCCCACGGTCGAAACCCCAACTCCGGTCAGTGCTGAACCCGCCCCGCTCCGGCATCGAACCAACCACCATTCCGTCAGCCAACTCCAGCGATTGTTATCCCATTCCGACGAACCCCTTCTCCAACACCCATTCAACCTATAAATCATTTTTCATCTTACCCATACCCCATTTCATCCATCATCCATCCACCCTCCAACCAAAACCCAAACCTTTCTTCAACCATACACCCAATTCAACCCAAAGACCCATTTTCAAGCTTTAACCCATTTTTCTTCCCATTCACGATGTTACCACCTGCTAACAAACAAACCAAATGCTAAAAGACCAATTTCCACATGTGACAAAACCCTACTTAACCCTCTTTTTACCCAAATACCCTCAACTACCTACTTATCCCCTTTTTTCCAAAATACCCTTTTAACAAATCAGATTTTTATTCCTTCTACCACTTATCCTCACACCTCACCATTTCCATGCACACTCAACCCATTCCCAAAAATACCCCTAGCTCCATGCCTACTATTTAAAGAGGATGAAGACCCCATTTAAAAAAACTTTTTTGGATCATCAAATAGAGAGAGAAAGTTTAGGGTTAGAAATAAATTAGGATAAACACCATTTTGTAAATAGTTTTTTTTTTAGATTATTGAGTAATAAATGTGTGAGGATTAATTTGAGTGAAATTTTTATGTATATTGTTTGGATCACTCAAGTTGATGGATTATGAATTTCAACTCATGGATTGAAGATCAATTAAGCATCAAGAGATTGGGGTTTGATTATTCTTTTCTCTTCTCATTTATTTTATGTTTTTGATTATTAATTTGTCATATTTCATACCATGTTAGGCTAAATCCCCTTTTAAGGGGTGGGGTAAAACCCTTATTTGATGTTATTTTATTTTTATTAGTTTAATTACTTGAAATTTTCCTTTGAATGTTAATTTTAATCCCTCACCCTTAAATTTACGCCTCGAGAGAGGGTAAATGATTTTCGAGAGAAAATCAAAATTCTAGTTATAATAACCATTTTAGATTCGGACTAGAGATAAGAGGTTTCTTAAGTGGGGTATTATAGCTTGAATTTCAACTCTAAAATTATTTTCTAAGATTTACATGAATTTTAATCGATCAATCCCAGTTGGTGATTAATTAAAAGGAGTGTAGATCTATTTTTCTAGAGTTGTGGGGTGTTAAACTTAATTTTCTAAAAGATTACTACTAAAATTACATTTGCAACGAGAGTTGATTTGTAATTTTGATATTAATTTAGGAGAATTCAATTAATTAAATTAATTAATTAGAATAACTAAAATTTGTGGTGTAATCCCATTCCTTGATTGTTCTCACAATTATTTACCTCACGTTATCTCTTATTTTAGTGTTAGACTTTATTTTTCATTTTAGTAATTTTCTAGTTAGTTGTTATCATATCACATATAGTTTAGTTTAGTTTAAATCATCACCTCACCCTATTGTTTTAATATTGAAAAAGCTAAAAAAATTAGAAAAAGCACAAAAAGAAAATAAAAAGTGAATTACAATTGAATTTGTCTCTAGCTTACCCCCTTGGAAGTGGATTGATACCATTACTTACCTCTACACTTGAGGTTGTTTTATTTTGTAGGTATTTGAGGTTTTGACTAACTTGGCTTTCAACAACGACACATACGCAAAAGTCAAGTTATCGTATTTAAAAAGTATTAGCTGAGAAGGAATCTCATATTCTCTGTTAATTCTTCTAATATTTTCTTTTTGCGTACCTTTTTTTTACACGAGTAGTGTGTTAAACACACCCACACGAGTGATGTTTATAATTTATAAGGTTACATTTGAAGCACCACTTAATTTGTGTTTGACACATCGACGGGATCACAAAAAGGACATAACATGTGTAATGAGCTTCCTCTCTCTTCTCACACATTCCCTCACACTTATAAATGTGAAACCCCGCCTAATTAAATACCGGGCGATCACTCCTTTATTAAATTAAATCAAGGTGAACAGTTGGTCCATTCTTAGCATCACTGTCGAAAAATAAATTTTTCCAATTTAACACCCTGATTAATTAAGCTAAGTGTCAAAACCATTTTCATACATACTTTCCAAATTTTACTTAAAGAAAAATCATTTATTTTATTAACAACATTCAATAAGTAAGAATCACACCACATTAAATTTTGCAACATAAACCAATTAATTTAATACATTCGTCAATCGAATGTCAACATACGAAATCTAAAGTCACACATCCAAACTGAATAAATCCCATAGTAACAATACTGGAAATAACTGAAATATAAATGTCCAATAACAACGGAATAATGGAAAGCGCTACACATGCCCAACTAGATGAAAGTACTAAGAGTGGATCCGAATGAACGAAGTCGTCTAATCAAGAGACCTGCAACTCCCACCTAAGCTGCAGCATGTTCCTTCTAAAGGATCCTAAGTAAGACGCCCCTGTGGCTGGGCACCTGTAATACATACATATATATACAAGAGAGCGGGAGAGAAAAACGGGTCAGGGCCCGATAGTGTATATGATTTTAAAAATTGTTTAGCAGGTATTTAAATTGATACAGGCCAATGCAACAACATATTAGTGCGACACTCTCTTGAGAAATTCTCACATCTCTTCTAATGTTCACACCTATCGCACTAACCTTCCCAACGGGTTGTCTTATCATTTATCGCACTAATCTTCCCAATGATTTAACTTATCTTATATTACTCATAAGATTCCAAATTTCACGATTCAATTGTTTGAAAAGAATATTTCAATTTGTAACCAAAGTTCTCATTTTGACTTCATTAATCAATAAAGTTTTCCAATTTTATATTATACTTTCTCAAAACAAGTATTTACAATTTGAGCCATCAACCATGTCCTACATATCAAATCACAGTAGGCATTTCCAGATTTCAGAATTTCATATATATATATTAACTACTCGAAAATATATATATCAAAACAGTACCCCACATAATAACTATGGTGCGGGCATACTCTACTATCCAAACCCCATATCACTCACATTAAGGGGAATACAAATTCGGAATCACTCTCGAATTGTATTAACACATATACAAACTATAGGTTCCAAGTCTCTTAGGACCGTCTGAACTATCACTGCGATAGCCTGTACCAAGCATACCTATACACAAACAATATGAGGCGAAGCATAGATTCCAAGTCTCTAAGAGGAAAGCACATACCCGCATCTCTTAAGACCGTCTGAACTATCATTCCGATAGCCTGTACCAAGGATATCTATCTTCTAGGGTACAAGTCAATATCCCCCATAAAGGTCCCATCGAGATAAGACTGTCTCAGGGCGGAAACCTCAGGGATAGCAAGTAGCGTGGGCATGATTTTCACACATAGATAGTATATGCATACACAATCATATAACTATACTAATATTACCATATCAATAATGGGTAAGTTCTCAATTCCCATAATTACGTCATTCGCATTTATTTCACATTATATAGTTATCACGTATAACCATTCACAATCTTACTTTAACTTGAGGATCTTTTCCACTTACTACATAACGCTTCATGGATTCTATCCTCCCAATTATAAAATTCAGTAGGTATACACATTTGTCCCAAAGTAACTCTCTTACGTGTCTCTCTCTCTTTAAATCATAAATTTACCGAGCCTTATGTAATTATCCCAAAATACAATCTTTGCCCGACATCAAGGGTCCCAAAATCTATTCACATGTCCTGTTGGTCTTCCCTATCTCCCAAAACATTTTATTAAGGATGCTAAAGAATTATCTCACGATAAATTAAATTTAACTCATTTAAAAAGGGAAAATAGGAGTCTGCCAGGAGGGGTCGATCGATCGAGGTTTGGGGCTCGATCGATCGATCAAGCAGGTCTGCGAAAACTGAAATTTTGTAGTTACGGGTTTCATCTCCAAACACCAACAATTTCCATATTGTCTAATCCCAATCGTCCCAGAATTGATGCTACTAACCTTATATCATCATATTAGGTATTTTCAACGTAAAGCATGTGAATTTCTGTGATTAAATCATGAATTAACAGCCCCAATTTCATACAAAAATCTCAAGAACCCTAAATTCTCTTAAACATGGTTCTAACAATTATTTCCAGAATTCTCTTCTTATACACATCATAATTTCGTGGTTTAAATTCCTCTACATGGCAAGGGTTTCCAGAATTATCAATTAGACCAATACTACATGGATTTTCCTATCATAAATCGGGTTTTCCTCCATTAAAACTCATCTTAATTACTCCTAAACTAATATGAAAGATGCACCAAAGAAATAAGCAAGATAAACACTTGATTGGGATTCTGAGAGGTCTGGTTTGGTGCCAAATTCGGTATGGTTGCGTTCCCCGTCTCGCGATCTACGCGTTGGTGGTGGCTGCGGTGCAAACCGTTGAGTTTTGGGCCTTGAATTTGCCTTGAGAGCTCTCTTCTTCCTCTCCTATGGCCGTCACTTGTGTTTAGAGTTTCTAACCCTAGAAGGTAACCTAGGTATCTGATATAACTCCTCTAATTTTCGTGGGTTTAATTACCCAAAAATGTAAAATGACCAAAATGCCCTCCCGGGTTACTAATTAGGCCTAAAAACGCCCCGAGACCCAAACTAAACTCCCGGGTACACTTTTCTAACTATCTCGACCCTTCCGGATGCGTTGGCGCACTCGAAATGACCATCCGAATAACTTATAAGATATTCACTTTTATTAATTCACATTTAGTCCCGACACGACACATGCGCGTCCCGACTTAAATTTCCAAAATTGCCATTTTATTCACACGTGACAATATTATAAAAATAAATCTCATATATAACTATACTCATCCAGTAATATGCAACAAATAACAAATTTCTAATAATTACTAACTCTCGTCACGCTAGTAAATATTTAAAGCAACATTCCGGATTAAAATTAAATTAATTTATCTCAATTAAATTTAATAAATCCCATAATTTAAAAGCTATAAAAATACGGGGTATTACATACTTCCCCCCTAATAACTGAATTTCGTCCCGAAATTCGGAAAATAAGGCCTATCAGGTAGCACAATCCTGGATATCCTTTTCCGTACACAAACTAACTATACATTACGGCGCTCAATCACTATAGCGCTTTCTTCACAACAACACTGTTTTACATTCTCATTAGAGATACTTCATCTTGTGCTCCCAACCGACAACATTCGCACAAGTCACGCTTATACGTTATACATTTCATTATCTCACTATCATTAGGAGGCCGCACCTCACTACATGACAAATACTCGGATTCATTCATATACAAAACTCCCATTCGAGAAAATATTACGAACATTTGATCACTCTTGCTTGCCTAAAACAGTCGTGGAATTCTACCACAGTTATCGGATGTTCTCTCGACCGATCCAAAAATTTTGATTATCTACTCTCCTCTTAAACATACGGAAGGAGAATAGTCGAGGTTCTTCCATAACAAAATCTTAATAAGTACCTTGTACGCGACAAACAGGTACGAGTGCTTCTACAGAGCATTCTTGAAATCATCGTATCAAGATTCCAAAATCTCCTTCACGTGGCTCCACAAATCTTTAATCACCGTTCGCCCATTCTTTGGCTAAGGGTGATACATCCTACTCAAAATGAAATCTTTTCTCCGATGGTTCCTGAAATCCCATATCAAAGGTGGGATTCACCAAATCTCATCCTGATTCAAAAATTTATACTGCGCCGGACCATGCACTGGCGCGATCCTTCCTTTCAAAGGAAGTCTGGGGCATACTAGTTAATATTGTAAGCCAGTCCAAAGGTATATCAATCACTTCCCTCTCGGCGACTTAATTCACATGTTCGGGATAAACCCTTGATCTTATTTTGAGGATGGCAACTCATCCAAGAACTTTACCGACTTTACCAACCTCTTCCAATTTCAGGAATTTTCGATAAACACAAAATTCTTTGGTTGATTCTCCTCTTTCAACCAAAACTTACCTATGGGTAGTGCATGTAGAGACTACTTACTACGTCTCGCTAAACATCGATTCTTCCCTTGAAATGTCTCACATTAAGTGACACGTAATATGCCAAAAGTTCCGACCCGTGCTCTTCTCTCCACGAAGCGCACTTCTGGATCTCTTATATTATACTAACATCATTACTCTTTGTAGGCGCAAGTCGCTCTCACTCTTGACTAATAACAACTCCGCTCCAGGTGTGCTTCATAACAATTAAATTCTACTATATTCAAGGAATACCAATTCTTGAATGGCTTCCCACAGCCTTCCAATCAAGTTAAGGCGTGCTATTCTAATGGCACACTTATGTATGGATTATCGACCCTCATGTGACGTTTAATCCACTATATCACTTCCACTTCGTTATACTAGTCCCACAAATATATTTCACACGTCTATTACCACGTCCCTTCGACTCGGACTATTTTAACTGTAGTTAATCAAGATGCCCACATTTTTTTTGCAACACTCCGACCGCCCTGGGAGAGCGAACGACGTGCTACTCATATGTAGGACTAACTAAATTCAACGGAATAGAAGGAATAGGGCATTCAAATTCCATGACAATAAAAGAGGAATAATAATTCTCAACCTTCCTCAGATAAGTACAACAATTTTCCCCAATAGGTACAACAACCAAAATAAATCACTAACGCTCTATTCATCAAAATAATTACAGGTCATCTCTTGTATAATATAAAGTTCTTTCCAGATAATCCATGCTAAAAATCATTCCAACTCTTTATTCACCTTGTGTTCTGTGCGCGGTTATGACATTTGGGTACTCTCAATCACCCTAGAAATAAAAATTCTTAAATTCTCCTTATCATCGTTCTACCCCTCAACTCGTGGGGATAACTTTCAATGCTTTTCTACCACAAAACCCGGCTCCAATGACTTTAAAACAAAATTCAACTCCCAACTTACATACATAATTACTTGATCCCATTTCGACCAGGGTACCGAACTCATGGAATAGTGACCAAACGTCTCCCTATTTCCAACCTTACGCTAAGTTTCATGCGTGGGATGTCTCGCAAAGCGAAATCCAAACAAGGAACCCCCCCCCGATACACTACTACCTAGCATTGTCGGTTATCAAAATCCGTTAGGCCCTCCGTCCATAGTACATACCCCTTTATTCCGTCCCTTGACATAAAAGTTATAATTTCTCCCGTAATTATGCTTAACAAAGAACGTTTCACCAATTTCACTATCGTCCCGCATTGGTTGATGGTAATAGCATTCCATAAACCTCGAATACATACTATCGGAATTCTTCCTTTCCCTAATAATAGGGGTATAAATATTAACTCCCACATCTCTAAAGGATAAATATAACAATGCACTTTCCTTATCACTAAGTCCGGAGTGCTAAACATAATACTGAGTCAAATCTTTTCGCTCAACGGTAAATCCCGATACATACGGAATTATACTGACAAAGTCTATACATACTTTGGCATCGAATATCTTGAGCCCACTATCTCCTCCGAAGTATCTAGGATAGATAATATAAGTGCGAGTCCAACCTTCTCACAGGTAAAGCCTCGCCACAACAAACATAAAACATGTTGCGCTAATGCAACCACTCCGATAGCCTTGCAATAAATGCCCACTATCGTACTAACCATTTCTATAACATTTTAACAAAGATAATATCATACTCGTGTATCGCATCACTACAACGAGTAACCTCAATAAAGTATAAAACACTATTAATATACTCATTCATCCTCCGCGGATAGCACTAAAGAAAAATCCCGCTACACTAGGGAAAAATATTCACATTTTAATAACGTTTAAAATGATATGCATTAAGCTCGTCTCACATGCTAATCTAGCAAGGAACAAAATATAGTGACTCACTCGTGTCACATAAACACGCCGCATCCTCTAAGGATACAACCTATACTTCCATCCTGGCAATCGTCTTGACTGCACAAATGGTTTTCGGATGTAACACGTCTGCCCAAACCAAAACAAAATTATTTTAATCGTTGCCTTTTACTAGGCACCGTATTTTTGTCCTTTTTCTCATTTTGGAACATATTATCGTGAGCGATCTCACTCCGCACAAAATACCTCAGTACATAATCCACTTATCACCTGTCCTACTAACCAGGTTAGGATTTGTCCTCCTCTCGGACTTTAGTAATCTCGATTCCTGTAACCCATCCCGATTGTTCTCTTAACTTTTCAGGCCATAAAGATCATGTTACTATCTATAATAGTACTTACTGAATTTACCATCGCTTGGTAAGAATTTAACTATCTAAAGCATTTAAATGGTTTTCCTGATGTGTATCCACATCCTTTTGTGGTGCTATACCACCACCGTTGTATTCAGTCTTATTCTCGACTAAATTCTTCGATTCCTTTAACTTCCCCCCACAAGGAAGCGTTATCATCTATATTGACAAAATATGACATTGTCAACCTCTGAATCGGTCGTCCATCAGAATTTCCTCCTCGAGTATTATCAACTATTATTACAAGTTGGTCTCCCACTTGGAGTCGTTTCCCCCACTTGTATCTACATCTTCCTATACAAAATTCGCTAACGGTTAAGATTCATATTCACGAATGGACCCCTGACATGCCCTCTCTCAATGAGTTCAGAACCACATATGCTTCTAGTCCTGAACAGTTAAGGAAGGAAAATACGGTCAACACTGTACCTAAGGTTCTCCTATAGGAATAGCATTCCACTTCTAAAATTTGTGGTTGACTCCAACCATTATAATTTCGTCCCGAAAGCCAAGAAAATTTTCTCTAAGTTTTCACTTTCAGTTTGCCACACTCCGTCCTATAACTAAACCTTTGGATACTTTACCGCCTTTGGTAAAGACACATACAATTTTTGCATTTCTAAAATTTCCCACTGACAGTCTCTACACGTTTTTGTAATACGTTGGGTAAGTTTACCCTCGCACCTCATTTGAATATAACAGCATTTGAAAAATCATTGCTGCACCTTAGTCGCCTTTCTAGTCGTGGCTTCTCGTGCCATAATGGGGGTGACCTCGACTACGGTTATCATCCTCGGATATATTTTATAATTTCAACTGAGCCCTGCCTCCTGATGTATGCTTAACGGTCCTCTTCTGACATTCTTCATCGCTCGGCACACGCACACATCCGAACGAAATTAGAATTCACTGGTGTATACACATTATAGCAGGAGAACGAAATCTCGTCAAAGGAATCGACAATCCTAAACATAGGGCTCTATAACAAACAAAGCAACGCTGAAAGCATAATAAGCCGTATAGATCCTAAGGACACTAGAACCTGATGCTCTGATACCACCTGTGACATCCCGCCTAATTAAATACCGGGCGATCACTCCTTTATTAAATTAAATCAAGGTGAACAGTTGGTCCATTCTTAGCATCACTGTCGAAAAATAAATTTTTCCAATTTAACACCCTGATTAATTAAGCTAAGTGTCAAAACCATTTTCATACATACTTTCCAAATTTTACTTAAAGAAAAATCATTTATTTTATTAACAACATTCAATAAGTAAGAATCACACCACATTAAATTCTGCAACATAAACCAATTAATTTAATACATTCGTCAATCGAATGTCAACATACGAAATCTAAAGTCACACATCCAAACTGAATAAATCCCATAGTAACAATACTGGAAATAACTGAAATACAAATGTCCAATAACAACGGAATAATGGAAAGAGCTACACATGCCCAACTAGATGAAAGTACTAAGAGTGGATCCGAATGAACGAAGTCGTCTAATCAAGAGACCTGCAACTCCCACCTAAGCTGCAGCATGTTCCTTCCAAAGGATCCTAAGTAAGACACCCCTGTGGTTGGGCACCTGTAATACATACATATATATTAGGGGTGCACACGGTTCGGTTTGGATCGGTTTTGGTACTAATCCGAGAACCGAACCGACCTGGGTCGGTTCCAAATTTTTGGAACCGGAATCGAACCGACATTAATACAGAACCAAACCAAACCGAACCAGCGGTTCCCAGATCGGATCGGATCGGTTTTCGATTCCAAAATCATATTTCATAACTAATTTTTTTTAAGATTAATGTGTTTCATAACTAATTTTTTTAAGGTCAAAATTAATTTTGACCTCAATAACTTAAGTTAGAAACTCAAATAATCACAAAAATAGAAATTACAAGTGTTAAATATATTAAATAAATATATATATGTAATTATAAATCGGTTCGGCCCCGGATTGGTTCGGATCGGATCGGTTTTCGGATCGGATTGGGTTTTTTTACCCTGGAACCGAGAACCGAGAACCGAACCGATGCATCGTTTTTTTTCTTCTTCAAACCGGAACCGAACCATTGAGCAAAAAAACCGATCCAAACCGAACCAATGCAGTCGGTTTTGTTCGGTTTATCGGATTTTCGGTTTCAATGTGCACCCCTAATATATATACAAGAGAGAGGGAGAGAAAAACGGGTCAGAGCCCGATAGTGTATATGATTTTAAAAATTGTTTAGCAAGTATTTAAATTGATACAGGCCAATGCAACAACATATTAGTGCGACACTCTCTTGAGAAATTCTCACATCTCTTCTAATGTGCACACCTATCGCACTAACCTTCCCAACGGGTTGTCTTATCATTTATCGCACTAATCTTCCCAATGATTTAACTTATCTTATATTACTCGTAAGATTCCAAATTTCACGATTCAATTGTTTGAAAAGAATATTTCAATTTGTAACCAAAGTTCTCATTTTGACTTTATTAATCAATAAAGTTTTCCAATTTCATATTATACTTTCTCAAAACAAGTATTTATAATTTGAGCCATCAACCATGTCCTACATATCAAATCACAGTAGGCAGTTCCAGATTTCAGAATTTCATATATATATATATTAACTACTCGAAAATATATATATCAAAACTTCACCCCACGTAATAACTATGGTGCGGGCATACTCCACTATCCAAACCCCATATCACTCACATTAAGGGGAATACAAATTTGGAATCACTCTCAAATTGTATTAACACATATACAAACTATAGGTTCCAAGTCTCTTAGGACCGTCTGAACTATCACTACGATAGCCTGTGCCAAGGATACCTATACACAAACAATATGAGGCGAAGCATAGATTCCATGTCTCTAAGAGGAAAGCACATACCCGCATCTCTTAAGACCGTCTGAACTATCATTCCGATGGCCTATACCAAGGATATCTATCTTCTAGGGTACAAGTCAATATCCCCCATAAAGGTCCCATCGAGATAAGACTGTCCCAGTGCGAAAACCTCAGGGATAGCAAGTAGCGTGGGCATTATTTTCACACATAGATAGTATATGCATACACAATCATATAACTATACTAATATTACCATATCAATAATGGGTAAGTTCTCAATTCCCATAATTACGTCATTCGCATTTATTTCACATTATATAGTTATCACGTATAACCATTCACAATCTTACTTTAATTTGAGGATCTTTTCCACTTACTACATAACGCTTCATGGATTCTATCCTCCCAATTATAAAATTCAGTAGGTATACACATTTGTCCCAAAGTAACTCTCTTACGTGTCTCTCTCTCTTTAAATCATAAATTTATCGACCCTTATGTAATTATCCCAAAATACAATCTTTGCCCGACATCAAGGGTCCCAAAATCAATTCACATATCCTGTTGGTCTTCCTTATCTCCCAAAACATTTTATTAAGGATGCTCAAGAACTATCTCGTGATAAATTGAATTTAACTCATTTAAAAAGGGAAAATAGGAGTCTGCCAGGAGGGGTCGATCGATCGAGGTTTGGGGCTCGATCGATCAAACCTTCGATCGATCGAAGCTCTGGTCTCGATCGATCGATCAAGCAGGTCTGCGAAAACTGAAATTTTGCAGTTACGGGTTTCATCTCCAAACACCAACAATTTCCATATTGTCTAAACCCAATCGTCCCAGAATTGATGCTACTAACCTTATATCATCATATTAGGTATTTTCAACGTAAAGCATGTGAATTTCTGTGATTAAATCATGAATTAACAGCCCCAATTTCATACAAAAATCTCAAGAACCCTAAATTCTCTTAAACATGGTTCTAACAATTATTTCCAGAATTCTCTTCTTATACACATCATAATTTCGTGGTTTAAATTCCTCTACATGGCAAGGGTTTCCAGAATTATCAATTGGACCAATACTACATGGATTTTCCTATCATAAATCGGGTTTTCCTCCATTAAAACTCATCTTAATTACTCCTAAACTAATATGAAAGATGAACCAACGAAATAAGCAAGATAAACACTTGCCTGGGATTCTGAGAGGTCTGGTTTGGTGCCAAATTCGGTATGGTTGCGTTTCCCGTCTCGCGATCTACCCGTTGGTGGTGGCGGCGGTGCAAACCGTTGAGTTTTGGGCCTTGAATTTGCCTTGAGAGCTCTCTTCTTCCTCTCCTATGGCCGTCACTTGTGTTTAGAGTTTCTAACCCTAGAAGGTAACCTAGGTATCTTATATAACTCCTCTAATTTTCGTGGGTTTAATTACCCAAAAATGTAAAATGACCAAAATGCCCTCCCGGGTTACTAATTAGGCCTAAAAACGCCCTGAGACCCAAACTAAACTCCCGGGTACACTTTTCTGACTATCTCGACCCTTCCGGACGCGTTGGCGCACTCAAAACGACCATCCGAACAATTTATAAGATATTCACTTTTATTAATTCACATTTAGTCCCGACACGACACAGGCGCGTCCCGACTTAAATTTCTAAAATTGCCATTTTATTCACACGTGACAATATTATAAAAATAAATCTCATATATTACTATACTCATCCAGTAATATGCAACAAATAACAAATTTCCAATAATTACTAACTCTCGTCACGCTAGTAAATATTTAAAGCAACATTCCGGATTAAAATTAAATTAATTTATCTCAATTAAATTTAATAAATCCCATAATTTAAAAGCTATAAAAATACGGGGTATTACAATAAATAGGATTATTCACTAATTGGAAATCATCTAAGAAATCATACTCTTACTATTATTCTGTCAAATCACGGAGAGAACTGAGATTGAGTGAATTGTACCATCACTAAACCTCTAGTCACCTGAAACTATAGTCCAGAAGGCTGCTCTGTGGACATAGGTTCTTCCTTGAAGGCTGAACTGCGTATCTCTTAGTGTGATTCCTCTTATTCTTGTCTCCTTCTCTTCATTATTTGAATTTTTTGCTTGTTACTTGTTTATTATCTCTACTTGGATCTCAATTTGCTAAGACGAATTATATAAACAATTTTAGACGAACATTTAGACTTAATCAACCTAAGTGTTTAATAAGAGGGGTATGACATTATGTGTTTACTTTGTTGATTCATGTGTACACCTATTGATTTACGACCATAGCTTATGTATTTTCACATGTAATTTTTTTTTATTTACGTGTGTACTTTGTAACCAATACATATACTTTGTTGATTTACTATAATATAAGGTTTTAGGGGTGTTTTGGTTTTAAAGTTTAATGTTTTCAGGTTTTAGAATTTAGGGTTCAATTTTACTTAGGATTTTTTAAGGTTTAGTTGAAGGTTATTTAAGGTTTATGGGTTTAGGTTTAACTACACCAAACTGGGCGATTGGTCACGAATTTTGTCCCTAACCATTGGTTGTGGGTCGCGAATTTGATCTGTGACCAAATCGGGCATGACCATTTTCAGTAGTCACGGCCCAAATCCATGACCACAGCATTGGTCACGGATCTTAAGGTTCACGACATATGGTCGTAGACACTAGCCGTGACCCATACACACACTTGGTCACAACCATGGGTCGTGACTCACCCTTCAATTTATGTGAATGTTCAGGATGCTGGTCACGGCTCAAATCCATGACCAATACTTCGGCGTATGAAAATGGTCACGGGCAATGTCAGGCCCTGGACTGTAACCCATACTTTGATGTTACCAGAATGGTCACGACCCCCCTTTTATGCGTGACAAAAAAATAGAGATGGCCATGGACTATATTCGTGACCATTTTTAACTATAACAAAAAAAACGGGACAGAATTTTCTCTATTTTCTAGACATTCTAAAACCTACGTAATGTAAACCCTGCATGCCCATAATGCTAAACAATAAATTGTAAAAGCCTGCATGGTCACGGGACCCCCGATTTGAGAGCGTGGCGATATTCTAAAATTTGGGTCATACTCTCAAACCGGGGGTCCCATGGCCACGCGGTCAGTTCCTACGAGCTACGGTTGTCCCGTGCGAGGTGTTGGCACCGCTCACGGGGCCGTTTGGGGGGTGTTCTGAGGTTTCACTCTCTAACAGTGTAGAAGGGTATTTCAAGCCTACCCAATATACGATATTGGGGTGAAGGACCCTCAAGGCCCTCACCCTCGACCTCCAGAAAATATTAGGACGAGGGACACAAGACATGTAACACCCCGTGTTTTTATTAATTAATTTAATTAATAAATGGGAATATTCGAGAAAAATAAAATTTTGGATCTAATAATTTTTATTAGTAAAATACGTTGAGTTTTATATTTGAAAATTGGATTTTCAATCGGATTATAATCGAAATTAAAATCGGAGTCATAATAGGATTTTAAAATAAAAATAAAAATGAAAAGGCATTTGTCACGGATCTGGCCCGTAACTAATGAAAAATCTTTTTTTTTAGTTAAATAGAATTAAACTAGGGGGAATGGTAGTGGCCGCATACCTGCTCGATCGATCGATCGACCCAGGGAGTTGATCGATCGACGAGCCCAGATTTGAGGCGGTTCGACTGGCTGTTTTATAGAGTTGGATTGGGATTATGATTCCTAATTAGTATATAACCATAATAATTCGTGGAGGGACTTCTCATAATAACTTTTTGACAAGATTTTCTCAGATGAACAGTTCTAATATATTTTTCTCTCAACTAAAATCATTAACCTCCAACATAATCAAGATTTTGTCACAAGTTTTGAAGGCTTAATAGGGGTTTAATCAAGTTCAATCAAGAACACTTCTTTGCTAATTTTTCGAAAGGAATCCAACCGTGCTACCGGATTTTCTTCATCTTAATCACATGCATGAATACTCTATTCCTTTTCTTTAGTATTATGCGTTGTAAGTATCATCTAAACACTTAATCATGTGTTTTTTTATTAAAATCAATTAGTAATTTAATTAGAGAAAGTGCACTAAATTTTGGGACTGTTTTTCTGAAAATTTTAAATATGATTTAATCTTCGAAACCCTTGGGTGCGTAAGTTAGATTTTTGGATTTGTATGATTTTGGGTGTAGGTTCTCATATAGAATTTATGGGGGTTATTTATATGGTTAATTGGGACGCATACACTTATAAAATTATATGGCTTATAAATAGAGAACAATTATGGCATATGGAATATTATTGCGTGTTAATTAATTTAACATTATTGAGCGGAATTAATTGTGTTGAAATTAACAACGGTGTTATTCATTGAATTAAACTAAATTGAGAACTTTATGATTATATTGCTATGTTGTGCTTATGAATTGTGTATTGTGTGATTTATTTTAGTCACTTTTGCCACCGCGGGGATGAGGGGATTTTGGGTAGTAGATTGCTCACCCTATTTTTAGATGCTTACTAGGTATGGGACCATTGGGTAGGCATTGGTGATAATTTATACTTGCTAGGTATGAGACTAGTTAGTGTTATTTTGCGGTGGGGCAGAATTTACGTCATATCATCTTTTCGTTAGCCTAGGCATTAAACTAGAACATGTTTTACATATGTTATTCATCCTATATGTAGGATAGGACGTATGTGTACTTTGGGGACCCTTATGTGTGGGACTAAGGGGTATTTTGAGGATCTCACATCGATTAAAAGGGTGGGGTAATTTGTTAATTATGAAATTGCGAAAATGAGAATTAATACCTAAGATAAACACGGGTATTAAAATTTGTAGCGACATAATATGTTAAGGACCGACAATTAAACGGATCAGCTTGGGCTATTTATGTCGTATCGTGTGTGGAACCTTGTCATATTGCGGGGGATCGACAGTTTAAATGGATTCGGCTGGCTATTGACAAAGAAAAGTGTGACACTTTGGTGGATTACCACCCAGGACGGGAGGACCGCCATAATAAAAAGTGAGAATAATAATAATTTTGGGTTAATTTGATTAAATTAACGCTTTGGGGTTGTGGGATAATTAAAATGATATTGGTGTGTTTATCAGAATCTTTGGGAGTGGTTAGTAATTTATCGTTCCCTCGTTTAATTATATTTGTAAGTAAAATACTCTATTGTGATGTTTATTGTGTATAATGTTATTGTCTGGATTCACGGACACTATTTGAGGGGAGTAGTGTGTATTAATTCTCGGCGCTCTAACCTCGTGCGTTGACTAACATTTTCAGGTATTAGTGCTGAAGTAGCTGCATAGGATTTATTGGATATCGTTTTGAGGTGCAGCTTGAGTTTATTCATTTTATCGCTTTATTTAGTTAGACATTCTTTTTCAGTCATATTTTATTATGAGACTTCATTTGGGTTTTATTGGTTCATTCGTTTCCAAATTTGTTAGAGGATTTCAGTTGGATTATTCACAGTTGTTTATTACTCAGTTTTAATTAAATCATTTTTGGAGGTTGGATTTATTCGAAGGTTTAGCATGTGATGGATCTTTTAACGTTCAGTTGATATTATTATTTAGGATTGATTCAATTACTTATATTGTGGATTGATTTATTTATATCTCATATATGTCTCATACAAAGAATGGTATTATATTTACTCACGCCCGACTTAGTTTTGGTGGCGGCCGACGCCAGAATTTAGCAGGGTATGACAGATAGTATCAGAGCATGGTCTTAGGTCTCGTAGGTTGTGAGTCCGTTTAGCTTCCGCGTTATCGATCTTTAATTCTTGTGGCCATCTCGATTGGCACAGTGTTCATTTCGGGGGGAAAGGAGAAAGAGGATCCCCCCCCGGGGAAGAAAACTGCGTCGCGGTCTCGAACCCTTCTCTTTGAAAAAGGGGCTTCGTCCCTCGTCGGTGTTGGATGAATGAAAAGAGATAGAGTCGCCAGCCTATTTTGCTCAAAACAGGCAAAAGAATATGTTGCCACCTTAAGAGAGCGGCATCAAGGATAAAACTGATGCGTGCGAAACCAATAGATCGGAGGTACGAGGGCTAAGTTACGGAATGGGAAGGTGTTAGGCACCCATCCCACCCTTTCGATCTCTCATGGGCAAATATTTATATTTTCCTTTTTATCCCCGTGAAGTGTATGGATGTGTTTATATAATGGAAATTTGAATCGTTCGACGCAAACCATGGAAAAGAGAGGGTGAGGTCATCCATAGGAATATTCCCAAAATAATAATAAATGTAGAAGATAGAATATGAGTGTTCGTCACGTTATTGATCGTTATTGGGAAACGATAATATGTGTGGGATGAGACGCGAACAAATATGTTATATATATGTATGATGATAATGAGTAATTTTGAGGATTATGAAAAATAAGAGAAATTGGAAAATTAGAAAATTGGACTCGAGTCTCGGATTTTAATCTGAGACGCCTATGTAGCTTATAAAGGCATCAAAGTCCACGTAGTTCGAATGTGGAATAGGGGTGGGGTTTATCCCATAGATTCAAACGGAATTTTATTAGGTGTGTGGGTGTACAAAATGTGTTTCTAGTTTTGGAAAAAGTGTGGTGGATAATTCCGTTCAAAATTTACGGGTGTAACCCTCTTTTATTTGTTTTTCGATTATTTATGAAAAATAAAGTATGTGCGATATGCTAATAAAATTGTAGATGTTAATATGTATGAACTAGAATGAAACTAGATTATGAGTCTAAGGTAACTTATATAAAACAAGAAATTAAAAGAGAGGGAGAAAGAATTGGACCTCTCTTGGAGTTTGAACTTGGATCTTGGATGAACTCCTTTGAATGTTGATGAGAGAGAAGGATATTTGCCAAATTGGGTGTGAAAAGGATGGGGATTTAGGCTAGAATGGGATTTCTCATATGGAACTTCCTTGACTTCGAGAAAATATTGCTGAGATCACTGATGATAATGGGTTTTTCAGTCTGCAATGAGATCATGGACCTTATTTATAGGGCCAGGGGGTGCCGATAGGCGTACCCCAGGGGGTACCTATCGGCAGGTCACCCTTGACACTATACCGATAGGCAGGGTTTAGGACCTGCCAATTCGCAGTCCAGTGCGTACTTTTCTGGAAAAATGAATGTAGAACGCAAACCGTTGATTCAAATTGTACACAGGGCATACCATTAGAAAGGTATTTCAGAGGCCTACGAGAGTCCTTCAGACCGCTCCTGGGTCCGGGAGTTGACTTTGGTTCAAATGTGGCTCGAAAGCGCATGTCAGTCCTTTGGATGGGAGATCGTCGGATGCAAATGGAATGTTCATCCGCATGGTAAGTCAGAATCAAGTACGGGGCAGACCATTGGAAAGGTTAGGAGATGTAATTCGCCATCCCAAAGAGTTTCGCTTGATTTGGGAAGTTAACCTTGGTCAATCGGGGCCCGGAAGCGCCCGGTGACCTCTCAGAGTAAAACGGATCATTTGTATGCACCGTAGTTCAGAATCGTGCACGGGGCGGATCGTTAGAAAGGTTATTCAGCGTCCTTCGGATATTCATTCAGTCTCATTTGAGCTGAAGAATTGACTTTGGTCAAACGAAGTCCAGGAGTGCCCGGTGACCTCCAAATCGATTTTAAAGGGAAAACTGATCGTTCGTCCGAACGGTTATGTTATTTCGTACACAGGGCAGACTGTTGGAAAGGGGTTTTAGTGTCGTTCGAAGATTCAAAGAGCTTTTGCTCTAATGAAAGAGTTAATCGGAGTCAAATGGGATCTGGGGGTGCCCGATGGTCCCCAGATTAGTACTCGAATTGTGACCTAGGTTTGCGGTGGAAGGGGGAGTGATAGGAGTCTAAGGAAAGACTTAGGGGTTCTAAGAATGTGGTGTCTACAGAGCCCCTTG
Organism: Sambucus nigra; assembly: GCA_949130495.1. Classification (NCBI taxonomy): domain Eukaryota; kingdom Viridiplantae; phylum Streptophyta; class Magnoliopsida; order Dipsacales; family Adoxaceae; genus Sambucus; species Sambucus nigra. The sequence continues at coordinate 546,596,933 of OX422215.1, forward strand.
ACGAGTGAGATTAGAATAAGTGATGGTTGTCGATTAGACACCACGTGATGGAAGGAGGTCAGTTCTGCATACCCAAGGGATGTGGATGACCGATTAAGAGGGTCGAGGTTAATTTTATCCTAAAAAGAGGTGACGATCAAGGATCGAGGTCAATTCTGACCTAACTAAGATGACAATCCAATATTGAGGTCAATTCTGACCTAAAAGAGGTGACGATCGAGGACCGAGGTCAATTTTGACCTAATAGAGGTGACAATCCAAGACAGAGGTCAATTATGACCTAAGAGAGGTGACGACTGAGGATCGAGGTCAATTCTAACCTAACTAAGGTGACGATCCAAGACCGAGGTCAATTTTGAGTTAAAGAGGTGACGACCGAGGATCGAGGTCAATTTTGACATAACTAAGGTGACAATCCAAGACCAAGGTCAATTATGACCTAAAAGAGATGACGATCGAGGATTGAGGTCAATTTTGACCTAACTAAGGTGACGATCCAAGACCGAGGTCAATTCTGACCTAAGAGAGGAGACGACCAAGAATCGAGGTCAATTCTGACCTAACTAAGGTGACGATCCAAGACCGAGGTCAATTCTGACCTAAGAGAGGTGACGACCGAGGACCAATGTTAATTTTGACCTTGAAAGAGTGTGTGCTTGCGTTCAACTCAAGAAATTATACAATTAAACCCTAAACATGCAACTAGGTGTGATTGAATAATATGTAAAGCATGCTAGTACGATCAAACAAACACAATTGAGGAAAAATCCCCCAAAGGGGCAAAACCATTTATTTTCATTATAATATTATAACATACAATTTCGAATTACAATGAAAAATACAGTGACACAGAATTACCCGCAGGTATCGGATCTGTAGTCGGCGGCTGGAAGTTTCCCTTTCCAGGAGGGCAGCAATGAAGAAGAAGAACGGTCTTCTCCACAAGGGTATGATCAAAACAGTGTTTGTGTTCTAGGGTTTCAAAACGATTCACAAGTGATTTGGAAATTTATGTGAATCAAAACATGAGTTTTGTCAACTCACAAAGGTGAAGACTTTGAGTTTATGAACTCTGAAAATTATGTGTAGAAGTCTTGCTAAACCAACTCCCCATAGTGGGTTTATAAAAGAAGTCCTGGGCCTAAAAAATCTCAGCACAATCTGCTCGAATATATCCTAGGCGGACCGGTCTGCCTTTGACACGGACCGGTCTGGAGGGGGCAGATCGGTTCGTTTTTGAAAGATCCCTCTTCGGTTCGCATTCGATTCGGGGTCTACTGGTTCAAGATCACGACGGATCGATCCGGGTAAATGGAGAATCGGTCCGGGGGCGGACCGGTTCGTTTTCCAAACAGGCGGACCGGTCCGGCTGCCCAGAATTTTGACTCCTTCCTTTCTTTGATATTTGGATCCGTTTGAAGACGATGTGAGCTTGAATTACTTCAACGATGTAACGACTTATGACATACACAATAATGATGGACAAAATGTCCTTACAAATCTCTCCCTATGTCTATGCCAGAACAAACATAAAAAATTCGAATTATCAAGAATCAAAATGCCTATACAAATCTACCCTTCCATTAACCCAAAGCTGAAAAGGTACATATGAATAAGACTTCATCGTTTGATCTTTAACTCTTCAAGAATCTCAACGCTTTTCTCATCAGGGTGTGCAATCCAATGATAATCCATGTAGTACCTACATACATGAGATAAAGCAAATACCAAGTGACGTATCGAGTTTGAAATGAGATAAACATATATACCAATTTATGAGAAAACTCAAAATTTCAAAACTCCCCCATAATAAGATAATTCATTCTCACCATTTTTATGATGTCCCCAAATAGACAAATGAGAGAAATAAATCAACCAAGCAAGTTCGGGGTGTCACAAGGACTAAATCACACCATGAATGAACACAAAACAACCAAGTCGGTGATAGCGTTAATGAAGGGGTGTGATCAAACTCGATAGGAAAATCAGTGCATACAAACATGACATATGTGCACGATGAATATTGGATATTCCTAACGAATGAACTCAAATGCTTCCTTTGGTGTAAAAGAATGGCAATATAAGGCATTGACTTAATCAAATCAACAAATCAAAGCTCAAAGTGATTTCCACACCAATAACGTCCAAAATGATTTTATGCTTTTTAGGACTTTTCAAGGAAGTGCAAACCCGTTTAAACATTCTCCAACCAAACTCCCTCAGATATATATTTTGAATAGAGGTATGCTAAATTCTCAAACTTTGGAGAACTGGTGGTGAAACCTAAATGGCCCATGTTTAGCATATATTGCTTTTTGTTGCCTTTAATTTTTTTCCGGGCTTTTTTAACCTCTTTGGAACTCGGATAATAAAATTCCTCAATTTTTTAGGTACTTTTTAACGGTGGCTTTTGCGCAAAGGATAAATGATTACCTTTAGCAGCCTCTCCCCGTTATCAATTTAAAGACACGGTCTCACCAAAACAGTTTTCACATGCAATCTAATCTTTTCAAGTTTTATCGCATATTGAACGTTGTATAGACAGAATTGAGATGGAAACACTCAAGTCAATATGAGATAGACAAGTAAAATAATCAAATATAGCCGTGCATGTGTGTAATAAAGGAGATAGGAGTCAAACATGTAGAAAAATATCACTAATCACATCTCAAAGACTCCAAACAATGTAAAGCACATGGATGAAATGATTTAGCGTCTCAAATCTCTATCAGACAGTAACATGGATAAATGGAATGAATTTGTGACTTGGCTATCTTAAATGCTCATCCATAAATGGTGCAAATAAAAAAAATCTTTTTGGATTTTTTTTTTAAATTTTATAAAAAAATCTTTTTGAGCTTTTTTAAAATTTTAGAAAAAGAAAATCTTTTTGGATTTTTCAAAAAAATAATAAACAAAACAAGATAAAACAAAACATATGATACAATCTAGAAATAGGCATTAGATGATATGAAAAGGACAATGCAACCTATGCTAGACATGGACCAACCCCCCAGTCAACTGTGCAAATCCCCAAAGACTTCCTAAGACTCTCAAATCTAAGGGCATCTAAAGGTTTCATGAAAATATCGACTAACTGACGGTCGGTGGGAACAAAACTCAAGGATACGACTCTCTTCTCAACTAACTGACGTATAAAGTGCTCGCGTATCCTGATGTGCTTTGTGCGCGAATGATGGACTGGATTACGGGATATGTGTATCGCGCTCGTGTTATCATAGAAAATGGTCATGGTGTCCTGTGAAATCCCATAATCCTCCAGCATCTGCTTCATCCACAAGAGTTGCGTGCAACAACTCCCGAAGGCGATGTACTCAGCCTTCGCAGTGGACAAAGATATGGAATTTTGCTTCTTGCTCAACCAGGAGACAAGAGCAGAACCAAAATAGAAACACCCACCAGAAGTGCTCCTACAACCATCTACATCCCCAGCTCAATCAGCATCGTAATAGGCAGACAAACGGTCATTGGTATCAAAGGAATACCAAATACCATATGAGAGAGTCCCACTCACGTATTTGATAATACGTTTTAGAGCAAGTAAGTGTGACTCTTTTGGGGATACCTGATATCGCGTACAGACTCCAACACTAAAGGCTATGTCGGGACGACTGGCAGTCAAGTAGAGAAGACTACCTATCATACTTCGATATAAGGTTTGCTCTACGTCCTTGCCTGAAGTGTCCTTACTAAGCTTCATAGAAGTACTCATAGGTGTACGTGCATGCTTAGCGGAGTCTAAACCAAATTTCTTCACAAGGTCTCTAGCATACTTGGATTGGGAGATGAACATCCCATCCTCTACCTGACGAACTTGGAGAACCAAGGAAGAAAGTGAGCTCACCTACCATGCTCATCTCAAACTCACTTTTCATCTCCTCCTCAAAGTAGTGAGCATGCTGGGAGCATGTGGATCCAAAGACTATGTTGTCCACATAGACCCGAGCAACCAAAATAGCACCGTCATCTCTTCTGACGAACAACGTCATATCAACTCCCCCTCTCTTGAAACCACGGGCTAAGAGATAGGAAGTAAGCCTCTCGTACCAAGCACAGGGTGCTTGCTTCAACCCATACAAGGCTTTTTTCAGATAGAAGAAGTGATACGGGTGCTTAGGGTCTTCAAACCCTTTTGGTTGTTCCACATAAACCTACTCCTGTAGAATGCCATTCAGAAAGGCACTCTTGACATCCGTCTGATATAACTTGAAGCGCAGATGACATGCGATGGCTAGTAGTAAGCGGACGGACTCGAGCCCCGCAACAAGATCAAATGTCTCCCCAAAGTCTACACCCTCAATCTGTGTGCAGCCTTGAGCGACCAACCTAGCGTTGTTTCTGACTATGGTACCATTTTCATCCATTTTATTCTTGAAAATCCATCGGGTACCAATCACATTAGTCTCACTAGGTCGGGGGACTAGTTCCTAGACATTATTCTTTTTAAACTGAAGCAACTCATCCTGCATAGCAGATATCCAGTGTTCATTCTTGAGTGCTTCTTTATGATTCTTGGGCTCGACTTTGGACGTGTAGCAAAAGTGGCTAACGACGTTCTCTAGTTGAGCACGAGTCTTGACCCCAAGAGTGGGATCACCTAAAATGGAGGCAGGGTCATGACTCTTGCGAACCCAAGAAGGTGTGTCCCCTAATGCGGGAGTAGGGTCCACAGAGTGTGGGTGAGGGACAAGTAAGTCACTCCCAGAGAAGTCCTCATCCTCACACTGTAGGTTAGGATCAATAGCCGTCGAAGGTTCGTCATCTTTCACGGTGACGTTTATTGATTTCATAACCTTAGAGCTCTTCAGGTTAAAACCCGGTACGCTCTACTATTCGATGAATATCCCAACAGTATTCCCTCATCGCTTCGAGAGTCAAACTTTTCTAATTGCTCTCTATCCCGTAGGATGTAGCATTTACTCCCCAAAACACGGCAATATGTAAGGTTGGGCTTCTTGCCAGTCCACAACTCATAAGGTGTCTGAAGTGTGTGTGGACGCAGGTAAACCCTATTCACCGTGTGGCATGCAGTAGACACTGCCTCTGCCTAAAATCTCCTAGAAATTTTACGACTTAGAAGCATAGATTTAGCCATTTTTTGGATCGTTCTATTCTTTCGCTCAACAATCCCATTTTGCTGAGGAGTCTTCACAGCAGAAAACTCATATTTGATCCCGAGGCTATCACGATAGAGATCTACTTTTGCTTCCTTAAATTCTATGCCGTTGTCACTACGGATCCTATTAATAGTGACTCCGTGTTGGTTTTATAGGACACGACACTTGGTCGTTAAAAACACTACAACATCGGATTTCTCCCTCAGAAAACCTACAATAGAATATCTGGAGAAATCGTCTACCATCACGAGGATGTACCTCTTACCACCCAAACTCTCAGTATGAGTAGGACCCATAAGATCCATGTGAATCAGCTCAAGAACTCGAGAGGTGGTAATGGAATGTAACTTCCTATGAGGGCTCCGAATTTTCTTTCCCAACTGACAGGGTCCACAAACCGTGGAAGTTGACTTTCCAAGAGATGGTAAGCCACGTACTAGGTCCTTTTTGGCTAAACGAGTCAAATCTCTAACGTTCACGTGCCCTAGACATTGGTGCCACATATCCATAGGAGTGATCGTGGCACTGTTGCAGACAAGTGAGGATGTGGGCTCAGTCTCATAGCAATTATCCTTTGTCCTCACCCCTTGCACTAAAAGTTTACCGGCTTGATTATAGACTTTACAAGAGTCCCGGTCAAACTTCACGGTAAAGTCAGCGTCGCACAGCTAGCTTATGCTGATAAGGTTTGCTTTCAAACCTTTGACGTACAAAACATTTTTTAGCTTAGGAAATCCAGGTAACTAGACAGTACCACATCCTATAATGCTATACTTGCTCCCATCTCCAAAGGTGACTCTGCTATCTTGATAATCCTCAAGAGACGTAAAGAATGATGTATCACCTGTCATATGTCTGGAGCACCCACTGTCAAAATACCACTGTGAGGTATTATGTGCTTTGAGAGCGACATGAACAACAAAGGCATTTTTATCTTTCTTAGGTACCCAAGAAGAGGTGACCTTTTGTTTGCCTTTGCTGTTGTTAGTTTGAGCTGGAATGTGAGAAGCATTCACTGACGGCAAAGACGTCCGTCGAAATTCCTCCATCAAACTCTGAGACGTGGCAGCTAAAATCTCAACTCGCTCTCTCATAATGGTAAAATCATCAGTATGCTGAGGTGGAGCAGTAGTACGTCGTGTCCGACCCATACTATAGCAAAACTCCCTGAGGTGGCCTTTTCTTTTGCAATAAGTACAAAAGAACACAGTCAAAGGCGGACCTTGGTTTGCTTTTCTTGGTCAAACTCTCCTTCGAGGTTTTTGACGATAACCATAAGGAGTAGTAGTAAACTCAGGGACTGGTCCTGGTACAATTTGGGACGAGGAGGCACCATCATAACCAATTCCCTACCGATCACCGAAACCTAAAGCGGGACCGAGGAGCATCTTTCCCATCTTCCCAGATCTGTACTCGATTTGGACCTTGACTTCCCGTGCTCTCTCAAGATCATGAGTAAGCTGGGCAACAAGGGCTTCAAGTTTCTTCCAAGTCTCCACGGAGGAATGGAGCTCACTCGTAAGACTAGCCACTTGTTTCGTCAAGTCCTCTTTCTCTTTCTCAAAATGACTCTCTCTCTCTTTAAACAAATTTTCTTTCTTAACACAGGCAGACTCTCTTTCTCTCATGGCGGTGCAAGTGGAGGACTCTCTCTCTCTCGTCTCTTCTAACTCTTCTTCTAACGCGGTGATCCTAAGAACTAACGCTTTGTTACGCTTTTTAGTATTAAATGACTCATTATATAACTCGGCATAGGCGTGTTGAAGGTTACTCTCACTCTCACTTGCGTCATCCTCCCCTCAATTAAAACAAACTTATCACTAAGAGTCTTTTCACGTGCCGTAAAATCATCGATTAATTTTTTATCCTCGACGGCACAAACGGGAACCCTATAATTTTTAAGTCCTCTAATTCCTTCTCTAAAAAAGGACTCTCCCATCAGTCTTCTTTTTGGCAATTTTCAAAGAATCAAAATCAATACACAAATTGCCAAAGTGCTCACGACAAATATCACTTTGAGTTTGAAACGCTTACAAATATTCAATCCTACTTTTAAAGAGAGAATTTTCTTTTTCCAAAACTTTAATTCTTTTGAAAAGTTTCAAATTCAAATTTTTTAAATTTTCAGTATGGTCGTGAACTTTTTCAAAAATAGGCTCCTCTTTAAATGGGCATTCCATTGGAAAAATTGCATTTTTTCACAAAACTGATTTTTAAAAAAAAAATCAATATCACACGATTTTGCGAAAAATAGGAATACGCGATAAATGAGCATAACCCGCTCTGATACCAATTTGAATAGTTGTATGACTGTGTGATAATTGATTTAAATTAAATTCACAAGTTTTCAAGTAACGCTTATTTAATTTCAGCCCCTAATCATGCATCTAAAGTGCAAGTGTCAATCCCATAAACAAATAAAACAAGCGACACAAAGTTAAGGAAAAATCCCCAAAGGGCAAAACCTTTTATTTTTAGAACTTTGAAGAATTTACAAGACCATTGACTTACATACAACCTGATAATCACCCACAAGTGTAACGCACGATGTCTTCGTCAAACCTTCAAAGCAACGGCTAGAAACAGTGTCGGCTGGAATCTCCCGCAGGAACTCCAGGTGGTCAGCAATGAAGAAGAGAGACGGCTTCTCCACAAAGGTATGAACAATAACAAAATTGTGTTCTAGGGTTCAAAAAGATTCACAAAAGTAATTGGGATTTTTGTGTGTGAATAAAAAAGATGTTTGGCACATCAAAAAATGAAGTCTTATTGTGTTTGAACTCTTAAAAACGTTTTCTCAAAGACTTAAAAAAATACACCAACGAAGTAAGAATATATATAGAAAATAAGAGTCGGTGGAAAAACATTACACGGAACTGTTCGAATTTATCCCAGGCGGACTGGTCCGGCTAGGAGGTGGATCGATCCGACCTCGGATCAATTATTTTTTAAAATAGGCTTCTTCGGTTCGTAATCGGTCCGTGGTATACTGGAGCAAAGCGGATCAGTCAGGTAGGTAGGTGGACCGGTACGGGGGCGAATCGATTCTTTTAAAATAGGGGCGGACCGGTTATCCAGAAAAAATAAAATCCTTTTAAAAGCCTCATTTTGCTTGAAAAAACTTAATTCTTATTTTTATACAAAAATATTTTATGAAAATTTCCCAATACTAAGTATGAACTTTAAGGAACTTAAAAACAAAAGTTTACCAAGTTCATTCTCGCATAGGCTATGATTTTGAAGACGCTTTGATATTCGGATCCGTTGATGTAGATGTGATCTTGAATTTCTTCAACGGTGTAACGGCGTACGACATACATATTGACAATGGACAAAAATGTCCTTACAAATCTCCCCCTCACTCACATCGGTCTCACTGTCGAGGTGTCTCTGTGATGCAACATCCTCATCGTTGTGAGGAGAATAAGAAGTGCTCACATGACTAGCCATGAATGCGGTGAAGTTACACTCATGCGGTGACTCGTCTCCAGAATCCACCGATTCGACCTCACTATCGTCGCTAGGGTAGCATTTAGGACAACTTTCTCTTTCTCTCTGTTCAGACGTGTGGCGCACTCAAAGGCTCTATGACCCCTACCATCGCACTCAAAGCACCTCTCACTTTCTTTCTTAAGAGGACCTTTAAAAACTTTTTCATTTTTCTTTTCAAACTTATTTTTCTCAAACTTCTTTTTATCTTTAAAATTACCATTTTTCTTAAATTTGAGAATTCTCTTGAAATTTTTAGCAAAAAGAGCCAAATCATCTAAGTCAAAATCACACTCAGAATCAGACGAATATGTCTCTCTATTTCTAGTTGACTCTCCCCTCTTTCTTGCCGACCCCTCACTTTTTCTCTCTTGGGCATTAAGTGTGACTCCCTTATCTTTAGGCTTAGCAGTTTTAGGAAACATATCAATTTCATATGTTTGCAAGTCGCCTACAAGTTCTTCCAATTTTAGCGTATTTAAATTACCCATAGAATTTAGCACAGTGAGTTTAGGGATAAAACGCTTAGGAAGGGAACAAATAATATTTTTAACAACTCTAGCATTAGGAATATGCTCGCCAAGATTAAAGCTAGTATTAACAATGTCAGATAGCCTAACATAAAAATCATCAAAACATTCAGTTTTATGCATGGTGATGGTTTCAAATTGAGTTGTTAAATTTTGCAATTTAGACTCTTTTACAGCATTAGTCCCTTCATGGGTAAGTTGCAAAACATCCCATGCCTCTTTTGACGTGGTGCACATCATGATGCGTCGGAACTCATAAGGAGTGATGGATCCGAAAATAGCACTTAAACCTTTAGAATTAAAAGATGACCATTTAAATTCTTCTTCAGTCCAAGTGGTTACAGGTTTTAAATTGGTCACCTTTTCAACAGTCACGGAGGGAGGAGTCCATCCTCTTTCAACTAATATCTAGACACGTTCATCTATGGCCTTTAAAGCAGACTTCATGCAAGCTTTCCAGTATGCATAGTTTGTCCCGTCAAAAACTGGAATTTTATTATATGATTTCTCCATTGAACACGCTCTTTTTCAAAAATCAATTTTTCAGAAAATTGATATCTTGGAAAAATTTTGCGAAAACTTAGGAATACGCGATAGATTAGCGTAACCGGCTCTAATACCAATTTGAAAGAGTGTGCACTTGCGTTCAACTCAAGAAATTATATAATTAAAATCTAAACATGCAACTAGGTGTGATTAAATAAGATGTAAAGCATGCTAGTACGATCAAACAAACACAATTGAGGAAAAATCTCCCAAAGGGGCAAAACCATTTATTTTCATTATAATATTGTAACATACAATTTCGGATTACAATGAAAAATACAGTGACACAGAATTACCCGCAGGTGTCGGATCTGTAGTCTGCTGCTAAAAGTTTCCCTTTCCAGGAGGGCAGCAATGAAGAAGAAGAACGGTCTTCTCCACAAGGGTGTGATCAAAACAGTGTTTGTGTTCTAGGGTTTCAAAATGATTCACAAATGATTTGGAAACTTGTGTGAATCAAAACATGAGTTTTGGTAACTCACAAAGGTGAAGACTTTGAGTTTATGAACTCTGAAAATCGTGTGTAGAAGTCTTGCTAAACCAACTCCCCGTAGTGGGTTTATAATAGAAGTCCTGGCCCTAAAAAATCTCAGCACGATCTGCTAGAATATATCCCAAGCGGACCGGTCTGCCTTTGACGCGGATCGGTCTGCGGGGGGGGGGGGGGGGGGGGGGACCGGTTCATTTTTTAAAGATCCCTCTGTGGTTCTCATTCGATACGGGGTCTATTAGTTCAAGAGCACGGTGAATCGGTCCGGGGGCGGACCGGTTCGTTTTCCAAATAGGCGGACCGGTCCGGCTGCCCAGAATTTTGATTCCTTCCTTTCTTTGATATTCGGATCCGTTTGAAGACGATGTGAGCTTGAATCACTTCAACGATGTAATGACTTATGACATACACAATAATGATGGACAAAATGTCCTTACAGACCTGACCAAGGTGATGATCCAAGTTAAGGTCAATTATGACCTAAAAGAGGTGACGACCAAGGACTGAGGTCAAATCTGACCTAACTGTGGTGACGATCCAAGATCGAGGTCAATTCTGAACTAAGAGGGGTGACGATCGAGGACCAAGATCAATTATGACCTGACAAAGGTGACGATCCAAGACCGAGGTTAATTCTGACCTAAAAGAGGTGACGACCGAGGATCGAGTTCAATTATGATCCAACTTAGGTGACGATCCAAGACTGAAGTCAATTCTGACTTAAGAGAGGTGACAATGGAGGACCGAGGTCAATTCTGACCTAACTAAGGTGACAATCTAAGATCGAGCTCAAGTCTGACCTAAGAGAGGTAACGGCCAAGGACCGAGATCAATTTTGACCTAAATAAGGTGACGATTCAAGACTGAAGCCAATTCTCACCTAAGAGAGGTCAGTTCTCACCTAACTAAGGTGACGACCCAAGACTGAGGTAAATTTTGACCTAAGAGAGGTGAAAACCGAGGACCGAGATAAATTCTAACCTAACTAAGGTGATAATCCAAGATCGAAGTCAATTATGACCTAAGAGAGGTGACGACCTAGGATCGAGGTCACTTTTGACTTGACTAAGGTGATGATCCAAAATCGAGGTCAATTCTGACCTAAAAGAGGTGACGACCGAGGATCGAGATCAATTTTGACCTGACTAAGGTGATGATCCAAGACCGAGGTCAATTCTAACTTAAAAGAGGTGACGACTGAGGTCAATTTTGACCTGACTAAGGTGATGATCCAAGATCGAGGTTAATTCTAACCTAAGAGAGGTAATGATCGAGGATCGAGATTAATTTTGACCTAATTAAGGTGACGATCTAAGTCTGAGGTCAATTTTGACCTAAAAGAGGTGACGATCGAGGACCGAGGTTAATTCTGACCCAACTAAGGTGACGATCTAAGACCAAGGTCAATTCTGACCTAAGAGAGGTGACAACCGAGGACCGAAGTCAATTCTGATTGAACTAAGGTGACGATCCAAGATCGAGGTCAATTCTGACCTAAAAGAGGTGACGACCGAGGATCGAGATCAATTCTGACCTAACTAAGGTGACAATCTAAGACCGAGGTCAATTTTAACCTAAAAGAGCTGACGACTGAGGACCGAGGTCAATGCTGACCTAACTAAGGTGACGATCCAAGACTGAGGTCAATTCAGACCTAAGAGAGGTGACGACCTAGGACCAAGGTCAATTTTTGACCTAATTAAGGTCACAATCTAAGACCGAGGTCAATTATGACCTAAGAGAGATGATGACCGAGGATCGAGGTCAATTCTAACTTAAATAAGGTGATGATTTAGGACCAAGGTCAATTCTGACCTAAGAGAGGTGACGACCGAGGGTCAAGGACAATTCTGACCTAACTAAGGTGACGATCCAAGACCGAGGTCAATTCTGACCTAAGAAAGGTGACGACCGAGGACCAAGGTCAATTCTGACCTAAGAGAGGTCTACTTTCCTTCGAGAATTTTGGGGATTTCGCTGGGGATAGTGAATGATCCTGGGATTTTGTAGCCAGGGGAAAATTTGGAGCATCCTTTTGGAGATGTTGCCGGGGAGAATGATTATTTAGAATTCCACTGGGGGTATAAAAAATATTTTCCTTGGCGAACAAGGAGCTAGAACGGATTTGGTAATTTTAGGATTTTTTTTAGATTTGTTCGGAATTTTCAGGTATTTTTTCAGACTTTATTTACGAAATTTTAAGGGATGTGTCGACCGACATAGGTGTGGGTGTGCCAATCGGCATTGGCACGAACTTTTGGGGTACCTCGAGCAGGTGAAAAGCCCATTGCCGATCAACAGCCTCTTATAAAAAGGGGGCGGGTTCTCTTCATTTTGCACAGTTTTCTGACTTATTTCCTTATGCTATAAACCTCTGTAAATCGTCCTAATGTCCGAAATGGCTGACTTCTCAAGTAGTGCAACCCATATGGCGTGGCTCAATGCTAACTGGGCAGGGTTGGATTGGAGGGCTAAGGTGCCTCTCGCATTGGGCAGCGAGAATTCTTTCGACTCGTTTGAGCCTGTGACAGATAATCAGACTCTTCTGCTCGAGCCTTCGTACCATCGTTCCTCAAGGGCGGTGAACCCTAGTGGATATGTAAGTATTGCATGACTCTTGGTATTACTTTCTTCTTTTCTTAACGAGATTGCCTTATTTCTTAAATTTGAGAAGGATTTTCTTTATTTCTTGACAGTCTGACATCTCCATGTTAACTATTCGTACCCGCGGTACGACGGGGCTTAAGGATATTTGGGAGCACCTTCTTGTTGTGGTGCGCTGGATGGTGTCCTCTATGAGTTTTGGGAGGCTAGCGTCGGCATTGGATGAGATGCCCCGCTCCACTGCGGTTCTATGTGCTTTGGGAGAGAGGTGGTGGAACACTACCCACACCTTCCATTTTGGCTTCAGGGAGATGACGGTGACTCCCATTGATGTTCAGTAGTTGCTGGGGCTAGATTGCGAGGGTGACCAGACTGAGGTGGATAGGACGCTGCGGGTGACGCCGGAGGCGGTGGCAGTGGCATTAGGTGATGTGGAGAGGGTAGTTTCTGGATATTCCCTCCGCCCATCTTCTTTGAGGGAGCTTTTGCTGAGGAGGAGGATTCATGAGAACGACGGGTAGCAGGTGCGTCAGATGTCCTGTCTGTTTATCTTGTTGGTATTGGGAGATTTTCTGGTGGCGACGAGTGGTGACGTCCTCCATTTATGGTTTCTGCCATTTCTGAGGATGTTTTCAAAAATCCGCCTTTATGATTGGGGGAGCCTGATTTTGGCGACCCTTTACTATTCTTTGGATGCATTCAACCGGTGTTGTCGGCCGACTTTTACTGGGGCCACATATCTTCTGGAGGTATTCTTTATTTTGTGCATTTTCCTTTATACATTCGCATGTCCCATTCATGTATTTTTTATTTCTTAAATGTTGATCCTTGTCCTTTGCAGACGTGGTTCTACGAGGTGACCGGGTTAAACACCCAACTGGTTTCTTTGAAGGATAACTCCGTTGGGGACTTTTATCGGATGTTTCGATGGCGAAGGTCCAACCAACATTCGAAGAAGAATCTCTCTCTAGAGGCAGTGCGTCAGGTCTCGAATGTCCTGACGAGCGAGCGAGTAAGCATTATTTTATCCTTGAGACTTTTCTTTTCCTTCGATGCCATTTTATTGATATTGATCCTTCACTTTCGCCGGGGATTTGAATGTGACCTTCTATCCATGGGGGATGGCTATTCAGCACACCGGGGTGACTGGGGTACATGCGCAAATGCGGCGTCTGCTGGTGCATGAGTTCGGCTACTCCTGGTATCTTGGGGAGAGGGTAGTCCATCAGATTGCGGAGGATGAGGTTGCGATGCCGTCGACGAGGCCCCCTATGTTCATGAGGCACATGCGGGAGATATCTGATGATTCCTGGGTGGCTGCGATGATGGGAGAGCCATACTCTTTGTATACTGACATAACGGTGATGTATGACTATATGAACTTCATCACGAGTTGGCTAATGCCCCCTAGAATTTATGATGTGATACCTCTCCCTAGAGCGGGCTCAAGTCGGCAGGTGGGGTCTTCTCATAACGCAGGTGGTGCGACTTCGTCAGCGACGACGGTGACGACTTCAGGGCCTTCTTTTATACGGTTGCATTCTCCTAGTTACAACCTTCGGTGAGCTGATGGGGGATCCGTGCGTCTATATAGGAGGTTCTTCGACCTCGAAAGCGCATGTCGGTCCTTTGGACGGGAGATCGTCGGACGCAAATGGATCATTCGTCTGCATGGTAAGTCAGAATTACGCACGGGTTGGACCTTTGGAAAGGTTAGGAGATTTACTTCGACATTCCAAAGAGTTATGCTCGATTTAGGAAGTTGACCTTGGTCAATCGGGGCCCGGAAGCGCCTGGTGACCTCTCGGAGTAAAACATATAGTTCGTCCGTACCGTAGGTTAGAATTGCGCACGGGGTGGATTGTTAGAAAGGGTATTCAGTGCCGTTTCAAAATTCATTCAGTCTTGTTCAAGCTAAAGAGTTTACTTTGGTCAAACGGAGTCTGGGAGCGCCTGGTGGCCTCCCGATTGATTTTTGGGAGAAAACTGGTCGTTTGTCCGAACGATTATGCTGTTTCGTGCACGGGGTGGACCGTTGGAAAGGAGTTTCAGTGCCCTTGAAATATTAAAAAGATCTTTCGCTCTGACGAAAGAGTGGACTGGAGTCAAATTGAGTTCGGGGGCACCCGATAGTCCCTAGATTAATACTCGGAGTGCGACCTAGGTCTGCGGTGGAACGGGGGAGTGCTAGGAGTCTAAGGAGAGACTTAGGGGGACCTAGAATGTGGTTTCTACAATTACCTTTATTAATTCGTACTCCTTAAGGTAGAGGGTCTAGCATACGTGTTAGATGTGTTTCTTGGTGATATATATAATTTTCTATTAAGGATGTTGTAGGCATTGAGTTTGTAATTAGTAAGCTTGATATGAGGATCCTTAGAGTTGATTATAGAGACGTTAATTATTTGAAAGATCATTAGTATAAATTTTGGGTATGTCTTATATCGATTCAGCGATGTGATTTGATTTGAGGATTGATGTGTTGCGAAGATGATCGAAGATAGATTCGAGTGGTGATTTGCTAAAGCGCGTGGTACGTCGTCACTTTCATAGTTATGTGTGTGTGTGTGTGTGTATATATATATATATTATTTTGTTGTTCGTGGGGAAGATGCTCGTAGGATTGGGTGTATGGGCGCCCGATTATGGCATTCAATAAGTAGGCATATGTGAGCCTTATTTTATGTTTCGCCATTTACGTTTGATGTTTATGCTTCATCTAATTTCAAGGATGAAATTTCGTTGCTAGTGGGGAAGTAAGTAACACCCCATGTTTTTATTAATTAATTAATTGGAATATTCGAGAAAAATAAAATTTTGGATTTAATAATTTTAATTAGTAAAATATGTTGAGTTTTATATTTGAAAATTGGATTTTCAATCGGTTGTAATCGAAATTAAAATCGGAGCCATAATAGGATTTTTAAATAAAAATAAAAATGAAAAGGCATTTGTCACGGATCTGGCCCGTGACTAATGGGAAATCTTTTTCTTCGTTAAATAGAATTAAACTAGGAGGAATGGTAGTGACCGCATACCTACTCGATCGATCGATTGATCGAGGGAGTCGATCGATTGACAACCCGAGATTTTAGGCGATTCGACTAGCTGTTTTATAGAGTTGGATTGGGGTTAGGATGACTAATTAGTATATAACCTTAATAATTCCTGGGGGGACTTCTCATAATCACTTTTTGACAAGCTTTTCTCCAGAGAACACTTTTAATATATTTTCCTCTCAACTAAAATCATCAACCTCCAACATAATCAAGTTTTTGTCATGAGTTTTGAAGGCTTAATAGGGGTTAAATCAAATTTGATCTTTGTTAATTTTTCGAGAGGAATCCAACCGTGCTACCATATTTTCTTCATCTTAATCAAAGGCATGAGTACTCTATTCCTTTCCTTTAGTATTATGCATTGTAAGTGTCGTCTAAACCCTTAATCACGTGTTTTTGATTAAAATCAATTAGTAACTTAATTAGAGAAAGTGGGCACTAAATTTTGGCACTGTTTTTATGAAAATTTTAAATATGATTTAATCTTTGAAATCCTTGGGTGCGTAAGTTAGATTTTTGAGTTTTTATGATTTTGGGTGTAGGTTCTCATGTAGAATTTAAAGGGGGTATTTATATGGTTAATTGGGACGCGTACACTTATAAAATCATATGGCTTATAAATAGAGAAAAATTATGGCATATGGAATATTATTGCATGTTAATTAATTTAACATTATTGAACGTAATTAATTGTGTTGAAATCAACGGCGGTGTTATTCATTGAATTGATCTAAATTGGGAACTTTATGAATATATTTCTATGTTGTGCTTATGAATTGTGTATTGTTTGATTTATTTTAGTCACTTTTGCCATCGCGGGGACGGGGGCTTTTGGGAAGTATATTGCTCACCCTTTTTTAGGATGCTTACTAGGCATGGGGCAAGTGGGTAAGCCTTGGTGATAATTTATGCTTGCTAGGTATGAGATTAGTTAGTGTAAATTCGTGGGGATTTTATATTCCGGAGTGGGGCAGATTATACATTATAGCGTTTTTTCGTTAGCCTAGGCATTAGACTAGAACGTGTTTTACATATGTGATTCATCCTATATGTAGGATAGGACGTATGTGTACTTTGGGGATACTTAGGTATGGGACAAAGGGGTATTTTGAGGATCTCATATCGGTTAAAAGGGTGGGGTAATTTGTTAATTATGAAATTGAGTAAATGAGAATTAATACCTAAGATAAAAATGGGTATTAAAATTTATGGCGACATAATGTGTCAGGGATCGATAGTTTAAACGGATCATCTTGGGCGATTTATTTCTTGTCGTGTGTGGAATCTTGTCATATTATGGGGGATCGACAGTTTAAACGGATTCGGCTGGCTATTGATAAGGGGAAGTATGACATTTTGGTGGATTACCAGCCGTGACAGGAGCACCGCCATAGTAAAAAGTGAGAACGATAATAATTTTGGGTTAATTTGATTAAATTAACGCTTTGGGGTAGTGGGATAATTAAAATGATATTGATGTGTTTAGCAGAATCTTTGGGGGTGGTTAGTAATTCATCTTTCCCTCGTTTAATTATATTTGTTAGTAAAATACTCTATTGTGATGTTTATTGTGTATAATGCTATTGTCTGGGTTCACGGACCCTATTTGAGGGGAGTAGTGTATATTCATGCTTGGGACTCTGACCTCATGCATTGACTAACATTTTTCAGGTATTAGTGCTAGAGTAGATGCATAGGATTTATTGGATATCGTTTAGAGGTGCAGTTGGAGTTTATTCATTTTATCGCTTTATTTAGTTAGACTTTCTTTTTCAGTCGTATTTCATTATGAGACTTCATTTGGGTTTTATTGGTCCATTTAGTTCCAAAGTTGTTAGAGGATTTCAGTTGGATTATTCACAGTTGTTTATTACTCAGTTTTAATTAAATCATTTTTGGAGGTTGGATTTATTCGAAGGTTTAACATGTGATCGATCTTTTAACGTTCAGTTGATGTTATCATTTGGGATTGATTCAATTACTTATCTTGTTGATGGATTTATTTATGTCTCATAGCTTTCTCATGCTAAGAATGGTATTTTATTTACTCACGCCCGACTTGGTTTTAGTGGTGGCCGACGCCAGAATTTAGCGGGGTGTGACAGATAGTATCAGAGCATGGTCTTAGGTCTCGTAGGTTGTGCATCCATTTAGCTTCCGCGTTATCGATCTTTGATTCCCTTTACTCATTCGTACTCCTTAAGGTAGAGGGTCTAGCATACGTGTTAGATGCTTTTCTCGGTGATATATATAATTTTGTGTTAAGGATGTTGTAGGAATTGAGTTTATAGTTACTAAGCTTGATGTGAGGATCCTTAGAGTTGATTTTGGAGACGTTAATTATTTGGAAGATCATTAGTGTAAATTTTGGGTATGTCTTATATCGATGCAGCGATGTGATTTGATTTGAGGATTTGTGTTTCGAAGATGATCGGAGATAGATTCGAGTGGTGATTTGCTAAAGCGCGTGGTACATTGTCACTTTCGTGTGTGTGTGTGTGTGTGTGTGTGTGTATATATATATATATATATATTATTTTTTTGTTCGTGGGGAAGGTGCGCGTTGGGTGTATGGGCTCCCAATTATTACATTCAACGAGTAGGCGTATGTGAGCCTTATTTTATGTTTCGCGATTTACGTTGGATGTTTATGCTTCATCTAATTTCGAGGATGAAATTCCTTTGCCAGTGGGGAAGTATGTAACACCCCTTTTTTTATTAATTAATTGGAATATTCGAGAAAAATAAAATTTTGGATTTAATAATTTTTATTAGTAAAAGATGTTCAGTTTTATATTTGAAAATTGGATTGTCAATCGGATTGTAATCGAAATTAAAATCGGAGTCATAATAGGATTTTAAAATTAAAATAAAAATGAAAAGGCATTTGTCACGGATATGGGTCGTGACTAATGAGAAATCTTTTTCTTAGTTAAATTGAATTAAATTTGGGGGGATGGTAGTGGCCGCATATCTGCTCGATCGATCGATCGACCCTGGGAGTCGATCGATCGACGAGCCCAGATTTGAGGCGGCTCAACTAGCTCTTTTATAGAGTTGGATTGGGATTAGGATTCGTAATTAGTATATAACCTTAATAATTCATTGGGGGGGGGGGGACTTCTCATAATCACTTTTTGACAAGCTTTTCTCCAGAGAACACTTATAATATATTTTCCTCTCAACGAAAATCATCAACCTCCAACATAATCAAGTTTTGTCACAAGTTTTGAAGGCTTAATATGGGTTAAATCAAGTTTGATCAAGAACCCTTATTTGCTAATTTTTCGAGAGGTATCCAACCGTGCTACCAGATCTTCTTCATCTTAATCATAGGCATGAATACTCTATTCTTTTTCTTTAGTATTATGCGTTGTAAGTGTCGTCTAAACCCTTAATCACGTGTTTTTGATTAAAATCAATTATTAACTTAATTAGAGAAAGTGGGCACTAAATTATGGGATTGTTTTTATGAAAATCTTAAATATGATTTAATCTTTGAAACCCTTGGGTGCGTAAGTTAGATTTTTGAGTTTTTATGATTTTGGGTGTAGGTTCTCATGTAGAATTTATGGGGATTATTTATATGGTTATTTGGGGCGCGTACACTTATAAAATTATATGGCTTATAAATAGAGAACAATTATGGCATATGGAATATTATTGCGTGTTAATTAATTTTACATTATTGAATGGAATTAATTGTGTTGAAATCAACAACGGTGTTATTTATTGAATTAAACTAAATTTGGAACTTTAAGATTATATTGCTATGTTGTGCTTATGAATTGTGTATTGTGTGATTTATTTTACTCATTTTTGCCATCGCGGGGACGAAGGGCTTTTGGGTAGTATATTGCTTACCCTATTTTTAGGATGCTTACTAGGTATGGGACTACTGGGTAGGCCTGGGTGATAATTTATGCTTGTTAGGTATGGGGCTAGTTATTGTAAATTCGTGGTGATTTTATATTCCGGGGTGGGGAAGATTTTACGTCATAACGTTTTTTCGTTAGCGCATGTATTAGACTAGGACGTGTTTTACATATGCGACTCATCCTATATGTAGGATAGGACGTATGTGTACTTTGCGGACCCTTAGGTACGGGGATAAGGCGTATTTTAAGGATCTCACGTCGATTAAAAGGGTGGGGTAATTTGTTAATTATGAAATTGAGAAAATGAGAATTAATACCTAAGATAAAATGGGTATTAAAATTTGTGGCCACATAATGTTTCAGGGACCGATAGTTTAAACGGGTCAGCTTGGGCGATTTATGTCGTGTCGTGTCGTTTGTGGAACCTTGTCATATTACGGGGAATCAAAAGTTTAAACGGATTCGGCTGGCTATTGACATGGGAAAGTGTGACACTTTGGTAGATTACCACCCGGGGTGGAGGACCGCCATAATAAAAAGTGAGAACTGTAATGATTTTAGGTTAATTTGAATAAATTAATGCTTTGGGGCTGTGGGATAATTAAAATGATATTGGTGTGTTTATTAGTATCTTTGGGGGTGGTTAGTAATTTGTCTTTTCCGCTTTTAATTATATTCGTAAGTAAAATACTCTATTGTGATGTTTCTTACGTATAATGCTATTGTCATGGTTCACGGACCTTATTTGAGGAGAGTAGTGTATATTCATGCTCGGAACTCTGACCTCGTGCGTGGACTAACATTTTTCAGGTATTAGTGTTGGAGTAGCTGCATAGGATTTATTGGATATCGTTTATAGGTGCAGCTGGAGTTTATTCATTTTATCGCTTTATTTAGATAGACTTTATTTTTTAGTCGTATTTCATTATGAGACTTCACTTGGGTTTTATTGGACCATTCGGTTCCAAAGTTGATAGAGAACTTCAGTTGGATTATTCACAGTTGTTTATTACTCAGTTTTAATTAAATCATTTTTGGAGGTTGGATTTATTCGAAGGTTTAGCATGTGATGGATCTTTTAACGTTCAGCTGATATTATCATTTTGGATTGATTCAATTACTTATCTTGTGGATTGATTTATTTATGTCTCATATCTGTCTCATGCTAAGAATGGTATTTTATTGACTCATGCCCGGCATGGTTTTGGTGGCGGCCAATATCAGAATTTAGCGGGGGCTGACAGAAGGTATCAGAGGATGGTCTTAGGTCTCGTAGGTTGTGAGTCCGTTTAGCTTCCGCGTTATCGATCTTTTATTCCCTATATTGATTCGTACTCCTTAAGGTAGAGGATCTAGCATACGTGTTAGATGTGTTTCTTGGTGTTATATATAATTTTATGTTAAAGATGTTGTAGGAATTGAGTTTATAATTAGTAAACTTGATGTGAGGATCCTTAGAGTTGATTTTAGATACGTTAATTATTTGAAAGATCATTAGTATAATTTTTGGGTATGTCTTATATCGATTCAACGATGTGATTTGATTTGAGGATTGACGTGTTGCGAAGATGATCGAAGATAGATTTGAGTGGTGATTTGGTAAAGCGCGTGGTACGTCGTTACTTTCATAGTTATGTGTGTGTGTGTGTGTGTGTGTGTGTGTGTGTGTGTATACATATTATTTTCTTGTTCGTGGGGCAGAAGCTCGTAGGATAGGGTGTATGGGCGCTCAATTATGGCATTCAATGAGTAGGTGTATGTGAGCCTTATTTTATGTTTCTCCATTTACGTTTGATATTTATGCTTCGTCTAATTTCGAGGACGAAATTTCGTTGCTAGTGGGGAAGTATGTAACACCCCGTGTTTTTATTAATTAATTAATTGGAATATTCGAGATTTTTTTTTATTTAATAATTTTTATTAGTAAAATTTGTTGAGTTTTATATTTGAAAATTGAATTGTCAATCGGATTGTAATCGAAATTAAAATCGGAGTCATAATAGGATTTTAAAATAAAAATAAAAATGAAAAGGCATTTGTCACGGATCTGGGTCGTGACTAATGGGAAATCTTTTTTTTAGTTAAATTGAATTAAATTAGGGGGATGGTAGTGACTGCATACCTGCTCGGTCGATCAATCGTCCCAGGGAGACGATCGATCGACGAGCCCAGATTTGAGGCGGTTCAACTGACTGTTTTATAGAGTTGGACTGGGATTAGGATTCCTAATTAGTATATAACCTTAATAATTCGTGGGGGGACTTCTCATAATCACTTTTTGACAAGTTTTTATCCAGAGAACACTTCTAATATATTTTTCTCTCAACTAAAATCATCAACCTCCAACATTATCAAGTTTTTGTCACAATTTTGAAGGCTTAATAGGGGTTAAATCAAGTTTTATCAAGAACACTCCTTTACTAATTTTTCGAGAGGAATCCAATCGTGTTACCAGATTTTCTTTATCTTAATTAAAGTCATGAATACACTATTCCTTTTCTTTAGTATTATGCGTTGTAAGTGTCGTCTAAACCCTTAATCACGTGTTTTTTACTAAAATCAATTAGTAACTTAATTAGAGAAAGTGGGCACTAAATTTTGGGACTGTTTTTATGAAAATTTTAAATATGATTTAATCTTTGAAACCCTTGGGTGCGTAAGTTAGATTTTTGGATTTTTATGATTTTGGGTGTAGGCTCTCATGTAGAATTTATGGGGGTTATTTATATGGTTGATTGGGACGCATACACTTATAAAATCATATGGCTTATAAATAGAGAACAATTATGGCATATGGAATATTATTGCATGGTAATTAATTTAACATTATTGAATAGAATTAATTATTTTGAAATCAACAACGGTGTTATTCATTGAATTAAACTAAATGGGGAACTTTATGATTATATTGCTATGTTGTGGTTATGAATTATGTATTCTGTGATTTATTTTAATCACTTTTGCCATCGCGGGGCCGAGGGGCTTTTGGAAAGTATATTGCCCACCCTATTTTTTGGATGCTTACTAGGTATGGGATTACTGGGTAGGCCTTGGTGATAATTTATGCTAGCTAGATATGAGACTAGTTAGTGTAAATTCGTGGGAATTTTATATTCTGGGGTGGGGAAGATTTTATGTCATAACGTCTTTTCATTAGCACAGGTTTCAGACTAGGACGTGTTTTACATATGTGACTCATCCTATATGTACGATAGGATGTATGTGTACTTTGCGGACCCTTAGGTACGAGGCTAAGGGGTATTTTAAGGATCTCACATCGATTAAAAGGGTGGGGTAATTTGTTAATTTTGAAATTGAGAAAATGAGAATTAATACCTAAGATAAAAATGGGTATTAAAATTTGTGGCGACATAATGTGTCAGGGACCGATAGTTTAAACGTGTGAGCTTTGGCGATTTATGTCGTGTCGTGTGTGGAGCCTTGTCATATTGCGGGAATTCGACAGTTTAAACGGTATCGACTGGCTATTGACATGGGGAAGTGGGACACTTTGGTGGATTACCTGTCGGGGCGGGAGGACCGCCATAATAAAAACTGAGAACAATAATGATTTTGGGTTAATTTGATTGAATTAATGATTTGGGGTTGTGGGATAATTAAATGATATTGGTGTGTTTATCAGTATCTTTGGGGTTGGTTAGTAATTTGTCTTTCCCGCGTTTAATTATATTCGTAAGTAAAATACTCTATTGTAATATTTCTTGCGTATAATGCTATTGTCTGGGTTCACAGACCCTATTTGAGGGGAGTAGTGTATATTCATGCTCGGGACTCTAACCTCGTGCGTTGACTAACATTTTTCAGGTATTAGTGCTGGAGTAGCTGCATAGGATTTATTGGATATCGTTTAGTGGTGCAACTAAAGTTTATTCATTTTATCGCTTTATTTAGTTAGACTTTCTTTTTCAGTCGTATATCATTATGAGACTTCATTTGGGTTTCATTGGGCCATTCGGTTCCAAAGTTTTTAGAGGATTTTAGTTGGATTATTCACAGTTGTTTATTACTCAGTTTTAATTAAATCAATTTTGGAGGTTGGATTTATTCGAAGATTTAGCTTGTGATGGATCTTTTAACGTTCAATTGATGTTATCATTTGGGATTAATTCAACTACTTATCTTGTAGATTGATTTATTTATGTCTCATAGGGTTTTCATGCCAAGAATAGTATTTTATTTACTCACGCCCGACTTGATTTTGGTGGCGGCTGACGCCAGAATTTCGCGGGGTGTGACCCTCCTAAACTTCCAAAAAATATTTGGGCGCGGGACCCTCATGGCCCTCCCCCCTCAGCCTCCCAAAAAAATTGGGGCGAGGGACCCTAAAAACCCTTCCCCCTCTAGTTCCATAAATTTTGGGGCGAGGGACCCTCAATGTCCCCCCCCCCCCCCAACCTCCAAAAAATATTGGGGCGAGGGACCCTCAAAGCCCCCCCCCCCCCCCCCCCCCTCAATTCCAGAAATTATGGGGTGGAGGACCCTCAAGGCCCTCCTTGGGGTGAGGGACCCTAAGGCCCTCCCCCCTAAACTTTAAAAAAATATTGGGGTGAGGGACCCTCAAGGCCCTCCCCCTCAGCTTCCCGAAAATGTTGGGGCGAGGGACCCTCAAGGCCCTCCCCCTCAGCTTCCTGAAAATGTTGGGGCGTCGAACTCTCAAGGCCCTCCCCCGTATATTCCAAAAAATATTGGGGCGAGGGACCCTCAAAGACCTCCCCCTCAACTTCCAGAAATTCTGGGGCAAAGGACCCTCAAGGCCCTCTCCCTCAATTTTCAGCATTTTGGGCAAGGGAACCTCAAGGCCCTCCCCTTCATCTTCCAGCATTCTGGTCATAGAGATGGCAATTTAACCCGACCCTAATGGGGCGGGTTAAAACCCCGTTTAAAATAAAAAGGGCAGGTTTGGGTTTTAAAAAAAATGATTATTAAACAGGGCGGGCGGGTTTGGGTTTTATCAGAATCTGGCCTATTTAGTAAATTTACTACTATATCCTTATTATTCTAAGTGAATAACACTCCCACCGCCTATATAAATAAGCTTAAAGAAACAAACACTAGCCTCAAACTCGTTTCTCAAAACCGGTCGCTCGCTACTCCTCAACCTCAAGGCTCAAACCCATTCCTCTCTCTTACTCTAAAAAAGAAACTTGCGATAGCTACTTCTTAAGGCTCAAACTCCTCAAGCCTCTCTGCATCTCTCGCGTCTCACTCTATGTCTCTTTCTAGGTTGGAAGGCTGCTATCGTGTCTCACACACATAGCGATAGCAGCGTCTTGGTTGAAATCCAATAGCGTCTCACATTTCTCTCTCTATTGGTTCATTTCAAGGGTAGATTTAGATTAAGATTGAATTTGTTATTTACTTTTGTATGTAATCTCTAGGTGTTTGAACTGTTTCTTTTGATTTTACCAAATCCTGAAAATGGAAAGTAGTCTTTTAGGTTAGTACGTTATAACTCTTTCTATCAATGAAGGAAACCTCTTGTTTCAGATAATTTCGTCTTGCTTATTTGATATGCCCCTCAACCTATGATTGAATAGTTACACGACTTAAGCTTAAATTAATTAATTGTAGCTAATTGAATAATTAGTACAGTTTCATTTATAAAGATTTGCTGAAAATCCTTTTTCTTAATTTAAAATGTTTTTATTGTTCACTGTTAGACCTAATTAATATTTATATTAGACGATGTCTTGGTTAATAATTTAAGCAGTTAAATCGAAAAATTGATATTGTTCGACAATTAACTTTGTTAAACTTAAAGCCAACGACTCTGACTGGGAAATATTGCTATTTACTTTCTCTTAGTTAGTTGTAGTTGCTCATCATATCTGATGGCTATATATACGCTTGTGCCTCTCTATTGTATCAATATATATATATAACACAGGACATTTTACCTTTCTAAAACTCTTGTAACTAAAGACCTAATCCTAAGTACGTGTTTTAATTAATTGTTTGCTTTTTTGTATTTTTTTGTAGATGATGCTTATAACAAGGATTCAAGGACTACAGTTTGTGATGAGGAGTCTGATCCCATGGAAGTTTAATGAAGAGGTAATGCAAGTAAAAAATATATTATGATTTTTTGTTTGTTTTAAATTCTCTTTAATATATTTCTTTTATAAATTTGTTTTAATTTTTTTCCAGGTTTGAGTTAACGATGAGGAGGAGGAGAGGAATTTGCAAACTTATGATAGTCGAGCTATTTGAGACTTTTGTGTAACATTTGCTATATTCGAGATTTTTGAAACTTATTTTGTGGTAGTTGATGTTATTTAGAACTTATTTTTTAATAGTTGATGTTGTTTGAGACTTAGTAGTTTGGCATTTTAAATTGTGTTATTTGAGACATTTTAATTATTTGGAGACTTTTAAGTTGATGTTGAAGTTTTAGACTTAAAAATTGATGTTGAGGCATTGTTATTTGCTTGTAAAGTCACATTTATTTTATAAAATAAAATCCATTTTTTTCAAAAAAATGAACTAAAATTTTCGAGTTTTAACTTGCGGGGCGGGGCGGGTTCTAACCTGTTTAATTCATGCGGGCGGGGATGAGTTTGAGGAGGTTATACTTAAACAAGTTTGGGGTTTAAAATCATAACCCGTCGCGGGGCGGGGCTGTTAATATTTATTTTCGTGGGGCGGGTTTGGGTTTTGACAAACCCGCCCCGTTGCCATCCTATTTGGGCGAGGGACCGTCAAGGTCCTCCCCCTCAGCTTCTAAAAAATCTTGGGAGAGGAACCTCAAGGTCCTCCCCCTCAACTTCCAGAAACAGGCCACGGATGAGGGATGGGCTACCATGAGCAACCCTTCATCATGAAAAGTTATTCGTATATAGAATAAAAGTACTAACACTTACTTTTTTGTATAGGTAGCCCAGTTGAGCAGGCAGGGCTCAAATGGACCAGTTGGGATCTCTTTGGAGTTTTGGCTTAGCAGTAGAGGAGCAAGGTTTGTTGAGCAAGCTCAAACACTTAGAACTTTAGGATTGATAGAATACTAGTTGGAAAACCTTATAGTTTTAAATAGTTCACACCCAGTCATAACTGAAATAAACAGCCAAGAGGTTGCTCACCAGAAAATGAACTTTCTTTACAAAAATATTTTTTTTAGAGAATGGGGTCCTCAAAACCTCCCACTCTAAAGATAAATAGTTTTAGATGAGGTGCTCCTCGATGACCCCCTCTCAAGTTCACAAAGTTTGTACCACAAGTTACCGTTTTA
The DNA here is from genome assembly GCA_949130495.1 of Sambucus nigra. Classification (NCBI taxonomy): domain Eukaryota; kingdom Viridiplantae; phylum Streptophyta; class Magnoliopsida; order Dipsacales; family Adoxaceae; genus Sambucus; species Sambucus nigra. Next base: position 546,623,913 of record OX422215.1, read on the forward strand.
AAAGATATTTACCAAATCAGATATTATTTCTCCATTAGGAGACATATTTGCTTTTTGACTTTGGCCCACACCAGGTGAAACCTGTCAGAGGGGGCAGGCGACTTCATACAGGAAGGGACTAATGGTACATTTCAGACCTTGTTCCTCACCAACCCCTCAGTTTTTGGACCCAAAAGTGTCAACTCATACTTAGTGCCCACGTATAAATAGGAACCCTGGGCAAGGTCAAGTAAGAATCATAACTCAAGTTACACTGTTACTCTATTAAAATCACACCAAAACTTCTTAATATTATCTCCCTGCTCTTTCTCTAGTGCTAAGAGCCTTGTTCTTTCACTCCTCACTGATAGACATCATTCTCAGGAGTTTATCTTGAGAAAAGTTACTATTTTTGTTGTGAAAGTTCATCTTCTTGAAGAGAGTGAGTTCTAACTTGAGTTCCATATTTACCTAAAGGATAAGGTTTTATCAGAAGTTTCTCCAGAATTTCTTGAGAACCTTGAAGATAACGTCCATTAGAGTGGGTCACGCCTCACCCTTTTCAGTTATTCATAGACCCTAGTACAACCACCCTCCTACATTTGGCGACTCCGCTGGGGAGGTATCCTCACTTTCATGGACAAAAAAGGTTTGAATGTTTCTAAGCAGCTAGTTTTTTATGACATTCTATCGGCTAATGGGACTCAAAGTGACCAGAACAGTCAGGAGGATGGGGTGGTTATCGGAGCAAGGACACCTGCTCCTCATGGAGGGTAGACCACCTCATCGGCAACAGCTCTGATGACAGGTATGAGTCTTATGAGCATGTTTTTTTACTTCTTGAAGCAAAACAATGCAGACCTATCGAGTTTGGATTAAGGTCGTGTAACACCAACAACTACCCCCTATGGAGGGGCAACCACCATAGTTGCAATTCTTATAGAAGTGGCTCCATCACGAAAAATGGTGCCGGAGCAAGTTCTGGCACTATTGAGTTCACCAGAAACAAAGGGTATGAGTTTTGAGGAATCACCCTTCGAAACTATTACTATGGATGAGGTAAGGAAACTGCTCTCCTCCTCCCATAGGGAGGGTCCTCATCTATATGAGGAGTTGCAAGCCACATACCCACAGGAGGTGAATGAGAAGCCATACCCAGAGGGGTATATCCCACCAAAGTTTATCAAGTTCTGTGGCAAAGGGGAGAACCCAAGAGAGCACGTGAAGAGGTTCGTTGAGTACCTAGGGGTGAATGTAAATGAAAAAAATCTGAGATTGAGGGAGTTCTCCAAAACCCTCACAGGGAAGGCTTACACATGGTACTACCATTTGGCACCTAATAGTATCCCTACTTGGGAAGAGATGTACAGGCAGTTCCTCCCGAAGTTCTTCATAGTGGAGGATGAACTCACATTGAGACACCTGACACAAGTGGTTCAGAAGCCTGGTGAGGAGTTAATGTAGTATATCAAATGTTTTCGCAAGAGGTAATTGAATGTACATGAGGATGTAGCAGAAGAAAGGTTATTACAAATATATGTCCAGGGAATCTTGGAGGAGTACAAGTTACATTTTATCAATGAAATCGGAGATGGAACTTTTAGAGAGTTCACTAGGGCTGCTACTAATATAGCTATGATAATCAAGCCAAGGACCTCGAGTTGGAGGATGCAAATGCCACTGACTTTTAGGAGGTTTTAAGTCTCAAGGAGACAAGCGGTCAACTATATATATGGAAATCCCAAAGGCAAGAAGGGAGATCCTTGATCCAAGAACAATAGCCCAAGTAACAAGAGGACGTTTGGGGAAGGTACTCCATCGCCGCTACCTTATAATATAGAGGACGCTATGGATTTCTATCGTACCTTGGTACGAAAGGGAGTAGTGGGTCCTCCTAACTTGAATGGGAAAACCCGACAATAGCTGACAAAGCCAACCCTAAATATTGCGAACTACACAAGCGGGTGCAAGAATCCACCAACAACTGTTACTACTTAAGAATGATCATTGGCGAGAAGGTGGCCAATGGTACTTTACAAATACCTCCAGTAGATGTTAATGAAAATCCAATTCCATCACATCACTGGCACTTCCAACATGGTAGTGGCGTACGATGAAAAAGAAGCTCAAGAGTTAATGGAGTGTGATAGTGGTGAGGAGATATGTGAAGGGTTAGAGAAGCTATCAATGAGTAGCAAGCAGAGAACTGAGCTAGAAAAGAGACGTGAAGAATGTTTTTTCACTCCTGACCAAGAAGAGCTTAAGGGTGGGGAGGTTGAGCATGTGAATTCCTCGGAATAAATAGTGGATGTTATCCTGGCTCTGAATGAGGGGGACATCCGAAGAAGAATATATTTGTAATGCCCAGACATATGAAGTAGACTTAGACTCCGAGTGTGAAACTATAGCAAGGAGTCCTAAGTTCAAATGGTTCTTAGACCCGATAGGGGTGAAATATGACACGAGAATAGTTATTACAAGGAAAATCCTAGAAGTTGTACAGTAAAGTGAAGACTTCTCACTGAATTAGCAAGGACTAGTTGGGAGGTTGATCAAGAGGTATACCTCTGAAGTGGTATTTTTAGAGGAAGATAGGCAAGTGCCTTATTTCCACAATCGCCTATTATATATTATAGCTATGATCAATGGAGTCTCATTCCCTAGAGCATTAATGGATGGAGGAATGTCTATTAACATTATGTCGATCACTACATTGTATGAGATGGGTATCGACCAAGAGAAAATAGTGCCATTACAGCTAGTGATTTTCGGATATGACTGTGCCGGAATGTAATGTCTCAAATATGTGAACATGGGAATTAAGTTGGGGAATTTCACTTCCCATAACAAGTTCCATGTCATCAATGCTAATACCAACTACCAGCTACTCATTGGGAGGGTATAGATGCACACACATAGCATAGTACCCTTCACCTACCATTAGTGCGCAAAGGCTAATATCAGAGGTACAGAGATAATCATCAAAGTAACACAGAAGCCTTTTTATGTTGAGGAGTCCCATCTAGTGGATGCATCATTCTACATGAAATTAGTTGAGGAAAGAAAGATCCTTGCAAGAAATTTAGAAGGAAAATAAGAGGTTGGAGGAAATATCCAGCCAAAGAAATTTGTTCATAATCGCATGGGAGGAAGCGTGATCCCCACATAGCAAAAGGCAAAAGGAAAGGTGGAGGAGGTGGTCAAACCTCCTTGAACTTGTAAAAAAAATGGTCCTGCTCGATGGGAAAGTTATTTATCGTTTACAACGGTCTGCGGGCGCTGTTTTGGGATGAGAGCACCGACCCGTCACCATAATGTTTTGTTGTTGATGAATCCCATATCATTGAGCTTGTTGAGGAACCAGAGGAAGCTCTAGAATGCATGCAGGATGGGCCCAGAGTGCAGCTACAAGGGTTAGAGGAGATCAACCTGGGGGTTACTCAGAGTCTGGACTCAAAATATAAGGAAGAGTTCATTGGCTTACTCAGAGTTCACCGACTTATTTGCTGAAAGTACATAGAGATGCCAGGAATAGATCCAGAGGTGAGCTCTCACTGATTGAATATCCTCCCCAATGTTCTTCCAGTAAGGCAAGACACACGCACATATTAGGCTGACCTAGACCTGAAGATAAAGGCACAGGTAGATAAGTTATTGGGAGTGGGATTCATCAGGCCTATTCAGCATCATGTGTGGCTCTCTAGTATAGTGCCCAGTGGAAAAGAAGGACAAGATCCAAATTAGAATTTGCATGGATTTTCATGATTTGAATCGAGCATGTCCTCAGAATGAGTTTCCTTTGGCAAGCATAGACAGCTTAGTCGATGCTACCGCATGACATGAGATGTATAGTTTCGTGGATGGGTACGTTAGCTACAACCAGATTAAGATGGATCCTGCGGACGCGGAGAAGACTGCCTTTCGCACGCCATCAGATAACTTTAACTACACAGTCATGTCATTCGGATTGAATAATGTCGGTGCCACATACCAAAGGACCATGATGTCAATTTTTCATGATCTATTCCATGATATAATAAAATTTTATATAGATGGTCTAGTGGTGAAATCTAAGAAAGAAAGAAAGCACATACAGGACCTTAGGAGACTGTTCGATAGGTGTCACAGATACAAGATGCAGATGAACCCCTCGAAGTGTGCCTTCGAGGTCACCGCAGGAAAGTTTTTAGGGTTTGTTGTGAATAGGCAGTGGGTTCAAGTAGATGCAGAAAAGATGAAAGCCATAGTGATGATGCCACCCCCGAAGAGTCAGGGCAGCTCAAGGGCTTCTTGAGAAAAGTATCTTACCTGAGAATATTCATACCCACGCTGGTGGCAGTGAGCCACCCACTTACACCCCTACTGAAAGACAAAGACAATTGGACTGGGGGGGTGGAAGAGCAGAAGAAATAATTTGAGAAGATTAAAGAATTTTTAGCCTCTCCATCCATGATGATCCCACTAGAGGCTAGAGCACCGCTGTTGCTCTACCTCACCTTAACAGAAAGGTCCATAGGGTCACTCGTGGCCCAAGAGAGGGAAGGAGTAGAAAATCCAGTGTACTACTTGTCAAGAGTAATATTAGGAACATAGTCTACATACACCAACGTAGAAAGGCACTATCTTGACTTGGTTTTTGTGGCTCGAAAGTTGAGGAATTATCTATTAGCCTTTACAGTTCATATAGTCACTAAGTGTGACCCTATTAAGTACCTCGTAGCAGGGACAATACTTATATGATGAACAACAAGATGGTTTTTGATTTTGTAAGTATATGATCTAAAATACATAGTTCCCAAAGCCATCAAAAGTCAAGAAGTGGCAGACCTGTTGATCCATTTTCCAAGTGGAAACTTTGAGCCCCCTACTGAAGAGTTACATAGGGAGAACTTTCAAGAATGTATGGTAGAAGAAATGGAAAAGTGGAAAATGGAGTTCGATGGCTCTAGCGCCCAAGGCTCGGGAGGTGCGGGCATCATACTCTCGAACAACAAGGAGAAGATCACACTCTCTTTCAAGTTAGACTTTAAATGCTCAAATAATGAGGCTGAGTATGAAGCAGTATACTGGAAGCACTCCAGAGGGGTGTCGGGGTATTATACCTCCGGAGGGACTCTAACCTGGTGGTGAAACAGGTTAAGGTGGATTTCGCTCTCAAGCATGCTAACTTGGCACCCTACAGATACATCATTCAGAGATTGATGGGACAATTCCTGGAGGTAACTATTGAGAGACATGCAAGAACAATGAACAGGTACCCCGACGCGCTAGCGACAATAGCACAAAAGTTAGACATAAATGAGTCAGAAGCCACGATTATAATACGGTAGAGGACAGTGCCTACCACAATGAAGTCTTTATTCCCAAGCGACGAGCCGAAAGACTGGAGGCACCTAGTTGTGAAGCAGCTAGAGATAAGAGAGGGGACGATGAAGATGTTGGAGTTAGCTAACTACGATCTGCTGTAGGGAACGCTTTACTTTAAGAACTCTGGAGGGTTCTTAGCAAGGTGTGTTGTAGAATAATAAGCTAAAGAGAGGTTGGATGAGATCCATGAAAAGCATTGCGGGGACACAGATATACCACTTTAACAATGGTTGTAGCGGGGGGACTATTATTGGCCCACCATGATCACAGAGGTTGCTCGTCTGTAGCAAGGTTGTTTAAAGTGTCAAACTTATTTTGACCAACCAACAAAAGTCAATTTTATTGAGGCCTTTGAAGATTGGAGGAAACCGTATATAGTATATTTAAAGGACAGTGAGTTGCCCACGGAGAGAATAAATAAAATTTATCTACAGAAGAGGGTAACCTATTTTTACTTCATGGAATAAGAGCTTTACAAGAAAGGCTATAATGAGAAGGCACTGAAGTGCATAGTTAAGGAAGATACAGAGAGAGTGTTGAAGGAAGCCTATGAGCCCTCTCACATGGGAGGTGCCAATCTGTATGAGCAGCTGATGACGTTGGGGTATCATTGGCCAATCACAGAGGTTCATTCTATTGGTTATGTAAAGAAGTGCAGAGCTTGCCAAGTACATGGCAGCATGGTGCATGTCCCTTCTAGCAGCTTGCAAAACCAAGTAACTCCTCTCTGGTGGGAAATATTATCCCTGCCTCTCATGGCAAAGCTTTCATCATTGTAGCTACATAATTGTACACCAAGTAGGCAGAGGACATTCTTCTAAGAAGGGTGACTTCCCAAATGGTAACCCAGTTTATCAAGGAGTATATCATATGTAGGTTTGGTATACCCAAGGTGATTCTCACGGATAATAAAAAAATAGTTTGTATGCAAGTACATGGCCCTTCTTACCGACAAGTATAAAATTATGCATAACAGCTCAACCATCTCCTATCTAAAAGGAAATGGCCAGGCGGAGGCCACTAACAAAACCTTAATTAATATCTTAAAGAAGATGCTGGAAGACATGCCAGGGGCATAGGATGAGAAGCTACCCATGGTGTTATGGGCCTACCATACTTCGAAGAGAAAGCCAACCGAATTTACTCTATTCTCACTTGTGTGTGGGACAGAAACTGTCATACCGGTGGAACTGGCAGTACCACCAGCTAGGGTTGGTATAAGCAATGGACTCATCCCTGACCCATAGTACGTGCAGCTAGAGGCATTTGACGAATACAGAGATAAGGTGAGGGAGAACTTCAAAGTTTACACCCAGCAACTTACGAGAGCCTATGAAAACCTAGTCAGGCCCAGAGAGTTTTAAGTGGGAGACTTGGTCCTCTGAGCATTTAACCTTATCAGCATATTAGCATCGAAGTTCAAACCCAACTGGGAAGGCCCCTTTGTGGTAAGAAGGGTGGGGAAGTCAGGATACTGCCAGATTTCAAAATCGGAGAGCGACTGCCTCCAATCCATCAATTTCAAATGGATAAAGAGGTATTATACTTAGTTTTGTTAAAATTTCATTTCTGTAATAGAGTCTGAGCGGTTTGCTCTCATACCATGAAAAGTTCTTTTTTGTGAAAAAAATGATAGAGCAACCATCTTGTAAACAGTACACAATAGTAAAGAAATGAATAGTAACACTTTTGATCAATTGATGTTTGTCTTGATTATTTACCTACTATAGGAGGTAGACCCAATAGTAATTTTTTTTCTTCCAAAAATGCTCTCTATAAGGCTAGAAGAGGGTACACGAAAAAAAGGAACTTTTCTCATTACACTTGGGGGGTAAGTCCATCCTAAGAGAAAGTATACTGAGCAAAGTCCTCACAGACATAGCAGACAGTTTTTATCTTTAATCACCTGACCATTAGGAGGACATCCTCCAAGTAATAATTTTTTTAGAACAAGTTTCAACCTCTATTCTCAAAGAAATGCTTTACTTGACCAAATCAATAGAAATGTGGGTAAGGGGGTCAAATTACCCTCTCTAGTATTTTGAGATCAAGAAAGATCTTAAAAAAAATGAAGAGCATGGACCTCATAGACTAGGGGATAGTTAATTCAAAAAAAGAGAAGAATCAGTTATCATTTACTTCTTATATTTAAAAAAAAGGATTCTTTTGAAACAAAACCTAAATGAAGGAGGTAAGGTCACCCCCCGGGATATTACTTATAAACACAAATAATAATGTGTGGGATCACCCCCACAAACAGAGGGGGACAACTCCAAAACACTAACTTACCCAGATAACATGCGAATGCCCCGTAGTCACAGGGGGTTGCATTTAAAAGAACAATGTGTATATGTACATAACTTGCTCAAATTAATGCAAGTACCCCATAGTATATGGGGCTGCCTAAATTGACCAAATGCTCATAGAAAATTAGAGCATGTCTTAGTAAACAGATGCCAAAAGTATAGATGGGGACAAAGAAAAAGAGAAGTGCAAGAGAAACGAAACGACATTTTGTTCTCATTTATAAATGATCACTTATTTACACATGGAAAGCAATATAGTACAAGGCATGAACTAGCCTATCCATTAGAAATAACAAAGAACAAGTCGTCGCAGGTGAGGGCACTAGTATATGATGGACCAGCCTCCGGCAAGAACTCCTCCTCCAGCCTAGCCAACTTGGCCTCATCCTCTTGATCACCAAACTCAAGTCTGTCAAGTCGGGGCTGAAGTGATGCAATTTGAGACTGAAGTGATGCAATCTGACCCCGAATCCTCGCAGCCTCAGCTTATCGCTGCTCGATCCCAGACTGTTTGGAAGTGTGAAGTCTCGCTATCTTCCGGAAGGGAATGCTAAAAAAAATGAACTCCAGCATCAAGCCAATCTAAATGAAAATGGTAAAACTACTGCAAATCACAGAGCACATCTAAAGTTAGCAAGGTGGAGGCACTAGTCAGCTCAGTAGGAGAAGTAGCCAACGACTCATGAATATAGCTAGCAAGAGCCTTCAGGTTGATCACCGTGAGGCTGTCAATACGAAGCACACTATGAGATGTGCATGTCTCAGGATGATGCTCCAATATCAAATCTAGGATATGGTGCTCATGCGTCCTAAAGTGATCGGGTCGTTCCTCGTGTCACAGTCTACTCATGAAGGATGCAGGAGCCTCTACCTCAGTGTCACCGTCAGAGTGGCGCGACTCTATCTCAGAGGGAAGAAAAGAAGACTCCCCACCAGAATTAGCATCACCAGCCATAGGAATGGCCTTAGAACTCTGACGGTGATGATGAGGTAGAGGCTCCTGCAATAAGTGATGCTGAGGTAGAAGTGACCTTAGAGCTCTGATCCCCCTCATCAGCTACCTCAGTGGACCCACCAATAAGATCCTGAAAACAAGTGTTCATAATGAGTTAAAAGAGAAAGAAGACAATGGCAACCATATCCAGACTCTAAAAAAAGGCCATGATAGCGAGCTTACCCCAAAACTCAAGGGGTTGAGTATGCTGCCACCAGTCTGAAAGGAGTCAGCTGAATAGGGGATGCTAGGATAAGCACAAAAAATAGCAATGGGGAATATCAACACGACTTACAAGTTAGCAATTGGGCAATAATAACTTGGGTATGATAGTCAAATACCTGAGGAGTGTGTCGTACAACACTCTCTGTCTGCTCCACATATACCGGAGTAGCAACCTCACTCACCTGAAAATAATGAAACAAGGGTAAAGGTGAGAGCACTTGCACAATATACGCAAGAAGAAAAAAAGGGAAAGCAGTAAAGGAGAAAAGGTATGCCAGTATAATACCTCTCTCGTAGCCATCCCCCAACAGGCTCCATAATTATCGGAGCAGCATACTCACTCACCTGGAAACAATGAAATAAGGGTGAAGGTGAGATCACTTGCACATAATAAGCAAGAAGAAAAAATGGGAAACATTAAAAGAGAGAAGGTATGGCAGTATGATACCTATATCGCAGCCATCCCCCCAATAGGCTCCACAGATACCAGAGCAGCTGCCTCACTCACCTGGAAATAATGAAATAAGGGTGAAGGTGAGAGAACTTTCACAATATAAGAAAGAATAAAAAAGGGGAAACAGTAAAAGAGAGAAGGTATGCCAGTATATTACCTCTTTCCCAGCCATCCCCTAACAGGCTCCATAGTTACCGAAGCAACAACCTCACTCACTTGGAAATAATGAAACAAAGGTGAAGGTGAGAGCACTTGCACAGTATAAGCAAGAAGAAAAAAGGGGAAACAACAAAATAGATAAGGTATGCCAGTATAATACCTCTCTCGTAGCCCCCCCCCCCCCCCCCCAACAGGCTTCATAGTTACTGAAGAGCCTCACTCACCTGGAAAATAATGAAACAAGAGTGAAGGTGAGAGAACTTACACAGTATAAGAAAGAAGAAAAAGGAGAAACATAAAAAGAGAAGTTATGCCGGTATAATACCTCTCTCACAGCCATCTCTCCGATGTTCTCCACAGTTACCGGAGCAGCTGCCTCGCTAGCCTGAAAATAATAAAATGAGGGCGGAGGTATGCATAATTGCACAGTAAAAGCAAGAAGAAAAAAAGGATGTGGAAAATAGGTAAGGGTATGACAGTCTAATACCTCTCCCGTAGCTAACCCCCCAATGCGTTTCGCAGTCACTGGAATGATCACATAACTAACCTGGAAATAGAGAAACAGGTAAGTTTTAGAAAACATATATATAGATATATATATAGATATATATTAAGAAAAATAAATATATACACTTATATAAACGCTAATAAAAAAATACAGGTAAACCAAGTATTTACTTGGATAGCTTCATCTGAAGTGCTAGCTGAGAGCCCTGCAACAATGAGGACAGAACTAGTAATAGGTTCCAGAGACGAAGGAACCTCGGCTATATTAGCCTGGTAATAAAATTTGAAAAAAGAAGAAGAGGGGGTTATACCAGTTAAAAGAGTGTGATATAAATAACTACTCTCATATATGGTACCCGAGTAATTCCCTCCACAGCAGTTGAGGGGGGAGCTGCAGGTTCTCCCAAAGGGTCTTCCTCCACAACCCTTGTCACAAATGCGGTGGATAAGGAAGCCTCCACAAAAATATCTTGTAAATGAAAAGGCAGGGGTCGACAAGTCACTTACCTCACGAAGACAAGTATATAGAAGAAATCCCCCAAATACCCATGACGAAATCAGTTACCGGGAGGGTCACTATGATAGGGCTCTCACTGAAGGTAAACGGGTGAAGTGGCTCATCACTACACCAAAAACAGCAATTTGGCACACCTTAATATTGAAAATTTGGCACAGTTTAAAACAGTGCCAAATTCTGGCACGGTTTAATGATAATCTGGCACACTTTAAAACAGTGCCAAAATTTGGTACTGTTTTTAAGTGTGCCAAAATTGAGTACACTTACTAAAATATAAAATGCTCTAAAAAAAAATTACACTTCCTCACCCTTGAGGCTTACCGCTCAAACCCAAGCCTTCGTCTCTCTCGCTCTCTCACGCAGGCACTCAGGTAATCGTTTATTGTGATTTCTTCATTCCTTCTTCTTGGATTTTTGTTTTCCTTGCATGATTTTCTGATTAATATTGATTGAAATCATAAATGAGATTTTGTAGAAAATCTAAGGTTTTGTTATTCGCTTTGAACGATTTCGACAACTTCTCTCCCATTACTAGACTTTGATATTAAGCGAATATATATATTAATCTGTCTTGGTTTGATAAAAAAGGAAACCAACCGAATCTCTTAGTTGGATGAAAAAGGAAACCAATCGAATCAGATCTAACCTCCTATAAAAAGGATGCAATACCCAAATCGGGTTTACCCCCTTTCTGGGTTTTAGGAATTTTAATGATTTTTTAAACTTTACTAGTTATTGGGTGTCAATTAGTGTAGGTAGGATTTGTGCACGTGGGTGATGTTTTGTATTGGATATAGATGGTTTTTCAAGGGTTCGGGGTTACCTTGGTTGAAGAACTGAATTATTGTTCATAGGTGTTCTTGCTTAGAAATTCTAGGGTTTGGGTTTTGATCTTTCCCAACTGGTAACAAATGATTTCTGGTGTTTCTCTTTCTAGCTATGAATTTGAGCATATGGTCATGGCCTTTTGAATAGACTCGGGACTTCCCCCCTTGTACCAATTTAATTTTTCCACAACTTCTTTGTCTATCATTGATTACCAATTTTTGTTGTTACGGTCATTTTGTCTTGTGAAGTTTGATATTTGGATATGTTTATTTGTGAATGAAGGTTGCGACCAGTTACCTTTTGACTTATGAGATTATTGATATGCACTAACTTTATTTGTATATGAGATTGTTGATATGCATTAACTTTATGTTTTGGTGGCTTACATCTTTTACACCGCTCCCAGGTTATAGATGAATCATCCAAGGTACCAAAAGACTTTAAAAAAAATTCACGGGTGAGAAAATATACTCACTGATCCCATTCCTCAAGTATTTAAGAAAGGTGATCTGATTATGTAATTGTAACTATGAATGGAGGTTCTGCTGATTGTTTAGATATCTCCCTCTTCTCTATTTTTACATTTTTTACTTAGGTTGCTTATTTTTTCCTTCATTTTAATATATAGATTTTTAGGAGATCAGTAAGTTTTAATTAATTATATTATTTCATTCCATTTAATTTGTTGGCTCAACTTTACAACTTTGCAATCATGGTGTTTGATATATTACCAAAAGGACGTGTCGCCCAAAAAATCATAGTTTTCCGTTAACCTTTGAGAGGTAAATTTTCAAAACAAGAGGTTTTAGGATGTATTACTATGAATTCGGTAATAGTTTGAGGTACATACAGTTAGGCATATTTTAATGGTCGTTTTGGTAGAAATGTTTTTTTAATTGTGCGAGTTTGATTATAACAATGCCAGTCAAGCTTATAGGCGAAAAATTATGTTTTGGCCTCCCGCCAAACAACATTGCACGATACGATTATAACAATTCATAGATGACACACAACGCATGACATAGACAAGTATATCATGTTTGCCCCAAGAAACCCCAATACAAACACACATCTTGAGTGTATTTGACAAAAAATCCTATGAAGTTTTATTTCAATATTCCGGACGCTCAAGTAGTTTAATTTTCCAAATTAACTAATATCAAGCTCCTAATCTTTGTATTTTTCACCCACATTATGATGATATTTATGAGGGTGTGACAAGTACCGATTTATTTTTCTCTCCGTCACCTGTACAATTTTCAATAGTTAATACTATTTATCTTTTGTCAAATGTGCAATCTTTATCATGGAGAGTTCAGTCCAATTATTTGTGAAGACTTGACTATTTATGCGTTGTTTATGTTGAATGTTAGGTTTGGATATTAATAGGCAACTCCATAGGAAAATTTATCAGATAAACAAATTAATGCTAAGTTATCCATTTGGCAACGAACTTGTACGTTCTTTTATTCTGCTTACTGGTATGATTCCAAATGTAGAGAAACTTCATATTCATCATATTTAGATACATGATGATTGTGAAAGTTTCTGACACTGGTGGTGAAGCTTGGGTTTCCATTTTTAATGATCAAGCAGATGGACTAATTCGATGCATAATAGATGAGCTTGATAAGATTAAATCAGAAGTCAACCATACATCTATTTAAAACTCACATCATTTGTCTACTATGATTACATACATATTCATCATGTTGTTCAGTATTCTAGTTCTGTAATATGTTTCTCTTATAGTAACTAGTTTTTTATTTTTTTTTTCTATCTGAGGATTCTGGTAGTTTGGATGGAAAATCAATTCATGAGCATAAAAGGTATACGTTGTTCTTTTACTTTCTCAGATTTTTTAAATAAAAATGATGTCTTCTATTGGATAGGTCCTAAAAAATGTTTCCCTTGATGTTGTAGCATTGAGAAGGAATTAAAAACAAGGAGAGTTGTTAAATCTTAATCTTTGACAATGAAGAAGTTTCCTAGATCACGTCAAACTGCAAATAGGTTTGAATACATGATAAACTGTGCTTTCATCTCAAATTTCAGATCTGAATCACTTATTATCCCTTCATTTATATTTTCAATATTTCACGAAATTGGAGGAAAAAATTCATGCTAAGGAGGTTGAGATGAGTCAAATCCACGTGAAAACACAGGTAATTCATGTCGTTCTATATATCCCTTGCTTGCTTTAATTATTGGTGTTGAGCAAATGTTATGTTACTTGCTTTAAACAAACAGCAACAACAATAGATCCCCTCATTAAACTTAAACTGTTAACCCAGGAAACTGTCTCTCACTCGGCAAACACTCGCAGCAGCAGCGATTCGCAACAGCAAGCCAACAGCGCCCCTCGTCTGTTTTTTTTTCTTTCTTTTCTAATGGTCTTAGCCCTTGATTTAATTAAAATAAGGAGAAAAAGCCTCTCCAAGGCGCATAAAAGAACTAGAGTAAACTAAAGAAAGAGAACAATATTAGAGCACTCCATATGCCTTGTTGATATGCACTAGCTTGGCATCACGAGTGGCAATGATGCTAGCAAAGTGTTTCATGATCTCCGGCTCAATCATTTTGGGATCCAAATCAGAGGTAAGGATGGAGAGTGTCCCTCCCTCAAAATGTTGTCTAATCTTTCACTCACCCTATCAAATTCTTCATCCGCGAGTTCCAAATTAGATTTTGTGTCTACAAAATGGTAAATTTCCTCCTCAGCTTTATGGTTGATAGGTCGTTTTTAGGACCTACTTAAGGCAAAGGAACCGAGATAATCATTTTGATAATTTTCGACTTTTCTATAAAGATCATCAAAGTCGATTCCATAAGATTCGAAGAAGTCATTCCCACTATTATAAACCTTGTTTTCATCGATCGCAACCACCAAATCAGGGGATGAATTTGAACTAGCTGCGTAGTTTCCATGGCTACTGTAATTTATGGCATCCTAGGCACATTTTGCCAGTCTTGAGAAGGAAAGTTAGCCCTCAAAATAGCAGGTGCAGACCTGCTGGTGCATAAAAAATCATTTAAAGACATAAAGTTAAGTGAATAAAAAATTATGGAGAGTTCATCAAGTGAAGGGCTGGGAGTTGTAATAGACCTACATGCTGAAGCAGGAGTCGGACCCACCTTGGAGGCATAAGCAAAGTAACGTGAAGCCTATTCATTTAAAAACATAAAGTTAGCTCTCTTTCTATTTCACTCATGTTCCAATAACTACTCAATGCCAAACTATCTAACAGGACAAAAAATGAATGACTTTTCGTCAAACAAACATCATTGGAATTTGGGTAGTCTTTATGTCCGTTGGCTTTTAAATTTATAAAGGTATACATTGTGCGGTTTATTAGTGCATGCCTAGTTCATATGATTAAAACCCCTCCTTATTTTCCCCTTACTTTCTTGAAACTATGTACACCACTTTTTTTGTCTAGGATATATAAGCTATTTTACTTTGCATTTACGGGATTCCATGACCTTGGTTTCAATGTGAATGCGTCTTTTGTGCTGATGATACTTGTTCATGGAGCTATGAGTTATTCTACTTTACCTGTAAGTTGTTATGGTTGGAGACTTGAGAATTTGGTTACATATATATTGACATTGCAGCTGCTCATTATATCTTTGTTAATTGTTTTTTCCTCTCTTTCTCTCTCTCTCTCTTACACACACACACATTCGTGTGACGGAGTTGGATACCGTCACCGTTCTTCCCTATTTACATATAGAACATACATAGGGCGAAGCATGAAAGTGATTCAGGGACCTATGACACTGAAGGAAGGTCAGAAAATATCACGCCCCCATAGTGGAAAGATTATGTTTTTGTGGACTAAGATATAAGTTATGTATGAAACAGAATATATTTACAAAAACATGAAAAAATGCTCGAACTTTTAAAAACAAATTATATTTGCAAAAACAGAATATATTTGCATTAGTAGAAAGCTTGCATTATTTGCCATTCAACTTATAGTCCATTCATATACTACAGGTTTATTCCAGCAAACCTTGAGAACATATTCAACAAATATGCTCCAACAGTAGTTGATAAGCTCACACTGAAAGAACTCTGGAACGTGACTGATGCTAATCGCGATGCATTTGGTTTCTTAGGCTGGTCCTTTTCTCTCTCTCTCTCTCTCTCTCTCTCTATATATATATATATATATATATATATATATATATATATATTAAGGACCTTTATCCGGGATAATAACTTTATTCTTGAGATTCATAATTCACTTTTTAAAAAAATCACTTCATGTTGATTGATTATGCATATAAGAAATTGGACTTATTAGAGGTGACTCATCATAATCAGGCTTTAAACTAAATCCCGCAATTAAATTTATTAAGAGAAATGTAGGCATGCCGATTACATTCTTATCACTATCCTATTAACTAATCTCTGGCGTGCAAATCAGTGCATTACTGCTGCCTCGGTCTACGCAGTCCACGTCACAGCCATGGAAACCCCCACTTTCCCTCACGGACTGCTGCTAAACCATGTCTAGGGGCTACGCAGCAGCTACCATGGGGTGCTGAAACAGGCCGACGGCCCCTTAAAATGTTTTAGTTCCATTATCGAACCTTCTAGCTATATTATCCCATACACCAAGAGTTATTTCCTAAGCAATATGAGGTGATTGGGTGCAATACCCCGCTGATCGCTTTGAAGGATGACAGTGTTGGGGACTTCTGTCGCTTGTATCGATGGCGTAAGGGCAATCGACAGTCGAAGGGATCTCTCTCCCTAGAGGCGGTGCATCAGGTCTTGAATGACCTGACCAGTGGTAGGGTAAGACTCTTTCCATTTCAGTTTTAGTTTTTGCACCTTTTGATCTTATATTGATTTGTGCTTGCTTGGATATTTTCAGGTGACCTTTTATCCCTGGGGGACAACCATTTAGGATGCGGGGGTGACCGGGGTGAACGCGCGGATGAGGCGTTTGCTGGCTCATGAGTTTGGTCATTCCTGGTATCTCGGGGAGAGGGTAGTTTGTCAGATTGCTGAGGAGGAGGTGGTGGTGCCACCCGCGCAACCTCCTACATCTATGAGGCAGGAGCGACTGATGTTGGAGGATGAGAGGATCGCGATGATGATTAACGAGTCCTACTTACTGTACACCGATACGACCGCACCGTATGACTATATGGATTTTGTGACGAGCTGGTTAATGGCGCCCATCATATATGATGAGCTGCCCTTCTCTCTGGTAGGTTCGAGTCGGGCGATTGGGTCTTCCCACAGTGGTGGTGGTCCGTTGGCATCTACGGTGGCGGCGGCCTCGGAGGTCCCTTTTGTGCGGTTGCATACCCCTTCGTACAACATTCGGCAGGCTGATGGAGGGATGGTGCCTATGCTGCACCGTCCTCATGCGATAGATTCGAAGGAGTTGGGTTTGACAGAGGAGGTCCTTCGACCTGCGGTATACCTATCTGTTCCTCTCTTTCTTTTCTGTTTTGGTCATTTTTGTTTTGATACTATTTTTGCCTTTCCTTGCAACAAGTCCGGGTGTCGACCACTTGGCTCAGGGACATTAGAGATTGGATATCTTCGGCGACTGCCCATATTCGGGATGCGATTCCCATTCCTTCTTGCCTTGTGTCGTCTACTTCATTCAGAGAGGACTCGAGCTCGGGTAGTGGTGGTGCGCGTCTCGACGTAGGGGAAGAGAGCGCGTCAAGGGGGTGGAAGCTCTTTAGAAAGAGAGAGGGAATGAAATGTGGGTTCGGGCTGAGTCCCGTTGTTTTTGGCTTTTCATTTCTTGTTTCCTGCAAAACTGATGTAACACAGAACACAAATATATGCAATGCAATGGGAGTTTTTTATTATTATTTTTTATTAATGATGAATGAATTCATGCACATGCGCTTTTTACTTTGCTATTGAAACCGTAAAAAAGGATTTTTTTTTGGAATTTTTGAAGGAAAGCTTTTATTTAAAACGGGAATCCTATAAGGATAAAACAGGCTTCTTGAAATTCTTTTGAGAATATCAATTTATTTTTATTGAGTTTTCTGATTTGACAAAAGAGGAAAGGAGGAAATTTCCAAAAATGGGGGGTTGCCGATCGGCAAGCACCCTGACCTGCCTATCGACAGTTTAGTCCAGTCCCATCATTTGAAGGCTTTGATTGGTACCATCTTCAGCCCTTGGTACCTTGTGGGGTAGGATTCCCTCCGATTTCTGCAGGGATTATGTCCCTTGTGAGGATTTTTAAGTATAAAAAGGGAGAAGGGTGGAGTTTTCTCATCACACCTTTGCATCCTTATATGCCTACCCATTATCTTTTAGTATTATAAGATGGCTCTCCCTGGTAGCATTGAGTTTGTCAATTACCTCGAAGCCTTGGAAGCTATGTGCTCTTATAATGTCGACTATGATGCCATCAACATGCGTCGAGTCTCCTTGTGGCGCAATCGACCTTTTGAGTGGAATATGCTGATAGCGGCGGTACAATTCTGGTACCCCGAAGACCATGTATTTCGCTTTGGGTTGGAAGAAGTTTGTCCTACCTACGAGGAATTTTCTACCATACTGGGTGTGAATCCCAGTGTTGTTGCGGCTTTGCTCGAATTTTCCCGTTCTCCTAGGGATTTGTTGGCCGGGCTTCTTCATATCTCGTCTTCGACGGTCAGGTCATTGGTTACTGGAGGAATGATCTCCCTCCTGGCGGTGCTACAGTCCGTGCATTTGTGGGAAGTCGGTGATGCCGGCTATGCTGGAGCCGTGGTTCTGGGCCTGGTTTCAAAATTACTGTTGGTGACTGGGGAGGTGCAAGTGGACCCATAACTTGCAGCCATTACTTCATGGATGTCAGACCGTCGTAATCCTGCGGCAGTGATATTGGCGGAGACTCTGAATGGCCTGGATGCCTGGAGAGAAGGTCGTTCTGACTTTTTAATGGGTAGCCCTGTGATGTTGTTCATGTGGTTGTCTGAAAGATTCCGCTTGTCGACTCCTCCAGAATATCCTTTGTCGGTTGTACCCAACTTCTTTTCGCGCTACTTCATCCGCGTTGGCCTGTATGTTGAGAACTGGGAGAATTGGTTTGTGGAGCATGGGGTTTGTGGGCTGTATTAGTCCGTGCCTTGGTGGGGACAGTTGCAGCCTATTCTGGAGCTAGGAGAGTATTCATATGTGCGGCTGGTTGGTCTCAGACATACCTCTTTTTATTTCCCTTGGCAGCTTCTGCGCCAATTTGGCTGGGCGCAGGTCGTGCCCTCTTGGACCTGAAAATTTTCTTTCTAGTAGAAGATTTGACTGAGCGCCTGCGTCTGTTGCTTGGGTCTCTGTGTGAAAATCGACGTCCGTCGACCCGTCATTCTCAGTCTGTCGGGAAGGTTTGCCATGTCCCCAAAGATTATATGATGTGGTTGTGGAGGAAAGTAGTCAGCAAGATGTTGGCAGTAGAGACTGGTCCAAGATGGTTTTTTTATCTGACTCCATGGAAGGAGGTGTTGTGGTCTTTTCGAAGATGGTTAAGGCTCATCTATCCATGGAATGTTTGCGGCACTCTATTCAGGCATGGGAAACTTGGGGTCCTCAAGATGTAGATGATGAGGGTGCAGGCTCTTCGGGTAGCTGTGGGTAGGACTCCTGGGGAGTTTATTTATGTAATAGGGAATGTATGTGGGGATTTTATTTGGCTTTTTATGGTGGCGGGGAAGGGAGTTATCCGTTCCTTTTTCTTATGTAATCCGTACTGTAATTTCTTATTAATGAAATAAATAAATTTCTGATTATCCAGCTGTGCCTTTCGATGAGTTTTGTATTTTGAATTATCTATACTGATCGCTAAGGCATACATAATCCTTTTGTTTAAATAATTTTAGAATGAACCGCCGTTCTCGGAGGTAAGAAAAGAATAGTATTTTGTGAAAAAGAAAGGGTCGCACTCATATGAGGAGTATGAGTTGCCTACGTACCTCTGGGGTTTTTGAAAAGTTTTAAAATAGTTTTTGTAGAGGATCAGGCCCATGTAGTTCTGGGTAGAGGTAAATGAAGAGTTTTTTTTTTTTAGAATAGAAGGGGGATGAGAAGAGTCGTAGCGCGCCGAGATTTCGGACTAGGGGTAGAATTTCTTGAGACGATCCAGATTGACTGGACGAGCCATCTCTTCCCCATCCAGGTCAGTGAGCATGGCGGCACCGTCGGATAAGATTTTCTTCAAAATGTAGGGGCCGCTCCAATTGGTCTTGAATTTCCCTCTAGGGTCCCAGATGGGTTCTATTATCTCTTTGAGGGCTAAATCCCCCTCCCGGACACCGCGGTGCATGACTCTCTTATTGAATGATCGCACTATTCTGCGATGGTACCCCTGTATGTGATAAATAGCTTTTAATCTTCTTTCATCTAGGAGGGCAAGCTCATCAAGACGGCTTTGGCACCAGTCAACTTCACTAACTTGGCTTTCGAGCATGACGCGTAGCGAGGGTATTTCCAGCTCCACAGGGAGGAAAACTTCCATGCCGTAGACCAGGGAGTAAGGGGTAGCCCCAATAGAGGTTTGGATTGAGGTTCGATAGCCCCATAGGGCGTATGGGATCCGATCGGCCCAATCCCTACAGCTTTCGGTCATCTTGCGGATGATGGCTTTGAGGTTCTTATTGGCGGCTTCAACTGCACCATTGGTCTGAGGTCGGTGGGGAGAAGATTTGTGTCTCTGAATCCCGTACTCGTTGACAACTTCTGTGACTTCTGCTTCGAAGTGTAACCCGTTATCTGACACTAGCTCATGCGGGACCCCATATCGGCAGATGATATTCTTCTTGATAAATTTGGCCACTTTCTTGGCGTTCAACACTGCGTATGACTCAGCTTCGACCCATTTGGTGAAGTAATCGATGGCGACCAGGATGAACTCATGTCCATTTGAAACCTTTGGTGTAACCTTCCCTATGATGTCGATACCCCAGATGGAGAACGACCAGGGAGAGGTCATGTTGTATAACTCTCATGGAGGCAAGTGTTGAAGATTGGAGAATTATTAGCATTTGAGGCATCTCCGGTCATAGGCGGTGCAATCCTGGGTCATGGTGGTCCAGTAATAGCCCTGTCGGATGATCTTCTTAGCGAGAATGTGACCATTCATGTGGGGTCCGCACTCCCCGCTGTGGATTTTCTGCATTGTTTTCTCAATCTCAGCCCCTGTGATGCAGTGTAGATGAGTTCCATCGAAATTCCTCTTTAGTAGAGCTTTATGACATATAATGTACTGGGTGTCCAGTCTTCGGAGGGTTGTTCAGTCCTTCTTGTTGGAACCCTCGGGATACCTACCATATTTAAGGAGGCACCAAATATCATAGTACCAATAATCGGTTGGTTCGAGATCTTCGGTGGAGACAAGCTCCACATGGCAGCAATGGGCCGGCTTGTCTTGCTTTTGAACTAGGAAGGGGGTAATTGTTATTCCCTCGGGCATGTCGACCATGGAGGCCAAAGTGGTGAAAGCATCGTCTAGGTTATTCTTTGCTCGGGGTAGGTAATGGAAGGTGATATTTCTAAATTGGGATACTAACTCTTCTAATTGGGCATGAAAGGGTTGGAATTTTTCGTCCTTGACTTTCCACTTTCTGAGCACTTGATCGATCATGAGGGCAGAATCCCCGTAGACATTAAGGTGTTAAATACCCTTTTCGAGAGCAAATTTTAGGCCCACTGTGCATACATCGTATTCCGTCATGTTGTTGGTGCAAGGGAAATCCAATTTCATGGTGATGGGAGTGTAGGAGTCATCTGGGGCGACCAGAAGTATCCCAATGCCATATCCCTTTTTATTGGCAGCGCCATCAAAGAACATTTTCCATCGAAGGTGGTCTTGAGTGGTGCAGAGGATATTTTCATCTGGGAATTCGAAGATCCAGACATCTGCTTCTTCTACAGGGTAGTCAACGAGGTACTCAGAGATGGATCTTCCTTTAACAGCTTTCTGTGTGACGTATACGACATCGAACTCGGTTAGGAGCATCAACCATCGAGACATTCGGCTGGATAAGACGGGTTTCTCAAGCAGGTATTTGATGGGATCCATTCGAGATACAAGTTTGATGGGGAAGGCGAGTATGTAGTGTCGCAACTTTTGGGTGACCCAAACAAGTGCGACACATGCCTTTTCTAAAGCAGTGTAGTTGACCATGTACCCGGCCAATTTGCGACTGCATAATAGATGTCTCTTTCTTTACGGGAGTCTTCAAGGTATTGGGCTAGCAAAGACCCGGCTGCAGTGTCGATTATGGTTAGGTATAGGAGCAAGGGGAGACCAGACTGTGGTGGCATGAGTACTGGAGGTTGGGTCAAGTAGTGTTTGATTCGATCAAAAGCTTCTTGGCAGGCCTCGTTCCAAACCTTGGTTGAATCCTTTCGGAGGAGCTTGAAGATTGGTTCACAGATGGTGGTTAGCTGGCTGATGAACCGACTGATATATTATAATTTCCCAAGAAAACCTCGGACTTCTTTCTCTGTTCGGGGTGGTGGCATCTCAAGTACGGCCTTCAGCTTTGCAGGATCTGCTTCTATCCCCTTTTTACTGACCATGAATCCCAAGAGTTTTCCCTTTGTAATGTCGAAGACACACTTTTGTGGATTAAGTCGCATCTGATACTGTCGTAGTCGTTCGAAAAACTTTCGGAGAGCGGGAACATGAACTTCTCTAGTTTTGGACTTGATAATCATATCATCCACGTAAACCTCGACCTCTTTGTGAATCAGATCATGCAGGATGGTTGTGGCATCCCTTTGGTAGGTAACCCCAGCATTCTTGAGACCGAATGGCATAACGGTGTAGCAAAAGGTTCCCCATGGGGTGATGAATGCGGTTTTTTCTTGGTGGTCTGGGTGCATCTTAATTTGGTTGTATCCGGCAACCCCGTCGATGAATGACTTGAGAGCATGACTGGTTGTGTTGTCCACGATCATATCGATGTTGGGTAGCGAATAATCATCCTTCGGAGAAGCTTTGTTTAAATCTTGGTAGTCCACACATATTCGAACCTTTCCTCCTGATTTCGGTACAGGTACAATGTTGGCTAGCCATGTGGGATATTCGATCACTCGAATGAAACCCACGTTTAACTGTTTGACCACCTCTTCTTTGACCTTGAGCGACCATTCGGTGCAGAGTTTTCTCAGTTTTTGTTTAACTGGCTTGTAATCTGGGAGAGTGGGGATCTCGTGCTATGCTATTTCAGGATTGATGCCGGGCATATCATCATAGGGCCATGCGAAAATATCTACGAACTCCTTCAGTAATTCTTCGAGTTGTGCACGCTCATGCTCGTCAAGGGTGGCCCCTATCCTAATCTTGCGCAGTTGGATACTAGAACCGAGATTAATAACAACAGTCTCTTCTTCATTAATTTGAACGTGGTTATGTTGTTTATTATTAACCTTATTTAGATCAGTTAAGAATTGTTCATTTGCAAAATCATCATCATCAAAAGTTCGATTAGAATCTAAACAATTAATGTAAGGCACAACAAGATACTCAAAATCTTCATTTATTTCATTGATAGGAAAAACAGCATTGAGAACCTCGTCAAAAGAGGTCTCAATTACATTTGAGCAAGGATAGACAACAGAAGAAGAAATAGGATAAACATTGGGGTTAGGGGAGATTTCAAGAGGTAGAACTGGCGCAGTATGCCAGTTGAGGAGAGGTGTATCAACAGCTTTAATCAGACAGGATGGGTCCATTGATGTAGTACCTGAATGAACCATGCAGAGTGCCAGCCCGAGTATCTGTAAGTTGAAGGAATCTTCGGAATCACTTTCCTCAGTCTCTTCGATATCTTTGATTAGCAGTTGTATGTGGTGTGGGAAACTTTCGGCCCATAGGTAGCTATCTTGGAAAAAGATCTCCATTCCAGGCTTCATCTTCTTGTTTGTGTGGTTGTACCATGGTTCTGGAAAACCGTAAAAGGGGAAATCCTCACCTTCTTTGATGAATCATCCATTTAAGGAGTCTCCTGAGATAGTTTGGATACAGTTTAATCCTCTCTTTGGTCGAGACTGGCGGATCATTCAGAGCTCTTGTTCTGATGCTTGATACCCCAAGCCGCAAGGAGGGAAAGCTTTCTTCAGTTCGATGGGCCCAAGTATCCCTTGCTGCCTTTGCCCTAGCCCCAGTCCAGGCATGAAGTGCATGTTTCTGAACATCTGATTCACATTGACATTGCCATGAGGGTCATATTTTGGACAAACCCTTTCTTTGAAACCGTCCCCTGCCGAGAGTAGGAATGGCTCAACTCGAAATCCTGATAGGAGCATATCATTTGACTCGTGTTATATCTCGAGAATTGGACTGCTGGTGCTTGCACTCTCAATATTTTTGTCGTCGTCCAAAATGGTGATGACTCGCCCGTCGACGAAGAAATTTAATTTCTGATGGTGTGAAGAAGACACACCCTTGATATTATGGAGCCAAGGGCGTCCGAGCAACAGGTTGAAACAAGCTGGGATGTCTATGACTTAGAATTCAACGTCAGGGTTTATAGGTCCAACCCCTATTGCAAGTTTTATGGATCCCATCACCTCACGACGGGTATTATCGTAGGCACGCACAGCGGCAGAGGTTAGGGCGAGGTCGCTTTCTTTCAGGCCTAAACACTTGAAGGTTCTCAATGGGCAAACATTCAAGGCGGATCTGTTATCGATAAGAGAGAGTGGCACGACCTTTCCCATAACTTCGACGGAGATGTTGAGTGCATGATTGTGATTCGGACCAATTCTGAGGATTTCTTCTTCAGAAAATGATAGCATTCGGGTAGAGGTTAAGGATCCGACCAGATTTATCGCCTCCTCTGGTGTGGTAGAGGGAGGAAGCATGGGTCCAGTGAGTAATTTGATTAAAGCACTTATGTGTAGCTGGGAAGACATGAAAAGCCCCCATAAAGTGATGTTAGCTTGAGTTTTCTTTAGTTGATCAAGGATCTTGCTCTCCTCAATGGTCATCTCTGGCATAGGAAGGTTTTCAACGCCCTTCCCATTGTCATTTGCTGGTAGTGAGCATGGAACTTGGTAATGTCTCCCTGACCTGGTCATATGATTTACTGAAGAAGGAAAAAACATAAATCATGTTTCCTCGTCAATCTCAGGTTGCTCTGCCACCCTGTCTATTTCTCCGAGGAGTTCTTCAAATGAGATCATCCCACATATATCGACTACTGGGCCAGCTCTTCCTGAAGCTTGTTCTTTGCTCGAATCTTCGAATCCTTCCCCCCATCTAGTGGCAATAATTTTTTCTTTCCCTGTAAAGTCGATGCATTCCACAACTTCAACGGCTTCTTCATACAAGTTCTCCCATTCTGTGGGGATATGTGTTATTGAAGGGACCAAGCGCCCTTGTAGCTTCAAAGTGTCAAGTAACCCGGTGATACTGCAAATGCTGTTGGTTTGCCTGAATAATTCTACCATAGTCTGGACAACATCATCTAAGCTGACTTCGTCGGTTGGTACTACCCATCTGTCTGAATCTCGAACCCATTTTCGTGCTTCCAAAAATAGTGTACTGAATCTCTGGCAATCGATGACCATCTGTGAGGACAATTTCAGCCCGAATTCTAGGAGTTGGTTTAACACCTCTGACAATTCCATACCTCCATTTTGAAAACGGGTACGGACAGCGATGCATGCTCTGATAAGGAGTGACAGTGCCTGATCAGTGGGGCTAGTAGGGTGTAGGAGGAAATATGGGCAAATTTGAAGAGGTTTAGGAGGGTATAGGGGTGTGATTTGGGTTGATGGATCGAAATTCGGGTTTTCTTCTAAGAAGATGGCATTGGTGTGATTCGGGAGTGGGTTGTGAGTAGTGTTTGTCTTAGGATTGGCTGGTGGTGCGATGGTACCCCGGTCAATGAGATTTCGGATTACATTTCGGAGGTGAAAGCACTGGTCGGTGGTATGGCCAGTAGTTTGGTGGAAGGCGCAATGAGCGTCGGTTTTGAAGTTTCTTGGGAGTGGATTTGGCAATGGACGTGGATCCAAGGGTTTGATGAGGTTTCGGCTTAATAGGGCTTGGTAAACTTTGGAGAGGGGAGCATGAAGCTCAGTGTATTCCCTTCGGACGGGAGCAGGGGGCTTTCTAGTGCCCATGATGTGGTTGGTTGAGAGATGTTGTTGATGGTTGAGACTGTAGCATTGGCAAGCTTGTCATACTTTCTAGGGGTGAACTGTCCGGACACCTTCTTTGATTCAATTTTCGCTTTAACGAGGCTTTCCTCGATTTCCACTCCAGCCTATCTGAGAGCTCTGAAGTGGGGATAGTATTGTCCTCCCATCGTCGCTCGGACATGAGGCAAGAAGTTCTTCTTCACTATGTTGACATGTTCTTCCTCGGATGGCCGATTAGTCATGGTAGCTGCTCGTTCCCTCCACCGAGTTATGAAGTTACTGACTGATTCCCCAGGATTCTATTTGAGCAGCTCTAAATCACGACGGGTGACCTCAAGCTCTTCGTTGTATTTGTACTGCGATATAAATTCTCGGATTACATCCTCCCAGCTATGGATTCTGGATTCCTCAAGGGATAAAAACCATCGGAGGGCACTATCCTTCAAAGTTTGCTGAAACAATTGGGCCATCACCTCTTCAGAAGACCCTAGTAGAGTCATGGAACGATGATAACTGCGAAGATGAATAATTGGGGGATCATTCCCTCGAACTTCTCGATATTTGGCATCTTGAACTTCTAGGGTAACCTCGCTTTAGGATAAGGAGACATCTGGGTGTAGTCCATGTAATTCCCAGAGATCCTGACTTGGTCAAACTTCTTGGTGAGCATCTTGAGATCCTCTTTAACTTTATTCAACTCCTTCTCCTTTGGATCAGCGACCACAGGCAGGTCAGCCATAGGCTGGGTAATATTTGGCATTGGAAGCTAGGCATGCGGCGGTTCATTGGTAGGAGGGGCACGTGGAGCGTGCTGATATTCTTACGAGACCCAGATAGGCTCGGGTGGACCCATAGCACGAGGGAACAGGGCCTTGGGCTCTTGAGGAACAGGTACTTGGTTTCTTTGCATTTCTCGGACCTCATCTTGGAGGTTATCAATCTTGGCCACGAGCTGAGCTAGGACTGTCGGCAGATTCGGTTGTATGACTGGTGCTTGATCTGCATTCTCCATAGAAGATGGATGGATTCCGGACTCGAAATAAGTA
Source organism: Sambucus nigra (assembly GCA_949130495.1). Taxonomy (NCBI): domain Eukaryota; kingdom Viridiplantae; phylum Streptophyta; class Magnoliopsida; order Dipsacales; family Adoxaceae; genus Sambucus; species Sambucus nigra. The sequence goes on from OX422215.1 coordinate 546,650,417, forward strand.
GTAGAGGAGCCGATGAAACTCTGGGGTGATTTGACTGAAGACCGAAGCCAATAGGGAGCCAGACCAAGGGCTTGCAATCGACCTGAGAAGGCGTAGAATAAGATTTATTTTTAAGAAAAAGGGAAGAAACTATTTTTGGATTTTTGATAAAGAAAGGAGAAATGTTTTTGGATTTTTAATAAAGAAGGGAGAAATGTTTTTGGATTTTTAATAAAGAAGGGAGAAATATTTTTGGAGACGAAACTCAGCATGATTATTATGATTATTATGTTCTCACTTGTATTTAATTCTCCTATATGCAAAGCTACGGTTTGGACTTGTAACCAGGCTTGAGGACAGGGTCCCATTTTAAAAAATGCACGAAAATTGGGTGGCAGATCGACCGGGAATTTCGACAGAGTTTCGGGTTGAAATCGGCAATCTAAAGTGCGTGTCCGAAGTCTGACACCTATATGCGGGTATGCAGTTGGTTGGGTGAATCGGCATGGGTTCCCCCCTTTGGCGTGACTTCCACGATATACGTCTTGCTCTTGCGGGTAATCGGTACGTGTGGACAAGCCATTTGATATACCTGAGTGTACGTGAATTGCCTCACCATATACCACGTGGGGACGGTACGTGTGAGAGCGAATTCGATATACTCGGCGTACGTGAACAAATTCCCTGTGATATAACTCTCGTCATGACTTTGGTCAAGCGGTACGATGCGGGGGAACCGTTCGATATACGTCGAAGGTACTTGGCCAATGGAAGGTGAGAGTCATATCGCTTAGGCTAACTGCGACCTGCCGGACCAGCGCCCATCACGAAGTGACCCTCCAGTTACTGGGTAAAATTTGGTCAATATCAATGCTCTTTGGTGATATCGTGTGAATCATGCATGATTATCTTATTAGTATCTTATGATGAGAATGCCTTTCTTGATTATGCCAAACAGGGAACAAAGTACAACTACCCCAAAAGGTACGCCAAGTATGGATGGATGATGCATGCAACATGGGGATATACATCTGATCCTAGGTGCACGTGGTGCGAAGTGTACATGGAGAATTTTCTACAAGTGTGTGAACATAAGCGTAAGCATGGTATACGTGTGAGAAAGGGGAATAGGCAGATATGGGGGGAAACATAAACAAATATAGCATCCATGTAAATAGAGTCAAGCCCACAAGCAAAAAGCACATAGTCCCCAACGGAGTCGCCACTGTGGCCATCCCCCGATCCTCATCCTTGCGGGCGAGCGCGTGGAGGAAAGGATCTTTCGGGTCCCGCACGTCCCTCTCAGGAGCGCTTCGGTCGGCGTCATTTGTGGTGTGAAAAATGTAGCGAGATTCAGAGTCGCCAGTCTATTGTACTCAAAACAGACAAAAGAAAAATGGGAAGCCACCCCGAAGAGTGGCATCCAAAGACATACTGGTGCATACGAAACCAAGATGATTCGAGAAGGGTTCGGAGGCTTAGTTACGAAATAGGAAGGTGTTAGGCACCCATTCCGCCCGTTCGGTCTCTCATGAATATTTGTTATTTTCCTTTATGTTTCCCCCCGTGATATGTGTGTATGTGTATATATATAGAATGGTGGTAGGAATCCTCGACTTGTATCATGGAAAAGATAAAGCGAGTCGTTCGTAGGAAGATATAAGAGTAATATTAGAAAAATGAGTTTTACGCGATTACCCCTACGTTGATCGTTATAAGGGAACGATAACGCATATGGGGTAATGCGTCACTAAGAACAAGTATATGTATAATATAAGAAAAATGGATTTAGAGAAGATAGAAAATGAGAGAAAAAGTGAGAAAAAGGACTCGAGTCTCGGATTTTACCCCGAGACGCCTACGTAGCCTATAAAGGCATCAAAGTCCACGTAGTTCACATGTAAAACGAGGGGTGGGGTTTATCCCATAAATCCAAAATGGGGAATCTCTTATTTGTGAGTGTGTGTGTGTGTGCGTAGAAAAAAGTGTTTTAGTTGTGAGAAAAGTGTGAGGAAAATATGAGAATTCCTTATTTGAATTTATGAGCAAAACCCTTTTTTTCTTGTTTTTTGGGTTTTATGAAAATAAAATATGTGCAATAATACTAAGTAAAAAGTATATTAGGATGTGTGAAATGAGATAATAAAAGTGCTAGGTAAGAAAATAAGTTATTTGAGAATCCAAAAGAATTTAAAGAGAGAGTTTGAGAAAGTTGGACCTTCTTGAAGATCTTGAGCTTGATCTTGAATGTTGGTGAGCAGCCCTTGCACTTTGGATGATAATGGAGAGTGGCTAATTCACCAAGTTTGATGAAAGGGATGATGAAAATTGGAAGTAAAAAGGGGATTTGGAAGTTGAAATCACGCTGCCTTCGAGAGAGGTTTCTGGGATTCGTTGAGAGGGATTTTTATCAGATCTGGGCTCCCCTTGCAAATGAGGTGAATGCCTCCTTTTATAGTCCCAAGTGAGTGTCGATCGGCATAGAGCCCTTCCTGCCTATCGGCAGGCAGGTGCCGATAGGCAGTGTGTTTCAGGCTTTTTCGAAAAATTGGCCTCCGAGGGCAAACCGTTGGTCAGAATCGCGCACGAGGCATACCGTTGGAAAGGTAATTCAGAGACCTTCGAAAGTCCTTTGGACCTCTCTCGAGTTCGGGAGTTGACTTTAGGTCAAATATAGCTCGGAAGCATTTGTCGGTCCATTAGATGGGGAATTATTCGGACGCAAACGGATCGTTCGTCCGTATGGTAAATCCGAATCGCGCATGGGGCATACTGTTAGAAAGGTTAGGAGATGTACTTCGACATTTCAAAGAGTTTGACCCGGTTTGGAGAGTTGACTTTGGTCAATCGGGCACGAGAAGCGCTCGGTGGCATCCCGAAGTCAAACAGATCGTTCGTCCGCATGGAAAGTCGGAATCGTGCACGGAGCGGACCATTCGAAAGGGTATTCAGGGCCCTTTAAAGATTCATTCAGCCTCAATCGAGCTGAAGAGTTGACATAGGTCAAACAGAGCCCAGGAGCGCTCGGTGGCCTCTTGGTCAGGTTTCGGACGCAAATGGACCGTTCGTCCTCATGGTAAGTCAGAATCGCGCACGGGGCAGACCGTTGGAAAGGGTATTCAGTGCCCTTCAAAGATTCATTAAGTCTCGATCGAGATGAAGAGTTTGACTTTTGGGTCAAACTGAGCAAGGGAGTTCCCGATGGCTTTCAGGTCAGTACTCGGGACGTGACCTGGGTTTACAGTTATGAAGGGAGGTACTAGGGACCTAAGGAGAGTCAGGGGTAATAGAATGGAGTGTCTACAGGTGTAGTTTATTTAAAACTGTTGTTTATTTCGAGAAAGATTTTATTAAAACTTTAAAATAAAGTATATAAAGTTTCTGGGCAAAAAATAGAATTTTTCAACTTTCTGGAAGTTCGTTCAAAGTGTCGTTCGAATGAGTTTGTTGTTCAAACAACAATGTCGTTCGAACGAGTTTGCCAACGAGCTCTCAGATAGGCCACTGGAATGTTGTTTGAAGTGTCGTTCGAACGAACTTGATGTTCGAACGAGATTTCCAACGAGATTTTTAACGAGTTCACACTGGAACTTTGTTCGAACGAAAATGTCGTTCGAACGAGTTTTGGCGGGAACAGTTATTTGGCAATTTTGAGCAGGTTTTTCCCACTTTTCCACTTCTTTTCCCACTATCTTTCGACAGAACTTCTTAAGTGCGAAAACTAAGTTTTTTTTAACTTAACGTTTCATACTATTACAACTCCTAGAGAGAGTTTTTTAGTGTTCATCTTTCCAAAGAAAAGTCCATTGTTTAAGTGTATATTTTTCCAAGAAAAATCTTTTAAACACTTGTTTCACACCCAAAGTTTGTTTATCCAAGTTCATCCATATATATATACTTTGCTTGGAGTTTGGTACCGGTTTATCTCTACATATTGAAGAAGAGATTGTTTTGGGCTTACTTCCAAATCCCACAAAGAAGAAGATGTTTGCATTGATTTACCCACTTGGAGAAAGGCTCCTTATTCGGGTGATGGTGATCATATAAAGTCCGATCGGTGGATTCCGAGACCGCGATGGATCTCCGTGGTTATACTCTAGGAGGAGGTGTATACAAGAAGGAGCGTCGGTGCTTGAGAGGGATTGAGTCAAGTGTTATAAGTCTACTGTCTTGTATTTGTAAAACCATACTTAGTGGATTTGAGGCTAGGGTCGTCCAAGATTTTTCCCTGTTGTGAGTTTTTCTCGTACATCGCGGCGTAGTGATTCATTGTTTAATTTTATCTTGCTATATCACCTAGAACGCATGCTTAGGTAGAAAGATAAAATTTGGTTTAATCGCCACTTATGTTTAATTTGGTGCTAAACTAATATTGGGTAATGTTTATGTTAAATTAATTAAAGTAATTTAATTTAATTTGGTAAAATTTGGTTTGGCCTAATTTGGAAATATTAAAAATATGACTTAGGCAAATTTCTAGAACTTGGGTTAAATTGAATTGGTTTAAGTGAAATTTAAATTGTGTGTGTGTTTCATCATATTTCACTTGGTTTAATTTTAATTTATAAGAAATTAAAATTTGTTGTTTTTGTGAACCATCTCTCGCTTCCGCATCTAAAAAGGAAAGTATCACTTTTTGAAGTAAAACAAATTTGTAAAAATTGGGGGCCTATTATTCCTTCAAGATTAATTGCCATCGTTTATGCACTTCGAGTAGAATACATTCTTTACGTTCATAAAGGCACAAATAAAAGGCTCATCAACTATGCGATCTTTACTCTTCAGCTTTAATAAATCTACCGTAATTAGTTGGAGTCAGGATCAACATTGCAATCATTCGTACTATCTTCCACCTTTACCCAATCACAATAGAATATGTTTTTTTGTGAAATCTAAGTAATCAAGCTCTAGAATTTGTTGGATTATCCCATAATAGGCTAACACCATATTCTTTGGATTTTTATATCTTTTGCTAGCGATACCGGTGGTCAAGTCTGAAATTGATATTCCACTAGTTCATGTCAAAAACTTTTCTTCATATGGATATGAAATGAAGTCAAAATCATTAGTGCTGAATTTCTTAAACTCTTTCGCACGAAAACTAGGGCCTCTTGCTAGGCGTGCAAGTCTGGAAAAGACATCACCTATTTTTAGAAGCTTCATTTATTAATGAATTTGTATTAGAGCATGTTTTTATCACATACGAATAAATAATCGCACACATAAAGTGTGAAATTTACCTCTTTTGATACCCATGCCCTAATATCAACTGTCGTGCAGTTTCTCCTTTGATTTTGGGAAATTTCGTTCTCGTACTTCCTACGAGTAAATTATAGAGTTTAGATCATAAAATATAAAATACATATAATCAAAGAAGAAGAATTCAGTAGATACTCACTCTCTCCAGTCTTCGACTTCATCTTGCGATTCGAAGACATAACGAGTTGCTTGCTCGTGTTGTATATTATGAGTTTCATCTCTTTAGAGTTCCCAAATGGTAATCCATCCTAAAACTCATCAAGTTCCTCGATCACTCCTCCTCCATGAGGTTTGAACATCCTCTCCTCTTGTTCTGGTATTAATTCCCTAACATATAACGATGATTCCACGTTACGTATTCTTCAGTAATTGACCCTCCAATATACCGTGTATTCTTTAAGTAATCTTTGAAGGTTTTTATCAAGCGATCAAAATGATACATCCAACGATACCTAACGGGACCACATAATAAAGCTTCATCGCTTAAATGCACAGGTAAGTGGATGTTAATATCGAAGAACGAAGGCGGGGAAATATTTCTCTAATACACAAACTGCCTCGATTAAAGTTAATTTTGCATCCTCAATGTGCATTATGTTTACCACTTCAAAAAACTAGGGTAAAACACAAACTGATTTGCATAATTTCCCGATGAAGATCTTTTTGTTCAAAGAAATAATGTCGAAATAACAAATGGATTAATTGGATGATTACATGCCAGTCGTGAGACTTGCACTATATTAAGTCATTTGCTTGGTAGCTTACTACCTTACGTAATTATCATAATAACCCGTTGGAGTCTTCAAGTTGAATAGCGTGTCTAAGAGGATCTTCTTCTCACTAGTAGTCAAAGTGAAAACAGTCAGAGGGGTAAAAATTCTTCCTGTTGTAGGATCATTTTTAACTAGAGTTTCTTCTTAAGCTTCATATCCTGTAGATCTCGGTGGGCCCTCTCTCCATCTTTAGAATGAGATCAGCCCACATATGTCCTTATCAGATGTTCTATAACATTCTTCTCTATGTTCATCACATCAATTACATGCCTTACATGATAATCTTTCTAATACGACAAATTAAAAAATATTGATCGCCTAGATCATGGTTTTGCTTTACTAGGGTCGTTAGGATCTCTCCTTGATTTACGCTTCAGGTTTACAAACTTGGGGTGTTTGCCTATGTACCTATTCCCCGCAGTTGTAGCCGCCGTCGCCTCTTCAATTTGTTCACCAAAAATCCAACTAGATGCCATCCGGATCTCTTGACCAATAGGATAAAAGTTAGACTTATCATTCCTGAAAGGGTGACTGGTCGGCAGAAATCTACGATACCCGTGTAACTCATCTTAGTACTATGTCATAGACAAGTGGCTTAAGTTTCCTCCCTACATATGGGACATCCATAATAACCATGAACATTACAACCGGACAAGGTCCCATAAGCAGGAAGGTCATGGATCCCCCATATCACCATTGCTTTAAGTGTGAACTCTTGTGAGAGTTAAATGCCGTCACGCCTCTATACCACAACTCTTTAAGTTCTTCGATTAACAGGGCTAAGAATATATAATTATCATTGCTTGGATCCTTCGACCCGGGTATCAATAAAGATAACAATGTGAACTCATTTCTCATGCACAGTGTTGGAGGGAGACTTAAAGGCATCATGAGAACTGACCAATAACTCTGACTAGTACTTTAATTATCGAAAGAATTAAACCCATCTGTTGAGATTGCAAGACGAACGTTGCGCGATTCCTTTTCAAAATCATGGTGTCGTGCGTTTGAAATTTTCCAGACGAGTGCATAAATCGGATAACGCATTAGATTCTCACCCACATCTCATCGAGCATGTCATGGCCTCCGCTATCCACGGTACAGTAAAAAAATCATTTTAACTATGGCCCAAGTGGAAAATACTTCAAAACCTTTTGTGGGACTTGCAAGCTCTTTTGATATTTTGAAGGTTTGTCATTTACCTTGTAACAAACGACACATCTAAGCTCGTCGCATCCTGGACATTCATTCTTCTCTCCTTGCTTGTTGTGGTATAAGATGCAATCATACTTGCATGCACGAGTAGATTTGTATTTCAATCCCAAACCCTTCAAGCTCTTCTTCATGGTAGGATAATTTCCTGGTAACGTGTTCTCTTTTATAAGAATTTCTTTAACCCACTTAAGAATTCCAATTACGATGTTCCCAGACAAACCAAAATGACTCTTCAAATTATGCAAACCAATCATTGCATATAATACCGAGTGATCTTCATCGCAGTATTTATATAACGGTCTAACCGCATTAATTTTCAACCGTATATATTCTCGGTCTCCTGGTAGTTCAGTATCAAATTATTTATTATTCGCATTATTTACCTCCATAGGTTAGTGATTTTGGTCGTGGTGGACTCTGTAAGCATCGTCAATTAGGTCGGTCAATGGACAATGTGTTAGCGAACCATTTAGCACTTCCACTCATTAGTGTTCTATTACGCGGTCGATTACCGGTAATTCTTCAAGAAAATAAGGTACATGTTTTTCACCATGGCATGTCCATTTGTTATAATATTGACAAATTCCCAAATTTATTAAATGTAACTCAACATCTTCTAAAGATTTATATCTTCTGTTAATACCATGGGTGCACGAACACGAAATCACTACACCATAATGGCTATTTTGCAACTAATAGATTATTTAATTTGTAAGTGTTTATAACACTTATAAAATTTACAACGGTTTTGGACACTTACAAAGTTTATAAGTGTTCAAAATCGTTGTAAAATTTATAATGATTACTATTTTTTAAGTGAAAAAACTAAAAGAGTTAGAAACTTAAAAGAGTAGTCAAAATTTCATATCACACTTTACGGCTCCATAGCTTCCCACCAAATTTTTGGTCTCTCTCCTCAAGGTAAAACCCACGATTTTTTCAATCAATCGGAGGCACCGTCGTTGAGACAAGGGCCATTAAGAGAAGGGCTGGATCCAAGAAAGTCGATGGAGGGTGGAGATCCAAGCTAGTCGATGGAGGGTCAGCTTTGCAGTGCAGCCTATGTTTCTACTAGTTCTGCTTGCCAAGGGTCCGATATGAAGTTGTTGCTTGGTGTCTTAGGTGCGCCATTAGCTCCGTTGCACGTTACCAAAGGTCCCACATCTCAGTATCAAAGATACCATTGTCAGTCTTGATCTCTCTATCAAATGGGAATCAATTATTTATTTTTATTCTTTGGTAATTTGTGGTTTTTCTCTTATTACTAAAAAAATCAGTATTTATTTTACCTAGGTGTTGTGGTCATCATTGAAGATTGTGGTGATTTTAGTGTAGATAAAACTGAGCTTGTTGTGGTTTGTGCCCATTTTAGTTAATTTAGAATTTCGTTTTTTCACGTACAAATAATATTTATATTGTGAATTGTAATATTTATGAAAATAAGAGCTTCTTCATATTTATGCGATACGTAAATTCCTTTTCTTTCTACAATTGTGTGTGCGTGCTAAAGTCGTAGAAAGTAAGTTAGGGTTTGAATGCATATTGAGCAATTTCTTTGAAATTAGGGTTTGGGATGATTGTGCTATTACACACATAGGTATCCATATAAGTTAAGGGAATAATTTAACACTCACTTGACTGTTTTAATTTTAAGAGTCCTACTCGAATCCAATTATGCCTCTTGTCATTCTAGCTGATAGGACTCCAGAGAATAAGTTTTTATGGGTAAGTTTCTTATAAGTCTAAATGAATATTTCAAATCCAATTATGCCTCTTGACATTCTAGTTATTATAAAGGAGGGGCATTCTTTTATTGTTGTGACTCTAATTACTTGTCCAATTATGTGTGTGTTTGCTTGTTGGGTGGATTAAATTGATTTTGTGAAGAATCCTTGAAATTAATATGCATTATGTTATTCTGAAAAGGCCCCGTTTGAAAAAAATAAGCGAAAAAAATTCGAAATCAACTTCCAACATTAGAAGTCAAGGTGAAGCTACATTGAGAAATAGTTTATTGATGTGGATGCTGAAGCTCGGGATGATTGTGCTATTACAAATCATCTTTCAGCATATTTTAGCATCAAGCTTATGTTTCCAAATAATGAGTGATATTATCATTTGCAATCCTTTTAGTCATGGTCCATGCTTTTTATATTGGGACTTGGAGATGTCTTCTTGTTTTAGGGTGGATCATGTTTAGTCGCTTTTTACCCAAGTGTATCAAGATATGAATATAACTATATTGGAGACTAGTGAATATAAATTTATTTCTAATTATGTAATACTGAACTGTTTGTACAAGACTAGGATACGGTATATATATATATTCATAGTTGGTAGGTATTAATTTTGGTGCAAACATATTAGTTTAAGGAAGTGATCACAAAGTTTAATGATCACGTACATTAATGATTAAATCGAGGAAGTGTGTTCGGTGAAGGTAGGTAAGTAAGACATGCACATCAGTACTTCATTGATGTTGTATCCTAATCTCACTTGTGATCTGTAGGTGACTTTATACTTCTAGCTAATTTATCAATATGGCACCACCATTTGGCCTGTTTGTTAGAATTTAAATTATAACAACTCCTCTTCTTTTGTTTCTTTTTACCAGTGAAGGAGTTGTATTTGCATTGGTCTTTAATTTTTAATTATTGAAATATATGTTGTGAAAAACTTTGGCACCTGTGGATTTTAGTTTCCTTCATTTGCATCTGGACAAGAAAGGTTCAGAACTCTTACTAGTTCATATTATAGAGGAGCTCATGGAATAATAATGGGTAAGTTCTTTCTTTTTCTCCATATTCCCTCTTTATTCCTTTTGTTTGTGAATGTAATTTATATGCATTATATATATTACTTATCTTTTTATTAAGGAATCTATGTTCTAGTCTTCCAGATAGTTAAGGCATCAATATTTAAGTCTTTTTTATAGTTAAGGTTGATACTTACTTTCCTGCATATCGGTTGTAAATTTTTATCTGCCTCCTGAGTTTATCAAATGAGCATTGTTGGATAATAAACCTCGCGTACATTGGCATATTATTTGAAGAGTTATTATTACATTGGGATAAACGAGAGCCACAAGAAAGATTTATTCCTCAATAACTGTGTTTTGACTCTCATGACACCACGTTATATTACTCTTTTTATAATAGAACAAAACAAAAAGAAAATGAGTGGCTTGGGACGCAAATCTGCACTCTCTGCAATTGGGACACATTTCCTATTCTTTTCGTTCTATCTGCTCCCTATGTAATCCAAACTTCATCCCTTTTTGAACATTTCAAGACCATCTCCAAGTGGATTGAATTTTTGCAAAATCAAAATGTTCAAATGCAACATTACTCATGTGGCAACTAAAGTGCCGCGAAAAGAGTGAGAAAAAAAATTAAAAAAGAAATATGCTAAAAGACAAAAAGAAAGAAAAAATGCTCGCGCAACAAAATTAATTGTAGTTTGCAACCAATTTTGATGACCTGAACAACTTATGCAAATATGCAAACGGTTCTGGAGAGTCAAAAACACAAAATGAATCGACAAAAATAGCATTTTGAAAATATGTCGACGGCTCTGGAGAGGTCTTAACAAATAAATAGGAATTACATTCCCCCCTCAATTCCAACTTATACTTGGTCATTTTGTCAGATTGTTATGCCCAAACCCACTGTTATCTCAACATTGGCCCAAATTCCTTGCTAATTAATTAGAACTTAGAGACGTGAAATGAGAGAAATTCCATACATGATGTTCATATCTTGCAATTGGCCTCTTTGCTTCTCTGGAAAATTATTTCATCCCTACTTAAAGTTTCTTTAATATTCAAATAAAACTTTAAAAGTAGCCAAAGTTACCAATATTATTCCAGAAACCCTCCACCAACTTACGAGACTGGAATTATAGATTCTTACAATACGTAATGGTTGCTGTTATAATGAACTTGGTTTTTTTGGCACTAAGATTAGGCAATGTTTAAAAATGATTGTATGCTATGTTAAAGAATAGTACTATTGTGTTGGGGATAAAATTTGGGTCTGGAATTATATATGCTTACCATAATTAATTTGATTTGGTAAATACCATAGAGTTTCAACACATGAGGTAGAATTTTAGTTGCTCTAGTCAAAATTGCATGCCATTGGAGTTTTGCCCTCTAATTTACCCTTCACATCAGGCTTGCACCTATTGTTTCCCCCATTTATCCAAAACACACAAAAACAAAGCAGGGCAAGTGTGGAAAACAGGAAAATCTTGTTGACCTGATTCACTATGCTCATACATACGTCGTGTATTCATGTAAGTAGATCTCCCTTATGAAGAGAAGAGAATAATGAGGATACAATGCACTAGGGAAAACTAAACACTCCTTCAAGAGAGGCTCTGCTTCCCTCTTCATAACAGGAGGAATATTTTAAGTCCATCATACTCTCTAATGTCAATACAATCTTCTCACTTTTTCAGTCATATAACCAAAGGGACCTAATCACTATTTAACCAACCACGCCATTAACCAATGCACTCTGATTTCGACCAAACACATTTTAATGCTGAAAATGGTCAAAGTTATGATGTCTAGGTTTGTTTATCATAGTAAATAGATATGATTGGAATTTTTAGAGATTTTATTCCAACCATTTCCTGATTAAGTTTGGACAATTCTTAATTTTTGAACTTACAAAGAGCTAATGTCATCTTACAATTGTTTGGCAGGTGGCAGTTTCAATAAATAGAATAGCCACATCACAGATCCCTAACTATCCTAATCTCCCATCTCAGTTGTTGGTCCAAGTTCATAATGTTACGCTATATGTACGTGTTTCTGGCTGATGTACTGTTATTTTCTTATAATCTCATCAAAGGACTATCCCAATCTCCCGTCTCAGTTGTTGGATAAACCTGTGTTATCCTCAAACAAAGCATTAGTCTTCCCACCAATAAAGACTGGGTATCCCAGGTTGGATAAAAGGAGGGGTTTATCAGGGATATTCAGGGTACTAACCAAGATCTTCACTTTTTCTTCATGAAGGTACTTAGAGCAGTATATACTGTTTTTTTCTAGCATTTAGCTCTTGACCCGAGGCTCTCTTATAATTAGCAATCACTGATGTAACTTTATTTATGGAATTAATCTTACCAGAGAAAAAAATGAGCACACCATCTACAAAGCAAGGCGATAAATAATGGGGTAACTCACAGGAGTTTTGTAAGTTAGGATATTCATAAAGGTTGTTGATGTTTCTGCTTGAAGATTTTTCACAAACAATGGTTGTAATAGTCATGAATTTATAAAGTTGCATACTAACAAAGAAACCATGTACAACTTTTAAGACATCAGGTCCAGTAGTAGTCCATGAGAAAATGTAAAAATTGCCACTAAACCCATCCATCCCAAGAGCACTATCACTATTTAAATCCCAAGTGGCTTGTTTTACTTCATCCAGGCTAGGAATTTTCATCAACATGTCATTGTCCTCCACAAAAATGATATTTAGGATGGCATTCAACATTATTTCATCATCAACCACAGGAGAACTATAATCAAAGAGGGTCTGAAAATAATGAACGACAACAGCTTTTATCTCATGTTGGTCAGGTAACCAGACCCCATTATCATCCTTAATAATAAAGGATCTAGTTCTTCTCACTTTAACACTATCGTGAAAGAATTTTTAGTTTATATCACCATGCCAAGCCCATATATAGTTTGCCTTCTTCTTCCATTAGTCTTCTTCTATTTTAAAGTGGGATGAGAGGGCAGTAGCATATTTGTTCATAGTTATTTTATTCTCATAAGTGGGGTTAGGTTCAAAGTCCACCTCACATATCAACATATTATCTCATGAAATGATAGTTTTTGGAATATGTTGGCAAATTTTTCTTTGTTACGCTCCCTAAAAGCTATCTTGATCTTCTTTAGGTTGACTGAAAGGTTATACATGGGGTTACCAGAGTCAAAGCATCTCCAAGTAGATTGGATGAGGTTCTTAAAGTTGCTGTAAGAGGTCCTAAAATTTTAGAAGACAAATCTCGAAGGACTCGCATAAAATGAAGTGTTCAAAGACAAAAGTAAGGGGCCATGGGCACAAGCCACCTTATTCAAATAGTCAACAATCACTTTAGAGAATAGGTTTTTCCAGCTAGAATTCGCAAGAAGTTTGTCAATTCTTTCCAAAATGGTAGCATTTCCTTGTCTTTTAATCCCTAACTGTCCCAATATCCCGTCTCAGTTATTGGATAAACTTGTGTTATTTTCTTGTATTCTCATCAAAGGACTAATATCATCCTAATTATTGTGTCATTCATTTTGATTATAATCTATTGATTTGGTATTGAAAAGACCATGATAGATGCTTCCTCGGGACGAATAATGACTACATGTGAGAATATCACTTGGCTTGTCTCGGAGAGTGAACGGTGGTTAAGGTCCGAACACCGGTAGGTACTGCCATCTTTTCTTGTCTTTTATTTAGTAGATTGCATTATCTATAACATTAAGTAATAGTTAAACTAATCTAATATTGCAAGCATGATTATTTGTTTTCTTTTGTTGGAACTGCAACCTCAACATACATAAGTAGGTTGCACTAAACATTGAGTTATGAGAAATTATTGGTCTTCTCTCGAATACTGGGACTGCAGACAAGCTCTTTATTTTGTTTTAGCTTTTGCTCGTTATTAGGAAAAGATGAACTTTTCTATAAAGAGATATCACATCTGAATAAAATGCTCCTTGCTATAAGCAGATTCATGTTTTCAAATTTTGTTACTCAATTGATTTTAAAGCATTTATCTCATACAATTAGTATTTTTTGGGACTTTATTCTTCTTACGAATGCAATAACTACAAGCCAGAACTTGTAAAACGGAAAACTCGTCTGGTATATAGTATATTCAAGAAATAGAATCAACGTTACGTTACTGCGCCTATCTTGAGTTTAATTTAGTGGCTACAACTCCATACCTTAGAAAATGTAAAATTATAAAGTGAATTTATCTGAGTTCGTGTATCTGCGAATGTTTAAGTTTATTGTCATGTTGCTAGCAACTTCCCCTTCACTTTGTATGGGTAATCAATTTGCAATTAAACATTTACGGATTACGTAGAGAGTAAGTCATATTAGCTTGGATTGCAAATTCTTTTTGTGCTTACAACTCGTACAGTAGATTATTATGCTCTTTTACCTCCACTATGTACATGACATTTTGCATGTTAGAAGTGTCGAAATCTGATGGCTAAATAAGAATTATGTGGACTAGTAACTTAGTTTCTATTTCTTGATAGTTATAATACGATAGCTCCTCTTAATACATACAACTTTGCTACGCTTTTGCTAGTTTGTATGTATAAGTTTGTTCTGGAAATTTTGTTTGATTGGTTATTGGTTCAATAGCATACTTCAAATGATTGTTAGTTTTTATTGACTATTGAATTATGTGGTAATTTAAATATGAAAATTTGTTATATGTATTAAGATGTTTTGTGATGTGGTATTATGTAAATATAGTTGGGATTGGTTTCTCTTAATTGTAGATGGAAATGCCTCGAGGAGGTCCTCTGATTCTAAATTGAATGTGTGGATTTTCTTAATAACCACACCCCCTTTATTTTGAATGGTCCTTTAGTTCATATTACTCCCTCTGCTCAAGAATGCATCTGTAAGTTGCATACTGATTTTCATTTCAGAAAAAATTGTCCGATGATTTGCACGCACCCTTTATTTTGAATGGTTATCTTTAAGAAGCTTATAGATTTATGAACATTTTGGATGATATGGGTGCCAGATGAACAAGAACTGCCATGTATGATAGTTGAACAACGATAGCCATTTGTGCCTGCTGAAAACAAATAGCAGGTACCATCCACATCAACTTGATAGTCTATATCGGTGGTGATAATTATATTCAACACAAATAAATAAGAAAAGCGCAATCACCAGTGGAAATAAAGAAGATGAAATGCCAATCACACAACACAGTATGTACGTGGTTCAGCAAAAATGCCTACGTCCAAGGTGGTGATGTTAGTATTATTTCTATATACTCCGGGGAGCATTTTATAGAGAATACCGTGCGTGCCTTTTGCCCCAGGCTTAGGGTTTTTTATATACATGTTTATCTTCGGGGAGTGAGGGTGTTGGACTCCCCCACATCCATCTTTATCTCCTTGAATATCTCCCTACGAGATTTCAGGAGAGGACTAATTCATAACTGAATTTAGTTGAGATGCGAGGGGTCCGACTTTGGGCCGTTTTTATTAAGCTACTCGTCTAGGCCCATGATGGCAAATCCGGGTACCCACAATTGCCCCTAAAGTTGTTGGGCCACAATTTGGGCTCAATAAATTTAAATGGTTTATCATAATGGCTCTTTTGTAAATTATGTAACTCTTTCCAATGTTGGAGCTTTTTACTTTGATTTTGGCGGCAGTCTGCTTCATGTTCTGTGCATCATGATTGAGAACGTTTAAGGAGTCATTTAGAGTGGCATTTCTATGTTGTCGTTTCAAGCTTCTCAGTATTTCCTCATCTTCTGCGAGTTTTAGCCGTTGTGCCCTCCTCTCCAGGTTTTCATTTTCTTTGCTTTCAATCTTCCTCATCGTTTGGGCTTGTGATCTCGCATTGTCCAAGCCAAACTTTCATCTCGTAAGTTCCCTTTGCTCTCTTTTTTTGCTTTCTCTATTGAGTTTTCTTCGAATTTGTAATTTAGGGTTTACTAATGGCGAAGATAGGTAATAGATCAGTGTCTGAGTTTAGGAAGTTTTACAATATCCCTGAATGGGTAGAGATTGAATGCGTCTCTGTCCCTAAGAATGTTAGAGAGATAGAGGGCACTCATTGGATTCATGTCCTATTGCTTTCCTAAGGAGGTATTACTTTTCCTCCAAATAATTTGTTTCGGCATTTCTTTGGTTATTTCAACATCGCCCCTGTACAGTGCTCGCCCAACGTCTGGAAGATAGTCAATGGTGTCTATAGGATAAATCAACTTCGTGGCACTAAATTAGGGCTTGCTGAAATTTGTTTTTATTATTCCTTCTCTCGAACTAGCTCTGGTCTTCTCTACCTTAAGGCCAGGAGTTCTGACAGGGTATTGGTAGTAAATTTACATGATTCCCACAAGGACTACTGGCAAGAGGGATTTTTTGCTAGGAATTGGTAGCTCTCCCCCCAGACTGAGGGGGCGAGGTCTGATAGATTCACTGTTCCCTTTTATGGGGAAGAGTACATAGGTAATCTTCGCTTTGCTCTTTTGATCTTCTTATTAATATATGCTTTCTCTGATAATTTTCTCTCTTCTTTTCAGCGAGGACAAAGAATTTAGAACCTGCTCTTAGTGAGGTTCGAGTTGCTGAGCTGATCAAGGCTTAGAACATCAGAGAGCCTTTGGCTGAAGGTGAACATCCCTGGTCAGCCTCTTTTCTCCTGGAGTACAAGAACATCGGGTCCAATTTTATCGCGTGGCCTGTAGATAACATTCCTGTTCTAAATATTAGTGAAGAAGTTACTGTTGACCCCCTCCAGTTGGACGAGGAAGAAAGCAGATCTAAAAGTGATATTAGAGGAGGTGCTGAAGGTGGTTTTGGTGAGGCGAGCTCCAGTGGTGAAAGTTATTTTAGTTCATAAGAGGTTTCTGAGGCTCAAGAGTCTTCAAGTACATTCAGCAGTTCTAGTGATGAAATGGTTCCCCCTAGGAGGAACTTGATACGTGATGATGATGACGAGGATGATGTGCTTCTCGTTCATCGATCAAAGAAGAAAAAATCCAACAGTGGGGCTATTGCTACTGGTTCTCAATCTACTGCTCATGAGCAGGAGAAGAAGAGAAAAGAAGAAGGGCAGTTAAGAGAGAGAGAAAAAGAGAGGAGAGGAGAGGAGAGGAAGAAGACTGAGGAGAAAAGGAAGGTGGATGAGAGGAAAAGGGCGGAGAAGGAGAAGGAGAGAGAAGGAGAGGAGAATAGTGGAAGCGAGGACGAAGGCTGGGCAAGCTCTAGTGCCCGTGCCTGCATTGCCAGAGGGGGCCTCGATTTCCATCTCTCCCCAACTGGCTCCTTCGCTGCTCGAGAGAGCAGTTCTGCCTGCTGATCGCCAAAGGGGGATGGGGATTGACCGGCTAGCTTTGCAAGCGAGCCAGAGGCTAGCCTTGGTAAGTCTGTTTCTTCTCTTTAATGCTTGTAAAACTCTGTTTGATGCTTTCTTTTAATGCTTCCTTTTTACTTGCAGTTTATGACTGACTTCGCCATGCTCTATCGCTCTCGTGACGAGATGGTGAATAAGAATGCTGAGCTGGAGAAACATAATGCTGCTCTGAAGGGGAAGAGCATCGAGATCGAGGCTAGTTTGAAGCCTGCTGATACTTCTCGGATGTCCTCTGATCTTGCCCTTGTTAAAGCTAATCAGGTGAGGGAGGCAGCGGTTAAGGGTCTGAACGATCTGCAGCAGGCCTATGATTTAGTCTGCTCGAGCAAGGTGGCGGTGGCGGAGGAGAATAAGGTGCTGGTGGAAAAGCTAAAGGATAAGGAGTCTGTGGCAGCTGCTCTGAAGGAGAGTTCTTACAATGATGGTTGGGCCGCGGCGTATGAAGATGTCTATGTTCAGATTGGCAACATCAGCCGACTGAACTTTAAAAAGGGCTGGAACAAGGCTCTTCTGGCTGTTGGGGTAGATACTGACTCACCCTTATTTGACGAGCATGATCCAGGCCCAAATCCTGTTGTAGATGAAGCCCTTGCCCCAATCATTGGAGGTGTTTCCCCTGCCTCACAGACTGTTCCTGCTGGTGCTCTTCCTGCTCAGGGAACGATAGTTGTTCCCTCTGAGGGTGAAGCTCCTACTGTCGCTGATAAGGGAAAGCAGCCGACTTCCTCCGAACAAGCTGAGGTTGCTATTTAGACTGCTCTTAGGATTACTTTTGTATTTTTCACTTATTTGTAATGTTCCTTTCTGATTCTCAATGTACTTTGATCCTTTATATATGAATGAAATGAAGAGACTTTTTCCCTTAGCATACTGATTCATTTTATCCTTTACCGCTCTTTTATGGCCTGTAGTCGATTGATGTAGATGAATATATACCAGCCACTTCCCAACTGGGAAGAATGCTCAGTCCTGATATGAGTGCTCAAGTTTGCCAGAAATTCGTAAGAATTTATAAATCGCTACGATCGAGGAATAAGAGTTTCATAGATCAGTTGGAGCTTGTTGCTAAACTGAAAGACAGGCTTCAGGAAATGGAAGAAGTTGGAGCTTCTGTTCAAGAGGAAGTGAACACTCTGAGAGCAAGAATCCTGGATGCTACTGAGATTAACCAAGTCGGTGAAGTTCTGTAACTGGAAAATGAGTCCTTAAGGAGGGAAGTGTTGCGCCTCAGGGAGCATGCGCTGAGCACCGCGCCTCGCATTTTAAGGGGCTCCTTTTCATCACGAGCTGGCACAGGACCAAGCGATGCTCCTCCGATTCTGCAAGTTTCTACCCCATCGATTGTTCTGCGATCTGGTCCAAACGTAAGAAGTCCATATAGGGAAATGGACGAGCTCCGTGAAGATGTTCGTCAAGCATACGTGATTGTTGCTGGCCTCCAAAGGGATGTCACACGGCTGAGGCATCTGTTTAATAAAGGACCTCGACGAGTGTGGGCTGATGGTTACGACCAAGGTTGGGCAGATGCTCCGACGAGACTGACAGAGTTTGAAGAGCTCACATTTATCAGGGGATGGTTGAGTGCCCTCAGGGAGATGCAAGTTCTAAGGAACTCAATACTCTGGTACCGTCACGAGATCTCTCCTTCAACTTTACGGTCTAACCCTTTCAGGAGGGACGGCCAATGGATCCCTATCGATGATATCCTTAGGCAGCTGTTAGAGCCAACCACCAATGAGGTCGAACAGGAACTGGCTCCTCATTCGGACGATGGCCGAAGAGCACAATTGGTTAACTATCTTGTTCAGAGGCCTCATTCTCATTAGGATTTTACCAGTTGTAACTCTCTGTATATATGTAATGAAGTAATATAATATTGATGTTTTGGGCGATCTCGCCGACTAAACACGGGTTGTACATTCTTGTTATAAATGTGATGAAGTAATATAATATCTATGTTTTGTGCTATCTCGCTGACTAAACATGTTTTCATCATTTATCTCTCACTTAATTATCTTGGGCCCTTGATGGCCGACTAGATTGGTAGGGTTGAAATGTTGAGTTAGTGTCCTCCCAGTCCAGTATGCTTATGAGATACCGTTCTGCCTCACTTTACCTTTTAGGTCATGTCGTCACACTTTCTTAGGCCTAAGTGTGGCAATGGCGAGGACACACCTGGCGCTGGATGTTCTATCTGAGCAGGGTTTTTTATCCAAACATAGTCTGGTGACTAATTACTTTTTGGTCTAATTGCATAAGGATCCCCTGTAGGGCTTCATATATTGCTGGGGCAATGCTAGGAGGTTGTTCGTGTTTCATAACGAATACCTGAGGAGGGTGATACCCTGATTTTATGCTTTGAGTAAGGTGCCCGTTATTTGGAAAGGTTGTGCAAGTTATAAAGTTCCCAATACTTAATAGAATGCAACTGCCAAACATTTTTCATTAATTCACAAGTAAATAAAAAAATGAGCTGCCAATTCTAAAGATTTGATAAGAGAGCCAAGAAAAAGAAAAAGCTAGAAATATAATTTCTTTAGGTTGGTTGCGTTCCATGCTCGGGGTATCTCTCTGCCCTCCAGCGTTTCTAAGTGATAGGCTCCTTGTTGATCGTCTCTTGTTATCTTGAATGGTCCTTCCCAGTTCGGCCCTAGCTTGCCATTTGATGGTTTTACTGCGCTGCCAAGGACTTTCCTTAGGACGTAGTCCCCAACCTGGAATGCCTTCAGATTGACCTTCTTATTATATTATTTCGCGAGTTGTTGTTGATAGCTCTCTAGCCTTACTGGGGCTAGGGCTCTGCGTTCGTCAGCTAGATCAAGTTTAGCGAGTAATGCTGCATCGTTCTGGCCTTGGTCGATAAGGGTGGTTCTCATCGTTGGTAGACCAGCTTCTAAGGGGATGATTGCTTCCATTCCGTACGTTAGTGAGAATGGGGTTTCCCCAGTTACTTGCCGTGGGGTAGTACGGTAAGCCCACAAAATATACGGCAGCTCACTCACCCATGCACCTTTAGCTCGTTCTAGTCATTTTTTTAGCCCATCGATCACTGTTTTGTTGGAAGCCTCAGCTTGACCGTTGCTCTGGGGCTATGCTACCGAGCTGAAATAGTGCCTGATCCCGTGTTCATTGCAGAAGTTCTGGAAAGGGACACTCTCGAACTGTGTTCCATTGTCAGTGATGATGGTTATGGGGATTCCAAAACGGGTAATTATGTTTTTCCATATGAATCTTATTATATCTGCATCTCGGATGTTTACCAGTGGCTCTGCTTCGATCCATTTGGTGAAGTAATCTGTTGCGACCAATAGATACTTGCGGTTGCCGGCGGTAGTAGGAAGTGGGCCTAAGATGTCCATTCTCCATTGGGCGAAAGGCTAGGGGCTGGTGAGTGATCTTAGGTCACTGGCATGTGGGTGAACCATAGGAGCATGTAGTTGACATTTTCGCATTTGCGAGCGTATACTTTCAAATCTTTTTGCATATATGGCCACCAGTAGCCTTCCTTCATAGCTCAAAAAGCTAGTTATCTTCCTCCAATATGGCTTCCACAGATTCCTTCGTGGAGCTCGTGTAGAATTTTCTCCACATCCTTCGGGTGAACACATTGAAGGTAAGGGTCGGAGAACAATCTCTTATACATCTTGCCCTCAGGAGATAAGTGAAAGCGAGAAGCTTTAACTCTTATCTGGTGAGCGGTCCTCCTATCATTTGGAAGTGCGCCATCTTTCAAATAGTCCCTTAAAGGGTCCATCCAACTTGGTGTTGATTCAATCTGGAGCACATGCTCCACGCTTGGCAGCTCATCGCTCTGGTTGATGCTCGGATGGGCAAGGAAATTGATGGGGATCGTTCTTTTTAAGTTGGAATTAATAGTCGAACTCAGGGCTGTCAGGGCATCGGCATGGCTATTCTGACCTCTTGGAAACTGCTAGACACTGACTTTCTCGAAGTTGGACATTAACCTCTTTATCAAGGCGAGGTAGGCTGCCATTCTTTCATTTTTTGCGTTGTAGTCCCCACTTATCTGATTGGAGACCAGTTATGAGTCGTTGAACACCTGCAACTGCTTCGCCCCCAACCTATGTGCCTTCTGGAGGCCGGCTATCAAAGCCTCATACTCTGCCTTATTGTTGGAGGCTTTAAATCCAAGGCTGATTCCCTGTTCGAGGAAGGTATCTTCTGGAGTAACAAGCACAATGCCTACTCTTGCCCCCTTTGAGTTGGAGGCTCCATCAATAGATAATCGCCAAACTCCCTCTGTTGCGCGATTCCCTCTTTGCTTCATGGGTTGAAGTTGGTCGAGAGGCTGCTCGCCTGTGAACTTGGCTATGAAATCAGCAAGGAGTTGCCCTTTGATTGCATTCCTTGGTTAAAATTGGATGTCAAATCGTCCGAGCTCGATCTACCATTTAGTCAGTCTACTCGACAAATCCGCTTTCTGCAGGACTGCTTTAAGGGGGTGTGATGTAAGGACGACGATAATGTGAGCTTCAAAGTAGTGCTTCAACTTCCTCGAAGCTGCTATGAGTGCAAATGCGAGATTCTCTAGTGGTAGGTATCGTTGCTCAGCGTCTAATAAGGTCTTGCTCACATAATAAATGGGGTGCTGGATTCCTGCTTTCTCGCACACCAGTGCAGAACTGACGGCGTGGCTAGAAACGGTGAGGTATAAATATAAGGAATCTCTTTCTTGAGGTATGACGAGCAGGGGTGGTGAGCTAAGGTAAGCCTTGAGCTCGTCTAATGCTTGCGAGCAATCTTGATTCCATTTTACTATCTTGTTTCCCATTATGAGTTGAAAGAATGGTTTGCACTTCTCAGAGGACTTCGAGATAAAACGGTTCAAGGTAGCGAGCATGCCGGTGAGCTTCTATACGTCCCGTATTGTGCGAGGAGGTTGTACCATGTTGATTGCATTGATCTGGTCCGGATTAGCCTCGATGCCTCTCTTACTGACCAAGTACCCAAGAAACTTTCCTGACTGGACACCGAAAGAACATTTACTCGCATTGAGCTTCATTCGGTATTTCCTGAGGATTTCGAAGGTTCTTAAGAGGTCTGAGAGGTGGTCTTCTTTGTTCCTGCTCTTGACGAGCATGTCATCGATATAGACTTCCATGGTGTCTCCCATTTGGTCTTTGAACATCTTGGTGACCAGCCGCTAGTTAGTTGCCCCTGCGTTTTTTAGCCCGAAGGTCATGACTTTATAATAGTATAATTCTATGGTGGTGATGAATGTTGTCTTGTCCTGGTCTGGTGCATACAGAGGGATCTGATGATACCCCGAATATGCGTCCAGAAAACTCATTCTTTTGTGAGCTGCTTTGGCTTCCACCAATTGATTAATTTTTGGGAGAGGGAAATTGTCCTTAGGGCATGCCCTGTTAAGGTCAGTGAAGTCAATGTAGACTCTCCATTTCCCATTACTCTT
Organism: Sambucus nigra; assembly: GCA_949130495.1. NCBI lineage: Eukaryota > Viridiplantae > Streptophyta > Magnoliopsida > Dipsacales > Adoxaceae > Sambucus > Sambucus nigra. The sequence continues at coordinate 546,673,213 of OX422215.1, forward strand.
CGGAACTACTACTGGTTGGATAACCATTTAGGGAATTGAACCTCCCATGTAGGTCATGCGTGCAACATTTTTTCAACTTCTTTTCCTAAGACTTTTGCCTTCTCGGGCGTAGTTCGTCGTGCCTTTTGCGTGATAGCTTTGAAAGTGGGGTCAACGTGCAACCGATGACAAACCACACTGGGATCAATTCTAGGCAGCTCGTATGGTTCCCACGCGAAAATGTCTACGTTGCTTCTCAAAAAAATCGTCAATTCCTTCTTTTCTTGATCTGTGAGAGAAGCTCCAATCAAGAATATCCTGTCTTTCTCGCTACCACCAGCTGTAACTTCCTCCAGATTTTCGATGACCCGCTCAGAGGGGAGGAGCCTGGTCTCTTCCACTCCAGGTCTTCCGTATCTTAACTGCTATTTTGAAGGTATCAGACCTTCTTGTTCCTCGACCTTCTCATTGGGCTTTTTGGTGTTCTTCTCTGGTCTTGGGTGGATGGCCGCTATGAAGCACATTCTTGCCATCGCTTGATCGCCATAGATCTCCATTACTCCTCTCTCGATCACATATTTGAGTTTTTGATGGTAGGTCGAGGGGACTGCCTTCATCGCATGTAGCCACCCTCTGCCGAGGATAGCTTGGTATGGCGAGTCAATGTCGACTACCAGAAACTCAATCATCTTAGAGATACTTCTTGCCCTTAATGGTAGCATAATCTTTCCTAATGGAATAGTCACTTATCCAGTGAAGCCAACTAGAGGGACAGTGGCTTCCTTCAGGTCGGCGACACTCAATTTCAATTTTCTGAACAGGTCGAGATACATTACCTCGGATGAGCTTCCTTGGTCGACAAGCAACTTATCGACGTCGTAGTTGGCTATCCTGAGCGTAATAATCAAGGCGTTATGATGTGGGGTTCTCACTCCCACCAGATCTTCATTTATGAACATGATATATTTGCTATAGTCGACGTCATCTGCTCGTCGACGCTTTCCTGATTGTGTCTTTGCTGGATAGATCTGAAAAGCTTGCATCACTGCTGTAAGCTTTTTTACTTCCATCCGAGCCGAATTTCCTTGAATCTGCTTCACATCATATGCCCCATGAATTATTGTGAATTCATGGATACCATCATCCTCCAGTACGTGGTCAGGTCTTGCTTCTCCATTAGCAGCGACTTCCTCTGCCTTCTTCTCCACAAACTCATTTCGGTGCCCGGACTGGGCTAGTTCTTCGAGGTGGGACTTAAGAGCTTTGTAGCGCTCAGTCTTATGTCCTCCCTCTTTATGAAAAGCGCATCTCAACGCGTTATTTCTCTTTGAGGGATATCCTCCCATCTTTCTGGGCCACTTAATAAATGGCTCATCTTTGATCTTCGCCAAGATCTTGTAGATTGGTTCTTTGAAGACAGTGTTAACTGTCTGGAATGCTTTCGAAACACCGTTCTTTCCTCCGTTCTTGAAGCCATTCTCGCCCCCATTCTTGCCTCCTTTCTTCTGGTTCTCAGCTTTGTCGTTGCCTTTGGCAGTGAGCTTAGTTCGACCGTTCTCCCCTGTATTGAGGCGGGTCACATCCTCCACTTTGGCGTACTTCTCGATGCGAGCCATCAGGTCATCGATGGTCGTGTCCTCCTTCTTCATCAGGAATTGGTGCAGAAGGCAAGAGCTGGGTAAACCAATCTTGAAAGAGGCTACTGCTATTTACTCCGAGTAGTCCTTGACTTCGTTGAATAACTCCCAGTACCTTTTCGCGTAGTCCAGGAGGCTCTCTTGCGGCGTCTTTTTCATTGTTAGTAAAGCATCCATCCTTTTTGGATGGGAGCTATTAGTAATGAAGCGGGCCGTAAAGAGCTCGACCAGGGACTCAAAACTCCTGATAGACCTGTGAGGGAGCCTCTTGAACCATTTATGCGCCACATCATGCAGACTTAAGGGGAAAATTCGGCACATCAGTGCATCCCGGTGGTTCCAGAGAGTCATGGCTTGCCTGTACTGCCTAACGTGATCAATAGGGCCAGTTTTTCCGTTATAGATCTTGAATCTCGAAATAGCAAATTTCTTGGGGTCTTCCTCTTCTTCTATCTCCCTTGAGAAAGGGGATTTCATCTGGGTCTTGAGAGCTCGTCTAGCAAGCTCCCTGGTCGATCTTGCACCACGATGTGCTGAGTGTTGGTCCATTTCCCTTCGGACCAAATTTCGTATGTTCTCATTGTTGCGAGCTGGGCTCCTGTAACGGCGAGCCGGTCGCTGGTGCTCGAGTGAGTCATCACTTGACTCATGCTTCTCACTCTTCTGGGATCCACATCTAGAGTTCCTTACTCGGCTGCGAGACTTGCTCACCTGAGGGATAGGAATGCGGTATGGACGTCGCCTAGTGATGTGATGGAGCTCTTTCTCCATTCTCTCTAATTTCCTTTTGAGGTGAGCATTCTCAGCCTCTTGCTTGCGAGCGGACTCCCTCTGCTCTTGGAGCCTCGCCTCATAGGCATCATCAATCTGGAGATTTGTGTGGACTTTACTGGTCCTTGGCTCTCCTCTTAGGCTGGCCTCACTGGGTGAGCCCTCTGATCTGAATGCCGAACTTCAGATCTGATCCTGCGAGGAGCAGGTTGTTCTTGGATATCTCCTGCCTGAGGGGCATTACTGCCGTGACCAGACATTTTAAATTTCTTTGTTGGTGAGGGCTTTCTCAGGGAAGACAAACGTTTCCCACAGACGGCGCCAATTGTGGTGACAATTATATTCAACACAAATAAATAAGAAAAGCCTAATCACCAGAGGAAATAAAGAAGATAAAATGCCAATCACACAACACAATATGTACGTGGTTCAGCAAAAATGCCTACTTCCACGGTGGTGCAGTCAGTATTATTTCTATATACTCCGGGGAGCGTTTTACAGAGAATATTGTGCGTGCCTTTTGCCCCAGGATTAGGGTTTGTTATATACATATTTATCTTTGGGGAGTGGGGGTGTTGAACTCCCCCACATCCATCTTTTTCTCCTGGAATATCTCCCTACGAGATTTCAGGAGAGGACTAAGTCATAACTGAATTTAGTTGAGATGCGAGGGGTCCGGACTTTGGGCCGTTTTTATTAAGCTACTCGTCTGGGGACATGATGGCAAATCCGGGTACCCACAATATCCATATCCCATATTACTTGTGAACTACAAATTTTATGATAGAGGTCATATATATAATAGTTGTAATTGTCAAGTATGTGTAAATGTTACAACTTTTGTTAGGTTATCCCCCTTTCGTTTTAATGTTTTTTCTTGGACTCGTGTGCTTAACTCTTAAGAGTCACATATTTGTTTATGTCCACAATCACATAAAACTGTTACTAAATTTGAATTTCGTGATGTTACTCAGGTTTTTATCAGACTTTCATTGGTAATGTCATTTCATCTTCTGCCGATAGGAATGCTAAAGTGTTAGAAGCTTCGATTTCGTTTTTATGCACTTGGAGAGTCGTTTAGCGATGAATGTGATTACTAGTATTGGTCTCTTGGGGGAGCTAATGACAATTCTCTTATTGACACGATTTCCTTGCCATACTAATAGGGTTGTGGAACATGTGTATTTGGATATAATAACTAGATATATGAAGTTTGTTAAGGAGAATACTCAATATATACCTTTGGTGTTCTCGCTTCCTTTCTTGATGAGAGTGTTTGTTTATATCGAACATATCATGAAGTATTGCATGAAAGTGTTTGGATATAATTGTTATGTTTGTAGCTATTTTTATTGTTTGTTATATGTGAGGTTAGTGGTATATGGTGGATAATTTTAATTTTTTTAATATTTTAATTTATGTAAGTGTTCATAACACTTACAAAATGAATATTGTTCTCCTTACATATTAATATTTGTAAGTGTTTTGAACCGTTACAAAAAAATATATATATTTTTTCTTTTGCAAGTGTTTATAACCATTGTATATTAAAAAAAGTTGTTGAATTTTGCAAGTGTTCTAAACACTTGCAAAAGTTTAATATGTAAGTGTTTAGAACACTTACAATGTTTTTTGTAACGGTTGTTCGAAACGGATATGTGTTCCCAATGTACACTTACAAATGACATTTGCAATGGTTTTGACAACTTATAATTTTTTTGCAACGCGCCGATTTGTAAGTGTTTTAAACACTTGCAAATGGCATTTGTAAGTGTTTAAAACACTTATAAATCGCCTGTTTTGGTGTAGTGAATCTTCTTGATTTTAAGGTTCTTAAAAACTTAGATAATAAATTATTGAACGCCTTTAACATAACTATTAGCTATTCGGTCAGTCTTCCTCATCTACTCTTTGTATTGTGGAAAAAACATTTAATAATCTTCAAATTGCAGTCCTGTGTTAACATGGTAAAATAAAATACCATGTTGCATAAATATCATTTTGCATAGTAAAGCACTAATATAGTGTCAAAGCAAAGCACTAATATGGTGTCAACAACGCACCAATCAATCAAACTATGTAATAACTTTAATACAAGAACACACCAATCAACGATACTACACAACTAGTTAAACTCAAATTAAATAAATTTGTCTAGTGATATTATTACTGTAAGAGGGTAGTTTAGATTAGATGGAGGCGTAACCCCTTTTGATTACAGTAATGATAAGTTAACTAACAACACTATTGATTTACTACAAGACACGCAATCACAACTTTGTGAAGATAAACTCGGTTTAAACTCACAAATCTCTCGTGTATAACTCAGAAGACAATAACGAACTCAGAAGTAACTCCTTTAGAGGAAGAGATAAGTAAGCATCTTAGATACACCTTGGCAGGCAGCCAGACACCCCAACCACCCTCAAAGATCCCTATCAAGTATTAAAATCTTCATAATAAATAACAATGGTGGGTGAGTAAACTCTCTGGTTTGTAAAGAATATCATTCTGATGTATATTCTCTCTAGTAATAATTTCTGAACTCTCAAAAAGAACATCCCTTTTCTCAGAGGTGGTCGGGGCCCTTAAATAGCCCCTACACCACTCCTAAGATAACTCAGTCATTAATAACTGTGAAGAGACATCCCTCATACTTTATGTCACAAACACTAAATGCCGGATGGACTAGTCAGCTCCACGTCATAACCATTAAATGTCAAGACATGCCTTTTGCATAACCACTGTGTGTCAGGGTACTGTCGTCACAGAGGTGGCTCACCAACTATCTGACAGCCCCAGATACCATAGTGGTTTACTCAAGTGCATATTTGACACTACCTAGCTGGCTAGTGACATCACTTAAAGTAGATGTGACATTAAGTAGAGGGTTGTTTGGTTCACAACTCAGCACTCGATAGAACCAAGGCTGCTCCGCCCAAGGTTCCACGGTCAATGTCTTTTGGTGTTTTACCAGGTGTATCTAAGATGGTCAGGACAATCCCCAATCGTGCCTCACTTCTCAATCCTCCAAACTAAGTCCCTCTGAAGTTTCCACGATGAGGTCGTTCGATAGAGCATGAAATCTCTCCCAGGCCCTGCCAAGCCTAGTCTCTTGAGAGTACCGTTCGACCTAAAACTAAAAATCATTATAATAGTTACAACTCATGGTCAATATAAATAAAAAGATGCAACAAGACTAAGTAAACCAATACGACTAAAGGGTGAGCTCTCTCGGTCAGCTTCTTCATCGAAAGATCCCTTTGGGCTGCCACGCTGAACTACCTTGCTTGAGCTGCCTTGCTGAGCTGCATCGCTATGGGCTACATCGCTGCCTTATTGAGCTGCATAGCGGCCTTAATCCCAAACACTGTTGTTAATGGGGGGGATTATCTCAAATCTCAAGATTACCTTCAAGCCCCCTATAATTACAACATAAGATAAATATTACTACATCTTCATCAAACGATAAACTAGCCAAGTGGTAAAAGAGTTTAAATAATTTTTCAACAAATTCCCTTCTCCACTGTCGATGTGCACTGGAGCATCTTCGTAACCGATATATACTTTATCAATCAGGATCTGACACTTACCCTCGTGCAAAGGATGATTATGTACTAAAGTTCCCTACTTGAGTGGAGATGAATGTGCACACCCCAACGATAAATTTATCGCTCAGGTTCTTCATGTAGTATTTTCTCACCATAGTTAGCGTGGGTTTTGACGATGATCTAAGACCTGTGGCATGCTGAGGAACTAAGAAGGGGAATGTTGAAGGAGTAACCAACATATGTGAGGGGAATGGAGAAAGAGGAAATTTTTGAGGAGGTAAGGGGAAACCGGGATGCATTAGGGGCTGCATGGGCATACGACCGATTAAAAGGGACACAATTTGTGAAAGTTTATCATTCACGCCTCCTAATTTATTTCGAAGCCCCATTACATCCCCTTCAGTCCTAGAATGACATTCATCGTTGGACAAAAAACACTTATTAACAGAAGAAAGCTCATTCACTAGAGGTGCGACGTGTGTGAATCTTATTTTTCACATATGCAACCCCAAACCTCTCATCCTCCCTCTATGGTCCTTCCCCACAGTCTGTGCTAGGACATCATTGTCAATATCGTTGAACGGGCTTGAAGCTGACTGACATCTGATAGACTCTATTGATTTAAAGTCTTGGCTAAGTGAAAAGTGTATTTATTATCTTTGTCTCGTCTTGGATGCACGTACAAGTTGGCCCTATTCAGTGTCTTTCCTTCATCGGGGTTTCCTTTTGTCTTTCTCGACCACTCCTTCTTTAAATCTTCATAAGATTTCGAGCCAAGCTAGTGGAAATCAGTTTTTTTGCCTTATTTTGCTTATTTTTCTCCCTTTGTGGCATTTTCGAGTCCTTCGTCGCATTTTCCATAAAATCATTCCATTGACCGACTGTCATCTCCACGTTCGAAGGGACTTTGTCTTTGAGCGCCAAAATGTCGAAGCTCGATGCTCCTTTAGGGAAATGCTTACTCCTAAACTTTATCTGATATGTTCAGAGTTATTCAGCGACCCGAGAAAAAACCTTATTTTTTGAGTTTGCAGAAAATGAAAACCGTTTGTTGAGTTACTCGTAGATGTCATATTTAATATCTTTATCTATAAGGTTCCAATTGTCACCTCCTCCCACTCCACATTCATTTTTGCCAAGGATAAACACTGGGGTTTAAATTATTGAACATGATTCTTATCCCCTGTGGGGTTATTTCCCAATAGAGAGAACCCAATAGGCTTCTTCTCAACTGACCAGACAGTTGTAGGAGCGTTGGGCGTGCCTGTTGGATTAATGGGAGTACCTTTCCAACTACAAATCGGAGTAGTGGAGTGAACCGTTGGTGGAGTTGAGTATTGCTCACCAATTGGTGATGAGAATTTTCCTTGTGCCGGTGTCACGTCCTCAGTTGGAGCATTGTTTCCATCACCGCCTGACATTGTCTATAAAAATAATAAAAGTTCAATGTGTATCTATAATAATAGATGCATAATTTCAAAGTTCAATATGAAATTATAACTAACAAAATAAATTTGTTTGACCATATATTATAATTTACCTTTTCATGGTAAGACTTTAATAAAAGTTCAATCTGTCTAATCTCCATCCAGTCGGGATTTATTTTTAAAAACCTATAGATGTTTGCACGTGGCATATTAGGAGGAAGCGTATCCATAATGGATGCATAGACGTCATCGACATGAACTCTAAATCTCATCCTCTTCACCCTATTAGCAAGATTGAGTTTGACGTGGATGTGTCACGTGACATCACGGACTTCGAAAATGCTCATTGTACGTAATTCTATCCATAATGGGTGAATTTTTTCTTTGCCTTCTCCAATAGCATAAGCAAGGTCAGTGCTGTATCAGGATTATGTACGCGAAATATATATTGTAAAGCTTCATCCCAGCATTCTGTTAGGGAAAACAAAATACGATTGAACAAGTACTCTTGTTGGAGATGAACTCCACATTTTACATGGTAGTTAAATTGTTCGATCTTCCTATTCCCATGCTAATAAATCGGAGTACCCTCTAAATGAGGCTCATTAATGAAAGAGATATGAGTGCGGTTCAATTGCAACCTTTCACACTCTTGTTACCATTTATTATCATCGTGACTCATTTTTCATGAGAAAAATGAACGATGGCGTGAATATTATTCCTATAAATAATGGCTCTAATGAATCATTAACTAGTTATTATGTACGAGGGCGTGAATCCCATGCACACATATATACAAAAATACAGATACAGACCGGGGGCGTGATTATGCGGACGGTTCCTGCGAGTTATATTGGTCGTTTTGTGGTTGTTTTACGTAAAGATATATGAATGCGATTGTTGAGTCACTTCGGGTTGAATACTCCCAAAATAGACCTCATTTTTTTAGGCCTTATAATTCCGCAACCGACATAGCTTGTAATTGAAGCAGAGAACGGTACGACCCAGGTCGCGACCAGCCTTTGATTTCTTTCACACAACGGTTACTTTCTCGATCATATTAAGTCTTCGCTTTACAATAGAAATTCCCAGCAATAATATGGAATTTTAGAAGTAGAGCGTGGAATCAAATATAGTTTCTTAACAAGCCTTAATTCCCCTCACTCTCCTCAATAAAATCGAACTCCACCATCTAAAATCGGCAATGGGAACACTTGTTATAGTTGTTAAAAGCCATGGGATTGATCCAAACACTATTCAGACAAAACTCCAAAGAAACCACCGGAGCCACGTAGTCTCCCATGAGTGAATCCTATGTATGTGTGTGTATCTCACCCTGAATTTATTAGGTTTTGAATGCCTACTTTTGTCATTTAAGCCAGCAATCCCTAAAATCAATCCTAACATCAACCCTAAAATTTACCCTTACAAACGTTAGTCATAAAATTAACATTTATAAACACTAGTCATAAAATTAATCCCTTACAAACATTACCCCTAAAATTAATCTCGAATTTAGCATCAATATTAAAGGAGAGGTATTTGTTATATATTTTAGCCCCAAACTTAAACCAACATTAGTCATATATATGTATTTTTTTTAGAATACACACACACATATACAGTATACAGTATACACATATACATATACATATACACAATACACACATATATAGATAATACACACACACACACACACACACACACACATACATACATACATAAAAATATAAATGCACAAAATATTACCTTTGTTATTAAGAGAGAGCTTGAGTGGAAAACTTGAGATTGAGAGAGAGCTGAAATCACCGGAGAGAGGGAAAGTTGTGAGGGTTTAGAAATTTTTGAGATAAATGAAAAGTTCGTCTCGGAATTAAGTATAAAGACACTGGTCACGGCCTTAAGTCGTGACCACATTACGTGACCCCTTTAATTTTTAACATGTCAGCGTGTAAATAATACATTGGTCATGACCTAAAGCCATGAATTGATTACCAGAATGGTCAAGGTCTTCAGCCGTGACTATCTCAGTGTGGATTTTGGTTTATGGTCATGGACTTATACCGTGACCCCATCCGAGACCAAATTTGGAGGGAAACTTGGTTCCATAATGGTCATGCACCCACACGGGTCATGGCTATGAGCCATGACCCACACGAGTCATGGCCTGGGCTCGTGACCACATGCAAGATATCTATAACGACACTGAGTCATGGACTTGGTCACGCCCATTTTGGATATGGTCATGGCTATGGGTCGTGACCCCAATACCGTGACCATTCGCAGGATTTGGTGTAGTGTTTACAAGTCTTAACTTTATGGTTTTATGGTTTAGGATTTAACATTAGGGTTTAGGTTTAAGTTTATTATACACACTCAATTTAAAATAAATATCGGTACATGTGTAAATCCAGAAATTAGACGGTAAGTATCGCAATAAATGTGAATCATATGTTGCATTTGGTGATATGCGTGTGCTTTGAGAAATATTGGTTAAATATAAATAAAAAAGAAGTGAATATTGAATGAAAATGTAAGTGTAACTTGGATAAAATGTGATGGTACACGTGAATTCACATGTACTTTTTAAAATCACTTGTCTTTAGATCGTTTTAAGTATAAATACATCCGAATGAGATGTAATCGATAAAAAAGCGAGCATACCTTCTAAGACATGGATTAATCATTGTGATATAGGATAAATGACATGTACTATGATGGGAATTTTATGTAATGGTGATGAATAACATTAAATGACATGAAAATTATGTGTAATTTACCAAATATGCTTGTTCATTAGGAACGTTGTTCGTTACTCTTAAAATGGAGAGGAAAATAGCGTGTATTATATGAAAAGGGGATTAAGAAAAACTAATATAATATTTACTCAAAGACATTAATATCAATCAAGATTTAAGTGGAAAAGACTTGTGAATTATGTTCTAAATCGATATTTAAACGTCAATAATTCTTATACATATTGAATTCGAACTTGAGTTTATAGTGTTTTGAAATTATGAATATATCGATTTGAACTTTTGGATTGATTTGATACACGTGATAAATAAACTTTAAATTTTCATATATATATATATATATATATATATGGAATTTAGGGTGAAATAATGAATGTTTTCGTAACAACTTATTAGTTAGGTGTTCTAAGTGCCACTACGAGGACTAACTCGCGCAAACCCCTTCAATTTGTAACAAGATATTTTCGCAATCCAAGTAAAATATTACCGATTCTGAGAGGATAACTGCAAAATGTAATAACAGTCTTATAGTAACCAACCACTCACTCATCAAATCTACTGTGTACATGTGTGTGCATATGTGTGTGTGTGCATGTGTGTGCATATGTGTGTGTGTGCATGTGTGCGCGCGCTTTTACAGGTCACTTATATATATATATATATATATATATATATATATATATATATATATATATATATATATAGAGAGAGAGAGAGAGAGAGAGAGAGAGAGAGAGAGAGTTTTCCCTTTAAAAGCAGGGTGAAACCAGTTTAGGACTTTTCAAATCCTTTATGACCAACGTTTCTAGAGAGAGAACAATCATGAGCCTTGCACTGCCCAGTTATTTGGAGCTTCTGCCACTGCACTTTTGGTTTGTTCCTAACACTAGGCTCTCGCTCATTAGATATTTCTTTCTGCTTCAATGATTTATTGTTTTCCCATTTATATATATATATATATATATATAGAGAGAGAGAGAGAGAGAGAGAGAGAGATAGAGATAGATAGATAGATAGATAGATAGATAAATAGAGAGAGAGAGAGAGAGAGAGAGAGAGAGAGAGAGAGAGAGAGAGAGAGAGTTTTCCCTTTAAAAGCAGGGTGAAACCAGTTTAGGACTTTTCAAATCCTTTATGACCAACATTTCTAGAGAGAGAACAATCATGAGCCTTGCACTGCCCAGTTATTTGGAGCTTCTGCCACTACGCTTTTGGTTTGTTCCTAACACTAGGCTCTCGCTCATTAGATGTTTCTTTTTGCTTCAATGATTTATTGTTTTCCCATTTGGTTTGTATTTTCGTTGAGTTTGGGGGATATCTTCTAGGGTTTTTCATTTTTAGGGTTTTGCGAGAGTTGCTTTGGGTGCGAGTGTGCCCTGTATGAGTGAAACTTCAAAAATCTAGAAGTGCATTACTGATTTGAACAAAACCTTCCCCAAAGCCTTTGTCGATAGGTTTCCCACTCCACTCCAGGTACTTAGACTTGAGGATGATCCAACGAACCCAAAACTCATCCCCAAAACTGGTTCTTCTTTTGCATCAGCCCCAAGTATGATGTGTATCACATAAGAATATCACACTTTAGAGAGCTTTGACAGTTTAAACCATAGAGTTAGGGGGAGGAACTGCGTACATAATGGTGACACAAATTCATTTGACCACTTAAACTCCGAGGATAGAGCTTTAATAGGCGATCCTTCACCATCCACCTTTCTTGTTGAGGTTCCTTTAACTGTCGAGGGGGTGAACATTAAAGACGTAACCACTACCTCTGATGATCCTTTTACCACTGATGTCAGGTGGTATGGAAGTGATATCCGAGAAAATGACATGATCGACTTTAGGATTCAGTACTCCATACCTGATGATGTGACTATTAGGATACCTGACCCAGAGGAGAGGGCCTATGATATGAAAAATGTCAGTGAGGTTTATTTTCCCTTTTGATCACTCTAGATTGGAGTTCGTCTCCCCCTGCATCCCTAATAAGATCCATCTTAAAGAGGTATCGAGTGGCCCTTACACAACTCCCTCCAAATAGATACATGAATATTATAGGGTCTATGGTTTATTGGAAGGATTAGGGGGATTTTGACATTAATGGAGGCATATTTAGGTTTGTCTATGGTGTGAAGGATAATGCATAAGCCCCTGGATACTACTTATTTTCTCATTAAAAATCAAACACCAATGTGGTCCAGGCCGCCCAAACTAGCAACCACAATTGGAAGACCAAATTATATTTTATTTTTAGTATATGGGAGTTTTTTTTCCAATAATACAGAGATGGGAATCAGTATTCCCAGGGATTGGTTCTCCCCTAACCCGATTGTCAAAAAGGCCCCATCATTAGACAAGAAACCGACACAACTAATTAGGTAAGTCTTCACCTTGGACCCATTGTGTTTTGAAGATATATACACCCCCACTAAGTTTAAATCCATAACACACTATCTGAGCATCGACATAAGTGATTCTGAGACTTATCGGCCACCAAGCCCAACTGATGAGGAGGAGGATAATTCCCAACAAGGAGGGGAAGAAGAAGTGGTGGTAGACCATAGTGAGTGGAATTATAAGGAGGTTAAAGAATGTGAGAAATTTTTACAAGTCTTATGTCTTCTTTCTTTTTTACATTCCTCTGTACTTCAGATCAACTTGTTTACTAACTGACTTTTTATATATTTTTTATGCAACTTCAACTTCCAATTATGGTTTCTTTATCCAACAGAGTGGGAATTTTTATTTTTGGGCCCATATCTTATTCCTAGGTGGCGGGAATTACAACAGGAATAACAATAACGTCCACCTACTAAAAAAAAGCAGAAGTGGACTCATTTGAAGACTCTCCACTACTTAAAAGGACTGTGATCTCAGATATTGTGTCCACAGGCTTCGCAATGAAATAAGTAGTTATGTTTGTGTATTCAAGTAGCATAGATTCCGATCTGGGATACTCAAGACCAGCAGACAAGTCCCTTCCCAAGTTCTAAATTTTGACTAAGAAAAAATTGACGTAAGAGGCGTCGAGTTCTTTTTTCTTGGAAGAAGCTTCTGCATGAGGACAAAAAAAGAGGGATGTTAATGAAACTTATTAAAAACTTAGTCTACTAAGGCAAAACACAATCAACAATTAACCAATTTTTTACACTCTACCAAGACACCTAAAATCCCTATAGGGCTCACCACCCTTAGGAATTGGTTGATGCTCCCACTCCCTCGCAATAAAATATGGGATTAGTATCCTTTATTTGAATTAGGTAGGTTTACCACCCATACTATGTCCGCCCTCCTAGCCTTCAAATAAAAGTATTTTCATTCATTTTTACCCAATTATAACAGTATCCAATCTCAATGATTCATATTCAAGTTTGATATAACTCATTAATCCTATGGATACCGTTACGAATCCTCTACGTATTCAGAGTAATTTGAGCAAACACCACTCTAAAATACTCACAAAACTTCATAAATAATTGGTTAAGGGGAAATGTGATCCCACCATCAGTTATGTACTGGGTGTGCAACCTGTGGCCCCCTCTACATTATATGAGTCGACGTGCTCCTCAACACACTCTATGATAACCCAATCGGGGATGGTAAAACTTTTTTCTAAACTCCCCTAAGGATCTCTCGTTCACCGCATACATCATTTTCTTTATTCAAGGATAAAAATTATGGAGAAATTTGAAGAAACGAAGAAGATAAGATGATTGTTTGAAGAAAATTACAAATAAAATAAAAATGAGAAGGGAAAAAGACTTGTAGGTGAAGGAAAATGCATAAAGATAAGACATCTTGAATAATGAAGGTAAGAATGCAAAATGGCAGTATGGGAAGTCTTTAAACTGTTTGGTTCAACTTCCAATATAATCCATCATTTAGAACGAAACCCTAAGTGATAGTTGGAAGGCGTGCTTCGTCTTTTGGTTCCCTCGGGATACAAATTATGGGTGTGCCCTTAAAAGATTGGGCCAAGTTACAAGTGTGCCCTTCAGACTTAACGGGCATAACAAAGGGATTTTTTATCTAAAAAAATTACAAGTGTTGGTGCTCATCAACCTCATCCTCAACTAGAGATCATAAATTACTGTCAGCCAAAATCAAATTCCAATAGTGATAAAACCTCCCCACCCTTTCCAGACTCCAAATTTTTGGGTGCAATTGTGGGGGAGTTTTTCGAATTACTCGACATGGTCGGAATTGAGAGTGCCCTTGTGATCAATGAATAAACTTTAATTAAATTCCAGTTTTGTGCTAAGATTTTAATTAAGACTTTAGCTCATGCATCTAATTGTGATTGACATAATATACGTAATCAACCATGCATACAATCACAAACACATATTTGAGAAAAAATCCCACAAAGGGGCAAAATTTTTTTATTTCACTATATTGTGTAAACCACAACTTACAAATACACAAAAATACAGCTTGTTGTGACACACGAATCCCTGTAGGCGTCGGTAGGCCTCTCAATGGATCGAATTTTATCTGAATCTGAATCCGAATCCGATCCATTTAAGCGAATATGGATCAAGCCTAAAATCCGATTATCCGATTTCTCGTTTATTAAATGGAGCGGATTTGGATTCATATACTCAGATCCGTTAATAATCCGATCCGATAAATATTTTTGATATATATATATATATATATATATATATATACTAGTACATGCCCGTGCCTGAAGGCACGCATATAATTTTAAAAAGTATAAAATTGTGTATAAATATATAATAAATGTTTTATATATTATTAGTGTAAATAATTTTAAAAAATTGGGCAAAATTTCCTTTATTTATAGAGCTATCCATCCTGTTTAAGAAATAAAAAATTAATCCAACAAAACAAATTGTCCGTCTTGGGCCTCGTATAGGCAACATAATCGATTCCATAAAACCTTATTTAGTGTATAAAATTTTCAAATCTAAACACTGTTAGACACAATCAAGTACAAGATTTCAATACAAAAATTGTTATCTCTTCATCACCATCTCTCCTTGAAATCCAATGGTCCCGCAACATGAAACAACTAAGAACAATAAAGCATTAATGTATAGATAAGTAACAATGTTTAAATTATAGAGTAGACTTTCCAATACATGTTTTCTAAATTGTGCTTTAAAAGAAAGGTTAAGGAATCATAAACATACATAAAAAAACGTTCAAAGGAAAACTAACAAACAATCCAAAGAGAAATCCTAATTCATGTTTTAGATCTTTCCAATACATGTTTTCTAAGACTTTCAAATAAGACAGACTAATAATCTCAACCCAACACATATAAACCATAATAATTCATTAACAATATTACCAGTCTAAAAAAAGTATAGCATGACACAAATACTATTGAATATAAAAGCTAACTGAAAAAGGAAAGAAGCATGTTGAGGCATACTAAAGTTGTATTTGCATTTATTAATAGTTGACAAAAGTGAAATGTACAAAATTTTCAACGGTTCATTATGAGATTTTCACAAAACAGGTTAATAAATTCATTTACAGTATGTTTGTATATTATCTTACTCGAGCAGAGTAACAAAAGCCTAATGAAGTCCAACATAACCCTAAATAAACCTACATATACTTTAAAAGGTGAGAGTGAACTAATTAAGAAAAGTAAAACATTTTAAAGCCTAAGTTAGCAACCTCTGATAACCAAAAATTATACCAGAAGGATGAAATAACATATATGCCAAACTGCAAAATCCACTAAAAATGAACTACATAAGATGAAATGGAAAACCAAAATAAACCAAGTTTAGGCCATTAAACCATTTCATAGTCCTAACTTGTAGGTAAAACATCAACCCCCAAATTTTACAAATCTACAACAAAATAATAAATCAATCATAACTTGTAGTTGGTGATCAAACTGACAGTACCTGTTTGAAATGGAAGCATGTTTTAAATGTATTAAAATATGAGTATTTGGAAGTTGATATCCAGACATATAGAGGTGGTTTGTGGCATACATGGCCCGATTTTAACTATTACTGGAACAATGATAATAAAAGAAGTCAAACATGAAATTCAAACAGATGAAATTTGAAAATATGAAATTTGCCCACCATTCAGTGCTTGAACATGATGGATTAAATGGTATTAACTGACTGTATTATAACATAAATTCAACCAAGACAACCATAGTATTCTCGTCTTCAAAACACACGACCAACACCAAAACACACAGAAATAGCTTATGTCCATAATTACTATTTGAATTGCTATGATATAATGAATATAAACTTTAAACTACTATCCGACAATGAATACTTATTTTTCAAATCTTCAAATGAATTCAAATAAAAGGTAAAAATATGTGGAAATATACATACCATCTCAGGTGTACCTGTATCAGCCCCCTAGTGTATTTCTTATAATCTAGAAACTGTATATCAGCTCCCGAGTGTATTTTATACCAGTTGCCATAAACTTCAACGTAGCTTCCCATTTATGTGAATTCAGTGTCTACACCAAATTTAAGCATATATGTGAGATATATGTAGATTACATGAACCATAAATTTGATGAGCGGGAATTCAAACATATATGGCCCTAAAACTCGATAACATACATGTTGATGCAAAAAGTCTCCATCATGCTCGTAAAGTAGTCATTTCATTAATTTTCAATGTAACTCATTGAGAATTTATATATATATCTTTTCAGTATTTCATGTAAGATCTAAAACAAAGTAGTTCAATCTTGGTTGGTCATTTCAAGTACTTAAAATGGACATTTTCTCAGACAAAGGAAGTGGGCCTTTGGTTTTCGAATAGAGCCCTCTCATGTTCTCAAAGAAAGTTTGTACTTATGGGTGATATCCACTTGGCTTAATTCATTACACGAATAGGCAGGTCAATGAATTTAATCTAACCAAAATAATAATTTAACATTAGAACACAAAACAGTTAGAATAGTAAAACTATATACGGAACAGTAACAAATGCAAATGTAAATGAACTATTAGCACTGCATATGAACTGTATATAGAACAATAATAAACTATATAGAACACTATATAGAACAATACCAAACTATTACCAAATAAGGAAAATTAGAATGCTAAAAAGGATCACATTAGCAAAGCAAATGCAAAATGAATAGTGCAGTAAGAAAGTCATAACTCGAGATATTTCTCAGCATAACGAATGCAATTTTAGGCATGCCATGCCACACTTTTCACAATATGTATATAAAAAACACACCAATCCTAACTAAACAAAAATAAAAAATTACTTAAGAAAAAAAGAAATCGATTCATAATGTGGTGATGAAACTAATCAATATTGTAATTTTGCCAAGTCGCATACCTCATACCTACAGCAAGCCACTATATTTAGCATATGACTGTGAACTTATAACGCATACCTCCAACACACCATAGCATATGGCTGCTAGTGAAACAATTTATAGATAGACTTGATGTAATACACATGGCAATGATAAACCTTTAGTATGTTGAACATTACTGATCCTAAAACTTTACAGATACTAAAACTTTTGACATAAATAGTTCAACATTACTAATCCTAAAACTTTAAAAGCTCTTCATATCCTCAAACAATGTCTAAACGTCATGGCTGAAAAATGAAGATATCTCATCCTAAAATAATATGTACTATAGAAATATAAGTTTTTTCGTCCTAAAATAATGCGACACACCTTTTGGCATTAGAATAATGTTCTAACAGCCATCCATATAATGTACATTTACGGGATTCAATTTCAAGTACATTCCGGGACATAAGAGTATACTGTTACAAACATACATCCTCACAATGTATGAAATGCATGTAAAAGCGGTGGACAAAGCCACTGTCAAGTCAAGGGATCAAAAAGCCACCATATAGAATCAAAATCTCAAACACATTCTAGACCAAATGAACAGGAAGATCAAACCATATATAAGGATGTAATAAACAAAACTCATTAAGTCTCAATCCATACACGTGTATGGCTGAGTTGCAGATAAATTTTACCTTTAGATTTTGAACCCATGAATGACTGATTTATGGAATTTTGGTTCTTTCTAACCCAAAAACATAATAGCGCTAGAAAACATAAAAGATCTATTAGAACGGTATAAAAACACTAACTACCATTCCAATCATCTTATTAACATCAAATTACACTTATATAAAACCATGAAGGAGCAAATTGCAAATAAAAACTAAACTGAGTAGTAAACATTAAAGATAACCCAGCATCCCTAGTGCAAGGAGGATGAGATTGAAAAATTCAACCTACAGATTTCAAAGCTGCAATCTTTTCTCAAATTCATAAATTCACATATAACACATATATTAAATTGGAGAGAAAATTCTAACTTTCATTCCAATTTTCTCATCAACACCAAATTACACACACATACATATGAAGGGTCAATTGCAAAAAAAAATGAATTGGGGACACCCAGCTGCCCTAGAGCTAAGAGGAGGAGATTGACCTGTAAAAATACACACAAACACGTACACACACATATGTATATACATACAACCTATATATTTAAAAGTTGCAATCTTTTATCAAATCCATAAATTCACAAATTACCCACATCAAGAATCTGTGTAGAACACTAAATTTCATTCCAATCATCTTATCAACACAAAAAATCCAATTCATATTCCCTAAACCCAAATAAAATCTAAACCTTTAAATCTATAAACCCAAATCCATGAAATTTGAAAACTCATGAACAAAAAAACCAAGTCCGTGGTGGAGAGCAAGGGGGGGGGGGGACTCACCTTGTTAGGTAACAAAGATAAGAGCGAGAGCTTGAGAGAGAGAGAGAGAGAGAGAGAGAGAGAGGTGTGAGAGGATGAGAAAAAAATGGGTGGGGTGGGTAGGGAAATTAGTTTGTGTTTAAAAGTAAGAAGGGGGAAAATAAAATGTGGGGGGAAATTATTATTTTTAAATTTTGAAATAAAGTTGAAGAATTAATCTAAGCCCTTCATTTTTAGTGGGTGATGTGGCAAGATCTAGATCGTTATTATGCTTAGACAATATAAAATCCATGCCATCTTATTATATGGATACATAAATTATGTATAATATATTTTTATTCAATATATATTGTATCTAATAATATTTTAAATAGATATTTTAAATATTTATTATAATAGTTCTTTATTTCATTATCTGTTTTTTCGAACATTTACAAAATAAATTTATGAAATGAGAGTTGAAAATAAAAATGTTGCAAATCAAGTTTAACATAAACGAATAATCGGATAATCGGATCGGATTCGAATCCGTTTAACAAAAACGAATATGGATTTGGATTTGCCTGGTCCGATTCGATGAATAAACGGATCGGATCCGAATCTGTTTAACATAAACGGATATGGATTTGAATTTGTCTGATCCGGTCCGAATACGATCCGTTTACAAGCCAAGACGTCGGTTCGTTGTCATCGACAAGAGATCATGCAAGAGCACTAATGGTTAGCAATGGAGAGATAACCTTTAATTCGTATCGAATTATGCATTTAATTACCCTCGAACTTAGGCATTTTAGCCCCCTCGGGTACCGTAATTACTATATTTATGCTCGTTAATCAGACAACCTTTGTTTTATATGCTAATACTTTATTTGAGGTATTATTGAGCATTTATAGGTGTTACGGTGCTTAGTATGAAGTTTGGGAGCGTTCCGATAAAGTTCCATCGCGATTTGCACGTTCAGGGGTATTTTGTAATTTCATACTTCAGGATTTTTGTCCGAAGTATTCACGGAAGTTGTAGCCCTCGGGCCAAGCTTCACGTGACTATAAACGGTTCTCAAATCGGATTCCGAACGAAGGAAACACGAAGCTTTAATCGGAAAAGAATTATAAGAAAAAAAATAACAATTTCATTAATGACCTCCATGTCCCTTTTCTCTTTTAATAACAAATCAAATAATTCCCTTTATGCCCTAAAACGTTTTTTTGCAGCAAATTGAGCCATGAGCGATTTTTGGCCAAGCTCGGTTTTGTGCTGGGGTTTTGAGTTCGTCCCTAATTGAGGAATTTCGTCCGAAATTGAAGATTGGATCGCGTGCGAATGTAGTTGCGAGTCAATTGGCTCGGGTTTTTGGAATACCCATTTTGGCCATTTCCAAGATTTGGCCAACAATGGTGGGTTTGGGTTTCTACATGTGGGTCTTGATTTTTTGTTGTTGGATGCGTTGGATTTACAACAGATTAGGTCTTGCAAATGGGTCTTGGACCATCTATGGAGGTCATATCTCGGTTTGGGCATAATCGCACTTGGGTCTCGGCGATGGTGGATTTTTTGTAAGAAGTGGATGCTGCAAAATTATGTGTGGGCTTTCCAGCAACTCGTGGTCGACCGACGGCCAACTCGCGGTCGATCGCTATTTAGGTTTTTGTCGTGGAGCCATACTAGTGTGCCTCTCCCCATTTGTGCGGTCGACCGACCTGAATCCCCGGTCGACCAGTGGTCTGCTTTTGCCGAATCCTTTTGCTGTTATCCTTTCCTTTTTATTTTTTTTATTTTCCTTTTCTTATTTCTTTTGTCGTTTAATTACAACTTAACCCTTTTTATTTTCTTTTTCTTTTAAAACTTAGTATAAATAGCAAGTTTAGTTTATTTTTGTAACTCTCTTATTTTTTTTAGTTCGTTTTCTCTCTTAAGACCTAGGTTAGAGAAATATTGGGGTTTATTTGTGGAGACACCCCTCTCCTCCATGTTTGTGTGTAACCGCCATTAATGTAAGTTTACTATTCATTATCAGTTTTGCCTACTTTTCTTGTCTTTGTTCATTTTTATTCCATGCTTAATTTATTGTTTCTTGCCTAGATTAATTATGTAGTTAATTTAATTAGTTGCTTTAATTAATTAGTTAATTTATTTTATGTCATTTAATATGCTTAGGGGCTAATTTAAATTAGGTTGTGTCGGATTGAACTCACCTAAGGTTGACAGGTTGCTTTGCTTTGGTGATGGAGTCTCACGGATTTATTTCGAGTGGGTTGTCCTAGTTATTATGCCTAGGAGATTTAACCAAGTATATCATGTATGGTCTGTATTTACAGCCTTGGATGCGTAATTTTTGGGGTATTTGTTGACGCCAAAATCTTATTAGTCTTTTATGCGAATTTAGGAGTGTGACAACTCTTGATTTAGTTGATTGACGAAACGAGACGCAATCTTAATAATCCGTGAACCCATGTAACCATTTTATACTAATTAACTCGGGGTGAGGAATATTCGACGCAACCTATAGTTTTTATTCGCTTTGTTAATTTATTTTAATTTACACTCGCCTAGTTTAATCTTTTCCTTTTGTTATCCTTTCTTTTTAGTAAGAAAAAAAATATCTTTTACACTTTTATTGAGAAGTAATAAACCATTTAAATTCTAGCAACTTGTCTTTATGAATTCAATCCCCGACAACGGTGCCATTTGATAGACAAGATTTTGCCGCAGTGTCGCGTCACTTACGTCGATCGTTTGTTATATTCGGCTCACCAACTCTATACAAAAATCTAAACTATGAATACACTCTTTTAAGGGATCCACAGTAGAATGAGTAACAAGGGTTTATAATGATTCACATAAATATTTGGGAAAATTTGGTGAATCAAGAGAGGTTTAAAACTCAAAAGGTGAAGTCTTAAAATCCCAGTTGTTCTGTAGAAAACGGAGTTGTAAAGACTTGAAAAACCTAGCTGCAGAATCAGGTATTTATTAAAAAAATTAAGTTGGCGCGGTCGTTCGAATGACAAGGGCATGTCGCTTGAACCCTCATTACGCGAGCTATCAAGCAAGGTAAAAACTCCAAAACAGTACGGGTTCGTCTGGTTACTGCTTCAAGCGAAGTTTGAGCAACCTATCTAGCGATATGCAATGTCGCTTGATGAGGTTGTTTGAACGACAACAGTTAGCCGTTTAAACGACTGAAGCGTCAAATTCTAAGTTTGCCAACAAGTCTGAAAAAAATTAATTTTGACTTAGAAAACCTGATTTATTTTGATAAAAACATTTTAGAAAAAATTCCAAATAAATACGAAAACATTAAAAACTCCAAATTAAACATTATACCATTAAGTGGAGTTAGTGGGAACAGTTGAAGACGCATATTGCACGTTGTCCGATGTTATTTCACTATGCATGTTTGAATATGAAGTGTACGTGAAACTTCGGATTCGGATAGAGGTCGTCATGGATGATCGTGTTGACATGCCAAATGCAACGGTAGACGACATACTTGCTTTGATATAGGACACATAGAAAACTCCTAGATTCTAAACGAATATTTATAAAATCATGTCCTTACAAATCTCCCCTGTGTTTATGCCAGTACATACATAAAAAAATCTGAATTATGCTACCCAAACTCAAAGAGAATGACATAAAATTTAATATCCCCATAAACCCCAAAACTGGAAATACTAAATAACATGTCTTCAAAATTCTTTCAACATCTTCAATGCTTCGAATCTCCAATGCTTCTTTGTCATCATCAGGGTGTGTAAAAATGATCCTCAATTTTGTACCTATACACATGAGACAAGAAACAATACCCGTGACACGCAAAAGTTTGAAATATAACGATTTGCAAAAATCAATATCAATTAAGCTCAAGCAGCAAATCATTATTAAATAAAACAAAACATCTCCCTCATAATTAGTTCTCCCCCTTTTTATGATAACCCCAAATAAACATATATGAAGAATATTAAGAAATGCATATGGAGAGTGTCATATGGTAATAAACTTCTCTTTTTGAAATTTTCAACATTTTTCTAACAAACAAAATAAAAAATATACAACAAAGAATCACACCATGGAAGAACACAAAAATAACCAAGTCGGTGATAGTATAACTGAAGGAATGTGAACAAATTCGATAAGAAAATCAATGTCAACAAACATAACATATGTGCACGATGAATTTCGGATATTCCCAATGAATGAACTCAACATCTTCCTTAGGTGTAAAAATGGTGGACTTATAAGGAATTGACTCAATCAAATTAACAAATCAAAATTCATAGTGATTTTCACACCAATAACGCCCAAACATATTGTAATACCCCGTACATTTATGGATAATTAAATTACACGAGTGAGTGTAATTTAATAATTTGAGAATTTAAAGTAAATATTAAATATTAATTTGCAAGTGACAGGTTAATATTTACATGGGTTATATTTACTTACGGGAATAAGTAAATGAGATGGACTAATTGTATTTTATGTCGCGGGTGAATAAAAGCGACATGTGATGTTATTCTATTCGGAAAATACGTGTGGAGATGTGTTGGGTTTAAGATGTGAATTTTTGACAAGTGACTCGGATGGAGATTTCGAGTACGTGGTTGTTTCTAGAATGGCCGTAATAGTCATAATAGAGTACCAGGGAGTAGTGGTTGGGTTTCAGGGACTTTTTGGATCAGTAGGGACTCGCATTTGTGTATACAAGTCAATTTTGGGTTTAATAAGGGGATAACCCTTATTTCTCTCTTATAAGTCACGAGAGAAAGAGAGAAATGAAAGAAATAAGAGAAAAGAAGAAAAGGAGGAGATTTTCGACCAAGCTCTGACGGATCCCGACACGAGGTCGTCGAATTTATCCAACGAGGAAAGTGTTTAACTTGCTTTAATTATTTAAGTGTGTTTATTATTCATATTATAGTTGGTGTGAAAACTATAAGGATTTTGGGTTGGGATTCTTGAATCAAAATGGGGTTTTTGGAAAGGATTTCATATAAATTGATGTGATAATAACTCCATATGAAATCTGAATTAAAATCCATGTAAATGGTGGAATTTTTAGTGAGAAATTAAAAGAGTTGTATAAAAAATAGGGTTTAATTAATATAGGGTTTAAATCTTAATTAACTTGAGGAATACCACGAATAAATTGGCGTGTTGGGTATATCTAAGTGTGTAGATGACTATAGTAATGGTTGGCATAAATTTTGGAGTTTGAGAAGAAGATGAACTCCCGAACTGATCAGATCGTCAATCGGTTCGTTTTATTGGTCATCGGTTCGGTTCATTTTTGGGCCACCGAACCGGTTCATTTTTGGTATTATCAGTTCGGTTCATTTGTTTGGAACCGGATCAGTTCATTTTTTGGGCCATGGGTTCGGTTCGGTTATGACATAAAAATTTGAGAAATTTTCTTGGACTAAAAAGGGTTGGAGAAAAAATCCTTTTGGAGATAAATTTTAAGGGTTCCTAAATAGAGTATGAGGGCCTCTAAATGATTAAATGAGTGATGTGTGACCCTTGGGTTTAGTGGGAATAAATTCGGGGTATAAATTTTAGGAATGTTTGGGACGAACGACATTCGAGGAATTATTCGGCGAGTTCGTACATATATATTTATGTGTGTAGAATATATATATGCCAATCATATATATATATATATATATATATGTGTGTGTGTGTGTGTGTGTGTGTGTGTGTGTCAAATATATATTGATATGAATAATATCTAAAGGTGAGAGTAGGATGATTTAAGAATATTAACAGACGTGATAAGATACTATTCGAAAATAATGAATGTGAGAATTGTATCATAAGTGAATGAATACTTATGGGATTAAAATAAGTTGTGTGTATACTTATTGATTAGTACGAATTGGTATATTTGGATTAAATGCTAATGCCACGAGAGATAGGCATGGATAACCGGATTTGATGCTATATATATATGGGTATAGAGACAGTATATATATATGTGATTATGAATATATATGTGTGTGAATGATATATCTATGTGAAGCATACCCCTCTAGTGCTATCATGGAAAGTTGCACTATGTGGGTGAGGCCCCTGGCTTGCGGAGCAGGTTGCGTATAGTTCCCAGGTTATAGCGTCCATTTTTATATTGTGTGGCATTTATCAGCGACAAGGCGTTTTGGGTATGATTCGTCTTATTTTCAGTGAGGAACTATGACCGCTTCCCATACATTTGTGATTTGGATTTTGGGGTCGGTGTCAGATTTTGTCACGGTTGCCCAGGTCGATGTGTGTTCTCCCTAGAAGATGATAACATTGAGAGACTGCATCCATTGAGTTATAGCTCTGAGGGATGGTTATTGTACTTATCTAGTGTGTGATATATAAGTATGGATGTACTCGAAGTGTATATATATACGGACAAACTAAAGAATGAAATGTGGAATAATTTTTGGATCATCCGGAAGTATAAAATCGGAAATAAAATATATGATATACGTATATAATGATGAGGATATTATATATGAGATAATTAACACTAAAATGTGAATAGTGTAACAACTAGTGAAAGTTATTTATTATGAACGGATAAAAATTATAAGTGAAAAATTATGCATAAGCTCGTGCAAAAGCTTAGAATATTATATGCACGGGGCATAAGATATAGTGTGGGTGTTCAAAAGTTCGGTGAGATGCTAGTTAGGCTGAGTAGCGTAACTAGGGTGTTTAAAATACATGCGTTAGGTGTGCACTGTTAGATGAGAGGTGAGGGATATCTCATGGGAGTGCGACACCAGTTTAAATATGGAGAATATCATATTTTAAATATTAAAGTATGTTAAGCACTTGCCAAAATATTTTTCAAAACTCGGGCTCTGACCTGTATTTATCTTTTCTTTTTCTTCTCATTTGTTATACTTTTTAGGTGTCCAAACACAGGGATGCCTGGATGATTATTCTTTTGAGTCAAACGTTGTTGCCGCAACTGTGGATGTTGGCAGGAAGTTGTTTAGACGCTTCAATCCTTGTAATCTAGATAGTAGTACTGTTGTAATATTCGGGCATGTTGCCCAACTGTTGTCTTTTATTTTCTTTTCGACATTTTTATTTTACGCCTATTATAGATGGTTGTATATATGTTTTACTAAGAGTTATCGATTATTATTTATTCATTTCAGTTGTTGTTCATACCTTTGTATGGATGAATTTATTGGTGCTTTAAGTTAAAAAGATTAAAAAATTTAAAATTTGACGCCAGGCCTAATGGGTTATTAGTAATTAAATGGTTCTCGACAGTGATGCTAAGAATGAAACCATTTGAGATTCCTTTTTAATTTGATATAGGACTGATCACCCGGTATTTTATTAGGGGGTGTCACAACTATTTAATGATTTTTCTAGATTTTCAAGAAAGTGCAAATATGTTGATATATAAATCCAATCAAACTCCCTCAATTGTAATATTGATATATCTTTTCGTGTGAATGATCATATTCTCCTAAACTAGTTTGGCATTGGCTACTTTTTTCAATGCCACGCTTTTTTGGCTCTTTTCAGTTTATTGGGTCTTGGCTACTGTTTTCAATGCCACGCTTTTTTTACCCGAATTAAATGGTGGCTTAATCGCAAATGATATTATGATTACCTTTCGTAAGCCTTCCCCATTTTTCACATAACACATATATTGAAACAAATTCCTCATGGGCAATGGATATGACGGGCACTATTATTATTATTATTATTATTATTATTATTATTATTATTATTATTATTATTATTATTATTATTATTATTATTATTATTATTATTATTCTCGTTTTTATCGCATTTGGTTCGTTGTATAAGTAGAATGAGATGAAAACACTCAAACCAACAAATGATAGATAAGTACAAAATTCAAATAAAATCGTGCATGTGTGCAGTAAAGGAGATACAGAGCCAAACATGTAGAAATATATCACTAATCACATCTCAATGACTCCATACATTATAAATCACGTGGATAAAATGATGTTGCATCTCAAATCACTATCAAACAGTCACGTGGAATATGGAAATGAAGTGGTGATTATGGCTATCTTAGATGTTCGTCCATAAAAGGTGTAAACCAAATATAAAACTCTTTTTGTGTTTTTCTAAAATTTTTATAAAAAGAAAATATTTTTGTCTTTTTCAAAAATTTATCAAAAGCAAAATCTTTTTGTTTTTTTTTTCAAATTATTTGCAAGGAAATAGAAAATCTTCTTGTATGTTTATAAATATATGAAAAAAAAACTCAGTCAACTGCAAATTCCTAAAGACTTCCTAAGACTCGGAATCTAAGGGCATTCAAAGTCTTCGTGAAAATATTGGCTAACTAGAGGTCGGTAGACACAAAACTCAAGGATACGACTTTCTCTTATACTAACTCACGGATAAAGTGCTCGCGTATTCTAATGTGTTTTGTGCATGAATGCTGGACGGGATTACGAAATATGTGTATTGCGCTCGTGTTGTCACAAGAAATAGTCACAGTGTCCTGTGATATCCCATAATCCTTCACCATCTGCTTCATACATAAAGTTGCGTGCAACAACTCCTAACGATTATGTACTCAGCCTCCGCAGTGGACAAAGATATGGAGTTTTCCTTCTTGCTCAACCAAGAGACAAGAGCATAACCAAAGAAGAAACACCAACTAGAAGTGATCCTACATCCATTTGCATCCCCGACCTAATCAGCATCTGAATAGGCGGCTAAACGATCGTTAGTATCAAAGGAATACCAAATGTCACATGAGAGAGTCCCACCCACGTATTTGATAATATGTTTAAGAGCGAGTAAGTAAGATTCTTTCGAGGATGCCTGATATCGCGCACATACTCCAACACTAAAGGTGATGTCGAGACGAGTGGAAATCAAGTAGAGCAGACTACTTATCATACTCCGATACAAGGTTTTCTCTACATCCTTACTAAGCTTAATTGAGGTACTCACAGGGGTACGTGCGTGCTTAGCGGAGTCTAAACAATATTTCTTCACAAGGTCTTTGGCATACTTGGATTGGGAGACGAACATCCTACCCTCTAGCTGAAGAACTTGGAGAACAAGGAAGAATGTAAGCTCACTAACCATGCTCATCTCGAACTCACTCTTCATCTTCTTCTCAAAGTCGTGAGCATGTTGGGAGCACGTGGATCCAAAGACCATGTCATCCATATAGATCTGGGCAACCAAAATAGCACGATCTCCTCTCCTAACAAATAACGTCTTATCAACTCCCCATATTTTGAATCCACGGGCTAAGAGATATGAAGTAAGCCTCTCGTACTAAACATGAGGTGCTTGCTTCAAACCATAGAGGGCTTTTCTCAGAAAATATACGTGATCAGGGTGTTTAGGGCCTTCAAACCCTTTTAGTTATTCCTCGTAAACCTCCTCCCGTAGAATGCAATTAAGAAAGACACTCTTGACATCCATCTAATATAATTTGAAGCGCAGATGACATGCGATGGCGAGCAGTAAATGAACGGACTCAAGAATCCCAACAGGAGCAAATGTCTCGTCAAAGTCTACACCATTTATCTGTGTGTAGCCCTAAGCGACCAACCTAGCCTTATTTCGGATAATGGTACCATTCTCATCCATCTTATTCTTGTAGATCCACTTGGTACCAATCACATTCTTCTCACTAGGCCTGGGGATAAGATCCCAGACATCATTATTTCTAAACTAAAGCAACTCATCCTGCATAGCGTATATCCAGTGTTCATCTTTCAGTGCTTTTTTGACGTTCTTGGGCTCAACTTTAGACGTGTAGCACAGAAAGCTAATCACGTTCTCTAACTGATCTCGAAAGGTAGGATCTCCTAAAATGGTGAAAGGGTCATGACTCTTGCGAACCCAAGTAGGTGTGTTCCCTAAGTCAGGAGTAAGGTTCACCCTCGGTGTGTGAGGGATAATGGGATCATCAACTGGAAGTGCGTCATCCTCACACAAAAGGCTATAATCAATAAACATCGACGATTCGTCATTTTGCACGGTGAAGTTTATTGACTCCATAACCTTAAAGCTACTCAGGTTAAAAACTCAGTATGCTCTACTCGTCAATGAATATCCTAACAATATTCTCTTGTTACTCCGGGAGTTGAACTTTCCTAATTGCTGCTTATCCCGTATGATGTAGCATTTGCTCCCCAAAACACAAAAATATGAAAGGTTGGGGTTCTTTTCAATCCATAATTCATAAGGTGTTTGAAGTATGTGTGGACGAAGGTAAACCCTATTCACCGCGTGACACGCGATAGATACTGCCTCTGTCCAAAATCTCCTAGAAATTCTACGACCTAGAAGCATAGATCTATCCATTTCCTGAATCATTCGATTCTTCCTCTCAACAATCCCATTTTACTGAGGAGTCTTCACGGCCAAAAAATCATGTTTGATCTTGAGGCTATCACAGTAAAGATCCACTTTTGCTCCCTTAAATTCAGTGTCGTTGTCACTATACATTCTATTGATAATGACACTGTGTTGATTTTATAGGACATAACACCTGGTTATAAAAAACTTTACATCATCGAATTTATCTCTCAGGAAACCTACTATGGAGTAATGAGAGAAATCATCTACCCTCATGAGGATATACCTCTTACCACCTAAACTCTCAGTACGAGTAGGAACCATAAGATCCATGTGAATCAACTTAAGCACTCGTGAAGTGGTAATGGAATTCAACTTCCTGTGGGGGCTAAAAGCGTGCTTTCCTAGCTGACAGGGTCCACAAACCATAGAAGTTGGTTTTCTAAGTGACAACAAGCTACGTACTAGGTCCTTTTTAGCTAATCGCTCAAAATCTCTAAAATTTACGCGACCTAGACGTTAATGCCACAAATCCATAGGAGTGATTATAGCGCTGTTGTAGACAAATGAGGACTTGGGCACAATCCCATAACAACCCATAACAATTATCTTCAGTCCTCACCCCTTGCAATAAAAGTTTACCGGCTTAATCATAAACATTGCACTCATTCCGATCAAACTTTACTGCAAAGTCAGCGTCGCACCGCTGGCTAATGTTGAGAAGGTTCGCTTTCAAACCTTTAACGTACAAAACATTCTCTAGCTTAGGAAATCTCAGTATCTCTACTGTACCTCATCCTACTATGCAATACTTGCTCCCATCCCCAAAAGTGACTTTACCTTCCTTACGATCCTCTAAGTAAGTAAAAAATAAAACGTCACTTGTCATGTTCCAGGAGCACACACTATTAAAATACCACTGTGAGATATTATGTGCTTTGAGAGCGACATGGACAACAAGGGATTTTAGGTCGTGACGACAAAGACATCCGTTGGAACTCTTACTCTGAGATGTGGCGACTAGAAACTCAACCTGCTTTCTAAGACTAGAAAAAATTCTAGTGGTACGTGACAGAGCAAAAGTACGTCGTGGCTGACCTAAATTATAGCAAAACTCCTTAAGGTGGCCTTTCCTTTTATAGTAGGTATAAAAATACACAGTCTTAGGCTGACTATGACTTGCTTTTCTTGGCCGAACTCTTCTTTTTGGGGTTTTGGTTGATAGCCGTATGGATTTGTAGTAAACTCAAGAATTGGTTTCGATGTAACATGAGATGTGGAAGCACCATCAAAACCTATTCCTGGCTTTCACCAACCCCTAAAGCAAGGGCGAGGAGAATCTTTCCCATCTTTCTAGATATGTCCTCTATCTTTACCTTGACCTCCCACGCTCTCTCAAGGTCATGAGTGAGTTGGGCAACAAGGGCTTCAAGTTTCTTTTGAGCCTCCACGGAGGAATGAATCTTACTCGTAAGACTAGCCACGTGTTTGGTCAAGTCCTCTTTCTCTTTATCAAAATAACTCTCCCTTTCTCTCTCTCCAAATAGTCTCTCTCTCTCTAAACTGACTTTCTCTCTATACACAAACACTCTCTCTCTCAACACAAACTTTCTCTCTCTCTCTCTCTCTCTCTCTCTCTTCTCTCTCTATAGTGATAATGGAGGACTCTCTCTCTCGTCCCTGCCAAATCTTTCTCTAAGGCGATGATTCTAAGAGCTAACGCTTTGTTACGCTTTTTAGTTTTAAATGAGTCAGCATATAAATTGGCGTAGGCGAGTTGTAGATCACTCTCGCTCTCACTTGCAGTATCCTCCCCATACTCACATCGCTTTCACCGTCGAGGTGTCCTTGTGAAGTAGCTTCCTTATCGTCTTGAGGTTCATTATCAGTATTCATATGACTAGTCATGAATGCAGTGAAGTTACATTCATGCGGTGACTCATCTTCAGAATCCACCGACTCGACCTCACTGTCGTCACTAAGGGAGGCATTTAAAGCAGCTTTGCCTTTGCCTTGATGTTTCAACTTAGTTGGACACTCAAAAGCCTTATGACCTCTATCATTACACTCATAACATCTATCTTCGTCTCTTTTAGGCGTGCCCTTTTTATTTTTCTCAATATTCTTTCCAGATTTATTTTTCTCAAAATTCTTTTTATATTTGAAATTGCCATTATTTTTCAATTTGAGAAATTTCTTGAATTTTTTTACAAACAAAGCCAAATCATCTAAATCAAAATCAAACTCTGAATCTGACGTCTCTTCCTCTTTTCTCTCAGATGACTCACCCCTCTTTCTAGCCGACCCCTCACTTTTTCTATCATGGGCTTTAAGTGCACCCCTTTCTCTTTTGATTTAATCGTATTAGGAAACATGTCAATTTCATAGGTCTGGAGGTCACCTACCAATTCTTCTAATTTCAGGCTACTCAAATTTCCTATAAAATTTAGCACAGTGACTTTAGGTAATGATCTCAAAATATTTTTAACTACTCTAGCATTAGGAATATGTTCACCAAGATTGAAAGTAGTGTTAATAATATCAGATAAACGAGCATAAAATTCATCCAGACACTCATATTCAAGCATGATAATTGTTTCAATTTGAGTAGTTAGATTTTGCAATTTAAACTCTTTAATCACATTAATGCCTTCATTGGTAAGTTAAAAAACATCCCATGCTTCTTTTGACGTGGTACACATTATGATGCGTCAGAACTCGTCGAGAGTGACGACTCCAAAAATTTCACTTAGTCCACGTGAGTTATATGTGCTCCATTTAAATTCTTCCTCAGTCTAGTCTCACACCAGTTTAAGGTTTGTCACATTTTCTATGGTGACAGAGGGAGGATTCCACTATCTTTTACATATAACCCATACACGTTCATCAATGGCCTTTAAGTGAGATTTCACACGGGATTTCCAATATGTATAGTTTGTCCTGTAAAAAATTGTCACCCGATTAAACAAGTTTTCCATTGAGTTTGCGCTTTTTCAAAAATCATTTTTTTAGCACAAAATTGATATCCATAATTTTTTTGATATAATTGTGTAATTGGCTCTGATACCAATTTGAGAGCGTGCTTGCAATCAATGAATAAACTTGTTTAATTAAATTCTAATTTTGTGCTCAGATTTTAATTAAGACCATAGCTCGTGCATCTAATTGTGATTGACAGAATATATGTAATCAAGCATGCATACAATCACAAACAAATATTTGGGGAAAAATCCCCAAAGGGGAAAAACCTTTTTATTTCACTGTATTGTGTAAACCACGAATTATAAATACAGAGAAATACAACTTGTTGTGACACACGAATACCCACAGATATCGGTTCTTTGTCGTCAGCAAGAGATCCCGCAAGAGCTCCAATAGTCAGCAATGGAGAGACAACCTTCTTCTCCAGAAGGCTATCTCCAGATGAGTAGAATGAGTAACAAGGGTTTTGAATGATTCACATAAATATTTGGGACAATTGGATGAATCAAAAGAGGTTTAAAACTCAAAAGATAAAGTCTTAAAATCGCAACTGTTCTGCAGAAAACAGAGTTATAAAGACTTGAAAAACCTAGCTGCAGAATCAGGTATTTATAAAAAAAAATTAAGTCGGCGCGGTCGTTCGAACGACAAGGAGATGTCGCTCGAACGATAAAAGATGCCACTTGAACCCTCATCGCGTGACCTATCAAACAAGGTAAAAACTCCAAAACAGTACGGGTTCGTTTGATGACTGCTTCAAGCGAGGTTCGAGCGACCTATCTTGCGACATGCAATGTCGCTTGATGAAGTCGTGTGAGCGACATCAGTTTGTTGTTTGAACGATATGGCTTAGTCATTTGAACGACTGAAGCGTCAAATTAATTTTGACTTAGATTACCCGACTTATTTTGATAAAAACATTTTAGAGAAAATTCCAAATAAATACGAAAACATTAAAAACTCAAAATTAAACATTATACCATTTTAGCGAGCGGAGTTAGTGGGAACGGTTGAAAATGCACGTTGCACGTTTGCACTACACACATTTGAAGATGTTGGGTGCGTGAAGCTTCAGATTCAGATAGAGGCCGTCATGGATGATCGTGTTGACGTGCCGAATGTAGCGGTATACGACATACTTGTTGTAATCTAGGACACATAGAAAACTCATTGTAACTATACGAACATTTATAAAATCACGTCCTTACAGGAATTGCTGACACCTGTTTGACAACTTAGATAAATGATCGGAGCTCGAAGATAAGAACAAAAAGGGATCCGATAATTAAATATCTCGGGCTTGGACCTATTTGATCACATCACAACTTCATCCAAAAGTCCTAGTATCCTACACGATTCATTTTCTTTTTGTTTACTATACATGCAACACTCACCCCTGAGAAAAGGGGCATGTAATTCTTGTTATTGTGAATTAATCAATACAAAGAGAGAGCAACCCCACGTGGACATAGGCACATTCTCGAACCATGTATACATTGTGCTATGTGATTTTATTTATCGTTTGGTTTTATTTGCTTAGGAATACTCTAAATAGGATTTTACCACACACATAATAGATTAACCTGGGGGGGGGGGGGGGGGGGGGGCATGGTTGTTGGGTCTTAGTGTGAGAAGTAAAGAAAAAAAGGCACAATAAGTGTACACAATTTATAAAAGTGACCCTCTATATTATTATAGATAAAAATACTCTCATTTGCATGGCATATGACTATTTTTCCATCCAAAAAGTTAACGGTGTTAGTGTTTGGGGTTTTCTTGAAGTCGTTTTGAAAGTTAAGGGGGGTAAGTAATGAAAATAAAAGTTCTAGGTGGTGAAGTAAAAGGGGAAATAAAATTCAGGGGACAAGTGTAATTAATCCTACAATAACACGGTACAACATTTT
The DNA here is from genome assembly GCA_949130495.1 of Sambucus nigra. Taxonomy (NCBI): domain Eukaryota; kingdom Viridiplantae; phylum Streptophyta; class Magnoliopsida; order Dipsacales; family Adoxaceae; genus Sambucus; species Sambucus nigra. The sequence continues at coordinate 546,707,270 of OX422215.1, forward strand.
CATGCTAGGAGTGAGCGGAGAAAATCCAATAGGTCGAATGGAATTGTTATCCATATATGTGTCGTATGAAGAGTTACAAAGTTGAATTAAAATAGTACTCCTTATATCCCAAATTAATAACCCCTGTTAAAAACTATAATTTTTAAGGATACGATCCATCAATGACTGAGATGAAACCTTGCTCACCATCATGAAATTTAGTTATTTTTAATGAAATTGTGTTAGAAAGGAAAATAAAACCTTCGTTTGAAACACAAAGAGTATATATTATTTTGTTGAGTTATTTATGGTTTATCTCATATTAATTATTTAATACCGACTTTGCCTCCCAACATTTGCACTATTTGGGGTTTGACCATAAAATAAGTTTTAACGACAAAAAAAAAATACTTGATAAAAACTTAATGCGACACTTTTTGCATCACTTTTTTTGAGTCAAACCTAAGATAACCCTACTTTATTGAGGTGTTTAAATGAGAGGAGAAAAATAGTTTGGGGGCTATTTTATGTAATTTACTAAAAAACTTCCCCTTCGTAGAGGGAGTAAATGTAAACCATTTTATTATTAATATTAAATATTTTGTTGGACCGGATGCTACTACTAGTACTACTACTTTCCCCAATTTCTTGGTAACAGAGGTTTGAATGATGAGCGGATCTGCAATTAACCAGCATAGTGTTGGCGAGAAATAGATAAAACACGAAGATGGAACAACAATACCCTAAGCAGAGACCATACGGAGGTCCAATTGAAATGACGAGACAAGCACCATCCCAACACTCCGATAACGATCGTAGCAGCGTGGAGCTTCGAGCACTGGACTGCAATTTAAGCTCCCTTTGCGATCACATTCAATTGGAGGGTTTCAACAATGCCTCTTTCTCCGATATTGTTGTTAACGCCATGGCCTCCACCTATCATCTCCACCGTCTCATCCTATCACGCAGTTCTTATTTCAGGTGCTTCTTTTAATTCTCACTCCACACTATTACATTGCATTATGCACTCTGCTTAATTGCTTTAGGTATGATTACACATTCAACATGCATTAAGTATAATTTTGGTATTAATCTACTCTTACATAAATTGGACATAATGTCTTTGTAATTACTTTAAAACAAATTACATTCAGCGCCCGTTTGGCAATCCAATTCCAACGCTTGGAATTGGGTTGCCAAACGGGGCCTCAGGGAGAAAACTGACTTCTTCTAACAAGTGACAAGTGACAAGCATAGTTGTCAAAATCTTATAATTCGCGATTCGAATCTTACGATTCGATTCGATTCTCACATAAAACGATTCGAATGGAGTTGAGAATCGCAAATGTCTAAAGAATCGGACTGAATCGGCGATTCACGATTCGAATCTTCCGATTCGGGTCCGATTCCCGATTCGGTTCCGATTCAACTTTTTTTTTTTCGCGATTTTTTTTACCATATAACCATACGTGTGTTTTAATAAAACAAATAAAAAAAGAAGCAAACAAAAAAGGATACCGTTAAGATACTGAGTTTTAGAGAAAAACACGTTCTCTTGGCTCGGTTATTTTCAGCCGGCTTTTCTTGTCTATTCTCTTGGCTGAGTGTCTTCTATCTTTTGCTTTTTTTTTGTTATAAAACTTTTGTATTTGTTATAAAATCTTTGAAGGTATATTTGTTTTGTTGCTTTAAATTAATATGAACGCTGTTTTAAATTAATATTGTTTTATAGTTAATCTTAGCATATGTTTTATTGTTTTAAATTAATATGGTTTACTATGTTAAATTAATAGTGTAATTTTGTAAGGTGTTTTAAATTAATATTGTTAATCTTAGTAGGTAAGCCTGTTTAAATTTTTTAGAAGTATTTGTTTTACAGTTTTATTGTTTTAAATTAACCTTTGTATTTATTTTATTGTTTTAAATTAATATGTAGGATGTTTTAAATTCATATGTAGGTTGTTTTATGATATATTTTTGTTTTTTACATTTTTAATCTTAAAATGAATGAAAACATATGCTACGGTTAATTTTTGTGATATATTTTGGTATATTATCATGTGCTACGATTAGTTTTTTGTCATATTACGCTTAATTACCAATTTTATAGTGTTAAATCTTATTTACTTATGTTTTACTACGTTTTTATCATTTGGTTCCGATTCGACCGATTCGATTCACGATTCGCGATTCGGGGGGTAAACGATTCGCGATACGATTCGCGATTTGACAACTATGGTGACAAGGCCGTCCAATATCAGGTTTAATTGTGCCGCCATCTTGTAAATTCGGGTTCTCTTTGCGTAAAAATAAAATCAAAGTGATTCTAAAGTCAAGACACTTGATATATATAATTTTTGTAGATTTTAAAATTCACTAAATTATCACGGTTTAACTGTATATCTTCTTTTAACCAATTTTATGCATGTAAGGGTCGGGATTGTCATATGATTGAATATTGACGCACAAATAAACACAGGGATCTCAAAAATCAAGATTAAAAGAGTTGCATGCAAGAGAAACGACAAGAGACACACAAAAACCTAACAGGCAAGAACTAAAAAGAAAACCACCTTACCTCTTGAGAGACAATCCCACAAATGACGTTATATCCCCCAAGATTTACGTAATAAACGCTCCTACCAAGAAACCATAGAGACGAAGTATTAATATTCTTTCCATTCGAAGAAACCTACAAGAAAATTGTCTGGGAGCTAGAAAACAACTCACTTTTGTGGGTTTGCACAATAACTAGAGACCCACCGATTAACACTGATGAAATCACCATAGATGAACTCTTCTTAGTGTACGGATCATAAATCTACACTTGGGTAATACATACACTGGATATTGGATATTCTTGATTTGCAAATATAATTGACTCATGAGGTGTTTATGCAGATTGGGTTATTTAAGCAGATTGTTCAAACGATATAGCATCTTGTTCGAAAGAGATCGAAAACTTTCGGTTTGGCCCAGGCGGCTGATGTGGGCAGCTTGTTAAAATGAGCTTCCCAAAGCTACAAATGATATACACTCAGGGAAACAAAACTGGACAAAAAAACAAGGTTCGAACTAAAAAATTGGAGTTCTAGAATTTGCAAATGCAACCCCGATAAGGATTTGGAAACACCATCAAGGATATTAAAAGAAGATGTAAAAGACACGAAACAAATCTGAAATTTCACTAATAAAGGCAAAGTTGAATGCTCTCACCATTCCATTATTACCTATATACTATTTGTTGAAAGGGCCACCAAGTAAAAACCCTAAAGAGAAAAAGGGACATAAAAGAACCATTATTCATCCTAGTGTTCTCTTAAAGAGGAATATGCATCTTTATCCCATTTACTACTATTATTATCACTAGCACACTCAAAATAACAATATTAATTTTAAATTTTAATCCTCAATTACATCATTCTCCCGTTCTGAAAAAGAGATGTTAGTCCATGAACTCATAGGGGTTCCTCCTTGGTATCGAGGTCGATCCGTGTGGTGAAAAGTGCATGTAGAGTCTTTTGCGGGTCTTCGGTGATCTCACCCTCTCCGTAATTCTCCGTGGCTGTTAAAACAGTCTTCTTTCTCAGTTTAGGACAGTACGACATCTCGTGGCTGAATTTGCCGCATTCAAATCATTTGATCGCTGGAGGAAGGACTGATTTTTTGCTTTTTTTGGGACGCGTAGATGGTCTCCTTCGGAGGTGAGTTTCCACCCGCAAAGCATAAGCAACCGTCTTTTGGAAAGTTGGGATGTTAGTCAAAGTTAACTTGTGCTTAATCGCGGTTTGTAAATTATGGATAAATCGCCCAATTTTCTCCTCGTTGGACAACAAGTGAATCGTCTCCATGTATTCTTTCACGCTAAAATAGGGTTCTCGAACTTTGAATTGGGAAAAAAAACGTATCGCTCATATGAAGATGAAAAAAATTTAGCCATTATAGCCTCTTTGGTTGCAACCCATGTGTGGACTGGGGGTTGTTCATAGAGGGCAATTTTTCTAGTAAGGTCATTCCACCACAATTTTTGAAGACCTTACAATTAAGTCGCGACGAGCTTCACACATTTGAGTTGAGATAAAAAACCTTCTCCGTATTATCTACCCAATTAACGAATGCATTCGCATCCACCCTCCCATCGAAATGAGGAATATCAACCCTTATATCCCATTGAATAGTTTTCTTTAAACGCTTTAACACAAGGCCTAAATGGTCCGGGTCATTCCCTCACTTTGAAGCACTTTCCTCCCGAAATGCACCCCATGGGGAAGGTGAACATGAGGCTGCTGGAAATTCTCTGTACTTTTGGCTAGATTTATATCATTGAGGACTCGGGTGGGACAATTAATTTTTAGGTGCCCTATCTTGCCACAGACAAAACAAGTATGATTCTTAAAGGAATGACAAAGTAATCTACCTCAGGGCTAGAAATAGCAGGAGGGGGAAGAATTCGAGAGCACGTTGTCGATGTCGGGGTGTTGAAGAGGCATATAATTGAAACTATGTGCATCTGACTGTTCGATGTTGAATTTGGATCTCAACACCTCAATTGGGTTGCCAGATGGACTCCCACAATTTTGTGGGTCACCGGAAGCGGTGGATGTTGAACCCAATCATGAATTTGATGTCTCTTGTTGTGAGACCACCACTTTGGATTTGAAGGAGCGGAGAGTGTTGAATGGTTCTTTTTGGGTACCAATTGAGTTTCAAGGGGACCTTTCCCTTAACCAAATACACGTCGGCCCTGAAGGTGGATGTGACTTGGCCCCGACAAGGCCAATTTTTTTTGGGGTTACACTATTCGAGGTGCTGGGCCCTTGTGGTGAGGGTATTTTTTTGTAGAAGGATGGAGTTGGGTGCTTTTGGGTAGGATTAAGAGGAGTAGGGGAAGGGTTGGATCAATGAGTAATTCTTGTTTGTAGAATAGGAGGAGCCTAGGGGGTTGTGAGCTTTGAGGTGGCGACTGGCAATCACCCTTGGGGTTGACGAAGGTGGTTGGAGGTAGGGAAAAGTTGTCGATTTTTGAGAGGAGGCGGGGAGGTTTGTCGATGCTCTTAAGGGGCTCTGCTTGCTTGGTGGCGTGAGGGTGAGGGGGTTAAGATGGGTTAGCGGTGGGATGGTAGTGTTTGATCGAGGAAGTCCTGGAGTCGTCTGCGGTGATGATGAGGCGGCCCCATCAAGATTTGATAGATTTAGGACTTGGTATGACTGTTGCACCTTGACATGATCTTGGGGGGTCCCGAGGGGTTTTCCCAACTAGATTGTGGGGTCTAACATGTTGCTGGAGCCTTGAGCAAGACTGCTAAGGTTTTCGACTTTTGAGGTGGGGAGCACATTTTGTGAGGTTTAAGGTTGGAGATCATACTTGGTATCATCAACCAACATACCATTATAGAGTTTTTAACAAATGATACATAAGTGTTGGCGAAGGACTAAGGCAAGTTTGATGATGAAGTTAAAACTTTAACGCTAAGGGTTGCATTTAATTATTTTGTTTCTAATTAAAATAGTGATGGTTGCATTTAAAATAATATTTTACTTCCTAGTTGTCAAATCGTGAATCGAATCATGAATCGAAAACCCTATAAATCGTGAACCAAGAATCAAATTGTGAATCGGTCTAACGTGAAATATATAGGAAATAATATATAAATGTAAAGAGAACACATTAAGAATATGTAATAAAACATATCATGACCTAAAACCAATTATAAGACATGATTTCATTAAAATATAACTAACAAAATGAACTTCTATGTTCAAATTATGTCCAAATTTTAACAATACCACCACCTACAATGTTCAAATTTAAATACGACAATATATTACACAATATAATAACACACATAAAGATTAAACATAACACTATAGAATTACTTTATAATAACAATACCATATAATATAACTTATAAAATCCTGACATAAGATTTGTTGGCTTCAATCAAACGCAAAACTAAATCCCTCTCTCGATCAACTTCAAACAGGTTGGAAGAGAAGAAAAAAGTGATCGCAACACGATATAGAGGAAATCGTAGCTTCCTACAGGTTAGAAGAGAAGAAAAGTGATCGCAGTAGAGGTTTCGTTCTTGTATGTGTTTCAGTCACTCTCTCTTTCGCAAACTTCTTATTGTTGTAATAATAAAATATTTTTAGGGTTATTTTAAAAGAAACAAAAAAATGAGCACGCTTTAAGTCGGTTGAAAATACCCAACATCCTTTGAGAAACATGAATCGCACCGGAATCGTGAATAGTGCGATTCACGATTCAGCCCCCCAATCGGTTGATTCGGCCCGATTTTTGGAACCTCTTCGATTCTATTCCTGATTCGTATCGATTAGTATGTGAATTGGATCGAATCGTACGAATCGAATAGCGAATCGTAAGATTCTAACAACTATGTTTTACTTTAGATAAATACGCTTCTCAATTATTTCCTCCCAAACTATATTCAAATTAACACTTTTTAGGGTGGTTTGTTGAGAAATTTGAAATTGATGGTTGCATTTGGATAGTATTTTGTGTACGCAATGTTAGCATGAGTGTCTTTTGTGTACACTACTTATTTTGGAGAGATTGGTGCGAGTTTTTTTTAGGAAAAGAGTGAAGAGAGCAAATTAGAATTGGTGTTTGTCTCAAAATCAAAAGAATTAGGTAGGAGTTGGGGGTGGGATAAGGAATTTGGTGCAAGGATCAAGGGTTCCGTGGCTAGGCGGTAAAAAATTTCCTCGTGATATTCTACTATTAGTAGTACTAGTATCTCATATCCTTTAAAAATTCTATTATTAGGAGTAAATATAGACTAAACCCAATGAGTGGGATGCTTAAGTGGTAGTGAGGGTTTGTTATGTAACCTTTGGAAATTATACCTCAGGGGTTTTGTTCTTCTCAAATTACACTTCTTGAGAGGTGGGAGAGGATCCTAAAATCAGGTTTTTGGAGGATATATGGGTACAAGATTCTACATTGAAGTCTCTATTTCCTCGATTCATGGGTTCTTATGTGCATGTCTAATTTTAGACGTTGGTGACTCCCCTAATGATCCTACTTTTGATCCTTACAAGCTGAGTTGGGTGCCATCTAAGGCACAATTGTTTGCATGTTTGATAACTTATACTAGGATTAAGACTTGTTATTTTCTCCAAAATAGAAGGCCAATGGTTTGTTTATCACGTAATTATTGTGTTTTGTGTCAGGAGGCCAAAGAGTGTCTTTGAACATATTTTCCTCAATCATCAGTGTTTTTGGTTTTTGCTGAGTAAATCCTGCAATATCAAGTTAATCTTTTTGAAGGAGGGGGCCAAGAAGAAAGTGGAATTTTTTTTGAGGAGTGTGTTATTGGTGGCCTTGTGGTCGGTGTGGATGGAAAATTATGGTAAATATTTGAAGAAAACAGGAGGAGAGACACTTCATTTGGAAGGACATTAAGTTTTTAGCATCTCAATGTACCCTTTCCCCTTTTCTTTTGTAGCATTTTAAGGATGTTCCATTTCCTTGTATCTTACTGAGTAGGAGGGAAGTGGTGATGTTGGCTTAATTTGTTTGTATTTTGATTTCTTTTTAGTGATGTCATCCTTATGCTTGCATTTCTTTATTGTTAATATATTACTGTTTCATATAAATAATGATACTAATGATGATTTATTTATATTCAGGATTAAGTGGATTTTTACTTACCGACTTCCAATTTTTCCTGTTTGTTGTCATGTAACATGGTCTGCAGGAATATGCTTCATGGACCTTGGAAAGAAGCCAGTGCTCCGATTTTGACATTGCACGTGGATGATAAAAATGTTAACGGGGAGGCAATTTCTATAGCTTTGGCATATCTATATGGACATCACCCCAAACTTCATGATAATAACGCGTTTCGTGTTCTCGCAGCTGCATCCTTTCTCGACCTTCAGGTATCCCATACTTCTAATAGGAACACACTTAATGTGGTCATTTTTTTTTTCCTGATGAAAAAGACCTTTTTTTTTATTGTGAAAAAGAACTGTTATTGAAAAGTATAATTTTTTTTAGTTATAAAAGTGGATGTACCAGGACTCAGGCAAAATGACACAAAGCAAAACAAAAAATAAAAACAGTTACATCACTAGTCAACAGAATCCTTTTTACACCCACTTCAATCCTACAATCCTGCACTCAAACAGCAGCTCTGACTAGATCTATGTAGCAATTTTGCAGTGCCTGTATTCACATTTCAGGGATTATCTCGCGTGGTTCTTTTCTACATCTGGATGTAGGATTTAGTAGTTTAAACTCGTACTTCTATATTTATCAATCTCTCTTATAGTCGGTGAAATCAGGAATTTTCTCGAGTAGGATCATACAACAGCTGGCTAACAATATCATTTTTATTTTAAATAATCTGCAAGCTTTTTAACAATAATTTGTCATGACATTACTTCCGAAAACTATCAAATTATGAGTAAATGAAAAACTACGGTACACCGATTGCTTTATTTGCACAAAAGATTATATTTGACGCAAATTCATAATTTTCTACAATTGCTCCAATGAGGTTGCATAAGTTGAAAATTCACCTTTCGGGAATCGGACAGGGCTTCTCTCTTACACAGTTTCTTAACGCGATCGCACTCTCATATGGTTTGGGTTATATGGACGAATAAGTGCTATTTGTTGAAAAACAAATCTGCCAGCTGAACTCAGCTTAATAAAGCCTTGGGCAGCCACTTTTGGGTATTTTAAACTGGTTGCAGTATTAATTCTGCTAACTGAACTCATATTAATTCTTTTGAATACGTCCCTCTTTAATTCAAAATTACAGTTGTGTCCCTGCTTGATGATCAAAAACTTTCTTTTCATGTTGATCACATATTAAACCACTTTTGTGCAGGACTTATGTGCAATTTGCACGGACTTCATTATATCCGAGCTGTGGAGTTCAAACTTCTTAGCATATCAGGTTCAAGATGATTGCGTGACCCATATATTTTTTATTTATTTTATTGTCTATATAATTACATTTTGCTCCTTTTGTTATTGACTGCATCTATTTATGATTTAGGTGTTTGCAGAAAGCCAAGATTATGGTATACATGGAGAACGCGTTAGAAATGCTTGTTGGGGCTACCTTTGTCAAAGTGGTGCCATGGAGTTGAAAGAGGTAAGGGATAAAAAAAAAACCTTTTCAGTGGCAGTTGAATCATCATCATCATCATCATTTTCTTTTTGGAATTTTTTTATTTTTACCCCCACTGTTGTTTCGGCTTTTGAGATACACCCCAAAACGCCGCTAGAGTTCATCAAAGTGTCATAAAAGACCTTCAAATAACACAAGGTCTGAGGACAAGCTGTTCAACAACATTACAACTCTAAAGAGCAAGAAAAATCAAAACATTGAAAACTTTTACAACTCACAATTCTGGATCAGTTTGATTAAATAAGATAGAAAGGTATGTCTGAAAACTGTTTTCTCGAGGAAATCTAAAGAGAAGCCAAGAACTTCGCTCTACCCCATATAAGTTCTACATTCTCTTCCTGGCCTAAATAAATTTCTGTCGTTTCATCCAAGCCACATTTTCTTATTATCTCCACTAGTTACATAGTTCACTGCCAACGCTGAAACAGACCTTTTAGGCATAAATCATGACAAACCAAATTCTTGAAACTATTTAAGCCATATAAGAAAAAAGGACAACTCAAAAAATTGTGATCAATGCTCTCGACTGCTTTCTTATCTAATGCTCACCAAAATGGAAATGGACAAGCATGAGGCCTTTTTTTGGAGTATATCAGAAGTGTTTATCTTCCATTTTCCAACTTCAACTTTATCTCTCTCTGAGGTCGTACCTTGGTGCGATGGCAAGTGCTCTCGCCCATGGGAGCAGCCTCTCCATATTTGGCGGTAAGGCCAGCCGGCATCGCCTCTCCCTGACCTGCAGTTAAGCGGGGGCCTTGTGTACTGGGTACGACCTTTTTAACTCTCCCTCTCTCTCTCTCTCTCACACACACACACACACACACACACATGATATCTTTTTCACAGGGATTCTGTCTCAGTAGTTCAATACTTGAGTGTTTCCACTTTTCAAGGAGTCTATTTTGTGCTGATTATCAGAACTCTTAGGATACATAGATTCTGAAAGTTCAGACTAATATGCATTTAATCCTCTTGCCTATAACAGGTGCTCCCAAAACTTTCCTCTCAAACGTTGCATGCACTATTGACCTCAGATGAATTGTGGGTAAATAGCGAAGAGAAACGGTAAGGAGTATTTTGGCTGCCTCTAATTTGAATTTTGTGATTCCCGAGATGAATTACAATGAGGCTTGCTAATGCCTTTTTCTTTTCAAACAAAAAAAGGTTTGAGCTGGCATTGCACATTCTTCTTGCAAAGGGTGCTTATTGCAAGACAGAGCATGGTGAGCAAGCAAGTTCTGGGATGGAAACAAGTACCCATTCGGATCCTTCTAAAGTAAAGGGAAAGAACTTGATTGATTTCTCCTCTGTTAACAAGCTGGAATCTGAAGTAGGGCGTGTGAGTTTGAAAGATGAGATTGCAGACCATAATACTGCTCATAATATCTTGGTTGAGCTTGCAGACCATGTCGTCGACTCCCATACTGGGGCCCAAGATGCCAAACAACAGGTGCAGCTATCTACATGCACACAGTCGAATTTGGAGACGAGACGACATTGCAACATTGAACGGCCTTCATCTAGTAATGGATTTCCATATACGGCTGAGATTAGATCCTCTTGTTCTTATCTTGAAATGCCAATTGGTGTTGGGTCGAGTGGGATGGGGGGTGACGGATTGTCTATGGAAGGACCATCTGAAGAAGGTTCGTGCTACCAATTGAACAACAACAGTTGGCTTGCCGGGGACCAAAGAAACTGCTCATCGATGAACTCCTCTTGTAATGGCCTTGTGTCCAATGAATGGGGAAGATGTGGCATGCCTTCTCTATCATGGGGTGGAAGGATTGTGGACCGAAGAGAGCTAAAAACTTGTGCAAAAGGGATCTGTGGGTTGAGCGGGGAAGAATATGATGCGTTTGTCAATATTTTCGAAGGAGGGTCTCTTTTATATTCTAACATGACTTTTGAGGCCCTTTTAAATGCGAGAAAGCAGCTTGAAGAATTGGGTTTCCCTTGCAAAGCTGTGAATGATGGCCTTTGGCTGCAGGTTGGAAACTTACATATATTTATGTTTGAGTTGATTCAGTAGTTTTAATCTCTCTCTCTCTCTCTCTCTCTCTCTCTCTCTATATATATATATATATATATATATATATATATATATATATACTTCTTTTATTTTATTTTTTATTTATATTCTTTTGCTAACTGTGTGGGTACCTTGCAGATGCTGTTGAGCCAGCGTGTGCAAGAAATTGGTGCCGACACTTGCAAAAATTGTTGCCTTCTGAGTATGGCATGTGCATGTAGGCAGCAATTCGGGTTTTCACGTGGAGTTACTCCCACTGGTTATTACATGCAAGAACATGATCAGAATAATTCACTGAGTAATATAGGAAATATATACGTCACTGATTCTGCTCAAGGTGAAGGAAATGGCCTCTTTAGGCCCGTGCGAGTTCATGTTAGGGGGCCCAATGATGGGCTAGCTGGTATTGGGCGTGGTACTACATTTGTGCCAGCGGCTGCCTGGCCTCCAACCCGTTTCGTTTTCTCTCGTGTACCCTTTGGTATGGGTAACCGAAACTGCCAGCAGTCTCTCGGTATTGATGATCCAGAGAATAGAGGGGATCACAACGGGGATCTGGCTGGGGATGGGTTAACAGCTTTGGTTGGGCTCAGCCAAGGAGCAAGCAATGCGGGTAATGTTCTCGGGGAACAAGTAGAGAGAGGGTATGAGACGGATCTGCAGGGAAGACTGGTTGGACATTCAGTTGCAGGCCCAAGTACCAGTGGTATTCCTGTGCAGATGCTAGACGCGCCCGACCATGCCATTGGAATTGAGTGGGAGAATGCAAATAGTTCTATATCATTGGATATGAAAACACCTTTAAGTCACTTCCCTCCTTTTCGATTTGCGTAAGTTCTCCTTTTGTTTGGCATACTTATTAATATCTACACTACGATAATTTTTTTTGGAAGATGTCTTGGAGAGCTACATCCATGTCAATTATGGCATTGGTTAAGAAATCTGGTAGATGTATTGGTGGCGGAACTCCGCCACGTGTTATTGAGTATTATTCACTTTCCCTTCAAAGAATTTTTACAAATCACCATGACAATCATTAATAGGATTCAATGATTCTTAAGATATTCACTGTTTTGAAACGATCTTTATTTGGTTTGGTCATTTGATTTGGTAATTAATTATGAAGTTAATTACAAGTAGAAAAGAGCAATTGCTTGGGTTGCGGAACCGCATATAATCTATACAAGAAGGTTCCATCTAGTAAGATGAATCAGATCAATGCCTTTGAGCTTGTCTTTGAAGAATGACACTTATATTGGTTCAAACAAGTTCACCTTTAGGGTGCTGTAACTGCTGTCAATAATCAATTTTCTCCGCTTTCCCCATGAGTTTATGAAAGCTGCTACTTTGAGCCGAATTTTTTAATTCCTGGAGCTTTAAACACAGGAATTCATTATTTCCTTCCCACTATATTGGGATTTCTGTGGATTGGCATTTGAGAGGCAATAATTGTTCAAAACCTACCCAATGCCAACCATGAAATGTTTCTCTTTATGGCTTGAATGGTTAATCATTATTAAACGAGGAAAGTACAAGAGAAATAAAAATTTGAGCTATGAAGTTTTTGAAAGAAACCTCCCTAAATTTTTTTAATGCTTAAACCCCACCTGAAATACGCATTTGTTGCAAAGATCCCCTTGTGAAAAACATTCAGTGACATTTTATAGCGACACTTAGGATGGTCTTTGCAATAAATGCATGGTTTGGGGCCTTTTTGCCTTAAAATAGTTCTCGCCTTCAGGGGGGGTTGTTGCAAAAACGCCATAGTCCATTCCCGTAGATAAAATTGACAAATTCCTCTTCTTCAGCGGCTAGAAAGCCTTTAAGCTATCACCTGACAATGGGTTACTGGTTCGATAGGGTCGAGTTTCAGGATGTGCACAGGCTCAGTGATGGCCAAGTCAAACACTCTCGAGAAGTCTTTTATGCTGGTTCCTTGTGGAAGGTATTTTAATAGTAGTAGTATTATAATCTTCTTGATCTTCGAAAGAACCTTTATCGTCATATTTTCATGGCGTATATCTAATTGATTAATTATGTGAAATCATATAGGTTAGTGTTCAAGCTTTTAACGATGAAGACCCTCAAGGACGCCGAACTCTTGGTAACATTCCAACCGATTGAGGATTGCAATTTAGACATGTATTATTACGTTCATTGGATTAAAGATACTATATTGTCTTCTTCGATTATTAGTTTACCGTGTTCACTTTTTTTCAGGATTATTTCTTCACCGGCGGAAGGCTGAGATAATGGATCCACTTAGAAAGGTCAGCTTTCTTCTTGGTACTCAAAACATGATACGAGTCTATTAAATGAACTTTGAAAGGAGGTTTTTCATAGTATTTCTTTTTTTTAAGTGACTATCACATATATCGGAATTTCATACAAAATTTGGTTTTGCACAAGGGGTAATTTTGTTATGAACCACCTTTTGGATTTATACAATCACATACAACAGGGTTTAATCTAAATACAACCGAATTTACCAATTATACTCTCCAAAATGCCCTTTCACTAAAAATTGCCCATACAATTTATGCCGGCAAAGACTCCCGCCACCACCGTTGGCAATGACTTCGGTAGGCAACGGCTTTTCTCTCCAAAATACCTTTCATCTCTCTCTCTCTCTCTCTCTCTCTCTCTCTCACTTTTATTTATTCTTGAGGAGGTTAAAAATATTTTATTCTTACCCAGGTGAAAGATAATTTACTCGAACTAATTGTGGCTTGGATTATTTTTTGTCAGTGATTAATACTTGATCAAAGATCGAGTTTTTATCTCTAACCCTCTGTTTTCAGGTTCATATGTATGTGGATTCTCGTGAAAAGGTTACTGCTCGTTATCAGGTGAATCCAATAAAAATATCTGTCAAATTCTTTCACTAATCACGTTAATACAGCACTTACTAAAGATAATTGCCTTTTGTTTCTCGGTTTCTTAATCCATCATTTCATTGTTCAGCTGATTTGCCCATCAAAGAGAGAAGTGATGGTGTTTGGAAGTTTTAAACAAACCGGAACGCTTTTGCCAAAAGCTCCCAAAGGATGGGGTTGGCGTACAGCCTTGTTATTTGACGAGCTTGCCGATCTTCTCCAAAACGGGGCTTTGCGAGTGGCTGCTGTTGTACAGCTTATTTGACGCTGCTCAAGGTAGATTAACTGTCAGACCTACTAGCTGTTTTAATATCTTGTATAACTCAAAACTAGTATTTGTGGCACATTAGCTGCATGTCCAATATAAGAAAAATATCTTTGTCATAATGTATAATATAAAAATACATTGGAATAATTACATTTGAACTTTCATGTGTTTTGGTAAAATTACAGTGACTTCTCTTACTTTTGTAAAAGTTTAATTTAAAATAATTTTCTATCAATTTTGACATCTTTTTCATATGTGATATCATATAATTAAAAACTACGAAGAAACAGAGGGAGGTCCCTATTACCAAGCCCAAATGTGAGAGGAGGTCATTGTAATTTCCCCAAACACGGGGTGTTTGTGTAATAAACCAAAACTCAAGGGTTACTTGTATTTATCTGAAATATTTGGAGTATTTGTAAAAATTAGTTAGAGTTTTTTTTTTGGGTAAAAAAAAAATAATTTTGGAGAATTTACATCATTAGTACGTTAGGAGATTTTATTTATTTTAAATAACTTGTTATATTAGGGTTTTTAATTATAGATAGTTTGGTGAGTTTATCATTCTCATTTTACTGTCATACCAAACATTCTCCTCTCCAATTTGGGATGTTGATGATGCAGCCTTTGTTGTTTCAGATGGGACCAGAGCTTAATCATGCTTCTTTAACTCGCTTCAAAATAATGAGGATTTCAGATAGGAATTGAAGTCTCAGCATATTCACCACTATGTCTAAACCTTAACCACAATCAGATTTTGTCATACTTTTTAACCTATGCTATTTGCCAACTTTATTAGCTACATCCGTTGTTTTTGATGCGCGGAAGTATTGTTGTAAACGATTGAAAATAATGTGTATATATGTATTTTCCCCAGTTCCTTTTGTCAAGACTCAAGACTTCATTGGATTCTGTTGCCGGAGTAAGAATTAATGCTAGTGAGTGAAATGTGCGAACTGACCACAAGACTGATCCCACACCCCATATTGAGATGAAGTCCCATTTGAAAAACAAATTAAATATATATTCTTTTATATATAAATTAGTATAAGTTATATGGTTTAAGTTGTATGATGGGGCCATGACAATAGGAAGAATATCAGTTGGATGAAGTAGTGAATTGTCAACTAGTGTAACTTTTCACCAAGTTTCAACACTAAGTCTTCATCTCTTTTCTCCTTTTATGGATGAGTATCTCTTTGCTCTTGTTATGGATGAGTTGACTGAAAGATAAATTGACTTCGTGTGATATTGTGAAAAATGACATGATATCATGTGGTTTAATTGAAGATAAATTGGGAGAAAATCAACTTAGATGGTTTGGACACGTCCAACGTAGATCAATGGATATTTCCGTAAGGAAGAGTAATTTAGCTAGTATTGATGGTAACGCAAAGGGTAAATGTATGCCTAAATTGACTTGGTGTGATATTGTGAAAAATAACATGATATCATGTGATTTAATCGAAGATATTGCACTGAACATAATTGAATGAAAAAATAGGATTCATATAGCCAATTCTAAATAATTAAGAAAAAGATTTTGTTGAGTTGTGTTCAACGAATTGCTTGGATTTATAGAACTCTAGCGTATGGAGCGATTCTTGTAAAGGCCTTTTGGCAAATAAGCTCATTGAAACACTTAGATTCACTTTTATATTACTATTTCAATAAAGCGCTTTGTCTCAAATTATTCTTTGAATTAGACCCTTCCCCTATTTATGCCAATACATACTTTCACAACAATTTTAGATACTTTAATTAAATTATAGATACTTTTGATCAAAACTATAGATACACTTAACAAACAATTTGACAAAATTATAGATACTTTTGACCAATTTATAGATACTTTGATGCTTGCAAGCACACAATGGTGGTAGGGGAGATAACTCTACGGTTCGAGGATAGATTTTGATTATTTTCTTACTATTTTTAAGGGGATGAGGTTAATTACACCTACCTCCCTAAACTTTATTTCTTTCTTCACTTCACTACTCAAAATTTTAGTTTCTTGATTTAACCCCTTGAAATTTCTAAACGACTTCAATTAATCACCTAATACTAGCAACGTTAGTTTTTTGAACGGAAAAGTAGTAATGTGCGTGGCACATGAGGGTGGTTTTATCCATTTATAAAAAGGGCAGTTTTCTAAATATATTTCGCTTTTTCTTTCTTCTCACCATCTCTCTCTCTCTCTCTCTCTCAAGACCCAACAACTATGACACATCCATGGCTGTCCTCACTTCCTTCCTCTCTCTTCTATTCATCTCCCTCTCTCTCTCTCTCTCTCTCTCTCTCTCTCACACACACACACACACACACACACACACACACACATGAACACACGCGCGTACACACACAAACACATAGACGAACACACTCAAACATTTTGGGTTGATTTGTTGTTAGGATGCCCACACATTTGGGGTTGATTTGATGAACATATGGGTTGATTTTGAAGAACGTTTAAAGATTGATTGTGAGTTGGAATTAGGGTTGAACATTTGCGCTAATTTTTTGATTTTTTCGCAGTAATATTTTTTCCATTTGTTTTTTCATTTTTAGATTTTGTCGAGTTTTTCAATTTTCTATAGTTTTTTAGTTTTTTTTTCCCAACTTTGTTAGTTCAATATAAAAGTTTTTCAAGTTTTATATTGCAGCATTCCATAAATTTTTTTTCAGATTTTTTTGCCATTTCCAACTATAAAAAAAAATTCAAAATGTTTTTTTTCAGTAATTTTTAGAATTTTGTTCGATTTTTTCAGTTTTTTTTTCTAATTTTTTCCGTTGTGTTGTTTCAATTTTCTCAGTATATATTAAAAAAAAGTGTAATATAATTTTTTTTAGTTTTGCTTCAACTTTTAAATTGATTTTTCTATTATTTTTAGATTTTTGAATAGTTTTTCAGTTTTTTCAGTATTTTCTATAATTTTTGTTTTTCATTTTATTTCCTATAATTTTCAGTGTTTTTTCCATATTTAAAAGAAATTCAATATTATTCAAACATTTTAAACATATTTTCTAATATTTCTAGATTTTTTAAAGTCCTTTTCAGGGATGGGCACGGTTCAGTCCATTCCGGTTTAAATTCAGTCCTAACCATATTTTTTAAATGTTGATTCAAATAAAAGTTTGTATCTATTTCTCAGACATATATATACAAAAATTCAAAAAAATAACAAATATATATAGATCCATAGAAAAGTCTAGATATATATAAATGTTTCAAACTAAATTCATAACTTGGATATATTAATTCAAATGATATATAAAATAAAAATAAAAATATTACTTTTTGAATATATATTTAGGAATCGGTCTGGTCCAATCCAAATCGGTCTTTATATAGAGGATCGCGGGCCAAACCGATTTAGTAGTTCTTTAATTTTTTGGACAGACTACCAGACGATTTTAAAATAACCTTAATTTTTTGGTTCGGCACAATCAGTCCAATCGGGTCAGTTTTATTCAACCTTATAGGTTTTTAAAAGTACTTTTAGTTTTATTCAACTTTTAAATTATTTTTTTCTATTATTTCCATAATTTTTAAAAGTCTTTAGTATTTTCTATAATTTTTTATTTTTCTAGTGTTTTTGTAAATTTTTTTAATTTTAAAATTTTCAATTTTTTTTAATATTACTCAAACATTTTAAATATATTTTCTACTATTTTTAGACTTTTTAATAGTCTTTGAATATTTTTCAAATTTTTGAAAAGTTTTCCAGTTTTATTCAAACTTTAATTTTCAGATGTTTAAATATTTTTTATAATTTCTAAAATATTTTTTTGTAATTTCAAGATTTAAATTTTTTTTAGTAATGTTTTAATTTTAAAAAGGTTTTTATGTAATTATTAGATTTTGCAAATAATTTTAAATGTTTTTCTGTAAATCAATTTTTAAAAATATTTTATACTGACTTGGACCAAAATACCCTTGTGTGTATGGACATAACTAATTTCCATCCAAATATTTAACACCGTTAAGATATTCGGGTTACTTGAAGTTGTTTTGAAAATTAAGGAGGTTAAGTTCATAAAATAAAAGTTCGGGTGATGGAGTGAAGAAGGGGGTAAAGTTCAAGGAAGTAGGTGTAATTAACCCTACTTAATATGCGAAGAGAGAAATCCAATCCATGAAGCAAAGGTAAGATCGAAACTTTATTCTCCTTAATATGGTATCAACTTTATGGGGGTATGAAGATAGTATCAACTGCTAGTCGCATACATAAAAATTATATCTATATATAGAGAGAGGAAAACTCTCTTACATCACAATTTATACATCATACTTAATTCTAGGCCCTAAAAAATCCCTTTTTCAAACTTTTTATTTTTCTATCGAAATTAACCTTTCAATCAACACATGTTCAAAAAATTAGGTCAAAATATATTTTCTAGGTATTTTTAAAAAAATCATAAAATTCTGCTGGTTCAGACCCTTATAACAAAGGATTTTTGTTTTTTAAAAGTAAAACTTTTGAACTAACAATAAATCTAACAAAAGCTTGATTCAATATTTCTTTTAACAAAAGTCATCAAGTACATGTTGCACTAAAGCAAGACTATCTCTAGAGACCAAGACGATAAAACTCACTCGGGAATTTTATTATACACTTGGTGTGCGAAAAACACCAAAGACCTTGTTCCCAAAATGAACTAGTGTGCAAACTCCCAATCAATTCAACCAAGCATCAATGAAGTGACAATAAGAACATACAAGCAATCATCAAAGCAAAACAACAACGATATACCGTGGTTCACTCAAATTTGGGCTACATCCACCAAGGAGGATTTCTTCTTTCTATAGATAAATGGAGGAACCCAAAGGTTATACACACACACACAATTTATCTCTCTTAAAAAGTCACTCACAACCTCACAATAACTCACCCCTCAAATTAGCTCTCTATCTCTCTTTGCCTTTGATTAGCTCTCAAATATGCCCACTCTTGTCCTGTCCCAAAACCTAGAAATAACACTTGTATTTATAGATTTGAGCCAAAATGGCAAATTTGTAAATAAACCAAAACTGAAAAAACTAGGAGAGCCAAAACCAACAAACTCCACCTTGGCGATCCTGACGATTCAACCAATCTCTAGAATGCTGAAATTGAACTCGCTTAAAGACCGTCCCACCATCTACCAAGCTAATGCGATTCCCCTAGGCGATCCTCACGATCCAACCAAACTCGGAACACAAATATTAAATCCGCTCGAAGATCATACCGAAGTTTAACAAGCCAATACGCTCCACCCGACGGTAAGCCACCCCAAACTTCAATCATGAAGTGAGATACCGCAAGTCTTCACTCCAAGACTCCAAACGACTCCACCCGCCGAGGAACCAAGTTCTAAACTAAGAACTCCCCATCTCATGCATCTGAATGCTTTCCATGTAACCATACGATGAAGCTCGCTCCTCATGTAACTCGGTGAGTACACCCCCACACAATACATATAGCATACACCTTCTTTACACGAAACATTCAAACACATCAACACCATCTTCCTCCTTGAGAAATTAACCACGAATGAGAGGGAAAATTCCTCACCTCTCACACCCTCCAAATCTCACCCTCGAAAGATGTACCAAGTCTTTGTCACGAAAAACTCCCGTTTGCCAATGCTCGCAAACAATAACTCATCGGCCTTCCTTAAAATAGCTACACACACCTCGAATCCATCACAGTCCTACACCTCCTTGATTCCAATCGGCCAATGCACGTGTGCAACTAAACCGAGTCAACATCACCTGTTGGTCCTGGAGGGGGGCTTCGATCCATCCCCTCCACTAGTAGGTATTCTCTCATCACTACCGTCTACTCTCGAAAAGCTAGCACTCAATGTCTCCGTTTTGTTCATAAACGAGACATGCCTCGAACATTAAATCACTTGTGCACACCGCTTCCCCGTCTTCCTTGAAGTCTGATTTAGACGATACGACCCCTCTCTCTCCTCTCCCCTCGCTAGGACCATACAACCGCGTGTGACTTTCAAGACTCCACCCGCCACCGACACCCGGCAACCCTTGGAATCCAAACGGCTAATGGATATCAAATTTTTTCGCAACTTTGGGACATAGGCCATACCACCCAAAGTGCGCTCCACCCCACCGAACATCTTGAGTTTCACCATCCCGACACCCTCAACGGCAACCTTCTCGCCGTTAGCCAAAGACATGGAACCTTTTCCATTTTTCGTGAAAGTCTCAAAATATTCCCTCTTAGAGCAAATGTGATCCGACGATTCCGAATCTAATATCCAATTATCTTGGGAATGAGAGTTAACCTTGGAGATTGTGAGAAGTTCTCCAAGTTCATCTTCATAATTCGCACTCGCTACCGTTGCCCTCTCAGAATCAACCTTGCCCTTAACCTTGTCGTTCCACAAAGGACATTCTCGGATTATATGACCCCATTCCCGGCGCTTGTAGCATTTCGGCCCTTTACCACCAACACCCCTCGATCTAGACCTACTACCGTCATTAAATCCCCGGTTGGAGTTCCTCCCGCCATTTTTTCCACCTCCGTCTCTCGTCGTAAGGCCTTCATTATGGTAATACCCGTCACCTCCACCTTCCTTCTTTCTCATCGTGACATGAGATTGAATATCTTGCACAACCTCGTTGCACCGGAGCGTAGACTTTCCAAACATGAAAGTGGTCATAAAATGCTCGTATGAATCGGGTAATGATGCAAGAAACAATAATGCTCGATCCTCATCAATGAATTGAACGCCTGTCCGGTTCAAGTCATTTATCAAGGCATTAAAAACGTTGATATAATTCATCATATCCTCACCCTCCTTCATCTCAAGTTTGAAGAGTTTTTTCTTGAGGAACAATTTATTTGACAATAACTTTCCCAAATAAATCTCTTCTAGCTTATCCCACATGCCTTTAGCCGTGGTCTCCGCTATCACGTTATTCAACACATCATCCGTGATGAGCATCTCAATACACAAAGCCGCTCTTTGATCAATGTCAATACACTCGGCATCGGTCATGCCTATCGGTCGTCCCTCTACCCCCAACAATGCTAATTGCAACCTTTGTTGGATAAGAACGCCTCGCATTCGTCTTTGCCATAATCCGAAATTGATCTTCTCATCAAAAGCCTTCATGTCCGTCTTCATTGAGCCACTCGATCCATAACTCGAATCCCATATCTTAGAGCCTCCGCTCGCAAAGGTTGATTCTCGAGTACTCTCCACATTTTTCGTCATTTGGAACAAAAACAAAAGCTATGCCAAAATTGATTCAACCTCGAACCAAAATACCGGGCAAATAATGCAACCAAAGCTCTGATACCACTTGTTGCGCTAAAGCAAGACTATCTCTAGCGACCAAGACGATAAAACTCACTCGAAAATTTTATCATACACTTGGTGTACGAAAAACACCCAAGACCTTGTTCCCAAAATGAACTAGTGTGCAAATTCCCAATCAATTCAACCAAGTATCAATGAAGTAACAATAAGAATATACAAGCAATCATCAAAGCAAAACAACAACGATATACCGTGGTTCACCCAAATTTGGTCTACATCCACCAAGGAGGATTTCTTCTTTCTGTAGATAAATGGAGGAACCCAAAGGTTATACACACACACAATTTATCTCTCTTAGAAAGTCACTCACAACCTCACAAGAACTCACCCCTCAAATTAGCTCTCTATCTCTCTTTGCCTTTGATTAGCTCTCAAATATGCCCACTCTTGTCCTGTCCTAAAACCTAGAAATAACACTTATATTTATAGATTTGAGCCAAAATGGCAAATTTGTAAATAAACCAAAACTGAAAAAAATAGGAGAGCCAAAACCAACAGTACATGTTTATATATAAAAACTATACCCCATAAAAGGTCTCGGTTAAGAATCTAGAAACTAAGGTATCCATGCTTGTATGAACAATATATCTAGGCATTTATAAAAAAACCATAACTGATGGGTATGTTCAACAAGCTCATTTACCAAATGTATGTATTTTACGAAAACAGTATTTTAATAACACATATTTTTTTGGTAGCATGTGTATGAGAATTATCTACCTAAAGAAAAAAGGAAAATACTTGGGAGACATGAGATTCTGACTTAAATTCGTGACCCGGACACGTGTCCAGGTGTGATTGGTGCGTTTTGAGTGGGGACACCTTGAAATGGTGTGTCCCACTCCAAATGCTCCAATCACACCCGGACACGTGTCCCGCGTCACGAATGTAAGTCGGAATCCCATGTCGCTGTAGCAATGCTCAAGAAAAAATATTTTAATCGGGATAATGATATGCTCTATAAAAGATGAGATAATGAATATTTGTTGTTGTTTATAGTTATCCATCCAAGGGATCCCTTCAAAGAAAGTAGTTAGAATTTAGAAAGGATGTATCGATCAACTTATTAGTACATGTATGGTTGAAATTTACTGAGAGGGGCCTCTATGTATAACGAAAAGGATCTTGGGTCTACTTATATATTTAACATACACTAGGGGCTGGTAAAGTTCCCTTAATTTTAAACTTAAACACCTTTATGATATAAGCTTTTATATTTCAAATGTGGACGCTGAAGCGTTTACAACAACCAACAAGAAAATTTTGACTAAAATTCTCATTCTCACTCTCTAAAATATGTTATAATTGATTCATTTTCTCCAAATGGAGCTACAATATTTATAGGGTGAGATATATGGAATATTAAGAAGATGTTTCAACTAATTCAAGAAAGTTTTAGGCCATAGTGATGTCATGGAATTAGCGACCCGAGTCATGACATCTCTTGTTTAAGCTAATCATATATTCTTAGTATAAAAATATTTATTTGTTCGGATAACAATAAAAAAACAGTATAAAATAAATTCTACAATCAAATTTGGTATTCCTCATTGGCTCATGAGTGTAATCCAAGGCCATGAGTTTTTAGCAAGTAGAGCAATCGTAACCCACGATGACTTTAAGCTTAGGTATAATCATCTTACAATCACCTCTCGCATAATTCAAATTATCGTTGAGTACTCAAGCCCCGCTCTAATAGCAAGCCTCACCAACCTTGCTGAATGGAATGTCCTTTTTAATTGGTGTATCAAAATGGGACATTTGGTTGACCTTGGTTTTCTGATTACTAATCATAAGGATGTATACCGAAAAGAGATAATTTAAGTCTCCCATATGGTACGGTGCTCACAAAACTATTCGATTACACCCACTTACCACTTAATAGGGTGAACGATGTGATAAAGGTTTCTGATAACATCATCCTCTCCATATGTATACTTGGGCATATGTGCTATGTGAAGGTCGATAGGGTATGACATACCCCTCAAGGGGTGTAGAAGAAGAAGACGTCCAAAACGGAAGAATTCATGGAAGAGATGATTCTGAGGAAGAAAGTGCTCCACCAGAAAATGATTCCACCACATATGCCTCAAAACCTCATTAGTAAAATTTCCACATTTAACACCACCCCAAAGAGCATGTTTGAACCAAAGTTCCTAACATCCACACATGCCACACAACCTCTAGGAAAAAGTTGAGAGCCTTTACAACGATTTAAAGAGCCATGCCCAACACAAATATGAAATGTGGGACAATGGTATCCACAAAATAGATGTTCACGGGGAAAGTTATCCAAGGGCTTAAATAAGCGACAAATTATTTGTCTTAAACGTGGAACTCTTGGGCCATCCAACACGACATAGTCAAAATGTCAATCTATCAAAACACCCACACCCTTATTCATCACCCAACTCCCTTAAACATATATTAAGACATCTTCAATGATTTGTAGTTTCTATTATTGTTGTAGAAGTTTCTTAAATTTTGTGGATACTCTTAAAAATTTCATTATAAGAAACTTATTTCAGCTAGTATACTCATCTCCTGAATCATCGCTATTATTCATTCTCCCAAATGAATAAATCATATTTCTCAACAATATGTAACACTTGAACACACCCTACTTAATGACTTTAGCACATAAAAAATTAAACATTGACTCATCATTTCTTTTTATAATGAGAAATAGGAAGAGATATAATTGAACACTTACGTGTTAACACATATGAAACACTTGAATGCTTACACGATACACTTATATGATGTAACATGGTATGTTTTATGAAAAACTGCAACTACAAGATTTGTTTCGCATGTTTTATCTTAAACCATATATGATGCCTATGTTATTTAGGAATTGGGAGAATTTAAAAAAAAAAAATCTATGCTACAAAAAAGGGGGAGCTTTCACAAATATATACATTTATAATAATTTCTCAAACACATTACTTGAATTGTCATTATAAAAAAGGGGAGATTATGAACCCAAATTATTTTCAAAGTAACGTATAAATTACATTGATGATAACAATCCAATTGATAATTATAAATTTTGTTATATTTTCTCCAGTTTTTGAGTTTAAATATAAATCAATAGAAAATTGCTCAAGACTTGAAGAGGTAGCCTCACGACACACCAAAGCAAGGATCCCAAGCATCCAAAAAGAAACCTTTAAATACAACTAACTACCACTTCATCATCAACAATAATCATCACAAGTCATGCAAGCACATCCAAGACCAACCAACATTCAAGGCTCATTGTAACTAACACAAGGTAATCTCAGAAGCAAGATCGCTCAAACAAATCTAAACTACATCAATAAAGTAGAACACTACCATTAACAAGCACCAAGAACATTCAAACAAACATTGAATCACTCAACAAAACTCAACATACATCTCGACAAGGATTCAAGTAAGAATACAATTACTTAAAGGTTACAAACATGACGAGAGTGTGACCTCTTGACAGTAGCTGCCCAAAGAAAAATTAATTACCATTTTGAAAAGATAGTTTTATTTTTACTATAACAAGGGCATAAAATTCTAAAAGTTTTATGTGATAAAAATGTTTTATCAAGATTAGAATCTGACCAAGTTTTATATTATTATTAAGACAAATGATTATAAAAATGCAAATGGACAAAACAATCACATGACAACGAATATACTAGTAAAACCCCACTAGCGAGAAAAATATAGGGTCGATGATAAAAACAAATGTACTACAGTAAAGACTTATAAAAAAACAAGAACTTGAAATTACACTATCCATTACTTTCACCACTCTTTCGCACTATATCTTTCGTAGAAGAAGTCCACAACTAGAGCACGCTACATAACTGTTGATGCAAAAAACTAAACGAGGCTAATTAATTGATAACAGATAATTAGAAATAAGAGACAAGAGATTTTTAAAGTGGTCTGGCTTAAGGGAAGAGCCTACATCCACTGTTGTGTATTGCCTTGGGATTATTCAATTGCCTCTGTTTTCGCGTCTCCCTGTTTGTAGGGTTTACAATGTATTTATAGTCCCTAGGGGGTGTACGAGAGATGGAATATCAAGAGATGGAATGTCTTTATATCGTAAACATTTACATTTGTACAATCATTAATATATACAACTGTTGGTGTTAGCCTGCCACATTGGTCGACATTCTTGGAGTTGGTCGGTATTCCAAGAGTTGGTCGACATTCCTGGATTTGGTCGGTATTCCATCCTTAATGACTATGATTAATCTCTCACTGTATAACACATGTCAGTATCTGAATGGTCTATATAGATGGATAATTTTTGGTATCAACAGAAGCCCCTAATGTTTCATAGTTGAGGTTTTTACAAGAGTATGGAGTATTTTGGCTCTTAAAAGTTGCTCGGGCAATAATTTTAGGCCTGGTCGATTGCCGACTTCCCATACTTATAAAAATTTATAGTTTAACAATGGGGGATATAATGCGCATGGCATTTTTGAACAAATCCGTCCTTTCTGCCTTTTAGCCGCCACCAGTTCAATCGACGCTAACTTTTAATCATTACTTTTCTAGTTTTTGAGGCGACCTATCGTTTTCTGTTCTTCAGTTCTTGCTGAATCCTTAATTCTTGTAAGAATTTTTCTTTTCTCTTTTATTCTTCATCATGGTTTACTCCATTGATTCTCTTGATGAATTCAGAAATGAATTTAAAATTCCATCTTGGGTTGTTTTGGAACACGCTATTTTACATGCAGATTTTTTCCTACTTGCTGAGGGTCACTGGTTTCCATATATTATTATAGTTGAATGTGGGTTTAATTTTCCTCCCAACCCAGTGTGTCTTAAATTTTGTCAATACTTTGATGTTTTCCCAGTTAGGGTAGACCTCAATACTTGGAGGGTTGTGAATGGAGTGTATAGGTTGAATCAAATTCATGGAACCTATCTAGGGATTCCAGAGATAATGTTTTGTTATAAGTGGGTAACTAGCGATACCACTTTTTATTTAAAAACTAGGGCCGTAAATAAAGCGTTAGTAGTTAATCTTCCAGACTCCAATAGGGACTATTTTGAGCATGGGGTTGTTATAAAAAAAACTGGCAATACACCCCTTTGACTGGAAATGCGAGTACCAGGGGCGTAGGTGCCCTCCTTTTGGCAATAAGATGGGTTATTCCTCATTTAACTGCTTTTCCTTGTACATATCTTGTTTAAATGCTACACTAATTTTTTCTCTATAACTTCTTATTACAGTTGATCAGAAGAGAAGGTTCCCCAAGGAAAGTGAGGTGAATTTGAGGGAGTTAAAGTTTATTTGGGGACTTTATCGAAGGATTGATGAGGAGCACATCAGATCTACATCTTATTTGCTGCAGTACAATAACATAGTCTCTTCCTTCGTTGCTCGTCCTACTCCTTCCCTTATAATTGACCTTGAACAAGAACCTCCTTCCACTTCCTCAGCCACCGTATGTGGCAGTGGTGAACTTGATGCCCTTTCCCCTTCCAAATTAGATTCAAATTTGCCCCTTGCTGCATCAATGGGGAAGAGGAAGAGGAAGATTCCTAACATTTTGGGAGACCCTTCCAAACGAGCTGATACAAGGGTGAAAAATAAAAATGAGATTGGGAAGAAGCCCCCCACCAAACAAACTAAAGAGAGCTCCATGATTAGATTAAAGAAATGGATGCACTATAAGTTCCCAGAAGGTTCTTCTGCTCATCTCGACTAACGTGAGTTGGTCGAGATACCTTCTTCTGCCTCTTCAGTGGTCCTTGGCCCTGGATTAGCAAGAAAATTAATAAAGTCTGGGACTTTGCTAGACCACAGAGTGCTGCTGCTGCATTGTCTCACTCTAAGAGTTTTGACTGGGCTGCTCAAAGCCTTGCTCTGGTATATTCTTTTTTCCTTCTTTAATTTTCTATTATTGGATTTTTTTCTTTACAATACTGACTTTCCTTGTTGCTCTTGTGCAGTTCCTTGTTGATTTCAACAATATGTTGGAAAAAGACGAGGCTTTAAGTGCTTCTTCCTCTGGTGAAGTTGAAGAATCTTTCAACGGGCTGAAAAATTATTTGCTTGAATACTAATAAGCATTGGCTTCTGAACAAAAAAATGGGAGGGTAGGATGAAAGTTACTGAAGAAGCTGTTGAGACTGCTCGGGGTCTGGCTGACAAGTTGCAGAAGGACTAGATGTTGAGAGGGTCAGGTCTGCCCAACTACAGAAGGATCTGGGTGCTGAGTAGGTGAAGAGAGCTAAGGCCAGAGAGTTTGGCTTCAACAAAGGCTGGGATAAGGCCTTTGGTGCAACTTCTTCGCAAATCGAGTTTGTAAAGAAAAAAGTGCTTTAAGGATGGCTAGTCTGCTGCTCTGGTGGAGGTTGGCACTCCAAAGGATTCCAATCTATTCTCTCGGTATGATCCTGGGACTCCTCCAAACCTGGATGAGGAAGTTAATGATAGGGTTTACAGTGAATCTTTGATAATGGTGGAGTCTGCTGATCAACACCAGGACGTTGATTCCACCGCGCCTTACAAAGTTAATCCTCCTCCTCTCTCAGCTCCTGCTTCTTCCTCAGCTAATCCCGAGGCAGATAAGAAAAAGGTGTAAAATCTAGTAGTTTTTGTTTCCCTTTTTTAATAGTTATATCTTTTTTCTTTTTTGAAGATGTATTTGTAGTTCCATTTTTATTAATGAAAAGAGAGATATTTCTGTTCCTCTGCTTGTGTTTTTTAATATTTCTGTTCCTCTGCTTTTGTTTCTTCCTAGCAGAAGGATCATCTAAAGTATAAGGAGCTGATATTTCTAGTGGAGGTTGGCACTCCAAAGGATTCTGATCTATTCTCTCGGCATGATCCTGGGACTCCTCCAAACCTGGATGAGGAAGTTAATGATGGGGGTTACAATAAATCTTTGATAATGGTGGAGTCTGCCGATCAACACCAGGACGTTGATTCCATCTCACCTTCCAAAGTGGATCCTCCTCCTCCCTCAGCTTCTGCTTCTTCCTCAGCTAATCCTGAGGCAGATAAGAAAAAGGTGTAAAATCTAGCAGTTTTTGTTTCCCTTTTTTCAATAGTTGTATTTTTTTTTCTTTTTTGAAGATGTATTTATACTTCCATTTTTATTAATGAAAAGAGAGATATTTCGGTTCCTCTGCTGACAAGTTGTAAAATGAATAATAAAAATGGAAAAAACTGAATATTTTATTAATATTGCAAATTGAAAAACGATTACAATCATCATGGGTAATACTTTCGGAGATGCTTTGCATGCCATGGGTTTTTAAATTCTTCACCTTCCAAGGTTTCAATGCGATAGGTTCCAGGTCGGATCACTGCTGAAACACGATAGGGCCCATGTCAATTATCTTCAAGCTTATTATTTTTCTGCAGCACTTTCTTCAACATATAGTCTCCTTCCTTTAAGTTGGTCGGTTTCATCCTTTTATTGTAAAAATGTGTTGTTCTTTGCTGGTAAGCCGCATTGCGCAAGGCAACATCTTCTCTTACTTCATCCAGAATGTCTAGATCTAAACTTCTCATTAAGTCACTTACAGGAGAGTTAAAATTTAAAACTCTATGGGATGGCAAGCCTCGCTCGGCAGGAATGACAACTTCAGTCCCAAATGCTAATATATATGGGGATTCTCCAATTTCTGTTTGTGGTGTTGTTCTGTATGCCCACAAGACAGAGTTTAGCTCATTTATCTAATTTCCCTTGGCATGATCAAGCCTTTTTTTCAACCCATTCAGTAAAGTTCTGTTCGTAACTTAAGTTTGTCCATTATTCTGAGGATGTTCTGGAGTAGAATGCAATTTCTGAACATGGGATTGAGCACAGTAATCTGCGAACTCCTCATTAACAAACTGTGTTCCATGGTCGGTAATGATAGCATAAGGCAACCCATACCTACAAATGATATTTCTCCATATGAATTGATAAACCTTTTCTTAAGGCATATCTATCAAAGGCCCTGCCTCCACCTATTTTGTAAAATAATCTACGGTGACCATCAAGTATTTAAATCTTCCTCGGGTGCTTGACAGTGGCCCGACCAGGTCTATACCCCACATGAAAAATGACAATGGTGAAGTGATTGGAGTGAGGGAAGCCTGTGGAGTTTTACTAATTGTAGAAAGCTTCTGAGATTTATCACACTTATTGGCGAACGTTACACAGTCTACTCGCATTGTTGGCCAGTAATACCCTTGAGTACTGATTCTTTGCAGAAGTGTTCTCCCTGCTATGTGAGCTCCACATGATCCTTCATGCACCTCCTAAATTAGATCTTGGACCTATGATGGATGTACACAACATTGTAAATTGACTATTAGTCCTCTCCTATACAAAACACCTTTGTCTAACACATACCGAGCTGCTTTATACTTTAACTTCTTGGCTTCCACCATATTTGCTGGTAGAGTTCCCTCTTGATTGTATACTTTGATGGGGTCCATCCATGATGACCCCATGTTTATGGAAATAAAATTGACCATTAGAACTTTATCTATGCTCCTATTAGCCAAAATCTCAATAGGGATAATTCGTCGGAGTTTAATTCTGGTAGCAGAAGCTAACCGAGCAAGGGCATCAACTCGGGCATTTTCCAACCTTGGTATTCTGTTCATCTGAACAACTGGTAATTTTACAATAACTTCCATCACCTTGGATAAATACCTGGTTGTCAATTCTCCCTTGGCTCCATATAAACCCAATGTTTGGTTTACTACCAACTGAGAATCACTGTGTGCCATAACTTGCTTGACACTCAATGAATGGGCTAAAATTAAGCCTACAATAAGATCTTCATACTCTGGTTCATTATTTAAAGCCTGGGATTAAAAACGTAGCGCATACTCAATATCAATACCAATAAGAGTGTTAAATATTATACCTGCTCCACTACCGATTGAACAAGATGACCCATCAACATACAAGTTCCATATGGGGATGTTGTTGTTGAATGATTGATTTGTCAAATTCTCGTAGTGGAATACTTTTCCCTTTTCTTCTTCATATTTCCTGGTCATCTCCTGTATTCGGGAAGAAGAGTCTGGTAGGTCTGTACTCACTTCTTCTGAAGAAAGTTCTTCGGGAGATTTTTTGGTAACATTACCTTATCTTGATTCTTGTTATGTCTGATCACTTTGTTGCTTGGGGACCTCAGAGTAGGTGAACTCTACTATAAAATATGCTACTGTTTGGCCTTTCAAATAAGACCTTGGTTCATATATGAAATCATACTCCCCTAATTCCACAGCCCAGTACATTAATCTACCATATTTCTCTGGTTTGTGCAAAGCCTGCTTTAGAGGCATATCAGTGTAAATTATGATTGTATGGGCTTGGAAATAGGGTTTCATGTGTCTAGATGCTTTAATCAATTCCTATGCCAATTTCTCCAAGAGAGGGTATAGTGGATGGGTTTTTGAACTCCATTCTCTTCTCGAATCAATGCATAACTAACAGCTGATTCAGAAATAGCTAAGTAGAGGTATAATTTTTCACCTGTGATTGGGCGGGAGAGAAATGAAGGAGACCCTAAATACTTTTTTAACTCCCCAAAAGCTTTTTCACATTCTTCATTCCATTCAAAGCTTTTTCTGAGCACCTTAAAGAATGACATGCATCTATCTGCAGCTTATGACACAAATCTGTTCAAGGCTGCTACTCCTCCTGTTAGTATTTGCACATCCTTCTTGCAAGTCAGAGTTTGCATTTCAATTATTGCCTTGATCTTATCTGGATTTACTTCAATTCCCCTTTGATTCAGTATGTACCCGAGTAACATTCCCTCTTGTACTCCAAAAACACATTTGGTCGGGTAATACTTGAAGAGTGCCCAATATGTGTGTTTTAAACAAAACCATTTTTTCTCCAAAAAAGATCCAACTTTTAATTATGCACCAAACCAAGTTGTGAAAAACCCAATTCTTACTTTAAACCAATTTTATCTTGATTAATCCTAAATATGCATCTAGTGATTAAATCAAGTTAAATAAAGTAGAGAATACTCACAACGCCGGATGTACGAGGAAAAAACCCAAAATGGGAAAACAACCTCGAACGGTCCAAGCCAAACAATCACAATGAATAATGGTTTTACAAAGACAGATTAGCCTTACACTAAGACTCGATCCCCACGGGTCTTGACACTCCTTCTGATCCTTAACCGTTCTTTAATAGTGCCCACGCAGAAATTCCGTCTTCCACGATACCTGTCCACAACACACGCGTCCACATATGTCTCGATGTCCACCGATATGGCTTTGATTCGTCTACGATGTCGAACTAGAAGTCCTTCTCTTTTCTTCACCGCAAAATTCTTTGTGTTCAATGTATATAACAAACAACTTTGGTGCATCAAGATCACTTAAACATATAAGAATGATAACTAGGATCTTTGCAAACTCTAAGGATGTGTTTAAGACTTTTAAACCTTAGAAAACATGTGCAAACAAGGTTCTGGTTCGTAAAACTGTTTTCCAGAAAACACACTTATGAAATTCTTATGCAAACAGTGTTTAAATAGGATTTAAATGCCGCCTAAAAAACGTGTTGTTCGAATGACTTGAGAAACTCGTTTGAGCGACATCGCATCTCGTTCGAACGAGATTGAATATCGTTTGAACGACAGCGCGAAAGTTTGACTTTTTGACTTTTTGTTTAAAACGTCTCTTTCAATGAGAGATCCAAAATGTCAAACTCGTTTACCAGCTTATCATCATAAAACGAAGTGTAAACCTTTTAAAACACTTAAAACCATTTTAAAACATTTTTCTTTATAAAAATTACATACTTATCTTTTATAAAATAATTCCGAGCACCATTAATTATACGCATTCATACCTGAGTGATCTCAGAATGAAATTAACTTTGAAGACGATTAAACTTGCACCAATTAAACATTGGCATGATTTAATTCTTTGAAGCTTTTCCACAACATCTTCAATTTCTTCAATACGTCATAGACCAAGAGGGATCGTGACAAAATAAAAATCTCCCTATGACATATTACAAACACAATTTTGTTCACGGAATTAAGTCAAAACAATATAGGGACTCAATTGGGAATTTATGTCCTTATAAATCTCCCCCTTTGACTATTTCGGGACAAAACCAAACCAATGAAATGCCTAACCGGGCCGTCAAGCCGTATGACGTCTAAATCCCATTTCATAAACCCAAAATAAAAAATACAGGACACAGACTAGTATATGTAGCACCGACAAGCATGAACTGTCTGAATGTGATGTAGACTTGAAATCTCGAATCACTGAAGCATATCTACACACATGAAACAAACAAACAAATACCCAGTGAAGTATGGAGGAACAAATGATACCAATTTATATTTCTAATAAGAACAAATCATTTGAAACATGAGAGCAATTATTTGATACCAATTTGAAAGAGATATAATCAAACAATTTGTAAATCCTGATATCAATAGAAATGCTCAACAAATCTCCCCCTACATCACATACATCTCTCCCCCTTTTTGTCTCGAATAGACAATCCGGTGAAAAGATAAACCAATTTGAAATATCTAGCATGAGAAAATGAAACCAATTTGAATCAAGTTAATACCAATTTGAGAATTGAAAAACTCTAGATAATCATGAAACAATCAGCTATTTATGATCAAGTAATGACAAATCAGTAGCTAGTAAACCAATGAATCACACAAAAAAATATAGCAAATTAATCAGGTGTGATAAACGGACTCATATGCAAAATACCAACGTGGAACATAAAAGAACCTGCCTATAAACCAGTCAGTCAAAAAAAACTTTCAGTAGTACTAAAAAAAATATCAAATTAACCCAGTGGACTGCAAACCAATCAGAATTAAAGATTCAGCCTGTCGTTCGATCGAGCCAGGGACATCGCTCAAACGATATGAGGATGTCGCTCGAATGAAGTACAACTGTCGTTCGCGCGAGATGAGATGTCGTTTGAACGACTTCATGCGACCTACCAAGATTTCTCAGATTCCTAGAAATAATATAAAGTATTGCCCACTGAAAAAATTTCCTCAAAAAAATTCCAGGAAGGGCCTGACAGAAGCAAAATAGTGTTAAAACAATAGGCTTTTAACACAAAACGCAAAAACTTATAAAAACTAAAAATGTGGGTTACATGCAAACATAGTACCGATGTGCTCAAACATGGATATGGAATGAATGGGTGTGAAACAAAAAACAAATGAGTCACAATTCCAACACATCGAAACGATCAAGAAGCTCTAATTGATAGTGATAAATCATCAAACTTTATTATAGCCAAATGACAATAAAAGTGTGAGCTTAATGAACTAAACATACTACATGCACACAAATCCAGAATTTTTGACGATTCTATAAACAATAGCGTCAAATTGTAATGTTTCAACATTAGGATTAGTTGTGCAAACCCGTTTAAATTTTTAATTCATCCAAACTCCCTCAATAATATCATATTTTCTTTGGAATGAACTAAACAAATTTGGCCCTTTTCTTAGCATATTGCATTTTCTTTTGGGCTCTTTTAAACGGTGGCTTTCACGACGAGTTAATTTTGAACTCTCACAGCCCTTTCCCGTGAATCACTCATCATTTTTTAAATATTAAATCCTCACGGTTATTACATGCACACTTCTCCTTAAGTCTACTTACGCATAGATGACAAGATTGAGATAAGAACGCCTCACCAAATTCAAATATGCAAGAGAAGTCAAACATCCATATAAACTCGTGCATGTGTGCAATGTTGGCATATATACAAAGTCGAATCAAAATGCATATCAACTTCGAAACAACCCCATATAAACAATGGTTAAGATCATTCTAAGCATCGATAATAATGACCAATTGTCCTAGCCACATGGATAATGAAACGATGGGAGGGGGGGGGGTCCAAGCACACCAATATGCCACATCAAACATGTAAACTCAAAAACAAAAACCTAAAATCTTTTTGTATTTTTCAAATAAGACTCAAACAAATGAAAAATAAAATACAAAGAGATAAACATGTCATAACACTAGACAATTATAAACATGATGCAAGGGCTAGCGTATGACAAAATATGCAAGATACTATCCATAAGAAATAGCAAGAGATGAATCATGTGCATGCATGTGAGAATCAACCAACGAAGCATTTAGCATCTGCAAAACGGATTTCCTAACCCAAACAGGTGTATACCTAACAAAACGGGTTTTGGGAACCAATGGGACACTACGTTTGATCTTCCTAGGGTCTTTTCTAAGATCAAAACAAAAACTCCTAAGGTGACCTTTCCTACCACAATGCGAACATGTGAAAACACGACGAGGAACGGGACCTTTAGGTTGACCTTTTCTAATACCCTCGGATGTGGTTTGCTCTAAAACAAACTATGGTTTTGGCTTTTACAATCGAACCACTAGAACAAGATAAGCCGCTACCATCACTACTCGAGTCATTTAAATCATTGTTTAACTTCAAAACTTTTGACTCAAGCAAACGATTAGACTCCTCAAACTTTTGGGACTCCTTCTTTAAATTTTCAATTACCCCTAGAAGGTTATCTCGTTCCCCCTCAATGTGAGCAAACTTATCCGTAATAGCCTTTTCTCGTGCCACAAAATCATTAATCAAAATATTTTCCTCAACGACACAAACACTAGAATTTCTCAAATCCTCTAACTCTTTTTATAAAACGAGGACTCTATCATCACTTTCCTTTTTGCCCAATTTTAATATATGTAGATCTTTAAACAAGGAACTGAAGTGCTCACGACAAATATCTCTTTGAATCTGAAAGCTTTGCAAATATTCAATCCTTTTTTTGAAACCATAATTTTCTTTCTCCAAAACTCCAATACGATTTGTAAATTTTAAATTCAAACGATGTAGATCGTCAACGCTTAGAGAATCCATCGAGAGAAAATAAACACAGGAGAGATAAACAAACACACGGGATCACAAAACAAATAAAAAATGTTTTCAAGCTCTCATACCAATTTGAAGAGTGCCCACTATGTGTGTTTTAAACAAAACCAATTTTTCTCCGAAAAAGATCCAACTTTCAATTATGCACCAAACCAAGTTGTGAAAAACCCAATTCTTACTTTAAACCAATTTTATCTTGATTAATCCTAAATATGCATCTAGCGATTAAAGCAAGTTAAATAAAGTAAATAATACTCACAACGCCGAATGTACGATGAGAAAACCCAAAATGGGAAAACAACCTCGGACGGCCCAAGCCAAACAATCACCATGAATAATGGTTTTACTAAGACATATTAGCCTTACACTAAGGCTCGATCCCCACGGGTCTTGACGCTCCTTCTGATCTTCAACCGTTCTTCAATAGTGCCCACGTAGAAATTTCGTCTTCCATGATACATGTCCACAACACACGCGTCCATGTATGTCTCGGTGTCCACCGATATGGCTTTGATTCGTCTACGATGTCGAACTAAAAGTCCTTCTCTTTTCTTCACCGCAAAACCCTTTGTGTTCAATGTATAGAACAAACAACTTTGGTGCAGCAAGATCACTTAAACATATAAGAATGATAACTCGGATCTTTGCAAACTCTAAGGATGTGATTAAGACTTTTAAACCTTAGAAAACATGTGCAAACAAGGTTCTGGTTCGTAAAACTGTTTTCTAGAAAGCACACTTACGAAATTCTGATGCAAACCCTGTTTAAATAGGATTTAAACGCCGCCTCAAAAAATGTGTCGTTCGAACGACTTGAGGAACTCGTTTGCGCGACATCCCATCTCGTTCGAACGAGATTGGATGTCGTTTGAACGACAGCGTGACAATTTGACTTTTTAACTTTTTGTTTAAAACGTCTTTTTCAATGAGAGATCCAAAAGTGTCAAACTCTTTTACGAGCTTATCATCATAAAACGAAGTGTAAACCTTTTAAAACACTTAAAACCATTTTAAAGCACTTAAAACCATTTTAAAACATTTTTCTTTATAAAAATTACATCCTTATCTTTTATAAAATAATTCTGAGCACCATTAATTATACGCATTCATACCAGAGTGATCTCGGAATGAAATTAACTTTGAAGACGATTAAACTTGCACCAATTAAACATCGGCATGATTTAATTCTTTGAAGCTTTGCCGCAACATCTTCAATTTCTTCAACACATCATAGACTAAGTGGGATCGTGACAAAATAAAAATCTCCCTATGACATATTACAAACACAGTTTTGTTCACGGAATTAAGTCAAAACAATATAGGGACTTAATTGGAAATTTATATCCTTACACTACTTCATCTGGTGCTTCCTAAGTTGATCAAAAGTCTGGCTGAGGTCTGCAATGTGATAAGATGCCTTTTTGCTATTTGTGAGCGTGTCATCTACGTAGACTTCCATATTCTTGCCTATCTGCTCCTCGAACACCTTATTGACCAGCCTTTGATATGTGGCACCTACATTTTTCAAATTAAAAGGCATAACATTATAACAGTATGTTCCTCGGGAAGTGATGAAAGAAGTGTTTTCCCTATCCTCAGGCTTCATTTATATCTGGTTATAACTAGAATAAGCATCCATAAAGCGAATAAACTCATGTCCTGATGTAGCATCCACGAGTTGATCTATTCGGGGCAAAGGAAAATGATCCTTTGCTCAGTTTTTATTTAAATTCGTGAAATCTACACACATTATCCACTTGTTATTTTTATTTTTGACCATAACTACATTGGCTAACCAGTCTGGGTATTTCACTTCATTAATAAAAGCTATTTTCTGAATCTTTTTTACCTTTTCCTGTATGGCTTGGTTCTTCTCGGGGATGAACACTCTTTGCCTATGTTTGACTGGTTTAACTTCTTTATTTACACTGCGCTCATGATAAAGAAAATTGAGATTTATCCCATGCATGTCTTCATGACTCCAGGCAAACGCATGCATTCTCCGTTTAAGGAAGCTCAATAGTTACTGTTTAAGAACATGATCTAATGTTCTCCCTATTTGAGTGGTGCACTTCGATTTATCATCATCTAACATATTACTTTCAGTTGCTTCCACAATCCGTCCCTTTACCAGCTTTGTTTCCTCTCTTGGATTTAAGGTTTCAACCTCAGATTCTTCATCAAGTTCAGGAGTATCCACTTGGTAGGTAGTGATTTTATTATTTATTTATTCCAAATCTTCTTGCTCGGTAGAAGAATAGTAACATTCCCGAGCTACTTTCTGATCACCTTTCACAATTTCCACACCAAAATTTGTAGGGAATTTTAGACAGTGATGAACAGTGGATGGTAATTCTTCGAACTTCTTTAGCCCTACTCTTCCCATTATTATATTGTAAGCGAAATGGACGTTTTTATCCATTACAAAGAAACTGTTCTTCTCTGTTCGGCTAAGACTTTCTCACCTGTAAAGCCTATTAGTGGTCGATGATAAGGCTCTAATTGTCTAAGTTTAAAATCCAAGTTGCCAAAATAAGGATATATTATGATATTCGTCGATCTACCATTATCTACTAATACTCTAGAGACAATGATTTCTTCTTTTCTGACTTTGATTACCAGTGGGTCATCATGAGGATACAGTACTCCTGAAAGGTCATTTTTAGAGAAACCAATTACTAGTTTGTCTTTGTTAACCTTCCTTAGTCGATCCTCCTATGCAAGGTTGATCCTCTGTATGTACAAGCAAGCTTGTGCCTCATGGAGGTAAGCTTTTCGCTTTGCTGTATGATCTCCTCCTCCTACGTCTCCACCTGTAATCATTTGGCAATAAATGAACCAAAATTGATACAAAATACCTCACACTCTGGTTGCCCTTTTTTTAAGGAGATTGACATTGTTATCCTGATCATTTTGATGAGTTATTTTCTTCCCCTCTCTGGGCTTGCAAGGAGATTTTGATCTATGCCGACCTCCTGCATTGTTCTGTCGATCAACATACTAATTCAGTTTTCCTCTTCGGATGAGAGTTTCAATCTCAATTTGAAGAGTTATGCAACGTTCCGTCGTGTGACTGTGATCCCTGTAAAATTCACAGTACTTAGTTTTGTCTCTCTTTGTCGGGAAATTTCTCAACTTATTAGGCTAGTGCACTTCTTTATTATGCTTGATTTCCTCCAAAACATGGTGAATTCCCCTAGTTAGTGGAGTGTAGTCGTTATACTTCCTGAGTCGCTCCAAAACAAATTTCTCTCTTGATTCCCTGTGTTCTCTGAGGTTTTTATGATCTTTCTTATCATTTTTTTCATCATCTTTTTTGCTCGAGCTATGCTTAGCTGACATTGCTTCCTTGACATTCATGATCTTTGCTGCTTTAGCCATCAATTCTTCTTTGAAGGATCCTTAACAAGAGTGTAATACAATTTTTCAGGAAGCAATCCACTCATGAGAGCAGTTATGGCAGTCTTCTTGTCATAATCTACTACTTCTAGTTTCTCGTTATTAAAACGAGTGATGTAATCACTGATGCTTTCTCATTCTTTCTGTCTCACACTAAGTAAGTGTGCCACCCTTTTCACAAGTTTTGCTCCAAAGTAAAATTTCTTAATGACTAGCTCGACTAGTTGGTTGAAGCTAGAAATTTATCCCCGAGGAAGACCATTGTACCAGATTTGGGCAGATCCGCTAACGATTCCAGAAAATGCTCTACACCTCATCTCATTGGGGACGACATAAATATCAACAACTGCCTGGTATTGTTCTATATGGAGGACTGGATCAGTTTTTTAATCATATTTAGGCGTTACTACTGGAGCCTTGAACTTTATTGGAGTAAGAAAATCCACAATTGCTTGCACAAATGGAGACCCTTTTACAAAACTTCTTTGCAATAGGTTTTTTGTCTTCGCCATTTCTCCCAATCTATTTTCCAATCTCTATACGGAGACTTTCCATGCATCATTGGCAGTACCGGATTTATACATTGCAACTTTATTAGTTGCTGAGCTTTCTTCTTGAACCCGTTGTTCAGTCCGAGTAACAGTTCGTCGGGAATTTTATCTAGATTGAATCGTGCTTTACCTTTTATCAGATGGTCATCTAGTATTACCAGATCTTGGCCTAGGAAAATTTCTGTTCCCCTTGGGTCCCAAAAGATTAAAGGGAGATGCAGACTTAATCTATCTACGACGCTTGGCCTTTTGGGAGAATAGGACTACATATGAAAATATTCAGAGGTTTAGAGTAATGAAGCTGACCTAGGACGGTAGGAAACATCTCTTATTGAGATCGAGTGGTTACGTCGACCATCTCTTAGTGAGGGGTGGTGGCATATTTTCTTAAGCAGATAAAGCAGGTGCTTTGACTTGGAGGGTTTGTGCAAGTTTCCTGATAGTATCTTGCATGGCCTCTTGCAAGACTGGCGAAATCCCATTTAAATCATTTACAGATGGAGGAATAGAAGGAGCAGGCAGAATACCTTCGTTCCTGAGACTTGATTCATGAATTTCAGCCATTTAGGTGTTTGATTGAGTGAGATCTATTAGAAATATCGTTCCCACAAACAGTGCCAATCTGTTGATGCAAAAAACTAGACAAGGCTAATTAATTAATAACAAATAAATATAAACAAGAGACAAGAGATTTTTAAAGTGGTTCGTCTTAAGGAAAGAGCCTACGTCCACTGTTGTGTATTTCCTTGGGATTATTCAATTGCCATTTTTTCATGTCCCCCTGTTTGTAGGGTTTATAATGTATTTATAGTCCCCAGGGAGTGTACAAGAGATGGAATATCGTAGACATTTACATTTGTACAATCATTAGTATATACAATTATTGGTGTTAGCCTATCACGTTGGCCGACATTCGTGGAGTATTTTGTTGGTATTCCATCCTTAATGACTAGGATTATGTGACACCCCGCCTAATTAAATACCGGGTGATCAGTCATTTATTAAATTATAATCAAGGTGATGTTCGGTTCATTCTTAGCATCACTGTCGTAAAAATAACTTTTCCAATTTAAACACCCTAAATAATTAAGCTAAGTGTCAAAACCATTTTAGACATTACTTTAAAATTTTATTTATATAAACCAACATTTAAAACTTTACATAATTCATAGTTAAAGAATCACACAACAACTATCCGGGAACATATAATCCAAATAATTAAACATCCAACTAATTGATTCCAACATTAAAACTTAAAAGGAAAAACATCCTGACAATAATAAATCCCAAAGTGTAAATACTGGAAATAAACGAATCACAATATCCAATAAAACAACTGAATAATGGAAAAGGGCGACACATGCCCAACTGGATAAAATAATGCTAGGAGTGGAATCAAATAAATGAAGTCGTCTAAGCAAGAGGCCTGCAACTCCCACCTAAGCTGCAGCGCATTCCTTCCAAATGATCCTATGAAAGACGCCCCTGTGGCTGGGCACCAAGAAAATATACATATATATACAAGAGAGAAAAGAAAATGGAAACGGGTCAGAGCCCGATTGTAAAAACAGTTTAAAATTAGTTTAGCAAGTATTTAAAATGTTTACTGGCCAATGCAACAACATATTAGTGCGGCACTCCCTTGATAATTTCTCACCTCTCTTCTAATGTGCACACCTATCACACTAACCTTACCAACGGTTTAACTTATCTTATCTTAGGTTGCTCGTAAGATGTAAACTGACAAATTCAATTGTTTAAGAGGTTAATTTCATTTGACAACAAAGTTCTCATTTAAACCTTATTTGCTAATAAAGTTTCTCAGTAACATATTATACTTTTCAAACACTTATTCCCAATTTGAAATAATTATTCATTTTTTACATACCATACACACAATAGGTAGTTCCCAAATTCCAGATTTAAATATATATATTAAATACTCATATAATATATATATTGTAACAACACCCCACATAACAATTATGGTGCGGGCATACTCTGCTATCCAGTCCCCGTATCACTCGTACTAAGGGAAATAAAAGTTCAGAATCACTCTCGAACTGCATTAACACAAAACACATACAATATTGAGGCGAAGCATAGTTCCAAGTCTCTAAGAGGTCAGCACAAGCCCCCACGTCTTTTAGGACCATCTGACTATGGATCCGATAGCCTGTACCAAAGGATTTCTATCTTCTAGGGTACGAGTCAATATCCCCCATAAAGGTCCCATCGAGATAAGACCGTCCCAGTGCAGTAACCTCAGGGATAGCAAGTAGCGCGGCATGATTTTCACACGTATATAGTATATGTATAAACACAGTCATACAAATATACTACTATTACCGTATCATATTTAGGTACGTTCTCACAACCCATTATTATGATCTTTATCCTTATTACTCATTATTTAGTTATCACCTATAACGGTTCGTCTCTTACTTTAATTTGTTTTCGAGATTTAATTTATTCCAACTCACTTCTCATCTCTCGAAGTATTATCTTTTACCTAAGTACAATTTCAGTAAGCCCTCACTCACCTTCTAATCCAACTCCTAGACATTTTGATTTTTAAGTCTACGCATGTTAGATTTCTTAGGTATGAATATTTCCCCGTTTACCCTTCGTTTGTCCCATTTTATTAAAGTTCCACTTAACGGGGTTACCTTGACCCTATTGGTTATTTTTTTGTTTCCTTATGTCCTAATAACATTAATCAAGATTTATTATGCATTTAATCGGATTAAGTCAACCCAAGGAAAATCTTATTTTTCCCAGAAAGGGTAGATCGATCGATAGAAAGGGGTCGATCGATCGAACCGTCGATCGATCGATGCTCTTGGCTCGATCGATCGATCAAATAGGTATAGCAAAATCTGCAAAATACCGGTTACGGGTTCTAACATCCAACATCATCCAAATCCAAAATTTTAAAGCCCAAACTCCCATAAATTGATACCACAAACATTATAAACCCAAATGAGTAATATTCTACGTAAGGCATGCGAGTTTTCATTAAGATTCATGGATTAAAAGGGCCAAAATCTTTATAATTATCATGAACCCTAGAAATTTCTTTAACTTAGTTCTTCTTCTTATTTTTATCGAATTTTTACTTCTAAACCAATATAAATTCGTGGTTCAACCTCTACATGTGAAAGGGGTTTCCAGATTTATGTTTATATCTCTACAACATGCAATTCTTAATCTCCAACATGGGTTTTCTTTCATAGAAACTCATCCTATTCAACCCTAAACTAATATGAATGAAGCATTAACGAAATTAAGCAAGATAAATACTTGCCTGGGGATTTTTGTTACTGATTTGCGGTTGAAATCAGTGTGGTTGTGATCCTTGTGGCGTGATCTAGCGTTTGGCGGTGATGGCGGTGCAAACAGAGGAGTTCTTGGCCTAGAACTCCTTGGTAAGCTCTTCCTTTCCTTCTCCAACGGCCGTCACTTATTTTTGGTTGTGTTAACCCTAGAATACAACCGTAAGCATCTGATATAACCTTACAATTTTCGTGGGTTTTCAGGCCTAAAAATGTAAAATGTCCAAAATGCCCTCCCGGGGTGTTAATTAGGCCTAAAAATGCCCCGAGACCCAAACTAAATCCCCGGGTACATTATTTTGACTATATCGACCCTTCCGGACACTTTGGCGCACTCGAAATGACCATACGGGTGACTTATAATTTATTCACTTTTATTAATCAACATTTAGTCCCGACACGACACGGGAGCGTCCCGACTTAAATTTCCAAAATTATCATTTTATTCACTCGTGACATTTAATAGAACCAATATTATATATTACTTTCCTCATTAGTAATATTCAACAAGTTTCCAATGATTACTAACTCTCGTCACATTAGTAATTTTATAAAAATAATTAATTTTTGAATTTATATTAAATTAATATCTCACATTAAATTTAATAAATCCCCAAATTTAGAAAGCATAAAAATACGGGGTATTACATACTTCCACGCTAAGAATGGAATTTCGTTCCGAAATTCAAAAAATAAGGCATGCCTGGTAAGAATAAATCTGGGTATCTCTCGCGCATATTTGCCTCGCGCTCCCAGGTGGATTCCTCCACATTATTATGCTCCCACTGGACCCGTACAAGTGGAACTACCTTCGACCTCAGTCTCCTTTTGCTATGGTCTAGGATAGCCACTGGTCTCTCCTCGTAAGAGCTGTCAGGCTGTAAGTCTATATCTTCTATCGCGATGTGGGTGTGAGCCATGTCATCCCGAAGATATCGTCTCAATGACGAGATGTGGAATACATCGTGGATGCGATGTAAATGCTCTGGCATTCCCAATCTGTATGCTACCGGCCCAATCCTCTCGATAATGGGAAATGGTCCCACGTACC
This sequence comes from Sambucus nigra, assembly GCA_949130495.1. Taxonomy (NCBI): domain Eukaryota; kingdom Viridiplantae; phylum Streptophyta; class Magnoliopsida; order Dipsacales; family Adoxaceae; genus Sambucus; species Sambucus nigra. Next base: position 546,751,158 of record OX422215.1, read on the forward strand.
TCGGGGCCAATTTCCTTTTCTTCCCGAATCTCATCACTCCCTTCATAGGAGATACACGTAGTAATACTTGGTCCCCCACATTAAACTCTTAGAAGAACCGTTTTGCATCGGCGTAGCTTTCATGCCTGTCCGGGGCTACCTGAATGCGACTCCTGATAATCTCAATCCTCGCGGAGGTTTCCTGAATCACCTCTGGTCCGAGCAACTTGTTATCCCCCACCTCTAGCCAAAAAGTTGGGGAACGATAAGGCCTTCCATACAAAGCCTCAAATGGAGCCATGCCAATCGTGAACTGATAAGAGTTATTATAAGCGAACTCTACCAGTGGAAGATGTAGCTCCCAACCTCCTCCAAAATCAAGGACACACATGCGTAGCATAACCTTCAACATCTAATTTGTACGCTCTGTTTGTCCATCTGTATGTGGGTGATAAGTTGAACTCAACCTCAACTCTGTACCCATAGCCGCTTGAAAGCTTTCCCAAAAATGCGACACGAAAATCTTGTCTCTATCTCACACAATATTCAGGGGCACCCCATGTAATCTGACAATCTTAGCAATAAACAACTGAGCATACTGACCCATGGTATAGTCTGTCCGCACCAACAGAAAATGAGCCACCTTGGTCAAACTGTCCACGAACATCCAGATGGAGTCGTGGCCCCGTTGTGATGTAGGCAACCCAGTAATAAAATCCATAGAAATACTCTCCCACTTCCACGCGGGTATTTCCAATGGTTGAAGCAATCCTGATGGTTTCTGGTGGTCCATCTTTACCAGCTGGCAGGTAGAACACTTGGACACGAACTCAGTAATGTCCTTTTTCATCCCACTCCACCAGTATTGTCGCCTCATATCCTGGTACATCTTATCTCCCCCAGGATGTACCGCAAATCGGGACCCGTGAGACTGGGTCATCACTGCATGACGTAAGTCTGCTCCTTCTGGGATCACCAATCTCCCATTAAACCTCAAACCCCCATCATAACTAACAGAATAGGACCCAGCGCCCTCAGCTAAAAGTCGTACAATCTGCTCCAGGCAAAATGGGTCTGCGGTCTTCGCTTGTATCACCCTTGTAATAATCTCGAGTGTCACTGTCATAACAGATATGAAGGAACAGGCTACTGCGTCCTGGTGACCCAACTCTTTCCACTTTGCTTTCCAGATGTCCGCTACATTATCTACCGATCTACGGCTCAACGCATCGGCAACTACGTTGGCCTTCCCCGGATGGTACTGTATGTCGAACTGATAGTCCTTCACAAACTCTAGCCACCTGCGCTGACGCATATTCATCTCTCGCTGAGTGAACAGGTACTGCAGTGACTTGTGGTCTGTGAATAAGAGAAATTTCTCCCCCAATAAATAGAGCCTCCATATCCTCAATGCAAAAACGACCGCTGCTAACTCTAGATCATGTGTGGGGTAATTCTTCTCATACGGCTTAAGCTTGCGAGAGGCAAAAACTATAGCCTTCTCCTCCTGCTGAAGTACTCCCCCAAGTCCCCGTAAACAGGCATCGGTGTAAACCAGATATTCCATGCCCGACTTAGGTAAAGCAAGGACCGGTGCCGAAGTAAGCTCTTCTTTCAGCTCGTCGAAAGCCAATTGATAAGCATCGTCCCAAACATATGGTACCCCCTTGTGAGTCAGGTTCGTCAATGGACCCGCTATTTTTGAGAAACCCCAAATGAATCTCCTGTAGTATCCAGCTAATCCCAAGAAACTACGTACTTCCGTCGGTATCGTGGGCTGTCCCCACTCCCTTACCGCTGACACTTTACTCGGGTCAACTTCTATCCCTTGTACAGAAACAACATGTCCCAAGAACTGCACTTCACGTAACCAGAACCCGCACTTCTCGTACTTAGCATACAACTGATGCTCTCGTAGAGTCTGAAGAACCTGCCTCAAGTGCTCGGCATGATCCTCCTCGGAGTGTGAATATATCAGGATGTCATCTATGAAGACGATGACAAACTGATCCAAGAACTCTCTGAACACTCGGTTCATCAAGTCCATGAATACGGCTGGAGCATTTGTGAGTCCAAATGGCATCACTCTGAACTCATAGGACCCATATCTCGTCAAGAAAGCAATCTTTGAAACATCCTGCTCCCTAATACATAGCTGATGGTACCCTGACCTCAGATCTATCTTCGAAAAGAAAGTTGCTCCCCTCAGCTGGTCGAACAGATCATCGCTTCGAGGTAACGGATACTTGTTCCGTATCGTGACCTTGTTCAGCTCCCGGTAGTCCACATATAGCCTCAGTGAACCATCTCTCTTTTTCACAAACAAAACTAGATCGCCCAAAGGTGAGGTACTCCTATGAATGAAGCCTTGACCTAATAGCTGCTCTATCTGATCTCGTAACTCTCGCATCTCCGCCATAGCCATACGGTATGGAGCGCGTGCTATAGGTCGGGTATCCGGTGATAAATCTATGAAAAAATCTATCTCTCGACTGGGGGGTAGGCCTGGTATCTCCTGAAATACATCGGAATACTCACGAACAACTGGGATCGAGTCTAAGGGAATCACAATCTCCTTAGAGGTATCCTCCGCTATGTAATACAAATGAGCGATAGAGCCTCCCTCTGGGCGAGGCATCACCACTACAAACATATCTTACCCCGGAATGGCAAAGACAATACTCCCACCAAAACAATCTATCATGGCTCTGTAAGCTGCGGACCAATCCATACCGATAATAACGTCGTGCTCATGCATATCTAAGACTAACATGTCTGCTGGTAATACCAAGCTACCAATCTTTACTCCCACACCCCGGCATATAAAGAAAATTAGCGATCCATTTCCCAGTGGTGAGTCTACACACGTTACAGTGCTCTCTGTTGTGGCTAATAACCCTAAGGCCTTTGCCAAATGGGTATTTATTTTTGGGAGACGTGATTTATTTTTGGAGTTAGTGTAGTGGCCTGATTTTGAGAGTTAGGCATTCGGCGAATTTCGAGGGAAAAATTTCATTGTTAGTGGGGAAGTATAACAACCCGCGTAATTAAATACCGGGTGATCAGTCCTTTATTAAATTATAATCAAGGTGAACGGTCGGTTCATTCTTAGCATCACTGTCGTAGAAATAACTTTTCCAATTTAAACACCCTAAATAATTAAGCTAAGTGTCAAAACCATTTTAGACATTACTTTAAAATTTTATTTTATAAACCAACATTTAAAACTTTACATAATTCATAGTTAAAGAATCACACAACAACTATCCTGTAACATATAATCCAAATAATTAAACATTCAACTAATTGAATCCAACATTTAAAACTTAAAGGAAAACATCCTGACAATAATAAATTCCAAAGTGTAAATACTGGAAATAAACGAATCACAATATCCAATAAAAAAACTGAATGATGGAAAAAGGCCGACACATGCCCAACTGGAATAAATAATGCTAGGAGTGGAATCAAATAATTGAGGTCGTCTAAGCAAGAGGCCAACAACTCCCACCTAAGCTGCAGCGCGTTCCTTTCAAAGGATCCTATGCAAGATGCCCCTGTGGCTGTGCACCTGTCATATATACATATATACAAGAGAGAAAAGAAAATGGAAACGGGTCAGAGCCTGATTGTAAAAGCAGTTTAAAATTAGTTTAGCAAGTATTTAAAATGTTTACTGGCCAATGCAACAACATATTAGTGCGGCACTCCCGTGAGAAATTCTCACCTCTCTTCTAATGTGCACGCCTATCGCACTAACCTTCCCAACGGTTTAACTTATCTTATCTTAGGTTCCTTGTAAGATTTACATTGACAAATTCAATTGTTTAAGATGTTAATTTCATTTAACAACAAAGTTCTCAATTAAACCTTATTTGCTAATAAAGTTTCTCAGTAACATATTATACTTTTCAAACACTTATTCCCAAATTGAAATAATTATTCATTTCTTACTTACCATAGACACAGTAGGTAGTTCCCAAATTCCAGATTTAAATATATATTAAATACTCATATAATATATATATTCTAACATCACCCCACATAATAATTATGGTGTGGGCATACTCTGCTATCCAGTCCCCGTATCACTCGTACTAAGGGAAATACAAGTTCAGAATCACTCTCGAACTGTATTAACACAAACACAAACAATATTGAGGCGAAGCATAGTTTCCAAGTCTCTAAGAGGTTAGCACATGCCCTCGCGTCTCTTAGGACCGTCTGACTATCGATTCGATAGCCTGTACCAAAGGATTCCTATCTTCTAGGGTACGAGTCGATATCCCCGATAAAGGTCCCATCGAGATAAGACTGTCCCAGCGCGGTAACGTCAGGGATAACAAGTAGCGCGGGCATGATTTTTACACGTATATAGTATATGCATAAACACAGTCATATAAATATGCTACTATTACCATATTCATTTAGGTACATTCTCACGACCCATGATTATGAAATTTATCCTTATTACTTGTTATTTAGTCATCATGTATAACGGTTTGTCTCTTATTCATTTTATTTTCGAGATTTAATTTATTCCAACTCACTTCTCATCTCTCGAAGTATTTCCTTTACCTAAGTACAATTTCAGTAAGCCCTCACTCACCTTCTAATCCAAATCCTAGACATTTTGATTTTTAAGTTTACGCACGTTAGATTTCTTAGGTATGTATATTTCCCCGTTTACCCTTCATTTTTCCCACTTCATTAAAGTTCCGCCTAACGGGGTTACCTTGTCCCTACTGGTCCTCTTTATGTTTCCTTATGTCCTAATAACATTAATCAAGATTTATTACACATTTAATCGGATTAAGTCAAACCAAGGAAAAATCTGGTTTTTCCCAGAAGGGGTCGATCGATCGAACCGTCGATCGATCGATGCTCTTGGCTCGATCGATCGATCAAGCAGGTATGGCGAAATCTGCAGAATACCAGTTACGGATTTTATCATCCAGCATCATCCAAATTCAAATTTTTAACTCCCAAACTCCCATAAATTAATACCACAAACATTATAAATCCAAATGAGTAATATTGTACGTAAGGCATGCGAGTTTTCATCAAGATTCATGGATTAAAAGGGCCAAAACTTATATAATTCTCATGAACCCTAGAAATTTCTTTAGCTTAGTTCTTCTTATTCTTTTCCTAGAATTTCTACTTCCAAACCAATATAAATTCGTGGTTCAACCTCTACATGTGAAAGGGATTTCCAGATTATTGTTTATATCACTACAACATGCGATTTCTAATCACCAACATGGGTTTTCTTTCATAAAAACTCATCATAATCAACCCTAAACTAATATGAATGAAGCATTAATGAAATTAAGCAAGATAAATACTTGCCTAGGAATTTTTGTTTCTGATTTGCGACTGAAATCAGTGTGGTTGTGATCCTTGTGGCGTGATCTAGCGTTTGGCGGTGACGGCGGTGCAAACGGAGGTGTTCTTGGCCTAGAACTCCTTGGTAAGCTCTTCCTTTCCTTCTCCAATGGCCGTCACTTTTTTTTGGTTGTGTTAACCCTAGAAGACAACCCTAAGCATCTGATATAACCTTACAGTTTTCGTGGGTTTTCAGGCCTAAAAATGTAAAATGTCCAAAACGCCCTCCCGGGGTGTTAATTAGGCCTAAAAATGCCCCGAGACCCAAACAAAACCCCCGGGTACATTATTTTGACTACATCGACCCTTCCGGACACTTTGGCACACTTGAAATGACCATACGGTTGATTTTTAATTTATTCACTTTTATTAATCAACATTTAGTCCCGACACGACACGGGCGCGTCCCGACTTAAATTTTTAAAATTGTCATTTTATTCACTCGTGACATTTAATAGTACCAATATTATATATTACTTTGCTCATTAGTAATATTCAATAAGTTTCCAATGATTACTAACTCTCGTCACATTAGTAATTATAAAAAAATAATTAATTTTCGGATTTATATTAAATGAATAACTCACATTAAATTTAATAAATCCCCAAATTTAGAAAGCATAAAAATACGAGGTATTACATACTTCCCCCCTAATAACGGAATTTCGTTCCGAAATTCGGAAAATAAGGCATGCCTGGTAAGAATAAATCTGGGTATCTCTCGCGCATATCTGCCTCGCGCTCCCAGGTGGATTCCTCCACATTATGATGCTCCCACTGGACCCGTACAAGTGGAACTACCTTCGACCTCAGTCTCCTTTCGCTATGGTCTAGGATAGCCACTGGTCTCTCCTCATAAGAGCTGTCAGGCTGTAAGTCTATATCTTCTATCACGATGTGGGTGTGAGCCATGTCATCCCGAAGATATCGTCTCAACGACGAGATGTGGAATACATCGTGGATGCGATGTAAATGCTCTGGCAGTCCCAATCTGTATGCTACCGGCCCAATCCTCTCGATAATGGGAAATGGTCCCATGTACATCGGGGAAAATTTCCCTTTCTTCTCGAATCTCATCCCTCCCTTCATAGGAGATACATGTAGTAATACTTGGTCCCCCACATTAAACTCTTAGAAGAACCATTTTGCATCGGTGTAGCTTTTATGCCTATCATGGGCTACCCGAATGCGACTCCTGATAATCTCAATCCTCGCGGAGGTTTCCTGAATCACCTCTGGTCCGAGCAACTTGTTATCCCCCACCTCTAGCCAACAAGTTGAGGAACGATAAGGCCTACCATACAAAGCCTCAAATGGAGCCATGCCAATCGTGAACTGATAAGAGTTATTATAAACGAACTCTACCAGTGGAAGATGTGGCTCCCAACCTCCTCCAAAATCAAGGACACACATGCGTAGCATATCCTCTAACATCTGATATGTATGCTCTATTTATCCATCTGTCTGTGGGTGATAAGCTAAACTCAACCACAACTCCGTACCCATAGCCTCCTGAAAGCTCTCCCAGAAACGTGACATGAAAATCTTATCTCTATCTGACACAATATTCGGGGGCACCCCATGTAATCTGACAATCTCAGCAATAAATAACTGAGCATACTGACCCGTGGTATAGTCTGTTCGCACCGGCAGAAAATAAGCCACCTTGGTCAAACGGTCCACAATCACCCAGATGGAGTCGTGACCCCTCTGTGATGTAGGCAACCCAGTAATAAAATCCATAGAAATACTCTCCCACTTCCACGCGGGTATTTCCAATGGTTGAAGAAATCCTGACGGTTTCTGGTGGTCCACCTTTACCAGCTGGCAGGTAGAACACTTGGACACGAACTCATCAATGTTCTTTTTCATCCGACCCCACCAGTATTGTCGCCTCATATCCTGGTACATCTTATCTCCCCCAGGATGTACCGTAAATCGGGACCCGTGAGACTGGGTCATCACTGCATGACGTAAGTCTGCTCCTTCTGGGACCACCAATCTCCCATTAAACCTCAAACCCCCATCATAACTAACAGAATAGGACCCAGCGCCCTCAGCTAAAAGTCGTACAATCTGCTCCAGGCAAAATGGGTCTGCGGTCTTCGCCTGTATCACCCTCGTAACAATCTCGAGTGTCACTGTCATGACAGATATGAAGGAACGGGCTACTGCGTCCTGGTGACCCAACTCTTTCCACTTTGCTTTCCAGATGTCCGCTACATCGTCTACTGATCTACGGCTCAACGCATCGGCAACTACGTTGTCCTTCCTCGAATGGTACTGTATGTCAAACTGATAGTCCTTCACAAACTCTCGCCACCTGCGCTGACGCATATTCATCTCTCGCTGAGTGAACAGGTACTGTCGTGACTTGTGGTCTGTGAATAAGCGAAATTTCTCCCCCAATAAATAGAGCCTCCATATCCTCAATGCAAAAATGACCTCTGCTAACTCTAGATCATGTGTGGGGTAATTATTCTCGTACGGCTTAAGCTTACGGGAGGCAAAAGCTATAGCCTTCTCCTCCTGCTGAAGTACTCCCCCAGGTCCCCGTAAAGAGGCATCGGTGTAAACCAGATATTCCACACCCAGCTTAGGTAAAGCAAGGACCGGTGATGAAGTAAGCTTGTCTTTCAGCTCGTCGAAAGCCAATTGATAAGCATCATCCCAAACATATGGTACCCCCTTGCGAGTCAGATTCGTCAATGGACCCGCTATTTTGGAGAAACCCCAAATGAATCTCCTGTAGTATCCGTCTAATCCCAAGAAACTACGTACTTTCGTTGGTGTCGTGGGCTGTCCCCACTCCCTTACCGCTGACACTTTACTCGGGTCAACTGTTATCCCTTATGCAGAAACAACATGTCCCAAGAACTGCACTTCATGTAACCAGAACTCGCACTTCTCGTACTTAGCATACAACTGATGGTCTCGTAGAGTCTGAAGAACCTACCTCAAGTGCTTGGCATGATCCTCCTTTTAGTGTGAATATATCAGGATGTCATCTATGAAGACGATGACAAACTGATCTAAGAACTCTCTGAACACTAGGTTCATCAAGTCCATGAATACGGCTGGAGCATTTGTGAGTCCAAATGGCATCACTCTGAACTCATAGGACCCATATCTCATCAAGAAAGCAGTCTTTGAAACATCATGCTCCCGAATACATAGCTGATGGTACCCTGACCTCAGATCTATCTTCGAAAAGAAAGTTGCTCCCCTCAGCTGGTCGAACAGATCATCGATTCGAGGCAACGGATACTTGTTTCGTATCGTGACCTTGTTCAGCTCCCGGCAGTCCACACATAGCCTCAGTGAATCATCTCTCTTTTTCACAAACAAAACTGGAGCGCCCCAAGGTGAGTACTCCTGCGAATAAAGCCTTGACCTAATAGCTGCTCTATCTGATCTTGTAACTCTCGCATCTCCGTCGGAGCCATACGTATGGAGCACGTGCTATAGGTCGAGTATCCGGTAATAAATCTATGACAAAATCTATCTCTCGACTGGGGTGTTGGCCTGGTATCTCTTGAAATACATCGAAATACTCACGAACAACTGGGATCGAGTCTAAAGGAATCACAACCTCCTTAAAGGTATCCTCTTCTATGTAATACAAATGAGCGATCGAGCCTCCCTCTGGGCGAGGCATCGCCACTACAAACGTCTCTTGCCCCGAAATAGCAAAGATAATACTCCTACCGAAACAATCTATCATGGCTCTGTAAGCTGCGAGCCAATCCATACCGATAATAACGTTGTACTTATGCATATCTAAGACTAACATGTCTGCTGGTAATACCAAGCTACCAATCTCTACTCCCACACCCCGACATATAAAGAAAATTAGCGATCCATTTCCCAGTGGTGAGTCTACACACGTCATAGTGCTCTCTGCTGTGGCTAATAACCCTAAGGCCTTCGCAAAATGGGTAGCTATAAAACAGTTCATCGCCCCAGTATCAAATAAAATCCGACCCATAGTACCATGGATAAGAAACATATCCTCAATCGCGGGCGGTGCCTGTGGAGCTTCTTCCTGGTGGACGTTATAGACACGTCCGTACTGTAACTGCCCCTGCTGCATCGGAGCGACTGGAATGGCTGGTACTTGAGCTGGTGCTGGGAGGGCGGCTGGAAAAAGTGGCCTCTATGGCTCATTATGGGCACCCTGCTGCTGTGGGGCCCTAGCACCCTCTGGACAATCCTGGCGCTTATGGCCATTCTTGCCATACACGAAACATCGGCCCCTGAAATTACCTCCCCTATGACCCTCCTAACCACGGCCCTGTTGGCTGTTACCTCCCCGCCACTGGGCCTGTTGGCCCTGATGAAAACGTTATTGGCCCTGCTGTTGACCCTACTGCTGGCGGTGTTGGCCTTGCTGGCCCTACTGACCCTGCCTAAATCCTCCAAATCCCTGCCTGGAATCACCTGATCGAAACCGCTTGGCAGGGTCTCCCTGATGGGTACTCTGCTCATGTTGACGAGTCTGCCCCTGAGATGTCAGTGCTCCACTAGCGCCACTACCCCCTGTCCTGCCCTGCTAGCCGGACTCTCCTGCTCGCTTGCTTCCCTACAGATAGAAGCGGTGATCCTGGCAGTGTAGCAAAGTAGCATTGAGTACATCTGTGTAGGTACTCAGAGACAGATTCCCTATAAGGTGCTGACGGATCCTCCATGCTAACCCGTCCACAAACAATAGTATTTTCTTGCCCTCAGTGGGTGCCTCGTCTGGCACTATAGTGAGAAGTCTTGTGAACTCCTCTTCATACTCAGCAACAGTATAATTATCCTGCTTCAAGTTCAGTAACTTTCGCCTCATCTCAGTTTGCACGGCGGATGGAAAATACTTGCGATCAAACCACTCCCAGAATAACTGAATCGGGATAGTATCCCTCTCCTCCAAGGTGGTGGTGGACTCCCACCACTGCAAAGCGGCCCCCACTAGCTTAAAGGAAGCCAACAACTGTTTCTTCACGTCTATGCACTCATACATACGCAGATGCCTCTGGATATCTTTATTCCATTGACTGACAATGATGATATCTGCACTACCTGAGAACTCAGGGGGATGCGCCTTCTGAAAGGCATCCCTAACCCGCTCCCATGCTGATGGAAGCTATGCAGGTACTGGTGCCACTGCCTGAATTTGGGGTGGAGCCTGCTGTACTACCGCTAGCGCGACATTCACCGCCTGAGCAACGATAGCAGCTATCTTATTAGCATTTATTGTTCCCTGAGCCGGAGCTACTGGCTGCTCGGCTTGGGAACACGTATCCTTTGGTGAACGTCTCGGAGGCATCTGAAACATGAAGAAATTTATTAGTCTACAGTTATTATCAAATCTCAAATAGCTGAAGACGTAATCGTAAGAGCAAGAATACTACAATCCTAAAATAGGGCTCTATAACAAAATATTAAGCTGAAAGCAAAAATAAGCCGTACAGATCCTAAAGACACTAGAAACTGATGCTCTGATACCACCTGTGACACCCCGCCTAATTAAATATCGGGTGATCAGTCCTTTATTAAATTATAATCAAGGTGACGGTCGGTTCATTCTTAGCATTACTGTCATAAACTTTAACAATTTAAACACCCTAAATAATTAAGCTAAGTGTCAAAACCATTTTAGACATTACTTTCCAAATTTTATTATATAAACCAACATTTAAAACTTTACATAATTCATAGTTAAATTATCACACAACAACTATCCGGGAACATATAATCCAAATAATTAAACATCCAACTAATTGATTCCAACATTAAAACTTAAAAGGGAAAAACATCCTGACAATAATAAATCCCAAAGTGTAAATACTGAAAATAAACGAATCACAATATATAATAAAACAACTGAATAATGGAAAAGGGAGACACATGCCCAACTGGACAAAATAATGCTAGGAGTGGAATCAAATAAATGAAGTCGTCTAAGCAAGAGGCCTGCAACTCCCACCTAAGCTGCAGCGTGTTTCTTCTAAAGGATCCTATGCAAGACGCCCCTGTGGCTGGGCACCTGTAACATATACATATATATACAAGAGAGAAAAGAAAATGGAAACGGGTCAGAGCCTGATTGTAAAAACAGTTTAAAATTAGTTTAGCGAGTATTTAAAATGTTTACTGGCCAATGCAACAACATATTAGTGCGGCACTCCCTTGATAATTTCTCACCTCTTTTCTAATGTGCACACCTATCGCACTAACCTTCCCAACGGTTTAACTTATCTTATCTTAGGTTGCTCATAAGATGTAAACTGACAAATTCAATTGTTTAAGAGGTTAATTTCATTTGACAACAAAGTTCTCATTTAAACCTTATTTGTTAATAAAGTTTCTCAGTAACATATTATACTTTTCAAACACTTATTCCCAATTTGAAATAATTATTCATTTCTTACATACCATAGACATAGTAGGTAGTTCCCAAATTCCAGATTTAAATATATATTTTAAATACTCGTATAATATATATATATTCTAACAGCACCCCATATAACAATTATGGTGCGGGCATACTCTGCTATCCAGTCCCCGTATCACTCGTACTAAGGGAAATACAAGTTCGGAATCACTCTCGAACTGCATTAACACAAAACACATACAATATTGAGGCGAAGCATAGTTCCAAGTCTCTAAGAGGTCAGCATATGCCCCCACGTCTCTTAGTACCGTCTGACTATCGATCCGATAGCCTGTACCAAAGGATTTTTATCTTCTAGGGTACGAGTCAATATCCCCCATAAAGGTCCCATCGAGATAAGACTGTCCCAGTGCGGTAACCTTAAGGATAGCAAGTAGCGCGGGCATGATTTTTACACGTATATAGTATATGTATAAACACAGTCATATAAATATACTACTATTACCGTATCATATGTAGGTACATTCTCACAACCCATAATTATGATCTTTATCCTTATTACTAATTATTTAGTTATCACGTATAACGGTTCGTCTCTTACTTTAATTTGTTTTCGAGATTTAATTTATTCCAACTCACTTCTCATCTCTCGAAGTATTATCTTTTACCTAAGTACAATTTCAGTAAGCCCTCACTCACCTTCTAATCCAACTCCTAGACATTTTGATTTTTAAGTCTACGCACGTTAGATTTCTTAGGTATGAATATTTCCCCGTTTACCCTTCGTTTGTCCCATTTCATTAAAGTTCCACTTAACGGGGTTACCTTGACCCTACTGGTCCTTTTTTTGTTTCCTTATGTCCTTATAACATTAATCAAGATTTATTACGCATTTAATCGGATTAAGTCAACCCAAGGAAAATCTTATTTTTTCGAGAAGGGGTCGATCGATCGATAGAAATGGGTCGATCGATCGAACCGTCGATCGATCGATGCTCTTGGCTTGATCGATCGAATAAACAAGTATGGCAAAATCTGCAGAATACCAATTACGGGTTCTAATATCCAACATCATCCAAATCCAAATTTTTAACTCCCAAACTCCCAGAAATTGATACCACAAACATTATAAACCCAAATGAGTAATATTCTACGTAAGGCATGCGAGTTTTCATCAAGATTCATGGATTAAAAGGGCCAAAATCTATATAATTCTCATGAACCCTATAAATTTCTTTAACTTAGTTCTTCTTATTATTTTTCCAGAATTTATACTTCTAAACCAATATAAATTCGTGGTTCAACCTCTACATGTGAAAGGGGTTTCCACATTTATGTTTATATCTCTACAACATGCAATTTCTAATCTCCAACATGGGTTTTCTTTCATAGAAACTCATCCTATTCAATCCTAAACTAATATGAATGAAGCATTAACGAAATTAAGCAAGATAAATAATTGCCTGGGGATTTTTGTTTCTGATTTGCCGTTGAAATCAGTGTGGTTGTGATCCTTGTGGTGTGATCTAGCGTTTGGCGGTGACGACGGTGCAAACGGAGGAGTTCTTGGCCTAGAACTCCTTGGTAAGCTCTTCCTTTCCTTCTCCAATGGCCGTCACTTGTTTTTGGTTGTGTTAACCCTAGAAGACAACCGTAAGCATCTGATATAGCCTTACAATTTTCGTGGGTTTTCATGCCTAAAAATGTGAAATGTCCTAAACGCCCTCCCGGGTTGTTAATTAGGCCTAAAAATGCCCCGACACCCAAACTAAACTCCCGGGTACATTATTTTGACTATCTCGACCCTTCCGGATACTTTGGCGCACTCGAAATGACCATAGGGGTGACTTATAATTTATTCACTTTTATTAATCAACATTTAGTCCCGATACGACACGGGCGCATCCCGACTTAAATTTCCAAAATTATCATTTTATTCACTCGTGACATTTAATAGAACCAATATTATATATTACTTTACTCATTAGTAATATTCAACAAGTTTCCAATGATTACTAACTCTCGTCACGTTAGTAATTTTTATAAAAATAATTAATTTCCGAATTTATATTAAATTAATATCTCACATTAAATTTAATAAATCCCCAAATTTAGAAAGCATAAAAATACGGGGTATTACAGATTAATCTCCCATTTTATAATACGTGTCATTATCTGAATGGTACAAGTAGATGGATAATTTTTGCTATCAATAATAACCATTACTAATAAAAAATCGCAACCAATATCTTTAATCTTCCCTAAATAGTAAAACACCTTTGAAATAAAAGAAAACTTTGTTCCAAGGCAATGGAACATTGAGAAACCACAATACTACACCTAATATGTGTGAGGATATCTTAGAGGTTAAAAAAATGTAGATAGAGGTGTAGTTCCTCTAAATCTCTCTAAGTGTTTATCAAGATTGAAAGAATTACCTTACTCAGTAACAAATATTTTAGAAAAATAATTTGTTAAAAAACTCTTGAGTAGATTTATGAGTATTCTTATAGACTCAACTATGAAATCAAAAGAGCTTGAATAACACAATGATTAATAATACAATTGTGCTCTTAAAAATATGTCACAACATACACCCTTGTATTTTATGTTCGGACTCTCAACTAGCAACCCTATCACTCCATGTTTGATCACCGATAATAAAACTACTCACCCTTGCTTTCTCATATGGACGTAGGAAAAAATGAATTGTTAAACCACATACATCTTGTGGCTTTTATATTATGTAAAGAGCGCTTGGCTTGTTGGGTAAATATCATTATCATATATTTTAACCATGTATGCTTGTCTTGTTGAACCACATAAATATAATCATTATATATCGAAACCACTACCATTTTTTGTCATAACTAATGTCTTCAAATATTTCAAAATAGTAAAATACATTTGAAATAAAAGCAAACTTTGTTCCAAGGTAATGGAACATTGAGCAACCATAATAATACACCTAAGATGTGTGAGGATATCCTAAATGTTTAAAAAGATGTTTATAAAAGTGTATAGTTTCTCTAAATCTCAAAAATTGTTTTTCAAGATTGAAATAAGGCCTTACTGAAGGGCAAGTATTTTAGAAAAAGAAATATTTCAAAAAATCTTGAGTAAAAGAAGGAGTCTTCTTATAGATTCAACAATTAAATCAAAATATCTTGAAGAACACAATGAATAAGATATACAATTTTGATTTTAAAAATTGTCAAAACATACATCCTTATATTTTTGGCTTGGACTATTAGTTAGAAACCCTTCTACTCCATGTTTGATCACCGATATTAAAAGTACTCACCCTTGATTTCTCTTGTGAATGTAGGCAAGGATGACTTCTTGAACCTCGTATATCTTGTGCCTTTTATATTCTGCAACGCACGCTTGTCTTAAGTGGTAAATATCATTATTATATATTTAGACCCCTTAAATATGGCACCATTTATGGGAATTTATCGACCCCAATTGATTTTTATGATATTTTTTAATATACATGCTAATCAATCACGTCCTTCCTATAGAGGAAACTAGATTCATATTGACATTCAAATCAGAAGGAGGTATCATTCTCTAGTAAGTTTCCTGACTTCATCGAGTGACACCATATCCATATAGAATTCCTCCATTCGTTTTGGTCGCACCCATCATAGTTGCCACTATGGTACACACTTTAGGGAACAGTAATCTAGGAATCATTCCTCACAATTGGTTGAATGGTATGATAAACGCCTGTTGAGGAGAGAAGTAGAGATTTAATGGTCTATTAAAAATAATGCTCATCTATGGAGGCAATTAATCACACGATCAGAACGGAACAAATTAAGTTCTCATGGATTGGACCATCATCATAAAATATGATTCCATTTTCCTAGGATCCTTAGGTACCGTGACAAGGGTAGGGACTCGATATCCAACATTCCCTACAGTGATTCTACCTAACCACATCACTAAAGACACCTTTTTGTATAATGATGTAAGGACATTTTTCTCATATCCAACATGTTACATTTGTGTATGTCGTACGCCGCTACATTTGTCACGTCACTTTAAGATCTCACTCGACGGACTCAATCCGAATTCCGAGAATCTAGCATTCAATATCTCCATCATGTGTCCCTCATCTGCCTCAACGACTTTACGTTCCATAATTTTTGGGTCGTAATGCAAGTGGTATGCAAGAGAAGTCAAAACAATGGAACAAGGCTCGATAGGTAAGTTCAAGGGAAATTCAGTAATTTTACAGCCACCGTCCGGAGGACCGGTCAACTGGAAAGTTGAAGATCTTACCACAACAAAGATACTGGAAGAAACATCACCTCAATCCGAGATACTCCGCACAAGTTATGGACCGTTGAAAATGGAGATAATTCCAAGAAAAACCTTGGAAATTTTGCTAAGTGTTTTCATGCCCCTTTCCAGTGAATTTCCCCGAACCCATCCCGAACCAGTTCGGGTACCCTGTACGCTGGATAGAATTTCAGAATTGTTAATTTGCAAAACTCTTCATGTGTTTCCCTATAAATATCAACTTCGGGGGAGCGGTTTTGCAAGACTTTGGAAGACGTTTTTGAGAGTCCAAATTACTCTAGTCTTCATATTTTTTGAGTCCCAAGACTCATGTTTTGATTCACACAATTGCCAAACCTTTGTGAATCTTTTTTTGTAACCCAAGAACACATCCTTGTATTTGTTCAACCCTTGTGGAGAAGCCGTCTCTCTTCTTCATTGCTGACCACCTGGAGTTCCTGCGGGAGATTCCAACCGACATTGTTTCTAGCCGTTGCTTTGAAGGTTTATCGAAGACACCGTGCGTTACACTTGTGGGTGATTATCAGGTTGTATGTAAGTCAATGGTCTTGTAAATTATTCAAAGTTCTAGATGTAAAAGGTTTTGCCCTGCGGGGATTTTTCCTTAACTTTGTGTCTCATGCTTTATTTTTGATGGGTTGATTTAGATGCATGTTTAAGGGCTGATTTTATTTGGTTTAAAAGTAAACTCTAATTAAATAAGGGTTACTAAAAAACTTGCGAATTTAATTTGAATCGATATTACACGACTTTTCAAATTGGTATCAGAGCGGGTTACGCTAATTTATCGCGTGATCTTTGTTTTCCGCAAAATTGTGTGATATTGATTTTTTTTTAAATCAGTTTTGTGAAAAATCGCAATTTTTTCGATGGAGTACTTATCTAATCGGATGCCCTCCTTTGATGACCCGAGTCAAAGTTTTGATGATATAAATCGTTTGAATTTGACGTTTGCAAAAAGAATTAAAGTTTTGGAAAAAGAAAATTCTCGTTTTAAATCCGCGATGGATCTTTTGCAAACGGTTCAAAATCAAAGATATTTTTATCGTGAAAAATTTGTTTCTTTGGACCATGAATTTAATGCTTTAAAATTGTCCAAAAAGGAGAGTGATGATAGGGTCCTTGTTTTAAAAAAAGAATTAGAGGGCCTTAAAAATTCGATGGTTTATGTTTGGGCCAAAGATAAAAAAATATTTTAATCAATGAATTTGTGGAACGTGAAGAGACTCTTAGGTAAAAGTTTGCTTTAATTGAGGGGGAGAGGGATACCCTTTTAGAATTTGTTGAAAATTTGAAAAAGCAATCCCTGTCTTGGGAAGTGTATAATTTGTTGCTTGAATCAAATATTTTGAAGTTGAAAAATGATTTAAATGGTTCAAGTAGGTTTGATATTGATGGTAATGGCTCATCTTGTTCTCATACTTCTAGTGCTAAAGCCAAAACCATTATTTATTTTAGGGGGCAATTAATCCCAAGGAAATTAGAAAAGATCACACTTTAGGTAACATTCCTCCCATTTACACATGTTCACATTGTGGTAGGAAAGGTCACCTTAGAAGATTTTGTTTTGACTTGGAAGATGTCCTAGGATGTCGAAGTCTAGTGTTACCTTGATTCCTAAGTCCCCCACACGTTGTTTCACATCTATTTGGGTTAGGAAATCACTTTTGGATACACTAGATTTTAGACAAGTTGATTCTCGTTTGCTTGCACATGATTCTTCTCTTGCCATATCATATAGATGATTGTGTTTGCATGTATGTCATACACTAGTTGTGGTTTCATGATTTATATTTGTTTGCTAGTGTTATGACATGTGTACTTTTTGTATGTTTTATTTTGAAATATTTTGAAAAATACAAAAAGATTTTATTTCGATAAAATTTTGAAAAAATCCAAAAAGTTTTTTGTATTTTGTTTGCACCGTTTATGGATGAACACTTAGGATAACCGAGTCACAACATCATTCCATTATTTTCATGTGACTATTTGATAGTGTTTTGAGACAATATGTCAATTCATCCTTGTGCTTTATAATGTTTGGAGTCATTAAGATGTAATTAAGTGTTTCTTCCTACATGTTTGACTCATGTTTCCTTTATTACACACATGCACGGATTTGTTTGATTATTGTGCTTGTCTTATCACATGTTGGTTGGGTGTTTTCACTTCAATCCTGTCCTTAAAACGAACCAAGCGTGATAATTTTTTTTATAAGGAATTGTGCATATAAGAACCGTTTTGTGAGTTTGTGTGCTTTGTTTTAAAACGGGGAAGGGCTGCGAAAGGTTCATTTTTCCTTTGCGAATACTAAACCACCATTAAATTGGACCTATAAAATGGAGGAATTTATTATTCGGGGTCCAAAGAGGTTTAAAGAGCCCGAAAAAAATTTAAAGGCAATAAAAAGTAATTCATGCCAATTATGGGCCATTTAGGTTTTTGCACCAATTCTCCAAAGTTTGAGAATTTAGTTTATTCACCTCTAAAAGAAAATATATATGAGGGAGTTTGGTTGGAGAATTAAAACGGGTTTGCACGTCCTTGAAATTCTTGAAAATGCGCTATATAGTTTTGGACATTATTGGTGTGGAAATCACTTTGACTTTGATTTGTTGATTCGCATAAGTCGATGTCATTTAAATTCAACAAATTTTTACACCTAAGGATTATTTTGATGTTCATTCGTTAGGGGTACACATATGCATCGTGCGCATATGATTGATTGAGTTGATTTACCTATCGAATGTGTTCACACCCATTCATTCCATTTCCATAACTTGGTTGTTTGAGTTTTAAATCCATGGTGTGATTTTTGTATCATGTTTTACATATTTTTTTTCCAAATGGCTTCTTATTTTTGTGGGAAAAAATTTGAAAAATTAAAAATAGTTTGTGAAGATTTTTTGAGCATCTCCTTGCATAAGCTCGTTTGCCATATTGTTTGATGCCTTGGTTTGAATACCGTGACACCCCGATTTTTGCTTATTTGATTCATTCTTCTCTTTTGTCTATTTGGGGACATCATAAAAAGGGGGAGAAAGAATTATCTTATTTTGGGGGAGTTTGAATTTTGGGGTAGTTTTGAGATTTGACTTATGCTTGTCATATATTGGTATCCATGTTTATTTCATTTCAAACTCGATACGTCACTTGGTATTTTTTCTTTATCTCAGGTGTGTAGGCACTACATTGATAATCTCTGAATTGCACACTATGATGAGAACCAGTTGAGATTCCTGAAGATTTGAAGAACAAACGATTGAGACTATTCATTTGTACCTTTTCCATTTTTGGGTTCATGGGAGGGTAGATTTGTATAGGCAATTTCGTATTTGATAATTTGGATTTTTATGTATGTACCGGCATAGACATAGGGGGAGATTTGTAAGGACATTTTTCTCATGTCCAACATGTTACATTTGTGTATGTCGTACGCCGCTACATTTGTCACGTCACCTCAAGATCCCACTCGACGGGCTCAATCCGAATTTTGGGAATCTAGCATTCAATATTCCATCATGTGTCCCTCATCTGCCTCAACGACTTCACGTTCCATGATTTTTGGCTCGTAATGCAAGTGGTACACAAGAGAAGTCAAAACAGTGCAACAAGGCTCCATAGGGAAGTTCAAGGGCAATTTGATAATTTTATAGCCATCTTCCGGAGGATTGGTCAACTGAAAAGTTGAATAGATTTCCGCAACAAAGATACTGGAAGAAACGGTACCTCAATCCGAGCTACGGTGAACAAGTTATGGCCCGTTGAAAATGGAGATAATTTCAAGAAAAACCTTGGAAATTTTGCTAAGTGTTTTAATGCCCCTTTCCAGCGAATTTCCCCGAACCCATCCCGAATCGGTTCCGGGGGGGGGGGGGGACCGGTTCACAGGGGACCCCGAACCGGTTCGGGTACCCAGTACGCTGGATAGAATTTCAGTGTTTTAAATTGGTGTAACTGTTCATTTGTTTTCCTATTTAAATCAACTTCGGGGGAGCTATTTTGCAAGACTTTGGAAGACGTTTTTGAGAGTCCAAATTACTCTAGTCTTCATATTTTTTGAGTCCCAAGACTCATGTTTTGATTCACACAATTGCCAAACCTTTGTGAATCTTTTTGGTAACCCAAGAACACATCCTTGTATTTGTTCAACCCTTGTGGAGAAGCCGTCTCTCTTCTTCATTGCTGACCACTTAGAGTTACTGCGGGAGATTCCAGCCGACACTGTTTCTAGCCGTTGCTTTGAAGGTTTGCCGAAGACACCGTGCGTTACACTTGTGGGTGATTATCAGGTTGTTTGTAAGTCAATGGTCTTGTAAATTATTCAAAGTTTTAGAAATAAAAGGTTTTGCCTTGCGGGGATTTTTCCTTAACTTTGTGTCGCATGCTTTATTTTTGATGGGTTGATTTAGATGAATGTTTATGGGCTGATTTTATTTGGTTTAAAAGTAGACTCTAATTAAATAAGGGTTACTAAGAAACTTGCGAATTTAATTTGAATCGATATTACACGCCTTTTCAAATGATTAGTCACCATTGTTGAGAGACATCCGAGTGTCATCACAGCGCTTATGTAGATCCTCCTTCACAACTAACCAATGTCTAGAACCAAGAGAATGAGTGACATCTGATAAAAAATAGTTAAAGAGTGAATTTTAGGACAATGAAGTTCACACCTCAAGGGCCTAACTGAGAGAGATTTCGCGCTTGGATCAGATTCACCCTTCACCCCTATAATTGAGAGAATGTATTCCCCAAGGAATTTACTGGTACTATAAATCAATACTTAGGATGGTAAAATCGACACTACAAATAATCCATGTATTTATGGTGACACAATGACACGTTGATGTGCCATATTATCCCTTCACTTTTGGGCGAGATCGACTGAAAGTGGTTTAAAAAACTATCCCAAAGGTCAATTTCAAAGTTTATGAAGTTGGTCGAGTAGTTAATTGCCTGCTTCATCATCATATTAAGGCCGTCAAAGAGTTATTTCTTTAATTACCCTTCATAAAAGGGGCGAGGAGAATTGGATTCATTCCATTCTTATTATCTAATAAATTGCAATGAGATTGACACTTGGAACGAGCAAGTGGTAGTCTCATCATTCAAGTCTTAACTTTCCTAATCAGATAACCTATACCAGCCACTTATGAAGAAGTCAACATCATCCATGGATAATCTCATTGCACGAATTGAGAAGCATTCCAAAGTGGAATATTATATTCTCAACCTGGATAACCAAAATGATCTAAATAAGAAAATAAAGGAGGAAATGGTTGTACAACGCCTGCTCCAACCAAGAAAGGGGGAGCCGGATAAAGTTAAGGGCAAAAAGAAGGTCCTGATCAATAAGAACCCGTATCAAGGGGTCTTCACGATATTTAATGATATCATATACAAGATCCTACTCCAAATTAAGGATATGAATCTTTAAAGGCCACTTAAGATAAAGAGAGATGTGAATCGAACATATAATGATATCCTTTGTATCGACCACCTAGATCATGGTCACAAGATGAAGAACTTCCAGATGTTGAATCACCACTTGGATGACTTACTTAAGTATGATCACCTTATTGTGCATATTAATATTAAAAAGATGAAGGTACAAGTTGAGTTAACAATACCCAAAAGATCGATGAAGAGGAGTTGGCTCCTCGTGAATGTTAGTCCTCATTAAAAAATACATTGATCCTTTCCATTGCATAGAGAAGACTATTTAAGAAAGAATCATGATTATTGTCACTGTTTAGGAATCCTTATAAGTGTATATCTCCAAATCGGGTCTTAGTAAGATAGACCACAATTAGATTGATTTCGATCGAGTAATCATGTCATCTGATAATGACTTGGTTAAGGTAAATCTCCTCTATAAAGATGCCCTGGCCCTCACTTTGAAGGTTTCCAACTTTGACTTGAAGAGGATATTAGTGGATCAAGGTAGTTTCTCATATATTGTATACGTTGATATGCTCTACAAGCTTGTCTATAATACCCAAGACCTAGATACCAAGGTTAAACCTCTGATAAACTTTAATAACAATGTGTAAACACCCTTGGGGAAGATCAAATTAACTGTCAGAGTTGGGTTGATCTACTAAAAAACTGAATTCCATGTTGTAAAACCCAAATCACCTATCAATGCCATTCTTGTAATATGGATGCTTCAAATAATGGGAGTTGGTCCCTCATATCTTTATCAAGAGTTAGAGATTGTGACAAACCAAGGCATAATAGAGATCTAGGGTGACCGGGATGCAACCAAGAGTTTCTGTATCTCCACTATCAACCAAACGAAAGCTTATGAGAATAATGGGTAGGAACATGATGATTTAGAGGCCGATCAATCCAAATAGCAACGAAAGGGAGTTTGATTAGGGTTTACGGAGACTAGAGTATCCCTTAGTGATCGAGCAATCGAGGAACTATGAATGATTCCTCTTTATCTGTCATAATCGTAGAAGTTTGTTCTTATCGGCTAAGAGTTTCCTAAGAGAAGAATGCTCAATTTATGAAATTCCTCAAATACAACGTTTATGAATTATCTTGGAATTTATATGACTTACCACGAATAAACCTTCAAATCATTCAACATCTCTACACGTGGATCCTACCAACTAACCCATTAAGCATACGATAAGGAAATCGACTTTAGAAAATGTGAAGGCAGTAGAGGGTGAGGTTGAAAACTACTTCATGCCAACTCCATTAGGGAGGTTCAATTCTCGAACTGACATAGTGGTTGTTGGGAAGAAAATTACAAGTGGTGAGCTTATGTGGACTAAAGACATATGAACAAAGCCTACCCCAAACATAGATCCCCCTCCCATGGATTGATCCTTGTTAACTAAATTACCGGACATCAAAGAATGTGTTTCATAAATACCTATTATGGGTATCATGAGATACCTTTATTCGACCACGACTAAGAGAAGACCTCATCAATTATAACACTTGAGCTTTACAACTACAAAGTCATGTCCTTAGTCCTCAAGAACGCTAAGGAAACCTATTAATGAATGGTTACCAAGATGTTTAAGAAACATATAGACTTGACCATGTATGTCTAAATTGATGATATTCTTATAAAGAGCAAGCTTTCTTCTAGTCACATCAGGGACCTAAACATCACCTTCAAGATCCTAAAGAGATGCGAAATGATGTTTAACACCTCAAAATGTTCTTTTGGGGTCAAATCGTGCAAGTTCCTAGATTATCTTGCCACCCTTATGGGCATAAAGACTAATCCTAACATAATTAAGGCCTTACTAGAGATAAAAGGGAGACCATAGTAAAAAAAAGTGAAGGTGATCACTCGGATATTGTAGCACTCGATCATTCATACTTAAGCCTTCGGATAAGTGTCGACCATTCTTCCAAGCATTGAAAAATGCTGACATTACCATTTGGACACCATAATTCGATGAAGCCTTGGATCAGATGAAGAAGTACCTTAGGTCCCCACCATTACCATTAGATTCAGTTAGCGACGATAAGCTCCACTTATGTTTGGCCATTGCATAGCATGATACTAATGGGACATTGGTCCAATCAGAGGAAAAAGAGCATCAGTAGTTTACTATGTTAAAGCACTCTTATGGAAGCTAAAATAAGGTATATTCCCATTGAGAAGCTCTTATTAGCCCTATTAATGTCACCGAGAAAGCGTAGGCACTATTTTTATGCCCTCGCCATAAAAAAAGGTTTTGAAGAAAGTTGACCTCACGACCAGAATAAGTAAGTGGTTCTTAGAGTTAACTTAGTTTAACATCATCTACGAGCCTAGAACTGTCATCAAGCGAAATTCCATGACAACTTCACTACGAAGTTCTCAAGCATCCTATAAGAGTAGCACTGGCAAAATTATGGGCTGTGCCTAATTTGGGTGGGTTAGATATGGGTTGGGCTAAATATGGGTTGGACCAAATGTGGGTTGGGTTAAATGTGGGCCGGGCCAAATATGGGCGGACCAAATATGGGTTGGGGCAACCCATTATTTTTCTACTAAATTAAGTATTACAATTCGAGTTATATATAAAAAAAACTCATATTTTACTCATAACTTTTTAAAATGAGTATTATATTTGATTTGTATCTTTTAAAATTAAGCTTCATATTTGATTTTTTGCTTTGAAATATGGGCCCCATATTTAACTCATAGCTTTGAAATATGGGCCCCATATTTAACTCATAGCTTTTAAACATGAGCGCCATATTTAGATGCTTGGGCTAATATGGGTTGTTTTATTATTTGGGCCACACTATATAAGAGGTAGCCACCCATCGTATCCTTATCTTGGAGATGTCCAATATCAATTTTAGGGTTTAATCCTTTTATAAGACCGACAATCATCTTTCCAAATGGAGGTTACTTGCGGATGGTGCATCCAAAAAGGGTTGAACTAGGATCAAAATTATCTTCATCACTCCTCAAGGTTTTATGATCGAACAAGCAACCCAATTAAGAATCTAGGGATCTAATAACAAAGGTGAGTACAAGGCTATGATTTTCTGCCTCAAGAGAAAAGTGGGAATAGGGGAAATTGAAGTTCCCATCCATTGTAGCCCTCACCTTATCACCAATCAGTTTAACGACGAGTAAGCAGCCAAAGTTCTAATTATGATGACAAATCAAAGAATATTGCTCACGGAATTCATGTCTGTATCATTTGAGCAATTGTTAAGGAACTACAATAATCATGCTGAGACCTTAGCTACCTTAACCTCAAGCATCAATACCGACTTAGAAGAGAACATTTGAGGTATAGTTCACTAAGATACCCGAGCATAGAAGAGACATATCAAGATGTACGGGCCATGGAGATCGACCAGACACCTAGTTGAGTCTTACATTAATCAAGTCCAACGCTTGATTTTATACAAATGTTATAGGTAAGAGCCACCTTTATTCTATTTAATTGACTTTACACTTCATGCGACATCATCGGTGCATAATATTTACCGAGCTTTGACTACGCCCTTACTTTGATGAGTATCTTTTTTTGTTGGTTTGTGAATTTGGACATCTTATCTTTATACACATGCAGTTTTTTTAGAATTTGTGCTAGTGAATAAATTGCAAAAATCTTTGTGAAAGAATCCCTATGTGTACAATTTTTAAACTTTTGGGTTTGCTTTTAAAACCTTGCACAAAGTTGAAAGTTTTCATAGATAGCACAAACGTGTGCAGGGTGCCAAATTTCAACTATGCGCAAGATTTTAATTAGCATGGGAAGGTGGGAACATGGATTAGTCTTATCCAATGAGAACTACACTATGCGTATGAAGGGGATTCCTCATTGTGCAGAAGGGCCCCAATTTTTTCAGCTAGACAATAAATACTTATTTTGGCTCGATTTTCACATAACAAGAGTGGCGAGTTATATTGTTCTAGCTTATTTTTAGACATTTTTTAAAGACAATAATTACTCATTATGCCTTACTTTTGAGAGAGGTAACTTATTTTAATATCCCACCTTACAATTCATTTAAATTTTTGCGTAAATTGTAATGGAGCGAGGTTTGATCAGAATTATTAAAAAGTGTGGGTCAAAATTGAAGGGAATAAAAGAATAAAAAAGGGGTCATTCTAACGACATAGAGGTGTTGCTAGAAGGGAGACCCAGTGTCGCGCGAAGGTCGTATGAAGTAGGACTTCAAATGAGATTTCACTGTATTACAGTCCCATGTCACGCGAAGGTTGCACGAAGCCAAACATCAAACGAGATAGACATGTCGTTCAAACGAGGCTCATGTCGTTCTAATAATGTGCCTCGAAAATGTTTTAATCTGATTTTCCTTGTGCGTTGTTATAATTCTGGCCCTTGATTTGATGTGCTGTCGAGCTCAGATGAGCCTAGAATGGGAAAAACGAGAATTTTAGGATTTATAAGGGTTTTAATTGGGGTTGTTTGGTTTATTTAGGGAATTTAAAGTTATAAGAAGATGAGAGAGTAAGAGATGTAATCTTTCACCATGGGAGGGCCCCACTATTCCTCCGCCATTCTACCACCATAAATTACCCCATTCTTGTTTATTTTCAGCATATTCAAGCCTACTACACCCATTCCCACCATTGTTGAGGTGGAGGTGCGAATTTGGAAAAGTCTTGGGGGATTTTTGGAGAAGATGATGGAAGCTTTTATAGAGTTGAAGGGGTTTTTGGCTTGGAATCTTGAATAGAGAAAAAATGGAGCATTTTGGAGGATGCAATTGGTAACCCCTTGAGCCACCTTTGGAGTGGGGGTTGCTCCTCCTAAACCAACCTTTCTACCACCATTTGGATTCTTTGAGGTGAAAAAATCAATTCTTAGTATTTAAGACTCTATTTGCATGATTGGTAGTCTTGTTGTTAGATTGCATGAGTAGGATACACATTAGTAAATAGTGGTTTATAGTAGACTAATATTAAATATTTTATGGAATAAAAATGTTGGCAAAATGTTATTATGTTAAGAAATAAAGGATGAAAGAATATTTTTAATTTTTGAAATAATAAATTTGGTATTTTATGGAAATGATGTATTTTTTTGAAATTTGGTGTTAGACATTTTATGAAATAAACTGTTGGAAAAGTGATGTTTATCTTGCTATGATGTTTGTGAAATAAAGTTCAAGGACATTTGTTGAGATTGAAGAAATAAAAATATCTTTTTGGCCTTGAAAGTATAATTTTTGCAAGTGTTAGGAATTTTTAAAAAGAAATGTATGTTTAACCCATTTATAGGATTTTAGCACTGTTCTAAAAAATTCGCCTAGGCTTAAGGCTTGGGAGAAACGCATCGCCTTACGCTTTTCACGCCTTATTCTTGGTAAAACCCTTAAGGCACACTTTTTTCTAAAAACAACAATGATTTAGTGAAACGATGCCGCCTTTTAAAGAATTTGTTTACAACCGGACCATTATCTCATCCAAAATAATCAAATAGTATTTTAATTTGCATATATTCACACATATTTTTATGATCTGTGCAATTTTTGTATTTTAATAGTCTTGTTATGTTTAAAAAATATTAAAATATATTAAGAAGGCCTAAACGCCTTTTCACGCCTTTTTACGCCTAGGCCCGCCTAGGCTTCTAAGGCTTAAGGCTTGACCTTCATGCCTCAATCACGCCCCTCGTTTTTTAGAACCTTGGATTTTAGGATTTAAAATTCATCTTCTCATGCATATAAACTTGTAGTATTTTTGGCAACAAATGTATAAACACGTTTGAAGAAGATTTTGTTGGGTTTAAACATGGAATAAGAAAAGTAGAAAATATTCCCTTCAAATTGTGTGAAAATGGGTTAAAAGTGTGATAAGTACAAAGTTGCGAGACCCAGCGGGCAACCCCGGGTTTCGGCTTCGACGGGGTAAAAAGAAAAGGTAGAATAATGTGGACATTTGCAAAATATTAACGAACATATTAAAAAGAAACTCAGATGAAACCATAATAATTAAGGAGGGCCCAGAGCCCTGGGGTAAAAGTATGGGATTATTAAAAGATTTCGAGAATGATAAAGAAATAAGGATCATGTCAAGAAATGGGTTGTGTGGCGAAAATATATTAAGACAACCTAACTTGAATGAATTAATAAATGTTTCAATAAAGGAGAAATGGACAAGTAAATGTGTAGATAGATTAAGGTCCATAAGGTAAAGTAAGTGGGTAAATGAGTGGTTAAGCAACCTAAGTAGTTAAACCCATAATTGACACAAGGGTGTGTTGTGAAAGGTTTTCAAAGGCTAAATGAGTATTTTCTAACATGGTGTTCGCGTGTGTTGAAAGGATGGTTTTCAATGAAAATACTAGTGTGTATTGGTTAAAATGAAAAGGGTAATTCCGGTAAAAAAATGGCTTTTGGTAAAAAAAAAAGTGTAGTTGTTTCAAGTATTTAACCATGTGTGTTAAATAAAGTGAGAAATGTCATAGTGAGAAAAAGGAAGTCTTTTACAAGATTAAGGCAAATTAATCTAGATAAATAAAGTTTTTCATAAGTAAACTGTTTCATGCTTTAAGTATATGTATATGTATGTTTATATATGTATGCAAGGTAGTTGCGTATGCCCGTAGGTATAACGTGTTAGAGTATTCTTTCTGCCGTTCGATTCTATACTGCATTTGTATATTTACCACTGAGCATTTAGCTGACTCCCTCATTTTGTTACAGCAGGTTGGAGGCATTTTAGTATTTTGAGAGAGTTAAATAGGTAAGTACTTTTTTTTATTACGCTAGTAGCTCTGTATGCTTGGACTTTGGGGTGCTCCCCATGGGTCCCTAACGTAGTTTAATTTGAAATTGGAAATGCATGCTAAACAAGTTAAACATTAATTAAAATAAAACTGGACTAGCAACATTATATAGGTTGTTTCATTGCACTTCACACCTAACGCTCGGGTCGGATTGGGTTGACTATGGATAACCCATAAATCCGGGTCGAGGCATTACACTTATACCAAAATTTTATCTAGTGTTTGTGAGGTTTTTCAAATAGTATTTCTTTTCGAACCACAAAATCCTAGATCAACTCACATCCTATACGTCATATTTCATCCATATTTAAAGCTAGATCATATCATAAAGTTAGGTAATTCATTGCAGGAGCAATCTAATCATATGTGATGCTTGAAAGAGAATGGAATTCTTCTGAATTGATGATGGAACTTTGCGATTGATTCTCCTTGAAATGGTGCATAATTGAAATGTTAAATGCAACTACCTGTAAAGGACTTTAGGTGAGAGAGTTTTTCACGTGAACTTTATAAATTACGCTTCAAATTTAAGGGAAGAGAGCATGCATATCGAAGGTTTTTTTCTCGGGGTGGCATTTTTCCTCATAGATTTGGTGTTGTGAGTTGCTTTGTGTGTTAAATGCTTAGATAATTCAAATCATGCACTAACTCACATTTTATTTCGGGTTTAGAATCAAAATGATAAGCAATTGAACTAATTAAGGACTTTAACCTAATTAATTAGCCATAATTAGGTAGTGCCTTATTTGTGGACTTGGCAACAATTCAAATTTGTTTTTAATTATTGACTAAACCACACATTTCATTTTAATTCTGATCGAATGGGTTGAAATCATTTTTCTACCAAATTTCATAAAATTAGTTATATTATGTTTAAATTGGGCATAGTTTTAATTTATAGATATAGAGTCATATCCATATCGTCTAGGGTTTATTTATTCTTGATGACACATAGTCCAAGAGCCTTTTCAATTGGTATCAAATAGGTTTTCTCATTTTGGTACATACATGCTTGAACGTATATCTAGATTTTGTTTTTTTGTTTAGATTTAATTTCACATGATTTCTTTGATATTTTGATCTTATTTCAGCTATGATAACTATGTTAAGATATAGAGGTTCTACAAATCGTCCACCATATTTGATGGATAAAATTATAGCCACTCAGAAATAATAATGAGAGGTACTTGATGATAAAACATGAGAGAGTGGTATATGTGTGAAAAATAGATGGATTTGACCTACGAGGGAGGTTGATAGAGTTGGTGTGAGAAAATCAAGAACTCAATGGAGTGAAGATGAATATTTGGAATGTAACTATAACTTGATAGCCTTGGATGCTTTATTCACATTTATTAGGACTCAAGAGGGACGTATGGATTCTCGAGAAGAGAGGAGACGTGGTGATCCCCCCAGACTGCTCGAATCCCACGAGTGAATCGAAAGTTGGATCTACATTGGATCTCACCTGAATCATCCCATCTATCCTCCTGAGGAAACCAAATCATGAATTGAAAAATGACCAAAGAAATACGGGATATCTTCGTTGTCACCCATAAGGTAACGTCAATTGTTATTATGGGAAAGTTACAAAAGATTTTTACCTAATTTGAAATGATTCATATGAGAGGGGATGAGGCATTATGTACTAATATTGATCGAGGTGGACAATGCCTATTATAATCTTATTGAGAGGATCGAGGTTTAATACAAGGGTGCTGAATAAAGTTTTGAGATCCTTTGCATTAAGGTTTAATACCAAGTTGGCTATTTTAAATAATATTTTAGATACCAACAATTATAAGATAGAATGTTTGGTCCTTCAAACTTATGTTCAAGAGAAGTATCACGTGCTTAAAGTGTCAAAGCATATCACTTATCTTATTCGATCTCCCAAACTAGGTGAAACCTACTCTCAATGTGCTTAACCCTTTTATGGGTAATGAGTTCTGTCTAACTTACAACCTTTCCACTATAAAAATGATACAATGTAATAACAA
Source organism: Sambucus nigra (assembly GCA_949130495.1). Classification (NCBI taxonomy): domain Eukaryota; kingdom Viridiplantae; phylum Streptophyta; class Magnoliopsida; order Dipsacales; family Adoxaceae; genus Sambucus; species Sambucus nigra. The sequence continues at coordinate 546,781,457 of OX422215.1, forward strand.
ATTGCATTAATGGAACCCCAACTAAGTGACTTAGGAAGTTCCTCAACCATACAACATATTTAGTTGCCTCTGAAGTAGTAATAATTTTGACTTCCGTCGTGGAGTAAGCAATGCATAATTGATTCACACTCCTCCAACATAAAACACATACCTCGAGGCTGAATACCTAAACACTTTATTTGATTAAAATATAAGTCTTTAAACCTAAAAGGTACAAGATTATCCGCTTAGTAAACCAGCATATAATCTCTAGTCCTTTTTAAGTACTTGAGGATACGCAGTTGTAGACACCCCATTCTAGCAACCCATAAACCTCTCCTTAGGTCCCCAGCACCTCCCTTCATCACTACAAACCTAAGTCATACCTTGGGTAGTGACCTTGAGGCCATCGGGAACTCCCAGGATCCGTTTGACTAAGAGTTAAACTCTTTAGCTCGACCGAGACTGAATGAATCCTCTAAGGGCACTGAAACCCCTTTCCAACGATCCACCCCGTGCACGATTCTGACTCACGGCGCAGACGAACGACCCGTTTTCCCCCAAAAATTGATCAGGAGGTCACCGGACACTCTCGGGCTTCTTTTAACCCAAGTCAACTATTTAGCTCGTCCGAGACTGAATGAATCTTCAAAGTGAATTGAAACCCCTTTCCAACGGTCTGCCCCGTGCACGATTCTGACTTACGGTACGGACGAACGATCCATTTTACTTTGAAAGGTTACCGAATGCTCCCAGGCCGCAGTTGACCAAAGTTAACTCCGCAAACAGGGTTAAACTCTTTGTAATGTCAAAGTACATCTCATAACCTTTCCAACAGTCTGTCCTGTGCGCGATTATAACTTACCATAGAGACGAATGATCCGTTTGCATCCGACAATCCCTCATCCAAAGACTGACGAGCGCTTCTGAGCCATATTTGACCCGAAGTCAACTCCCAAACCCGGGATTAGTCCAAGGACTTTCGAAGGTATCTGAAATACATTTCCAGCGGTTCACTCTATGCACGATTCGGGATAACAGTTTGCGTTCTACGACCGTTTTTCTGAAGGAACCTGAAAGAGACTGCCAAATGGCAGGTTCCAAATCCTGCCTATCGACAATGTGCCTAAAAACACCTGCTGATTGGTAAGACCGGACCCATGATGATCGGTAATGCCCTGGGCCTATAAAAGGGAGTCCCAGAAATCATTTCAAAGAAACCCAAGATCTGAGATCCATCACTCTCAGCGAACTCAAAAAACCTCTTTCGAACTCAGTGTGATTTCTACATCCAAATCCCTTTCCAAACTTCATTTTTCATCATATTTTTCACCAAACTTGGTGAATTAATTACCCTTCATCATTATCCAAGTGCAATGACTGCTCTCTATCATTCAAGATCAAGTTCAAGATCTTCAAGAAGGCCCAACTTTCTCAACTCTCTCTTTTCAAATTCTCTTAAATTCGCATTAACTTATTTTATTTCTTAGCACTTTTATTCTCTCTATCTCACATATCCCATTATACATTTTATTTAGTATTATTGCATATCTCTTATTTTCATATAAATAAAACCCAAAAAAGACAAGAAAAAGAGGGTTTTCTCATAAATTTCAAACGGGAATTCTCACACTTTTCCCAAAAATAAAACACTTTTTTTTACATACACACACACGTATAAGAGAAGTCCCCCGGTTGAATTTATGGGATAAATATCACCCCTCATTTTGCATACGAGCTACGTGGACTTTGAGGCCTCTATAGGCTATGTTGGCGTCTCGGGATAAAACCCGAGACTCAAGTCCTATTCTTTCCCTTTTTATTTTTCTATATTCTTTAACTTAATTCTCCTAGATTCTATATATTTACATATACCTATATTTGTTCTTAATGGCATATTATTCCGTATGGGTTATCGTTCCATTATAACGATCAACACGAGGATAATCACGTAAATCCTATTTTATAATATTACTTTTAGGAACATTCCTATAGATGACTCGCTTTATCTCTCCCATGATATAAGTCGATGATTCCTATATCCACTACATATACACATGCACACATATCACGGGGAAATAAAGGAAAATAGCAACAATCCATGAGAGACCACAAGGGCGAAATGGGTTCCTAACACCTTCCCATTTCGTAACTTAGCCTCCGAACCCTTTTCGAATCAATTTTGGTTTCATATGTATCAGTATGTCTTTGAATGCTGCCCTTCGGGATGGCTCCACCTTCTTTTGTCTATTTTGAGTAAAATAGACTGGCGACTCCATCTCTCTACATTTTTTACCTCACACATCGTCGACGCCGGCCGAAGCTCTCCCGAGAGGAATGCGCGGGACTAGGATCCTCTCACCACGGAGATTGACACCCATCTCTCTCTCTCTCTCTCTCTCTCTCTCTCTCCTGCTGCAAGAATCGGGGATGGCCATAGTGGCGACTCTGCTGGGGAGTATTTTATTCATGAGGGCTAGACTCTATTTACATGGGTATTTTATTTTCTTATATATTCCCCTATTTTGCATATTTCCCTTTTATTATTCATGTGTATCTTAGGCTTATGCTTCTTTTCACACACTTGTAGAAAATTCTCCATGTACACTCCGCACCACGTGCACCTAGGATCACATACGTCCACATGTTGCACGCATCACCCATCCATACTTGGTATACCATTGGTACTTGTACTTTGCTCCCTGTTTGGCATGATCAAGAAAGATACTCTCATCATAAGATACTAATAAGAGAATCATGCATGATTCACACGACATCAATAAAGAGCATTGTGATTTACCAAATTTTTTCCAGTAACTGGAGGGTCACTTTGTGATGGGCACTGGTCTGGCATGGCGCAGTTAGCCTAAGTGATATGACTCTCACGTTCCATTGGCCAAGTACCTTCGACGTATATCGAACGGTTCCTCCGCATCGTACCGCTTGACCGAAGTTATAGCGGGAGGTATATCGCAGGGAACTCATTTACGTATGCCGAGTATATCGAATTCGCTCTCACACGTACCGTCCCCACGAGGTATATAGTGAGGCAATTCACGTAAACTCAGGTATATCAAATGGCTTGTCCACACGTATCGACTGCCCTCAAAAGCAAGACGTATATCGTAGAAGTCACGCTAAAGGGGGGAACCCTTTCCAATTCATCCAACCAACTTCATACCCACATATAGGTGTCAAGCCTAGGACACACATGTTAGACTGACGATTTCGACCCGAAACTCTGTCGAAATTCTGGTTCGGCCTACCGCTCAAGTTTTCGCGCATTTTTAAAATGGGACCCTGCCCGTGAGCCTGGTCACAAGTCCAACTATAGCTTGGCATATGTTTCAAACCCAACTTTTCCAGGCTCGGGTCTCGTCCGACATTTCATTTTGCATTTAGGAGAATTTAATACAAGTGAGAACATAATAATTATAATAATCATGCTGAGACCCGTTTCCCAAAAATATTTCTCCCTTCTTTATCAAAAATCCAAAAAAAATTCTCCTTCCTTTATCAAAAATCCAAAAAACATTTTTCCTTTCTTTATCAAAAATCCAAAAATATTTTGTCTTTCAATCTCAAAAAAGAAAAAAAATGTCAAAAATATTTTCATTCTTCTTTTTTAAAAAATAAATCTCATTTTACGCCTTCTCAGGTCGATTGAACGCCCTTGCCTGGCTCCTTATTGGCTTTGATCTTCAGTCAAATCACCCCAGAGTTTCGTCTGTTCCCCTGTTACTTCTTCCGAGTTTGGAATCTATCCTCTTTTCATGGAGAACACAAATCAAGTACCAGTTGTGCAGCCAAATCTGATGACAGTCTTAGCTCAGCTTGTGTCCAAGATTGACAACCTCCAGACTAAGATCTGAGAGATGCAACGAAACCAGGTTCCTGATCCTCAAGAGCCTGAGGCCCTATTCCCTTGCGCTATGGGTCCACTCGAGCCTATCTGGGTTCCCGAAGAGTTTCAGCACATTCCACGTGCCCCTCCTACTAATGGACCGCCGCCTACCCAGGTTTCCATGGCAAACCTTACCCAGCCTGGGGTTAACTTGTCTATGATCATTGATCCAAAAGAGGAAGTGCTGAACAAGGTCAAAGAAGATCTTAAGATTCTAATTAATAAGTTTGACCAAGTCATAATCTGTGGAAGTTACATGAACTACACCCACATGTCTCCTTATCCTAAATTGAGGTTACCCGAGAAGTTCAAGATGCCAAATATCGAGATCTTCAGAGGGAGTGTTCCCCCGATTGTTCATCTTCGCAGTTATCACCATTTTATGACTCTACTAGGGGCTTCTGAAGAAGTGATGGCCCAATTATTTTAGCAAACTTTGAAGGATAGCACCCTCCGATGGTTTTTGTCTCTCGAGGAATCCAGAATTCGAAGCTGGGAGGATGTAGCCTGAGAATTCATGTCACAGTACAAATACAATGAAGAGCTTGAGGTCACCCATCGTGATTTAGAGTTGCGCAAACAGAACTCTGGAGAATCAGTCAGTAACTTTATGTAACACCTCATACCTCAAAATCATCACATAATTCAGCCTCAAAATCTAATCACACCATCACATTAAATAATCAAATTTCGTTATAGCCCAAACTCGAGAAAACACCGAATAAGCCTTATAATCTAAGGTTGAAATCTTGAATAAGCTTAGGGCAATGGTTTGTAGATGAAAGGGAGTAATTTTGGAGAGGTCTTCTGGTTGAAAAGTTTGAGAAAAAGTGATTTGAAAAGCCAAGCCACGAATTTTTTGATATATAAAGGATTAAGTGTTTGATTAAGAAAAGAGTTCTAATCAGATACAAACACTAAAATTTTTATTCCGGACGATCGGACCGTTGGAATCGCTTGAAATTTTAGTATGTCGTAGAGAACGGCGAGACAAGACTTCTGACAAAAATTCAGGTTGATCGAATGGTCGGTTTTGTAAAAATATTATTTTTACTAGAGAGTCTTATGTTCCGAGGACTCTTAGAGAGTTTTATGTTTTGAGGACTCTTCTATATAATAAAAATTCAATTAAAGCTCCATTTTAATTCCAATTTTGAAATCGTTTGAAATTCTCGCCTTTAAAAATAAAATCCAACATATTTGAGCAATAAAAATAATTTTATGTTAAAATTTATTTTTTCTCTTTATTTCGAAAATACCCCAAAAATTACGCGGGTTGTTACACTTCCCCATTAACAATGGAATTTCGCCCTCGAAATTCGCCGAATACCTAACTCTCAAAAATCAGGCCAACAATCTCCAAAAATAATCTCATCTCCAAAATAATTTCCTCACATCTAATCTAGATGCTTAATACAAAACGATACTCTAAAATATCTATCTCCAAAATACGCGCCACAAAAACGCAACAGACCCAAAAACCCAAGATTCGAGGGTTGTCGTATACCTAAGCTCTGATACCATTCTGTAACACCCCATACCTCAAAATCATCACATAATTCAGCCTCAAAATCTAATCACACCATCACGTTAAATAATCAAATTTCGTTATAGCCCAAACTCGAGAAAACACCGAATAAGCCTTCCAATCTAAGGTTGAAATCTTGAATAAGCTTAGGGCAATGGTTTGTAGATGAAAGGGAGTAATTTTGGAGAGGTCTTATGGTTGAAAAGTTTGAGAAAAAGTAATTTGAAAAGCCAAGCCACGAATTTTTTGATATATAAAGGATTAAGTGTTTGATTAAGAAAAGAGTTTTAATCAGATACAAACACTAAAAATTTTATTCCGGACGATCGGACCGTTGGAATCGCTTGAAATTTTAATATGTTGTAGCGAACGGCGAGACAAGACTTCTGACAAAAATTCAGCTTGATCGAAAGGTCGGTTTTGTAAAAATATTATTTTTACTAGAGAGTTTTATGCTCCGAGGACTCTTAGAGAGTTTTATGTTTTGAGGACTCTTTTATATAATAAAAATTCAATTAAAGCTCCATTTTAATTCCAATTTCGAAATCGTTTGAAATTCTCGCATTTAAAAATAAAATCCAACATATTTGAGCAATAAAAATAATTTTATGTCAAAATTTATTTTTTCTCTTTATTTCGAAAATACCCCAAAAATTATACGGGTTGTTACACTTTATAGCCCGGTGGAGGGAAAAATCAGCCCCCATGACCAATGTAATACCTCGTTTTTTTACGCATATTTATTTTTATGAAATTATGGAAAATGAGGATTAATTAAATTAAAGGGAGAAAAATTTACATTGTAATTAATATGACTTTATGATAATAATCACTAGCGTGATGAGAGTTAGTAGTTATTGAAATAATATTATGGCCGGGGATGAGATACACGACAATTATGTTATAAATATTTGGGACGCATATGAGTCGCGTCACTAGTATGTATTTGGGGGTTTAAAAGGTAAATTATTTTTTTATAACTCGGATGACTATTTTGAGTGCGTCAGAGTGTCCGGAAGGGTCGAAATTGTCAGAAACATTACTCGGGTATTTTATTTGGAGTCCGGGGCATTTTTAACCCAAAACGACACCCCGGAGGGGTATTTTGATTTTGGGGGATTTTTGGGTAATGAAATGGACGAAAATTGGGTTTAATTAAAAGCATTTAGGGTTAGTGGCCTGTCAGTTTCAACCTACGTGAGAAAGAGAGGAAAAGAGAGAGAGAACAAAGGAAGAAGAAGAAGACTCCATTAGAGCCCTAAGCCAAGAACTCAAGCTTTCACAACAAAAAGTGCACCAGTGCGTAGATCGTGTCAAGAGGATCGTCCCCATACCAATTTCAACCCGCGAATCATAAGTTTATTTTAAGGCAAGTGATTATCTTGCTCTTTCTCTTAGCATTTATTACTCTTTTTAACATATGTTGAGGTTTTAGAACTATTAATACCAAGTTTGGTTACCTCTGATGAGATTGTGTAGGAATCTTAGAAATTTGATGGGGGTTTGCATATAGAGGATTTTTCCCCTTATTAGGAATGTGAAATTTGGTGAATTAGATGTTAAAATCACGAAATAAAAATGGGGTTTTAATAGATTAATAATTCTGGGTTTATGTTAATATGACTCATAGGAAAAGTTAGGAATTTGTTGAATTTACTTGATGATTAGAAGGATTTGATCCCTAAACTATGCTAAGAAGTGTTCTAGGGTGACTTAGAGTAGTTCGGAAACCTTGTACTTGGGTTGGAATGGGTTTAGGTTGAGATTAAAGAGGAGAAAATCTGGAAAAATGAACCTTGAAGATGAACTAGGCAACTTCGGAAATTTCATTAGAAGTCCAACCCAGGTCATTCGAACGACCTCGTTCGATCGAGACTTCTAACGAGATTTCAGTGACCCTTCTAACGAGTTTGGTAGTTCGTTCGAAGTAGGGGGCCTTCGTTCAAACGACCTCATTTGAACGAGATTTTTGGGTCTTCTAACGAGATTCCAGAATGACTCTTAAGGCCCGATTTTTGTTTCAAACTTCCCGTAGGCCTATTTAAATGAGTGTTAGACCTGTATGAATGTCGAGTGACTTAAAATTTATAATTATCAGTGAGCGGAGAATATTTCGACCCTCGAAAGGTATGAAAATCCATAGAATTAGAGAGATGCGAAAATACAAGGGAGAATACATACGAATAAGGTACGGGGTATGATAGGGGATATATTATACGTACTGCTAATATTAGGCTACAGGAAAGCCAATGAATTTATATAAGTTATGTGTATGCTTATTGCTCAAAATATTATGTGTATGACATACCTAGATACTGGCTATCGAATGGAGGTTAACGCGTGGTGGACGATCGGATCTTGTGTGCCTTCGGGGGATTTAGAGTCGTACGACTAGAGCATGGAACCTAGGTACGGGCTATCCATGAGAATGATAGTGATGACGATCGTATGGGTGCGTAGGTATGTGCGTTGCCCATTGGGTTGGGACTATGTTCGCCTTCAATAGGTGTTTGTGTTTTTATTAGTTCTCGAGAGATTGAACCTGTTGTCCTCTATGCGTGAGCATTGCAATGGGACTAGATAGTCGAGTATGCGTAGCACTAAGGGTTTCTCAACCAGGGGTGCAATATTGCTATATTTATATATAAATTGATATGTATACATAAAGAGAATAATGTGTGTATACCAAAATCCTGTTTGGTTTCTTATGTTGATGACTCTATTTTTAAACGTGTACTTATGGTATTATCAGTTGGGCATTAAGAAGAATATGAGAATAAACTAAAGTAATTCTAAACCTATATCGAAATCTTAAGTACGTCGACTTTGAGTTATTTAGGGAGTCTTTCTAGCATAATAGTATGCACTTAGTAGCCAGTCAGGGTATCCTGACTAGTATGGGTAGTTAAGCTCGTTAGGCATGCACACTAGATCGAGGGGTAAGTGTCTCAAGTGAGTACACTAAGTTAACTTGAATAATAATTGTGCTAATTGAATCAATTTAAGCACTTGCTATTTTAAACTGTTTTCAATTCAGGCTCTGACCCGTTTTTCTGTGTATCTTTCTACTGTTCCATTATTTTTAGGTGCCCAGCCACAGGGACACTAGCCTTATGAGACTCTATTCAGTTGCCATGCTGTAGCTGCTGTGGAAGCTGCAGGATAATTTCTAGTAGACGACTCGGCCTATTCTCCCTTTTTCAGTTATCTATTCTGTTGGACATGTCGTCCTTTCTTCTGTTTACATTCAGAGATTTAGTTGTTTTAAATTTTCGCTTAGATTTGATTTCCTTTTACTGGATTTATTGTATGGGATTTTATCTGGATGTGTTGTACTCCAGTCATTTATTTTACTTTAGTTAGACTTTATTTATATTACTGTGATGCATGGTATTAGTTGTTATTCTTTTTAATATTAGTTAGTGTCAAGATAAAAATTTGGACATCATCCTTTTTAAATATTAGGTGGTTATTTTTTATTAAATTAAAATTTGAGTTTTCGACAGTGATGCATTATCTGAACCATATTGATATTCTGAAATTAATTAATTAAGGATTGATCACCCGATAATTAATTAGGCGGGGTGTCACAACCAATCGGCCATCCGAAGAAGCACAAGTCAACATAGTGAAGAAGAATTTCTTACCCCATGTCCGAACAACTATAGGAGGACAATACTATCCCCACTTCTGAGCTCTTAGAAAGGCCGGAGTAGAAATCGAGGAGGGTCTTGCTAAGACAATAGTTGAACCAAAGAAAGTGTCCGAACAGTTCACTCCCAGAAAATATGATAAGCCTGTCAATGCTGCAGTCTCAACCATCAATAATATCTCTCAACCAAGCACATCGTGGGCACCAGAAATCTGCCCTATCCCAGTCCGAAAGGAATACACCGAGCTCCATGCTGCCCTCTCCAAATTTTATCAAGTCCTTTTAAGCTGAAACCTCATCAAACCCACTTCCCAAAAACTTCAAGGCAGATGCCCACTGCGCCTTTCACCCGACTGCTGGCCATACCACCGCTTTCACCTTTGAAACATAATCCAAGGTCTAACCGAGGTGCCATTGCCCCACCAGCCAATCCTGAGCCAAACGCTACTCACAACCCACTCCCAAATCATGACAATGCCATCTTCTTAGAAGGGAACCCAAAATTTGATCCCTTAACTCAAATCACGCCCATATACTCTCCCAAACCTCTCCAAACTTACCCATATTTCCTCTTACACCCTGTTAGCCTTGATGATTAGGCACTGTCACTCCTTACCAGAGCATTCATCGTTGTCCGTACCCGTTCTGAAAATAGAAGTATGGAATTACCAGAAGTGTTAAACTAACTCCTAGAGTTTGGGCTGAAATTTCCCTCACAGATGATCATTGATTGCCAGAGGTTCAATACAAGCACGAAAATGGGCCCGAGAGTCAGACAGTTGGGTAGTACTGACCGATGAAGTCAGCCTAGACGACGTTATCCAGATCATGGAAGAATTATTCAGGCAAACCAATAATATTTACAGTATGACCGAGTTTCTTGATACTCTGAAGCTACAAGGGCGCCTGGTCCCTTCACCCTTACATCTCCCCACAGAATAGGAGGACCTGTACGAACAAGCCATTAATGTTGTGGAATGCATTGACTTTACATGGAAAGATAAAATTATTGCCACCGAATGGGGGGGGGGGGGAGAATTTAAAGATTCAAATGAAGAGTAAGCTTTAGAGAAAACTGGCCCGATAGTTGACATGTGTGGGATGATATCATTTGAAGAACTCCTCAGAGAAATAAATTAGGTGGCAGAACAACCCGAGATTGATGAAGAAATAGGGTTCATATTCTTCCCTTCTTCAGTAAATCACATGACCAGATCAGGAAGGTATTACCAGATCCCAAGCTTACCACCAGCCAATAACAAAGGAAAGGGCGTTGAAAACCTTCCCATGCCAGAGATGACCCTTAAAGAAAGCAAGATCCTCGATCAAATGAATAAAACTCAAGCTAACATCACTCTATGGGGGCTTTTCAGGTCTTCCGAGTTGCACAAAAATGCTTTGATCAAGTTGCTCACTGGACCCACAGTTCCTCCTTCTACCATACCAAAAGAAGCGATAAATTTAGTGGGATACTTGAACTCTACCCGAATGCTATCCTTTTTCGAAGAAAAAATCCCCAGAATTGGGCCAAACCATAATCATGCACTCAACATCTCCGTCGAAGTTATGGGGAAGATTGTACCACTCTATCTTGTCGATAATGGATCCACCTTAAATGTTTGACCATTAAGAACCTTCAAATGCTTAGGAATGAATGAAAGTGACCTCACTCCAACCTCCAGTACAGTACGTGACTACGATAATACACGTCGGGAGGTGATGGGATCCATAAAACTGGTAATAGGGGCTGGCCCTATAAATCCTGTCGTTGAATTCCAAGTTATTGACATCCCAGCTTGTTTCAATCTGTTACTTGGATGACCTTGGCTCCACAGTATCAAGGGTGTGTCTTCCTCACTCCATCAGAAATTGAAGTTCTTCGCCGACGAATGAGTCATCTCCATTTTAGTCGATGACGACAATGCCAAAGGTGAAAGTATCAGTAACCCAATCTTTGAGATACAACGCGGGTCGAATGACATGCTCTTATCAGGATTCCGAGTTGAGCCACTTCTACTCCCGGTAGGGGACGATTTCAAAGAAAGGGTTTACCAAAAATATGACCCTCATGGCAACGTCAATATGATTCAAATGTTCAAAAACATGCACTACATACCCAGAATGGGGCTAGGGTAAAGACAACGAGGGATAATTGATCCCATTGAACTAAAAAAATCTTTCCCCCCTGTGGTTTAGGGTATCAACCATTAGAACAAGATCTCAGAATGATCTGCCAGTCTTGACCAAAGAAAAGACTAGAGTGCATCCAGATTATCCCAAGTGACTCTTTGAATGGACGATTCATCAAAGAGGGCGAAGAATTACCCTTTTGCGGATTTCTGAAACCATGGTATGACCATAAAGACAAGAAGATGAAGCCTGGAATGGAGATCTTTTTTCAAGACAGCTACCTGTGGGCCGAAAGTTCCCAACATCATGTACAGCCACTCATTAAAGATACCACAGATTTCGAGGGAAGTAACTTCAAGGATTCGTTTGAGTTACAGACACTGGGGTTGACACTCTGCATGGTTCATTCAAGCACTACATCATTGGATCCATCCCACCTGATTAAAGCTGCTGATACACCTCTCCTCAACTGGCATGCTACGCCAGTTCTACCTGTTGAAATCCCTCCTAACCCAAATGTATACCCCATCTCTTCCTCTATTGTCCATCCTTGCTCTAATGTAATCGAGGCCTCCTTTGATGAGGTTCTCACTGATGTTTTTCCTATCAATGAAATAAATGAAGATTTTGAGTGTCTTGTTGTGCCTTACATTATTAAACTTTTGATGATGATGATTTTGCAAATGAACAATTCTTAACTGATCTAAATAAGGTTAATAACAAATAACATAATCGTGTTCAAGTTAATGAAGAAGAGACTGTTGTTGTTAACCTCGGTTCTAGTAGCCAATTGTGCGAGATTAGGATTGGGGCTACCCTCAACGAGCATAAGCGCGCATAACTCGAATAATTACTAAAGGAATTCGTGGATGGCTTTGCATGGTCCTATGACGATATACCCGACATTGATCCTGAAATAGCTCAACATAAAATTCCCACTCTCCTAGATTACAAGACGATTAAACAAAAGTTGAGAAAAATCCACACCGAATGGTCGCTCAAAGTCAAAGAAGAAGTGGTCAAACAGCTGAACGTGGGCTTGATTTGGGTGATCGAATATCCCACATGGCTAGCCAACATAGTGCCTGTTCTGAAATTATAAGGGAAGGTTTGGATGTGTGTAGAGTACCGGGACTTGAACAAAGCCTCTCCAAAGGATGATTATCCGTTACCCAACATCGATATGATCGTGGACAAGATAGCCAATCATGCTCTTAAGTCATTCATCGACGGGTTTACCGGATACAACTAAATCAAAATTTATCCAGATCATCAAGAAAAAACCGCGTTCATCACATCGTGGGGAACCTTTTGCTACACTGTTATGCCATTTGGTCTCAAGAATGCTGGGGCTACCTACCAGAGGGCTGCCACAGCCATCCTGCATGATCTGATTCACAAAGAAGTCGAGGTTTATATGGATGATATGATTATCAAATCCAAAACTAGAGAAGGTCATGTTCCCACTCTCCGAAAGTTCTTCGAACGATTGCGATGGTCTCAGATGAGACTCAATCCACATAAATGTGTCTTCGGCGTTACAAAGGGAAAATCTTGGGATTTATGGTCAGTGAAAAGGGGATAGAAGCAGATCCTGCCAAACTAAAAGCCATACTTGAGATGCCACCTCCCCGAACGGAGAAAGATGTCCGTGGTTTCCTTGGGAAATTGTAATACATCCGCCGGTTCATTAGTCAGCTAACTTCCATTTGCGAACCTATTTTCAAACTCCTCCGAAAGGATTCAACCAAGGTTTGGAACGAGGCCTGCCAATAAGATTTTGACCGAATTAAATAATATCTGACCCAACCTCCGGTATTCATGCCACAACAGCCTGGTCTCCCCTTGCTCCTATACCTAACCATGACCGACACTGTAACTGGGGCTTTACTAACCCAATACCTTAAAGATTACCTCAAAGAAAGAGCCATTCATTACGCCAGTCACAAATTGACCGGGTACGAAGTCAACTACACTACTTTGGAAAAGGCATGTGTTGCGCTTGTCTGGGTCACCCAAAAGTTACGACACTACATGCTCGTCTTCCCTATCAAAATTGTATCCCGAATGGAACCCATCAAGTACCTTCTTGAGAAACCCGCCTTATCCAGCCGAATGTCCCAATGGTTGATGCTCCTAGGCGAGTTTGATATCATGTACGTCATGCAGAAATCCATAAAAGGAAGATCCATCTCTGACTACCTCGCTGATTACCGCATGGAAGAAGCTGATGTCTAGATCTCTGAATTACCAGATGAAAACATCCTCTGCGCTGCTTAAGACAACCTTTGATGGAAAATGTTTTTTGACGGCACTGCCAATAAAAAGGGATATGGCATTAGGATACTTCTAATCGCCCCAGATGACTCCCGCACTCCAATCGCTATCAAATTGGATTTTTCCTGCACCAACAACATGAATGAATACGAGGCATGTACGGTAGGCCTCAAAGTTGCTCTCAAGAAAGGTATTCAATGCCTAGATTTCTATAGCGATTCTGCCCTCATCATCGATCAAGTTCTCAGAAAATGAAAAGTCAAGGAGGAGAAACTCCAACCCTTTCATTCCCATTTAGAATAATAAGCCTCCTAATTCCAAGATATCACCTTCCACTACTTACCTCGAGCAAAGAATAACCTAGCTGATGCCCTTGCTACCTTGACCTCCATGGTTGACATGCTCGAAGGAATAACAATGGCCCCCTTCCTAGTCCAAAAGTAAGATAAAATAACCCACTACTACCACATTGAGCTCATCACCAAAGAATATCCTGAGCTAGCCAATTACTGGTACTATGATATCTGGTACCTCCTCAAGCATGGTAGGTATCTTGAAGGTTCCAATAAGAAAGATCGAGTAACCCTCTGAAGACTGGTCGCCCAGTACATCATCTTTCACAAAGCACTGTTCAATAGAAACTTCAATGGAACCCATCTACACTGCATCCCAAGGGTTGACATTAAAGAGATAATGCTGACAATACTTGCCAAGAAGATCACCCGATAAGGTTACTACTGGACCACCATGGTCCAGAATTACACCGCCTATGTCCGGAGATGCCTCAAATGCCAACAATTTTCTAACCTTCAACACCTGCCCTTACGAGAATTATACAACATGACTTCTCCCTGTCCATTCTCCACCTGGGGCATCGACATCATAAGGATGGTTACACCCAAGGCTTCCAACGGGCATGAATTCATCCTAGTTTCCATTAATTACTTCACCAAATGGGTCAAAGCTGAGTCATACACAATTCTGAACGCTAAGAAAGTGGCCAAATTCATCAGGAAGAACATCATCTGCCAATATGGGGTCCTGCACGAGCTAGCGTCAGATAGCGGGTTACACTTTAAGGTAGAAGTCACAGAAGTGGTCAATGAGTATGGGATTCAGAGACACAAATCTTCTCCCTACCGACCTCAGACCAATGGTGTAGTCAAGGCCGCCAACAAAAACCTTAAAGCCATCATCACTAAGATGATCGAAAGCTGTCGAGATTGGGCCAACCGAATCCCTTACGCCCTCTAGGGCTACCGACCCTCAATCCGAACCTCTACTGGGGCTACCCATTACTCTCTAGTCTACGGCATGGAAGCAGTCGTACCCGTGGAGCTAGAAATACCTTCACTTCGTGTCATGCTCGAAAGCCAGGTCAGTGAGGAGTATTGGCATCAAAGCCATCTCAATGAGCTATCACTTTTGGACGAAAGGAGACTGAAAATGTTGTATCACATACAAGGGTACCATCGTCGTATAGTGAGATCATTCAATAAGAGAGTCAAGGACTGCGGTGTCCGAGAGGGGGACTTAGTCCTCAAAGAAATAGGATATCCCATCTGTGACCCTAGAGGAAAATTCAAGACCAATTGGAGCGACCCATACATTGTGAAGAAGATCTTGTCTGACGGCGTCGCTATGCTTACCGACCTGGACGGGGGGAAATGGCACACCCAGTTAACCTGGACTATCTAAAGAAGTTCTACCCTAGTCTAAAATCTTGGTGCGCTACGACTCTTCTCATCTCCCTTATATTCTAAAAAAAATAAAAATAAAATCTTCATTTCCCTCTACCCAGAATTACGTGGGCCCGATCCTCTACAAAAAATCATTTTCACAAAAATTAAAACTATTCAAAAACCCCCAGAGGTACATAGGCAGCTTATACATCTTATATGAGCACGACCCTTCTTTTTCACAAAAAAACTATTCTTGTCTTATCTCCGAGAACGGCAGTTCATTCTAACATATACTTGAACAAAATGATTATGCATGCCTTAGCGATCGGTATAGATAATTTAAAAATACAAAATTCATCAAAAAGGCACAGATGGATGATCAAAAACTTATTTATTTCACTAATGAAAAATTACAGTGCAACTACATAAACAAAGGAACGGATAATTCCCTTCCCCCTACCTTCCTAAAAAGCCAAATAAATTCTCAAATTTATTCCCCATTACAAAATAAACTCTCAAAGAATCTTACCCACAACTACAAGAGGAGCCCGCTCCATCATCATCATCTACCTCCTGGGGTCCCTGAGCCTCCCATGCCTGAATAGAGTGCCGCAGACACTCCATAGAACTTTAAGTTCGATCCAGCCTCGAAAAATAACAACACCTCCCTCCATGGTATCAGATAAGACAAGACACCTTTGTCCAGTCTCCACTACCAATATCTTGCTAACTACTCTTCTCCACAACCACTTCATATAGTCCTCGGGGATGTGCCAGACTCTCCCAATAGACTGAGAAGGATGGGTCGATGGACGCCGACTCTCCCATAAAGAGCCAAGCCGCATGCACAAACGCTCTGTCAGATCTTCTACTGGAAAGAAGTCCAGTGTCCAAGGTGGCACGACCTGCTCCCAACCAAATTGGCGCAGAAGCCGCTAAAGGAAATATAAAGAGGTATGTCTGATACCAACCAGCCGAACGTACGGGTATTCCCCCAGCTCCAGAATAGGCGACAACTGTCCCCTCCAAGGCATTGACCAGTGCAGGTTTAGATCCCCATGATCCATAAACCAGTTCTCCCAGCTCTTGATATCCAGGCCAACACTGATGAAATGGCGCGAAAAAAAGTTGGGCATTATCGACAAAGGATATTCTGAAGGAGTCACCAGGAAAAATCTTTCAGACAACCACATGAATAGCATCACAGGGCTACCCCTCAGAAAGTCCGAACGACCTTTTCTCCAGGCATCTAAGCCATTCAAAGTCTCCGCTAATATCACCGCCAGAGGATTGCGACGGTATGACATCCATGAAGTAATGGGTGCAAGTTGTGGGTCTACCTGCAGTTCCCCAGTCACTAGCAGTAATTTCGAGACCAAGCCCAGAACGACGGCTCTGACATATCCATCATCACCAACCTCTTGCAAATGCACAGACCGCAGCACCGCCGAAAGGGATATCATTCTTCTAGTAACTAAAGGTCTACCCGCAAAAGGCGAGATGTGGAGAAGTCCAGCCAACAGCTTCCGAGGAGACCGAAAAAACTCAGGCATAGCAGCCACCATACTAGGATTTAACACCAACATGGCAGAAAATTCCTCATAAGTCGAACAAACTTCTTTCAAGCCAAAGAGGAATACATGGTCCTCGGGGTACCAAAATTGTGCCACTGCCATCAGCACGTTCCACTCTATGGGCCGATTACGCCATAAAGAGACTCGACACATGTTGAAAGCATCATAGTCGACGTTGTAGGAGCACATCGCCTCCAAAGTCTCGAGGTAGTTGGCAAACTCAACACTACCAGGGAGAGCCATCTCACCGAATAAAGACAATTAGAAAGTGAAGGTGTGATGAGAACACTCCACCCTTACCCCTTTTTATACTTGAAAACCCTCACAAAAGACACAACCCCTGCAGAAATCGGAGGGAATCCTGCCCCACAAGGTAACAAAGGCTGAAGAGAGTACCAATCAAAGCCTTGACTGATTAGACTGAACTGACCTGCCGATAGATAGGGCAAGGGGCTTGCCGATCAGCAACCCCCTATTTTTGGAAACTTATCCTTTTCCTCTTTCGCCAAAAAAAAAACTCAATAAAAATAAATTGATATTCTCAACAGAATTTCAAAATCCCCTTCCACCTTTATATAATTTTTTATTTTAAACTTTTTTTCAAAATTCTAAAAATATTTATTTTTACGGTCTCAACAACAAAGTAAAAAGCGCATATGCATTCATTCATTCATTACTAACAGATAATAATAATAATAATAATAATAATAATAATAATAATAATAATAATAATAATAATAATAATAATAATAATAATAATAATAATAATAATAATAATAATAATAATAAAACTCCATTGCATTGCATAGATATTCTTCTGTTACATCAATTTTGTAGGAATTAAAGAAAAGCACAAAAACAACGGGACTCAGCCCGAACCCGCATTCTCTCTCACCTACACTTTCCCTCTCTCTCCCACCTGCCCTTCCCTCCTAAGAGCTTCCAGCCCTGCGATGCTCTCTCTTTCCCCTGCGGCAAGATGACGCCCCACCACTACCCAAACCAGACTCCTCCCTGAATGAGGCAGACGACACCATGCAAGAAGGAACAGGAACTGTGTCCCGAATATGGGCAGTCGCCGAAGATATCCAGTCCCTAATGTCCTTCAGCCAAGTGGTGGACACCCCGACTTGCTGCAAGAAAAGGCAGAATCAGTACCAACTAGAGAATATCAAAAGAAACCAAAAAAAGGAAAAGAGAAGAACAAAAAGGTATACAAAAGGACGAAGGACCTCCTCTATTAAGCCCAATTCCTTCGGGTACATCGTATGAGGACGATGCAATATAGGCACCATCCCTCCATCAGCCCGACGAATGTTGTATGAAGGGGTATGCAACCGCACAAAGGGCACCTTCGAAGTCTCCTCGCAGATGTCGATGGACCACCACCGCTGTGGGAGGACCCCACTGGCTTACTCGAACCCGAAGGAGGGAAAGAAAGTGCATTATATATGCTGGGCGCCATCAGCCAACTCATCACAAAGTTTGTATAATCGTACGACACAACTGTGTCGGTATACAACAAATAGGACTCGCCAATCATCGGCACAATCCTCGCATCCTTCGACAACATCCTCTATCACCTCAAATACATAGGGGGCCTCGCTAGTGGCAGCACCACTTCCTCCTCAGCAATTTGTAAGACCACCCTCTCCCCGAGATATCAAGAGTGACCAAACTCATAAGCCAGCAAATGCCTCTTGTGCACATTCACCCCAGTCGACCTCGTGTCCTGAACAGGAGTCCCCCAAGAGTAAAAGGTCACCTAAAAAATCCCCAACAAATATATGTCAATATGGAATCAGAGCACACAAAGACCAAGACTTAAAAAGAGAAAATTATTACCCTATCACTGGTCAGGCCATTCAAGACCTGACCCTCTGCCTCCATAGAAAGAAACTTCCTCGACTATCGATTGGCCTTGCGCCATCGATACAACTAGAAAAGTCCCCAACAGTCTTGTCCTTTAAAGAAATCAGCTGGGTATTACACCCAATTACCTCATAGAACCACGTTTGCCAAAGACAAGAATCCACAATAAAAAAAAAAGACGCACAAGGAAAATGCGAATGCAAGAAAATAAAATGCTTAAACTAAAGAATACCTCAATAAGATACGTGGATCCAGTAAAAGTCTTCCAGCAGCACCGGCTAAATGCATCCAAAGAAAAATAAAGGGTGGCCAAAGTTAGGCTCCCCCAGTCATAGAGAGGGGTGTTCGAAAACATCCTCAAGTATGGTAAAGCCTATAAGTGGACAACGTCGCCGCTCTACGTCAACAAAAATCCCCTAAACACCAGCAAAATTAACAGCCGAACCATTTGCCTCACCTGCAGCCCATCCTCCGCATCAATCACCCTACTCAGTAAAATATCCCTCAACAGCGACAGACGGATAGAGTCCCCAGATACTATCCTCCCCACATCACCTAACTCCGTCCGAACCGCCTCCTGCCTCACCGATAAGGAACAATCCATCTCTATCTACTGTCCATCATAATCCAACCCCAATAAATACTGCAGATCTATAGGAGTCACAGTCATCTCCCCAAAGCCAAAAATGGAAGGTGTGGGTACTGTCCCATCACCTCTCCCCTAAAGCGCATAAAATCGCCATCGAACGAGGCGTCTCATCCAGCACAGACGCCAACCTCCCAAAGACTGTTGCTGACACTACCCAACGCACCACAGGTGAAAGGTACTCCCAGACATCCTTAAGCCCGGTCGTCCCATGGGCACGCATAGTCGACAAAGAAACATCAGACTGCCAAAGAAAAAGCCTTGTCAAAATTAAAAAAAGGAAAACAAGAAATCACCAAAAGAGAATGCCAAAAGCCATTTTTGTACTTACATAACCACCAGGTTTCACCATCCTAGAAGAGCGATGACGCGACGGCTCCCGCAGTAAAGTCCGCTCATCCGCAACTGACTCGAATGCATAAAAAGAGTTCTCACTCCCTAAAGCAAGAGGCGCCTTGACCCTCCACTCCACATTCACCCAGTCATCAACAGCCAACCACTCCCGATGTACTGCAGTTCTCACAAAAATGGCCATTTTTTAGGTTGCGGAATGTTAGAACGATTCGCAAAAGAAAATCACAAAGAGAGAGAAGGCAAAAAGCTATGACAAATGAGGGCAACCCACCCCTTTTTATAGGAAGCCAAGGGTCATGCCGATCGGCACTGACCCCAAACCTACCGATCGGCACTGATCTTTTACCTTCTAAAGGCAGTCCAAAAGTCTGTGCCACTACCGAATGGCACCCTCCACCCTATGTCGACCGACAACCCCCTTTAATTTTTGTACAAAAACTCCCAAAAAATACCAGAAAACCCTGAAAAATCCTCAGAAAATTCCTAAAAATCCCAAGGGGATTTGAACACTTTCACTAAGAAAATTTCACACTCCCTCAAGCGAAACCCCTATTTTCCCAGCGAAACTCTCAAAATCCAAGTGAATCTCCCCCCAGCAACGTCCCCAGAGGACCCTTAAATTATCCTAAACCCCAGGTTATCTCCTATTCCCCAAAAGTCTCAAATTTCCCTGAGCGAAACATCCAAACCATGGACCACCTAATCACTTCCCCAGTGGAATTTACAGTACCAAGTTAGCTAATCCTTTGCAAAGTGTTCGGAAGATACGAAAGTTTCCCTAGTAATCAGCTTCCCCGTTCAAATCAAAATCATGAGCTAATTTCCCCGATAGAGTTCCCCGAGAACATCACAATTTAAGCCCTCAAAATTGGCTTCGACCCACAGAATTGGTCATCACAATTTAAGCCTCAGAATTGGCTTCGACCCACAAAATTGGTCATCATAATTTAAGCCCTTTGAATTGGCTTCGACCCGCAGAATTGGTCATCATAATTTAAGCCCACGGAATTGGCTTCGACCCGCATAATTGGTCATAACAATTTAAGCCCTCAGAATTGGCTTCGACTCACAGAATTGGTCATCACAATTTAAGCCCTCGAAATTGGCTTTGACCCGCAGAATTGGTCATCATAATTTAAGCCCTCAGAATTGGCTTTGACCCGCAGAATCGGTCATCCTCGCCCTTAGGTCCTCAGAATCTTCCTAGACCCTTAGAATTGATCATCACAATTTAAGCCCTCAAAATTGGCTTTGACCCGCAGAATCAGTCATCCTCACCCTTAGGTCCTCAGAATCGGCCTCGACCCTCTGAATCGGTCATCCTCATCTTTAAGACCTCAGAATTGGTTTCGACCTGCAGAATCGGTCATCCTCACCCTTAGGTCCTTAGAATCGGCCTCGACCCTCTGAATCAGTCATACTCATCATTGGTTCCTCTGAATCAGCCTCGAACCTCTGAATCGGTCATCCTCACCCTTAGGTCCGCAAAATTGACCTATTTTAAAGGCATCATGCGGTGTCTATTCGACGACTATCATTTTTTCCAAACCCACCCGTCGAAGGGCTCTGTAGACACCCCATTCTAGCACCCCCTAAACCTCTCCTTAGGTCCCTAGCACCTCCCTTCATCACTACAAACCTAAGTCATACCCCGGGTACTGACCTAGAGGCCATCGATCACTCCTAGACTATGTTTGACCAAAAGTCAAACTTTTCAACTCAATTGAGTCTGAATGAATCCTCGAAGGGAACTGAAACCCCTTTCCAATGGTCCACCCCGTGCGCGATTCTGACTTACGGTGTGGACGAACGACTCATTTCCCCTCGAAACTTGATCAGGAGGTCACCGGATGCTCTCAGGATCCGTTTGAACCAAGTCAACTCTACATCTCGATCGAGACTGAATGAATATTCAAAGGGCACTGAAACCCCATTTCAAGGGTCTGCCCCGTGCGCGATTCTGACTTACGGTACGGACGAACTATCCGTTTTACTTTGAAAGGTTACCGAATGCTCCCAGGCTACGGTTGACCAAAGTTAACTCCCTAAACCGGGTCAAACTCTTTGGAATATCGAATTACATCTCATAACCTTTCCAACGGTCCGCCCCGTGTGCGATTCTGACTTACCATACGGACGAATGATCCGTTTGCGTTCGATAATCCCCCGTCCAAAGGACCGATAGGTGCTTCTAAGCCATATTTGATCCGTAATCAACTCCCAGACCCAGGAGGCATCTAAGGACTTTCGAAGGTATCTAAAATACCTTTCCATTAGTTCACCCCGTGCATAATTCGGATCAACGGTTTTTATTTTACGACCATTTTTTTGAAGGAGCGTGAAAGAGACTGCCAAATGATAGGTTCCAAATCCTGCCTATCGGCAGTGTGCCTAAAAACACCTGCCGATTGGCAGGACTATATCCATGCTTATCGGCAATGCCATGAGCCTATAAAAAGTAGGCCTTGACCTCATTTCGAAGAAACCCAAGATCTGAGATCCATCACTCTCAGTGAACTCAGAAAACCTCTCTCGAAGTCAGCGTGATTTTTACATCCAAATCCCTTTCCAACCTTCACTTTTCATCATCTTTTTTACCAAACTTGGTGAATTAATTACTCTTCATCATCATCCAAGTGCAAGGGTTTCTCTCTAACATTCAAGATCAAGTTGAAGATCTTCAAGAAGGTCCAACTTTCTCGACTCTCTCTCATTAAATTCTCCTAAATTCGCATTAACTTATTTTATTACTTAGCACTTTTATTATCTTTATCTCACATATCCCAATATACTTTTTATTTAGTATTATTTCACATCTCTTATTTTCATATAAATAAAAAACCCCAAAAAATAAGAAAAAGTGGGATTGCTCATAAATTCCAAACGGAAATTCTCACACTTTTCCCACAAATAAAACACTTTTTTTACACACACACATGTATAAGAGAAGTCTCCCGATTGGATTTATGGGATAAATCCCACCCCTCATTCTGCATATGAACTACGTGGACTTTGATGCCTCTATAGGCTACGTAGGCGTCTCGGGGAAACCCGAGACTCGAATTCTATTCTTTCCCTTTTTTATTTTTCTATATTCTTTAACTTAATTCTCTTAGATTATATATATTTACATATACATATATTTGTTCTTAGCGGCATATTATTTCGTATGCATTATCGTTCCATTATAATGATCAACGGTTCAAAAAAGCTTCGATGTCCCCTCGCCACAAGTCCAAACGTTGTTTAAATATAACTCAGCTACATCGGGGATAATTTCTGCTTTTTTTTAACATGGTGAAACGTTACAAGGGAGAATTTCACAAGTCACAACGATAGGAGCAGTCCTAACGACAAAATCACTACCTACAACTGCATTCCACAAACTGCACAAACGGGGGAATTTCACTACCCCAGAGTCCAAACGGGTATTTTAAAAAGCCAACATGTGTTTCGGGAGAATCTCAAATTCGGTCATTAAAGCAAAGCCAAAACGGTTGAAGCTCAGTGAAAGGAAAAAGTTACGATGTCCCCTCGCCAAAGTGCCAATAAGCCGTAGTGCTTCGACTCAGGTACATCGAAGATAATTTTACTTTTTCCTACAGACGGTAACGCAGTTATTGTAACGAAGGAAAAGATGCCAGAATTTTTTCACACAGAGAAGGTTCATCGGATTGAGAAGTTTTCGTGCAGCCATTTTTTGTTCCCACAATAAATCTCTCCACGAAGGGGCAAATGTAGAGAGGGGTTGAAGGTAATCCTAAGATTAAGGATAATCCCCCCATTTACAATAGTGTCTGGGATTAAGGCAACTCAGCGTGGCAACTCAGCAGGGCAGCTCAAGCGTGGCATCTCAGCGCGGCATCTTAGCGTGGCAACTCATACTTTAGCTTGTTGTGTTACTTAGCCATAATTGTATCTTTAGTATGTATTGACTATGAGCTATAATGATTGTAAAGATGTAATGAGTATAATGATTTTGTGTGAGTTCGAACGGTACTCGCGAGAGACCAGGCTTGGCAGGGCCTGGGGGAGAGCTTTCATACTCTATCGAACGACCTCGTCGTGGGAACTTCAGAGGGACTTGGTTTGGAGGATTGAGAAGTGAGGCATCGTTGGGGATTGTCCTGACCATCTTAAATACACCTGATAAAATACAGAAGGACCCTGATCATGGAACCTCGGGGGGAGCAGCCTTGAGTTCCATCGGGCGTTGAGTTGTGAGTCAAACAACCCTCTACTTAATGTCACATCCACTTTATCTGATGTCACTAACCAGTTAGGCAATGTCAGACCTGCACTTGAGTAAACCACTGTGGTATTTGGTAATGTCAGACAGTTGGTAAGCTACCTCCGTGATGACAGCCCCCTGACACTTAGTGGTTAGGCAAAAGGCATGTCTTGGCATTTAATGCTTATGACGTGGAGATAACTAGTGCATCAGGTATTTAATATTTGTGACATAAAGTATGAGGGATGTCTTTTACAGGCATTAATGACTGAATTGCCTCGGGGTAGTGGGGGGGGGGGCTATTTAAGGACCCCAACCACCTCTAAGGAGGGATCATGTTATCATTTGAGAGTTTAGAAGTTATTACTAGAGATATTCATTACAAACCAGAGCTTTTTTACTCACCCACCATTATCATTTATTACGAAGCTTTTAATATTCGACAGAGATCATTGAGGGTGTTTAGCTGGTTAATCAATAGTATTGCCGTTTAACTTATCATTACTGTACTCAAAGGGAGTTATGCCTCCATCTGATATAAACTGCCCTCTTACACATTTAAACAAGCCTCGGAATGTGAAATAATAATGTTAGAAAAATCAGTATTTTAGTTACATAAAACGACGCTACTTTATGTGAAGAAAGTTTAAAATGTTTAAAGTTTAAGTGACTAAAAGTGAGAATAGTAAAGAGTTGGAATTAAAACATGAAATATAGAGTTATTTACACATAAAATGACAAGGATACAAAGTATAAAATGAGAAGTTATTAATTTATAAGAATACGTCTTGAAATGACAAAAGTATAATTTTTAGGCCAAAAGTGTCATTTTATGAAAAGTATGGATTTAGTGGTAATATTTGCAAACATGAATATTGTTCTGGAAAATTAGTTCTAAATGAAGTAATTTGAATACATAAAATGAAAATAAAATTATAAAAGGTGCAAAATATAAGACTTGAAAGGATAAAAGTGATGCTTTAGTACAAAATTATCATTTTATGATAAAGTTGGACTTATGAGTAATTTTTCAAACTAAAGGGGCTCTAGTAAAAAGAGTTGAATTTTATGTGGTGAAAACTCATATTTTGTAAAGTAAAAGTGAAAATAATCAATTTTGGCAAAATGTATAAAACACAAGTTTACAAGTGACCGTGAATAGTGAAAAGTACAATAAAGTGTGTAAATGGGTATTGAAATTTAAATGTTAAAATTTCACAAGAAATGGTAATTAGGGTTTCTTTCAAAAGAATAAATACCGTGTCTAAGGTAAAATGGAAATGGACTTTTATAAAGTTTGAAACTTAAAAATAAAGTGTGTTGGGACTTGTCCCATCCCTGATATTTGGCCTCATCGATCGGTAAAAGGTATTGAAGGAAAACTGCTTAAAAGAGGATAAGAAAGAAAGAAAAATGTTTACAAAGATGAAATGAGTAAAAGGCACTCAGAGGTAACCGAAATTTTAATAAGGGCTCGAATACCTAGGGTGCGACTTAATGCCTAGATCCTATACGACTGATCAATAGCATATTGCGGCATAGTGGCAGTCGATGAAATATCGTATAACACTCATGTATTGGTGCTTCTATTAATCATGTGAAAAGATGATTGAGAGCAGACGCTCATTAATGTATATACAAGTTATGAAACAACTTGAAAAAAATATGAATGTACGTTGTTAAAGAAATATTAAGTGTGAGTAGGCTTATCGCCCAAGTTACATGGTCAAAACGTTAATTGCATATCACGTTGAATTTTGCATGAGAATATCTAATCAAATGAAGGATGATTTCCTAATTTTTAAAATAAACTTTATATTTAGAAATGTTCTTTCTACGTATTACTTTGTAGTATTTCTCATACCGAGCGCACACTCAAACCCCACAATTTTTCACCCTCGGGTACTTTAGGGGAAGATAAACGTAATAAATTCGTGGGAGGCAACAAGGATTTACATGTCAGTAGAGCTCTATTTACTATTTAATTTTAATGTATAACTTAAATGGAACTTTTTTATGTGTAATTTGAAACTATTTGGAAGAACTTTAAATTTGGTTTGTAATAAGACATGATAATGTGAACTTTCTTTAATTTGTTATTTATTCAATGAAATTGGTAAACTCTTTTATTTTAAGTGTTATTATAAACTTCAAAAGATGGCATCATTTTATTAATTAACACCAATGGATTTTATGATAAAAATGTAGAAGCAAGTTTTTACTTTAAAATTAGGGTTTTCTTAAAACAAATTAAAGTAAAAAAGGTTTTTCGCAAGTGACTCCTGTAAATTGGGATGCCACAAAAATTTTGAGTTCCAAGTCTTGGAACAAGGTTGAGAAGCCTCCAATAAATGTAATACCGTTTTCTAGATGTGTGAGAATACAAAAGTGAAAGTGTCTTTAAAAAATTGGCTAACTCGTAAATCTCACAATATATTTTTGAGATAAGTAAAGTATAAAAGTATTTAAAGAACAAGTTATAAACAAATTTGTTTAATATTTTAAAAATATTAGACTGAATAAATTTACTCTAAATTATTTTTATATTTCATGAGTAATGAAACTTAAAATATCTCAAAACTATAACGAGAATAAAAATAAGATTAAAACTTTGAAGAGTCTAAGATTCAATAAAAGATTGTCATTTAAAATGAATTTTATGGCATGAATGCATAATAATTTAGAATATATCCCCACACGGAGATTCACAAAAATCACACCCTTATTATACCATGCACTTCAAATGAAGTCTAAACCCACACAAATATTCTTTCAAACTTGCAACAGAATCTTGGGGGGACAACTAAGTAAGGCGTAGGTTTACTATGAAGTGGTAAGGTGTAAAAGGTACAAGATATGACTAGATTTTTTATTTTGCACAAATTTCTAAAAAAGATAAACAAAATCTATCAAAAGAAAGCTTTTGGCGCTAGATTGTTCTCCTTCACTGCAACGAATTTAATCGTTGATGCTATGACGCTTTAGTGAATCTAGGTCGCAACAAAACAGAGCAAAAATCCCTAATCAGTATCGCAGGCGGCGAATGACTTTCGCTGTAGCAAAGTTGCCTTCGTCGGGGCGACATATCTCAAGTAAAAAACCAATAAATTAAATTTTAATAAAAACTCAAAATTTAATTTATCTAATATATTTATTACAACAAAAATATTTTTTTCATTATATATATTTTACTTCAACAAATAATATACCTACCCCTCCCCCCCCCCCCCCCACCCCCACCCCCCCACCCACCCACACATGATAAGAAGTATATGTTTAAATTATGAAAAACACAATTTGTGTGATAAAATGTGCAAAAGAGACTAGGTTGTTTTTACGATGTTATGAGGATGTCTAATGAATGATTTGAGCGATGATTTTCGAAACGAACTCAAGTACAAGACTCAAAATATATTTTGGTAACTTAATAAGACAATTTAGTCCTGTGGGGTACAACATGAGTATTAGGCATCCTCTTATAGATTTAATGCGATGATCCCTGAAGATGCCATAAGATATTGGGTCGATATGGTGCCAAAAAAAAGACTCACACATGAGGTTAATAGATTAGCACATTTCAAATTAATATGAGATCCTAATTTAAATAAATACAATTAATAGAGTCTCATGTGCACATGGAGGCATACTCAGAGTAAATGTGCAATTATTTTTTTTATAAATATTAATGCCCCACCCCTCGTATCGGGAACGTCGAGTTTTGCACATGTGTAACCCTAATAATTAATAAATAACTACAATAACCTCATTAACAGAAGCAAGTTGACAAACCAAACCAAATACATCGTAGTGCTCCGTGCATATGTTATTTATTGAGAGGTGCTAAGGACACCCCAAACAATACTCTCAAATACCACAAGTTTATTTTACTACAAAATACCACTATAATCTAATACTTACTTAAAAAAATACCACTGTAACACCCCGTATTTTTATGAATATTTAAAATGGGATTAATCAGGATTTAATTGAAATTAATCCGCAATTGAAATTTAATTGGACTTAATCTGGATATTTAAAATGGGATTAATTGAATATTTACTATGATAAATATAATTGGATATCACGAAGAGAATAAGTAATATGCTATTGTATGTTTAGTCGTTAGTGAGAAATAGACACTTATGATACTTTAGTCAGGGCAAGCGTATGACTTGTACCGAGACTTAAATATGGGGATTAAATTATAAGTAAAATATTAGTAACCCATATGGTCATTTCGAGTGTGTAGAAGTGTCCGGAGGGGTTGAATCAGTCAAAATATTGTATTTAAGTGTTGGTATAGGGTTCCGGGTCACTTTTGGGCCAACCCGGCGTTCCAAACATCATTTTTAGACCTTTGAACTTCTATGCTAATAAGAGATACGGGATTCATCACTTTATAATTGACTTTGTGTTAAATAAAAGGATTATAGGAAGAAAATAAGAAGAGGAAGTTATAGGTGAGGCATCTAAAAAGTCCCAAGAGGAATTTGAAGAGTTTTCGAGGGGAGAACCACCATTAGCACCACCTGGCACCATCAACCGCCGCCGAAATTAACAGAGGAGCGGGGAAACTTCTACAGCATCATCTAAACGTGAAATTTAGACCTTTATTTACAGGCAAGTGTTTACTTGCTTTAATTATTCAAATCTTAAAATATGCATGTTAGAGTAAGATGCATTTTTATGAAAACCATGATTTTTAAAAGGATTACATTGAGATAATTCCATGTGGTGATGCAGAAATCATGCTAGGGATGAATCATATATTTTAAATGAGGAAATTAGGACTGTAGCATGTATTTAATTGGATATTAAATCTAAGTTTATAATTGAGTATGATTCTTAAAAAAAATAGGATTGTTTTGATGGAAAGTTCATGAATATCACTAAGGGTTTATTCTAAAATGATATTAAAGATTTTTTAACATTATTCATGTATGAAAATTTATAGAGACTGAATTTTATAAAAGTAAAATTCTAGGCTTTCGAAGTGATGGGCATGGATTATGGATAATATTAGATTTGTATAGAAAGATGATATGAAACAAAAGTTTGTTTTTTATGAATACAAGATAGAAATCTACCAGAATTTTTTATGCAACTTCAAACAGATGCCACTTTCAGTTTACTTTGAATTAGAGTGAGAGTCATCCATTGATAGAAAGGCCCATGTCTTAGATTTCCATTGAGATTTGAATCATCTCATTTGGACTTCGGTAGAGGGAGAAATCACAATTTTACAATAGTGTTTTTAATCTGCCAAAAAATTTATGACCTGATTCTATTGATCAGAAAATGGCAATTTTGTTAGTTTACGTGTAAAACTTTAAATAACTTAATAAAACCATAACTTGAGTAGGTTGGATTATGAAAACATAATGGAATACCAATAATATATAATTGAGATATAAGGGTAGTCGAGGAGTCAAAATTATAGACTAGAACCTATCCAAATTATTGAACGTAACGAGTACGGGAATTAGATGGGCATACTTAGAGAATTGAGATGAACCCGAGATTTACATTAGTAGAATAATGTGATATTGACTACTGAAATTATAAAAGAGATGATTATAACTCTTCAAATAACGAGTGATATTCTTAATAAATGGAAATAAAAATAAAGTGTGAAATAGTAGTACGTTGAATAATTGAGATATGTATGGGATGTATTATATGAATATGCATGGGTTGTGTGAATGTCTGTTATGTATGATTCTTATGTGTATAAGCATACCTACGCTGCCTGTTATCACGGGAGATCACGCCCAGTGGGCGATCCCACCTTGGCGATGCCAGAAGGGTCTACATGTGTGCCCCAAAACATAGGACTTAGGGTTGACTACTATTTAAATGTATGATAGTGTGACCGGTCATTTGGGTGCATTACGTATATGTGTATCCCAAAGCCTTAGGACTATGTTCACCTCTATTACATGCTAATTTATTTGTGGTTCGAGGTGCCATTCTGAACCGATAGTTCTTATTGGAACGTAAGGTGCATATGGACTCGATAGTAGAGTATGTCGCATCGTGAGTTCTATCTTTGGGGATGCTATGTTAGTATACACACACACACACACACACACACACATATATATACACACACACACACACACACACTTGTGATTATTCCACTATGTTGTGTGTAGTATAAGTTATAGATTGTGAATATTTAAACTATAATTAAGTATGTGAAACTTAATAAATAATGTGGTGATTATAAATCTAGTAAAAAGGCAAGTAATCTATTTACGTATCGTATGGGAGATACAAGTGGAATAAATGAATAATGGGGATTATTAGTGGAGTATGTGGATTAGTTAGGCGAGTAGCTTAACTAGGAAGAATATTAGGAGACATTATATGTGCACAATAGAATGAGAGGTGATGAATCATGTGAGAGCATGCACATTTAACATGGATATTTATATTGCTAAAATTTATCGCATTTAAACACTTGCAAAATATTTTTAAGATGCTTTAGGGCTTGACCCATTGCAAATCTTTTTTGAAACATTTTAGTTGTCCAGTCATAAGGCCACCAGATTTAGCAGTTTATTTTAGGTTGACATGTTCGAGCATGTTGCTCCTTGTTTAGTCAACAATTATGACTCAGTATTTACATTTGTATTTTACACATTTTGTCTCAATATTTACTTAGGGATATTGTATGGGTTTTGGTTTTAAATTTTATTCAGCTGATTTGTCCAGTTATTATTCAGCGAATGTCGTTACTGTTACTAATATAGTTGATGAATATTCAATTTTATTATTGTTAATTTAAGGTAAACATAAAAAAGGGTTTTATAATTGGCACCGGGCTTAATAGGTTCTTAGTAATTTATATATTTTCGGCAGTGATGCTAAGGATGATCCATTTTTATAACTCGTTTAATTATAATAATAATAATAGCCTGATTACCCAGGGTTTTAATTAGTGGGGTGTCACAACCACACTGATGGCCACCCTATATTTAAAGTGTTAAAAACAATATACCCCCTTTTCCTACTTCTCTTTACACATTCAAACCTCCAAAACCATTCAACTTTAAATTCATTCAACTTCAAGTAGAGATTAATCCTCTTCAAGTTGGTAAATTGAAGAAATTAGTTATTGGAATACGAAAAAACATTGTAAACTTAACTTAAAATAAATCAATTAACACGTTTTAACTACTCACTTATATATGTATATATATATATATATGATTTTGCTACTGAACCAACAAACAAATTGTGGAAAACTCCATGCAATCAATCCAACAAATCATGAACTCCAACAAACTATGTGCAATCAATCCAAGAAACCGTGACCACCAATTTATGTTTTCTGTTTTTTGTTTTAAACCTAAACTCTGTGCAATCAAACGAATTACATTCAAATTGATTTTAATAGTTGTATTTGTATTGAAAACACACAAATTCAAATGAGCTAGGGTTTCATTCGGGGAAAATTAGACGAAATAATGGAACTGATTTGTCATGCTTATGACGAATCGGGTTCTTTGTTTAACCTAGTTTCATTCTTGGTATTTTCCCCGAGATACGTTCACTACCCCGTCATATGTAGGTAAAATCAAAGGAACATTGAACTTCGGGGAAAATCCCACGCACTCTGATAAGTTGCTCGTCACATATATGCCAAATCAAAGTAGGAAATTCATTTGGGTCAAATATCCCGAGATATGATCCCATTCTCGTGGTATATATGCCGAATGAATTCCAAAAGACCTTGTTATTATATTAATTGTATTAACTGTATTGGGATTGTATTCATTCTATTCATTGACCCGAATACAAACCTTGTTATTGTATTCACTTACATCATTGTATTAACTATATGATAATGAATACAAACCTTGTTATTGTATTTATTATCACGAATACAAGTTTATGTATGTCATTGTATTCATTATCATGAATACAATGACATAGATTAGTTTATTTATGTCATTGTATTCATTTCCATGTAATCCATGGTTGTACTCACATGTAGTCTCTTTGTTTTAACGCAGGTCATCTATGGATAATCTCACATGCTACTCCCATTCCAAGAGGAAGTCAATTACTACTTCTAAGATGAAGCACTGGGAAGATATTCACGCTTTATCTGCTGCGCAAGGGCCGTAAGGGGGATGTTACTGCTATTATAGAGAGACATGTGGAGATTGTTATGGAGGGACACATGGAGACCATTGTGGATAGTCATTGTTGAGGTTCCGAGGGAGGGATATTATGAGGAGGATGTTGCTCATGATGAGGGTAATGATGATGATGCTCCTCTTAAGGGAAATATTAATGCTCTTGGGCCATCAGTTATCCAATCATGCATTCTATAAAAGACGGTCGCCCAATATAGTAAAAAGAAGGTTGCCGAAGCTGGATCATCGTCTGTAGCTTATGGGGGCCCTAATGATCTAAGCCTGTTATAGCATTTTAAGGACCGCGTTGCTTATGACATATGGACCGGTTAAGTGGTGGTAATCACATTTCCTTATCTAACTTATTATTAGTATTGATATAATTTCTTATGATAAGTATTGATATAATTTCTATTTCTATTGTAGGTTAAGCAAGTGTCGTTGCTTTGTATCAATTACTGGACAAAGATCCGTGAATGGGAATTTGATGATCTTAGTGAGGGGGTACAAAGGAGGGTAGTGAGGGCAAAGTTAAACGGTTTGATCAAATTTAACAATAGGTACATAGACTATGCTCTGGTTTTAGCTTTCGTCGAGCGGTGACATCCTAAGACCAATAGCTTTCACATGTTATTTGGAGAGATGATCGTCACCCTCGATGACATCACTCAAATACTTCAAGTATCTATAGTTGATGACCCTTTGTTTAGCCTACACATCGTTATTGAGCAGGAGGAGGAGGTTGAAGTCCCTAATGCGACTGACTTAGTAGTGAAGGGCTTATGCATTAGCATTGATGATGCCCGGCTAGAGTGTAGTGAGACGTGTGTTGTCTGATTGAACTAGATCATCACAAATTTTAAGGAACAAGCTAAATACGTGAATGTCCCTTCTCAAGTTAAAGACTATTGGGTCAGGACTTACGCACTTTACATTATTGGGTGCACTGTTTTTCCCGGTAAGACGAAAACAAAATTTATGTCTTTTACCTACAAGTTTTAAAAGACTTGAAAATGGTGGGTAAGTTGGCTTAGGGAATGGGTATTCTTGCACACCGCTATAAGCATCTTGGCCTTGCATCTCGGTCCAGCGTTAAG
Organism: Sambucus nigra; assembly: GCA_949130495.1. Lineage (NCBI taxonomy): Eukaryota > Viridiplantae > Streptophyta > Magnoliopsida > Dipsacales > Adoxaceae > Sambucus > Sambucus nigra. The sequence continues at coordinate 546,814,530 of OX422215.1, forward strand.
CAGATTAGAGGGTGCCTCTCACTAATGCGGGTAACTAATAAATGAAATTCATTTTTTAATTTTATAATTTCATCACTAATTTTATTTTCTATTTTCATTCTCGATGTTTTGCAGTCGTGGATTTATGAGCACTTCTCTGGGTTGGGAGGGATTCCTCAATATGGAGTTCAACGACATAATGCCCCAGATTGCGCGCAAGGCATTGAAATTCGCCTCCCAGAAGTATGCATTTTAAAATCTCATAAACTATTGAGAGAGGCTCGATGATATGTCTCCAGGGAATGTAAGTAAATTACATTTTCTTCAAACTAAAATATTCTTTACACTTAACTTGTGAATTACATTTTCGTTGGTTTGTGTGTAGGTATTTTGGGATTCATATAAAGATATTAGGGATGCATGTACATTTCTTGATGTAGCTTTTATAGCTGAATCATTATATGTTTCGATATTGTGAAGCTGTACTACTCGAAACGATGTTTGAGGCAATTCGACCATCTTTAAATCATACCCGCGATCCCATGACACCATTGAGGGACGAAAGGGGAAACAATTTTGTTCGATACAAGGTGAAATTTGACATGCATAAATGGTACCAAGAAAATTGGCAAAAACATCTTTGGTAAGTTTTAAGTTTGTACTCATTTTCTTACTTTTAACAAATTCTCATACTTACGTATATGATTTTCACTAAGCTGACGAAGAACGAAAAGCGATGGAGTTACTAAAAAAGAATATGAACGATGGCATTATTACAGATACTGGTACACTGATTGCCTGCAATTGAGAAGCGTATTAAATACTAGCAGTGATAATGGGGTGGGTCACTCGATTGTCATCGAGGAGCCAGCTAGGAAAAAAAGTAAAAAACATGGACAATAAAAAAAAGGCAAGAGAAAGGAGAAGGTTGTTGAGGAAGGAAAAAGGAAAATAATGTGAATACATTTGTAATCAAATTTTGTTTGGATAGTTCACGGAATTTTGTTAATGTTATTAGATTGTTTAAACATCCCTATAAGTGTTAAAATTTTAAACTGTCAAATTTTGCTTGGATAGTGGAATATTAATTTTAATGTTATTGGATATTGGAATATTAACGTTAATGTTAATGTTAATGTTAATGTTAGTGGATATTGGACACCTATAAAGTTATTCCCGAAAACACGAGCAATCTGTACGAACATTGGATACACAGTTCGTTCATATCTTATAAAAAAAATGTGAGACACTATCTCTTCGAGATGCGGACACACACACATTTGTAAGCTTTAGCCAAAAGGTAACAACACTTTGGCATGATCATCTAAGACTTCGGACCATGTGGACTTGTATAATCGTCTTACATATTTAGAATAGTGTCCGAAAACCAACTACCAAAATAATGTGCGTAGTAATAATTAGTTACCAAAACTTTATCCATCAAATTCGCTATTACATTTTTTAATTAGTCACTCCCCATCCTTAGACATGTAGCAACACATCTAGAACCACAAATTCCGTTGGCATCAACCTCAATGATATCTTCTATGAAACCTCTATAAAAGTATGGTATCTCCTTGATGTACTTGTAGTTAGGTCACCATGAGGCAGGGCGAGTGAACTCTGTAAAATTAGTGTTCTTCTTGGGCCTCTGGACAACACGATGTTGCTTCTCTATTGATTCCCTAGCAAGTTCAAAGCCCGAGAGATTCTTTTTGGTTGGCTTGTTATGTTTTTGCTCACTAGAAGTTGGTTTTCGACCTCTCGACTGACCCTCACCTTGTTTAAGCACAAAAGGATCAAATATCCTAGTAGCGGTGGGACACCCTATGTCCTTCAATTTTAGTAACATGGCCCTTTTATCATCTAAAGTTGACATTTCCCACCTCTTTTTAAAGGGTATCATTTTTTACTCATAATCAACCATGTGGTACTTCTCTAATTCGTGCACCATAGTTAATTTACGCCAATGTCCATCCACATCCCCCGAAAGTATAGCTAGACCATCCATCTGGTAGATGACCAACTCATGAGCGTAAGGTATAACATAGACATTGCATGCCACATGTAAGCAATATTTAAAATCCATACCAACATTATCACATATTTTTAACTCCTCGACAATTAAGTCAATGGCATAGTGCGAAACGCGACTAATTAGCTCACACAAAATAGGAATGTTGTGCCAGTGCTTTAATTTTTTCAATGAATCCTTAAACTACCTTGTTATCTCAGTCACTTACAACTCAATGTAGTTGTGTATGCCTATAGAAACCTTGTCAAAAGATAGTTAAGAACTCTCCTAGTGTCTTTTCAACTTACTGTGAGCTCCTTCACATCAATTGGTAGTTCGTTTTCCCAGGTGCTTAAACATACTTATCCATGCATGAACGAAGGTCTCCTTTAGATTATACAATGTACAATTAATATAATTCAGAGTGCTGGGGTATGCAACCCAATCTACGTCAAATAACATCCACGATTTGCTAAAACCTCTCCCCGTGGGGGATTCAACCAAATTCATCCATTGCGAGTGGAGTTCCATATTGCGATGAATGTGGAAGGTGCACAACATATATCTTGCCTCAAAGAACACCACTCGCAACGCGTTAATGAACGCGTACTCCCGATCGGTGATGAAAATAATAGGGCATGCAAATGGATCAAATATAGATTTTAAACGACCCAATGCCCATCGATAGTTCTCTTCCTTCTTCATAACTAAGAATGCGAAAGCAATATTGAACATCCTTCCGTAAGATGTTATACCAACTATCTTAAACAAAGGCATCTCGTATCGATTTGTCTTGTAAGTTCAATCGACACTAACAACTGATGGAAAACATTTTGCCAATTGGATGGAGTTTAGATGAGACCATAAATGTCTTCCACCTCCATCGTAGACTCATTCGTTCTATACCAATACACGTAGTGTTTGTCACCGAGTAACTTCATTAACTATTGCATCACTGTTCTACCCCCTCTTTCATTAATCCTTAATTTCCCATTCTCATTGTATATGGTTTTCATTATTAAAACGTTAATAGCATTGCGACCTTTTATTGTTGTTAGAATGTGGGTCAGCTTCACCCCACTCAACGATATCTCTTCGTTAATGGTTCTCTCCTCCAAAGTAAGACGACCGACATATGTATGTCCAATTAGTGATTTCGGTAATTAGTGGTTGTAAACACCACTAACAATCGATAACATCCATTATCCATTGTCAAGTGGAATGCACTTCAATAGAAATTGGGTAATTGTATTCCCTAGTTGTCGTGTCCTTCTTCCTACTTTTTTCACCTTGACTACTACTTTCCTTCTCAACATTCTTCCCACGTTGATCACGGTACTCCCCTCCCCTCTCACATCCCACGTGTAGAGGTCTTTTACGCATTGCTGAAGGTGCGTCTGACTTGGTGATAACGATTATTGTTTTGACGGATAGGTCTGGCTCTCGAGCCCAAGTAATCGACGCTTGATGGGTGGGAAACACCTGAGAATAAATAATACAAATAGCCAATACATTATAATATAAATAGTCAATACATAAAAAGCTACAACTATTATGAGTGACATTATAATACAAATACAAATTAGTCAATATTTGGTCTGAAAAAAATATCGCACTGACATCGACTCCTAATAAATCATCACCCCCGTTGTGGGGTATATCGACATTGGCTAACACCTCATTAAATAATACGGAGTTAAAATCCATGAAGGCATACTACATAAATAAAAATATTATTATGTTATACACATGATGAAATGTTTCTTAAGGCATCATAACAATAATCAAATGAATCATGAAGGTTGAATTCAATGATTCCATTTGGCAGGAACGTGCTGAGAGAAGCTCTCAAATTTGACATGAACATGCCGAGCGAAGCTCATAAATTCGGGTTGTTCATAATGAAATAACCCATTTTAGTATAGAGGTGATTCGAGTTATTGATAACAAGGTGAAACACTTATTTTGGCATAATGATGTCGAGATATGATACCTGTGTCGCCGTAGTTATATCAAATGGACTTCGTTTAAAAAAATATAAGATTAGTGAGGGATTTTAACCTTGAGTTTTGGCCTTAAACTCGGGCCCCCCATTTTGAACCACTATACGAATTTCTAATAATTTTCAATTATTTAATCTTTAAGAAGAAACAAATATCCATATGAATGGGACCCAAAATTTATCTTCAAAATGTTATTTGAGGTGTTGTTGTAAGGACACAATTTCTAACTGAGTTTATTTGTATGTAATTAACTTATTCCTGGAACATAACTTATTTGAGTTATAGGTGGATTTTTATATTGTCACTATTCCCATAAAGTCTATGACGTGTTTGTTTAAAAGACGTAGCGGCCAAGCTTAAAAGATTTATCATGCCGAGTTTATAGGTGCTCATTTTAAGTCATCATTTAGATTGCATTCCGAATATCTCTCAGGTATAAATGCATTATGTTTATGGAGTTCGAAAAGAGTTTTAAAGGATGGAAACTTTATTAAAAATTATTTTAAAATGTTTAAATCGTTTAAATCGTTTATTCTGAGCTTATCTGATGTTTAGAGTCGTATGAAACACTGACTTTAGTTTAAGTGGTTCAAACGAAATATGATGTCGTTCGAACGACATCTCACTGTCAGTAGAACGACATGGGGATCTCGTCATAACGACTTGTCGACTTAACTTTTTTATTTAAAGTGTTTTCCTTAGAATTTCGTAGTGATTCATAACCAAAATGTAGTTTAGAATAGTTTCGTTTTCTGCATAAGTTTGTTAAGGTTTTCAAAGACTAAAACCATCCTTAGTGTTTAAAGATCCTAGCTTTTATATACAATTGCTATGAGATATCTTGTTTGAACCATATAGGGTTTTTTCATCACTTTGAACATTATTCGTTGGGGGTTTGCGGTGAAGAAATGATGAAGGTCGTGTTCCGAATCGTAGACGGTTGCCAAGCAGCATCGATGGACATTGATGCACTCATGGATGCGTGGGATGTGGACAAGTATCGTGGAAGGATTTCTACGTGGTCAATGTAGAGGAGCAGTTAAAGAGAAGAAGAGGAGCGTTAATGTTTGTTGGGATCGAGTCATTGTGTAAGTCTATATGTCTTCCTTTATAAACTCCGCATCATAGTGATTGTTTGGCTTGGGTCGTCCAAGATTTTTTCCCTTTGTGGTTTTGTCATACATCCAACGTTGTGAACTTTACTTTATTTTAATTACTTTAATTACGTAGATGCATGTTTAGGATTAAACAAGATAAAATTAGACTTAAGTGAAATTGGTTCACAAACTTGATGCGTGTTAAAATTGGAAAATGGTTTTTTGAAAGAAAAATTATTTTGTCACCTTAAAACACATTTTGAAAAAGGGGATTACAAATTGGTATGAGAGCTAGCAATATTTTTTATTTGTGTTGATACCTTGTACTTTCAAGGATAAATTTCGGAAGTTTTGATAGTTTTAGAACTCCTGTATGCGAATGAGAAGAGCTTTAAAATCAATTGATGAGCGTGTATGGTTAGAAGTTGATAAAGTTTGGTCACCATCGGGCACAGTAGAGGGAGAGGCCACTAATTTAAAACCTATTGAGTCATTGACCAAAGCCGAATATAGACTTACACTTTAAAATTCTAAAGGTCTTCATGTTATTTCCTGACATGTCACACCGGAAGAGTATAATTGAATCATGATGTGGGAAACCTCAAAAGAGGCTTGGGATATTCTTGCACTTACTCACAAGGGCACTAGCACGGTTAGGACGTTCAAACTTCAAAACCTCATTACACAGTTTTAGACAATTAAGATATTAGAGAGTGAGTCGTTTGATGAGTTTTATGCTAGATTGTCCAACATTGTCTAACATTGTCAACTCGTCGTTTAACCTGAGAGAGAAAATACTCAACAACCGAGTCATAAAGAAAATTTTAAGGTTGTTGCCTAGTAGATTTAATCCCAAACTGACTGTTTTAAACTCATTGGGTATGCTTGAATCAACGAAATTAGAAGAGCTTGCAGGTGACTTACAAACCTATGAATTTGATATGTTTACCTCCAAGCAAGTGCCAAAGAAAGAAAAAGGGCATTGCTTTGAAAGCCCCGAATGAGTGGACTAAAGTTTCGAATGATGATTCTAATATCGATTTTAAGGGATGTAGCCTTGTTGGCAAATAAGTTCAAGAAATTTCTTAAGTTCCAAAAGCAATCAAAATATGCCAAAAGACTTGAGAAATCCAAGAACAACAAGGCCGATCCTGCCCCTAAGAATAAAGGTGAGAATGCTAAGCGGGACGAGTCAGATAGGTGTTTTGGTTCTGAGGGTTATGGTCACAAGGTAGCGGAGTGTCCCACTAGAATTAAGAAGGAGGATAAGAAACCGATAGCATATAATGCCACCTTAAGTGATAGTGAACCGAAAGAGGGAGAAAGTTCTCCCATTGAGCGCAAGTTTGTAGAGTTTATGGCATATCATGTGAGTGAGGATGCTAAATCTTCTCATGAAGTTTCTGATGTGAATGACACTTCTGAGGTCATTGAGTGTGAATCCCAAGTGAGTGAGGGTGAAGCTAGTGAGTACGAGGAGATTGCTATGGGAGAGTTGCAAGTTGCCTTTAATAATTTGTATAAGGAAGCGGTAGAGGTGAAAAAGACAAACTTGAAATTGCAAGCTAGGTTGAATGAGTGTGCCGTAGAAAATAATGATGCTTTTATTGAGGATCTTAGGGACGGGAGAAAACTCTTAGGAAGAAACTAGAATACATTGAAGGTGAGAGAGATAGTCATCGTGGCTTAATGGAGGCTTTAAAAAAGGAGATTCTAGAATTTTAGGAGTCTAGGCCTTTGCTTGAGTCTATGATTAGTGATCTTGAGGAGAGATTGAGAGACTCGAGAAAGGTGAAGTTTAATTTTGAGGCAAGATAAAAAAAGTTAGATAGGATTTTAAGTACCGTCCATATCAAGGAAGATAGGTGTGGTATAGGCGAAGATGGTCCTATTATTTCCATTCCCAAAGATAATACCATTCGTGTGAGAGAGACAATTGCGAATGTCAGGAGAGGTCTACATTTAGGCCACATTCCTCGACATGTTGACACTTGCACTCATTACGGTAGGAAGGGTCGTCTTAGGCATTTTTGTTATGACCCTAAAAATGCTTATAGGAAGTTGAGCAATAAAGTCGTTTCGGTTCCCAAAGCCCCCATGCATCGTTACATACCTACTTGGGTTAGGAAATCAGACTTAAAGGCTTTAGGAATTAAACTTCATGGTTCTTGTTTGGTTGCACTTGATTCTTCCCGTGCTAGATCTAAAGGATGATTGTGTTGCCATGCTTGTCACACGCTAGTCTTTGCTTCATGATTTATATCTTGTCAGTGTTATGACATGTGTATCTCTTTGTATTATTTTTTTCATTTATTTGAGTCTTATTTAAAAAATACAAAATGATTATGTTTTGATATTTTTTTTGAAAATACAAAAAGATTTTTAGTTTCATATATTTTTGAAAAATACAAAAAGATTTTATTTTTGGGTCAAAAATATTTTTAGAAAAATACAAAAAGATTTTTGATTTATTTTTGCGTCATGAGTTTTCATGTTTTATTTGGCATATTAGTGTGCTTGGACCCCCATCATTTCATTATCCATATGACTAAGACATTTGGTCATAATTATTGATGCGCTGAATGATCTTAACCATTGATTAATGGGGTTGTTTCGAAGTTGATATGCATTTGGATTCGATTTTACATATATGCCATTTTTGCACACATGCACGATTTATATGAATGTTTGACATCTCATGTATATTTGAGTTTGGTGAAACGTTCTTATCTCAATTTTGTCATATATACGTAATTAAACTTAGGAGAAGGTGTGCATATAAGAATCGTTTATTGTGAGGATTGATATTGCTTATATTGAAAAAATGATGAGTGTTGATGTAAAAAATTAGATGATATCTAATTATTTAATCACAGATAAATAAAATGAGACAAAGAACTTTTAAAGTGGTTCAGCCTTATAAGAATGGCCTACGTCCACTGTTTTTGTTATTGATGACTGTTTGGGAATTCTCGATTACAAGTTTTCTCGAGAAATTCCGGTCCCCTTACAATGAGGGTAATACAATGTATTTATAGCCCTAAGGCTGTAATGTGAAAGGGTAATACATTCAATACTGTACATGTGAAAGGGTAATACATTCAATGCCCCTTAAGTGTATACATCTGAACGATAAGCATTTAATGAACAGTCAAACTGTTGGTTATCCTGCTATTAATGCTTTGTTTGAGGTGCAGCTCGGACCGCCTAAGCTGCTCGTACCACCTAAGTTGATCGATACTCAAAAGTTGATCGGTACTCAGAAGTTCCTCGTAGAGTTCTTATTGGTCGGAGCGTCTGAGTTCCTCGGGGAAACAGTGTTCCTCGTTGTAGTATGGTTTCTCGGAGCGTCTGAGTTTCTCGGAAGTGTTTGTTGTTGCCACGTAGATTGCCACGTGTCTTCACTCAATTGGCCATGTCAACAGACTAAATTTGGTATCAACAGAAGCCCCCAATGTTTCATAGTTCGAAATTTGAGGAGTGTGGAACATTCTTTCTCGGAATATGGTAGTTTTAAATGGTCCTCCTGATTTTTAGGAGTGTTTCCTTTGTATTTATTTTTCCTTCCAAATTCGTGGAATCAGGCTTTTTTGAATTTTTATAAACGCCTCGATATCCGCGTACTTTTTGTCCTTCTAGCCGCCGATAGCGTAATCGTTTCTTTTTGTAATCATTAACTTTACCGTTTCCCAAGATAAGGTATTTAAGCGTCACAGACAATCCCATCGTCTTCTACTTTTTCAAATTTGTATCTTCGAGTTTTCCATTGTCTTACTCTCTTGTGCGTTCATCCTTTTCATCGTTCGTTGTCAACATATCCACTCTTTTTCTGTAAGATCTTCTTCCTTCTTCTTCATTTCCTTTATTCATCATGGTTTACCTTGTTGAATCTCTTGATAAATTTCGTTCTGATTTTTCTATTCTTTCATGGGTTGTTCTGGAGGAACTTTCTGAACCTTCCGATTATTTCCGTTTGGCTGAGGGACATTGGTTCCCTAGTCTCTTTATTGCTGAATGTGGCTTTTCTTTTTCGTCAAATCCTTTATGTCTGGAATTCTGTCAATATTTTGACGTTGTTCCTGCAAGAATAGCCCCCAATACATGGAGAATAGTTAATGGGGTTCATAGACTAAATCAAATTCATGGAACTCGCATAGGAATTCCAGAAATCATGTTTTGTTATAGATGGGATGTTGGTGATAATACTTTTTATTTAAAAACTAGATTTTTAAATAGGGCTTTACTGGTCAATCTCCCGAATGCCAATATGGACTATTTTGAGCACGGGGTTATTATAAAAAATTGGAAACATGCTTCTTTATCTCGAGATGAAGTGTATCAGGGTCCTAGATGCCCTCCCTATGGCAATGGGATAGGTTATTTTTATTTGATTTTATTTATTTTAAAATTATGCTTCCTTTATGTTTGATAAAATGTGTCACTGATATTTTAATGTTTATTTATTTGCAGTTGACAGTAAAAGAAAATCCCCAAAAGAGGCAAACGTTAATATAAGGCATTTAAAACTTATCTGGAGTTTGCATCAAACTATTGCCGACGAGCACATTAGGTCAGCTTCATATTTGTTGCAGTACAAGAGTTACACCTCCTCTTTCACTGCTCGTCCGGTGATAAGCGACGCAGAACCAATACCAGCCTCTATAAGTTCTTCGCCTGAATCACATATTCCTTTGAGTGAAAGGATGAAGAAAAGAAGACCTCCCACCCTTTTTGAGAAACCTGCCTCTGGTGCTGGAGAGGCAAAAAGAAGTAAACATGATGTCCCAGAAGGGATTGATGCAGCCCTTCCGACTGCTCCTGTGAAGGTTACCGAGAAGCCTCCAGTGGCCCCGAGCAAGACTGATGCTCCAAAAGAAGTGATTGTCATATCACCGACCAAGAGTTTCTCCTTGGTTGAAAAAATTCATGTTCCCCCGAGGAAGCTGAAGAAGAGCTCCTCGGTCAATTTGGCTGAAACCATCTCTCAGCCCCCAACTACTGGAACTGGTATTTCTACTTTCGTTCCCCCGAGCTCTGCCATGAGCTCAGTGAAGACTTGGATCATTCCCGAGATCCAAGGTATTGAAGGAAACCTTTCTCGGGACACGGTTATCACATTGGCAGCTCGCCACATTGCTTCTGTAAGTCCTATAGTCTTAAATTTCCATTCTTTCCTTTTCGTATATGTGCACTGATTTGCTTTCGTTTTCTTTTCACAGTTGGTGAGATATTTTAACACAATTTTGAAGAAAGATGAAGCTATTAAAGCTTCACGCTTCTAGTCTGGTGTAGAGGAAGCTTTGATGGGCTTGGCGCAGTCTCTGAAAGATTCTCGTCAGAAATATGCTGATGATAAGGCAACTTGGGAGAAGAAGCTTGCTTCGACCGAGCAGGAAAAAGCTCAGGTTATTGAGGTCTCCAAGGGGTTGGAGAAAAAATTAAATAGTCTGGAGGAGAAGAATAAAGAGCTCGAAGAGAAGCTCAAAAATGATGGGGAGTTTGAAAATAAGCTCAAGGCTGCTGAAGAGGAGTTGGGTCAACTTCGGGAAGTAAGCCGTCAGAAGGAGGAGGTTGTGAATAAATTAAAAGCTGCTGATGACCTTATTTCCGAGAATCTTTCCTCGGAGAAGACAAAGAGGAAGTTGGTTGTGAAGAAATCTTTTAGCGCTGGCTGGGATAAAGGGTGGAACAAAGGCTTGGCTTCCATGATGTCGCAAGTCGATTATGGCAGCCTCAAATACTTTAGAGATGGATGGGTCATTGCTTTACAAGAAATGAAAGTTGATGAAACTTTTGAATTATTTCAACGACACATCCCTGGCCCCCCTCCAACTCCTGAAGACGAAGAAGAGGATGAATCTGCCTCAGAGGAGTCTTCCATGGTGATGGGAGATCAAATTTCTCATCCCCCAACCATCCAGCCTACTAACGAGGAACTTCAGCAACTCGTTACTTCATCCGAGCAACTGCCAACGCTCCCCGAGAAACTCTTTGTTCCCTCCGAGCAACTGCCAACGCTCCCCGAGCAAATCTTTGTTCCCTCCGAGCAACCTACCTCCTCGTCCCAGCCTCCCGAGAAAGTTTTGGTAGACAAGGAAAAGGTGTAGAGTTGTTCGGGTTTCTCTCTATTTTATTTTTCTTTGTCAAATGTAACCCTGTACATGTAACTCTGAACTTTGTGAAATAATAAAATTTGAACTTTTGTTTATGCATACTGTTGTTTCTCCTCTTCAAGATCTGTTGGTACTCTTATTGATTATTGATTTTTCTTCCTCTACTAGTTTCTGGCTAGGATGGAATTATTGTCTGCTCATGATACAAAGTTGTTACGATAATGCAATGAATATTTTAAGGCTGGTCACACAGATCTGAGTGCAGCACAAATCGTCGACATCCTCGGCCAAGATGCTTCGGAACAGGCAATTGAAGCCTACCAATATTTGAAGTGTCTGCTTGATCGTGCAGTGGCCAATAATGTAGCTTATTATGATATGATTGAGGATCTCCAAGGCACTCTTGAAGAACTTCAGCAACAATATAAGGAATCCACTGCCCTTTTGCACGAGGGGTACGAGAAGAAGTATCAGCAAATCAGTGCTGATAAGGGATATGATAAGCGTTTTGCTGCTTACGACGTGCGGGAGAGAACGTTGAAGGCTGAGGTCGAAAAGCACAGACATATAGCTGAGTTATTAGAGCAAGAAAATAATAACCTGCAAAGAGAGGTGTCTCAGTTGAAGTCTGCAGCTTCCACCTCAAATGCTTTGATCCCAGTGACTGACGATTGATTCTCGTTCTTGGAGGTCGAGAACGCCAACTTGAGGGATGAGTTGTAAACCTTAAAAAGAGCTGGCCCTTCTACATCTTCTCGTGGACGAGCAAGATCTCCTCGGGGACGAGCAAGAGCTGCTCGGATTCCTGTCGAGGAACAGAGGACTCAATCTGCTTTAGAGAACCAGGCCTTCCAACTGATGGCGAAGAACCAGGCATTGGCTGAGATGTCTAAGAAGATCAGGGGTCTGGAAGAGCAGCTTTCTGCGCAGAAATCTATCTTGGAGAATAAATAACTCTTCATAAAAAATCTTCCCGAGCAACTGGAAAGATTGACATATCAATTCCACAAGCAGCCCAGGGAGTTCTGGATGGCTAGCTACAACGAGGCTCTCTACCACTTGGACGATCGTATCCAAAATGCAAATAATGAGGGCTACAAACAGGGATGGGTGAATGCCTTAGGTGTGCTGCAACTGGAACAGGGTCATTACCTGTGGGATTACCATAATCCTGGGCTGCTCAACCTACCAGTACCACCATTCAAGCTTGATATGAGTTGGATCCCTGCTCGGGCCATCCCTCGATGTCTGATTTCCAAATACCTCGGTGATTACAATCTCCATTTCAATGTCGAGATATCTCGTCCCGAGCACCTCCTAGATCGACCATCTGTGATGAATATCAGGATGCTTGAAGATCTTAACTTCATAAATTCCCCCTCTTGCTTTAAATGATCCACCTGCTGGCGAGGAACCTGTTTCAAAAGCAGACGGGAAGAAACCAATAGAATAGGAGTATTGATGTAATAAATTTGTATTTCATTCCTGATGTATTTTGTTCTACATTTAATGAAATAATTTTATTTGTAAATCTTGACTGCCATTGTCTTGTAACACTTTACATCTGTGCATGTGTATCTGTTAAAAAGATAACAATATTGTGTTATTTGTCGATCAACTTATTGTCGAGTAATTTGAATTTGTGGTAGTCACTTGGCAAAAATGATGTTTTTTTTCTCGACCAACTTAGTAGTAATTTAAAAAGTTACGCGTATCAAAAATTTTGCTCGATCACTTTCTCGTATTCATAAAATGTTTCCGACCAACCAAGGTCGGTAAATTTTCCTTTTCGACCAACTACAGTTAGTGGATTTTTCCTCTACGAGCAGCTTTGGCACTTTCAGGAATAATTTTACCTCCCGACCAACTTTAGTTAGCGTTTTCGAGAAAACATTTACTTCCTAACCAACATAAGTTGGCATTTTTAGGAATACATTTCCTAACCAACATAAGTTGACATTTTTAGGAATAGTTTTACTTCCCGTAGCTTTGGCACTTTCTGGAATAATTTTACCTCCCGACCAACTTTAGTTGGCGTTTTTGAGAATACATTTACTTCCTAACCAACATAAGTTGGCATTTTTAGGAATACATTTCCTAACCAACATAAGTTGGCATTTTTAGGAATAGTTTTACTTCCCATAGGAATACATTTACTTCCTAACCAACATAAGTTGGCATTTTTAGGAATACATTTCCTAACCAACATAAGTTGGCATTTTTAGGAATAGTTTTACTTCCCGTAGGAATACGTTTACTTCCTAACCACATTTCCTAACCAACATAAGTTGGCATTTTTAGGAATAGTTTTACTTCCCGTAGGAATACATTTACTTCCTAACCAACATAAGTTGGCATTTTTAGGAATACATTTCCTAACCAACATAAGTTGGCATTTTTAGGAATAGTTTTACTTCCTGTAGGAATACATTTACTTCCTAACCAACATAAGTTGGCATTTTTAGGAATACATTTCCTAACCAACATAAGTTGGCATTTTTAGGAATAGTTTTACTTCCCGTAGGAATACATTTACTTCCTAACCAACATAAGTTGGCATTTTTAGGAATACATTTCCTAACCAACATAAGTTGGCATTTTTAGGAATAGTTTTACTTCCCGTAGGAATGCATTTACTTCCTAACCAACATAAGTTGGCATTTTTAGGAATACATTTCCTAACCAACATAAGTTGGCATTTTTAGGAATAGTTTTACTTCCCGTAGGAATACATTTGAGTAGAGTAGTCCGAGTTTTGCTGAGTAGTGTGTAGCACTAGTATTCCACAAAAAATCTCCAATAAAAGGAAAGAACTGGGCAGAACATTGTCGCTTTATTCATACTGATGAAACTGCATTACATGAGAGTTTACATTACTGATAATATTTGCGCAAGTGTTCAACATTCCATGCATTCTTAAACTCCTCCCCCTCTAAAGTTTATATTCTGAATGTGCCCGGTCAAACAACTTCGTTAACTCAGTAGGGTCCATGCCAGTTTGCTTCCAGTTTGTTGTGCTTTTGAATCACCTTCTTTAGCACATAGTCTCCTTCTTTTAAGTCACACTTCTTCAATCTCTTGTTGTAGAACAAAGCTGTTCCCTGCTGGTAAGCAGCATTTCTAATGGTTGCTTCTTCTCTAACTTCCTCGAGCATGTCCAAGTCTAACCTTCTCATTAAATCGCTGACAGGGGAATTAAAATTCAGTATTCTGTGTGTTGGGAGACCCAATTCGGCGGGTATAACAACCTCACTTCCAAATGCCATCATATATGGAGATTCCCCTGTTGCTGCTCGGGGAGTAGTTCGGTAAGCCCATAACACTGATTGTAGCTCGTTGATCCAATTTGCTTTCGCATCATCCAGTCTTTTCTTCAAGCCATTCAATAGCGGTCTGTTTGTCACTTCAGTTTGCCCATTGCTTTGAGGATGGCCTGGTACTGAATGGATCTTCAAAATATTTGACTGATGACAATAGGCAGCGAACTCCTCGTTGTTAAATAAAAATTTCCAATAAAAGGAAAGAACTGGGCAGAACATTGTCGCTTTATTCATACTGATGAAACTGCATTACATGAGAGTTTACATTACTGATAATATTTGTGCAAGTGTTCAGCATTCCATGCATTCTTAAACTCCTCCACCTCTAAAGTTTTTATTCTGAATGTCCCCGGTCGAACAACTTCTTTAACTCGGTAGGGTCCATACCAGTTTGCTTCCAGTTTGTTGTGCTTTTGAATCACCTTTTTTAGCACATAGTCTCATTCTTTCAAGTCACACTTCTTCACTCTTTTGTTGTAGAACAAAGTTGTTCGCTGCTGGTAAGTATCATTTCTAATGGCTACTTCTTCTCTAACTTCCTCGAGCATGTCCAAGTCTAACCTTCTCATTAAATCGCTGACAGGGGAATTAAAATTCAGTATTTAGTATGTTGGGAGACCCAATTCGGCGGGTATAACAACCTCACTTCCAAATGCCAACATATATGGAGATTCCCCTGTTGCTGCTCGGGGAGTAGTTCGGTAAGCCCATAACACTGATTGTAGCTCGTTGATCCAATTTGCTTTCGCATCATCCAGTCTTTTCTTCAAGCCATTCAGCAGCGTTCTGTTTGTCACTTCAGTTTTCCCATTGCTTTGAGGATGGCCTGGTGCTGAGTGGATCTTCAAAATATTTGACTGATGACAATAGGCAGTTAACTCCTCGTTATCAAATTGTGTTCCATGGTCTATGATGAAGGCATGAGGAAGACCATATCGACAAATGATATTCTTCCAAATAAATTGGTACACCTTGTCGTACGTCATATCAATGAGAGGCTCAGTTTCAACCCATTTAGTAAAATAGTCCACAGCGACCACAAGATACTTAAATCTTCCCCTGGTCGTCGGCAGTGGCCCAACCAAATCTATTCCCCATATGGCAAATGGCCAAGGGGAAGTAATGGGTGTCAATAACGCTTGGGGAGTTCTTCGGATGGAGGAGAAACGTTGACACTTGTCACATTTCTTAGCATAGGCTATGCAATCATCCCTCATCGTTGGCCAGTAGTATCCTTGAGTCATCATTCTTTCCAAAAGAGTCCGACCTGCTACATGGGCTCCACAGGACCCTTCATGGACCTCTTTTATCAAATCTTTCACCTCGGTGGGATGAACACATCTTTGCAAACCTGTTATAATTCCTCGTCTGTATAAAATACCATTAGTCAGTACATAACGAGCAGTCTTAAACTTCAGTTTCTTGGCTGCAAGTTTATCAGTTGGTAATTCCCCTTTCTCAATATATGCCCTGATGGTATCCATCTATAAAACCTTAAATCGAGGGTATTAAAGTTTATCGACAGATCTTCATCTATACTCCGACCAGCTAAAACTTCAATTGGGATTATTCTTCTTAACTCGGTACGAGTAGCTGATGCTAATCGAGCTAAGGCGTCTGCTCTTGCATTCTCCATTCTTAGTATTCTGACCAACTAAATAACAACAAATTCCGACACCAATTCATTTGCCTTTGCATGATATCTGATCATTAATTCTCCTTTGGCTGCATATACTCCCATCATTTGATTTATGACCAATTGAGAGTCACTGAAAATAATAACTTGTTCAGCCCCCATGGTTTTTGCCAAACTAAGACCTGCAATCATGGCTTTATATTCAGCCTCATTATTGGAAGCTTTGAATTGGAAGCTTAGGGCGTATTCCATATCGACCTCGTCCGGACTGTTCAAAACTATTCCTGCGCCACATCCTGTAGTGCAGGATGAACCATCCACATACAGACTCCATATAGGCAACTCGTCTTCAAATTGCTGATCTGACAGAGTCCCTCGGTGGAAA
Organism: Sambucus nigra; assembly: GCA_949130495.1. NCBI lineage: Eukaryota > Viridiplantae > Streptophyta > Magnoliopsida > Dipsacales > Adoxaceae > Sambucus > Sambucus nigra. The sequence goes on from OX422215.1 coordinate 546,831,077, forward strand.
ATTTACTCCTTCCTTTCACCATCTCCTGATATTTCTTGTTGTTCGTCGATCATCTTTTCTTGCCCTTTTACCAACCTAAGCTGGTCTGGGCTTGAATTTGATGATCCTGTAACATCTACTTGCCCTTTTACCAAGCTAAGTTGGTCTGGGCTTGCATTTGATGATCCTGTAACATCCATAGGTTGATCAGCGAGCAACTTTTGCTCCTCGGGGGTATCAGGATAGGTGAACTCTGCTATAAAATCTGCTACCGCTTGCCCTTTTAGCGATGATCTGGGTTCATAAACTATATCATATTCACCGAGTTCTATTGGCCAGCACATCAATCTTCCTGACTTTTCTGGTTTATGAAGAGCTTGCCTCAATGGCATATCAGTATATACTACTATGGTATGAGCCCGGAAGTATGGCTTCATTCTTCTACTTGCCTCGATCAATGCTAGTGCCAATTTTTCCAGCCTTGGATATCTGATCTCTGCTCCTCGGAAGGCCTTACTTGTGTAGTAGATCGGTTTTTGTACTCCATTATCCATTCTTATCAATGTCGAACTAACTGCATTCTCGGACACTGCCAGATACAAGTATAATTTTTCTCCCATCACTGGCCTGGATAATAGTGGAGGTGTTCCCAAATATTTCTTCAAGTCTTGGAAAGCCTTATCACATTCATCATTCCACTCAAAAGTTTTTCTGAGCGTCTTGAAGAATGGAAAACATCGATTAGTTGCTCGCGATACAAATCTGTTGAGTGCTGCTACTCGTCATGTAAGACTCTACACCTCTTTCTTCGTCGTTGGGTATCGCATCCCTAACAGAGCTTTGATATTTTCAGGGTTAGCTTCAATGCCTCGCTGATTGACAATGTACCTGAGAAACATGCCTTCTCGTACTCCAAATATGCACTTCGTCGGGTTCAACTTCATTTGGTATTTATCTAGTTGATCAAAGGTCTGGCTTAAGTCAACTAGATGATCAGCAGCTTTCTTGCTCTTTGTCAGCATATCGTCAACATAGACTTCCATATTGCAACTGATTTGTTCTGCAAACACTTTGTTCATCAGCCGCTGATATGTTGCACCTGCATTTTTCAAAGCAAAAGGCATAACATTATAACAATAAGTTCCCTTAGGGGTAATGAAAGAAGTACTCTCCCTGTCTTCAGGTTTCATTTTAATCTGATTATAACCAGAATAAGCATCCATGAAGCTCAGCAGCTCGTGTCCCGAGGTAGCATCCACTAGTTGATCAATTCGGGGCAGCGGAAAATGATCCTTTGGGCATGCTTTGTTGAGGTCGGTGAAGTCTACACACATCCTCCATTTGTTGTTGTTCTTCTTCATCATTACCACATTTACTAACCAGTCTGGATATTTAACATCTTCAATAAAGCAAGCTTTCTGGAGCTTCTCGACTTCCTCCTGTATAGCTTGATTCTTCTCGGGACTAAATACTCTTCTTTTCTATTTCACAGGCTTGATCTCCTTATTCACATTGAGTTCATGACATAAGAAATTTGGGTCTATCCCAGGCATATCCTCATGACTCTACGCAAAAGTTTACTTTCTGCTTCTTAGGAAAGTTATCAATTCCTGTTTTAGTGAGGCTTCCAACGACGAACCTACTTGAGTAGTTCGTTCAGGGTGCTCGTCGTCCAGGATGATGTTTTTAGTAGCTTCCACCACTTGACCCTTTACGAGTTGCGACTCATCTCTAGGATCCAATGTTTCAATTTCTGCACCTTCATCCACTTGATAGGTGATGGTCTTTTTCCTTGACTCCTCCATTTCCTCTTTCTCGGCGGATGAATAATAGCATTCCCGAGCTATTTTCTGATCGCCTTTAACAACTCCTACTCTAAAATTTATTGGAAATTTTAGGCATTGATGTACCGTAGATGGTACAACCTCGAACTTCTTCAATCCTACTCTTCCCATGATGATATTGTATGATGATCGAACATTCTTATCCATCACGAAGAAGCGTATTCTTTCTGTTCGACAAGCAGGCCATGTACCAATGAATATATCCAACTTGATCGTCCCAAGTGGAAATAGTTTCTCGCCAGCAAAACCGAGGAGGGGTCTATGATAAGGCTCCAGTTAAGATAGCTTTAGATTTAAACTGTCGAAGCACGAGTAGAACATAATGTTTGCCGAGCTACCATTGTCTACTAGTACTCTTGAAATCATTACCCCCTTCATTCTCATTTTGATCACCAATGGGACATCATGAGGATATAGAACACCTGCGAGGTCGTTCTTTGAGAAACCAATGACCAATTTCTCTTTATTCACCTTTCTCGGGCGATCCTCCTCAGCTAGATTTATTCGTTGAATGTATGAGCAAGCTTGAGCCTCACAGAGGTAAGCTTTTCTCTCGGCAGTAAGGTCTCCTCCTCCTGCATCTCCACCTGTAATAATATTACAGTCAAATGACCCAAAGCGTATTAAAAATACCTCACGTTCTGGCTGCCTTGGTCTCTTGGGAAGATCGGGGTCGTCTTCTGGATCAACTTCATGGTCTCTCTTCTTGTTCTCCTCTGCTCGATGAGGAGATCTAGACCTCTCTCTTGCTCGGTCGTTGTTTCTTCTATCATTCCTCCGATCAACATACTTTGCCAGTTTTCCTCGTCTGATGAGTGTTTCAATCTCATTCTGAAGAGCTATGCAATTTTTAGTCATATGGCCATGATCTTTGTGAAACTCGCAATATTTTGCCTTATTTCCCTTTTCGGGGTCTGCCTTCATTTTCTCTGGCCAATTTAATTCCTCGTTGTTCTTGATTTCTTCTAAAACGTGGTTGATGTCTTTCTTCAAAGGAGTATAATTACCAAATTTCTTTAATACTTCCCATGACAACCTTGTTCTTGAATGTTTGTCACTACCATTGTTCTTATGCTCTTTCTTCTTAGTTTTATCACCTTCCACCTTAGTTTCTTTGGCATCCATATTCTTCTTCGCAGCCATAGCCTTCTCGGCATTCATGATCTTGGTCGCTTTTCCCATCAAATTTGATATGGTTCTAGGTGGATCTTTGGCCAAAGTGTAGTACAACTTGTTGGGCAGTAGTCCACTCATCAAGGCGATAATCGCTGTCTTTTCCTCATAGTCAATGACTTCGAGCTTCTCGTTATTAAAACGAGTTATATAATCTCTGGTACTTTCATCAGTTTTTTGTCTAACACTTAACAAATGCGCTACTCGTTTAACCGGCTATGCCCCAAAATAGAAATTCCCAATGAATAACTCGTCCAGTTGAAAGAAAGTTGAGATCTTACCCCGATGAAGATTATTATACCATATTTGAGCAGATCCGGTAAGAGTTCCCGAGAATGCTCTGCATCTCATCTCATCTGGAACAGCATAGATGTCGGCTGCAGCTTAGTATTATTCTATATGAAGGACAAGGTCGGCCTTTCCATCATATGTGGGGGTCACAACAGGTGCTTTGAACTTTGATGGTGTTGAAAAATCTACAATGGCCTGGACAAAAGGTGTTCCTTGAACAAAAGTTCATTGTAGAGGGTTCTTGGCCTTAGCCATTTCCCCTAATCTATCCTCCAGCCTCTGAATAGAGCCTTTCCACGCATCGTTTCCTTCCTCGGTCCTGTTGGTTCGAGCAACTGATCGCGTTGATGTGGCTTCTTGGGATCTATCTTGACGAGCAGTTGGTCGCGACTGGGCGGATCCTTCCCTTAAATCTGATGGTCGTCGAAAACTCCTTGATGCGTCTCTAGGAGGACTTTTGCTCCTCTTAGGACCTAATCGATCAAAAGGAGATACTCTGCTTAATTTTTCTAGCGCACTAGTCCTTTCTGAAGAGAGAGTGATACGTTGTTCAGTATCTGTGGCCCGCACTGACGAAGTTCATCCAAGTTGATAAGAAAAATCTTCAGACTCCTCAGTACGATAGGAATCGGTACGCCTAGTACGTGAAGAAGGTAAACGGGTATTTCTTTAAATACTTTGCGATTCTGAATGGGTTGGTGCACCGCCATGGAGGGTTCGTATGAGTTGTCGCATCGTTTCTTGCATGACTGTCTGGCCCTGGGCCAGATTTATCATTATTCCAGCCAGATCTGGAATATTTGGCGGAGCAGATGGATTTGGAGGGCTTCCAGCGTTTCGATTGCTGGGTTCTGGAATATCATCCATTTGTGATGAATTATTTTTGATGAAAAACGATATTACCAGTCGTTTCCCACAGACGGTGCCAATCTGTTGATGTAAAAAATTAGATGATATCTAATTATTTAATCACAGATAAATAAAATGAGACAAAGAACTTTTAAAGTGGTTCAGCCTTATAAGAATGGCCTACGTCCACTGTTTTTGTTATTGATGACTGTTTGGAAATTCTTGATTACAAGTTTTCTCGAGAAATTCCGGTCCCCTTACAATGAGGGTAATACAATGTATTTATAGCCCTAAGGCTGTAATGTGAAAGGGTAATACATTCAATACTGTACATGTGAAAGGGTAATACATTCAATGCCCCTTAAGTGTATACATCTGAATGATAAGCATTTAATGAATAGTCAAACTGTTGGTCATCCTGCTATTAATGCTTTGTTTGAGGTGCAGCTCGAACCGCCTAAGCTGCTCGTACCACCTAAGCTGCTCGGTACTCAAAAGTTAATCGATACTCAGAAGTTCCTCGTAGAGTTCTTGTTGGTCGGAGCGTCTGAGTTCCTCGGGGAAACAGTGTTCCTCATTGTAGTATGGTTTCTCGGATCGTCTGAGTTTCTCGAAAGTGTTTGTTGTTGCCACGTAGATTGCCACGTGTCTTCACTCAATTGGTCCATGTCAGCAAACAAAATTTGGTATCAACAATGAGTGTTCACGAGAAAGGGCTAGGAGAGTATAATTAACTCATCGTGAAAGACACCGTTTAAAAGAGTCCGAGAAAAAATTAAGGCAATAAAAAGATTCATATACTAAAATAGGGCCAATCGGATTTCTCCAAGTTGAGAAAATTAGAATCCTCAAAAGAGCTTGAAATAGAAAACATGAATATTTGAGGTGTTTGGATGGAAAAATAAACCGGTTTGCACCACGAATCCTAATGTTGAAAAATCGTATCATTACGCTATTGTTTGTAGAATCATCAAAAATTCGGTGTGCTTATTGGTTGTTTAGTTCATTTAGCTCAATATATTAATTGTCACATATGGCTAAAACTAAGTTTGATGACATTTAGCTATCAATTAGAGCTTTTTGATCGTTTCAATGTGTTCATATTGTGATTCATTTGTTGTAGTTCACGCCCATTCATTCCATATCCATATCCAAGAACATTGATATTATGTTAGCATGAAACTCATTATTTTTATTTATTTTATTTTTCTGTTTTGAGTCTGTTTTGCTACTGTTTCGTATTTTCAGTACCTCTTTTCATGAAAGTTTTTTCACTGGGTAAATCTTTGCATTTTTAGCACTATAATACATAATTTGTTGAAGTCATTCAAACGAATTCTGGACGTCGTTCGAACGACATGCCCAAGTCCTTCGAAGTCTGGTATTAATGACACAAGTTTCAAGACGATAATTGTGTCAGGTATGGTCATTAGAAAATTTATTTGTAGCGTTTATAGGGTCATTAGATAGGTGCTTTAAACGAAACCTTACTGTTTTGGGTTATTTTTTTACCCAGTTCAAACGACACGCCTCCGTCGTTCAAACGACATGGCATAGTTATTGGAAGGACCCTGTCTGGATTTTTTTATCCCTTATTCTATTTCTGTACCTGCTTCGTATATGTGATGATATCTTACTATTTTGGTACTTCTAGGTTCAATTGGACAATTTGCATGCAGTTGATAATACTTATTCATGCTTTGATTCTTATACTACATTGACTCGTTTAGTCACATTTTTGCTTAGATTGATGATTCAATTTTTTGTGACTGTTTGCTAGCTTCGATTTGGTATTTTTTTATTATCATTAGTTGGCTTTCCATGATTATCTTGATATGCTTCATTGATTATTTCATTCTAGATGTGAAAATATTTGTTTATATTTTTCACTTATTGTCTATTCGAGACAAAAGGGGGAAAGATGTACGTGATGTAGGGGGAGAGGTTAGTTTGATGAGCATATATATATTTTTTTCATTACAGATTGATATCATGTTTTTTATCATACGTATGTTTACATTTTATTGGTATCATGTTGTATTACACATATTGGTCATGATTTTGCTCACATGTTTAACAAATGGTTTATTTTATATATTGGTATTTTTTATATCATTTGTTCGTCCATACTTCACTGGGTATTTGTCTGTTCATGGGTGTAGGTATGCTTAAGAGATTCAAAATTTCAAGACTACATCACATTCAGATAACTCATGCTTCTCGAACCTGCATATACTAGTCTTTGTCTTGTAATTTTTTATTTTGATTTTTATGGGATGGGATTTAGGTTTCATATGGATTAATGACCCGACTTAGGCAATTCAAAGTTTGGTCTTTGTCCCGATATAGTCAAAGGGGGGAATTTGTAATGACAAAATTTCCAATTGAGTCTATTTGTTTGTAATTGACTTACTCCCGGAACAAAACTTATTTGAGTCATAGATAGATTTTTATATTGTCACGATTCCCATAAAGTCTATGACGTGTTTCTTTAGAAGACGTAGCGGTCAAGCTTCAAAGATATATCATACCGAGTTTAATTGGTGCTCGTTTCACGTCTTCATTCAGATTGCATTCCGAATATCTCTCAGGTATGAACGCATCACGTTTATGGAGTTCGAAAAGAGTTTTAAAGGATGGAAACTTTATTAAAAATGATTTTAAAATGTTTAAAACATTAATTCTGAGTTTATCTAATGTTTAGAGTCGTATGAAACACTGGCTTTGGTTTAAGTGGTTCAAACGACATCTCACTATCGTTAGAACGACATGGGGATCTCGTTAGAACGACTTGTCGACTTAACTTTTTTATTTAAAATGTTTTTCTTAGAATTTTGCAGTGGTGCAGAACCAAAATACAGTTTAGAACAGTTTAATTTCCTGCATAAGTTTTTTAAGGTTTTCAAAGACAAACCATCCTTAGTGCTTAAAGATCCGAGATTTCATATACAATTGCTAGAAGAGATCTTGTTTGCACCATCTAGGGTTTGTTAATCACTTTGAACAATGTTCATTGGGTTTTTGCGGTGAAGAAACAGTGAAGGTCATGTTCCGAATCGTAGACTGTTGCCAAGCTGCATCGGTAGACACCGAGACACTCGTGAACGCGTGTGCTGTGGACGAGTATCATGAAAAGATTTATACGTATGCACTTTGGAGGAGAGGTTAAAGAGAAGAAGATCGTCAAGGTGTGTGGGGATCGAGTCGTTACGTAAGTCCGTCTATCTTTCTTTGTAAACTCCGCTTCATAGTGATTATCTGGCTTAGGTCGTATGAGATTTTTTCCCTTTGTAGTTTCCTCGTACATCCAGTGTTGTGAACTTTACTTTATTTTACTTGCTTTAATCACCTAGATGTATGTTTAGGATTAAACAAGATAAAATTGGACTTTAGTGAAATAGGTTCACAAACTTGGTGCGTGTTAAAATTAGAAAAAAGGTTTTTTGAAAGAAAAATTATTTTGTCACCTTAAAGCACATTTTGAAAAAGGGTCCTACAGTTGTCATTGTCTTTCGTGGTCCCAAACTCATTACTAGTACCATTAATTGTTATTTGAATATTTAAATAACAAACCTTAATTATTGTTGGAACAAACTTTAAGAATGTTGATGAAGATGATTGGTGTGTGGGGACAAAACTTTAAGAATGTTGGTGTGGGGACCAAAGGAAATCAAAGGTATTAGGTGAAAAATTTATAATTGTTGGCGGATATTGGAGTAATGGAGACAAATTTATTGGGTGAAGTGAAGATGAAAAATGGAGAGTTTAGATTGTAGTGGATAGAGAAAGAAAATGAGTGGTATTTTGTGTTGTAATTATTGAATAAATATATATGAGGTGGTGACTCATAACAAAATTCATTTTTATTTTGTTTGTAATCTTTATCTTTATCTCTATCTCTATATAATCTAAAATCCCTATATACTCTAAAATGCTATACAAAAATTAATGTTCCCCGTCAATTAAGGTATCCACGTGTGAGTCTCTTAAATCACCGTCTCTAATAGCTGTTAATGAGCAAAATCAAACATCTTGAGACCTTTTGGCTTTATAAGTCTAAAGGCTTCCAAAGTAAGCTGTTAACGTACAAAAATAAAAGGTCTTGAGATCTTCTTTGCCATTAATTTAATTGCCTTTTGGCTTTACCTCTTCCATAACTCAACTGTCCCTCCCCATGTCCCATAAATAGAATGAAAACCTCTCTCTCTATATGAAATCAGAACACACTTAATTTCCTCTTGTCACCTCCCTCTAATATCCTTTTCTTTTGGAAGCTATGGCCAGGTATTTTATTTTATAAATGGTAAAGCATAGTTTTTATCGTCTTAATTTTTTTGAATATTTAATCCATTCTAATATGTTTCTTGGTATACACTTTGTGCATTTTCGTTTTCTTCCTCTATTATGTTTCTTGGTAGATATTAATGAGGAGATGGTAGATCAGTTAAAGGATGTGATTGATAAAGCAAAGATGACTCGGGATGATATTAGTCAGAAATAAGGAGAAGGTTGTTTGCGAGTTGTTAGATGAGCTGAAGAGAATGGCAAACAAAAATGGTTCGAAAGAGGAGGATGAGTAGGAGAAGATAGCCTTGGAGAATCCAACAGAAAGTGGCACTGAGGAGAGAAAAAATAAATAAAGGTAAGGAGCAACAACAAGAAGATACAATGAGTGAAACAGAGAAATAAAAAATACGTTGGGAATCTTTTCTTGTATTGTTTGGAAGGGCGATTGAGTTTGAGATAATGAAATTGTTGTATCAGCAGCAAACAATTAAATGCAGAATTAAAAATTAGGAACGAAATTACCCAATTTTGGAGCAAATAAATCTGGGACAGAAAAATATAAAAATCCCGGACGCAGGTACAGTCTAGAACACGGCTGAGTCGCGGACAATGTCGCTCTCTTTAAGGTGTTTCGCGGCTCTGCCCAAAGTGTGCTGACAGTCAGAAATGCCTCGCCACCCCCAGGATAAAACAGCCTCCAATAAATAAAATACGGATTGATAAAGCACAAGAATCAATCCGGTCCATGTACATCCATTCGTAATAATTGCTCGAGTCTAATAATAAATGTGGGGCGGATTTATTATTGCAGTGTAAAAAAATTTAGAACCAGTTTTGTGTGTTGAGAAGTTGCAGAACATGTATATTAAAAACGGAGGTGGAATACCTCTTTTATGGGGAAACAAAAGAGACGTTGGACAAAAACGTGGAGAGAAAAATTTGGTAAGTAGTGGGCAACTGGGTTGAAAATTTCAACTCAGATATAATAACGTTTTAATTTTCGGAATTAAAAAATCGGTTAAATTTTTTTTTTAAGCCCAAAAAACAGTTCTGGATTTGTCCAAAAAATTATTTCTTAATGAGCCCAAGCCCAAGACCCAAGACCCGGACACGGGCACGGGCCGGGCCGGCCGAACGGCGATGGCACGCGCGCGCGTGTGTGACTTGGCCCAATAAGTCCCCCACCCATACACACAAAATATCTAATGCCCAAAGGGCTTGCCCATTGGTTCCAAATAAATTGTAAATATACCCAACTCATTCTCACATCCCACCGATGTGGGACTATGCCTAAAGGCATTTCAAAGTTTGCATCTTTAAAAGTTAACAGCTGTGCGGTACAGCTGTGTTCCAACATTCCCCCACTTGCAAAATTTGAAAACATTTTATCGAGCAATAATTCATAGAATTGTGCATAAGCAAAGGTGTCTTTCGACTTGAACCTTTACGTAGTAAAGATGATTCAGAATATACTAGAGTAACCGTAGTTTTGAACTCTATCTCTGACAATATCCCACACACAACCCTACTTGGATGTCATTCTAATAGCTAGCACATTACGGCCATGTGCTTTTATCCCAGTATAGTGAACGCTTTAGGAATTTGCCCAAAATATTCATAGGAAGCGGCCACACTTCCACATTCACATTGGTGAGTCTATCAAGAATACTCCTGTAGCTAAGTACCCCACTCAAAATAGAGCTATAGATCTCATTAAGAGTTATCATAACTCATCCTTAACTCACTTCAGGATATCATGCTCCATAGGGATGGACTCGGAGTAAAACCCCATTCTATTTTAATTACTAATAGCATGATTCAACCCATATCATTTGTGAGTTGTTATTACCCTTTGAACATATTTCTTGGGATCTCCAGTCTATATGTTGGGTTACCATCACAAATGACTCATTTATCCAAGGGCTTTAGTCCCATCCCTTTCGTGGTGTTCCACACCTTTTCCCTAGCTAGTCCTTTGGTCAAAGGATCAGTTAAGTTCTGTTCAGACCGTATATGATCCACCCTCACAGTACCCCATAGAGATGAATTCTCTAACAGTACTATGCTTACGACGTATTTGTCATTTCTTACCGTTATAATAACGGTTCTCAACTTTTGCAATAGCCGCGGTACTATCACAATGAATCAAAATGGCTAGTATCGGTCTTTCCCATAAGGGGATATCTGACAGGAGGTTTCTTAACCAACCTGCCTCTTCACTAGCAGTAGCTAGCGCTATCATCTCGGACTCCATAGTGGATTGAGCCAAAATAGTTTGTTTCTTAGATTTCCAAGAAACTGCACCACCAGCGATGCTAAATATATATCCACTAGTAGCCTTAGAATCATCAGATAGGGTGTTCCAATCTGCATCACTAAATCCTTCAAGGACAGCGGGATGCTTATTATAGTGTAATCTGAGGTTCAACGTCCTTTTAAGGTACCGCATGACCCTCTCAATAGCATACCAATGCTCCATACTACTGGTAAATCTACATAGTACTCCCACAGCATAAGCTATGTCAGGTCTAGTGCAATCTGTAGCATAACGTAAGCTACCTATAATGCTTGCATAAGAATTTTGATTTACACTGTCGCCAGTGTTCTTAAATAAATTTACACTAGGGTCAAATGGATTACTAGCAGGTTTACAGTCAAAGTAATTATATTTCTTTAGAACTTTCTCAATGTAATGAGATTGATCCAAAGAAAGTCCCTTTTCTGACCTAGTAATATTAATTCCCAATATTACACTAGCTTCACCCAAATCCTTCATATCAAAATTGGCATATAATAATGATTTAACATTTTCTACGGCATGAATATTAGAGCCAAATATAAGCAAGTCATCAACATAAAGGCATATGATAGTGCAAATGTTCTCTTCATATTTATAATAAATGCATTTGTCACTTTCATTAATTTTAAACCCATTAGAGATGACTAAGCTATCAAATTTATCATGCCATTGTTTAGGTGCCTGTTTGAGTCCATAAAGAGATTTATCTAATTTACATACTTTATTTTCTTGACCGTGTACAATAAAACCTTCAGGTTGATTTATATAAATCTCTTCTTCTAATTCTCCATTTAAAAATGCAGTTTTAACATCCATTTGGTGTACAATTAAATCATTTAAGGCAGCTATAGCAAATAGTACACGTATAGACGTTATTCTAGTCACGGGTGAAAATGTATCAAAAAAGTCTACATTTTCTCTTTGTCTAAAACCTTTTAGCAACAAGATGTGCCTCATATTTTTCAACAGTGCCATCAGGTTTTAATTTCCTTTTAAGAATCCATTTACACCCAATTATTTTACACCCAGGAGGAAGGTCTACTAAATGCCAAGTTTTATTTGTTTCTAAAGAATCCATTTCATCAGTAATAGCCTCTTGCCATAAATCGGTATCTAAAGAAGATAAAGCTTCTTGAATAGTGTTAGGATCCTCCTCTAAAGTGTAAGCATAAAAGTCGGGACCAAAATCTTTTTTCACACGAGCCCTTTTACTTTTTCGAATTTCTAAAATGGATTCATTATTTTCTTTATATTTATTTAAAGAAATATTAGTGGATGACTCGCCCCCACTATTTCTCAATTTAAAACGAAATTTATCTTCATAAAAATCGGCGTCATTTGATTCAATAATTACTTGATTTTTCAAGTCATAAAATCGGTACGCTTTACTATTAATAGCATAGCCTATAAAAACGCACTCATTTACTCTACTTGCCAATTTAGACCTTTTAGGGTCGGGTATACGTACATAGGCTAAGCACCCCCACATTCTAAAGTATGTCACGTTGGGCTTAATATTTTTCCAAATTTCATAAGGAGATATTTTCATTTTAGTCTTAGGAATTCTATTAAGCACGTGACACACAGTCAAAATAATTTCACCCCACCAATGTGAGGCAGCCCCTGAATTTAATAAAATAGCAACAACTAATTCAGTTAATGTCCTATTTTTTCTTTCAGCTTTACCGTTCATTTCGGGCGAATAAGGGGCAGTTTTTTCGTGAATAATACCGTGGGTTTTATAAAATTCAATAAATTGTCGAGAATCATATTCGGTGCCTCTATCACTATGTAACCTTTTTATTTTCCGATTAAATTGATTTTCAATTTCATTAAGGAAAATTTTAAACATGTCAAACGCTTCACTTTTATTTTTCATTAAATACACAAATCAATAATCGGAACAATCATCAATAAAAGTTATAAAATAACGTTTGTCATTTCTAGTTGTGACACCATCCAATTCACAAATATCTGAATGAATTAAATCAAGTGGTTCAGATTCTCTAAAAACTGTTTTATGTGGTGTCTTAATGATTTTTGCTTGACTATACCATTCACATTTTTCAAAATCATTTAATGATAATTCTGGAATTAATCCTAAAGTGCTCGTATTTTTAACAAGTCATTTATTAACATGACAAAGCCTAGCATGCCAAATATTAAATGAACAAGCAATATAAGCAGAAGGAGAAATTTTATTCATTGCATCAATATTCAACTTAAACATCCCATCAGTGGCATAACCCTTGCCTACAAAAATTCCATTTTTGGTCAAAGTAAATAAATCAGCACCAATAGTTTGAGTAAAGCCAGCTTTGTTGAGAAGATAGCCCGAAACCAAATTTTTTCTTATCTCGGGAGTATGGAGAACTTCTTTGAGGATAATAGTCTTTCCCGAAGTGAACTTCAATTCCACATTTCCAGTACCAGCAACCTCAGTGGAGTGAGAATCACCCAACAACACCTTCTTATATGCAGTCTCAGAATAAGTCTTAAACAGACTACGGTCATAACAGATATGACGGAAAGCGCCAGTATCCAACCACCACCCTTCGGCACCGCTAACCATGTTGATTTCTGAAATCATAGCACATAGGTCCTCTTCGGTCAAATTCGCTTGTGCTTGTGGCACATTGCGATATTTGCGAGTCATATGGCCAGGCTTGCCACACTTGAAACAGAGAAACTGTCCCGAGTTGCTAGACTGTCCATTTCCAGGGTTCTTATACTTATTCTGAGTCTGAGTCTGATTTTTAAAATTCTGGTTGTGGCTCTTTTCTGATTTTTCATATTTTTACCATTTGCTTTTAAAACAACTGGAGTGTGGTTCTTTTTCTGATTTTTGTTGTTAGACACTACAAGAATTTCATCTTTATAGTCCTGTTTTCGGGATTCCTCCTCAATTCTCAATTTAGTAATTAATGACTCTAGTGAAAATTCTTTAGACTTATGCCTCAAAACATTTTTGAACTCTTTGAATAATGGAGGCAATTTATCAATAATTACAGCCACCTAAAATTGCTCATCTAATGCCATGCCCTCGGAAATAATTTCATGGGCAATCATTTGCAAATCATGTGTTTGAGCAACAACAGATTTGTCATCCGTCATTTGAAATTTCAAATAACGGTTGACGGCATATTTTTTAGCACCCGCCTCCTCCGTGTCATATTTTTTAAAGAGTGCAACCCAAACATCTTTCACAGTTTTATAATTGGCATAATAATCATAAAGTTCGTCACTTAGAGCATTCAGAATATAGTTCTTGCACAAAAAATCATTTTCCTCCCAAGTTCTAATTGTTTTGCTTTCCTCAACAGTAGGTGGATTATTTACTACGGGTTTGTCAAATTGAACACATGATGCGACTTTTTTCGTAGTTAAATAAAATAGCAATTTTTTGCTCCAACGTTTAAAATGGGTGCCTTCATATTTGAAAGGCTTATTAAGGTTACTTGAGTTAATTTTGTCCATGGCAGAATTTCAGAACGCCTTAAAATTGTGGTATCAGCACCAAACAATTAAATGCAGAATTAAAAATTAGGAACGAAATTACCCAATTTTGGAGCAAATAAATCTGGGACAGAAAAATATAAAAAATCCCGGACGCATGACAGTCTAGAACACGGCTGAGTCGCGGACAATGTCGCTCTCTTTAAGGTGTTTCGCAGCTCTGTCCAAAGTGTGCTGACAGTCAGAAATGCCTCGCCACCCCCAGGATAAAACAGCCTCCAATAAATAAAATACGGATTGATAAAGCACAAGAATCAATCCGGTCCATGTACATCCATTCATAATAATTGCTCGAGTCTAATAATAAATCTGGGGCGGATTTATTATTGCAGTGTAAAAAAATTTAGCACCAGTTTTGTGTGTTGAGAAGTTGCAGAACAGGTATATTAAAAACGGAGGTGGAATACCTCTTTTATGGAGAAACAAAAGAGACGTTGGACAAAAACGTGGAGAGAAAAATCTGGTAAGTAGTGGGCAACTGGGTTAAAAATTTCAACTCAGATATAATAACGTTTTAATTTTCGGACATACCCAACTCATTTCCCACATCCCACCGATGTGGGACTATCCCTAAAGGCATTTCAAAGTTTGCATCTTTAAAAGTTAACAGCTGTGTTCCAACAGAAAAAATGTCGCTTTCTGGGTTAGGGACTGTTTGGAAGGATATAGTTCAAGAAGTGGAAAACTGTAAGGAGAAAATTTTGTTATAGTTTTTATCTGATCATCTATCTTATTCTTAATTTAGTATAAATAATAAAACTAAAAAAATTATTATATGTTTATAACTTTGTGTAGATGACCTGGTCTGCATGTGGTGTTGTATTTGGTTTACGAGGATTTTATTCTTTTTTTTAACACATAAAAGTTTCACAATCGTTCTTCGCTGTTTAAGACATCGTTAGCATGCAATTGCACTAGGACGAGTTGGGGTAGGTAGGTGCTCGCCGGAGCAGGGCTAGGTAGTCGTGGGTTTGGAGTTTCCTGATGGGTGTGTCGTCGGAGTTGGAGTAGGGTTCTCCGATGAGTTTTTTGTTTGCACGTTTGGAAATCTGGGTTGGGGGTAAGCGTGTATGATCGTTGATGGTATTTCTGGCCGGAGTTGGTGAGGTGACGAGTTGTGGAGGTGTGGATCATTACAGAGGT
Organism: Sambucus nigra; assembly: GCA_949130495.1. NCBI lineage: Eukaryota > Viridiplantae > Streptophyta > Magnoliopsida > Dipsacales > Adoxaceae > Sambucus > Sambucus nigra. Next base: position 546,846,458 of record OX422215.1, read on the forward strand.
TAGGAGAGAGAGGATGGAGATAAGAGAAGAAAATGATGGGCGAAAGAGGAGAGAGAAATAAAAAGGCATATTTTTTTAAAATGTGAGGTGGTGTAGGAGGTTATTGGGTGTTGGTGAGGAGGAATGTGGGTGTAGTGTTGGGAGTGCATTTGGTGTATGTGAGTGGAGTCGAGTATAATGTTTGTGTGTATGTATTTTATTATGAGTTCTTCTATTTATTCATTTTGAGCGACGCATTAATGTGTCGCTTTTGTATTGATATATTTTTTGGGCTTTAACGGGATTTATATCATAGGAACTACAAAATGAACCAATACAAATGCCACACGTCAGTGCGTCGTAAAAAATGAATCGAATTTGTGAGGCGGCTTAGAATTATCGTTTTATTATATGTAAAATATATATATATATATATATATTTATATTTGTAACACACACGTAATAAAAATATAAAACTCAAACACAAGCATATAAAATATATTAAGGCTCACAATAAAATAAAAATAAAAAATTTAAATAAAAATATAAAACAAGGAACACTAAAAATATAATAAAGACAATATTAAACACACATCTAAATATGTACAGGCACTAACATGACGACGGACGTTTATATAATATGTAAATAAAATAATAAAATAATAAAATTAAAGATCCTAAAATAAAAATAATAAAATAATAAAAATGACACAATCTAAAGAAAATATATATCTACATTAAAAATAATAAAAATAATAATACCTGCAATTATAGGACAATATTATTTTAAAAGCTAGCTTTATATAAACTTTCTATTTTTTATGGTAAAGTTTACTTAATAGTATATGACTCCATCGTTGTAGAAAAATCTTGCGTCTGCCACCATCTACGACACTACCCAATAAATATTTAGGAAATAAAATTAATTATTCAATATTTTTTTTAGAATTTTTAAAATTACTATATTTGTGGGAAATGAGGATTTATCTTGCTTAATTCACTTAACCCTTTGGCTGTAAATGCAACAAACGGTTATGTATTGGAAGTAAGCGAAATATAACAACACTGAGATATATAGTCGATACCATTTTTCTCCCAAAAAATAATCACAATTCCCTGTTAGTGATGTGACTTGAGAGGCCTTGTGCTTAATTTTGGGTTTAAATATAAGCATTGCTCCATTCCTAATTATAAAGGGGTTTACAAAATATAGAAGAGGTCCAGCAAATGATTTAATTTTCCATAATACTCAACTACACACTTCATTAGTTGATGTAAAGATTTATGTTGAAGTTTTTATCTCGTCTAACCAAAGAGGTACATTCATGTCCTAATGTTTATCATGCCTTCTTAGAGAACTCAAGTTTGTTTTCTCAATCTACTGGAGTTTTAATTTATATGGAAGATAATAAATCTTGGACCAAACAATTGCTTAATTGGCCAATTTGATTTTACAATATTATGCTTTTGGGGTTGTTAATGAAGAGCAAGTTGTAGTTGCCCGATAATGGGTTTATTATTTGTATGTGAACAATACATGTCTTTTTTAAAAATTAATTGTGAAGTATTTTTTCATCCTTTTTCTTTTACATCGTGTTTGAAGTTCTACAATTTAATCTATAAGATAATGCAATTTTTCGAGGTGTAAAATTGAGTACCATATGTGAGAACTTAAAAAAAACTTTATTTGATCAACCTTTATACGGATTTATATGGGTGATTTCTGCGAAATGACTATCACAGTAGCCTAGGTCGCGCATCGCGCGGGTTTACACCTAGTCTCTATATACTATAAAATGCAAAACAAGGCATTTATGAGCATTTAAGACTTTTCTCATTGAGAGTGTCCACATGGCACTCTATATTTTATCTCTCTATAATACTCTAAAATGCTATACAAATATTTAATCGCCTCAAAATCAAGGTTGTCCACGTGTAAACTAAACTTTTAAACAAAGAAAATAGCTGGTTAATTCATTTCCCTTCTCTGCCTTTGTCTCTTCCAATTCTTCACGTTTACCGACTTTTTAGTTTCTCCATATATTCATTTCCCCTCACTCCCTTTGTCTCTTCGATTTCTACACCTTAGTTATTATAAATAGTGGGTCATGTTTTGTCAAGCTTTCTCAATAGCTTATTATTAGTAATACGTTTTCATACCAAACTTCAAGAAAATAATTTATTGATTCTTTGTAAATGAATCAATTCGGGACAATGGGTTCGTCTAACCACGCTGAGGCTAAAATAGTTCTTATGTACCCCAAAGGTCCGTCAATAAAAGGTATGATTTTTTATGACACCGGATGGGCGAGGCATGTCGGATTTGCAATATTTGATGGTATATTGTTTCTCAAGTTGAACACAATCTGCTATGTTATGAAAATTCTCAAGTCCCCTTGGGTCAGTAAGTTGAGCAAAACCCATTTGATGGGTGGTGAGTCGGTTCATGCCTAGGGATGAATTCGTGGTGTGTCAGTTAATGGTGACTCGACTTTACACAAATGAAAACTCTTAGTGCATCATTTGTTTGTAGCCCTTATATGATGATTCGATTTTCGGTTTAAAGGCCATGGTGAGTCAGTTTCAATTGTGGATCAGTTTTAACTCCTCCAATGGGCAACCGTTTCAATGATGGATCGATTGGATATGAACCCAGGTTTAATGCCGTGGTGGGTCGATTTTAATGGTGTATCAGTTTTGCATTTGACGATAAACCACCAGGGCTTTGATCGGAGCGATTCAACTTCCTCATTTGGTATCAAAACAAGGTTTGTCTGAGTATGCAAAAATAGCAAAGATAAAATATACACTTTGCGTATTAACGATCAAAATCGTTTAGCTCGCGCATCGCGCGAGTTTATAACTAGTATAGTATAAAATGCTCTGCAGAGAGCTTTAATGCACTTTCACCATATTATGCCACGTGGCATCTTAATTCACTTTCATTATATCTATCACTTATAACCCTTCTTGGGAGGCTTTTCTCATTCTTTCCTGCTCCTTCGGTATCTCCACCCGTTTATTTCCTCTTCAAAATTATTGTATTTTATAAATTACATTCAATATTTTTTTAAATAACTCACGTAGAGTATTTTTTAAATTACGCATAGTATTTTTAACAACATATACATAATTGTTTTATTGTTTTTATAAATTACGTAAAATATTTTTTTAAATAAAAAACAACTTTTTAATTTAAAAAAAAAAGATGTCTCTTAATTAAAAAAAATCATTTTAAGTGTTTTATAAAAAAAAGTTATTTTTTTAACAAAAATAAAAATTGTTAACCATGAAAATTAGGGGCGAAAATTCGTGTATTTGGATCATGTTTCGGGCCGACGCGACATGACACGACAAGAATTTTTTGGACACGAACACGACCCAAATAAAAACGACATAACACGACACGACATGAATAACCCAATTTTTTAAAATTTCACGCTAAATTAAACATAAATAGACACGATAACACGAATAAAAACACGATTAACATGACAAAACACAATAACACGACTCATAATTTTGACACGAACACACACGACACGATTTCGTGTCAAAAAAATACGACACGAATACGACATATTGTGTCAATTTCGTTTCGTTACGTGTCGTGTTTTCGTGTCGTTTCTTAAATTGTCACCCCCAATGAAAATAAATTATTTTACACTGTTAAAAAATATTTTTAACACTTTAAAAACTATTTTTTTATAAAGAAATTATTTTTTAAAGATTTTTTTAATACATAAAATAAATGGTTTTAATTATTTTTTAACTTTTGAACTAAAAAAATGTTTTAAAATAACTATTTTTACCTTTTTCTAATTATTTTATGAAATTAAGAAACTGTTTCAAAGTTAAAGAAAAATATTTAACTGTTTAATATAAGAAAAATAATTTAATATAAAAATTATTTCACTGTTCCTTTTTAATAAAATAAGTACAATACATCTTATATAAAAATAGTTTTTTTTTTTAAAAAACTGTTCGTTTTATTTAAAAAATGTTATAACTATTTTATAAAAAAAGTTATTTTTTAAATAAAAATAAAAACTTTGCTCTATTTTTGCAGGTTATTTTGTAGTTATATTTTTTTACATAACTTGTGGTCACAGATACTCTGAAGTTTTTAATCAATTTTCTATTTTTACTTAGCATCCCTTCATGTATTGACAATTCGATAAATGTTTATCGTACACTCAATGTATAACTCGCGCATCGCGCGGGTTTCCAACTAGTCTTTATCTTTATCTTTATCTTTATCTTTATATTCTATAAAATGCTAAAGAATAATTAAATACTTAAGATTGTTGAAGAATTTTTAATTATGCAGAAAATATGAACAGATGTTTGGATTTGAGGCGTAATAGACTACTGTCCTTAAGGTGTTATTTGCCCCCACTCGTACAGAGTTTGCTAACGGGTCTAGGCAAATTACCTCCAAGATACAACAAATCCACGGGTTTATTCAAGTAGAAAACTTGAATAATAACCCACAGAACACTCTATGAAATTGGTAAGAAGAAATAATAGAGAGAAAGAGAATTTTCGGAATTGATTATGACAGGATTTTGCCTTCTATATATAGCCTCTTGTGGTGTCTGTTCATGAAGAGACACCACATCCAAAGGTCATTTAATCACGGCCCTTGGATATATAACTATATTTTTTAACGTTCCAGATTTGAACTAAAAAGATGCGACTATACGGATTAATACTTAACGAAGTGGCGCCAAAATCCGACGGTTCAGATCCACTCGCGCCATAATTATGTGTCATTTATTATGGATTTAATCTGGACCGTTTGATCTTTTGACGTTGTCAAAAATCAAAGGCTCCTACTTCTCCTCGCGACGATGCGTACGTGCGAAGTGCAAAGTGCGCCTCTAAAGCGCCCAAAGCGCCCTAAACGCCCAATCGCACACGCGCGCGCGCGCGCGCGTGCGTGTGCGGATGGTGCAAAGCATCATCCTTGGACCTAAGGTGTACACTAGTAGCATACACTTCAATGCACACAAGTAATCTCTTATGACACAAAAGAATTTATTAACCCACTAACTTTTTCACACTTTTCCAATGTGGGACTTTGGTTTTCCCACTTCCCTTTGTCTTTTCCTATTCCAATTAATTGATGGTTTTAACCTTTCATTTTCTCTAACCATTAATACCCATTAATATTAAAATCATCCAACAATCCCCCACTAGATTTTAATATTAATGCAATTTCTTCTTGTGATATGCTCATGCATACAAGGAGGTATCTTTCGATTTAAACCTTCAGTTAGTGAATACATATCAAAGTTCTAATAAGACAATGGTGTGCCATGCATTAAACCTTGTCTTATTATTTAGAACCGGATATATATCACACATGAGATATCCCAATCTCTACGAGATGTTCAATATGTTTTTAGCACTATTATGGCCATGTGCACTATCTTGGCTTCATGAATATTAACAAGAATAAACCCAAAATCTTGCTAGAAGCGGCACCACTTCCTATATTCATATAGGTGAAGTTCTCTTGCATATCTTTGCTACTTTAGACAACGAACTTCATTAAGAGTTAAACTCATCCTCTTGACGTAGCAATATGCACTGAACATCCTAGAAGGGACATGAAATTGAATAAATTTCAGTGCAAAACTAATCACTTATCAGTAACTTGTTATTACCCATTAAACTTTGGAATAGTGGTAATGCTATTACATAGTTGGGTTACCATTACCGGTGACTATTGAAAAAATGGTTTTAGTCCCATTCCACTAGATGTGTCCTTTACCAAATCTCTCGAAAGTCCTTTGGTAAGAGGGTCAGCTAGATTCTTATTTGTTCGAACATATATAATATTAATAACTCCATAAGTTATTAATTGTTTGACATATTCATGCCTTAAACTTATGTGTCTAGATTTTCCATTATATACTTTGTTATACGCTCTAGACAATGTAGCTTCACTATCACAATATAAAGAAAGAGATGGCATTGGTTTTGGCCATAACTTTATGTCCAATAATAAATTTCTTAGCCACTCTGCTTCTTTTCCGGCTGCTGCCAGTGCTATAAACTCAGATTCCATTGTTGAATGTGTAATGCAAGTTTGTTTCTTGGATGCCCAAGATACCGCCCCACCCGCTAAGGTGAATATCCATCCAGATGTGGATTTATTATCACTTGCACTAGTTATCCAACTAGCATCAGAGTATCCTTCAAGAACTGCAGGAAAGTCATAATAAAATAGACCTAATTCTTTGGTCTTCTTGAGGTAACCAAAAATCCTCCCAATTGCTTTCCAATGATCCACACTTGGATTATTAGTGTATCTTGACATTTTACCTACTGCAAATGCAATATCTGGCCTTGTACAATGCATCGCATACATTAAACTTCCAATTGCACTAGCATATTCAAGTTGTACAACTGCTCTGCCAGAATTTTCTAATAATTTTATACTAGAATCATATGGGGTATTTGCTTCTTTTATTTTCAAGTGATTAAATTTGTGAATAACTTTGTCAATGTAATGAGATTGGCATAATGCATAACCCCCACTATGTTTCTTAACCTTAATACCCAAGATGGTATCCACTTCATTAAGATCTTTCATCTTAAATTGTGAACTAAGATACTTTTTAGTTTCATAGACACCTCTCATGTTTGTACCAAAAATTAATAAGTCATCAACATATAGACAAATAATTACACCATAGTCATCGGTGAATTTAGAATAAATGCACTTATCAGCGTTGTTATGTTTGAAACCATTAGAAAGAATGATTGTATCAAACTTTTCATGCCACTGCTTTGGTGCTTGTTTCAACCCATAAAGTGACTTAATTAATTTATAAACTTTATGTTCATTTCCGGGCAAAACAAACCCTTCAGGTTGTTCCATATATACCTCTTCATCTAGGTCACCATTCAAAAATGCTGTTTTAACATCCATTTGATGCACAAATAGATTATAAATAGATGCAATTGCCATTAAAACACGTATGGATGTAATTCTAGCAACATGTGCATAAGTATCGAAATAGTCAATCCCTTTTCTTTGTTTAAAACCTTTTGCTACCAATCTAGCCTTAAAGGTTTGAATAGAACCATCGGTATTGTATTTTCTTCTAAATACCCATTTACTACTAATAGGTTGTGATCCTTGTGGCAAGTCCACTAAAACCCATGTCTGATTTGATAGAATTGAATCCATCTCATCATTAATAGCTTCTTTCCAAAAAGAAGCATCTCTTGAAGTCATTGCTTCGTTAAAGGTTTTAGGATCTTCTTCTACGTTAAGTAAAATAGGCATTTTATTTAGAATATTATCTCTATCTCCTTCAACCAAAAAGGCTAAGGCTTGAGATGAAATAAAATCAGGGCCAAAAGATTTTTCTTTTCTAGCACGCTGACTTCTTTTAGGTTCTATTTCTGTTTCGGGTTCATTCCTCTTATTATTAATTGATGGTCTAGGAATCAACCTAGTGGATGTATCATGATTGGCATCTAATTCGACACATGAATCTTTATAAAATTTATTTTCAATAAATTCAACATCCCTTGATTCAATTACAACATTAGAATTTAAGTCCAACAACCTATATGCCTTAGAATTTTTCGCGTATCCTATGAAAAGACTTTTAATTCCTCTTGCACCCAACTTTGAACTTTTAGGGTCATTAATTCTATAGAAAGCCAAACAACCCCAGACCCTTAGGTAGTCCAGATTTGGTTTTCGATTCTTCCATACCTCGTATGGAGAAACATGTGTTTTCATTGATGGAATTCTGTTGTGTAAATGACAAGCGGTGAGTAAAGCTTCTCCCCACAAATTGTTTGGTAAGTTTGAATTAATCAACGTAGAATTGATCATATTAGTAAGAGTCTTATTCTTTCTTTCAGCCAAACCATTTTGTTGGGGAGTATAAGGGGCAGTTCTTTGATGTATTATTCCATGTTCTTCACAAAATGAGTCAAATTCATTTGGAAAATACTCTCCCCCTCTATCACTACGAAGAATTTTAATTTTCTTTTCCTTTTGGTTTTCAACTTCTGCTTTATAACGTTTAAACATAGAAAAAGCTTCATCCTTATGTCTTATCAAATATACATATGTGAATTTTGAGCAATCATCAATGAATGTAATAAAATATCTTTTTTCGCCTCTAGTTAAAATACCATTATATTCACATATATCAGAATGAACTAATTCTAATAATTCAGCACTTCGTTCGACTTTAGGAAAAGGTCTTTTTGTTAATTTTGCTTGAATACAGATTTCACATTTTTCATGAGAAGTACTATCACAAGTTATTAATTTATGTTTAGACATGTATTTCAATGATCTAAAATTTAAATGCGCTAATCTAGCATGCCAAACATCAAAAGACTCAACAATATAAGCAGAATTATTCATATTATTAATCAAAATACTGAGTTTGAACATTCCATCACAAGCATACCCTTTCCCAACAAATGCCCCATTCTTAGACAGAATTAACTTATCAGACTCAAAGACGGCTTTAATGCCGCTTTTACAAATCAAACTTGCAGACACTAGATTTTTTCGAATTTCTGGTACATGCAGAACATTTGTCAACGTCAACTTCTTTCCAGATGTGAATTGTAGTTCAACGTTTCCTTTTCCTAGAACTTTGGCAGAATTATGATTCCCCATTAGAACCTCTTGACCGTCCTCTGCTTTTTCATATGCGGAATACAATGATTTATCATTGCAGACATGTATGGTAGCCCCAGAATCAAGCCACCAGTCAGAAGACTTCGTTATTGCCGCCATGTTTAGTTCGGTAATCATACCAATTTGCATGTCCGATACCATTGCGACAAGATCCTCGATCTTATTTTCCACCATATTTGCATTGTTTGTATTATTGGATTCAGTAGCATCTATCTTTCGTTTCTTGTTTCTGCAATCACGGGCATAGTGGCCATTTTTGCCACAATTGAAACAAGCCCCATTGGACTGTTTCTTATTGGAATTATTTTTCTTGAACTTCTTACCATTAGGTTTGAAGTTCTTATGATATTTCTTTCCTTCAACAAAGTTTACTTTGGTGGAATTATGAGAAACATTTGTTTGATCACGGGATCTGGTTTCTTCTTCAATTTTTAAATGTTTCTGTAACTCCTCCAAACTTATATCATCTTTCCTATGTAGGAGTTTCTTACGACAATCATTCCAACTTGGTGGTAATTTTGCAATAATTGCACCAACTTGAAACGACTCAGAAATTTCCACCTTTAATTCACGAAGCTTTGTGACAAGGATTTGCAACTCATGTACTTGGTCTAAAACAGTTTGGTTATCACTTATTTTGAATTCGAAATATTTCAGAATTAAGAATTTATCTGTACCTTCTTTCTCTGTTTTGTATTTATATTCAAGAGCATTCCAGATTTCCCGCGGAGACTGCATAGAGTTGTAAAGATCATATAATCGATCAGACAGTGTATTCAGAATATGCCCACGACACACCAATTCGTCTTCTTCACGTTTCTTCCTTTGTTCTTTGACAGTTTCATTATCGTCTTCTTTTGGTTCCGGAATTGCTTCTAGTTTAGGATCCAGAACATATGCTATTTTCAAAACTGTGAGAAGGAAGAATAATTTTCCTTTCCAGCGAGTGAAATTTGTTCCATCAAAGCGGTCCAAATGCACATTGGGATTCAGAAACATATTCATATTCTTTTCTGCCTCCATAATAACACCTTAAGATTGTTGAAGAATTTTTAATTATGCAGAAAATATGAACAGGTGTTTGGATTTGAGGCGTAATAGACTACTGTCCTTAAGGTGTTATTTGCCCCCACTCGTACAGAGTTTGCTAACGGGTCTAGGCAAATTACCTCCAAGATACAACAAATCCACGGGTTTATTCAAGTAGCAAACTTGAATAATAACCCACAGAACACTCTATGAAATTGGTAAGAAGAAATAATAGAGAGAAAGAGAATTTTCGGAATTGATTATGACAGGATTTTGCCTTCTATATATAGCCTCTTGTGGTGTCTGTTCATGAAGAGACACCACATCCAAAGGTCATTTAATCACGGCCCTTGGAGATATAACTATATTTTTTAACGTTCCAGATTTGAACTAAAAAGATGCGACTATACGGATTAATACTTAACGAAGTGGCGCCAAAATCCGACGGTTCAGATCCACTCGCGCCATAATTATGTGTCATTTATTATGGATTTAATCTGGACCGTTTGATCTTTTGACGTTGTCAAAAATCAAAGGCTCCTACTTCTCCTCGCGACGATGCGTACGTGCGAAGTGCAAAGTGCGCCTCTAAAGCGCCCAAAGCGCCCTAAACGCCCAATCGCACTTTCGCACACGCGCGCGCGCGCGCGCGCGCGTTCGTGTGCGGATGGTGCAAAGCACCATCCTTGGACCTAAGGTGTACACTAGTAGCATACACTTCAATGCACACAAGTAATCTCTTATGACACAAAAGCATTTATTAACCCACTAACTTTTTCACACTTTTCCAATGTGGGACTTTGGTTTTCCCACTTCCCTTTGTCTTTTCCTATTCCAATTAATTGATGGTTTTAACCTTTCATTTTCTCTAACCATTAATACCCATTAATATTAAAATCATCCAACACCTCTTCATACAGAGTGTCCACGTGGAACTCTAATTTTATGAGAATTTCCTCTCTCCTCTCTACTAATTTTCTAGTATACTATAAAATGCTGAACAAGAATTAAATACTCCTCTTCATACAGAGTGTCCACGTGAAACTCTAATTTTATGAGAATTTTCTCTCTCCTCTCTACTAATTTTCTAGGTAGTCAATATTAACGGACATAACCTTTCATATTTTCCTTGCCTTTACGGTTGCCAACGGTATATCAATAGTCCACAAGTTACCTTATCTCTCCTCAATTATAACAAAACTCTTTATCTCTACTCCATTAAACAATAATTAAATACTCCTCTTCATAAAGTGTCCACGTAGAACTCTAATTTTATGAGAATTTTCTTTCTCCTCTCTCTGCTAATTTTCTAGGCAGTCAATATTAACGCACATAACCTTTCATATTTCCCTTGCCTTTACGGTTGCCAACGGTATATCAACAGTCCACAAGTTACCTTATCTCTCCTCAATTATAACAAACTCTTTATCTCTACTCCATTATAAAAAATGAGACAACTCATATGCTTCCCAAACTCCCAAACCATTCTCTCCCAAAACACCCAAAACTCACCTAATTTTCATCCCTTCCAAGTGGTCGGAGTTTCTTCCTCACATCGGAAGCTGATTTCGTAAGATCATGTTGGCCGGAGGAGTGCGGGTATGATGATGTAGAATGTTTGCTTTTATGGGTCTGGCATGAATGTCATGTTTGCGGGTTAGAATTGGGTGGAATAACTTATTATTGATGTTGTTTATGTATAAATGTAAATCTAAGTTGTTCCTTTTTTAATGGGTTGCTCACTTTTTATATTTTTTAGTGCCAATGGGTTGCTCACTTTTTATATTTTTTCAGTGCCCTGTGAAATTTCCTATGCTCAAATTTTCGCATTTGTTAATTTGATTCGATTATGCTCACTTTAGCCTATCATATGTAACATGTGTTTATTTACATGTGAGAGTTTTAATGTTTTTGGGCAGGATTGAAGCTTGAATTCTAGATATGGTGCTGTAGAAATTGAATATTTTGATGAATAAAATTGTTTACGGAATGATCTTGTTGATTATCAATGCCATACATGGTCATGTCATATAAAATATATATTCAAATAAATTTATAATTATGTTGTGGACATTTAGTAATACACTACAGTATTTTTTATTTCGTCGTGTGATCATGAATCGTATAGCATTACTATGTTTTCCTGGGATATGTAGTTATATTTGTTTTACATGTTTCGTAATCACAAATACTCTGGAGTTTTCAATCGAGTTCCTATTTTTATTTACCATCTTTTACAAGTTTACAATTTCTAAGATCTATTTCCTACTCGGACTTATAAATCGCGCATTGCGCGGGTTTCCAACTAGTATCTATATAATAACTCTAAAACGATAGCTAAGAGAGGTTAATGAGTTAGGAGCTACCCATTAATTCTAAGGTAGTCCACGTTTCAGTCTTTCCTTTCTCTATTCAGTTTCATTAACCTTTCAAATTCTCCTATACCATTAGGTTTTCCCCTAAACTTTTCATTTCTCTTTATATAGTCTTTTTAAAATATGTTTAAATACTCACAAAAATGGATGATCTTCTCAATAAAATTTACAAGCTTTTTCGTCTTCTCTCTCTATAAGGTATTCACTTTCTTTAATTTATTTTTTCATGTTCTTTAATTTGTGCTTTCTTTACGCAACTAAATCTTCCATTGACGGGTTGAAGTTTGTTGTTCGATGGAGATGAGGTGCACTATATGTTTGGAGGATTTGTATGTGGATTTCGAAGTTACTCGCATGCCGTGCTCGTACATTTATCACCATGAGTGCATTTGTTGAGTGGTCAATCATCTGTGTCCATTATGCCACTTTGAAATGCCTGCTGACCCTTCATAGCTTGATTCTTTTTTAATTAGAGCTCTTTTCTTTGTTTTACTGTTGCTATAAAGTTGTTTAATTCTTTTAGAGATCTCTAATATATGGACTACAATTGGTGATCTTCATTCATGTAGATTATTATCTTTTCTATTATTATGTTATTGTACTTTAATGATGACAAGTCTATAGTACCTCATCGCACAAATGATTTAAATATGTATCATTTAAAAAAATCAATTTTTTACAAATTTTCTATATATATAAATTTGTAATATTTTTTGTATTTTTTTCATGTATTGCTTTGCAGGTATCATGTTGCGGAGATGGTGAATTTCAACATCTTCAGCGAAAAGTTGTATTATTTGATCAAGATAAAATGGTGGGTTTTCATTTTTCTTGATAAATTTCTATTTTTTTCTTATTTGATGTATACAAACTAATCTTCTTCATCCATTAATTCTTTTATTAATTTTCTCAATGTTTTGATTGGAATTTATAAAATATGAAAAATATTATTAAATGCGAATAGATTGTAGGAAAAATACAACGGTGCGTTTTAGTTTAATACGATTGTATTTTTTTACATTCTTCTTAGCAATATTCAATTTATAACATTATTTTCATTATTGAAAGCAGTTTTTTAATTTTTATGTAATACTAGGAAAATGAATGTAAAGACAATTCTACATAGCGTATGTGTATGTGTGTATACACACACACACACACACACACACATATTGTAATTTTAATCAAGTCAAACTAATTTTATACTCTTCCTTATTTTATGTTATGATGCGTAGAAGATTCATAAATTTGAGTTTTTCATGATTATGGACTCAATTTATATTTATTATAACTATAATATGAATTTTAATTTTAATTAAGTCAAACTAATTCTATACTCTTCCTTATTTTATGTTGTGATGCGTAGACGATTCATGAATTTGAGTTTTCCATGATTATGGACTCAATTTGTATATATTATATCTATAATATGAATTACTTCTCGCTCGCGTGCGAATATAAAATGTCTTAGAAGATACAACTTATTTTAGAGTTGATGAGTTAAAATTTATAGGTTTTTACGGTCTAGTCCTTGGACTAACAATTTTAGACAAAAAAATCGGTGAACTAAATTTTAAACGATTAGGTCCAACATATAAATACCCCCAATTTAAAAAAATCATAAACCTAATCGGCTATTGGAGTTTTCTCTACAACTAACGACTATTCTCCGAAATCGAAAATAACATCAATCTTATGCTTTGATCGTCTGTCCTATAATCGATTACAGTGTTCTTATTCGATTCTACCTGTATCACTTGGCTCTATCATTTGTAAGTTTATCTTTATCAGCAGTTGATTTTTCTATTTTCGATCGATTACAATAAGTATATGTCCTTTGTTTTAATTCAAGAGACTCATAGTAATATTCATTCATGTGATTGAATAGCTTTTTATACGTTATATATGTATATGTTTTTAATTTGTGCTTTTTATGCATTTATATTTGGATTCTTAATAAATAAGTTATATTTATCAATATTTGTAATTCTTAGTTGAATGTGCTGAATGAATATTATTGATGTTTCATTCTAATTTTAAGAGTCCTTGATTTTCATTTGGTATTGAATCACTTATTGATATAGGTCCGCGCCAGCGGAAACAACCAGTTCGATATCAGTTTTCAAAGTACACGCAATGTTTATAAAGTACACGTGATTGATATTTGATAATATGTTTGTGGTTTATTGCTTCCTGTATAGGTTTTTAAAAAGTTCCTGTAAGTTTATATTAATTATAAATAAATATTTTTATATTTCATGCATTAAATTATTGCACACATTTTTAGAATTGTTGACCTTGAAGTAAATGTTTTTCGTCTCTGTTTTACTGCAGGACATTATGGTAAGTAGTGTAATAGCAAGGTGTTGTTATTTGGATAATATGGCTTGTATTGAAATATTTGAAGATAGCTCATTAGATTTCATATGCAATGAGTTGTGTATTAGGTTTACTAATTTGAGAAGTGGGAGTTTTTCATTGAGGTATTCATTTGGTGATGAATGTCGGTTCATGTTGGTTTGTGACAACGATGTTTGTTGTATGTTGCGGTCCCAATTGATTGTGAAAGCTAATTTCATTTGGATATATGTCATTGATTCATTACCCTTTCCATGTAATACATGTCGTGAACGGGTTGACTGCTCTAATCGAATTTTTGAAGGGGTTGACTGCAGTAATACAAGGTCTGAGAGGGTTGACAGTGGTGATACAAATACACAGAGGTTAGAGTCTTTATCAACAGGCACTAAAAATGATTTTAATAGTTGCATTGAAAATGACTTTTATCTTGGAGGTGTGGAGTCAAGTAAGTCGAAAGTCTATCTTTCGAATGATTGGAAGACTTATATAAGTCATGAGCAGCAGTGTTTTGAAGGAGGTGTAGTGGAATTTCGGGATAAATTGCGAAAGTATGCCGTTGAGGTTGGGTTCAAGTATGTGTATTTCAAGAATGATAAAACTCGAGTGACGGCTGAATGCTATAAAAAGACTACTGAGAATTGCATATGGAGAATTCATGCTTCATTATCTACAATAAATGGATACTTTTACATACGTTCAATGAATAATGAGCATACATGTAGAGGTGTCTTTCGTAGTCCGTCAGCCAAAATGATAGCCTCCAAGTTGGTTTCAACATTGGTAGCTGATGATCTTAGAGATAACCCGCTATTGAGACCAATTGATGTAGTTAGAGATATGAAGAAGAATTATGGTCTTGGTATAGCTTATCAACATGCATGGCGTGCGAAAGAGATGGCTGCTATTGATATACATGGTGATGAAAAAGTTTCTTATGCATTAATGAATAATTATCGTGACCTTCTATTGCAGTATAATCCTGGGTCGCATTGCATCCTTGACGTGGAACATGAGAGTAAAAAATTCAAGAGAATATTTGTAATGTTTAGAGGATGTATTTATGGATTTCAATACTGCAGACCTGTTTTATTTCTTGATGGTGCCTTTTTGAAGAGCCGTTACCGTGGAACAATACTATCAGCTACTACAAGGAATGGGAACAATGGTAAATGAATTTTAAATATTTTATTTTGTGTATTGCATTGAAATTTTGTTTGTTCCATTCCATAACATCAAAATACAAGCATAAAAATATAAAATACCTTTGAAGGTCTTTGTTTTAGTTCACGTGTACTTTTCATTTTTCTACGTGTATTGTCATGATATGTCTTATTATGTGTAATACTAAGTAAAGTACACGCATAGTGCATGTAAAGTACACGTGAATGTTTTTGTTAATGTCACGTGTACTTTTCATTTTTATGCGTGTACTTTGATAATGATGACTTTATGTGTAGTAATAAATAAAGTACACGCATTTTACATGTCAACTACACGTGAATGTTTTTCTTAATTTCACGTGTACTTTTCATTTTTATGCGTGTACTTTGATGATGATGTTATATTGAATACAAACTAAAGTACACGTGAATGTTTTTCTTTATTTCACGCGTACTTTTCATTTTTATGCGTGTACTTTGATGATAGGTGTTGTTATTTAGAAATAATAAAGCAAAGTAAATGTTAAAAATGTAAAGTAGCTTTGAATGTTTTTGTTTAGTTCACCTGTACTTTACATTTTTATGCGTGTATGTTGATGTTAGTCTTGTTAATAATAAAGCCAAGCAAAAGATTGGAAAGTAAACGTGCAT
Organism: Sambucus nigra; assembly: GCA_949130495.1. Lineage (NCBI taxonomy): Eukaryota > Viridiplantae > Streptophyta > Magnoliopsida > Dipsacales > Adoxaceae > Sambucus > Sambucus nigra. The sequence continues at coordinate 546,862,702 of OX422215.1, forward strand.
TTTATCATGTGTACGATACATTTTTATGCTTTGTCTTGTTATTTACAAACAATTTAGATTAAACACAATATATTTCCCATGTGTTTTAGGGTTTGCGCCAGCAGCATCAATATACAAAGTATTGTACATGGATATGTTATTTATTTTAATTTTAATATATTTTTAAATTTCAGGACTTTTTCCTGTTGCATATGCTGTTGTTGATTCTTAAACCGAAGATAACTGGATGTGGTTTCTAGTCAATTTGCATAGTGCAGTAGTTGAGCAATATCGAAACATAACATTTATATCAGATCGAAACAATGGATTACTTGAAGCTGTTTCGAGGGCCTTCCCGTTGTCTGCACATTCCTACTGTATACATCATTTACAAGGGAATATAAAAAAGAAAATTCGTGGGAATTGTGCTGGATTTCGAAAGAAAATTGTTAAAGATTTTTTGTCTTGTGCATATGCTGTCTCAGTAGATGTATTTCACAAGAATATTGAAGCATTGAAGAAGGAAGGAGGAGCTGCTATTGCCAATTTCATTGATAGTTTGCCTCCCAAGAATTGGTCCTGTGCATATTTCCCTGGTAAACGGTATGGTGACATGGCATCTAGTGTTGCGGAGTCATTCAATTCATGGATATTGGAGGAAAGGCATTTACCAGTAATGAATATGCTTGATAAATTGAGAGTGAAGATTATGAATTTCAATGCAAACAAACTTGTTGAGTCTGACACTTGGGCAAATGAGCTATGTCTTTTTTTTCAAAAGTTACTGAATGAAAATTGGAATAAAAGCCGACATTGGACTATTAGTCGCTCAAGTCAAAATGTATTTGAAGTTCATTCAGAAGTGCGAGCAACAGTTGACTTAGGAGAAATGACTTGTTCTTGTAAGAGTTGGCAGATTAGATGTTTTCCATGTTCTCATGTTGTTTGTGTTGTGCGGAGGAAAGGGACCAGTATTTATGATTATATTGAGGAGTACTATAAGGTATCTTTCTACAGAAAATCATACTCGATACCTATAGTTCCTCTTCCTGATTTGATTTCCTTAAATATTCCTATTCCTGAAAATCCATCTATCCTTCCACCAATGACTAAGAGACCGACAGGCAGGCCAAGAAATAAGAGAATAAAGTCTTCTGGTGAGATCACAGTAAGGGAAGTTACTTGCTCGAGGTGTAGTAAAACGGGTCATTACAGGTCTACTTGTAAGGAACCCATTTGACTATTTTTAAAATTGTTGAATTCATTCATTTTAACCATTTGATTGAATAAATTAATTAATAAACCATTTGTTTCACATAAATGAATGTAATTTATTTTTAAGTCTCATTCTTTAGTTTTTTTTGTGTGTTGTTGTACACATATTTTTCATAAAACATACATGATCATTATTCCTTGTGTTCACGTGTACTTTACCTTTGTATACGCATGTTATATACAGTACACGCGCATTTTGATGTCCAAAGAAATTTTAGGTATTTTAGCAATAGTCCCATTTGTGAAAATTTTGTTTGTCCTAATCCCATTTGACTTTTATATTCATAATTGGTCCCATTTAGTAGTTGTGGATGGTCAGTTCAATATGCGTGTACTTTATAAAAGCATGCGTGTACTTTACTTAATGTACATGCATGAAGTACACGCATAATATAAATATAATGTGCGTGTACTTGATGAAATGTGCGTGTACTTTATGAAGTACACGCATTGATAATTAAAGTACACACATTTAAATATAATTGTAAATGCATGTTTTAGAAAACTACACGCATATTGATATGACAAAAATCTAATTCAATATACGTGTATTTTATGTATTCTGCATGTAATTTTATCAAGTAGACGTATATAAATGCATGTACTATTTCGAAAATGGTTTTTGACATTACAATCTGCTTGTACTTTATAAAAGATATTTGGGTCACTCATATTCTTAAACTCCTATGGGTATTATGGTCCGCGCCAGCGTCATTATTATACAAGTACTAGTTGTAAGCCCGCGCGATGCGCGAGAGAGGCGCAATGTACGAAGCATAAGAAAAAATATATCTAAAAAATTTGTAACAAAAATATCCTTCTTATTTACATTTGCATTGAAGAGCGAGGTTTTAATTAAAAATACAACTTGTAGTTATTTAATTACAACATGTGGTGATATAAAATATTATAATTTAAAAAAATATCATTTCGAAAAACCATTACAACAATATAATGCACTATGTAGTACATATGTTTCTAATGCTCGATGATTAAATAACTACATTTTCTATTATAAATTGGACCAACATCAATGTTAATTGTAAAAAAATTCTTCTTAATGTTTATTATGATTATATCAATGGCCATAAAGTAGTGAGACATGGAACCATTCCACTTTATTTTTCATTACAAAGAGCGATGAAAAGAGGGAGAGAGAAGTACGTTGGAAATGAAGAGTTGTCACTTTTGAGGAAGTCAAATACTTGAAAAGCGTAACTGAGTTCGTTGGAAATCAAAGAGACAGATTCACAAATAGAGACACCTTTAAGATAGTTGAGTAATAATTACCCAATGCCACTTGTCAGTAATAATTATCAATAAATGATGTGCCACGTGGATAGGCTAATTGCAAATCATAATAAATGCCCTGTTTTGCATTTTAGAGTATATAGAGATTTCAATCTGCTTGTACTTTATAGACTATGCATGTACTTTATAAAGTACACGTGTAATATATAGAGTACACGCATTTATATAATGTCTTGAGTACACGCATTATTATACCATTATTTCAATAGGCGTGTACTTTATATATTACACGTGTACTTTGTATTGTACACGTGTAATATATAGAGTACACGCATTTATATAATTTTTTTTGATGAAATGTTATAACTGTTAAAATTTTTAACAAAACACGTGATCATGTTTATAAGGGTTCACGTGTACTTTACTATATTGGGTGTATGAAATAACTCAGAACACATTCATGAAAGAAATAAAAATTTTATTAAAAATAAAAAAAATAAAGTACAATTTTTCAAATAAAGAAAACTGAAAAAACTAAATAGGGCTTCTAGTAGGGATGTTTGTCAAAGGCATCCAGGGTGTCAGGGAGAGAGTCAATGAAATTCGACCAGTGTCGAATTTCTTCTTCTATGACAGCTACAAGGCCTTCATGGAGAGCCTTCTTCTCCTTCAGCTTTGCGATTTTCAGGGGAACTTCTTGTGTATAGAAATAAATGAGTTCTTCATGTGTTTGAGGAGGGTCCTCATCCACATCAAATAAATCTATGGGATTGGGTGGAAGTCCAGAATAGCCTTCCCTCACATATGTTTGAAACTGCTCAAAGGCAATTTCATATGAGGAAATATTTTCCTCAATTTGCCTTATTTTTTTTTATTTCTTTCATCTCTCTCAAGAGTTTCTCGCAAGTTTTCTGCTGGAATAGCCATTATGTAATCTTTACCCTAGATGTAATGGTTAAGAAAGGAACAAATATTACTCTTTTATAGGAAAAAGTGAAAATTATTTATTTCTTGACCAGAAGTAGTTGGGAAGTGAGTAGTTGAGCTTAATAAATTAATTTTGGTTATTGTGTCCTTAATGAATTCTTCAAAGTAGTTTTCAATTAAAATAATAAATAATTATTATATTAACCACTGCGTGTACTTTAGTGAAAATGTGTGTACTTTGGATAATTAATTGTACTTAGTAATTATGACTTGTATTTTTCGTGAAAACTAATTTTACATTGTTTCATAACAATCAGATGCATTGTTTGTCTAAACCTTACGTGGATTGTGGTCCGCGCCAGCGGGAAAAAACCATTTTGGTGTAATAAATATTGTAAACAATAACCAATATAACACAAAATAAATTACAAATATATATTTTGAATTTGAATCACAATTTATAGATGTTTTTTCCCATTTCGGGGGAAGAAATATCTTGACAGAAGAATTTCCCTGAGTACATATGCTCTTTGTTTTAGCATGACAGGGTCTTGAAAGAATTTTTGCATTTCTTTGTTTCTGCTTATTTGCTCAATATAGTACATGCAGAACACCCCACAGTCAACCCTGAAATTACAATAAAACAAATATAAAAATTAGAATGATGTGATGAAATTTTTTGAAAGGATACAAATTAGTAATTTTTAGAAATGAAGTTTTTCTTACCCATTATATTGTTTAGGGCATTCGTGATCTCTTATTAGTTCAAATTTGAGATCACTTTGCAACAAGAAATCTACAGTCCTTCTTTCTTGCTCTGTCAATGAATCATCATCCATTGTAAACTCATTTGGGGTACCTTCCTCAAATTTTCTCTGAATTTTGTAACCATTGTTTTTCATTATTTCTGCTTCAGTCTTCAATTCGGACAGTGATTTTTGGAAGACAGAAAACTGTTAAGAAGACAAATATTTAGTGTATACAAATAAAAGAGTATATAAAGATGAAAGAGTGAAAAGTACACCCATAATATAAAAGTACACGCATATTTTATTTTTGCATATCACGTGTATTTTAAAATATGATGGGTGTACTTTGCCTAATATGTTAAAAGTACACGCATAATATTAAAGTACACGCATATTTTATTTTAAAATATCACGTGTATTTTATTATATGATGCGTGTACTTTGCCTAATGAGTTAAAAGTACACGCATAATATTAAAGTACACGTAACTTGTATTGGTTCATTTCACGTGTATTTTAAAATATGATGCGTGTACTTTGATAATCTAGGTAATTATGTACAACTAATACAAAGTACACGCATTATATAATGCAAGTGTACAAGTGTATAATATAAGTACAAGTAACATTACTAATTAAGTTTAGGCACTAACCAATTTTTTTGCATCATCGAAGAATGTTGTGTTCTTTTCCGTGTCTTTCGGTCGGAGGGGATCCATGTGGACCACTTTATTTTCTTTAGTGTATATCACAAATAATGTGAAATGTCCTATACTATGTCTAAGTACAATGAACAAATTATTACAACTGCCTAAGTATTCAAATAAATCCTTGTATAATTCCCCCTTCTTATTGACTCTGTTTGTTCTACAAGCTTCTATCTGAATAAAAATTATAGACAAGTGTTAATAAGAAAAACTGAAATATTGTTTATCAAAACTTTCATTTTATTTGTACTTACCCAACAATAATCAGAAAAAGTGTGTGAGTAGGAGAGCCCTTCCTCTGACAATTTTAATCTCAATACTTCGCAAAAGGCAAGTATTATCTGTTTCACACAATATAAAATGGTGAGGAAATAATAATGTTGAAATTTAATGGATGTCTAATATTTGGACTACATACTTGGCTTGAAATTTCTTGATTTTTGAGGACTTCAAGTAAATCTTCCCATGGGACATACGAAACCATCCCTTGAAAAATAAACTCCCTGCATTTTATATAATCAATAAAACATTAGTATAATAATAATAACCTTATTCTTTTGCACCAAAAAAAATATAAATTAGCGAAGTGATAAATCATAAAACAATAAACTTTACCCTGGCTCAGCAATTTTAATAAACTCTTCAATCTTTTTCTTCGAAGCTTCATCGAGATATTTATATACTTCGATTGCTTCAAGCTTGACGCGACTTTCCTTCATTTTTTCAGCTATTGTTGTAGGGCCTTTTCTAAGCTTTGACTCTTTTAGTTTCTTCATTGGTTCAAGCTTTTCTGTTTCGCCGTCAGCTTTTCTTTTCATCTAACCTCTAGTAAGAGGTCCTTTGCTTTTGGATATTTTGGGGATGCCCTCAACTTTCTTTGAGGCTAATTCAATCTTTAAACTCGAAATTTCGTCAAGGAGTTGTTTATTAATGTTTTCCTGATATATTTAACAAGGAATGTTGGATTGTTAGCATTTTTTGAAAAAATGATTGATTTTCACTTACGTGTATTTTATATAATACACGCGTGTATTATAAAATACGTGTACTTTATAAAATTTATAATATACCTAAAATTTATAATAAAATTAAGAAAGTGTAGTGTGTAATAAATATCTATTGTATTTTATAGATACCTGGTCAATTTTTTTCAATTCTGATTCTTCAAGCATTTTCTTCAACTCCGAAATTTCGTCATTAAGGATTTTATTATTGTTTTCCTGTAATACAAAAAAAATGTTACATTTTAAACAATGCATTATTTTTAATAAAATAATGCATGTAGTCTTCATTATATCTAATATCAAATAAAACTGCATTAAAATATTATGAAATAAAACTGCGTGTACTTTGAGAAAACTGCGTGTACTTTGAGAAAACTGCGTGTACTTTGAGAAAACTGCGTGTATTTTAAACGTGTACTTTAGGAAAACTGCGTGTACTTTAGAGGAAAACTACGTGTACTCTGCATTCAAAAGTACCTGTTGAGTTCTTTTCCACTCTGACTCCTCAAGATTCTGCCTCAAAGTCATCTTTTCTAAGTCAGCATCTTTCCATTGTTGCAATGTATCATCATACTTTCTTTTTAGATCTTCATTAGTCAGAGACAGATATCCATTCTTTTGTTCCAAAATTTGTGTTGATTCTGTCTATTTTTTAAATGATTCATCCAATTCTTTAATTCTATCTGAGTCACTCATTGTGACTTGATCAAGCTTTTCTTTTAAAGAATTGTTTAACTCAACTAGTTGGGCATTTTCTACCTCCAACTTATTTAATAACTCTTTTTCCTTCAAAAGGTTGGAATTCTCCACCTTTAAGTTCTTCACTTCCTCATGGGCTTCAAAAAGTGAATCATGATCTACCTGCAATAGTACATTCAAAATGACACTCTCCACCTCCAAAGAGGTCACCTTATCAAGTGCAACATTAATGTCTACAGCTGCTTTAGATAGTTGGTTATTTTTTCCAACAACTCCCTTTTCAAAACAACAATTTGTTCCTCCAAATTAACCTTTGGTTGATCTTTTCCCTTCTTTTTCTTTGGAGTCACAATGTTTTTAAGGGGAATATTCCAACCATGTGAAAACTCATCGTCATCAATATCTTCAGCAACATTGTTTGATGATGAATCAGCATGTATAGGACTTTCTGTAGATATGTTCAAAGAGTAACTTGGCCCTTCAAACTGAGATTCCTTTTGTACAGGACAGTCCTTAGAAGCTGGTTTACTTGTAGCCTGCTTCAAAGTTGCTGTTGCGATGTCATTCTTCACAAACCATTGTTTCAAAGACGACAACTTCCACTTTAGGAATTTTGGAGTATTTTCTTTATATTCTTCAACATGAGAAATGATTTCAAATTTCTCACATGCCCAATACTGAGATCATACAAAAAACAAAATGAATTTAATACGTGTACTTGATAGAAGATATAACAAGAGTATTTTGAGAGTACACTGGTTATATTTACAAAACATAGTACACGTGTACTTTGTAAAATACAAGTGTCCTTTCACATGATATAAGACGTGTATTTTCAAAATACAATTGATATTTAGCGTGTATTTTGAAAATAAACGTGATATAAGACGTGTATTTTCAAAATACACGTTAAATATCAATTTTATTTTGAAAGAACAAGAGAAAATATCACATGTATTTTGAAAATACACGTAATATTTTCAAAGTACAGGTAAGTATTGGTATGTAAATTTTGAAATATCAGGAATATCAAGTGTACTTTCAAAATACACGTGAAAATAAACGTGTATTATCAAAATACACGTGAAAAATTCACGTGTATTTTGAAAATACACGTTAAAATAAACGTGTACTTTCAAAATACACGTGAATTTTTCACGTGTATTTTGATAATACACGTTTATTTTCAAGTGTATTTTTAAAATACACGTTTATTTTCACGTGTATTTTCAAAATACACGTGAAAAATTCACGTGTATTTTGAAACTACACGTGAGTATTGCTATGTAAATTTTGAAATATCAAAATATTTTTTTGCTCACCAGTAGGAAAATGACACATCCAGTAACTGTGCTAGGTTTTGAACTTGCTGATTTGTCAAGTGAATGTATCAGAAACTCATGCACAGCAGATGCCCAATCATATTTATTCATTTCCTCAATATTTTCAATGTATTTCAACCAAAATTCTCCAAGGGTGAAGTTTGAGTTGGAGAAAAATAACGTGTTCAAGAAGTGGAGACACACAATTTTAACAAAATCAGCAATTCCTTCATCTGTTTCCAATTCAACTGATTTCTTCAAACCATTCAAAATTTATGACTTTCCTATTCTTTTTAAGAAGTATCGTGCTTGTAATCCAGATTTTTTAGCAGTATTCGGTCCCTTTTTCAGTTCTATTGATTTTAAACCCTCCACCAGGGGTATGCCAAATATTTCACTTATATCTATTGGCATTATTGGAATACTGCTCTTCATACGGAAACTTTTGGTTTCCATATTGTACAGCTCGATAATTGATAAAATATTTTTATCCGTCTTCTTGTGGTCCACTTCTACTACTTTCTCACTGTAGTAGGCATTGAAAAGCTCCCAAAATGGAGTTTTCTTAAGAAGTTCAATATGGCTATTGTTTATTTTATCTTTAATCTGAAGCAAATCATGGAGAAAGCTAACAATATTTGACCGATATTGGTCATTCTTCTTTGCAGGACGTTTAGCTTTCAATGCCACACTAGAACTGGAACTGGAATTGGATGAAGAACTATCATCAGAACTGCTCTTTTTTTGTTTCTTTCCTCTTCTTGCTTTCATCTTCATCCCCATTATATTGATCTATAAACAAAATTTAAATTACTAACCTATAATTATATGTACAAAAAATAAAATACATGCGAATTAGAATAAAAAATAGACTAAAACAATAAAATACAAGCGTATTTAACAAAAGTACATGCAATATTCTCACAAACAATTTATACAAGTCTCATCAAAATACATGCTAAAGGCGATAATATATATCGTCAGTTTCATGGTAATACCTAACAGAGGTCGTTCGACAAGTGAAAAACCAAGATTCTCTACTCCTAACATATTCAGTAAAGAAGTGATACAATAGTTGAATGCTAAAAGCTCCAACATTATCAAAACCCCTTAAGCAATACTGCTCAATTCGTTTAGCTAAATCCTTCGTTTTCGATTCAGTTACTTGAAGCTGTTCCACATCAAAAGTGCAGTAAATGTCTTCATAGTAGTAGTAGAAATCAAGTAACCTTTTAGCTCTATCGTTAATGCGAAGGAGAAAACGAATTTCGTCTTCATTAATACTATTCACTATAAATGTGAAAGGTTTTGTATTGTTAAGATCTTCGAACGTGCAAGCAGCAGTTTTGTAGTTGAACATGCTTGATCGTACGATTCCTAAACAATAACACAACAATACAAAATAGTACACTCATAATACACATTAGTACATGGACACTGGATTGAACAAATTGAATTTCAATGTTCGTGTACATGGACATTGAATTCAAATGCAGCTGGCTATTGGACAAAAAACACTCTTAAATATTAACAAAATAATAATACTTCTTAAAAACTCATGGAAAATAAATCAAATGCCGCTGGCGCGGACCAAAATAACATAGGATTGATGAAATATGGATTTGAAATTAATATTCTATAGAGTACACGTATAAAACATAAAAGTACACGCATAATGAATTGAGAAATACAATTTCAATGTGCGTGTACTATGTGTATTTTGCGTGTACTTTATACAAATACACGCAAAATATACATAGTACACGCAACACAGGGCTTGTACATGTAGATATTCTATAGAGTACACGTATAAAACATAAAAGTACACGCATAATGAATTGAGAAATACAATTTCAATGTGCGTGTCCTATGTGTATTTTGCGTGTACTTTATAAAAGTACACGCAAAATACACATAGTACACGCAACACAGGGCTTGTACATGTAGATATTCTATAGAGTACACATATAAAACATAAGAGTACACGCATAATGAATTGAGAAATTCATTTTCAATGTGCGTGTACTCTGTTAATTTTGCGTGTACTTTTAAAAAGTACACGCAACACAGGGCTTGTACATGTACATATTCCAATCCATATGATGAATACAATGTTTGATTTCATCAGTCCATATGATGAATACATTCTAAATATATGATGAATAATACGCATGAAAAAGAAGAATGTGATTTCATCAGTCCATATGTCTACAAATTTAATACATATGAGAACACAAAATACATAAGGACAAAAAGGTGATAAGAGAATGTATACATACTTTTTAGTGCTGTTTGGAAGAATTTGATTTAGAATATAAAATGTAGAACTTCAACGATTAGGTTTTGAAAGAAGAGAGCTAGGGTTTTGATTGAAGAGAGTTAGGGTTTTGATCGAACAGAGTTTCTAGAGCTTCGATCAGGAGTATTTATATGTTGTTGCTGACCAAAATTTGATTGAGAAATAGAATCGTCTTGGGGTTTTGATCGAAGAGACTGTACGATTGATACAAGAGAGAATACAATGTTTTTGGCGCTTCGTTTTCTGAATGGCGTTTCGTTTTCTGAATAGTGCGTGTTTGTTTTAATTTCGGGGTATTTATATGTTGGACCTAATCGTTTAAAATTTGTTGGGCCTGATTTTTTTGTCCAAAATTGTTAGTCCAATGACTAGACCGTTAAAGCCCCTTTATAGTCTTTTGAGGTTAGAAGACCAATTTTAATTTTCTTTTCTTTTCGTATCTATCAATTTTTACAATTTTACAAAATCTTCGCGCATCGCGCGAGTTACATGCTAGTTTTGAAATAATTATTGTGGTGCCTTTATAAATATTGTACTTATTGCATATTCCATTTATTATTTGGGTGGTGATAATCTTACACTTAGTTCATGGATTTTTTTCCCCGTACGATATCCTTGAAATGATGTCAATTTTGTAACATACTCTAATTTCCTATTTATGAACTAGAAGGAAGAAAGACCAAAAAAAAAAATAGAAAAAGAAAAAAACAAACAAAAGAATTAGAAGGAAGCACCCCCGTAGAAAGAAGCATGCCCGTGAAAAGCCGAAAGGTCAAAACCCTCACCAAAACTACCAAAAGCCCAAAGTGATCGTTTTAAACGGAAACTCCACCCCACTCCAACTTCCTCTCCCTTCCCTTGTATTACTCACCATTTCTGTGTTTCTTCCTCTCCTCTGAAAACCCACACGTATATATATGCTATTAATATTTCTATTTTTATGTAACCCCCAAACTCACCTCCATGCACTAATCTATCGTGAGTTTTTCCTTTGTGGGAAAATGTAAGTGTATTCAATTTAGCTGAATTTACTTTCCCCTATCCTCTTTCAATTGTAAACCCTAGTTTTTTAGTGTTTGCATATGCACTGCCCCTTTGATCAGATTCCACATGATAATTTTGGCCAAAAATGTCAACTCTTAAATGGGTAGTTGTTGTTTCCTTGTAGGGTTTTCTAATTACAATGGGTGCCCTTACTAGTATTCGCAAATGGGACGAAAACCACTCTCCCAAATTCCCATTATTTTCTTCATCTGACAAAAAGTCTATGTTTTTTCTCCCGTTCATGAATTCAATTACAAATGCAGCTTTGAGGGTAAATCAGTACCCAAAACCCAAAAAGTGGTCGAGGGAGGTTCATGCACCTCGTAGGCATTCGAAATTTGTGTTGGGTTCAAGATTGGTTGACAGAGGAATTAGACACAAGGAAACTTCAGTTAATGTAGATAGAGGTGTTTTAGAGTTTTGTTACCGTAAGGCAAAGAACGAAGCGTTTAATACGTTTTTAAATTTGGATTTGAAGAGAGACAAGGAGGTTATTGATGTAGAAGGAGAGAATGATAAAGATCAAGTCTTGGGGGATCCAATTATTGAGACTAATGAGATTGTGGAAAATTTAAAGGAATTGGATGGTAAAGAGTTGGATTCCAATTTGACTGATGTGAATTTGGAGGTGGAGGATTCAGGGGAGATGGAGTTGGATGTGCTGAGTGTGCCTGTACATAAAAAGTTGCTTCGTTCAGCTGAGAAGAGGAATGAAAAGTTGCAATGGTTGAGTGTTTTGATCAAGTTACACGAGGCAACCTATGCTACATTTAGGTTATTACGTCCTGGGAAGAAACCGGAGGTGTTGAAATGGTTTAACTTCCATTTTGGGAATTGTGTTTTTTCTTTTGTATAGTGACTACTTATTTATGCTAGTGGTTGGTTTTCAGGAATCGGTTAAAGAGGCCTTCGTGCCTCTTACTGAGGAGGAAAATGTAGAGGTTGTTCACGCCTTTTCCAAACCTAATTGGTATGATTTGTTGAATGAATCTCATATGTGAAATGGAAAGAGGTTCATTGCATTGTTATTTAAATAATCTTCTATTATGCAGGAGGAAGATTCTAGTCACCCATGAGAACTCTAATATCGAGATTACTGGAGAGATATTGCAGTGTTTGAAACCCCGTGCATGGTTGAATGATGAGGTAAATTATTGCCTTTATTTGCCAGATACGACTGTGGGAAATAAGCTTATTGATTAAATAAGCAAGCTTGTAATCTAGACTTTCTTGTTTCATAGGTTATTAATTTGTATTTTGAGTTGCTGAAAGAGAGGGAAGAGAGGGAGCCTAAAAAATTCTTGAAATGCCATTTCTTCAACACGTTCTTTTACAAGAAGGTTTGTTGATTTGCTCTCAAGACTACTTTTTTTATGTTATTTTTCTTGTTTAAAATTCAGCAACTAAGTTACACTCTCTTTTTTCTTCCCAATGTGTCCTAAAATAACTCTTAATGATGCTCAGAGAAGAATATTTTGCTGAGACTTTGACTCCTTTGTACACTAGTTTGCATCTCAGTGACTGTACCCTTATATTTAGTACGGAAACATTTGGAGCATTGGTTTGGGATTGGCATTCTGAAATGCATTTGTCAAATGGAATCTACTATATTTACTTGCTTACTATATTACCTATTGTCAGACATGAATTCTGAATTCTGTAGTTGCTTCTCCGTAAATTTTCTTTTTTTACTTTTACTGAAGCAGTAGATAAGGAAAGCAACCATTCACAATCAATTAGGAATATTTATGCCGATGAAAGAGGATATTTATGTCTGCCTACATGTTGAATACTATCATAAATAAATCCCAATTTTCGTAACTTTATTCTACGTAAATGAAATTGAAAACAATCTACATTAAAAATAGTTGCAATGTACATATTTCTTGTATCCTCCACGTGTACCCTCCCATTATACACATCACGCTCCCCTATTCGACTGAATGGAAGTTCAATTACTAGCTTTGGGAATGAATTGGGTGTGCAAGTGCCATGAAAATATATATTTTGAGAATTCTAGTGACTCTTCAATTTCAGCCTAACTAAATATTTTGAGAATTTTTTCCATGAAAAGGTTAATGGATATTCAATTTATCTATTGTATCTACTAAAGTCTCGGTCAGAAAGACCTTTGGTCACCGCCCTTGTCCAGAGTTTGGGACCTAGTCTATGAGATTGATGGCCAAGATCATACTTAATACCATTATTTAGTACACGTAACATTACAATGGGATTTGGGTACACTTTTTTTTTGTTCTACCACAAAGTAAAAGTCTTAAATGATGTAATCTTGTCCTAATATTGATTTTAGACTATAATTTGTGTCATTAATTATAACAATGTGTCATGTACTCATTTATTTACTGTTTTACTATATTTTTTTACGTTTCGCACTATATCTTATGATACAATACACGAGGTTACTGATACACGATATGACAATTATGGGACCACCAAATCCCGTAGGCCCAAGATCATCATCTGAGGACACTCTCTGCCCACATAGGGTTTGACTGTATCATCCGCCCAAGATTGTCCAAGCCCGCCGGGTGTATTTACTTCAAATTTATTGAATTTGTATAATTTTCCATAAAATCTTATATGTATAAATGTATATAAAATACTAATAGATCATTACACATGGAAAAAAAAAATATATTTAAATGAGTTAATGACTAAGTTTGTATATATATATATATGTTAAGAAACATTAATTTTATATTCAGATCTCGAGCCAGGGGTGGGGTGGAGTTGAAAGTGTTTGCCCAAACGTGACCCAAATTTTTACCGAGCCTAAAAGATTGCCAAGCTTGGCCTACGGGCTTAGACCAAGCCCTATAATTTAGCGCGACCTGACTCCAAGTTGAGCAAGCTGTGGGCCTAAGTCTTCTCCTAAAATGTAGGAACGCAATTGATGCGTAGTCTGGTACAAGCAAGAGAGAGAAGGGAGATTTTTATGTATTTATTACCTGTTTTATTTTAGGATAACAACATATTTATTTTTATTTTTATTTTTTATATGAAGGGTTTTTCCATCGTGGGCCAGCTTGTGTGCACCTCAGACTAATTCCTCCATCCCGCACAAGGCTTGCGAAACATAGATCTCTCTGTGGTCCGTGGCCCCAAGTTTTTGTTGGTAAGGGGAACTGAACTCATTACTTTGGGGGGGGGGGGGGGGGGGGGGATCAACCCCTCAACCAACTCCAACCCCATGTGGTTGGATAACAACATTGTTAGGAGTCTGTTTAAAAATTTCTTGATGGCTAAACAATGCAACACCTATAAATAAAAGGCTATTAGTGATCTCGTTATTTGATTAATGGAGTCTCCTGTTTTGGGGATCAACCCCTCAACCAACTCCAACCCCATGTGGTTGGATAACAACATTGTTAGGAGTCTGTTTAAAAATTTCTTGATGGCTAAACAATGCAACACCTATAAATAAAAGGCTATTAGTGATCTCGTTATTTGATTAATGGAGTCTCCTGTTTTGGTTTACACTGTTGAGATTGTGAGTCTTCATCGATACTGAGATTGATACTTGAATGTGTTATTTTTGCGGTTTTGCTTTCACACCCCCGTTTATATCTAATTGTAATTAGTTTTCCGAGTTATTGGATTAATGGAAGTGTCTCTTGTTTTTGTTAGCAATGTTGAGATTGCGAGTGCTCATTGATTTCGAGATTGATAATTGAGTGTGGTATATATGTGGTTTTGCTTCCGCATCCCCATTATATCAAATTGTAATTAGTTTTCAAGTTATGGATTAACGAAAGAGTGTCTCTTGTTTTGCTTAGCAATGTTGAATTGCGAGTGCTCATTGAGATTTGAGTGTGTTATTTTTTTTTTCTGCATCCCTGTTTATAGCAAATTGGTGTCAGAGTGCGTGTCACTCCTAGAGGATACGGTTTGATGTGTACCATCATAGTAGGTTTATCATTTATGAGTTTACTCGAAAGACCAATGAGGGTTTGTCAATGAAAGTTCCATAACTTGTTTCAATTGTTCCTTACATCGTATCTCAGTTACAAGCAAAGTTGGCAGCACTCTAAGAGAAGGGCCTGCAGAGGAGTTTGCAAGAGAAACCGATGCCGCAAGAAGAATATTTGTGTTCATGACATATTAGGAGTATACCAAATATTATTTTCACCATTAATGAGGAGTATATTTAGGAATATCTTGGTGGCTAAACAATATGGAGCTTAAAAATATTGACTATTAGTGATCATTGTATTTAGCTTTCTCATTATTAGATTCGTGAAATAGAGTTCTATTCTTTTGGTTATCATCATTGAGATTGCGACTGTTCATCGATATCTAGATTGATATTTGAGTGTGTCGTTCAAAATTCTGCATCCCCGTGTACCTCAGCAATCGTTAAAACCCACATCTCTCGCCACCAAAGTTGTGCTTGATAATCCACCCAACACTTTATGGCCGTCAACTCTCCCTGCTCTTCTGTTGTGACTCGCCGTTAGTCGCAACTCATGTTTGTGTTTTCCCTTTCGTACGATTGATTTGCAAATCCCTTTGCTCCAAGCTTTTCTCTTGCCGGCGTCGGAAGTTGTAGAAAATTTGACGAAGCTCCTCACCCTATGGCCTTGAGTGTGTTTGTTCCAAACTGACGAAGAAGTCTGCCGACGAGAATTGTGACGTTCTTCATCGTTTCTTCAGACTACAAGCCCTCTGCAATTTGAGGGAGGGCAATAGCTGCAGGGGTCATCTGAATCACGTCTCCGGCGTGAATTGATGGAGTAATGAGTCAATGCATGTCTGTGGGTCTTGTCTGAGGGTAACGAGTCCAGTCAGGGGAGCTGGCAATTTCAGCAACCTTTCGTTTCCTTATGACTTTGTGGTGTTGGGCTCATCGCTACTTCTCTGAGCCATCAGCCATGTTTGGAGGTGGCTTTTGTTTTCAATGTCAAGACCCGTAAAATGGCTTTGGAAGAAATTGTTGTAATAGCGCAAATGGCAAGGGGCATTGGCGTCACCTTGTTGCTTGAACCGACAACACAGAGGTAAGGGTCCATGTCTATGAAACCACGTAATGAACGTTTCCATTGTCTTCTTGCATTGTTCTTGAAATAGATTTAAGAACGGATCAAAATTGAATCAATCATGAGTGCTCGATGCTTGTAACCTATGAAGCACGAACACTCTCCCGTAGGTCACGAATCATGTTTGACTCGAGTCGGACACATGACACGCCGGACATGCCCGGACACGTAGTGGCCACGCGTGTCCCAGAGTATTCAATTTTTTTTTATAATTTTTTTCAAAACGGACACGCTTTTGGACACGTTTTTGGGGTCAAAAGTTATATAACTAAAAACAAAACATTACCTATATGTTCCTCCAAACCCTAAATTTTCCTCCAAACAGAGCACCGCTGCTTCCTCACCCAAAAAGCTTTGAAGAAGACAGATCTCTGTAGAAGAAATCAGTTGCTATGTAGTTTTGTTCTTGGTGAAGAGAAAATACCATTATCTCCTTACGCACCCAAAAAAAAGGGTTTCATGTGATACTTTGGCTTTTATATATAGACTTAGTTGGGAGTGTAGGGTTTGAAAGTATAGGCCTTTTATGTTATTGCATATAGTGCTCTTGAGCTGGTAGCTAGTGGGCTATCAACTTTGACCGGCACTATTTTTGGATTATTAGGTGTTGTTGGCAGTCTGTGTATTGTATAGTGTAAAACTGAACTGACAAATTTACTTTTTTAACTTGTCATGATAGCTGGCAGCAACAGTCTTTTTTTGGGTTGCTTTGTACAAGAAAAAAATGTTAGCTGGCAGCGACTAAAGTCTTTTAGAATTTTAACAAAACATTACTTTTCTATTTAGTTAATAATAATTAGTTAAGTTAAAAATAATTTATTAAAATAGAGTATTTTAAAAAGAGGATAAAAATACTAATGTTCTCATTAATGAATATAAGTATGTTAAAATATGGTAATTTGGATAAATCAGTGTACATATTTTTGTAGAATATTAACAGTTTTTATTTCATTAATATATATAAAAAAATAAAAAAACCTTTTACGTATCCCAGTGCCGTATCCTACATTTTGTAAAATTATGTATCCCGTGTTTGGAGTCGTGTCGTAACCTATATCGTGTGTCGAGTCCGTGCTTCATAGCTTGTAACCCAAATACACAAATTACAGATCACCAATTTGAAGCAAACACACACATTTAACAATCTTTCAAGTTATATTCGCCTCTTAAACTGGTTACAGGCCACAAAGAGTATAGACATAGGAGGCCCAAGCACTCGGGCTTCAAGTTACCCTAATAGGCTGAAGGAATACTAACTCTAAAATGTTCTGTATCCTACCGAAATCAAATTAAAAATTATATTAACTAAAATAAAGTCAAATGAAAATTATTCTTTCTTCTTCCTCCCCGCGTACACATCAATTATGCACATCCCAAAATGATACAATTTGTCCCTTTTGACTTCGAACTCATATGATCCAACATAATTGTCCGCATGTCATGCAGGGTGCCTCATAATTTGTAAATTGCAATTTTATGTCACAACACAACACGACATGATATGATCATATGATGTACGAAACATGTCATTATAACTTATAAGACAACTTGCCCCTTTTAACTTCGAACTCGTCTGATCCACCATAGTTGCCCGCATGTCATGCAGGGTGACTTATGTCACAACACAACATGATATGATCATATGATGCATGAAACATGTCATTATAACTTGTAAGATACAGAACTATACTATCTTCTGCTTTGTTCAATTATTCTTGTTATGGATATAACTATCTTATGTTTCTGATAAAAAAAACTGCTAAACTGCTTTATACATCATATATTTTACGTGCCTTGAGTGAAAGATTATGCTCTCATTACACTACAAATTTCTAATGCTAGTCTTCATTTTATATAGTTAGGTAGGTCCTCGTTATTTTTCTATCTCACAGCTAAATATTATTTTGTCCTTTTCTAATCAACTAGATCTTTTGAACATCGCTTATGAGAGAGAGACAGAAATGCAAACGTGGAAATTTTTGGCCCTGGCATTTACCGTATATGATAAACTAACTCTGACCTGTTGTATGATGCCCTTTTTTTATGTCCTCTGACGTGACTTTCTAATCATCAAGCAAGCTTTTCTGGGTGATATTATTTCTTGAATTGGTATAGAATTGCGTTTTATTCCATGTATTTGATCTCAATTTATTAAACCATCTATTCATTTTTGATAACGAAGTTATATGTGTTTCTATATCAGGTATTTATTATATATATATATATATATATATATATATATATATATATTTGAGGGATTTTGTTGTGCCTTGTCCATATAAAACCTTTTTGTGGGTCATCACTCGCAAGAATCGAAGTTAAAAAATATACCCCCTTCTTTTTGAATGTTATTACTCAGTTAATAAGTGGGAGGAGTGCCTATGATTTCAAATCAGTTAAAAGATGGACTACTCACAGAAAGCTGGGATACTGCCTTATTGACTGTGACAAAGTAAAGTTTTTGCTCTCACTATTATAATTTTTCTTAGTTGTCATTTTATTCTATGAACCCAGGTTGCTTTTATGTTAATTTTTCTTACTTGCTCAGATATTTGTCCCTATCCACCAAGAAGTGCATTGGTGCATGGCAGTTATAAATAAGAAGGATGAAAAGTTCCAGTATCTTGATTCACTTAAAGGAGTTGATAAGCAAGTAATGACAGTACTGGTATGTTTTGTGTGGTAAAATATGTTATGTTTCTTATTCATTTAATGAATTTATAAGTTCAATATTTTTTTAATTGGGCTTATAGAGTTTTCGCTATGCAGTTTGCCTTTGTGCTGCTTAATGTTTTGTCATTTCCCCTAATTTATACGAGTCCTTCTACTGTAACTGAAATTTCGGTAGAAATTTCGACAGAAAAATGAGTTGGCAGCATGCTATTGGAGGGTTTTGTGGCGTGGACCCCATAAACTAACCACTAAATATCCTTCACCTGTTTCGGTAGATGCACTTTCGGTAAAAAAATTGGGTCCAATAGCATTTTTGAATTTATATCTTCTCTATGGGGAGAAGTCCCAGTGGGCAAGAAGCTTGCATGATTTTTATGAAAGATCCATACAAATTACTCGTCCCTGCCCGCTCCCCTCCCTCTGCTTGTGTGTACATGCATGCCTTCGTGTGCTACCTATGATCTAATTTTTGCAATCTGTATGATTTGATTTGATGTATGGGTAAAACTAGGTACCCATATATCATGATACACATGTGATACATGATAAGGCACCCATTGTACATGATGCAAGAACATCAGTTTTTCCCATTTCCCCATTTACACATTTTTTTTAATTAAGTTGTCATGTTAGTGGTTACGTCCTTTCTTTTATTGTTAGTATTTTAGTCTTTGGGCTTCCCTTAGACTATAAAAGGGACCCTCTAGGTTATATCCTACATGCGATACTTTAATTTTATAGTAGTGATATGAGTCCCAAACTCATTTCCCAAATGGTGTGGCATAGCAATAGAGCATTGTACCCTGTGGTCCCTACCCTACAACACAGGGTACAACATTTATTGCTATGCCATATTATTTGGAGGATAGTTTCAGGGATGATCTTGGGTCACGCATCATTTTCCTTAATTTTGATATGATATCTTGAGAGCTAGACTTCTTGTTATTCCATGATGATTTCTTGTGTGTGTATGTGTGTTACAATTTAAATTCCGTTGCACTACATCAAATTGGTATTAAAGTCAGGTTCGTTCTGGCCGTGTGTCTAAAGATGACGGAAGAAGAGTGGGTGGATTGGAATGGTGGCTGCATTGCCACCACCGTGAGAGCTGAATCTGCTCCCCTGCCTATTCGAGAGAAGTCCTCCACCATTGCACTACTAGATTGACCTCTCCTCCGCCATTGTATTTTATATATTGATTTGTGGCCGTTTGAGGTTGATCACACTGAGCATGTTACACAAGTTCATGAGGGCTTGCAGCGAGATCGCTTTTATATGTTGAAGAAGTGCTCGTTTATGATGGATACAGTTTCCTTTTTGGGGTACGATGGGGTCTGTGCAGACGAGGAGAAGCTGAAAGCTATTGTGGAATGACCTACGCCCACAAAAATGTCTCGGGCTTGGAGCTTTCATGGGTTTCCCAGATTCGACAAGCAGTTTATCAAGGGCTTAATACCATCATGGCTTTAATGACGTTACTACGATGTTCTTTTGTCTCAGATGTCTGACAGACTGATAAATCCGAGGCGTAATTCCAGCTTATCAAATCTCGGATGATAACGACACATCCTATAGCTCTATCAATCTTTGTTCAGCTTTTTGAGTTGTCTTATGATGCTGAGAGACAGGGATCAGTGTTGTTCCAAGTTAGAGCAACCGACTAGTTGCCTTCTTTAACTAGAAAGTTTCCGGCCCTCCTCTTAATGATTATACTTATGATTTAGAAATCTTAGGGGTACAGTTAGTATGCACCAAAATTTTGTAATCTGGAGGAGTTGGGTGTTGTTCACATCCATCCAAAGAGCAATTTTTTGGTTCAATGTGGTGAGGGAGTTCCACGCGATCCTGTGTTCAACCGTCACAACACCACGGGATATCGAAATCGTATTTATTCCAAGATAGTTTTTTTCTACTCGAGACAACTTTGTGTATCCTCACCTCCTCCCTTTGGGAAATGATCATCTTGGAGTTACATTCTTGGGGTCTATCGGGAGTAGCTCACCCTGACCTTATTGAGAAAGAATTTCCCCCTCAACTATGCGGCGGGAGACACAAGCTTTTTCTGGCTGATGTTATGCGTGCTAGATAAGGGGCAAAACACTTGTGCATGCTTGTACACCTCCCTTCCTGTACTGGAGAAGCCCTGGGAGGACATTTCGAAAGATTTTATAGTGGGCTTCGTTGATGGCTTAAGGATCACGATTTCATTTTTGTAGTTATTAATAGGTTTTCTTCAAAGATGGTCCATCTTCTTCTGTATCAGGCGGACGCCCGTGATGTTTGATTTTTGGGGCATCTTGGGCGTGCCCTATGGCTTCTATTGCACTATCATTTACAGTTTTTGACTCCTTTCAACCCTAGACAGTTCTTAATCGGGGAGTTGGTGATCTTCTACGAACCTGAAGAGTTCGGGCATTAATATTGCCTTGGAAGACTTTGCTTATACCAACACTGCCAATCACTCCATAGTACTTTTCCTGTTTAGGACATTATTGGTATGCCTCTCTATTCGTGTTGATTTATTAGCGCTTCCGCCTTCCGTGCTTGTATGTCCATCGACGAGTGATTTTGTGAACAAGGGGACGGCTAATCATGAGGATGTGAGTGTTTGGCTTTGGCGTCTGTATGCCTCCGATAAGGGGAAAGTGAACCCGCATTGCAGGGAGGTGTGTTGTCTTGGAGGTTTGGTGATGGTGCATTTGCATAAGGAGAGAGTAAAATCCACAAGCTCCAGATGTGCCTATGGACCTTCCAACCACGAGCTCCTGATGCGTCTTTATGCATGCAACGCTCAACGTCGTATATTTGACACCATTTTGGGGCTCACAGATTTTGTGAACAAGGGGACGGCTATTTATGAAGATGTGAGTGTTTGTTTTTGGCGTCTGTATGCCTCCGATACGGGGAAAGTGAATCCGCATTGCGGGGAGGTGTGTTGTCTTGGAGGTTTGGTGATGGTGCATTTGCATAAGGAGAGAGTAAAATCCACAAGCTCCAGATGTGTCCTTATGGACCTTCCAACCATGAGCTCCTGATGCGTCTTTATGCATGCAACGCTCAACGTCGTATATTTGACACCATTTTGGGGCTCACATGTTCTAACACCATTTTGGGGCTTGCATGTTCCACCTATTCTGCTGCCGGCAGTGCAGATACAACTCAGATTGTGCATTCGATTGTTGACCACATGGATAGTATTTGGGACAGAGCAGAAGGTCAGTGCCTACAGTTCGTTACTTGGTTGGGTTGTTCTGTGGATGAGATTGGATTTTACAGCATATTGATCGGGATTTCTATCATCAGATTTGTGTTCATATGGATTCTGCTTGTTTGCGTGGGTTGGGGGGGGGGGGGGGTGTTTTTTCCCCATTTTTCCATTTTATTACGTATTATACTTTTATTAGTTGTCATGTTGTTGGTTACGTTCGGGTATTTTTTGTCCTTGGGCTTCTCTTGGCCTGTAAAAAGGGGACTCTGGGTTATTTGCTGCATTCAATACTTTACTTTGGTTTTAATATGATGCCTTGAGAGCTAGACTTTGATGTTCTGCCATGGTTATTTCTTTTGTGTGCATCATGATTTAATTTCCGCAACACTGCATCAGTACATACTGTTCACACTAGGAATGTTTTCCCATATCTAAAATCAGCTTCATACTTAAAAAAAAAAAAAAGAATTTCCTTCTATCCTAAATGCATCTATAATACAGTGGTCATCCAGTGATGTTGGTGTGGATCAATTTGGTGAGCTTTTACTTGGATCCTTATATTGCATGAGTGTCATTTGGATATTATTTATAAAGAGTGGGATCCATTTCATAAACTTCACTTGATACTGCTGTGTTAAATAGGAAAGTGCATCTTGTCCAGAGGTAGTGATAGTGATGGAAATGGGCCATATATTAGGGTTTTTTATTAGTCATTTCTATTTTCTTTTATTTTCTTATTTGTATTTTCCTTTATTTTTGTTTTGTATTTAGAGGTGAGGAGTAGTAATGGCATTTTTGTAATTAAGGCCTTAGCTTGGAGCCTAAGCTACTCCTTCCCTTTAAATACCCCCTTGTAGCCTCATTTGAGGTAAACTTGAATTTTGACAATAGTAAAGAGTGTTTCTCTCTCTAAATTGGGGTTTAGGTATTTTTTAGGAGCCTTTTGACGGGTGGTTTACGTCAAATTGGTATCAGAGCGGGTGAAACTCCACATTGGTGTTAGTGTGTCGGTGTATTTTGTATCAAATTCGTGCACTACTCTTTAATGGCTCCTAAGAAATCCAAACAACTAAAAGAGGATATTCAAAAACGAACAAGAGAGTGGGTACAATCACAACAACAAATCTATACCCATTTCCAAAATCCTAACCCTAGAAATCCCTACACACAACCCCTGCCCTACCCCACCATCTACACCAAACCCACCACCCCGAAAATCCAAATCTTGAACCCTAATTTCCCCCCAAACTCAAATCCATTCCATAAACCTTCCATTCAAGATCCAAGATAACCCACTTCCAGGGTTTTACCTACCATTTTACAATCCAGTCCACAATTTACAAACCCTAGCCTCCAACCCTAGAAAATTCCTCCATCGCCAACCCGAATCCCCCAACCCACCACCCATTTTTCAAACCCCAACTATAAAAAAAATTACGTGTTCTCCCCGATTAACTCTCGTGGCTCAATTCAAGATCAGCGGCGGCTAGTCCAAGATTAGTTGCTCCACCCAATCATTCTTCCGCCCTCATTAACCCAATCGGGTCAAATCAACGATAAAAAATCCCCTCCCAAGCCGGTTGATTGCAAGAAAGATAGAAATGACGAAATTGGATTAAGTCTTTTTTTTTTTGACATTGTTGATGAGGATGGTTGGGTGACTCGCACCCATTTTCGCTAGCCGGAAACATTTGATTTGAGAGATTTTTTTTCAATCTTTGAGAGAGGGGATGATAATTAGATTGAGGTTTGCTCGGAGGTTATCTCTCTAGGGGTTGATTTGGATATTGGAGGTGATGCGTTTGGTGGTGGGCATGTGGACCCATTCGCGGTAGCTTTTGATCGGCGCTCGGAGGAAATTTTCCGCGACGTAGCATTAGGGAGGTTCATCGTGGGAATCTCGGATCGCGATTTTGTTGGTCGTCCACATTTGGATTGTCTTCCTATCCTCTCGGTATTTACTGCAAGCCGGTACAAGGGGCGCTTCCGAGGACGGCTCTTCTTCCTAGGGAGGATCTCTTTGAAGGCTGCATTGCTTTCTTACCGTTTATCTCTTACGCTCGAGGACCAGCTTTTCGAAGCTGGGGAGAGTGATGGAAATGGGCCGTATTTTAGGATTTTATTAGTCATTTTTATTTTCCTTTATTTTTGTTTTGTATTTAGAGGTAAGGAATAGTAATGACATTTTTGTAATTAGGGTCTTAGCTTGGAGTCTAAGCTACTCCTTCCCTGTAAATACCCCCTTGTAGCCTCATTTGAGGTAGACTTGAATTTTGACGACAAAAAAGAGTGTTTTTCTCTCTAAATTGGTGTAGATATTTTTAGGAGCCTTATGACGGGTGGTTTACGTCAAATAGTGCATTGTGTTTTCGGGTTTTAGTGAAAAGCTAATGATTTTGAGAGAAAATCGTGTGCGCGCGTGTGTGAGCGGGGTGGGGGGTGGAGGGCAAGTTTCTTTTTATTTTTTAATAATATTTCCTTTAATTTCTTGTGGTTCTTTAAGGGGGAAAGGGTAATATTAAGCAATGTCAGAAAATTTTGTTTTGCAATTGATAGTTTACTAACATATGGGAGAATCTTTTATTTAAACATTTCCTACAGGTAGACCTAATAACATGTAGGTCCATGTCCGTGCTTTTATCGGATAATATCGTGTTTGAGCCTCTATGTTCAAGTCAAAACATTTGTCTTCTTATCGGGTCGAGATTACATGCCCATACATGATTTATTTCCCTATTGGATTACATTAACAGTCCTCCTTAAGTAAACAAGCCGTTTTTCAGTTTGATGTGCTAACGCGTATTATTGTGTCTTATCGTGTGCTTACGGGGCCACATGAGTCACACAACACGAGTTACCCGATAATTATTGGGCCTTATTGAGTTAAAGTGGATCAACATTGAATCCGTCAGTTGGCGGGTCTGATATGGTGGACCGATAACGCCCTGAACATGATAAGGGTCCATGCATTTCGTCGTGTTATTGGGTGGTGTCTCATTTTAGGTAAGGTCAAAGTAATTACTCAAATGATAGGGTTGTATGTATTCAGGGCTTACCTTAAATGAAATAGTAATTTACCTTCTTTTTTTTCCGTATTTAGGAAAAATGATAAATCTATATGCCTATAAAATTTGACCCTTTAAAGAAAAATTGATCCAGCAATTAATGGAGGGACCCTTAAAATGCTTTTAAATTGGCTTGTGCACACATTTTACTTTTGCCTATTTTAATTAACAACACATTCACAGAAGGGTGTTATTTATCATGGCTTTTACTCTTATGAACCAAAGGGTTCTGTTGACCGAAATGCATAGGAGTTTTATAAAAAAAGGGGTCATTTTTCAGGTTCTCTTTACTATTGAATCACTTGCAACTGGCTGGTATAATTTACTGATTTACCCTTTTTTTTGGGTGCCTGCAGTTAATATTTTCTTTTTATGTTATCATATATATATATATGTGAAAGTATAATATACTTCTTGAGGTATGTTGCAATCATATTGGTGACAACACTGATTAACCTGTCTTCTGAAAAAGATAACCTCTATAAATATTGAATTGTTTCACGTTCGTCTCTCTCGCACACATCGATTCATTTGGGTTTGTGGCTGTAATACAACTCATGCATGTATCGATGTTTGTTGGTACTCAGGCTAGATACTTTGTGGATGAGGTGAAGGACAAGAGTGGGAAAGACATCGATGTTAGCTCTTGGAAGCAAGAATATGTTGAGGACCTTCCTGCTCAGAAGAATGGGTGTGTATGCTTTTCAATATTGTTCTCATCAATTGCATTCACTTCCAAAATGTCCTTGAACCAAAATTTAAATGAAAATTTTTTCTTCTAAAGAAGGATAAGGTTGTTAGACAATTGAAAATTTGTCTTGCCAAAACTAATATTTCATAATTCACAAATTCATAGGGTATGTTTGGGCATAAATTGATTTATCTTGACAAAGCTATCTTTCATAATATACAAAAACCTACAAAGGCATTAGTATGCATAGATTGATCTTTTGTGTATTTGAAGAGATCATCCTATGGTCTTGTTGCATATAAAATGTAAATAGAATTGTGATGGAGTTGGCACCCTAGACTTGGGGTTTTATTTACATTTGTCATTCTTACTTGTTGATAATCTCTTTTTAGTTAAGGATACATATGTATATTTTCTTTATTATTTCTTAATGATGTAAAGCCCTTGGTCTATAAAAGGATATTTTTATCCTTTCTAGTATTCCTTCATCTAATAGGATTAATGAAGAGCTTTAGCGTTATTAGCAAGCTAACTTCATCTTTAAGATGATACGTTTTAGTTGAGAGAGAAAGAGAGACTTTGTCTAGTGAATTTCTTTGAGCCATTATATCTTGTTATGTCAAATTGCTGTAGCGAGGGTCTAGCACTTGCTCAAGTGTTTATAGAGTTCTATGAAGCATGACATGGATTTGGAACACTGATGCGACACAACACCCATTCCGGTATGACAAATTCTAAATGGACACCGTTAATAAGGAAATAGACTCTTATATATGAGATAAAAATAAATATATGGGTCCGCTAGCATTCAGTCCCATACTTTCAGTTTTTCTAGCCTCCAATCCCATTAAGTTTTTCATTAGTTCTAGGTTCTGTTTGACCAAATTTAAATTGTTCTTGAGAAATGTAGCCTCCATAGTCATTCTAACACATATTTCAGAGTCATTTTAATACATTTTCAGAATTGTTTTACCGTTTTCAGTCATCTCAACACTTTTTGGGGAGTAATTCTAACACATTTTGAGTCGTTTTAACACATTGTTCACATTAATTTTCAACCAATTTCAGGGTCAATTTAACCTATTTTTTCATAGTCATTCTTAGTACATTTTCAAAGTTGTTTTACCACATTGTGTCATTTCAACACATTTGCGGTCATTTTAACCTATTATTTGAAGTCATTTTACACATTTTGGAGACATTTTAACACACTATTCAGAGTCATTTTGAGCAACATATATATGTATATGAAGAAATCATCAATGAAAATTGAGCATCCAGTAGCTTCATTATGCCATGAGTTTGTAATTTGATTCCAGTGTCTTGCAAATCGATTTTGCAGGCTCATCATCTTCAAGATCCAAACTCAGATCCTCATCTTCTGCACATTGGTACCAGTTAGGCTCCCGCTCCCGCAATGTGTGTGTGTGAGAGAGAGAGAGTTTATCATGTTTAAGAAAAAGGATATCATATTATTCTGAGCAGGACATCTCCATTTCATCACTGATGTCTCCCTCTTTCTTTTGTCCAAAGCCTCTGCAACCCTAGGAATGATCTCAACCAAGCATGCATCCTTTATCTTCTTTAGTTTCGCAAACGAAGTGAGAGAGAAATTACGATCTGCAGATTGTAGAGAGAGATAATGAAGACCAAACGAGGCAGAGGTTTTTTGGGGTAAGGGGTAAATGAGGTATACTAAAATTGCACATGGTTTGACATTAGAACTTTTGGACCAGAAATACTTTGGTGGTGGGGCTAATAGGGTAAACTAATGTCAAATAGGACCAAGTGCTGCTTCTCTATAAATATTTTTTTACGACTAGTAAATCTAATATCACATGATTTTAATGTGCAAGTTATAATTAATGAACTATAGTGCTAGTAATCACCTATATTATGTAAACAAATAAATTTGTAGAAATCAATATGTATGGAAGTGTGTATAGGGATTTAGACATGTGATAATGAATGTGTACGCATATAACGATGATGATTATCCACACCCAATCCTTTAGTAAAGTATTCCATTGTTTTCTTCTTTTTATTTTTTATGATGAACTCATTTTTGTTTTCTTTTAGCACTTATGTCTTCTTGTATAAAAGAAAGTCATATTTCAACATCTAATGTTTGTTGTCCACATTTGATGTCCAAAAAGTGTTGAATGCATGTCAGACCAAAATTTATATTAGAGTTATGGACCTGTACATGTTAAGACGCATCCGTTAGTGTTCAATACATATCCAACACATCAGATACGTTACCTTGTTAGTTGCAAGTGTCTGTGCATCTGGAATCTCTTTTTGTTTTTATCAAAGCAAAACCTTTATGTTTGACCAATTTGTCGAGTTTCCAGTTGTCCCTTTTATTATTGTCTCCTTTTGTTGGAAAGATGAGATTACAATTTGTGATTGAATATCCTATTATGTCTTAAAGAATGTCTTCTCTAAAAATGAAAGAGGTAGAAGTGAGTTTGTCTCTTTTCTCTTGTGCTTAAGCGGCTACTTTTCACTTAGTATTTACTTCCTTTCTTTTGAATGGGATGCCCTGTGAAATTTTGTTTCTCTAAACAGGTTCGACTGTGGCATGTTCATGATTAAATATGCTGATTTCTATAGCCGGGATTTAGAACTGTGTTTTAAACAGGTGAGTCATGTGCTTGCAACTTTATATGGGACATTTTCTTTACATTTCTGCCTTTGATAAGGACATTTTCTTAGTATCTTAATTGAAATGTGAACTGAATCATATAACCTTTCGCTTGGCATCCCTTCATTAGGAGTATGGTATTTGGACTAGTGAACGTCTCGGTTTTTTAATTAGTTGGAGAAATTTGTTCATTCCTTTTTCCTTTTCTTCAAAAAAGAAAAATAGGTTTTCTTTGCCAAGTTTTTTGCGGTAACTAATTGAGTTGCTAATTATTGCAGTTTAAAAAAGTTTAGACCCAACCATTTTGGTTGAAAATATTATATGTAACTAGTAATAACTAATAACATGGAATGAAGTTCAGTTTTCATGGGTTGTTTCAGATCCACTCTTACTTTATGGCTCCGTTTGGGTGGGGGGTAAATGATGGAAATTATTTTTTTACCTATTTGGGTTTTAAAAAAAAGTTCATATAAAATGGTAAATTAGTGTACATGCTATATAATATAATTTGCAAAAAACTATTGAATAAAATTTGGCGCGGAATACTTGAAAAATATTTTTCATTATTTTACTTTCCGCCCAAGTAAAAAATTTCACTCTGAACCAAACAGAACCTAAGCATTTCAGTATCTGGACTGATGTATCTGTCACGCTGACTTGCTACAAGAAATTTAAATTACATATTAGACATCTGAACTTTTATTAATTTTATTTTTTTCTCTTGCAGACAGACATGCCATATTTTCGATGGAGGACCGTCAAGGAGATTTTGAGACTGAAAGCTGAGTGATTGACTGTCAAGTTGTTACTATGTTCAATAATGTGTATATCTTTTCTTAGGTGGAAGATAATGGATCTGCATTGATGGATGAATGATTATTTCCCCGGGAGGTGCCATCAAAATCTTGGTTTGGGTTTACTGGTAAAGGATGATTTTGTTCAGACAATCCAGGTGCATAACAATTTGCTAGTGTCACCAGTCACCAGTTGGTAGACTGGTATTTTTGCAGAGGGGAGTTTGAAGTTGCTTTTTTTTTTTTTTGATGGGGTGGGGGTTGGTTAAAGCAGGGGGCTAAATTATTCTAGCAATCTTGGAGTGAAATTCACAATTGTAATGATAACCATCCATTCTTTATTTATTAGAGGGAATGAGAAATGTTTATGTTACAGATATCTGGTAAAGTGTTTTATAATATGCATATGGCTGGTCAGATCCACAAACTTTTGTTAAGGTGGGCAAAAAATATGAATACCCATTATTTTTTTCTAATTACTAGCGTCTAGTTTATAATTTATAACATCTTAATAATTACTGGAAAATTTATTTAAGTGAACTTTAAATTTGCATTGGAAATGCACTATAAGAGCGGATGCATGTGCACCCATGTATGGATTTAACCCCTTGAACAATTACCGGAACTTGTTTTCCCCCCAACTATTTTTTTGTTTTTCACTCCCTAAAGTAAATTACCGTCCCATTTAAAGGTGACAATTCGAGTTAGTCACGTCACTTTTGGGTTGCATTGATTTCGATTTGAGTACAAGTTTTGAGTGCTTAGTTGTGTTATATCGGGCTATTACCATAAATGGGTTATTGTATAAAAAATTATCAGCCCTAGTTTCAATTGCGTAGTAAGGAAAGGGATAAATGCAAAATGAACCTTGAAGTTTTGGCGTGATTTTCAATTTTAGACTCGATATTTCAAAAGTTGTAATGTTAACCTTTAACGTTAGAAATTGTGCAATTTTAACCCTCCGGTACTTGTTGCAAGTAGACTTAATGGAAATGCTGATAAGTCATCCTATGTGACAATTTATTTTATTGTCCAATAGATGATTGACACTTGGTCCTATAAAATATCCTCTATTTGTTTTAATAATCAAAATATTGTCTTTTGTTTAACATTAAACAAATAAAAAACAAAAAGAAAAGAAAACAACATAGGTACGGTCATCCCCCCCCTTCTCTCTCTCTCTCTCTCTCTCTCTCCCCCATAGGTTCCACACACCATCGTCACAACCATCCCCCCATCGTCACCGTCACCATCCCTATCAATGGATCAACACCTTCACGTTTCCAAATATGTTTATACCTCTCTCTATCTTTTTATACACACACAGTTTTTTACCCCTACCCCTGTTCAATTTTTTTTGATGAAACTTTTTGTAAATGATCTTCTCACCAGGGGCGGAGCCAGGGGGTGGCTTGGGGGGGTCCCAGCCCGCCCCCCCCCCCCCCAAAAAAAAAATAAAAAAATTGTAGTGTTAATTTATTAAAAAAAAAAAATACAGTGTTAAAATATAAATTCAGCCCGCCCAAAATATAAACTCAACGCACCCCTAATAGGACTTTTGGTGATTTTTCTCAAAATAATTTAAATAACCTCAAAAAAATTCGGCTCGGGGGCTCCCGCCCCCGAACCCCCGGATATCACCCTTAAGACAGCCCGTCCTGACAAGAATTCCTGGCTCCGCCACTGCTTCTCACTATGGAGATCATCTATAAAAAGCTTCACCCAAAAAAATAATATATTACTATTTCAAAAGATGATATGCAAAAATGATAAATATATGCATTTTTAGCTGTTGAAACTTTTGATGATCACCACACTCACTTTTGTATTGAATGTTTTGTAAAAAAAATTAATTTTTTTACTATTTAAAAAAATGGTTGGCACGGAAGGAAATGATCTTTACACGAAAATGAAAGAATCTGGAGTGATTACTGAACAAAATAATGAAGAATTAAAAGTCACTCTAGTGGCTCTTGAATCGTATTATTCCACATTTTCCCAATATAAACCACCTTTCATACATTATACCAACTTAGATTCAAATCAATCCTCCTTTCTAATATAAACTCACATATTTCTATACAAATCACGCAATAATGTCATAATACACTTCTATTTATGTACAAGTAACAAAAAAAAAAAATTCAAAATCAAAATATCATGCCTTTTACTTTTCAAACATCATTTCTTTCATTACCAATCATGTGTTCAATAGTTAGGCATTATGCATCTCTTTACATTGATACCTTATCATGTATTCATATTAGGGATCTCTTTTGATATCACCTTTTTACTTTCTTCTCCAAGTCTCTTCTCTAATCATGTACGCAATCAATCATGCTGCATATAGTACTTCATATTTTATATTTAAAGTAATATTAACCACTTCACTTTATGAAACTCTCATTATCTAGTCAATATCATACATACTATTCCAACTTATAGTAAGACCATATTCCCCCATTATAACTTGAACACATTCATATTTTTATAATTTCATCACATCAATTTTATAAACCTTATATTCATATTACATATTCCACTCATACATAACAAATATTATATCATAATGACTAACCAAGTTATAATTACCAAATATCTCCTTACACCCCCACCCCCCCCGGCATACATTTTCTTCAAATATGATTTAAGAAATTAAATCTTTTATTACCTTACCATGATATCCTTATAAAGGATCAAAACTCATTAAGTAGTAAATAATACTAACAATAATCACACTAAATATACCATTCCCGTAATTTGTGCATAATAAATCTTACTAGATTAAGATAGTCTCAACATGTAATACCTTTCTACTTCTTGCATTTTATCCAAATTGAAACCCATTGCTTTATATTCATAGTACGCTTTATTCTTTCTCAGACCTTAATTTTAATATTTAAATGATATTTAACCACTATACTTAGTTCCACGTATACCCATCTCATCTATAATATAATACTAAAATGATAGAAAGAGAGTTAATGAGACTTCATAATGGAGAAGAGAGAGAAGGAGATGACCCTTAATTCTATTTTACTACATAACTTCTAAATAAAACAAACCCCTTTCATCTTTTCAGCGTTTTAAGTATATCTGTCACATTTGACGATTAGCATTTATATTTCTTACTGCATAAATTTCTCACTTCATAATATGCCTCTTCATATTTATCTCATCTCCCTCATTATATACAATTACAGAGTCTACTATGGCCCTTCAATCCCCCCACCTTCTAATCTGCTTCATCATTCTTCTTTTACTGTTTGAACTTATAATATTTCTTTGTACTGTTTGAACTCATAATATTTCTTTGTCTTCTTTTACTACTTGAACTAATAATATTTTCTTACATTCTAGGTTAATTCCTTCCTCAATCATAGCAAACTCCTGTGGGTCCTTATCACCCCCTTTTTGGTTAAGAGGTTTTTCAAAGGTGAGTGGAAGATTCCTTTTATTGATCTATAAATTTTTAAAGTTTATATTATATGTGTATAATATTTGGCTTTCAGCTTTCGTAAATATTTTTAAGACTCAATGATTTTTTTAAATAATATTAATTATACCCAACGACTTTTTTAATATAAATTTGAAATATCTACATAAATTTTCATAATCTACAAGTAGATTGTCACATTAGAATTGAAAAAAATATTTTTGAATGTAAAAACGGCAATCAGACTTAACATACGATTTTAGTGAATATATGTGATTATTCTCACACCCTAAACTTTCTTTCACACCCTTTTTATATTTTTAAAATATAATGATAAAAAATCAATCTCCTCTTTCTTTAAAATATAATATGATTGTAAAACATAACATCATTTTAGGTCAGATAAATATTACACGCTAAGAAAAAATATGATTTTATTATTATCATTATTGTTATTTTGATTTTTAACTTTAACACAT
This sequence comes from Sambucus nigra, assembly GCA_949130495.1. Lineage (NCBI taxonomy): Eukaryota > Viridiplantae > Streptophyta > Magnoliopsida > Dipsacales > Adoxaceae > Sambucus > Sambucus nigra. The sequence continues at coordinate 546,896,007 of OX422215.1, forward strand.
TACTAATTTTTTAAATTAAACTATAGGACATTTTTATGAATTTATTAGACTTTGCTACAATTTTTGTCGCTAAATATGAAACTTATAATGAAAAAAAAGATTTTTAACAAAAAACAAATATTTTTTGAAAATAAAACGGTTTTTAACAGAATAAAAATACTTTATAAATAAGAAACAATATCCTTTAATAAAATCAGATTTCAAAGAATATAAATATTTAGAAATGAAAAAACAGTATTAGTACTACAAACTTTCCGTGGAGAAATTTTCATATTTAGAAATGAAAAATGTTCCAAAGTATAACAAATAGACTAATTTGTGGTAAAGCCTAAATAACAAAATTAGTAATGGGTTAAAACCATAAGATCTAAACAATAATATTAATAACAACAATAGTAAGTTTGTTATTATTTGGTATATTTTTCATTGCTAAATATGAAAATTTCTTCACAGAAAGTTTTTGGTATTACTACACTTTGTTACAAAAAGTTTTTTGAAAAACTATTTTTATTCTTTTAAAGCTATTTTTTTTTTGTTAAAAACTGTTATTTTCCACTAAAGTGATTTTATTTTTTAAAAAACTGTTTAGGATTGTTTACTATGAGTTTAAAGTTTGTAATTTACTCACCCCACCAAATATTTCAATATGTCATGTTGCTTTTATAGCTAGTAACGATTGATTAGAGATTTCAAGAGGTCATTATTGCATCTAAATTTAAGTAATAACTCATTCAAGCTTGACTCTTGGCTTTCCAAGGCAACCGAATTGGAGTCGTTCTTCAAACTTGACTTTGGGCTTCCCAAGGCAACAACTGTAAGGGCATATTTTTATAGGTCCGTTATCAATTTGTTATGTCATATACCGCTACATCGTCGAAGAGCATTCAAGATCAATCTACATCAAGACGGATCCGAATTAATCAAGTTCTTCATCAAAAAAACTCCGCGAAGTTTACTTTTGTAAGGTTTTGTTTTAAATACCTTAACTTTTTACTTAGAGCTTTTGGGATATTTATACAAAATATTTTCTAAGTGTTGGAGCGGACTTTTTCGTCAAAATTTGAGAATGATTATTTTTTCTAAGTGTTGGAGCGGAGATTAAAATAATATTTTTTGACGACCAGGTCGTTCAAGCGAGATCAGCATCTCGTTCGAGCTAGATTGCTATGTCGCGCGATGTCGTTTGAACGACACACGTCCTTCATTCGAGCGACACCTGTTTCTCGTTCGAACGAGCTCTAATACTGAGGCGACACATTTTTTTTATAAATACTCATTAAATGGTTTCGTTTTCATTAAGAAGTCTCAGCCTTTTACAAAACAGAAAAACTGCGAAAGCAGAATTTTTTGGCTTCTTCCTTTAAGGGTTAAATTCATTTTTTTTTCAATTCACAAAACTCCCATATGCTTTAGTGAATTGTTTTGGTGTTTGAACAACACACTTTGCTGTTGTTTACTCTGGTGGGGAGGATAACCTACACCGAGAAGACTGCGTGTCTAGGATTGCGGTCCTTCTGGTATAGCTGCGTGCACTACACCAAAATGACAAAATTGTCACCTTTCAGCCGGTCACCCTTGTCAAGGTCATTGACCGTGACAAAAAACACGCGTTTTGTGTCACGGTCATTGACCTTGACACGACCGTGATAAAGAATTGTCGCGGTCATTAACCGTGACACGTCCGTGACAAATTTACTTGTCACGGACTTGTCACGGTCAATGACCGTAATAATTCTTTAAATAATTATCACGGTCAATGACCTTGACACGACCGTGACAATGTTTGCAGCAAAAACCCTTTCCCCCTTCTTTTTTCCCTCCCGTCGTTCCCTCCCTCTCTCTCTCTCTCGACGCTCTCTCTCTCTCTCTCTCTCTCTCTCTCTCTCTCTCTCGCTCTACTTTCAGGTTTAATTCTCTCTCACTCTCTCTCTCTCTCTCTCTCTCTCTCTTCCATTTATATATATGTTTGTGTGTATATATATGTGTGTATGTGTGTATATATGTGCATGTGTGTGTGCGGGGGTAGCGGGTGGGGCAGGGTGGGGGTAGGGTGGGGGCAGAGTGGGGGTAGGGGGTGGGGTAGGGTGGGGGTAGGGGGTTAAAAATGTAATATTATTTTGATACAACATTAATTTGTGTATGAGTTTCATAATTATTAATAATATCCAAAAATATTGGATAACAATTTATTTTCATTCAAAATAAATAAGTAATTTTCTACAAATTTCATAAAAAATGAAGGCCGGCTTAATATGTGATTTAAGTGTGAAATAATCGCTATATACTTATACTAATGGAGAAAAAAACCATATATGGCGTTTTTTATTTTTATTAGATGCAAAATAACACATATAGGTATCACATGACTTTAAATCCATCAAATAAAATTTTACCATAAAATATCATTTTGTGGAAGGCAAGATCTATTACAATATATTTACATATACCTAAATGATTTTTTTTAAATGACATTACAACAAAAAACTACAATAAGGGTTAAAATGGCATCCGAAATTGCTAAAAGATGAAAAATAAAATATCATTTAGTCTATGTTGTTGAAAAATTTGATCAAATTGGTGAGCCCTTCATATTTCAAAAATGTTGTTTTTATTCCTATTTAACTTTTCTTTCTATACACCCTTAATTATATTTAAAGTTTAATAAAATAGGAGTTATAGAAAGAAAAGTGGGGTTTAAATAAAAACACTTTTTTTAAATTTTAGGTTCTGGTGCATAATCTTACTTTGTCACAATTAATTTATATGCCTCAAAGTTATTTTATCACTCTTAGTTTATATTTGTGATAATACTTTATGAACCACAACTTTAGGTTGATTATTTTAGAACTTAAACTTCAAGATACAAAAAATAATTATATAGAACAACTTAGATATCTTAACAAAACACATATCTAACATTGAATATGATTTATAAAAAGCACAAAACAATAGTAGAAATTCAATACATGAAATTAACATTGAGATTATTTTAAATAGACAGTCACTACTGTGTGTGTGTGTGTGTGTGTGGTGAGTGGGGGTGGTGGTGTGTGTGTATGTGGTGAGTGGGGGGTGTGGAGGGAGGTGTGTGTGTGTGTGTGTGTGTGTGTGTGTATTTGAATTAACCCATGAATTTGTATTTTTGTATTTGAATTAACCCATGAATTTATTTTTGTATTTGAATTAACCCATGAATTTATTTTTGTATTTGAATTAACCCATTATATGAAACATACTTGAAATTAAATATAGTGCGCATAGATACTAGCCTTCTAGTTCTTATGCGTACGCATTCAATAGCCCTTAGACCCGTTCGAGAGTCATTACCCCTGTAATGAGATCTCTCGAATTGTCCCGTTTGGACAGTTTGAGACTGTATAATTTCTGTATAATATTCTTATTGGCTTAAAGTTGTTACTTTTGGAGGAAGTTCTGCAGTCGTATCTTAATGTTCTCTGGGTACATACTAGATTGACAAGTGTGACTGTTATTTCAATTGACCAATTGAAATAACACTCACACCTGCTAATCTACGTCGTGTACTTGGAGAACTAAGGGGATATGCTGTCGAATTTTTTTCAAATCGTAACAATGTGCATGAGCTGTTAAGTATATTACAGAAAAATGTAGTCTTGAATGGGATAGGACCACTTACCCTTTAATAGGATAATTAAATGATGGGATAATTAAATAAAGCATACTATAAATCTAAGTTTTGTTTACCTTTAATAGGTGTTTAGTTGTGGTAGCTGTGATGGGATATCCGAAATACAAAGAGTGGATGGATGAGACTAATAGAATGAGGGATGTGTTTCGCAGAGGTGCTAACGAATTTGTGAAATATTCAAAGAGATGTCGTAATGATGAAGAGTTTCTGTGTCCGTGTGCTAGGTGTAAGAATGGTAAGGTGTTTGAGTGGAAAATAGTTGAACTACATTTGTTAAGATCGGGTATGCAAGATAGTTATTGATTTTGGAGTTATCACGGTGAATTGAAAGTTCCTTTTGTCCCCGACCAACCTTCACAACAACCTTCAACAAGTAGAATAGATGTAGAAGGGGACGACGTAGATCATAATATGTTAGAGGATTTAGTTGATGATGCCTACGGAGTTTATGAAGCTGAGGAGAATGAGGTTACTGATGATGTAGAAGATTCAAGTGCTCGTGAAGATAACACGATAAAACTTGACGATGACTACCAAAGTTTAAAATTTAAGGCGACCCAACCGTTATACTCTGGCTGTGAGAAAGATCAAACAACTTTACATTCCATGGTTGGTTTGCACAGTTTGAAGACGCAGTACGGTTTGTCTGGCAATAGCGTGACGGGAATTCTGAAATGGGTGAAGGGCTTATTACCCAAGGTGAATACACTTCCAAATAGCTATCCTGTTATGAAGAACAGTTTGAAAGGTTTGGGAATGAAGTATAAATCGATTCATGCTTGTGTGTATGACTTCATACTATACCGAAAGGAGTATAAAAATCTCGATCGTTGTCCGGTATGCGATGAACCTAGATATGTCCAATCTACTAGTAAGGAAGGCACAAGCTCAAAAGTGCCTCAAAAAGTATTGAAATGTTTTCCCGTTGGGCCTAGATTAAAGCGATTTTTCACAGTACCATGGATTGCAGAGGCAATGACTTGGCATGCTAGGGCAGAAGTAGGGGGTAATATCATGCGTCATCCTATTGATTCTACTGCCTGGCGGAGGATGAATTTTGAGTATATCGATTTTGCTCGAGAACAACGCAACATTCGTTTGGCTATATCAACAGATGGTTTCAATCCATTTGGAAATCTAAGCACCAATCAAAGTGTATGGCCAGTGATCCTAGCCCCACTCAACCTCCCTCCTTCACAGTGTATGAGACCTGAATTTTCGATGATGGCTTTATTGATACCTGGGCCAAAGGCACCAAGTGATGACATTGATATCTACCTGGCTCCTTTGGTAGAAGAATTAAATGAGTTATGGGAAGAGGGTGTGCAATCATTTGACTCTTTTAGAAAAGAAGAGTTTACGCTGAAAGCTATGTTGATGTGGGCAATTCATGATTTTCCAGCTTATGGGACATTATCCGGATGTGTAGTACATGGTTATTTGGGGTGTCCTATTTGTGGAGAGGAGACTGAATCTCTTCGTCTATCCTCTAGCTTAAAAAATGTATACCATTGCCACAAGAGGTTTTTACCCCCAGCTCATAGTTTCAGATTTGAGAAAGGTTTCAATTTTATATTGGGCGGAGTTGAACATAGGCTACCGCCGAGACAACTTTCGGGTTCAGAAATTGAAAGTAAATCTTCTGAATGTGGCCCAAATATGCCAGGTAAGAATACCAAATTTAAGAATGTCAAACATAAGAAGACCCCAACTGGGAATGAAACTGAGATAAGAAAGGCATGGTCTCGGAGGTCAATTTTATTTGACTTGCCTTATTGGAAGAAAAACCCGGTGCACCATGTATTGGATGTGATGCATGTAGAGAAGAATTTCGTTGAACATATTGTGGGTACTTGCCTTGGGGGGAGTCATTCGAAGGATGGAGAAAATGCACGAAAAGACCTTAAAACGTTAAAACTTAAGCCACAACTATGGTTGAAAGAAGATAGTAGGGGAAGGACAATAATTCCCCCTGGTGCGTTTACTTTGACGAGTGGGGAAAGGAAGGTGCTTCTAGACACAATATATAATTTGAAGGGCCCATCTACTTTTTCGTCCAACTTGCAAAGGATTGTGAATTATGCTACTCATGATTTACATAAGTGTAAGTCCCACGATTGGCATGTGATCATGCAATTGGTTCCTCTATTGTTTAAGCACTGTTTCTCCAAGCACAAGGATTTGCGTAGGGCTATTATGCAAATTAGTATTACCTTCTCCCTCTTGTGTGAGAAGGTAGTGAATCGAGAACACATAGTGGCCGCAAAATTGGCTGTGAACGAAGCGATTTGTGTATTGGAGAAGTACTTTCCCCCAGCATTCTTTGACATAAGTGTTCACTTGTTGGTACACCTATGCGACGAGGCACTTCTTTGTGGTCCAGTTAGATATCGGTGGATGTATCCGTTTGAAAGATTGATGAAAGTTTTTAAAGATTACGTCAAGAATATGCGATATATTGCAGGATCAATTGCAGAGGAATACATCACCGTGGAGTCATCAATATACACTCGGGAATATATGCCTGACTCGACCAACGTTGATGACACTGATGAATTCCTCGATGATGGTGGTAATGTGATGGGAAAACGAGTGAAATTAACGAGTTTGCAACATGAACAAGTAGCTCGTTATCTATTTGACACACATGAAGATGTCGAAGAATGGAAAAAGTAAGTTTCGAATATTATAATGTTTAACATTATTTTAGATTATTTTATACATGATTAATTTTGTAATATGCAGTAAATATGAAGCCTGTGAGAACAATAAAAGACGAAAAACAATGGTACAATCAGACAACGAATTTAGGCTATGGTTGACACAAGAGGTAATTATAATGAAAACAGTCGTTATATAACGTTACATTACACTCAAATTTTACCACTAATATAATTAATTTATCTATATTCTCAGCTCCTAAAGATGGGTGATGCGACATCAAGGCTTGCTCGTCTAGCCACTGGACCCTTGTTCGTGGAACAAGAGTACAAAAATTATCGATTGAACGGTTACATTTTCAGCGCTAAAGTGTACAAGGAAAGTACAAATGTACAGAACTCGGGAATTTCATACAAGGCTCTTACTTTCTTTCGAGCGAGCGCAAAAGATAAAAACCTCGTTGAAGCTGAAATGACTTATTATGGTGTAATCCAAAATATATTTGAATTGGATTATATAAGCTTCAAAGAGGTTGTATTTTACTATGAATGGGTAAGAGTTGAGGATAAAAATCCTTGTAAAGTTGATCTTGTCACCAATTTGATCATGGTTGACTTGTTCAAGTTGAAGAGCAACGACCACGTGAGCGATGAGCCATTTGTTTGTGCATTTCAAAAGGTTAAGCAAGTGTTTTACTCGGAGTATATCAACAACGAGCAGTGGTCAATTGTCCAACACGTGCCAAGGCGTCTAAATAGTAGTGTGGATGACTTGGCTGCTCCTACCGAATATCAATCCATTTTTGATGATAACCCGAATTTGAAATAATTTTTCAATTTGTAATAAATATTTTAATTTGTACCGAAACATCCATTTTTAATGCTTTTAATTGATCTGCACTTTATCATTTTCACTCTTGTGTAGTGTGCGTGTGTGGAGAGGAGATTAATACATAAATATTCCAACTACATCTAAGTTTTGTTTATACTAATCCATGAATATACGCTTCTTACCTTTAATAGGTGATTAGTACATAGTTATTTGGGGTGTACTATTTGTGGAGAGGAGACTGAATCTCTTCGTCTATCCGAACACTAAGAAATGCCATAATCCTATGGAGCGATGCTCTGCAAATTCCTCCCAACCTTTATGTAGCCAAACATCACCAGTTGAAGTTGTCAATTCCACTTTCCATACCCCACCACTTGAAACTTCTAGCAAAACATGGGAGACCATTGAAAGGTGGAATTGACTACTTCAACTGCTGATTTTTGGCTACACAACGGTTGGAAGGAATTTGCAACGCATAACTCCATAGGATTATGGTATTTCTTAGTGTTTAGATATGAAGAGAATTATATTTGACACGATTGCCCGGGGTACATTAGTTGTAAGGAGGTGCCATATGAGTTCAAGTTAGCTGTTTGAGTGACACTACAGGTAATGTATTTATATTTATATGTCAATTTCGATTTCGATTTCAATTACGATTTCAATTTATCTATATTTGAGGGGCGGATACTAATTTTACTTTATTTCAATTCAGGGGACAGGGAGTGGCCCTAAGGGTAGGCCACATATGCTCTATACTTATGTGGCTATTCGGACGAGAAGGGAAGGATAAGGAGGTGTCCCCAAGCGTCGCGGTACAAAATCTCTTTTCCATGCAAATAGTTTGTAGATTTGAGATAATTGATGGTGATGTTGTTTCTTCTTAAATAGTTTCTATTTTGAATATATATTTGCATTATCTTTAGTTTGTTTGGATATATGATGTTTGGAACAGGTACAACGTTGCTATAACAGGTACAAATATACTGCTGGGCAGTGGCAGTGGCCATACTGCCCAGCAGATATTTTTAAAATTCTGCCCAGAATTGTCACCGTCATTGACCGTGACACGTCCGTGACAAAAAGTTGTCACAGACGTGTCACGGTCAATGGCCGTGATAATTTTTTTAAAAAGGGTCACGGCTTTGTCACGGTTATAAACCGTGACAAACGTGTCACGGTCATTGACCGCGACACGACCGTGACAAAAAAAGTTGTCTCGCCTCGAAATGTCACGGTCATTGACCTTGACAAGTTGGATTTGTCAAGGTCAATGACCTTGACAATTCGACAGATTTGTTGTAGTGGTGTGAACCATTGTTGTTTTGTTTCTTGCCGTTGCTTTGGAGGTTTGTCGAAGACACCGTGCATTACTCTTATGAGCGAAAGCAAGATTGTATGTAAGTCAATGGTCTTGTAAACTTGTCAGGGTTCTAGAAACAAAAAGATTTTACCCTTCGGGGATTTTTTCTTAAACTTGTGTCGCATGCTCTATTTATTTATGGATTGACACACGCACACATGTAGTTGAATGGTTTGGGGATGATTTAAGTTTGTTTAAAAATAGACTCTAATTAAATAAGTTTTAATTGGAAACTTGCGAATTTATTTAATCAATTATCTCACACCGCATTTATTCGGTTTTACAAATTGGTATCAGAGCGGGTTGCGCTAATTTATTGTGTATTCATATTTTCCACAAAAAATTGCGTGATATTGATTTTTTTGAAAAAAATCAATTTTTGTGAAAAATCGCAATTTTTTCAATGGAACGTTCATTTAATAAGGTGCTTATTTTTTATGGGAATAATTATGCCTATTGGAAAGCTCGCATGAAATCTAGTTTAAAAGCCACTTACGAGCGTGTTTGGTTGCTTTACGAAAATGGATGGAATCCTCCCACGGTCACCGTTGATAATATCACCTCTTTAAAACCCGTGTCAGCCTAAACTGAAGATGATTATAAAATATCTAATTTTAATTCTCGTGGTCTGAGTGCTATTTCTGGAGCTGTCACTTCTGATAAGTTTCGCCGAATTATGACGTGTACCACGTCTAAAGAGGCTTGGGATGTTTTGAAATTTACACATGAGGGTACGAACATGGTTAAAGAATCAAAATTATAAAATTTGACCACCCAATTTGAGACTATCACCATGTCTGAGTCTGAATGCTTTGATGATTTTTACGCACATTTGTCGGACATTATAAACACCAGTTTTAATTTGGGTGAGGTGATTGATAACATGCGTGTCGTTAACATTTTTTTGAGATCTCTTCCAAAACGCTTTATTCCTAAAGTCACTATTTTGAACTCTTTGGGAAATTTGAAATCACTTAAGTTGGAAGAACTTGTAGGAGATCTACAAACCTATGAGATTGACATGTTTCCCAAAACCATTATGGCTAAGGATAATGGCGTTGCTTTAAAGACTCATTTTAAGAAAAAGAAAGAAAAAGTTTGTGAGTCCGATTCTGAAGAAGAGTTTGATTTTAAAGATATGGCCTTGTTTGCGAAAAATTTTAAAAAATTTCTCGACATGAACAAAAACAATTCTTCCAATAAGAGATTTTTTGAGAAAAATAAAAAGGCCAAAGAAAGCGGTGAGGAAGAGAAGGAGAGAGAAAAAGAAAAGGAGAGTGAGGAAAATTTAGAAAGTTTGACGTGTTTTGAGTGTGGGGGTAAAGGACATAAGGCGTATGAGTATGCCACTAGACTTAGGAGAGAGGGAAAGAAAGTGGCTATGCCTGCCACACTTAGTGATAGCGACATAGAGGTTTTTGATTCGGGTGATAAAAAAGAGCACGGTATATGTGTCAGGTTTTTAGCTAGTCGGGTTAGCACATCTAGTTTGGATAGAGGTGAGGCGACTATTTCTAGTGAGACCCCCGAGGATGATGATTTGAGTGTTTTTAGTGGGGATGAGAGTGAATCTGAGAGTGGAGATGAAAGTGAGCTCCAAAAAGCCTTTAGAGATTTGTACATCGAGGCCTTGAAAATAAAGATGTATGATAGAGATTTAGGTCATCGGGTTTTAGATTTAAAGAGAGAAGGAAGTTTTAAAAAGGGAAAAGTGTGATTTGACCAACATGGTGTCTAGTTCGATGACACGTGTATCCCAACTTGAGATTGATCTCGAACGTGCCCGGGAGGTCAAAGTCCCTTTAGAGAACGCATCTAAGAAGGTTGGAAAGATGGTTCCCAATCCCATTTTGGGTAAAGGTTAGAAGTTAGGAATAAGTCATGACGATGCTTCTACTTCCCAAGTAGTACCCGAGACGGTTCCCACTTTAGTGTTAGATTCACATGAGTCTCACCCTAACCCACCTAGGTGTCCCATTCCTATTAGGAGAGTGCGTCCTAGAGTTTTTGAGAGAGGTGTTCCTAGGCCTATTTATGTTTTTTTACATTGCAAGAGGATAGGCCACTTTAAGGAATTTTATTTTAAATTGGGTTATGTGTCACGTTTTGCTTCTACACGTGTTTCTGACACACATGCACCCACACATGATACTTTACATGCTCCTGGAGATTACATGAGAGAGTTTGCACATTTAGGTGAGCAAGTTAAGTTTTTGGTCAAAACTTCACAAGATTTGATGGAGGTTTTTCATAAGTTGGCACCACCTTTGGAAAATCCCTCCGCACCTAACGATTGAGGTTTGACTTGTTTACTAGCATAGGACGTTTTTCATGATGAAATTATTTGCCTATTGCTAGTATGTATCATTTTTGTATGTTTTTCTTTTTTTTGAAAAATACAAAAAGACTTTATTTTTGATAAAACTTGTGAAAAAATCCAAAAAGATTTTTGTATTTTGTTTGCACCATTTATGGATGGACACTTAGGATGACCGAGTCATAACATCATTCCATTTTTTCATGTGACTATTTGATAGTGTTTTGAAACAATAGGTCAATTCATCCATGTGCTTTATAATGTTTGGAGTCATTAAGATGTAATTAAGTGTTACTTCCTACATATTTGACTCACGATTTTCTTTATTGCACACATGCACGAATTTATTTGATTATTGTGCTTGTCTTATCACATATTGACTGGGTGTTTTCACTTCAATCCTATCCTTAAAACGAACCAAGCGCGATAAAACTTGATAATAAAAAGGTGTGCACCTTTGAACCGTTTGGTGAGATTTGTGTGCTTTGTTTGAAAACGGTGAAGGGATACGAAAGATTATCATTTATCCTTTGCGATTAAGCCGTCGTTTAAATTGAACCTAAAAAATTGAGGAATTTTATTATCCGGGGTCCAAAGAGGTTTAAAAGATCCCCCCAAAATTTAAAGGCAATAAAAAGAATTTCATGCCAATTATGGGCCAATTAGGTTTTTGCATCAATTCTCCAAAGTTTGAGAATTTAGTTTATACACCTCTAAAAAGAAAATATTTTTGAGGGAGTTTGGTTGGAGAATTAAAACGGGTTTGCACGTCCTTAAAAGTCTTGAAAAAGCGCTACATAGTTTTGGATGTTATTGGTGTGGAAATCACCTTGACTTTGATTTGTTGATTTGTATAAGACGATGTCATTTAAATTCAACAATTTTTTTTACACCTAAGGATACTTTTGATGTTCATTCATTAGGAGTATACATATGCATCGTGCACATATGATTGATTGAGTTTATTTACCTATCGAATGTGTTCACACCCATTCATTCCATTTCCATGACTTGGTTGTTTGAGTTTAAATCCATGGTGTGATTTTTAGTATGTTATTTTTGTATAAAAAATTGAAAAAATAAAATATAGTTTGTGAAAATTTTGAGATATACCTTTGCAGACGCGTAGTTTGATCCATGTTTGCTATGCATTTTATCGTGACACTCCATGTTTTGATTTTTTCTTCTTATCTGTCTATTTGGGGACATCATAAAAAGGCGGAGAAAGAATTATCATGTTATGGGGGAGTTTTTGCATTATGGGGGAGATTTGATTTACTAATGATTTACTCTTATATCATTTCAAACTCGATGCGTCACGTAGGTATTTTTCTTTATCTCATGTGTGTAGGTACAAAGATTGATGATCATTTATGTTGTACACCCTGATTAGAAAATCTTTGAGGTTTGATAAAGACTTTTTGAAGAATAGTTTGAGATGTTGCAAATTTATTCATGGGAGGGTAGATTTGTATAGGCAGTTTTGTATTTGATAATTCAGATTTTTTATGTATGTACCGGCATAGCCATAGGGGGAGATTTGTAAGGACATATTTTTATAGGTCCGTTGTCAATTTGTTATGTCATATACCGTTACATCGTCGAAGAGCATTCAAGAGCAATCTACATCAAGACGGATCCGAATTAATCAAGTTCTTCATCAAAAAGACTCCGCGAAGTTTACTTTTGTAAGGTTTTGTTTTAAATACCTTAACTTTTCACTTAGAGCTTTTGGGATATTTTTACAAAATATTTTCCAAGTGTTGGAGCGGTCAAAATTTGAGAATGAGTATTTTTTCTAAGTGTTGGAGCGGAGATTAAAATAATATTTTTTGACGACCAGGTCATTCAAGCGACATCAACATCTCGTTCGAGCGAGATTGGTATGTCGCACGATGTCGTTTAAACGACACGTGTCCTTCGTTCGAGCAACACCTGTTTCTCATTCGAGCGAGCTCTAATACCGAGGCGACGCATTTTCTTATAAGTACTCATTAAATAATTTTGTTTTCATTAAGAAGTCTCGCATTTTACAGAACAGAAAAACTGCAAAAGCAGAATTCTTTTTGCTTCTTCCTTTAAGGGTTAAATCCATTTTTTTTTCAATTCACAAAACTCCCATATGCTTTAGTGAATTGTTTTAGTTTTTTGAAGAACACACTTTGCTGTTGTTTACTCTTGTGGGGAGGATAACCTACACCGAGAAGACTGCATGTCTAGGATTGCGGTCCTTGTGGTATAGCTGCGTGTGAACCATTGCTATTTTGTTTCTAGCCGTTGCTTTGGAGGTTTGTCGAAGACACCGTGCGTTACTCTTGTGGGCGAAAGCAAGATTGTATGTAAGTCAATGGTCTTGTAAACTTGTCAAAGTTCTAGAAATAAAAAGGTTTTTCCCTTTGGGGATTTTTCCTTAAACTTGTGTCGCATGCTTTATTTATTTATGGATTAACACACGCACACACGTAGTTGAATGGTTTGGGGTTGATTTAAGTTTGTTTAAAAATAGACTCAAATTAAATAAGGTATAATTGGAAACTTGCGAATTTATTTAATCAATTATCACACACCGCATTTATTCGGTTTTACAACAACTCTTCAGCTACCTCTGTCCATCCATAAGTTATTGATCTGCTTGCCTCTCAATTAAATTTGGCTAAATTTTTGTCCCCATTAAGTATTCATGCACCTTTTTTTTGGACGATAGCAGGTATGCTCTCTTTATCTCCTTTTTTTTCGTGTCTTTTGTTCCATGTTGAACCACATCACTCACCTGCTTGCAATTTGTGTGGTAGATAATTATTTAATCTCTATTTATGATTTTATTCCGAATGAAAATTTGGGGGAAAATTTATGTGGTAAGTTTCTTTTCAATTCGTGCGTTTTGTTCAGTCAATTTTTCAGAAGCTATAATCTAATTATAAAAATTTTGTAATGAGGTAATTATAAAGATAAATCTGCACTGTCATGCAGGGACGGAGCCACTTGGGGCAGAGTGGGGGCTTGAGTCCCCACGAATCTTTTCCAGAAAAAAATTACACAAGCAAAACTGTTACAGAAGTTTTATGTAGAGCTATATGCAAATGGTGAGTTGCATAAATAGATAATATTCTTAATTTTGACTTTATGAAACATAAACATGTACACATTTGTCTCCCATAGACAGAGAATCCCTCTTGTGAGTTTGGAGAGGACTTCATGCTCTGGATTCAGTGGGAAAAGAATTTTGTAGTAACCACCCATTATTGCTCCAAAATTGCAAGTTTCTGCAACCTTTAGGATCTATTAAATAAATTAAAATTCAATACTTAATCGATGTCATAGGTTTCAATACATTTGCTATTACTATGAGAATGCTCATAAATAAAAAGAATGAGGGGTTCTCACTGTCCTTTATAGGTATTTACAAAAATATAGGTGTAAAAAAAATTATTTTTAAAGTGTTTGAGGACATATATAGAAATAATCAAAACTTTCATTTAACTTGCATTGAATTAACATGTAAAAATATGAGATTTATTTTAAGGTTATAATGTTTATGTTTGTTAGAGTTTGCTTTAATGTTGTTGTTGGTTTATGTTTTAGGATTAACTTTAGGCGATAATGAGAAATATTGTTGGTTTAAATTTGGGAACGAAATGTTGATTTAAATATTTGTTTCTCATTTAATTAGATTAAATAATGTACATAATTTTTTCGTTAAATACTAAAAAAAAACCTCCAAAAAATTCGGCTCGGGGGCTCCCACCCCCGAATCCGTACATCACGTATCATTTGAGAATTTTATGTTCAAAATATTTTGGTGACAGTTAAATGGGGCAGATGGAAATACTTATGTAGTGGTTGCACAATTGAAAATGAAGCAAATTTTTCAATAGTTGCAATTGATAGGAAAATAGTACGAACCTACTCCAATCTAGTATATTACACAAGCATTGCGGTAGAGAAGAATAGTTTTTAGCCGTTAAAGGCGAGAGAATCCAACATTACAAGTATAAAGCAACATTATCATTCTATTAGACAACATTCGTAAAATATAGTTACGCCCACGCATCGTGCGGGGTACATGCTAGTTCAATTAATAACTGAATACACATAAAATATTTATCAATATTAATCTATTTCCTTTATCATTATTTAATTCACCCTTTATTAATACTAATATATTGAACCCATATTTCCTTTTCATATACTTCCATCCCATTCACTGCCTATCAAATTTCAACATTTCTATCAATATATAACTTATATTCAATTCCGTGTCATAAACCTATTTACTTAATATAAAACAACATACCTGTAATCCAATCCAATACAATCTTCTCACTTTTGCCACAACCCACGGGTACTCAAAATCCACTTATTTCAGTGCATTTCTCATGTAAAGTTTTTTTTTTCCACACAAAACATTTATATGTATAGGTGTTAGTCAAATATCATGAATACACCCCATCACTCTCTCAAGACCTTAACTCTTGATTCCCAAACACACTCTCTAATGTCCATTGTCGATCTAAATTTACACACACTTCCTAGACTATGCAAAATCTAACCATGTCTAGTAGAAACCTAGGCTCTGATACCAAAAGTTATCACACCCGCCTTCACTAATATATTAATATATAATACAATTTCTTGGCGAGTGTGATTCAAACATATTTAATCCCATAATGCATTAACTGATGCATTAATATCATATAATTATCAAGATGCAATATTTAAACTATTTACAAAATCAACCCAATAAGTTTACTAGAATATTTACCTCAAAGTAATTACTTATGTATCATTACTAAATGTCTACAACAAAACATAATTTAAATCTAAAAATGAGACTCTAAAGTTTCTCGTCATCTCTACTTCTCCCTCCTAACATGATACTATTAAGGGACATCAATAACCTAAAATTAATAAACATAAACTACATTAAGCAAATTCCAGTGAATGTACTCACCCACTCCTAGTTCACTATCAATTATGCATGATTTAAAAACATGTAAATACGCATACACAATATCATTCTCTTTCTCAGCCTTAAAGACCTTTCATAAAATCCATTATGGGGTTTTACATTTCACATTCTAGGCCTTAAAGCCCTTTTATAATGCCCACTGTGGGGACTTACATCACACGACTCCACGATTTTAAAGCCTAAATTCCCTGGCTTAACCCTCAGTTAGGTACCCCACTAGGAAATTTACCATTAATTGCATTCGCATACTAAAATGCCATTCAAATACACATGTACACTAACCTTAGTTACTTAAGACTACAAATCCGCAAAAATTACTCCGGTGCCTTTGAATCCTCGAACTTTTTCAAATTAATCAAATCCATTTTAGAAATCTCAAATTAATGTAGCAAACATATATATCAATTTTATACTTTTCTAATCACAAACATTATCTTAACAAGCATACTAATATTAAAAATGACTTTCTAACCATTCAATAAGTTATTTCAACATACAAATAAAATTATTTAAATCCATATAACCACTCTTTCCATAAGTCATGCTCAATTGTAATGTATATATCATAAGCATTCATGTTAACAAGCAAGAATACTAAGTTCAATACATTATACTATGTGACATATTTATTTTCAATTTCAATGTAGACCATGCCATGATCTAATTAGTATCAAATTTATATATAAGCTAGAAAACATATGGAGGAATAAGATATAAAAAATATATTTCAATTTAATAGTGAAATCTTCGTAAATAATTAAAATACTAGACTGTCCCAGATTTGATATGTTCACAATTACTCTATTTCAGGGTAACATCACAAATTAATCTGTAAAAACCGGTATATAATTAGGTATGGTTCCATACATGTATGGAAATATCTACGAATTAAGTTTCTAAAACATCAAACAGTTCAAAATTATGAATTTTCTACAGCGTTTTATGTCCATTTCCATAAAGGTGGTGCAAAGCTACCTGTCCACTTCGAAAATCAAATATTTGTTAGGGCAATACTTTTGTTTTGAATTCAAAAATTCACCTATACTAAACTATAATGAATTAAGGTCTAATATTTGGAAAAAAATATAGATTATCGAGTCTAGTTTATAACCCTATTTGAATTGCCTCAATCGAATTTATGATTTAGTAGATATTTATATTTTAGTACAATAGGGTCAGAAAATCTTGAAAATACACATGTGTTAACTTCATATATTAAACTGTACTAATATAGAAATAACTAAATGCTCAACCTTATATTTATAAAAACATTTACGATTTATCTTTCTAACGTAACTAACAGTATGTCATTTGAGTTTTCTAAAGGAATTTATGGTCATTTTCGTACAAGATGTCAAATATATTTTGTAAACACCTCTACTGCCCATCCCACTTCCACAATTTTTCATAATTTTTCTACATCATTACTTTCTTTGAAACTTTACATTTGTTAATAACATAACTTATATCAATCAATTAAGGTTTCATAATTTTTGGAGTTTGTTTAATATTTTTAGAATTTATTCAAACTCAGGTGTCGTATATAAAAAATCTGCACACAATAAAGAAGCCTCAACTTCAACTCTCAGCTAGGTCAAACTAAAAGGACTTTAACCATTATGGTGGAATATGACTAGATATAATCCTTTTGATTGGGAACTGCCAGCTTCTCTATAAAAATCATTTTGCCTCCAACTTGACCATTTTCCTAAAGTATCATCTGATCACTCTCCTCTAGTAATCTCCTTAGCAGATTCTAATACTCACAGGCTTGGGGTCTTTCGCTTCCAAAGAATGTGGATTCGACATGAAGATTTATTTTCCAATTTTTTATTTATATAAACCAAGTTGGGAACTCCTTTTCAAGTCTTCCCCAGGAAGATTGACTTGACAATTAAAGCACTGAATTGGTGAACTATTTCAGAATGTAAAATGCCGAAAATGAAGAAGGTCAATTTACTCTTAAACAGAGTTGGTATGCTGATTATATATAAATATATATATATATATATATATATATATATATATATATATATATATATATATATATATATATATATATATATATATATATATATAATCAATTGATTTACACAAGTATAGAAATAATTATGCAGATTTGAACATGGTGAGGTTCAATATAACATATTAAAAAATCTTACATAGCTTGTTAAACATACATACCCACATACCAATATATTCATATATACATATATTCGAAACTTGGATGGTTGAATAGTGGAATTAGAAGTTAATTCAGCATTTATATGAATTGGGGGAGAAACTTCAATTCTTTCATGTAAAACCTAGAGAGAAGAAGAAGAAGAAGAATTGGAGGAGGATACTTGTTCTAATCCACAATTGTGTTGTTTAAATTTTGATTATTATTATTTGTCCCTACTGTTATAAGTTTATATATTTGTTATATACAAGAATCCATGACTGAATATATGTATATATGAATATATCGGTATGTGGGTATGTATGTTTAAAAAGCTATGTAAGATTTTTGTAACAACCCTCACTTTTGAGAACCTATTTTATATTTATTTACTATGTGAAGTAATTATATATAAAATGTTGGAATATGGAGTAAGTATTAATTTAATGAAGAAAAGTTAATATTTACTAAAATGTTGCATATTTACCTTATATGTAGGTAAATCCCACCATGTTGTGTTTTATTGTGCCATGAGATTTAAGATGACATTTTGTTTTAAAATGAGACCGAAACTTAAAATGAGTTATAAAATTTCCAAATGATAATTTGGAGGGCGTAGTTAGTTCTGGAAGGCGCGAGATAGTCAAAATGAGTGCCACATTGTATTTTACGTTTTTGGGCACTTTTGACTGGTTATAGCTTAAATGTGTAGTTGCGAATCATTTAATGTGGTATTAACCACTTAAGTTGGGAATTTAGTCTAAAGGCACGATTTATGTCTTTCTTTTCTTTTATTTCTCTTAAGTGAAATTGTTGACCTAGAGAGAAAGAGAGAGGAAGATAACTTATGGAGAAAGAGAGAGAATTGGAGATTCAAGCTTGGAGATTGTTGCTTCTACAAGAAAATCTGAGATTTCCTACACCAAGGCAAGTTTTCTACTTGCTATTATGTGATTCAAGTTGGATAATTAGTGTTGATAGTTATGGATTAGTTATGGTTTAACAAAGTTGGGGCTTTTATGGATTTATGGGTTTTGAACCCTTGGAGGTTGATTTGGTTGGATATTGGTGTAAATCATTGTTGTTTGATGCATTAATAATCAGTTGGTGGCAATAAATGAGATTAGTTTGGGTGGTTTGTAGTTGGGTAAATTTTAGGAGTCCAAGACTCCATAAAACTTGGAAAATTCGCATGGACGAATCGATTCGACCCCGGGCGAATCGATTCGCTTAGGATCAGTTTCCAGGTCTGGGTACACTAATCGATTCGGGTTAAGGCCGAATCGATTTGGCATTTACAGAAAGTTGGGTTTTTCGGACGAATCGATTCGGTTCCTGCAGTTTGAGTTATTTTTTTAACTCAATTTTTATTCTTTTTCTTTAGGCTTAGGACTTAGGAACCTTCTTATATGAAGTAAACTTAGAGTCCTAGAGTCTTAGTTGAGTTTGGTCACTACCCTAGATTAGAATTGGTTTATTTGGGGTTCATTCCATGGGTGCATAAAGTGATGCTCAGGCATTACTTTCCTTTTTGTAATTATTAGGAGTTTAGGAGTTATAAGCCCATACTTGGAGACTTTAGGGGCACATTTGAGGTATATAAGGCCTTGGGACTTGTATCATTATTACGATCACTTGGAGATTAATTCGGGACTTAAAATATGATGAATATTAATGAGAATATTCAATGATTATTGTTTCAGATAAAATGAAACACACATATGATTAATGGAAATGAAAATGTGATTTAAATGGTAAATGTTAATTTACTTAAACACACCTCTCTAAATGCTATCATAAGGGAAGCTTGCGCATGAGGTGATGTCCCCTGACTAGTGAATGAGGGAGACTATAGTCCTCGGCCATATGCGGGATTGTTATATGTTTTATTCTGCGCTAGTGAGGTAATTCCGGGTGTGGTTATAACTAACTCGTAGGCATATGGCCACTTCCCGACGTGTGTTAGGTGCTCAGGTTGTCTTGTTTGATAGGCCCTGGAAGATGATAGTCATTTAGGGGGGCGCCCAGTGGGGAAACTCGGAGGGGCGATCTTAGAATCGTTATATGTATAAGAATATAACCATTCTGAATTCAAGTGGGACTTGAAATATGTAAATTGCCATAAAAATGTA
Organism: Sambucus nigra; assembly: GCA_949130495.1. Taxonomy (NCBI): domain Eukaryota; kingdom Viridiplantae; phylum Streptophyta; class Magnoliopsida; order Dipsacales; family Adoxaceae; genus Sambucus; species Sambucus nigra. Next base: position 546,916,108 of record OX422215.1, read on the forward strand.
TGATGGTAATTATATTCCTGTTAAGGAATGAGAATTGAAATGAAATGATGAATAATGATGGAGATTTTCAATTAATGAGGTTAATTATATTTCCTTGCTTAATTTAATAAAAGGTTATGATTATCTAAATTGCCTTTTCTTTTATGCTTTGTGATTAGGTTGTTTGATTTTCATTTTCATCATTCATGATTAACTGTTCATATATATCATGCTTCTTATTCATCTGGGAATCATATATAAATCGGGCCCTGACCCGTTCATTTTACTTGTTGTGTATGAATTTGTATCCGCTCAGGTGCTCCGCCGCAAGGGCGCCCGTATTGACATTCCTACTCCTATACTTTTGTGGAGCTGTAAGATTTTGCGGATATTACAGGATGTTTTGTTAGACGCTTTCATTTCTTTGTATTTTAGATATGATCGGGTCTTTCACTCGGGCGTGTGGCCCAAACTTTTGTAACTGTTTAATGAATGTATTATGTAATTTATTAAACTATTGTAATATGTTGTATGTAACTGTCGATCGACATCATATTCGATCCTCTTATTGTATAGTTGTCATGGTTGTAATATAAGCTCTTTTGGAATTCCACTTTCTCTTCAGATTAGGTTGTTTAAATTATTTTCTTAACTTATCTTAAAACAAAAAATTTTGTCAACCCGTTTTCTGAATTATTGGGTGGTTTTTCCGTATACTCTTTCTATTGATGTTGATGTCGAGAATGATTCCATCCATTATTCCGTATGTTGGAGTATCGGGCTGGCCACCCCTTATTTCGGATTGGGGGTTGTCACAATTTTTTAATTGTGAAGTCAAATTACTCCATATTTTTTAATTTCTTATTTTAAAATATTCAAAAATTTTAGGTTTCAAATATTTTTTTGACCATTTTTTCATTTTGGTTCAACTTTTGAAATATTTTTCTATGAATGTTTTTTCTGTATTTTTAAATGAATATTTTTTTGTGCTAGAGGTTGAACTATTAGGATATTATTTATATTTTAAGTCTCCAATTTATTTTTAAAATAGTATTTAAAATGTTTTTTCATGTCATTTCCTAATTTTTAATTTTAATTTTTTTATACAATTTCCATAATGTTTTTCTATAATTTTCAAAACTTAAAAAAAATCGTTATTATTCAAACCTTTTAAATGTGTTCTATTGATTTTCGAATCTTCAAAGTTTTTCAATATTTTTCTTATTTTTTCAAATATTTACTTCTAATTTATAAATAGTTTTTTTTTTTAATTTCTAGGTTATATAAATATTTTTGTGTAATTTTTAAATTTTTTTCTGTAATTTAAATTTTGTAAATATTTTTTTGTTATTTATTTATTTTATATTGGATTGGACAAAAATACCCTTTGAGCATGACACATGACCAATTTTTCATCCAAATAATTAACATCATCGGGATTTGGGGGTAACTCTATCTGTTTTAATATGTTGAGGGGGTTAAATCTAGAAAATGAAAGTCTAGGATGTGAAGTGAAAATAATAGCAATGTTTAGGGGGCTAAGTGTTATTAACTCTAAGTAAGGAGGAATAAATTAGTCATGTCTCCAAAATTATTTATTTGAATAATCAAACTTTAGGGGGCTAAGGTTTGGGTTTTCACCCTTTAACGGCTTGTTTTTAAGTCTAAGTGTTTTTTTTTTGTTGCAAATTATCGTCATATTCTCAAACCGGGTGACCCGAGACTATGCGGTCAGTTCCTACAAGTTACATTGGTCCCGTGCGAGGTGTTCGGGACTCTTACGTGGTCGTTTGGGGGCTGGTTTGGGTTTTCATCATTTAACGACTTGTTTTTAAGTCTAAGTGTGACTTTTGCAAATTATCGTCATATTCTGAAATCGGGAGACCCGGGGGACTACGCGGTTAGTTCCTACAAGTTACATTGATCCACTGCGAGGTGTTCGTGCCTCCTACGGGGTCGTTTGGGGGCTGGTTTGGGCTTCCTCCTTTTAACGGCGTGTTTTTATGTTTATGTGTTTATTTTTGCAAATTATCGTCATATTCACAAACCGGGAGACCCGGGGCTACGCGGTCAGTTCTGACAATTTACATTGGTCCCATGCGAGGTGTTCGTGCCTCCTACGGGGTCGTTTGGGGGCTGGTTTGGGTTTTCACCCTTTAATGGCTTGTTTTTAAGTCAAAGTGTGATTTTTACAAATTATCGTCATATTATGAAATCGGGAGGCCCGGGACTACGCGATCAGTTCCTACAAGTTACATTGGTCCCGTGCGAGATGTTCATGCCTCCTAGAGGGTCGTTTGAGGGCTGGTTTGGGTTTTCACCCTTTAACGGCTTGTTTTTAAGTCTAAGTGTTGATTTTTACAAATTATCGTCATATTCTCAAACCGGGAGACCCGGGACTACGCGGTCAGTTCCTAGAGGTTCCTTTGGTCTCGTGCGAGGTGTTCGTGCCTCCTACGGAGTCGTTTGGGGGCTGGTTCGGGTTTTTACCCTTTAACGGCTTGTTTTTAAGTCTAAGTGTTGATTTTTGCAAATTATCGTCATATTCACAAACCGAGAGACCCGGGACTACGCGGTCAGTTCCTACAAGTTACATTGATCCCGTGCGAGGTGTTCGTGCTCCTACGGGGTCGTTTGGGGGATGGTTTTGGTTTTCACCCTTTAACGTCTTGTTTTTAAGTTTAAGCGTTGGTTTTCACCCTTTAACTCCTTAATCAATTTAGAACACTTAATTATTTCATAAAATTTTGACAGAGTTTCCTTTGTTTATTCATGATATCCAACTTATTTTAATATTAAAATAAGCCCAACAACAACAACAAGCACAAAAGCCACCGCTAAACCACCAATAAATCCCTTCCACCGATTTAACATCTAAAAATAGTATAGAAATCCATGTAGCCCCTTCCTCCATGTCAACCACTTATTAAGGCCTTAAGACACACATCTTACACAACACACACACGCGCACACAACTAAATGAAGAATTTACTTTGGTAAAGGTGCACTACATTATAAAATCTTCCATCATCAATATAAAATACTTACCAAATTTATTCGCAACTTGAGATCCTCCGAATAAGCTCCCTCATTATTGATCCTTGAATATTTGTGCAATCATTTTGAGATCTTCCCTTTTCCAATCACTTCTTCGAGTTTCGCTTTGACTTTCACCATTGTCTCTGATTGCGCAGTACCTCTACCATAGCCCATTCCAGTGTGCTGATGTTGTATCAGTCCCGACACAAAGAGGTCCTGCAATACCAAAATTATATTTTAAAAAGATATATTAACCATTATGTAGGGAAAGTATTCATTTTACAACATGTGACTTAATTTTCTGACTTGTGACATGTTCTTGGTTTTTTGTTTTATTTACCAGTTTTTCAATTTTGGCACACATGAAGAATTAGTGAAAATGAGTAAGTAATTGAGAAAGGCCACAAACCAAGAACATGTGTTCGATGTGGGTCCTGTCGATTTATTATGAGTCCTATTATGAAATATTGAGTATTGTCCTCACCCTGAGTCCTATTCATTGTACTAAATAATTACGAGTGTACAAAATAAATAAGACAGTCATAAAGTCTGTAAGCATGAACTATAATGTTACCATAGAAGTAGGATCTTACTTAAATTGGTGAAATTAACAAAGGCATATCCCTATTGCCCTCTGGGATCACTCGCGCAAACCAAGTATAGTCTTAGATCATCCCAAACCTACCTTAACACGAGAAAGCGATGAATCACCACGTATACCCATCACCCATATATTCTACCATACCCAAGTCTATATGATGAAATATCCCCATCAATCCATCTCTGATACAGGTAGCTATACATGTGACGCGGGAGTTATATGACCAAGTCTTACTCATCTACTCACGAAGGTGCCATCACGGTCTGCGTCGTGCGTGCCCCGATAACTAAATCCCCCTTGGTACGATATCCACGAGTACACATGTAGTGTGCATTTTACACATGTAACACAGAAAAAAATATTCTCATAACACATGGAAGTCTAAAAAAAGTTTAGGAATTATTCACTCTAGTATCATTACAAAGTTATGTAAATAATGAACTTATCACATACAATAAACCTATGAATCACCCTAAACTTAATCTTACCCAACTCAACAAAACTCAAATCAAAACTCCATTAATGACCCCTAAACCTCCCATAAATCATTCATATAACATCTAAATAAAGTAACTATGATTTAAACATGATTAAAACATCAAAAACACAATATTAATTCAAGATTTACTAATAAAACCCAATTCTCTATCAAGAACCCTAAAAATTCAATCTTAATCAATTTGATTCCCTTCTCTAAATATTTAAGCATATATTCAAGGGGTTTATGAACGATTCATAGTAGAAGTCAATTCATATACATAATCTAACAATTTCAACTCATATTGAAATACAAATAAACCAAACCAAAAAAAATTGACACCAATTACTACTTAATCACTACACAAATTGACATCAAGGAGAAAAAAAATTGTATTTAGATGGAACAAACATAAGGAGAAAAAAAATGCAATCACCTAACATTAGAGCAGCCACAAAAGCCTGCTTCAATGATTGCTGCTCAACATCTCCTTTCTCGGCCAAAATGGGTCTCAAATTTTACCAAAAACCAATCAAAATCAGAACTTAGAAATAAGGAAATATGCTGATGCTTGGGGAAAAATAGGGAACAAAAGATTGAAAAATAATAAGTTTTCTTACAATGGAGCAGAACGAAGAGGGAATGAAAGATACCTTGCGAAGAGAGAACACCAATGGTACCTACATATAGATATATAGGGGGGAGAGAGAGAGTGAAAATGGCGCAGTCAGTTGTTAATCGAGTTCTTGATGCCGGTCAACGACGCCCGGAGACAATCGGAGGATCAGATTAAGCAGCTTGCAAAGGATCCACAGGTGGTTCCCGCTCTAATCCACCATCTCCGCACCGCCAAAACCCCAAACGTTCATCGATTGTCGGCAGTGCTTCTCCGCAAGAAGATCACTAGCCACTGGGCCAAGCGGTGGCCGGACTTAGCGCTGGATGCCGCCGCAAGAAGATCACTAGCCACTGGGCCAAGCGATGGCTGAACTTAGCGCTGGATGTCGCAGTGGAGTCAGTAAGCGGGTGAGGGGAGGGAGAGATACGGGGAGCGGGATATTGAAAAATGAGAGAGGAAAGAGGAGGGAATGATTTTTTTTCGGACTTTTATATTTTAATCAGGTGTACTCAATTTTGGCACACTTTAAAACAGTGCCAAATTTTGGCACTGTTTTAAAGTGTGCCAGATTATCATTAAACCGTGCCAGAATTTGGCACAGTTTAAAACTGTGCCATATTTTTAACATTCGGGTGTGCCAAATTGCTGTTTTTGGTGTAGTGAGAGGGGAGAGAGGGGCTACCACCATTGTTAAGGAGTGATGAGTGTCTAACTTTATATTATTTATGTCCAAATCTAGTTCTTCTTAGTCCCCTGTATCATAAATAACGAGTTTTTAGAACTGTTTTTGTCATTTACAAGAAAATGAAAGTTTGAAAATAATTTGAGTTAAAAATACAAATTTAGCTACCTCAGGGGGTAAAATCATAATTTTAAAAATTTAAGGGTCTAATTTTAAATTCTAAAAGTTTATCTTAGCAAAAGAAAATTCTCTCTAAAATTTGGTTGAATTCTGAGTTGAAACGAGTAACTCATGAAGTTCGGGGGCTAAAATGCAATTAGGGGTAAAAGTTGTAAGAACAATTTTTATGTCATTGTTCATAGCATAACTTTAGGCTAGTTTGGCGTATCCCATTACAAATCGCCACAAAAATGAGAAGACGAACCGAACTCAAGTATCTTCAAGTTTGAAGACTTCCTGACATCCCGAAAGGTATAAAACGAATTTAGAGTTTAAATTAATTCATGGAATTATGTTTGGGATGTCTGGTTTTTATAAAAATGACGAACATGATTTTTCCTTTGTGAAAACAAATTTTTTCTAAGTCAAGAGGCGAAGTTTTTTTGAGGTTTGCGTCGTTCAAACGACATGTGCCTGTTGCTCAAACGACATAGGCATCTTGTTCAAATGAGATGGCTATATCATTTGAACGACAACATACCTCGCTCGAACAATATCTCGCCTTAAGATTGCTATATATATCTATTGTGTAAATCGATTTTCCAAGAATTTTGCCAGTGATGTTTCTGCATATCTTGTGCAAAATTTCTTCATGTTTTTGTGTTCCATCACACTATTTTAATTCACAAAAGGCATCCTTGAATATTATTCTTGTGAATTACTTGAGAACCCTAGATAGTTTTGTATCTATATGCATACACCTTTTTGAGAGGCACTCCATGGATAACTGGTGATACTTGTGGGGATTCATTGCTGACAAAGGCTGAGGTTGGTCTGACGACTGCGGTCCTTTGGGAGTACTTGAGGGTGTTCCTGGCTGAGACAGAACTGCGTGTTCTTGTGGGTTTTCTATGGTTAATCCATTGCAGATTTCATTATGCACTTTGTAAATTATGATTTACTGATCATAGTGAAATGAAAGTTTTTTCCTTTGGGGTTTTTTTCTAGAAACTTGGCCTTATCATATTTGTGTGTTTGATTTATTTATTAAGTCACATAGTTTCATGATTAGGATAAACAAGATAAAATCGGCTTCAATTGTCGTTTTTGCATAATTAAAATTGGCGTTGCAATTTTTTGTTAAAATCACCCTTTGCGAGTGTCCTTGTTTTTCAAATTGGTATCAGAGCAGGTTACGCTAATTTACTACGTTTGATCTTGTTTGCCTGATTTTTGGTTAATTCTATTTTCATTGCTCCCGTTCATGTTTGTTTTACTCTCGATGGATTCACCTTGTTTTGACGACATAAATAGTTTGAATTTGACGTTTGCGAAAAGAATTAAATTTTTGGAAAAATAAAATTCTCGTTTTAAATCCGCTATGGATCTTTTGCAGATGGTTCAAAATCAAAGTGATTTTTATCGCGAGAAATTTATTGCTTTGGATAATGACTTTATTACTTTAAAATCATCCAACAATGAGAGTGATGATAGAGTCCTATTTTTAGAAAAAGAATTGGAGGACTTTAAAAATTCTAGGATTTGTGTTTGTGCCAAAGAGGATAAAAATATTTTAATCGATGAATTTGTGGCACGTGAAGAGACTCTTAGGGATAAGTGTGCATATTTTAAGGGAGAACGTGACAACCTTCTAGGAATAATTGAAAATTTAGAGAAGGAATCCCTAAAATTGGAAGAGTCTAATTCTTTGCTTGAGTAAAAAATTTTGGAGTTAAAAAATAATTTGACAGACTCGAGTAGTGTTGGTAGCAATGGTAGTGGCACATCATATTCTAATGCTTTCGTTATTAAAGCCAAGATCATTGTTTGTTTTAAAGGGTTAACTAAGTCCAAGAACGTTAGAAAAGGTCAACCCATAGGTACCATTTCCCGTGTCTATACATGTTCACACTGTGGTAGGAAAGGTCACCTTAGGCATTTTTATTTTAATCTCGGAAGAGGTCCTAGGAAATTGAAGTCTAGTGTCCCGTCGGTTCTTGAAACTCCCATTCGTCGTTTGACACCTATTTGGGTTAGGAAATCGCTTTTGGAGGCACTAAATGGTAGACTAGTCGATTCTTGTTTGCTTGTACATGATTATTCTCTTGCTATATCATATAGATGATTGTGTTCGCATGTTTGTCATACGCTAGTTGTGATTCATGATATATTTTTGCTAGTGTAATGACATGTGTACTTTTTGTATTATATTTTTTCAATTATTGAGTCATATTTGAAAAATACAAAAAGATTTTTGGTTTTATATATATTTTGAAAAATACCAAAAGATTGTAGTTTTTGAAAAATCCAAAAAGATTTTCGGTTCTTTGTGTATTTTATTTTTGCACATTTGGTGTAGTATATTGGTGTGTTTGAATCCAATTCACTACGCAATTTCCATGTGCATAGGACATTTGGTTATGTTTTTAAATGCTTATATTGATCATAACGATGTTTATGGAGTTGTTTCAAAATTGACTTGCTTTATGGATTCGACTTTTTACATGCCTCCGCACACACATGCACGAGCTTATTGAATTTTGACTTCATGATGTACATTTGAGTTTGGTGAGATGTTCTCTTATCAATCTTGTCATCTACATGTTTATTTAACTATGGAGGATTTGTTCATGTAAGAATCGTTGCCCATGAAGACTTTGTTTAGTATTGAAAAAATGACGAGTGTTCACGGAATGGGCTGCGAGTGAATAATAATCACGTCTTTAAAGCAACCTTTAAAAGAGACCAAGAAAAATTAAGGCAATAAAAAGATAAATATGCCCAAAAGGGGCCAATTTGTTTATTTTGATATATTCGTTGAAAAGAAAATAAATATTTTGAGGGAGCTTGGATGGAAATATCAACGGGTTTGCACAATGACAATGTATCCTAGTTGAGCTTAATTTGTTATGACGCTATTGATTTGTAGAATCATTAAAATTCTAGGCTTGTGTGCATTGTGATTGTTTTGTTCATTAAGTTCAACTTTAATTGTCACTTGAGGATAAAGATTAGTTTGATAAAGTTTTGCCGATCAATTAGAACTTCTTGAACATATTTGAGTGTTTGGGTTATAATTCTTTTGTTTCTAGTTCACACACATTCATTCCATTCCACATGTTCGGACACATCGATACTATGCTAGTGTGTACGACTTATGTATTTTGTGTCGTGGTTTGTAGTCGTTTATACCTATATATGTGTGCTGAATTTGCATTGATATATTTTTGCATATATTATATATGGTATGTTTGTTCTATTTGTTTTTGTTTAAAAAATTGAAAATTTTCAAAAAGAGTTGGTGTTTGTTAGCCCTTGAGATTATAATTACATGTTCTTGGTTTACATATTTTGTAATGATATCTTTGGTTCATCGTGATGCTCCGTATTTCATGTTTATTGTTTCTACTTCTTTGTTTATTTGTCTATTTCGATAAAAACAAGAGGGAAAAGAAAATTAAAATGGAGTTTTATGAGTTTGAATTATGGGGGAATGTTTATTTATAATTTACTTTGTTTCAAACTCGATGCGTCAAGAAGGTATATGTTTGTTGTCTCATGTGTGTAGGCACTTATTTGTGGATTTCAAGACACACAGATGAAGAAGATAAAGTTTGGATAAAGGGAAGAAGTTTGAAGTTTGAAGACAAAGAGACTTATGCCATTCTGTTCTAGGGTTGGGAAGGGTGTTAGTACTTTTTGTAATTTGTAATAGGAGATTTTGATTTTAATTTGGTGTTCGGTCATTTTATTTGTTTTGTACCATAATAGCCAATGGGGAGATTTGTAAGAACAATTTTTTTGTTGTTGTCCATAGCATAACTTTAGGCTAGTTTGACGTATCCCATTACAAATCGTCACAAAAATAAGAAGACGAACCGAACTCAAGCCTCTCCAAGTTTGAAGACTTCCCTACATCTCGAAAGGTATAAAATAAATTTAAAGTTTAACTTAATTCATGGAACCATGTTTGGGATGTTTGGTTTTTATAAAAATGACGAACATGATTTTTCCTTTGTGAAAGAAATTTTTTCTATGTCAAGAGGCGGAGTTTTTTTGACATTTGCGTCTTTCAAACGACGTGCCTGTCGCTCAAACGATATAGGCATATCGTTCAAACGAGATGGCTATATCGTTCGAACGACAACACATCTCACTCGAACGATCTTCCGCCTTAAGATTGCTATATATATACCTGTTGCGTAAATCAGTTTTCCAAGAATTTTGCTAGTGACGTTTCTGCATATCTTGTGCAAAATTTCTTCATGTTTTTATGTTCCAACACACTGCTTTAATTCACAAAAGGCGTCCTTGAATATTATTCTTATAAATTAGTTTAGAGCCATAAATAGTTTTGTATCTATTTGCATACACCTTGTGTAGAGGCACTCGATGGCTGAATGGTGATACATGCAGGACTTCATTACTGATAAAGGCTAAGGCTGGGATAATGATTGCGGTCCTTTGGGAGTACTTGAGGGTGTTCTTGGCTGGGACAGAACTGCATGTTCTTGTCCGTTTTCTGTGGTTAATCCATTGCAGATTTCATTGTGTACTTTGTAAGTTGCAATTTACTGATCATAGTGAAATAAAGGTTTTTTCCTTTAGGGTTTCTTCCTGAAACTTGTCCTTGTCATATTTGCATGTTTGATTTATTTATTTTATCACATAGTTGCATGATTAGGATAAACAAGATAAAATCGATTTAAATTGTCGCTTTCGCATAATTAAAATTGGTGTTACATTTTTTTTTAAAATCACCCTTTGCGAGTGTCCTTGCTTTCTCAAAAGTGCAATCTCCTAAATTTTTATGACTCAAATTTTGAGTTAATTATTTTATTTCTCATTTTTACAAGTAATCCGGGAGTTTGGACAACAAAAGAGTTTATATCTAATTTTTTTTAGAATACGTCGCGACACGACCCAGACGATAAAACTGTACTAAAAGATTTTTATAAATTCACCCAAGTGTCCGTTGAAGTCATTCTGTAGATTTTCGAAATTGTCTTTAAATGACTCACAACTTTGTAGTTGGACAGAATTTTAAAATCTGAAGTTTTGAGGATGCAAAATTATTTTGAAAAATATGCAATGCATAGTGACGAAAATGAAAATATTGGAAAGAAAAAAAGTAAGAAATCAAAGATAGAGGAGCAAAAGCTGCAACTTTTTCGTAGTTCCCAAGAAAAAAGAGTCCCAAAGCACGTTACAAAGTCCAAGGCATGTCAAACTAGGAGATAAATTCAAAATTCAAAATTCAAAAGTGACCAATAAAAAAGACCTATTTTGTTTTAAGCACCAATTTCGTAAGCAGTTTTTAAATTGGATTTATATTTTTATAAAAAATAATTTAAATTAATTAAAAGAGTGTTTTGTAAACATAAATTAAAGAACATGTAATTAACAGTTTTATATGGATATATAAATTTAACGTATGAATATCCAATTCTATATGTTATTTGTTCTTTAATAATACAAACATTATGTATTATATATTTAACTTTAGGATATTAGATCAACATGATTATTACATACAATTATCATGAGGGATATAAAATGATATTATAATGACATACCTCCATTGACGGAGCAGTCAACCTTAGCGATGTCCGATCATATTGAATTTTAGACCACAACTTCCTCTTGTATACGGCAAGAACATAATCCAATTTTAGCACGTTCCAACGGTTGGATATTCTTTTATAACCAAAATAGTATTTCGAAAATTAACATAAACTTGAGTCTTTGGATTTCTCTCCCTTGTCCTATAATTACATTATGTTGTCTTTTTATGTGTCTGAATGACGAAAAATCAGTCAATTATTTATAGGCAGGGACATGACCCAAATCTCCAACAATCACTTAATCTTAACCATCCATCAAGGTTGATATCTAAAGATCCTTTCGACTATTTGTATTTGGAGTACCCTTTCATTAACCAAAGTGACTCTTAGTTTTAATATAAATATGAAGCACATTATGTAGGATCATTTTTAAAATAATTTTAAAATTCTCTCACTTGGTTCATAATTATCATAAGGCGCGCAATAATCTTTGAGTCATCCTTAAATGTTTTTTTCATAAAAATATTAATCAAACAAACCATTAATGCGAGTCATGGCACTCACAAACTAATTCAAGAGCATGATCGCTTCCATATACCACAACATTAACAATTCATCCAACAAGGTCTATACTTGGGTTATTCAATAATGATCCAATAGTCTCTTCTATAAAAGACTATTTATGTCACATTCATCAATTCACATGCATGTAAACTTATGTTGCAGGACATAAATTGAAATGTTTAAAATACACTTTAATCGATATCAAGTATAGTGCCAAAATATAAGCACCAAACAATTTACTAACACTTATACTGATTTGGCTACACGCAAGACTCATATCTTAAGTATGTTTCATGAATGTTCTTTGGTGATAACCCGTTTATTAGTGGATATGCTATGTTAACACTTATACTAATGTGTTCAACTGACACTTATTATTTCCAAACTTATTCGTTCACATATAAGTATTATATCCTAATATGCCTAGGTTCTTTAAAATACCTATCAATTCTTCATAACGAAGATTGCAGCGGCATTATCATGATATTTCAGCGACTTGGTAATAGTGTCAACAACTGCAAGTCACAAAATAAATTTTCTACAGCCATAATTCATATATTGTAGCCCCAAATCACGCTACATACAATATTTAATTGTTTCTCACTCTTTAATAATATTGTTCATTAGGCCAGAACAAACCTACTTAATCAAGAGAGAACAATTATCATAAGTTTGAACATATAATATTTTAAGCATCTCATTACTTCATACTCTTAAACTGCATTATTTCTCTAATCTATCATTCATTATTAAGAGAAATTCAAGAAATATATAAATTTACTCTTACTCACTTCAAGGTATATATATACTTAATAAAAATACATAAAGTATTCTTAAAATACCATTAATGGGAAACTGACATAAGTTTATATAGTGATTTCTCAACTTATACAGTTCTTTTCTTAAACTCTCATAAGTTTTCACACTAAATATAGCTCTTACTCAAAAGGAGCTACTAAAGCTATAAAATTTTAATATTCTAAGATATAGGTGAAAATATTTATCTATGCCCCTTTCTCTATTCGTAAAGGAAACTTTGACCATAAGTCTAGCTTTATATCGTTGATTATCAATATCGAATATTTTTTACTCCTCTGTCAAATTCCCATTCTTGTGATAAATATCACAATCATTCAGAATAGCGAACTCATTTAAGAGCTTCTTGAAACTATTCATATCCACTAACCAAAAGAACAATTACTTTAGATGTTTAAGGAATGACATGAGTATCCTAACTTTTTTTATAACCAAATTAGGTGATTTGATACTCCCACTAATTTCACGATTCTTTAAAGAATTTGACATTTGACATTTTATATAATACACTTTTAAAATTTAAAATGGAATTTTAGGTGAATAAATCTTGTGACAATATTGACTTATTCCGTTTGACTTGTTGTTGTGTGAAAAATTGTTGTGACGATATCAATATATTGCGTTTGACTTATTATTTTTTAACGACATGATCTATGTAGGTCCATTATCCAAGGACTATAATCTCCCACTTGGGCCACATAGATCGTTATAAAATTGTAAAATCTTAAGAGATCAAATGCATGTATCAAGATTCATAAGTGACAATCCATAAACAATCTCATATATTAAATCATCAAAGTAAGTCTAGATTTAAAAGAGTCTGATATTCAATTATGCCACAACATCGAAAAGCTATTTTGAAGTTCAACATTATGAGAATCAATTCTCTTGTTAAAGTTTCATAAAAAATAATTGTACAAACAACTAATGAGAAAACCATAACGAAGAAAAATTGATCTCTTCTAAACTTAAAGATGTTTTATATACTCGAGAAAAATATTTTGAAAGGCCACTGGAGGGTTTTGAAAGGATTCAAAAATGACATAAGAAAAGAAATCCAATAATTTATTGTTTGTTTTATGGTTAGTCTTGTAAGCATCCTCATATTGATTTAGAACTATATTTCTTAGCACTCTAGTTTTTGAAAAATAACACAAATTATTTCATTCATATCTAATGATACATTATAATTCACACAATAAAGCTTAAAGTATATATGTTATATAATGGGTACTCATATTTTAATATTTAACATTATGAGATTTTGCATAAACTATATGCTTAATCTGTTTAATAATTCTTCAAGGTTTTAAAAGAGTTTCACACACTAATTCATTAATAGTGGGGTACTCAACTAAAACTGAATTATAACAGTCTAACATTTTTTTAAGTAAAACTTAGCTTCTTTATTTCATTTTAAGAAGTCAGTCTCAAGAACATTAAAGGGATAAAACATGCATTTTTAGAGAAATAAAGTAATATAAAATAATAGCTCACTACCTTAATGCTATGATTTGACAACATGTACATTAATAACATTTTATAAATGTGAACTTTCTTTCGTAATAACTTTAAATATTTATATATATGACTTTATTGGGTACCATGTTATGTAATTTAGATGGATATGCTATCTAGGATAACTTTTCACCACCTAATTACATAATCCCTTAATATTTATTTCAATTACTCAAAATAAATTTTATTTGAAAAATTATCTTGCTTGACAAAATAAATCAAATATACCCCATTAATGTCTTTACATATATAAGCATGATGAGTTATTACTACCACTTTTATCTTTAAATTTAAATTTTATCTTTAAATTTAATATTCACAAGCATTCTAGTTGGGTCACTTTGGGGACTACCAAACTATCCATAACAAACTGCATTATCATTGCATCAACAATCTAGAATTCATCATTATATTTGAACTCACTGACAACCAAATTTATACACAGTAATTTAATATTTATAATTATAGATTAGGGCACTTTAATGGATACCTAATCTAATCTAAATATTAATATAAAAACCTTAACCATAACTATAATAGTCATAACAATATTTGGTATATACCAAAAATATCATAATAGCCAAATAAGATAAGACAACTGATGTATTTATTAAAACACATAAAATGGATAAATCCATAAATTTCAATAATGAAAATTTTGGGTAAACTCTTAAAAATAATCTCCCAAATAAGCAAAATTAAAAAAAAATTAGAGAATGAAATAACTGTCAACTTTATTACCAAATATGACAAATTTAAGGTTTTGAGAGCTCAAACGTGCTCAAATAGTCAAAACAATGTTCATCACTAAAAAAAACTGGTGATTTTTAATCATTAAATCCTTTTCGATTGACATAAAAATAAAATTTATTAATCCCGGGTGTCGACAATTGTAATCTCAATTATTGATTATTAGAGGCATAAGAAAACTGTTACTGAAAATGTCTCAAAATATTTAGATTTACAGTTTTATAAAATAAGCAGCTTTAAAGACATAATTAAAATTGTCACAAAAGAAAATCAAAATAAAGGAACCAAAACCAATTCTAATTTGGTCATAAAAGTTTGGTACCCAAAATCTCATCTTATGAAATTTTCTTTTATGTAATTATACAGATATACCAATTAATTCAGTTGGTTGCATTCACAGATATCCTAAATTGATTTATCATTAATTGCGCTTAAATATTTAATTCATAGAGTGTGCAAAATTTTTACTTTTATGGAACATACATGCACACACATATTACGTAATGTATATAAAAATTAATACCCAAAAAAATATTACGCGCAAAAACTAAATTGATGATCAAATGTCCAAATATAGATGCATACACAATAATCTAATACTAGGTGTAAACCCGCGCGTTGCGCCAGCTAGGAGATTTTGATAGTCGATCCACACCTGAAGTGTATACTTTGTCTTTGATATTCTTGCATGTAACAATGTTGATTATAATGTTGTCACTATGTTTGAATTTTTTTTTTTAATTTCATATACTAAAAATTTCTAAAGTTTCAATTATTAAAGGAATTTTATAAATAAAATCTCCAATAAATATAAGATTTGACGAATAAAAATTTGAGAAAATATGAACATAAATTAGGTAAAAAATCAAATTCATAAACAAAATACAAATTAAATAAGATCACAATACTCCTAGAATTTACAAATTGGACTTGTAGTGAATATCCACAACCATTTCAACAATGTTCATGGGAATGTTTTGCACTTTCATTGGGCCATCTAGACAAACTTCAAACATTAGTAAAAATCCATATATTACGATTCATAAATATCAAAGAAGAAGATAATTGTAACAATTCATTTCAAATCTATATGATGTTCCAATACACAAAAATACAATGTCAACTGGATTCACACTAAGAGCCTCCCAAAATAACAAAAAATTCACCCAACCCCCAAAAGGGAATTTTTAACTTCTATCACCATAAAACTCAGATCATTTAATTATAATATCTTTAAGAGCCTCCCAAAATAACAAAAAATTCACCCAACCCCCAAAAGGGAATTTTTAACTTCTATCACCATAAAACTCAGATCATTTAATTATAATATCTTTAACACAAGTCATCTAAATACCACAAAACGTCTAGTCTATATGATGTCAGGAAGAAAAAGAAACTTAAACCAAAAATAAAACAAATAAGATTAAAGTTGGACCATTCTTGAAATTTTACCTTTCTTGACACTAATTGGATAGGTCGCCTCTATGAGAACTCCTCGGACTCGATCTCTACCCAATCAAACCATCGGATAGAGCATCTTTATCATTAAGAAATAATCCATCTGGATTTCTTAAAACACCATGAACGACCATCAACTATTTTCATTAACCAACAAATGAGAAAATGAATAAAAAATTAATGAATAACTTAATGGTGAGCACATTTTGTAATAGCCATTCATCTTCCATCAGAAAAGATGGGTTCTAATTTCACCCGCTGTAATTTAAACTAAATGTTATCCATTCATGTAAAAATGGATTATATTCTTGAGCTAATCAACTTATTAATTCTAGTTCACTTCAATACCAAAATAATACTTTAATAAGTTTACAATTAAACATCAGTTTCTAAGCAAAAATTAAACTATTTTATGATAAAAAAAAGTAACAGATCAGATTCAAAAATCACATTTTTACCTTTTTTTGGTAGTAACCAATACATCCATCTAAAGATCCGAAAGTGAAGAAGTACAACGATGATAAATACCTTATTTTTTGCGAACTTTATGAGCAACAATTATCTCATTGGTCTATCATAGCTCAAGCTTTAGCGTAGGGAATGGTGTTCTCCATTCCACATTTGTGGTTCCTCAAATTATCGATATGTAAAATAATTGATTAGAAATGGAATGTTTTGTTGGACCGAATCTTTATAGAAACCATTTGAATTAGAAAATCTCATCCAGTTTTCTCTTAGCTCTTTGGCTAAGATAAAGTGTAAAGCTATTTATGATAAAAAAAACTTTTATTGTTAATAGAACTTGGATTCTGAACCCAATAACCCTCTTTCACGGTATATTCAACAGGTAAGAAACCAAGTATGTAGGTATTTTGAACTTGGGTTAAAACTGATTTTGAGTAGATTCTCTACGAAATCAAGAAAAATGAAATTTATTCAAAGATCTACAGAAAAGAAAATCGAAAATATGACCCAAAACGCTACCTTCTCTCCACTCTATTTCCAAAGAACGAAACCCAACTCTATTGTTGTTCGTCTGTTCTGCCAAAGAAGACTGCATGTTGGAGGTTGAGTGGGTCTGAGCGTGTTGGAGATATATGGTCGGGGTAACAGAGCGAATGAGAAATTCGAACAGTTGATGAACTGAACGATTAGTGTATATAGTAATTAATGGGAGGAGAAAACGAAGGGGTTAGAAAAATAGGGATTGAGAGGTGAAAAGGATGCTTAATCAGTTTGCTTACGTGGATTGCCCCATTAATAAGGGACCTAAATGCTTGTAAAGAATTTTATAGTATTATAGAGATTTATGTCTATAAATTAAGAGACTTTCTTCTTAATTTAACATGATATAAATATTACTGTCGAATTAATTTATAATTATATTAGGACCTTTCGACAACCAAATATAGATTATACATAATAATCCAATTTACGAAAACTATTATTGTGAAACCCCTAATCATACATCTAATATTAAAAAACATTATATTGAACCTTTTGGTCAATACCAAATAATATATAACATGAATATTAGAGCAACCATTTAATGAGAAAAATTAAATGTAGTAATTTATATCATAAAATACGAAAAATTAATTTATTTTTTCAAAAATGGAAAATTTTGAGTTATCACTACAATAACATATATAATCTCTTCAAGATCGCTCTCCAATTCGCCGAACCGTAAAATCAATTTTTAAACGAGAGTTAGTAGCATTGACATTATTACCAAAAATGGCAAAAACACATTTCAGGGGTCTATATTATGTCAAATTGTCGAGATATGGTGGTTCCCATTGTATACAATGGGTTTTGTTTAGTTCAACGTTTCCAAGTGACCATACAAATTTTGTAATATTCTGAGTAAAAATACAAAATCTGTCGTAAAAAAAAATCAGTAATTCATAAGTTTCTATTTTTATTTTTATTCTTACTTGGATTCCTTTATAGGCAAAAACTCTTAATGGACAATCATGAGATCAGAAACCAATTGCTCTGATACCACATGTAAACATAAATTAAAGAACACGTAATTAACAGTTTTATATAAATATATAAATTTAACGTATGAATATCCCAATTCTATATGTTATTTGTTCTTTAATAATACAAACGTTATGTATTTAAAATTTAATGTTAGGATCTTAGATCAACATGGTTATCACATAAAATTATTATGAGGAATACAAAATGATATTGTAATTAAATACCTCCATCTTGTCACAAATGGAAAGATTGACAGAGCACCACGTTCCAACGGTTGGATCTTATTTTATAACCAAAATAGTATTTTGAAAATTAACATAAACTTGAGTCTTTGGATTTCTCTTCCCTATCCTATAATTATATTATATCATTTTTTCATGCATCTGAATAATGAAAAATCAGTCACCTATTTATAGGCAGTGATAGAATCCAAATCTCTAACAATCACTTAATCATAACCCTTCATGAAGGTAGATATCTAAGGGTCCCTTTGACTCATGGTATTTGGAGTACCCTTTCATTAACCAAAATGACTCTTAGTATTAATATAATTATGGAACACATTATGTGGGATTATTTTTTAAATAATTGTAACATGTTTTACCCGAACCAAATATCTTACCTTTAGGCCATGATCATTGAGCTAACTATTTTCAGATAATTTTTTAGAGTATTTTTTTAGAGAGTTTATTATGATTTGTGGCCCAAGAATTGTACATTATGCGAAGGATTTTGTTAAGCATAATTGTAAGGCATAATTATTCTAAGTTTGATCCGTTAATGACATTTACTGTTTATGCTTGTAGTTTTATTATATCTATCAATATATTAGCGTAAATTTTCTACTATGACTATGTAAAATTTATCACGATTGATTAATATTATGAAGTCTATTTAATTTCATGTTCATTCTCGACATGTTTAAAATATTTTACAAATTCGGTATTCACTTAAAACGACACGATAGTGTGTTTTAGACATTCGAGAGTGACATTCATATTTTAATAATTGAAGTGTAAAACTTTTTATGGGTTATGCTTACATTAAATTATTTGACATCTCATGCTTAAATATAACGTTAAGAATTAAAAATTGATAACTGATATTTTAATTTTTGGTGTGTACTTTTTGATGGGTTATGCTTGCACTCAATTGTTTTGATAATTCATACGTAAAGACTACATTTAAAGCTTAAAATTGATATTTTTGAGGGAATAGAAATTTTAACCGTCTATTAGAGACATTAAATTTTGTGCGAACTTAAATGTTTTATTTTTTGAATTAAACACGACGAGAGTCGGTTTAATTTGATTTATAAAATTGGAAATGACAAAATTAAATTAATTTGTAATATCAGTTAAAATTGATAAATGGATTCGAAATCCTAGTTTCTCCCATAATTAGTTACATATTTAGTATTGATCCCATTATTTTCTTTTATTTAAGTTTTGGACCATAATTTTAATCTCTACATCATACTGTTTAGTTAAAAAGTTTTTAATTTAAAAAATTGACCAAATCTTTGAGGGTTCGATCCGTACTTATATAAGCTATACTATAATAGTCCCTGCACTTGTAGTAATTTTATAATTTGAGCGGGAGTGTGATTTTTAAGTTATTTTTTGTGTTGGAAATTCTATGTGTTATTTAATTCCTAGTTTTTAAGATCTAAATTATTTTCAAGAATTTTATTTGATCATTTATCTTCATCTTTTAGTTTCCTAGTGGGATTTTGACTAATGTCTTGATTTCTTTCCTAATTGGATTATGAATCTTGTCCATGTAGATTCAAGACCCTATAAACTCCTATACTTAACAATTATTAAGAATAAAATTTGCAATATATTTTCTTCTAAGTATCATAGACTTTTTAAGAGATTCTCATTTCTGTCGACATGTGAAAGTTCTTGTCACACTTTAGACCATCGTTTTATTCGAATATAATTTGTGCTTTATGGTAATTCATGATTTTTACTGTTTGTTCTGTTCCATATAGTTTCATGTCCACTCAGTTTAGCCGCTGCTTTAAGGGCATATCTCCAAAGCTTAAATAGTGAAGAAGGTCATCTAATGGGTGAGTATATACTAATTTGGCATTGATCATTTTCCTTTAATTTGATCCAATTCGTTTGTGCCTATTCTAATATTTCAATTTTTGTTATAAAATACTAGTTGATTTAGTCAGTTCAATATTGATTTTTCTGAGCATATTTGAAGTCCAATATTTTTATGCTATTATTAATGAAATTAAAAGAGAAAAAAAATTATCCAATGAGAAAATCCAACAGCAGAATAAAACGTGGATGCGTCGCGAACCATATTGCTCTCTTTAAGGTGTTTTGTAGCTCTGTCAAATATTATGCTGCAATTCTTGTAATGCCCGTCACCACCAGGATAAAACAACCTCCATAATAATGATGTTCTCGAATTGTCTAGCACAATTAACAACTCGTACTAATCACCCATTCGTAATTAATTTCTCAATATCAAAATATATTATCTGGGGGGATGAATAATTTTGAAAGAAAATTTGTAGAGAGAAAATATTTTATGGGAGTGAGATGTAGTTATTTGCGTATCAAAACAATGGTTGAAAAGTCTTATTTAATAAAAATCTGAACGTTGGAAGAAGAAACGTGTGAAGTAAAAAACGAAATTAGTGGCCCAAGTGGGTTAAGACTTGGTAATTAATTGCTGCAATTAAAATTTTTGTTTAAAAATAATTAATTTTTGTCCAAAAAATTAAATCACAGTGATCTTGAGCCTGAGACCCAGGCATGAGCCGGTTCAAATGGAGGTGAAGGAACTTGTGGACTTTGTCTCAATAAATTCCTCCATCCAACCTATACAAAAATTTAATTCTTAAAGAACTTGCTCATTAGTTAGAAAACATGTGCAAATATAATACACTCAAAAATACATTCCCACCGATGTGGGACTATTGAAGGAGCTGAGTACTTTCCTTCACTTTTCGCTCTCTTAAATAGTCAAAAGACCAAATGTTTTTTTTCTTTTCAAAGTTTACATAACAAAATTTTTTGTTCCAACACATGCCCATTGTAATATTGGGACTATTATCATGCTTGGCCCTGCCCATTTTATTATTTTAGACCAAATGTTAAATTCATCCATTGTTGGTTTTATTTAAGATTTACTTTTAGGAGATTGAAATCCTAGGTTTATATTTTTGAGAATTAAAACTAGAAGTTTTGGTCCAATTTATTTAATTATGTTTTAAAGATAGGATCATGTTAGTATTGAATATTTTTGGGTATAATTATGTTTGTTTGAGACCATAATGTTGTTAATAATATTTGGCATAACATTATATTTAGTTGGTTTGTTTTCTTTTCTATTCTCGAGTTATTGTGGCATGTGATGAGTGTTGTTTTTCTTGTTCTCCAACATTTGTGTGGATTTTGTCGGCGATTGTTTGAACTTTGAAAGAACTAGTTTCATCGACAACATATTCTCAATAGAGTAATGAAATGAGTCTCAACTGTATCTCTCAAGTCATCCCCAACATATATGACATAATAATAAAGTGTGATACTGTTTAATTATTACAGTAAAATGTACAATATTTGTTGTAATGTCATATCAGTTGGGGATGTAGTTGGGCCCCATATAATTTTCCATTCGCAATTTCCCCCTCCATTTGGTGTCTTTATTTAGTTGGGTTGTTTTGAATTAACCCTGATTCTTAATGACATATCCGATTTAACCCCCACTTTCTTAATCCATTTGACATAATCTCCAAATTTTTAACAGTGTTAGAATTATGTTAAAAAATCCATATTTTGTAATTAGACTTAACCTCTGAGTCATATTTTTGACCAAAATGCCCTTAAAACTTAAAAAATACCCTTATTAATTTCATCTTCTTCCACAAATAGGCAACCAACCAGGTGCGACTCATGTCGCACCTCCCTTTAACCAACCTAGACCCCCACCAAGCAATTCTTGCCCCCCAAAAAGTAACCGAACCCTAGTTTCGGTGCCCCACAATATCCAACAGTTGTCGAATATGAGAATGGGATCAAAATTTAAATATTTATGGCTGTTTTCTAAATCCCCGTTCATCTCCACAACTTGGGGAAGACCTTGGACCAAGCCCCAACCAACGAGTACCCTCGAACTATGCATAACTTGTTTATCAAAAGTCAAGACCGATCCTAAAATTGATAAAAAATGATAAGGTCCCGTTCAAAAATTATAAAATAGGACCCTATTGTGTGTATCGATATAAAATTCGGGCCCTAAATATATATGCTATAACATATAGACTAGAGGAGGCCCTGTACGATCACCCTCTTAGCACATGCTCAGGGTTGCCCTTGTTAAAATTGTTTATTATAACAAATAGAAATGAAAAAAAGGATATTTTTTGGCTTAAGCTTGTTAAGCAATTGTTAATCATTCAAATAACGAAGCAGATGAGGTATTTTGACGTTTCGATGAAAATTTTATCAATAGAGGACTACTTATCGTGTTTGTGTGAATATTTATCGGCCATCGAATTTGCAACATGGTCGAAAACCCCCAGCAGATCTACAACACCGGTTGAAGAAGCGGTGTTAATAGTGATTGTGTTTGGGGAAGAAGATAGAAATAAAAGGGGTATTTTTAAAGTTAAATAAAAGGGTATTTTTGTGAAAATATGACTTTGGGGTTAAGTATAATTATAATATATAGATATTTAAAACAAAATTGTAAGGGGGTTATTACAAAGGGATTAATAAAGTGGGGATTAAGACAATATGACATTAAGAAGTGGCGGTTAAGTCAAAATAACCCTATTTAGTTCCTGGATGATATTTGGTGATCATACGTTCTATTCTCACTTGTGTAAGTTGTTGTCGGACTCTTTTGGCGTTTTTTGTGCTGATTGACGGATTATGTTACTTAAAATAATAATAATAATATAATTATTATTTACGCATTTGGTTCAATTTGTTTTGTTTATGGAAAAATTATCCAAGGTCCTCTTTTCTCCTCTTTTAGACTTTGAGTTATTTCCTTAATTCATTTGTGACGAATTAAGAGTGCCTTTTCGTTTTCCTAATGTTTTTCGGTGGTGGTATTTTAGTTGGGTTGGCGAATTTAGTCCCCATCTTAAATTTATGTGGTGTGCGCGCGCGTGTGTGTGTGTGTGTTGGGGGGGGGGGGGGGTGATCACTTTTGGCATATGTTTGGGGTGGATTTTGTTCCAACCTTTGACCTATGTTGAATTTTGATTTTATGTATTTGAGGTTTTTCTTAAGGGAATTCACATTTTTAAGACCGAGGGAGGCGATTGATAAGTTATTTGAAGACTTGAGCTCACGTTAAAGGAGGGAATTTTCGAGAAAAAGTTATTATTTAAGAGAGAATATCGTTTTCGGTTTCACACCTCTTTAAGTTTGAGGGTAAGTGTTGGAATATCTGATTTTTGTTTTTTTTTTAATTCTTAGTTTTTAGTATCTTGATTATTTTGAGGAGTTTTATCTATTTATTTATCTTTATATATTAGTTTCCTAGTGCGATCATGACTTTTGCATTGCTATTTCTTTCTTAGTTGGATTAGTACTTTTAAGTGCCTAAAACTCACAGGCGTAAATTAAACGATCAAATAAGAAAAATAAGTAACAACACAAAAATTAAGATCTACCTAACACATAAATAGAAGGCACACACATATATACTTGATTTGGAAAATTTCCCGTGTCCACGAGAGGGGAGATATTCTTTTTATTGAGTATTTTGTAAATACAATTTGACATATTCTTGAGACTACAAAACTTGCATGCTCCTATTGGTGGGTCGTTAAAATATATATAGCCCTGAGCAGTAGGTCCCCCATAAAAGTGGACTCTCCCTTTATCACTTATCACTTTGTTTGATATAATAATATCCAATTTATCATTGATCATTTGTTTATATCTTCGACATTTGTTGAGAAAATCTTAGGAACAGTTGTTAGTTGATGGTAACGGGCTCTTTGGCTGTTGGTCCCCACGCGGGTCATCAATGTGAAATAAGGATACCACAATTTACCCCAAATATTTGTGGAACTTAGGGCTCAAATCCTTATTCTCGGTGGGGAACAGAACTGGCTTATGAAGTAGATAATGAAGAGACATCACCTTGGCAAGAGAGTATATCATTAGTTGAGGTTTATGTAAAATGACAAAAATTCTATTGGGGATTGTATTGAGACGTTTTGAATCCAGATCACCTTGTGTAATTCCAAGTATCATTCATCTACATTTTTCATTATTCAAGAAGACTACAAGATATCCTCAACACCATCTCCACTTTCATATCTCTGTAAGTGTTCTTTCCATGTCTTCTTCTTCTTCTTCTTCTTGAGTTCTTGATGTCTTTTGTTTCAAGTATGGTGTATGTTATCAATGAGTCTACTATTAGAGAGTTTAAGAGTATATATATATATCGGTTACCATTGAGTTATCCACATTGGTAATTGATTACTATCACCCTGATGAGGGCCATTGGTTGTTCTCTACCATGGTTATTGAGTCTGGGATCCTTGCCCCCAAATCGTCTTTTTATTCAATTTTGTGAGTATTACAGTATTGTTCCAACCCAAGGTGTACCCAATGTTTGAAGGATAATGAACGATTTCCATATTATAAATGAGCTATATGGAAAGAATTTGGGGATTAATGAACCCAGGTATTATTATCAGTGGGTTCAAGCAAAGGAGGGTAAAGCATGCCCTAGTGGTAAACCTCCATCATTCCAATAAGTACTACTGAGTTCACCGTTGTTTGGTTAATAATAGGTAAAATTTTCCCATCCCAAAGGGTCACCCCCTATACAATGATCCTAGTAGGTCGGATAAATATTGAGGTATATCATCCCCAACTCATTCTTCTATATTCTTGTAGTTGTTGAAATGAATTTTTAATTTCTTTATCCTATGGTTTTGCAACTGATCATAAGAAGAAGGAACCTTATCAAAAGGAGATGAAGTTTTTTGACCTAAAAAAATATGGTCGATTAAGTAGAGATTGGGTGAAGTCAACCATCTTAGAGATGATGTTTTCCTATAAGCTTATTCCTCCACCACCACTTATTTTGTTGCCAGACCATATGACAAGGAGTTTGAGATACCTAAAGGGTTTGGTGACCATATTCCAATTGTGGTCCTCTTTGTTGTTTCTAGTTCCATAGGTGATCAATAGGACCAAGAATCCAGTTCCTTTGAATCCTTGGATGAGGACTAGGTACGATTCGCTGATAAGATCTTTCTTAATCTTGAAATTATACCTCCCAGAAGGGTGATTTTTAACATGCTAAGGAAACTCTTGTCAACAACCACCTTTCGAGAGGGAAAATAATAAAGAGATATTGGGTCTTTCTAACTCGATAAACGTGGAGGACTCTCCATAAAAGAAAATATCTAAAGCACAAACCTCAAAGAAGAGTAAGCCTAACTAGGGCGTCGATAAACCTCTTGTTAAAAAAAAGGGAGGTTATACCTCTAAGAAAAGGATGGGTCCTACCAAAGACACATATAATTATTCATTTGTACGACCTGGACATGGAGACGTCACTATGCCATATATCGAAAAATAGTCACAGTCAACTAGTTACAGTCCAAATTCGTGAACAGGGTGGACCACATAAGAAAATTCGTGACTCAATATGTGATAAAGGGAAATGGTGGCATAGGAAGAGTCTTGGTCATGGTTCCAGACCATGACCATGGGGGTCATGGTTTCAGACCGTGACTAAGTCGTGAGTAATTTGGTGAGAATTTTATTAAGTGGGTGGTCACAATTTTAGACCGTCACCCACCCATGACCAAAGAGATCCTATCATAGTTACAGTTTTGAACTGTGACCCTTAACACCAAGTTTGAATTTATTACAAACACATAGTAATAGATGTAGATCATGACCAATTAAAGCACACGATTGGGTCACAGTTATGGTCACGACTCCTAACCATGACCAATCCGGTAAGTTAACGGGTCACAAGCATGGTTATGGCTCCAGATTGTGACCATCCTTGGGATATAAAAAGCCCAACTAGGGTTCTTTCATTTCAAGATTTGCCTCTCTCTCTCTCTCTCTCTCTCCCCATCTCTCTCACCCTCTTCTCTCATGATTTGCCTCTCTTTCTCTCTCTATCAAGATCTCTCTCACTAATGCTACTATCCCCTTACCCTCACCAGTGGCTACCACCATCACGCATAATACTCCATCTTTTTCTCTGATTTCACAATTTCTCTCTCTCTTCTGTGTGTATATGTGTTTATGGGTGTGTGAGGATATGTATATATATACGCGTGTGTGTATGTATATGTGTGTGTGTGTGTATTTGTGTACATGAAATTAGTTATCTGAAATTGGGTATGTGAAATTTAGGTATTTGAAATTTGGTATTTAAAATTGGGTATATAATATATACATGATTGGGTGTATACGCATTAGAATAGTGAAATTGGGTATAGACACGAAACTAGACTAACATATACACACATACTCACACGCGCACATATATATGCACACATACTCACATATGCACATATATATACACACATGCACACACATGTATATACAAACATATACTCACACGCGCAACAGATGAATTCATATATATACATGAATATCCTCGTACACTCACATGCACACGCATACACATACACACCCACACACACATATATATACTTTTGGTAACATTTTAGATTGAATAATATGTTAACATGGTTTCTTATTGTTCCATGTGTGCATGCAATTGGTGAGCAATTATTTAAGCTCAACTGATTCTATGTGCTTTCTTTATTCAGGTAATTTTACTTATCTTTTCTTTTATATAACCATCTTATATATAGTTATAACTTATTGGTTAACTGTCGTGGTTGTGTTCATCCCTTCCTTAAGTGGTTGTAGTTTGGGTGAACACAAATTAGTGAAAGGGCTTTCACATTTAGTGGACACATAGTAATTTTAGGATTAATTTAATTAAAATAAACTTAAATTGGACTTACTGATACCGTGCGACTGAATATTAAAGGGTTTGCATATTTGATGGACACATAGTAATTTTAGGATTAATTTAATTAAAATGAATTTAAATTGGAATTGTTGATATTATTTGATTGGATATTAATGCACATATCTGTTTGGTTAACTGTTATAGCCGTGTTCACACCTTTCTTAAGTGGTTGCTATTAGGGTGAACAAAAATTGATAGAAGGTCGCACATTTGGTTGACACGTAGTAATTTTAGGATTAATTTAATTAGAATAAAATTAAATTTGACTTATTGCATATGATTGATCAATTGGAAAACAATAATTAGTTCAGGATTAATTAGAGCCATTACCTTTAGGATTCATATTCACACCCTCCATCTATATATTTTCTCAGGAAAAATGAGTTACGGTAATAATTACTTTCAACAATAGTACAAGAGAGTGCAATTGAACTGCACTAAATCATCTTTTATTAGTGCATGCCATATAGAGGGAACTCTAATTTAAAATTATGGGAATAAGAAAATTAAATAGTTTAATTACCTTACAAATCATTGAGTTGATCTCTCGTAAGTGTACTTGTTCGATCGTGTTCTGTTTTTCTTTCCAGAATTCTGGGATGAGGCAGTAGAGAATATATTTTGCATTGATAATACCGACAGGGCATTGACGCTATTGACACTGTTAGAAAAGGCTGAAAATAATATTCATCCATTGTGGATATAACTCCGTAAAGAGAGCATTCAGATTAGGACGTCCCGTAACATATGCACATTAAAAATGAGCTTGTAAATAAGTTGGAGAAGAAATGATTTTGAGTTCCTATTATGAACCTTTATACGCCAATCATAGATACGCTTCCGCCTAGTTGGTCGCATGCAAAATTACATAAATTTTTAAAAACTAATACTGATTGTATGGAAACTAGACACATCGAGCATGTTCCAAAAGCTGCTGAAAAGGTACATACAAATATATAGTCGTAAACATAATTTTCGTACATTCGTCACTAATTATTTTTTTAATTGTAGGAAATGTCGAACAGGAACAAAAATGATAAGCCAAATAACAAAACACTGCCAACTAGGTGCTCTTTTACACCCCGACCTCAATTATCATCACCTATGGGTTAATAATACTCTACTCCATCGCAAATTCGTCTACACTCCATCTATGAGTCATCAAACTCAATAAACCCTTGTTAATCCAACACCCCACCTTTCGATACCGAGGAATCCCAAGCCAATGATAAGATTCCCATTAGGTTCTCTGTGATCACGAATAATCCTACGGGTAAAATACCCGTTGTCCAGATTTTTAACTCAGAAAGATGATTGTGGGCATCGGGGGCTCTGATAACTAGAAGAAGGTTGATTCAGCCATAATGGATGGCATACGGAAATAACTTTATAAGATTTTTGCATTCCCATTCGTTTCGAAGGCAAAGGTTTTTTCTCGAGTATCTGATCAAATGAAAATATATCGAAAGAACCTTCAGTAGAATTTTTCCCTAAAGGGGGCATAAAGTTTTGATATTTTGCGATTAAAAGACAGAGCCCCTTAACTGTTTAATGCCTACTAACTAATGGAACAACTTCTTAGAGAATTAGGCCATGGAGGGAAAATTGATCGAGAGGGAGAAAAATAAATTGAACATGCCAAAGAAAGTTGATGTAAAAAAACTTGGGGAATAATCATATGATGATCTGAAGGGTAATTAGGAGAATAGGACCATGGGAACTCCGGATGAAGGTAAAGACCCTAATCGGGTTAACATGTACTTACATGTCCGAAGAAAAAGGGACCAATAAATTCCCCAAAAAATTGTCTCACTCTAGTGAGTTTGAATTAAATTATCATATATATTCACATTATAATAAAATAACATTAAAATTATAGTCCTAAATATAATAATATACTACAAGAAATGATAGAAGTCACGTCGAGCCGTCAGTCCGAGTGCAACCCCTATGACATTATAGAAGATGCCTTAACAAAGTTACTTGGTAGGGATAAAAGGAGGAGGACACGAGGTTTGGGCTCACATGTCCAAGTATCAAAATACAACATACTGCACCTCTATTGAACAAGATCTTTTTGGTGAGGAGTATTGTCTCGAGCCAGGCAGAAGAAGATGCCAGGACAAAAAGAGATGTGTCAGGAGGGAAGTAGGAAATCTTAATAGTGACATGGCAATGTTGATGAATGAAATCAAGGAGTTGGTATAATTGTTTACTCAATAACATGTTTTACCTCCTAAATTCCTCCTCAAACAATCCCCTATCATATGCCTCAAGGTTTCCCCTCCTTAGTACCTCCTCCTACAATATTCCCCTCCCAAACGCCTCCTCCTATAAAATTTTGTGGATCATCGTTGTCCATGCATGATGACTATGGCGAAGAGTATTATATGATGAACTTGTCTAATAGTAGGGTCGTTGGCACGTGCACGCTTGTTTCCATGAATGCTGGAACACCTATCCACAATCGCTCATTGGGGGTGGGTGAGGCTCAGATATTTGGAGATGAGCCTATTCTTGTGGAATATGGTGAAGGGTCTCTATTAAAATATTATAAAAAATGTGATATTACCTGGACAATTCATGTTTTGGTCAGGATTAGGCGATGAACAATGTTTAAAGTTTGTAATGTTTTAATTATGTGTTGACATCATAAGTTATTTTAATTTTTCAGAGTTTAATAACATCCTAATTTTTTTGGTTTTATTTCATATTTAATGAATGCTTGGGTTGAATGAATTTGAATGAATTTTCTTGGGTTGAATGATTTTGCTTGAATAATAAACTAAAAGTTCTTGTATCCAATATGGCCTTCGTTTCAACCTATTTATATACGTGACTTGAATTTTGAAGACTTTTTAATGAATTTGTCACAATACAAAGAGTGAATGCGAGAGAGTAATAAAGCCTTTGATCATCATGTAAAGAGTGTTCGTGAATTTCTTAAATACGCAGATAGAAATCTGAACAGTGATAAGATTTCATGTCCGCGCACCCATTGTATGAACGAAAAATAGAAGTCTTTGGAATACATTAAGTTTCATTTCCTAATTTGGGGAATGTGGCAAGACTATAAGATATGGAAATACCATGGGGAAACCAATATATCATATGTCCCAAAAGAATTACCGAAACTCGACCACGCAACGAAATCCCATCGGGTGGAAATGGTTTGCCAGTATATCGTCCTTTGGTCGACCTAATTGATGACGCTTAAGGAGTCCACCACCATAAAACCACCCATCTATGGATATAAATAATATTCATTATAACCAAGTCAATAAACAAGTTGATGCTAAATTACCCGATCTTCGGGAATACATATGGCTAAAAGCCTATGCAAATAGACTTTTGTATAAAAATAACAAAGAATATCACTCGGTATTGTATGAAATGATTTGTTTGATTAATTTAAAGAGTCAATATAGTTTGTCAGGCAATAGTGTAATATAAATTCTTGAGTGGGTTAAAAATATTCTCCCAAAAGGGAACACGTTACCAAATAGTTATTG
The DNA here is from genome assembly GCA_949130495.1 of Sambucus nigra. Classification (NCBI taxonomy): domain Eukaryota; kingdom Viridiplantae; phylum Streptophyta; class Magnoliopsida; order Dipsacales; family Adoxaceae; genus Sambucus; species Sambucus nigra. The sequence continues at coordinate 546,946,842 of OX422215.1, forward strand.
GAGCATGAATAAAAGACTGAGGGGTTTGAGTTTGAAGTACAAATCTATTCATGCATGAAAATATGATTGCATATTGTACCACAATGAAAACGAATCGAAGGATGAGTGTTTTATATGCAATGAGCCAAGATATATGGTTTGTGAGAGTGGAAAAGACAAACCTGTAAAATTTTGTAAGTGCTCACTAGTTCCACATAAGAATCGAAGTATTTTCCCCTTAGCCCATGGTTAAAAAGATTTTTAACTGTACTGTGGATAGAAAACATGATAACATGGAACTCTTGAGCCGATATGGGTGGGAATATCATGCGTCATTCCATTAATTCACTCATCTGGCAACTTTCAAATGCACGACACCCTGAATTTTCAAAGGAACCACACATTGTTTGTCTTGCATTATCAACCGACAGATTTAAACCTTTTGATAATTTAAGCACTAATAAGAGTTACTGTCCAGTTCTCATGGCGCCTTTTAGTCTCCCTTAAACATTGTGCATGTGAAAAAAGTTCACATTATTATCGTTGTTGATACCCAGGCCAAAGTCTCTTAGAGATGATATTGATATTTTGTTAGCCCCATTAATTGAAGAACTTAAAGAGTTGTGGGATAAAGGCGTGAGGGCGTTTGATGCTGATAAGGGTGAAGAGTTCACACTTAAAGCAATGATGTTGTGGGCAATACATGAATTTCCTGACTATGGGACCTTGTCCAGTTATAATGTTTATGGTTATAATGGATGTCCCGCTTATAGGGAGGAAACTAAATACACTTGGATACATCATAGCGATAAGATGAGTTATGCTGGTCATTGTAATTTTCTTTCGAATAATCACCCTTTTAGGAATGAAAAGTCTAAATTTTTATGTGTCGATCATGAGCGTAGGACAGAACCTGCTCGGCTTGCTAGTTATCAAATCAAGGAGAATGCAAAGGTGAAGATTACAACTTTGGGAAATAAGTTTTTAGGCAAACACCCTCAGTTTATAGTACAAAAGAGAAAAGCTAGGGAGGATCCAAAAGATCATTGTAAAATGAAGGCATGGTCTAGACGTTGAATCTTATTTGATTTGCCATACTAAAAAGAGCACCGTGTAAAGCATGTAATTGATGTGAGGCACAATCAGAATAATTTTAAAGAACATATGATAGGAACATGTCTAGGTGGATCTCATTCGAAAAATGGAGAGTGGGCGTGCCGCGATCTAAAGGGAAAGAAAATAAATAAATAAATTTGGTTAAGAACTGATCCTAAAATAGGAAGAAATTATATTTTCGTGGGTGATTTCACTTTGACTATGTCACACCCCATAAAATCCGACAGACGGGGTGGTCAGCCACCGCCACCGAACTAAGTCGGGCGTGAACTAAATAAATACCATTCTTAGCATGAGACATATATGAGACATAAATATATTAATCCACCAGATAAAAATTGAATCAATCTCAAATGATCATTAACAGCTAAACTATAAAAGATCCATCACATGCTAAAACTCCAAATAAATCCAATCTCCAATAATGATTAAATAAAATATGAATAATAAAGATCTGAATAATTCAACTGAAACCACTAACAACTTTGGAACCGAATGGCTTAAATTAACTCAAATGAAGTCTCATAATCAAATAAGACTGAAAAGGAAAGTCTAACTAAACAATGCGATAAAGTGAATAACTCTAGCTGCACCTCCAAATGATAACTTCGATAATCCTATGCAACTTCTCCTTAACTTATCTTGAAAAAGTTAGTTAACGCACGAGGTCAGAGCCCCAAGCCTGAATACACACTACTCCCCTCAAATAGGATCCTTGAATCCAGATAGTAGCATTATACGCAATAAATATCACAATAGAATATTTTAAATTTAACGAGATAATTAAACGTGATAAATATAAATCACTAACTACCCATAGCAATCCCCATTTAAAAAGGCAAACCAATATGATTTTAAATTCCCAAGTCCCAGGATTGTTAATTTAATTAAATTAACCAACATTTATTGTTTCCTCAATTTATTATGACGGTCCTCCCGCTTCGGGTTATTTCTCCACCAAAATACACATCCCCTTGTCAAAACGCCGGCTGGCCCGTAAAAACTGTCGGCCCTCGCTGATTGATGAGGTTCCACACACGACATGACATAAAACATCGGCTGATCCGTTTAAACTATCCGCCCTCGCTGATTATGTCGTCGATATATTTTAATACATGTCTTATTATCTTAGGTATTAATTCTCAATTTCACCATATATAAATTACCCCACCCTCTTAATCGATGTGGGATCCTCAAAACACCCTTTAGTCCCATACCCAAGGGTCCCCAAGTTATTAATACATCCTATCCTATGTATAGGATGAATTTCTAACATAAATCTCAACCTAATCTCATACCTAGGCTAGCGTAACAACGATAAAGTGACAAAAATCAACCCACCCCTGACATGATAAAGCCGTGATAATTTACCCTCACTAGTCCCATACCTAGAAGGCGTGAATCATAAAAAGACCTACCTATTAGTCCCATACCTAGAAGGCATTCTAAAAATATAAGGAGAGTAATAATATCCAACAATCCGTCGTCACAAGAGGCAATTAAATGATATACACAAGTCACACAACCAATTAATCGACGTGTAAAACTACGCATGCTAATCCAATTCCATTAAATCTTAATTTAATTATCACAACTCCAAAATACCCAATTAATCACATTTAATTATTTTAAATTAAATATATCCAGTTTTCATCATTTACTACATCAAAATTCCGATTTTATTATCTCTACATAAACTACGTGAGTTATACGCCCCCAAATTCATTTATTTCAAAACTAGGGTTTTTTCTACATGCAACCTACACCAACAAAACTCAAAATCACTCATGAATCCTACGTACCCACGAGTTAGGAATATTATTCATATTAAAATATTTTCATAAAAACATCCCCAAGTTTTATGTATCCACTTTCTCTAATTAGATTGCTAATTGATTTTTAAGAAAACATTGAATTAAGATTTAGGCAATACTTAAAACGCATAATACTAAAGGAAAAGAATAGAGTATTCATGCCTGTTATTAACTTGAATCAAAATTTGAATAGAAGTTTGAACTCTTCTTGAGAAAACACCACTTGAATATTCAAAACTTGTGAAAGGTAAGGGCTAGGGGTTGAAGATGAGAGAAATATGTTTTGGAAAAGCTTTATGGGGAAAGTTTGAGGGAAAAGTGATTTTTGAAGTTACAACCCCGTTTCTATTTAGTATATAAATGGTTTAAGAGTTGGAAAATAATTAGGAGTCTAATCCATCCATCCACCACCTATCGTTTGAACGAGCACGCCTGTCGTTCGAACGATAACGTGACGTCGTTCGAACGACAGGGCATGTCGTTCGAACGAGCCCCATAATTCCCAAAATTAAATATTTTAAAATCCGCCTTAATTATCTGATGAAATATATAAGCTGAACAAATATGCACCTGGAGTTTAAATATTTAAATAAAAACTTTATAACCTCTTATAAAAGACCCGAATTAATTCCCGATTAAAAAAATTTACAAATACCCAAGTTAAATTCTTAAAGGTTTTTAAACCCAAAATTTTATTTTAGTACAAATTAATTAAAGTCAATTAATTAAAACATGGGGTATTACATACTACTAGTGATAAAAAGATCCTCATAGGCGCATTATTACTCTTGAAGACTCCGATCAGTTATTTTGATAATTTGTGCACGGTTGTAATCGACAAAATAAATGACCTGAAATAGTTCAAGTCTCACGACTGGTACATCATCATTCAATTTCCCCATGTTGTTTTGGCATTTCTTTTATGATCACAAAGATCTTCGTGGGTCAATTATGCAGTTTAGTTGTGGTTCACCTTACTGTGTGCAAAAGTGTAAAGCAAGAAGCACATTAAGGCAGGGATAACCAATTTAGCTGAGGAGACTTATGTTTTAGAGAAGTATTTTTCTCCTTCAGTCTTTGACATCAACATCCACATGGTTGAGGATTTATGCAATGAGGCTTTATTGCGTGGACCCTTCAGGTATCACTGGATATATACTTTCAAGTGCTTGATGAAAACCTCTAAAGATTATGTTTAGAATACATGGTATAGTGTAGGGTCAATTGCAAAAGAATACATAACAACAGAATCATTGTTATATGCTCAGGATCATATGTCGGAACAAGGTCTTAGACGGTTCAATCATTGTGGAGAATGAGTGGTTAAGGAACCTAATGAGTTTGAAGATGAATTGCCTTTCGAGAACCCTAAAGAGGTGGAACTCACCAATCTGCAATATGAGCAAGCAACTCATTATGTCTTCGAATTGCAAGATGAAGTTGAAGATTGGATACGGTAAGTATATAACTTATTTTTCTTTGGTTATCTATATTATCTTTATTACCATCTAAGCTCTACAGTTTCATGAAAGCATTTAGGTAGTATGAGAGCGAAATTTCCCAAAATTGGAAGAGAAATTGTACGGAAAATGATTTTAGGGCATGGGGTATCAAAAGAGGTATTTCCACCTATCTTATTGCGGTTATTTATGTATGTGTTGTAAAACATGCCCTAATAAAATCCACTAATAAATGCACGTTTTAAAAAGAGTCTTGCACGCTTAGGATTTGTGCCTTTCCTATCAAGGCCAGTCCTATGTGATTTATACTTCGTAATATCAGAGTTGGCAGTCAACTCGGTGTTTTCTCAATAAGAAGTTGGAGTGAAAAAGGCCCATCTCCTACACTAGCAAGGCGTACTATGGAGCAAAATTTTGGTGCCCTAAACTGGAGAGGTTATCCTTGGCTTTGATTAATGCTTCTCTCATGATGAGGTTGTACTTTTAAGCATATACAATTATCATTTATACAAAACTTCCTCTATGATAAGCTATTCATAAACCAGATAAATCAGGTAAACTGATGGCTTAGGCTATAGAACTAGGAGAGTGTAACATACAATATGAACCTACAAAAATTATTAAAGGCCAGGAGTAGTAGAATTTACATATGAAGAGAAGACTATCGAACAGACTTTTACGGAAGAGATCTCAGTAGCGAAGACCATATAATAGACTTCTACGAAAGAGAGCTCAGTGATTCATCACGAATATTGTATTTTTCATCCCTTATACTTATGCATTTTAGCCCCCTCGGGTACCTTAATTCTTATATTTATGCTCGTTAACCAGACAACCTTTGTTTTTTATGTTAACATGCTATATGAGGTATAATTGAGCTTTTATAGGTATTTCGGTGCTTAGTGTGATGTTCAGTAGCTTTCGGAAAAAGTTTCATTAAAGATTGCATCTTCGGGGGCATTTTAGTAATTTCATAATTTGGGTTTTAAAGATTACCACCGACGCTGCATGATTTCGATGTATAATGAAGGAGTTATGGCATTTTTAGGATGGTTTTGACTTCAAAATCACACTCAAGGGAACATTCAAGGTCATTTTAGTCATTTCATAATTTTTTTTTTGCCAAATGTCTTCTTGGATATTTTATCCCTCTGATTTATCTTTGTGTAGCCTTCGACCGTGCCTAATTCTGAGTTATAACGAAGAAGTTATGAAATTTTCTGTAAAGTTGGACAAATTTGTGAATTGCAGACTGTCAGGTGCGAATCGATTCGCTAAAGTGCGAATTGATTGGTTTCGCCACAGACTCTACTATTTTCATTTCTTGTGTTTTTGAATCGATTCGGTTTCCACAGAATAGATTCGGTCCTGCAGATTCATTTTTTCTTTAAATGCAATTATACCATTAGGGTTTATGTATAAATTGAATTCTTCTCATTTTGAAGAAGGAACTATCATATATATCATCATTTTTACTTAAAACATTTGGGGACTACATTGTTGGGATCTTCCCCCTCCTCCATTTCACTTGGGGTTTTCACCCATTTTTATAAGCTTTCTACTATTCATCTTCTTCCTTATCTATTACTTCCTTTAATTCCATTATTGTCTTTACTTTTCTTCCCTAGATAATTAGTTTATTATGTTTATTTATTGCTTTAATTAGTTGTTATTTAGTTTTATTCACGTCTTGTCCCTAGTTAAATAGGGTGGGGGTTGCGTTTCTGCCATTAACGGGCATCGAGCTCCGAAAGTTAAGTTTTGTGTAAAATTGCATTTACTCGAAACCTCACGTATTAAAGTCGTATTATTATGCATTTAACTTTCTTTGGTACGTAACGTTAGTGGTTATAGCGATAATTGAAATTTAATCATCGTGTGACCATTTTCTGTTAAATGTTTAATCTCACAACTTTGGATTGGATTCCTTATTGTGTGATGTTTATGCTTAATTGATCATGTCGGTTAAATAGCTTTCAAACTAGAATTCAAATTAGTAGTTGTTTAGACCGTGTGGTGCGAATGCGATCCCGACTCTCACCTTTACATTGTTTAGAGTTAACTTCTTTCTTTTTCCTTGTTCACTATAACACCGTATCACCTTTTACACTTTTATTCTTGAAATAATAAATCAATTAAAATCTATACGACATTCCCTGTGGATTCAATCCCTACTTGCCACTACACTTCCATTAGTGTACCAAGTTGTTGTATTTGTTTTGTATAGGGCGTAAACACCCAACAACGTGTTTTAAATATAAAGTTTGCGCCTCATAAAAAATGGCGTCGTTGCCGGGGAGTGTTTTGTCAAAGATTATAGTTGATTTATTGTTTCATAATATTTATTTTATTCATATTTTTATTCTTTATTTTATCCTTTCTTTTTGACTTGCGCTAGATTATTTTGAGAAATTGAGATTTTGGTGCTTTTCGTTTTATTGAATTGCCTATTTTGAAATGTCTCGCTATAACTCTTTAGATAATCTTAATTGTTATGTGAATAGTTTTCAAAGTTATACTCCCAAGACAATGAGAGAATGCCTACAACTTCTTGAAGATGAGCGCATTGAGCGTGAATTTGAAGAGTAAAATTCAAGAGTATGTAAGTAATCCCTCATCGCCTTGTGAGGATACTTTGGGAAGCGAAAAATCCATTAGCTATGAGAAAACCGCACAAGAAGATGATATGTCTTCTTGTTCGTTTGATCATAAGTTAATGATTAAGGAATTGAATGACCGATCCGAGAGTTATAAGGCTTGGTTTTTAGAAAATAACGCCACGCTCGATGAAATCATTTCTGTACAAAATCGGGTTGAGGTTGAAACCTGCGTTTCACCTCCACCCCTTTTTGAGGAGGAAATGATTGAGAGTGATCCAAGAACTTTCGAATTTCAACCTCTCATTGATTATTTCGATTGTATTGAGGTTAAAGGTCATTCCTTTCCTTTATTCCCTACTATTCCCGAATAATTAAATTTATCACAAGAACCGGTTGAAAGTCTTGAGGAATTTGAATCGATTCTCGAACGGGAATGTTATTTGGAGATGCTTTATCTCATGGGGTATTCACTTTCACTAGACCCACCTCCATTTTAAATTGAAAAACCTTGGGGATGTGATTTCAATTTTACCGAGATCAATGTGGTTTGGTCCCCATTATCATTCAAATCCCCCATCGTCCCTCTCAAAATTTTAATCGGCGATGGTTCATTTCTTACTCCTTACACATGCCTTTCGATTTTCAAACGAAATTCATATCTTCTGGGAGGCATGTTTTGTTTGGAGGGTCCACCGTTGATCTTTCAAAGTCACATTCCATTTTGGGTGGATCCTCAATTATTTAGACTTCTAGTGTATAGTTAGTGTGAAGTCCAAATAGTAGGTTTTAAATAGTTAGCTTTTATTCTCTCTTTTTTTAATTTTATTTCCTTTTACTTATAATCTTGTGTAATTAGTTAACTTTTTGTTATTGCTTTTCGTTATGCTCGGTACTAACTTGTTTTGTAGATTCTTTGGACTTTTACTTATCCGGGTATCGCTCCAATTTTGGGCAGTATAATTCTTTTCCTATCTCTGTCTTGTGTTCTTAATGCGCATTGATGACAATACAACATTTAAGTTAGGGGGTGTAGGATATTCTATCCATTTCATGTTTAGTCTATGGATTTGATCACATGTTAGTTACTAAGCATGATTTTTGTTAAAAATTTCAAAATTTCAAAAAATATTTTCTTTCTTTTTTTCTCTTTTGTTGGGCATTTCGCCTTAGTTTTCGATGATAAATTTCAATAATTGCCCGATCCGTTAGACATTCAATGATGCATGTTCTCGATTTTAGAAGTTATTAGACTTTAAACCTCTTTTATAACTCGGTAATCTTTTGTTGCATTGTATATACTTACACCGAGTGAGTTTTGTGCTTTTCGTCGTTTGTGAGTGTTATACATTACTCTTTCCTCATTGAAAATGTACAATTCGTCGTTAATCTCACTATTCTTTCATTTGATCGTTTATTAATTGAGTTCATTTTTGAAATGTATTACTTGAGCATGATTTTCAAAGTTTGTTTTGACTCGAGAATTGCCTAAACTTTATGAAATGATCATAGGCAATCTTTGTTATATCACCCATATTAGCTTTACCTCACCTTTTATATTTCCCTAGTCAACCCCTTTGAGCCTTAATATAGCCTTTCGTTTCATAGCCCAAAACCCCATAACCAAATTCACGTTGGAGTTATAAACCATACATATTACCTTCCATACCTTTGGAATGATACTTGGGATTGAATGATGTTCGTGGTACGTAATTGCAATTAAGCATGAAAAAAGTGAGAAAAGCAGAAAAGAAAGAAGTGAAAAAGAAAAGAAACATGAGAAAAAGAAGAAAAGAAAAGAAAAGAGAAAGTTGTGTATGTTGTATATAGTATTCAATAATCATTGTCGCTCTCCAATTTCATATTTCATCCTTGTTATGGAAATCATTTTTCAATTTTGAAATTGCCTGCAAATTTTCATTATCCCAAGTTTTTCATCCCCGAACACTTTGAATCCATACATATTTCCTTCATTTCATAACCTAAGCCTATCCTACATTATAACCCTATAAAGTCCTATGTGATCTCAGGGTGAATTTAATTTGAAGTTTAAATAGTTTTGATAATCTGTGAAAATACTTTTTGCCTCCTTTAATACGCGATATCTTTTATTGGGATTATAGATTTTATTTCCTATATAGCTCTCTTCATTAATGATATGTGCGCGACCTTGTTTCCATTTACATTTACTATTTATGCCCGCATGTCCCGTGTATTACCTCTCCTTTCATAGTAATTTCATTTGCTGAGTGTAATGCCCGTGAGGATTGATTTATGCATGCTTTTATGTTTATCCGATTTATTTAAGTTTTGGTCAATTCATACTTTGCATGTGCTCACTCCCCTCCCACTTTTAAGGTTTCAATTCAATGGTTCTATAATGTTAATAACAACGGACTTTTGTTTGAATTCGTTTGATATGATAATAACATGTTTAAAATCTTTTTCGTATTGTTGATTTTTTTGCATGTTGATTGGGCATATTTTGAGGAAACTATTTGACGTTTGTGGGTTTCATCCCTGAAAACCCTTACGAGATGACACTTGTCCATTAGGGCAACTTAGGGGTTTAACGACTTATTGCATATGCTGTATGCAATCGTTTGCCCGCGAAAGTGGCTTTTATCTCTTTTGTACATAACTCCTTTTTTGTGGCTTACTTGTTGTTCTTCTTGCTTTGTACTTCATTCCTAGGGACTAGCAATGTGTAAGTTATGAGGTGTGATTCGGCACGAATATTGTATTTTTCACCCCTTATACTTATGCCTTGTAGCCCCCTTGGGAACCTTAATCCCTATATTTATGCACGTTAACTAGACAACCTCTGTTTTATATGTTAACATGCTATATGAGGTATAATTGAGCTTTTGTAGGTATTTCGGTGCTTAGTGTGAAGTTCGGTAGCTTTCCGAAAAAGTTTCGTTAAAGATTACAGCTTTGAGGGAATGTTAGTAATTTCAACATTTGGTTTTTAATCTCAAACTCTTCACAGAAGTTGAAGCCCTTTTATTTCTCTTCTTGTGCGATGGTGCATGGTTTCGATGTATAATGAAGGAGTTATGGCATTTTTAGGATGGTTTTGACTTCAAAATCACACTCAAGGGAACATTCAAGGGCATTTTAGTCATTTCATAATTTGGTTTTTTGGCCAAATGTCTTCTTGGGTGTTTTATGCTTCTGAGTTATCTTCGTGTAGCCTCCGACCGTGCCTAATTCTAAGTTATAACGAAGAAGTTACGGTATTTTTCGTAAAGTTGGACAAAGTTGTGAATTGCAGACTGTCAGGTGTGAATCGATTTGATAAAGTGCGAATCGATTCGTTTTGCCACATATTCTACTATTTTCATTTCCCATGTTTTCAAACCGATTCGATTTCTACTGAATCGATTCGGTCCTGCAGATTCAATTTTCTTTTAATTGCAATTATACCATTGGGGTTTATGTATAAATTGAATTCTTGTCATTTTGAAGAAGGAACTATCATATATATCATTGTTTTAGCTTAAAACATTCGAGGATTTTATTGTTGGGAGCTCCCCCCTCCTCCATTTCACTTGGGTTTTCACCCATTTTTGTAAGCTTTCTACTATTCATCTTCTTCCTTATCTATCACTTGTTTTTATTCCATTATTGTATTTATTTTTCATACCTAGATAATTAGTCTATTGTGTTTATTTATTGCTTTAATTAGTTTAATTAGTTGTTAATTGGTTTTATTCATGTCTTGTCCCTAAATAAATAGGGTCGGGGTTGCATTCCCGCCATTAACGGGCATCGGGCTCCAAAAGTTAGGTTTTGTGTAATATTGCATTTAATCGAAACCTCGCGTATTAAAGTTGGATTACTATGCATTTAATTTTATTTGTCATGCAACGTTAGTGCTTATAGCGATAATCGGAATTTAATCCGCGTGTGACCATTTTTCTGTTAAATGTTTAATCTCACAACTTTGGATTGGATTCCTTATTGTGTGATGTTTATGCTTAATTGATCATGTTAGTTAAATAGCTTTCGAATCGGAATTTTAATTAGTAGTTGTTTAGCCCGTGTGGTGCGAATGCGATCCCGACTCTCGCCTTTACATTGTTTAGAGTTAACTTCTTTCTTTTTCCTTTTTCACTATAATAAAATATCACTTTTTACACTTTTATTCTTGAAATAATAAATCAATTAAAATCTATACGACATTCCTTGTGGATATGATCCCTACCTGCCGCTACACTTCCATTAGTGTACCAAGTTGTGGTATTTGTTTTGTATAGGGCGTAAACAACCAACGATGTGTTTTAAATATAAAGTTTAAGCTCATCACTCAGTGGTGAAACCAATAGAGAAGACTTATACAGAAGAGTGCTCAATATTTCATCCAATAGGTAAAGACTTCTACAGAAGAGAGATTAATGATATAGACAACCGATTATATCAATGACAGACCAAAGTCATCGGCTGGATGAGAAGAAAGGACTCATAATCTGGAGAAAATGAAAAAATTATTCAAAAGTGGATGCTTAATTGAAGGTAGATTTGAAGAAGAACCTTCGATTTGGCAGTTATTCATATATGGCTCATCGTATGCCAACGGTAGTGAAGCAGGCTTAATAATCTTGATGTCTGATCGGGCTAATGTGGAGTATGCCCTCAGATTCCACTTTGAGGCTTCGAATAATGAGGCAGAGTATGAATATCTTGTAACTGGTCTGCAGTTGACACCGTCACTGGGAGCTGAGCAGCTATAACCACACAACTCTCAACTCGTTGTAAAACAAATACTCAGTGTTTATGAGGTAAGAGAGTAATAAGTGGAGAAGTACATGGAAAATGTGAAAGCGTTGTTGTCAAAATTTTTGGTTGTACAAATGGTAAGAATACTAATGGCTAAAAATACACGGGTGTAACACCCTGTGTTTTTGGTGCATTTAAAATTTCATTAATTCGGGAATTCTAAATTACTAGTGTGCTGTAATTTTAAATGAATTAATTATGGCAAAATATATTTAAATATTAATCGGAGAGTAAATGGTTAACATTTAGGGAAATTTATTTAGTAAGTGAATAGTAAAAATTTATTTACGTCATTTCGAGTATTAATGACGGGGTATGCACTTATCTCAACCGGAAGTCGGTATAGACTAAAAAGGGGTGGGGGATAAGTATTTTTATAAATTAATTCAGATGCTAATTCTAAGTGTACAGTTGAGTTCGGATGGGTCGAGATAGTCAAAAAAGTGTACCCGTGGTAGTAAACGGGTCACGGGGCTTTTTTAGACATAGTCGGGCCCACACAGGGGCATTTGGGTCACTTGAGCTTGGCCCATTAGGCAAAAAACGGGATTTAGGTTAATTGTTAAATTAGAAGAAATAAGGAAATGGCTGAGGTGAGTTTAGAAAAAGGCTAAGTGTGTTAAGGAACCCTAATAGCAGTTAAAGGCAGATTTGGGATCACAAGAGAGCCAACAAGAGTCATCTTCAACCTTGAAATTCATCTCCAAATCAGACTCTACGAAACCTAAGGCAAGTGGATAACTTGCAATAGTATTGAATCTATTTTTCAATTCATAATTATGTGATGTGATTGATTAAAATTCGTTTTGGGCGTTCATGGCATAAACATGGGATTCTGAAAATAATAATCTGATTTACGAATTTGAGTGAGGATTCATGTAAAATCTGATAGTTATAAGTTGATACATATCTGGTAGGATGATATCTGGACAAAAATGATTTTGATGAAGGAACTTGGGGAGTAAATGGGTTAAGGGTTAAAGATGAATTTTTCCCCAAATTTAGAAATTGTAGTTATTGGAAGAATTAATAATGTTGGTGGACATTCTGGAGATCCCTAATAAGTTTTCTAACATGTATTAATGTTAAGAGGGCTTGAGGTTGCTGATAGAAGAAACTAGGGTTTGGAAAAATTCGTCCATGGATGAATCTGTCTTCGCGAAGAAGACGAAGACCTGCTCGATCGATCGATCGAAGGTCTGGGGTCGATCGATCGATGGTCGGCAGACTTTGACAGTTCGCCCAGCTTTCCTTTATATGGAGAAAAATTTAATTTAACATTTGTTATTATGCCTTAAATTGGTGAGCAATTAATACATGAATTTATAATCTAATTAATAGTGAATAAAATTAATTAGAATTTGAAGGCGGCTTAGTGTGACAATGTAATTTAATTTTGTTGGGTTTTGGAGAAATTAGGTGTGACACACTAAGGTTGAATTTTGGAAAGTTTGATTGAAAGGATTAAATATGGATATAGTGAACAAGTCCGGGAATAACGGTTGAGAAATATCGAGATATAAATTTTATTTAGGTAAAGGCTAAATAATTTAGAGTCGGTGATTGAGACTCCGGTGGTACTAATTCGGACCACGAAAGTAAGTTCGAATATATATTGGTTAGGGCGATACCAAAAGAAATTAATGTGTAAATTAATTAATAATTTGAGTTGGGCCACAAACTCATTATGAAAACGGAATAGGCTTGTGTTACGGACTTAGTACATGGTATAGCCGGGATATTTTATATATATATATATATATGGATGTGTTTTAATATCAGTGATAAATATTAGTATTATATTTTTAGTGCTATAGGGGGAGGTTGCGCGTAGTGGATGAATCCCCTTGCTTGAGGAGTATGGCGAGTATAATCCCAGGTCATAGCGTCCGTTATATGGGTGAGGCGCATCTCACTTTCAGGGAAGGAATATGACCGCCTCCAATGTATATGCATTAACCAAGTTAGTGAGAAATTCTGACTTGGGGTATCTAGGTTATGTGATTACACCTAGTGGGATAGTACTTTAGGAAATTTCTACCCGGTGAGACTTTATTCGGAGAAAATACAGGTATTATATGTTATTTCAGTATGCTTGTGAATACTGCAATATGACTAAATATATAATTAGGTAAATAATTATATATGGGATAATCAATACAAAGTGTAAAAATGTATTATATGCATAACAGGTGCGAGTGTTATATGGAATTTAAAAAGGTAAATGATTTAATTAAGTTAATGACGACAATAACTTAAAAATCATAATGTAGGTATACTCGGTTAAGAGTAGGGTGTTTACAAAGGGCTTTATAATTTATCTAGTCATAAGATGAAAAACTAGGTGAATTTATTTAAGGCGATAGTAGCGCACATTAGAGGAGCGGTGAGGATGTCCTCAAGGGAGTGCGGCACTAACTAAAATATGGAGAGCATGCATATTTATTTATTACTGCAAGTTAATCATTTGTTAAATATTTTTCAAATGTTTTTGGGTACTAACCCTTGCTATAAATTTTTTAAAAACCTTTTAGGTGTCCAGCCACAGGGACGCCAGGCTTGACTCTATTTCAGGATATCCGTTGCTGCAACATATGTGGATGCTGCGGGAGTGTTGATAGACGCCTCATTCTTTCATTCTAGTGTAGAGACTCCTATCAGTTATTTCGAGCATGTCGCTCACAGTTCATTTAGTTCCTGTTAGACTTGTTGAGATTTTATTACTTGTCTTTATTTTATAATTGTTGGATTTTGGGCCGATCGTTTATTCGGTTAGTCATTTAATTGTGTATGGTGGTTTTAATTAATTAAGATTAATTGCGTTACTTTACTTTCCGCATGAGTTTCTTTTAAGTTAATGGAAGATAAAATTTGGCACCAGTGTACTTTTCTCACTTAGGTGGTTAGTAATTAAAAAGGCGACAGTGATGCTAAGAATGATCCAACTGAGAAACCTATTCTAACTTAATTTAGGACTGATCACCCGGGGTTAATTAGGCGGGGTGTCACAGATGGTATCAGAGCATCAGGTTCTAGTGTCCTTAGGATCTGTGCGGCTTTCTACGTTTCAGCGTAGCACTCGGTTGTTATAGAGCCCTATTATTAGGACTGTTGATTCATTTTCTGCTTGTGAGATATTGTATTTCTGCTGTGAATATTTTTGTGTAAATTGTCTACTTATACGATTCAATCTATTTCAGATGCTACCGAGGAGGCTGAGAGCGGAGAGGTCTGAGGCTAGGGATGAGGCCAGGGAGGCTCACCAGGAGCCACAGGTACCGCCACCCCCACCCCCACCCGAGTTGATTTCCGCTACTCAGGTGGTAGTGATAGTGGCACAGGCGGTCGAGAAAATAATGTATGCTATGGCAGCTCACTTTCCACAGCCCCAGGCACTGCCTCCAGTGGCACCAGCAGTTCAAGCTCCAGTGGGGCCACCATCTTGTAAGAGAGTTAGGGAGACCTTTCAGAAGGGTCAACCTCCTGAGTTTCGGGGTAGCACAGATGTAGTTGAGTCTTGTGATTGGAAAAAGAACATTCAGCGCCATCCGCGCATGCTGGAGTGTACCGAGGTACAGAAACAGATGCTTGCTACCTTTCGTCTGTCGGGTGCAGCCCTACAGTGGTGGGAGTCAGTTACCACTGCCGAGGAGCGAGATTTGATGGCGATAGCAGAGTTTTGGGTGCGGTTCGACCGCAAATACTTTCCACCAGCAATAGAGACTGAGATGAGAAAGAAATTCAGTGATTTAGTACAGGGTGACCGATCAGTGGCAGACTATGAGGAAGAGTTCACCCGGTTGGCAAACTTTGTGCCAAATGAGGTGAGCAATGAGTAGCGGAAGAAATCGAGGTTTATGGATGGCTTAGCCTGGCGGATCAGGCAACATTTGATTAGGAATCCGGCGTCGGTGACGTATACAGATGTTGTTAATGCCGCACTTGTACATTGTCAGGATCATCGCTTCCATGCGAAGGGGAGCAAGAGGACAGGGGAGACGAGCCAACAGGGTAAGGCAGTTGCTAGTAGTGACACAAGTGGTACTCAGTAGCAGACGGGCAGTCAACAGGGGAATCAAGCTAAGAAGTTTAAGCCTGGTTGGTTCCGACCAGGAGGACATGGGTTCAGGCAGGGGCAGCCTGGCCCGAATCAGCAGCAGCAGGTTCCTTAGGGCCGTTAGGGCCAAGGGAACAATGGGGAGGCCAGCAGGGTCAGGTCCATCCGCGTCAGGGCCAACAAGGCCAACGACAGGGGGATGGTCAGAGTCGCTATTTTGACTGTGGCCATCCAGGAAATTTCAAGAGGGAGTGCCCACAGAGGGGCAGAGGTCAACAGCAGGAGGCCCAACAGGGGCAACGGGGGCAAATACCGCCAGCAGCACCAGCCCCACCAATTAGGGGCAGATGCACTACGGGCGTGTGTATAACGTCCGGGATGTTCCCAATCCCCCAGCTCAGCAAGCACCGCCAGCAGTTGAGGGTATGTTTCTCTCTCATGGTTATGAGGGTAGTATTCTTTTTGATACGGGAGCATCACATTCATTCATTAAATGAAATTTTGCTAAACGGGCCGGACTACTAGAGACCGCGGGTAGTCTTCGGATGTGTGTAGAGTCTCCAGTAGGCAGCGGGGCTACGATTCACTCGATTTTGTCGGGATGTGGACATTTTGATTGGGAGACTTAGTTTAGCAGCGGACCTCTTAGTGTTAGATATGGAGGGGTACGATGTCATCTTGGGTATGGATTGGTAAGCAGGTTATCGGGCGACGGTGGATTGATACGAGAGGACCATCGTGTTCTCCAATCCAGGGCAAGAGATGTTCTTGATAGCAATGCTGCTACCCGAGGGAGGGTCACGCACACACTTGTATTACATTGAGGAGGAAACCTCACAGGAGGTGGCTATTCCGTTGGACTCAATCCCAGTGGTGAGAGACTTTGAGGATGTGTTTCAAGAGATACCAGGGTTGCCACCTAGCAAGGAAATTGAATTTGTGATCGATTTAGTACCGGGGACGAGGCCGATTGCTCGGACCCCATACCGTATGGCCCCTTCAGAGATGCGTGAGTTAAGAGAGCATATTCAATAACTTTTGGGTTAAGGTTTCATTCGATGAAGTACATCACCGTGGGGTGCACCGGTGTTGTTTGTGAAGAAGCGAGATGTCTCACTACGATTATGCGTGGACTATAGAGAGCTGAATAAGGCCAGGATACAAAATAAGTATCCGTTGCCTAGGATTGATGATCTGTTTGACCAGTTGAGAGGGGCGTCTTACTTCTCTAAGGTCGATTTGAGGTCAGGGTATCATCAACTACGTATCTAAGAGGAGGATGTTCCTAAGACCGCTTTCCTGTCACGGTATGGATCTTATGAATTCAAGGTGATGCCATTTGGGCTCACCAATGCACCAGCAGTGTTTCATGGACCTCATGAACAGGGTTTTCAGGGAGTTTCTTGATCAGTTTGTTATAGTGTTCATTGATGACATCCTGATCTACTCGCGTACCGAGGAGGAGCACGCTGAGCATTTGTGTATAGTTTTACAGACATTGCGGGATCACCAGATCTATGCTAAATTCGGTAAGTGTGGATTTTGGCTACAGGAGGTTCAGTTTCTTGGCCACGTGGTGTCAGACCGGGGTATTGCGGTGGATCCGAGTAAAGTATCGGCGGTGAGAGAGTGGGGGCAACCCATGACACCGACTGAAGTGCGCAGTTTTCTGGGGTTGGCTGGTTATTACAGGTGGTTCATCAAAGGATTCTCAAAGATTGCGGGCCCTTTGACGAATCTGACCCGAAAAGGGGTACCTTTCACTTGGAGTGATCATTATCAATTAGCTTTCGATGAATTAAAGGACAAGTTGACATCTGCACCCGTGCTTGCATTATCGAAAGGAGGATTAGAATATCGAGTTTACACTAACGCATCCTTACAGGGACTTAGGGGTGTGCTTCAGCAGGAGGAAAGGGCTATATATTATGTGTCCTAAAAGCTAAAGCCCCACGAGATAAATTACTCCACTCACGACCTGGAGTTAGCAGCGGTCCTTTTTGCTTTGAGGATATGGAGACATTATCTTCTGGGGGAGTAGTTCATGTTATTCATGGATCACAAATCACTTCAGTATCTCTTCACTCAGAAGGACCTGAATATAAGGCAGAGGCGATGGATAGAAATCGTGAAAGACTACCAGTTTGATATTCAATATCATCCTGGTAAGGCTAATGTGGTAGCAGATGCATTGAGTCGGAGACCGATTGGGGAAATATCAGAAGTCTGGAAAGCGAAGTAGAGAGAACTTCGATATGAGGATGATGTAGCCAAGGCGTGTATGTCAGCATTATCCATCACACTTGAGATCATTATGAGGGTTGTGAGGGCTCAGGCAGAGGATCAGATCTGTTGGGATAGGGTGAGCCAGTTGCTAGCTGAGGGATTAGAGGGTTAATCGATCAACTCGGAGGGAGGCTTACGCCTTAATGGGAGGTTGATTGTGCTAGAGGATGAGGAGTTAAGACACGCTATTATGACAGAGTCTCATGGTCGAGATTCGCGGTACATGCCGGTGGGGATAAGATGTATCAGGATATGAGGAGGCAGTATTGGTGGGCAGGAATGAAACGGGACATATCAGAGTTTGTTTCGAAATGTGCCACGTGTCAGCTTGTGAAAGTTGACCATCAGAGACCATCAGGGTTACCTGCATCGCAAAGGGGTCACGATTCCATATGGGTCATTATGGATCGATTGACCAAAGTGGCCCACTTTCTGCCGGTTCGCACAGACTTTGAGACGATGCGATATGAGCAACTATTCATAGCTGAGATTGTTAAACTGCATGGGGTTCCGGTTAATATTGTGTCGGATAGGAACAAGATCTTTGTGGCCCACTTTTGGAAAAGTTTTCTGGAGGCCATGGGCACGAAGTTACGTTTGAGTACAGCCTGTCACCCACAAACCGACGGACAGACCGAGAGAGTCAATCAGATGCTGGAAGATATGCTCAGAATGTGCATATTAGACTTTGGGGAAGGTTGGGAGAAATATCTTCCTCTGGTAGAATTTTCATATAACAACCCTTACCAATTCACGATCGGCATGGCACCATTCGAGGCACTATACGGGAGACCTTGTCGTTCACCTTCTTGTTGGTTAGAGGTGGGGGAAAACAAACTATTGGGGCCGGAGATTGTTTAGGAGACATCTGCCAAGATAGAACTGATCCGAGGGAGGATTCGAATAGCTCTGGATAGGCAGAAAAGTTACGCTGATGCTTCACGGAGACATGTGGAGTTAGAGGTTGGAGATCAGGTATTGGTCCCGGTGTCCCCTATAAAAAGGGTGATGAGGTTCGGCAAGAAGGGTAAGTTAGCACCAAGGTACGTGGGACCTTTCCCTATTATCGAGAGGGTGGGGCCTGTAGCCTACAGGCTGGGATTGCCGGAGCACCTTCAGCGGATACACGACGTGTTCCATGTGGCATCGCTGAAGAAATATCGGAGGAGCGAGAGAGCCTTTTGGCACATTCCACTCGAGAAGATTGATTTACAGCCAGACATCTCATATGAGGAGAGATCGGTGACTATTCTGGACCGTAGTATGCAGAAATTACGATCCAAGGTTGTTCCACTAGTCAGAGTACAGTGGGGTCATCACAATGTTGAAGAGTCTACCTGGGAGCGGGAAGAGGATATGCGGGAACAATATCCAAAGCTTTTCATCACAAGTATGACCTAATTTTGGGGACGGAATTCCTTTGTAAGGGGGGGGGGGGGGAGTATGTAACACCCCGTATTTTTGGTGCATTTAATATTTAATTAATTCGGGAATTCTAAATTACTAGTGTGTTATAATTTTAAATGAATTAATTATGGCAAAATATATTTAAATATTAATCGGAGTGTAAATGGTTAATATTTAGGGGAATTTATTTACTAAGTGAATAGTAATAATTTATTTACGTCATTTCGAGTATTAATGACGGGGTATGCACTTATCTCAATCGAAAGTCGGTATAGACTAAAAAGGGGTGGGGATAAGTATTTTTATAAATTAATTTGAATGTCAATTCTAAGTGTACAGTTGAGTCCGGATGGGCCGAGATAATCGAAAAAGTGTACCCGGGGGTAGTAAACGGGTCACGGGGCTTTTTTAGACATAGTCGGGCCCACACAGGGGCATTTGGGTCACTTGGGCTTGGCCCATTAGGAAAAAAATGGGATTTAGGTTAATTGTTAAATTAGAAGAAAAAAGGAAACGACTGAGGTGAGTTTAGAAAAAGGCTAAGTGTGTTAAGGAACCCTAATAGCAGTTAAAGGCAGATTTGGGATCACAAGAGAGCCAACAAGAGTCATCTTCAACCTTGGAATTCATCTCCAAATCAGACTCTTCGAAACCTAAGGCAAGTGGATAACTTGCAATAGTATTGAATCTGTTTTTCAATTCATAATTATGTGATGTGATTGATTAAAATTCATTTTGGGCATTCATGGCATAAATATGGAATTCTGAAAATAATAATTTGATTTACGAATTTGAGTGAGGATTCATGTAAAATCTGATAGTTATAAGTTGATACATATCTGGTAGGATGATATCTGGACAAAATGGATTTGATGAAGGAACTTGGGGTGTAAATGGGTTAAGGGTTAAAGATGAATTTTTCCCCAAATTTAGAAATTGTAGTTAATAGACGAATTAATAATGTTGGTGGACATTCTGGAGATCCCTAATATAAGTTTTCTAACATGTATTAATGTTAAGAGGGCTTGAGGTTGCTGATAGAAGAAACTAGGGTTTGGGAAAATTCGTCCATGGATGAATCTGCCTTCGCGAAGAAGACGAAGACCTGCTCGATCGATCGATCGAAGGTCTGGGGTCGATCGATCGATGGTCGGCAGACTTTGACAGTTCGCCCAGCTTTCCTTTATATGGAGAAAATTTTAATTTAACATTTGTTATTATGCCTTAAATTGGTGAGCAATTAATACATGAATTTATAATCTAATTAATAGTGAATAAAATTAATTAGAATTTGAAGGCGGCTTAGTGTGACATTGTAATTTAATTTTGTTGGGTTTTGGAGAAATTAGGTGTGACACACTAAGGTTGAATTTTGGAAAGTTTGATTGAAAGGATTAAATATGGATATAATGAACAAGTCCGGGAATAACGGTTGAGAAATACCGAGATATAAATTTTATTTAGGTAAAGGCTAAATAATTTACAGTCGGGGATTGAGACTCGGGTGGTATTAATTCGGACCACGAAAGTAAGTTCGAATATATATTGGTTAGGGAGATACCAAAAGAAATTAATGTGTAAATTAATTAATAATTCGACTTGGGCCACAAACTCATTATGAAATTAATGTGTAAATTAATTAATGTGTGTGTATATATATATATATATATATATATTGGTGTGTTTTAATATCAGTGATACATATTAGTACTATATTTTAAGTGCTATAGGGGAGGTTGCGCGTAGTGGATGAATCCCCTAGCTTGAGGAGTAGGGCGAGTATAATCCCAGGTCATAGTGTCTGTTAGATGGGTGAGGGGCATCTCACTTTTAGGGAAGGAATATGATCGCCTCCAATGTATATGCATTAACCAAGTTAGTGAGAAATTCTGACTTGGGGTATCTAGGTTATGTGATTACACCTAGTGGGATAGCACTTTAGGAAATTTCTACCCGGTGAGACTTTATTTGGAGAAAATACTGGTATTATATGTTATTTCAGTATGCTTGTGAATACTGCAATATGACTAAATATATAATTAGGTAAATAATTATATATGGGATAATCAATACAAAGTGTAAAATGTATTATGTGCATAACAGGTGCGAGTGTTATATGGAATTTAAAAAGGGAAATGATTTAATTAAGTTAGTGACGAAAATAACTTAAAAATCATAATGTAGGTATACTCGGTTAAGAGTAGGGTGTTTACAAAGGGCTTTATAATTTATCTAGTCATAAGATGAAAAACTAGGTGAATTTATTTAAGGCGTTAGTAGCGCACATTAGAGGAGGGGTGAGGATGTCCTCAAGGGAGTGCGGCACTAACTAAAATATGGAGAGCCTGCATATTTATTTATTACTGCAGGTTAATCATTTGTTAAATATTTTTCAAATGTTTTTGGGTACTAATCCTTGCTATAAAATTTTTAACAACCTTTTAGGTGTCTAGCCACAAGGACACCATGCTTGACTCTATTTCAGGATATCCGTTGTTGCAGCATATGTGGATGTTCCGGGAGTTTTGATAGACGCTTCATTCTTTCATTCTAGTGTAGAGACTCCTATCAGTTATTTCGAGCATGTCGCTCACGGTTCATTTAGTTCTTGTTAGACTTGTTGAGATTTTATTACTTGCCTTTATTTTATAATTGTTGGATTTTGGGCCGATGGTTTATTCGGTTAGTCATTTAATTGTGTATGGTGGTTTTAATTAATTAAGATTAATTATGTGACTTTACTTTCCGCATGAGTTTTTTTTAAGTTAATGGAAGATAAAATTTGGCACCAATCTACTTTTCTCACTTAGGTGGTTAGTAATTAAAAAGGCGACAGTGATGCTAAGAATGATCCAACTGAGAAACCTATCACTACACCAAATCTGCCCATTTGTCAAGGTCATTGACCTTGACAAATTCACCTTGTCAAGGTCAATGACCGTGACATTTCGAGGCGAGACAACTTTTTTTGTCACGGTTGTGTCACGGTCATTGACCTTGACACAAAACTCGCGTTTTGTGTCACGGTCATTGACCTTGACCACATTTGTCACGGTTTATAACCGTGACAAAGCCGTGACCCTTAGTAAAAACATTGTCACGGTCAATGACCGTGACAATTCTGGGCAGAATTTAAAAAAAATCTGCTGGGCAGTATGGCCACCGCCACTGCCCAGCAGTATATTTGTACCTGTTATAGCAACGTTGTACCTGTTCCAAACATCATATATCTAACACAAACTAAAGATAATGCAAATATATATCCATGACAGTATAATCCAAATCTTCAAAGTAAAAATAATATACATGACGATATAATCCAAATATAATTAAAATGGACAAACTTAAAAATAATGTTACTACATGTCTTAGATAAAACTGAGGAGGTGAGTAGGCCACACGACATACGAATTGACGCACCCACTAATGTACGTCGTGCCGCATTGTTCGCGCAACCACAATAGGGAGTTCTCCTTCCCGGGTATGACATGCGTGACGAGCACCCTGGACTCCATCTCTTGAAGCACACGTCCATGGACTATTCCACCCTCGACGATGTTCGGGTCCCTCAACCCCCGCCCTATCCGCTGGCCATCAAATATGTCCAATATGAACACGCTCGGCCAACCAATTGTCGATAATGGTCTGTTGGAGGGCGTCAAATAGGGAAGTGGATCGTCGAAGTACGAACGTGTCGGTGATGAAGCAGCGAGGTCCACATCCTCGTCATCCTGCGCCTCGTCCTCCCGCACCTCCTCGTCCTCCCGCACCTCCTCCTCCACCGCCTTCTCCTTCCCTTTCCCTTTACCTTTCTCTTTACGGTCTCCACCCAACGTACGCTTCATGAATGCGTACATATCTTGGACCGTCGCCTCCAAACGGGACAGCTTCGCGTCGTGTGAATCCACCGTTCGAGCCAACCCGGTGTCGCTCGTCTCCAATCCGATGATCCTAGATTTGGCCACCCGCGAGCTCACTCCCCTTGTCCTCCCCTTGCGATCAGAGCCAAGCACTTGGCTGAGTGCGTCTGTGGACAAAGATGCCTGGTCGGCATCAGACTGCGACTCATGCACTTCCTTAAGCTTTGCCTGAAACGACAAAAAGCACATGATTAGTAAACTAAAAAATTATAACGTAATTAACAATAATTAAACTGTCGGATTACTTACAATCGTGGCCGCGACGCTCGGGGACACCTCCTTGTCCTTCCCCTTCTTCGTCCGAAGAGCCACATAAGTATCGAGCCTATGTGGCTTACCCCCTGGCCCACTCCCTACCCCCTGAAATAAAATAAAGTAAAGTAAAATTAGTATCGGCCCCGCAAAGTAAAATAATATCCAATAATATATTTCTGTAGTTTAGATAAATTAAATATTACCTTCATCCTATGCTCCACCTCAGCGTAAGAGGTCCGGCCGGAGTAGTGCACGTCCGTCTTTTTAGCCCGATTTTCCCTCCCCGATTGGCGAGATGCCAATTGTCGATCCTCGATCTCATTGTCAATGAACTTTTTCCATTGTGCCAATGAGATCGGCTCCTTGGGCGGGACGGATCCGCGCCATTGTAAAATGGTCTCTCGTGTTTTTCCAAAGTACCGTGTCCGCATATTTTTTTTCCACGTCTTGTGTTGCTCCCTCAACTGCTCGAAGACGGAATCGCGTAGCTTTGGATCCAAGTTGAATTGTTCCTGTCCAACAAATACAATGTTAGTTGCGAATAAATATAAATATAAATATAAATATAAATATAAATATAAATATAAATTGAAATATAAATATAAATATAAATATAAATTGAAATTGAAATATTCATATAAATATTACCTGTAGTGCCTCCCAAACAGCTAACTTGAGCTCATACGGCACCTCCTTCCAACTCATAAACCCCGGGCCGATGACCGTCTTTAGCAGCTCGAGGGATCTCGCTAAAAGCTCCGACTTGTTTTCGACGGTAATCCCAAATTTTCCATATTTGGGGAGCCCAGGGGCGGAGGAGCCCTCGTCACCTCCGCTACCACCGAACCCAGACGACGACATCATCATAAACAGCATCATCATCTTCGCCCTAACATCTGAAGGAGACATTTTTGCTGTAAAAAAAATGTTATTAGTACAGATAAAAAAAATGTTATTAGTACAGATAAAAAAATGTTTCGTCTATATTATAGCGTATGTGTAAGTTCCGTCAATACCACACCCGCCACACGCACACACACACACACACACACACCACCCCTACCCACCCCACCCCCACCCCTCCCCCCACCACGACCGTGACAACTACATAAAATTATGACATGAGATAATTGTAGCATAAATTTCATTATCATGGGTTTTACCTAATTGAATTAATTTCATGAATAAAATTATTATCAATTTAAATGAAAATATCAATTATTATCCAATATTTTTGAATGAAATATTTATTTTGAATGAAATATTTATTTTGAATGAAAATATCAATTATTTATAAAATTGATGTCTACTTTTAGTGTTGTGTATATATGTTAGTCTACTTTTGCTTTTTTTTTTTTAAATAATCAATTAACCAAATTTCATAATAGTGAATAAGGGTTAATCCTAGCCATTGATTAAGTGTATTATTAGTAAGTACAAAAATTAAATATGGACTCTTAATCTAGGATATAAGGAGTATTTGTTAGTGAAATAATAATTTAGTGATAAAAACACACTCGAACACTACCAAGTTTTGACGACACGGGTCTCTAGAAAGAAAAATAAGCATTTCCAAATTAATATGTCCTCTTTCTTGTTTAGTGTCTCGTGAATTGATAGTATGATTTTAAAAATAGTATACAAAACTAGGTGAGATTTTAGAATTACACGTCGAAATAATACATGTTGTATAATAATAATACAAGTGCATGCTTTGCAATCAAAGGTATTTATCTTTATAAGGATAAAATTATCTTAAAATGATTGGTAGGGAATGTCTATGAGGTGGATGATAATTTATTTGATATTTTATTTTATTTCTTTTGGTTAGGTTACTAAGACTTTATTTGAATTGATATCTTAGTAATTATTATTTAATATTTATTTTGAGCAATTATCTTATAGTAGGATTATTATCCTAGAAACAATTCTAACATTCAATGAAGGTAAACTTTTATTGGATGGTTGAAAAGACAATAGTTCCAATTCATTTTCATTTATTCCCTTAGTGCTACAACAATAATTTGAATTCATTTCATATGATTTCCCACCCCACCCCACCCCTCCACCACCCCCTCCCCCACCACACACACACACACCCCACCCCACCCCACCCCCTGCCCCCCTCCACAACCACACACCACACACACACACACACACACACCCCACCCCACCCCACCCCCTCCCCCACCACACACACACACACACCCCACCCCACCCCACCCCCTGCCCCACCCCTCCACCACCCCCTCCCCCACCACACACACACACACACACCCCACACCACCCCACCCCACCCCCTCCCCCACCCCACACCACCACACACACACACACCCCACCCCACCCTCCACCACCCCCTCCCCCACCCTGCCCCACCCCGCAACACCCCCTGCCCCCCTCCCCCACCCTGCCCCACCCCGCCCCACCCCCCACCCCCTGCCCCCCTCCACGCACACACATACACACATATATATATACACATACACACAAATATACACACAAATATATATATATAAATGAGAGAGAGAGAGAGAGAGAGAGAGAAAATGGACCTGAAAGTAGAGAGAGAGAGAGAGAGAGAGAGCAGCGTCGAGAGAGAGAGAGAGAGAGAGAGAGAGAGAGAGAGAGAGAAATGGAGGGAACGGCGCGGGAGGGAAAAAAAAAGGGGGATAGGGTTTTTGCTGCGAACGTTGTCACGGTCGTGTCAAGGTCTTTGACCGTGACACGAATTGTCACGGTCATTGACCGTGACAATTAGTTGTCACGGTCGTGTCAAGGTCAATGACCGTGACATAAAACGCGTGTTTTTTTGTCACGGTCAATGACCTTGACAAGGCTGGCCGGCTGAAAGGTGAAAATTTGCCCATTTTGGTGTAGTGTATTCTAACTTAATTTAGGACTGATCACCCGAGGTTAATTAGGCAGGGTGTCACAACGGGAAGACGCACTCGCTGATGTGACAGTTACCACTAGAATATAACTTAGAAGGACAGTACCCGTAGAAGTACTGGTGCATTGCAGTGTAAATAAATAATGCATTTTCATGATGAAGTTAGACATAAGACCATTCTGGATGGAACCTATCTGAGCATACTTGGAGACCAGAGCAATTTCGACAGGTCCAAAAGAGGCGAGGAGACTCTGCTATAAGAGAACAAGGTACATATGGAAGGGAAAATTTTGTGTAGAAGAGAACTTTTCATATCGCTGCTCAGGTGTGTGAGAAGGCCCTTTTGTCTGTGCTTTAGGTAAAGACAACGTTTTTCAAATTTCTCAAATTTATTCTGCTCCAAATATGAGAACCAATTTCTTTAAACCAATTTTATCTTCTTAAACCCTAAAAATGCATTTAATTGATTCAAAGCATTAAGTAAATAAGGCATGAAGGGGAAAACACAATTTTAGGAAAAAACCCCTTTCGGGTAAAAACCTTTCTTTCACTATATATCGCAAATCACAACTTACAATTACATAGAGAAATCTGCAATGAATTTATTGTAGGAATTCCACATAGACCGCAGCCTAAAATTAGCAAAGATTCCCTCAAGAAGCTCAATAACCACAACTCCTCTTTAGTAGTGAATACCCTTGAGTGTCCCCAATGACCATAGTCATCAACAACCATCCCCGAATTGGAACACGGACTTCTCCGCTTCTTCTTCGTGCACAACACATATGAAATCCACCACACGAAATAGATATGATCAATGAGTGAAGAACTCGATTCCGATAAACACATTCAAGATCACAAGACTTAA
Organism: Sambucus nigra; assembly: GCA_949130495.1. Taxonomy (NCBI): domain Eukaryota; kingdom Viridiplantae; phylum Streptophyta; class Magnoliopsida; order Dipsacales; family Adoxaceae; genus Sambucus; species Sambucus nigra. The sequence goes on from OX422215.1 coordinate 546,974,273, forward strand.
ATTTTAAGATTCGATCTTGAATAAACTCCGGATGATGGAAAACTTACGGGCTTTTTGCATGCAGATTGCAGAACCGTTGTGGCAAAGTTCTTTGTTTATTTCTTAGTAGAATGAGTCCTTAAATAAGGAAACACGGTTTTTTGAGGCAGCAGTTCATTCGGTCTCCATCACCATGTCATTTGAATGACAATTAAATGTCATTTGAACGACATAGAATGTCGTTCGAATGACAGCTAAAACTTGATCTACTTTTAAAAACATTTCCTCAAAATTTTAAAAAATAATTTGACTCAAAAATATTTATAATACGTTTTCGAAATTTATAAACTTTATTTCCCAATATTTTAAAACATTTAAAACCGTTATAAATCATCTATCTTTTAAACATGATTCTAAATCCCACGATTCACTTAAGGATTCATACCGAGTGATCTAGAACAAACTGAATGTGAAGAATTAAACTTGTCATGATATTATCTTCAAATCTCTAACCACATATTCTTTAACTTGAAACATCGTAGGCTTTGTGGGATCTCAATATAATAACTATCCTAGACTGAAATTGTTTTTTTCGAAATTAAGCCAATTACAAACAAATTGACTATATTACAAATTTGTTTTTACAAATCTCCCCCTTTGGCTATTCCGGGACAAAACCAAAAAAAATACTGAAATGTGCTAAGCCGAGCCGTCAAGATGAAAACCTATGTCCCATCCCATAAACCCAAAATAAGAAATACAGGACACGAACCAAGAACTGAGAACCGTAGGACCGACAAGCATGAATCCGAGTCTGTCTGAATGTGATGTAGTAAAAAAAATCTAACTCGCTGAAACATACCTACACACACGAGACAATAAACAGATACCCAAGTGAAGTACAGAGGAAAAAATTATCAATAAAGAATAAGTAAAAAATACTCCCCCTACATCACATATCTCTCCCCCTTTTTGCCTAGAATAGACAAATCGTGGGACAAATAACACATGAGTAACAAATCTAGCAGTAATGGAATATGATAAGCATGGCTTAGATAAATAGACTAAAATCAGTAATGTGAACTGTTAGAACTTAGTGGATATAAATGTAGCAGTAAATCAATATGGAGCATATGAGTGTCAAATGAAAATCGAATATCATAACTGAATAAAAAGACAACATAAAGAGAATATCCATACCCACTAATGAAAATGTACTAATAACCATATCCACATAATATAAATACAGAGTGTATGAAAACTAAGTGTAATACCCCGCACTTTTATGGATATTTAAATTATATAAGGGAGTGTAATTTGGAAATTTGAGGAATTTTTATGAATAATAATTTTTGGAGTTTATGAGTCTTAGAAGATTTCCGATGTGTGTTACGTTTACTTTTGGGACTAGGTAAATACGTCAGATTATTTTAATTACATGTCGCAGTTGGGTGAAGCGACAAAGGATAATATTTTAATTGGAAAACTCGTATCGAGATGCGTTGGGTTTGATTCGTGGATTGTAGTTAAGAGACTCGGATGGATATTTCGAGTTCACGGTGGGTTTCAAAATGGACAAGATAGTCAGAATAGAGTATCCGGGGGATGTGTTTAGGTTCCGGTATTTTTTGAACTAATAGGGACTCGCAATTGAGTAAACGAGTCATTTTTGGGTTTATAAGGGATATACCCTTATTTCTCTCTATATAAGACATGAGAGAGTGGAAGGAAGAAATAAAAGATATAAATAAGAGAAAGAGAAGAGAGGAAGAAGAAGAAGAAGAGCAGATTCCGGCCAAACTCCGCGGGATTCGACTCGAGGCCTTCGAATTTTATCCACGAGGCAAGTGTTTACTTGATTTAATCATTTTAAGCATAAATCTCATATTATAGTTGGTAGTGATAAACTATAAAGATTTTGGGATGGGTTTTCGAGAATCAAAAATGGATTTTTCGAAAGCTGAACGATTGAAATCGGATAAAATCTCAAATTAGGAAAACATTGGGATTTCTAGAAATTAGTTGTTGATTCTTGGTTCTAGGATGATTAGAACCTATTTTCTCTGAATAAATGTAGTTGGTTGGGATTAAATATGGTTGGGAGAAGAAATAAAAGCTTGGGGGTTATACCAATGGCCGAAACAGAGTCTCGGAGAAGAAGGCCCTGTTCGATCGATCGATCGACCCCTGGCAGTCGATCGATCGACCCTACAGTTATTTTGGCAATTTCAGCTTGTGTTGTATTTATGGGATAAATTCCTAAATTAATGATTTCTAGCTTATTTATTTGAGGAAATAAATACCCAACTAAGCAAATTCATATCTAGCCAATTGAGGTAATTTATTGTGGCTAGAAGGGTGCAAAAATTGTGTGGCACTAAAAGTATAATTTTGAGGAAAAATAAATTGTGGAATTAGACATTTGGGATTCCTAAAAATAGTGTGGGGACTTCTGAATTGTTATTCGAGTGAGGTGTATACCTTGGGTTAGTTGAGAATAAAATCCAAGACTTATTAAATTGGGGGGGTGGTGGTGTTCGGGACGAGTAACACTCGGAGTAGTATTGCGACGGACGATTACCTATACACTATGCATGTTGGAAATATATTTATATACCGTCTATATTTTTTAGTAAAGCCTAAGATACGAATATGATGGAAATTGAGGATAGGGTCTAGAGATGCATGAACGGCTATCTGGTGTCGGTTGACGACTATTATTATAGGTAATGCGATACCTATAGGATTAAAATAAGTTGAGAGTATACTTATTTAATTATTATGAATTGATGTATTCGGGAATATATATATATAAATCCTTAAAAATGATTAAGGTGCGAGTTATATATTAAGTAAGAGAATACTTATAAGTTTAGTATTGTAATTGTGAGAATACTTATATACTATTACGAATGGGAACAGTCGGAATATTGGCTATCACTATATGAGATTGGCAACTATAGCCATATATATATATATATATATATATATATATATATATATATATATATATTTGAGAAGTGATGTAGATTATATATACGATGGGATTACAGTATATATAATATGATATGAAAATACATATATATCTGTGTGTAATTGGTATATTTGTATCTTAGAGGCTGGTTCCACAGGCTTTCACGGACATAGGGTTGGAACAGCTAGATTATATATTTTCTCTAGTGCGATCCGGGGAGGTTGCGTGATGTGGGTGAATCCCCTAGATTGAGGAGAAGTGGGAGTATATCCCCAGGTCATATCGTCCCGTGTACGAGTGCGATGTGTGTACTCCACTTACAGAGGTAACATGACCGCCTCCACCGTTATGTATTGTTTTACCATGACCATGAGTGAGTCTGTCTTGGTACCGTGTTTGAGTGAGTAAACCCGGATTCAGATAGGCACTATGAGACTGCATCCTCGAGTTATAGCTCAGTGGGATGGTTATTATGCTTATGAGTGTAATAGGTATAATTATACTTGCTGTTTATAGTATATTGCTTGTATATGAAGATGATATATCATATAAAGTAAATGTGCATAAAATGAAAAGAATGAATAAGGTGTTATTTCCCTTCCGGTAGATTTATATCCGGATTTATATGAATATGAATTATCGGTTCTAGTGAGAACTATACATATATATATGCGTTATGTACTGAGGGCCTAATGAATCTCGATGATAAACATTGCCATGTAGTAGTGTATCGGGGGGGGGGGGGGGGTCCTTGTTTGGATTTCGCTTCGCGAGACACCCCACGCACGAAACGTAGCACAGTGTTGGAAATAGGGAAAAGTTTAGTCCTTAGTACTCGGATTTATGAGGACTTGTAGAAGATGGGTGAGATATATTAGTTAGGTAGGGTAGCTTAACTAGGTTGTTTAAAAAGGTATGCGATAGGTGTGCACTATTAGAAGAGGGGTGAGGGGTATCTCATGGGAGTGCGATACCAATTTAAATATGAGAGATTTCATATTTTCCAAAATATGGTATTTATGCACTTGCAAAATATTTCCAAACTCAGGCTCTGACCCATTTTTCTATTTTCTCCTCTCTTGCTATATATGTATATATATAGGTGTCCAGACACAAGGATGCCTGGATGATGATTCCTTTGAGTCAGACGTTAGCTGCAACAACTGTGGGTGCATGCAGGTTTATTTTTAGACGCTTTTATTATTGTGATCTAGATAGGAAGCATTGTAGTAACACTCGGGCCAAAAACCCAATTGCATTCATTTATTCTTTTACCGCCTTTTTGAAAGTGCCCAATATATGTATTTTAAACAAAACCAAAATTTTCTCCGAAAATTATCCAACTTTTAATTATGCACCAAACCAAGTTGTGAAAACCCAATTCTGACTTTAAACCAATGTTATCTTGATTAATCCTAAACATGAATCTAGCGATTAAAGCAAGTAAAATAAAGTAAAGAATACTCACAACGCCGGATGTACGAGGAAAAAACCCAAAACGGGAAAACAACCTTGGATGACCCAAGCCAAACAATCACTATAAATAATGGATTTACAATGAACAGACAAAGACTCACTCAACGACTCGATCCCCACGGGTCTTGAATCTCTTCTGATCTTCAACCGCTCCTCTCACAGTGCCCCCACGCAGAAAGTCCTTCCACGATACCTGTTCACAACACACACGTCCACGTATGTCTCGGTGTCCACCGATTGGCCTTGATTCGTCTACGATGTCGAACAAGATGTCCTTCTCTTTTCTTCACTGCAAACCCTTATGTTCAATGTGTAGAACAAACTTCTTTGGTGCCACAAGATCACTTAAGCATATAAGAATGATAACTCAGATCTTTACAAACACTAAGGATGTGTTTATGCCTTTTAAACCTTAGAAAACATGTACAAAACTCGTTCTGGTACGTATACTATTTTTCCGGAATGCACACTTCAGAAACTCTGATAGAAACACGCTTTAAATAACAATTAAGCACCGCCTCAAAAAATGTGTCGTTCGAACGATAATGCCACATCGTTCACGTGGCATAGGCATCTTGTTCGAGCGAGATCCTTATGTCGTTTGAACGAGCTGACGTGTCAGTTTGACTTTTTGACTTTTAGTTCAAAACGTCTCTTTTAAAGGAGATCCAAATAAGTCAAACTCTATTTCGAGTATATCAGAATAAAACGTAGTGTAAACACTTAAAACACTTTTAAAAACATTTTAAAACATTTTTCTTTCTAAAAATACATCCTTATCTTCTATAAAAACAATTCTTATACGCATTCATACATGAGTGATCTCGGAATGCAATTAACTTTGAAGACGATTAACCTTGCACCAATTAAACATTGGCATGATTTAATTATGTGAAGCTTTGACGCAACGTCTTCAATTTTCTTCAATACGTCATAGACCAAGTGGGATCGTGACAAAATAAAAATCTCCCTATGACATATTACAAATAAGTTTTGTTCACGGAATTAAGTCAAAACAATACAGGGACTCAATTGGAAATTTATGTCCTTACAAAGATCCCCCTTTGACTATTCCGGGACAAAACTAAACCAGTGAAATGCCTAAGCCGGGCCGTCAAGCCGTATGACGCCTAAATCCCATCCCATAAACCCAAAATAAAAAATACAGGACACAGACTAGTAGATGTAGCACCGACAAGCATAAACTATCTGAATGTGATGTAGACTTGAAATCTCGAATAGCTAAAGCATACCTACACACATAAAACAGACAAACAAATACCCAAGTGAAGTATGGAGGAACAAATAAAACCAATATATATATATATATATATATATATATATATATATATATATATATATATATATATATATATATATATATATTCAAATGATACCAAACAATAATAGATACCAATATGAATAATCTCTAAAAAAATCATTTGTTAAACAATTTGAGCAACAAATTGATACCAATGTAAATTGATACCAATGTGTACTACCAATATGAGATATCAATATGTAAACATATGTAAACCAAAACATGCTCAAATCTCCCCCTACATCACATACATCTCTCCCCTTTTTGTCTTGAATAGAAAAGATAAACAAATGAAAGTATCTAGCATAAGAATATACCAATGTGAATCAATGCGAAATCGCTAGATAATCATGAAACAACTAGCTAAATATGATCAAGAAATGAAAAACCAGTAGCTAGTAAAATAGGAATCACACAAAGAATATAGCAAACTAATCAGGTGTAATAAACGGACTATATGCAAAAATCCAATTTAGAGCCAATAAAACCTGCATATAAACCAGTCAGGCCAAAAACATTTCCAGCAGTACCAAAAATATACCAATTTAAACCAAAGGACTGCAAACCAATCAGAAGAAAGAATTCAGCCTATCGTTCGAATGAGCCAGGGACGTTGCTCAAACGAGTTGAGGATGTCGCTCGAACGAAGTACAACTGTCGTTCGCACGACATAGAGATGTCATTTGAAGGACTTCTTGCGACCTGTCAGAATTTCCCAGATTCCCAGAAATATTGTATAATATTGCCCAGTGAAAAAATTTCCACAAAAAAATTCCAGGAAGGGCCTGACAGCAGCAAAACAGTGTTAAAACAGTAGGCTTGTAACACAAAATTAAAAAACTCATAAAAACTAACAATGTGAGTTTCATGCAAACATAGTACCGATGTGCTCAAACATGGATATGAAATGAATAGGCGTGAAACTACAACAAATGAGTCACAATTTCAACACATCGAAATGATCAAGAAGCTCTAATTGATAGCGATAAATCATCAAACTTTATCATATCCATATGACAATAAAAGTGTGAGCTTAATGAACTAAACATACTACATGAACACAAATTCAGAATTTTGACGATTCTACAAACAATAGCGTCAAATTGAAATGTTTCAACATTAGGATTAGTTGTGCACACCGTTTAAATTTTTTAATCCATCCAAACTCCCTCAATAATATCATATTTTCTTTGGAATGAGCTAAACTAATTTGTCCCTTTTCTTAACAAATTGCATTTTCTTTTGGGCCCTTTTAAACGGTGGCTTTCACGACGAGTTAATTTTGAACTCTCGCAGCCCTTTCCCGTGAATCACTCATCATTTTTACCAATTTAAATCCTCATGGTAAATGGTTCTTACATGCACACTAATCCTTAAGTGCACTTGCGCTTAGATGACAAGATTAAGATAAGAACGCCTCACCAAATTCAAATATGCAAGAGAACTCAAACATCCATATAAACTCGTGCATGTGTGCAATGTTGGCATATATACAAAGTTGAATCAAAATGCATATAAACTTCGAAACAACCCCATATAAACAATGGTTAAGATCATTCTAAGCATCGATAATAATGACCAAATGTCCTAGCCACATGGATAATGAAACGATTTGGGGGGGGGGGGGGGGGGGGGGGAGGGTCCAAGCACACCAATATGCCACATCAAACATGTAAACTCAAAAACAAAAACCTAAAATCTTTTTGGCTTTTCAAAAGTTTTCTCAAAAACAAAATCTTTTTGTATTTTTCAAATAAGACTCAAACAAGTGAAAAATAAAATACAAAAAGATAAACATGTCATAACACTAGCAAATTATAAATCATGATGCAAGGGTTAGCGTATGACAAAAGATGCAAGCTACTAACCATAAGAAATAGCAAGAGATGAATCATGTGCATGCATGTGAGAATCAACCAACGAATCATTTAGCATCTCCAAAACGGATTTCCTAACCTAAACAGTTGTATACCTAACAAAATGAGTTTTGGGAACCAGTGGGACACTACGTTTAATCTTCCTAAGGTGACCTTTCCTACCACAATGCGAACATGTGAAAACACGACGAGGAACGGGACCTTTATGTTGACCTTTTCTAATACCCTCGGATGTGGTTGACGCTTTAAAACAAACTATGGTTTTGGATTTTACATTCAAACCACTAGAAGAAGATAAGCCGCTACCATCACTACTCGAGTCATTTAAATCATTTTTTAACTTAAAAACTTTCGCCTCAAGCAAACGATTAGACTCCTCAAACTTTTGAGATTCCTTATTTAAATTTTCAATTACCCCTAGAAGGTTATCGCGCTCCCCCTCAATGTGAGAAAACTTATCCCTAAAAGCCTTTTCTCGTGACACAAAATCATTAATCGAATTATTTTCCTCAACGGCACAACTTTAGAATTTTTTAAATCCTCTAACTCTTTTTCTAAAACGAGGACTCTATCATCACTCTCCTTTTAGCCCAATTTTAAAATATTAAAATTTTTAAACAAGGAACTAAAGTGCTCATGACAAATATCTCTTTGAATTTGAAACATTTGCAAATATTCAATCCTATTTTTGAAATCGTAATTTTCTTTCTCCAAAACTTCAATACGTTTTGCAAACTTTAAATTCAAACGATGTAAATCGTCAAAGCTTAGAGAATCCATCGAGAGAAAACAAACACAGGAGAGATAAACAGACACACGGGATCACAAAACAAATAAAATATGTTTTCTAGCTCTGATACCAATTTGAAAGTGCCCAATATGTGCGTTTTAAACAAAACCAAATTTTTCTCCAAAAATTATCCAACTTTTAATTATGCATCAAACCAAGTTGTGAAAACCCAATTCTTACTTTAAACCAATTTTATCTTAATTAATTATAAACATGCATCTAGTGATTAAAGAAAGTAAAATAAAGTAAAGAATACTCACAATGCCAGATGTACGAGGAAAAAACTCTAAACGGGAAAACAACCTCGGACGACCCAAGCCAGACAATCACTATGAACAATGGATTTATAATGAACAGACAAAGACTCACTCAACGACTCGATCCCCAAGGGTCTTGACGCTCTTCTGATCTTCAATCACTCCTCTCACAGTGCCCACGCAGAAAGTCCTTCTTCCGCGATACCTGTCCACAACACACGCATCCATGTATATCTCGGTGTCCACCGATTGTCTTTGATTCGTCTACGATGTCGAACAAGATGTCCTTCTCTTTTCTTCACCGTAAACCTTTATGTTCAATGTGTAGAACAAACTTCTTTGGTGCCGCAAGATCACGTAAGCATATAAGAATGATAACTCGGATCTTTGCAAACTCTAAGGATGTGTTTATGCCTTTTAAACCTTATAAAACATGTACAAAACTCGTTCTGGTACATATACTATTTTTCCCGAATGCACAATTCAGAAACTCTGATAGAAACACGCTTTAAATAACAATTAAGCGCCGCCTCGAACACCGTGTCATTCGAACGACAATTTCACGTCGTTCGTGAGTTATATGCATCTTGTTCGAGCGAGATACTTATGTCGTTTGAACGAGCTGACATTTTAGTTTGACTTTTTGACTTTTAGTTCAAAACGTCTCTTTTAAAGGATATCCAAATAAGTCAAACACTATTTCAAGTATATCAGAATAAAACGTAGTGTAAAAACTTAAAACACTTTTAAAAACATTTTAAAACATTTTTCTTTATAAAAATACATCCTTATCTTTTATAAAAACAATTTCGAGCACCATTAATTATACGCATTCATACCTGAGTGATCTCGGAATGCAATTAACTTTGAAGATGGTTAATGTTGCACCAATGAAACATCGGCATGATTTAATTCTTTGAAGCTTTGCCGCAACATCTACGTCATAGACCAAGTGGGATCGTGACAAAATAAAAATCTCCCTATGACATATTACAAACAAGATTTGTTCACGAAATTAAGTCAAAATAATATAGGGACTCAATTGGAAATTTATGTCCTTACACTTTTAGTGCGGCATTCGATTTGGTTGTATTATATTAAACCGAGTGTTCGGTTATTTTATTTCATTTCAGGTTTGTACATATAAATTATGACGGTTTTACTTTGTTGGTTTGATAAAAAGATTAGTTAAATAAAATTTTTACGCCAGCCTAATAGGTTATTAGTAGTTAAACTGGTTTTCGATAGTGATGCTGAGAATGAACCATATGAGACTCCTGTTTTAATTTGGTATAGGATTGATCACCCGGTATTTTATTAGGCTGGGTGTCACACTAAGTACATAATATCTGAGATTGAATAAATACATCATTAAATATAAATGTTGTCTCAAATACAATGTAAGTAACAATAAATGTCTCAAAATAAGATACTCATCATCATCATCATCATCATCATCATCATGATAATCATCATCATCATCATCAGTAGCATCCACATCAGTATCATGTGATACCCTAGACGATCCGGCACCTTGACTCATCTACCGTTTGCACATCTCCTCAAAGTACGCTATCATCTGAGAATCTTTTGTGACACCCCGCCTAATAAAATACCGGGTGATCAGTCCTATACCAAATTAAAACAGGAATCCCAGTTGGATCATCCTTAGCATCACTGTCGAAAACTTTTTAAAACTTACTAACCACCTAGTATTCCAAAAAACTGGTGCCAATTTTAACTTTTTAATTAAACCAAAACTGTACATGCGGAATTAAAATATAAACCATTCACATAACTGAATGAAAATAAACTGAATCATAATTACACAACATGCCGAATAAATCACCGGCCACCAAAGAAATAATCCGAATACAAAAATTCAACACCTGAATAAATTACACCTGAAAACTGTACCGAGAAGTCTGGGCGACAAGCCCTAAATAAAACTGAAACTGATACAAGATTCCTACTCTAGGAATGGATGAATGATGCGTCTAATCCAAACTCCTACTAGCATCCACATATGCCGCAGCTCCGTGTCCCTGGAATAGAATATCAATCCTGGCGTCCCTGTGGCTGGACACCTAAAAGGTTTTGAAAATATTTTTATAGCAAGGGTTAGAACCCAAAACATTTTGAAAATATTTAACAAGTGAATTAACTGCAGTAATTTAAAATGCATGAATGCGCTTCATATTTAAGTTAGTGTCGCACTCCCTTGTGGAAATTCTCACCCCTCCACTATTGTGCACACCTACCGGTTACCTTAACCCCACCTAGTTGTACTACCCCGTCCAACTAGTCCTGGTATAACCTTCCCTTGCCATACTACTCTAACCCGAGTATAATGATTCCTGAATTATACGTTATTTCACAATTAACTTAATTAATTCATCTTAAATAATATCATATAACCGTGTCACAAGTTATATAAAGTACATACATCACACACTGTATTATTTCCACCAATGATTAACTTAATTAATTTCTCATTAATTAAATGCATATAACTGTAACCCGCGTTATATAAGATAACTACATCACACACTGTATTATCACCTACATATAATATTTACTACCATATTATACGTACCTTTACTAACATCCACACATATATCATACGCGTATCCATCCTTCCGAGTATACTCTCACCGAATGATTCACTCTAAAATGCCATCTCACTAGGTGTGCTCACAAAACCTAGTTTCCCCAAGTTAGAATCGCTCACCAACTTGGACCAAAATATAACGAAGTGGAGGCGGTCATATTCCTTCCCTGAAAGTGAGATAAATCCCTCACCCATATATACCGAACGCTATGACCTGGGGATATACTCGCCCTACTCCTCAAGCTAGGGGATTCACCCACATCACGCAACCTCCCTTGATAGCATTAGAGTATTTAAATTGAATAAATATCTAGTCACTGATATTTACTATCACACACACTATATACATATATATATATATATATATATATATATATATATATATATATATACTATCACTACCCGTGTATATATATATATATTATAAACCCCGGTTTTTTTTACCGTGTACTCAAACTCCCGCACACTGCCTGTAATTTAATGTCACACACAATACATACAGGTATATATATACTATCACTACACCGTATATATATATATTAATAACCCCGGCTTTACCATGTACTCAAAATCCCATACACTGCCTGTAATTTCCTGAGTCTGTGGCCCGACTCAATGTAATTAATTTTCTCACTTAATAACTTATCCTCTTCCCGAGTCTATGGTCCGACTCTAATATAATTAATTCATACCTTAATTAATATAATACTTTCCCCGAGTCTATGGTCCGACTCTCCTTAAATTAATTAACACACATTTTAATTTAATACCTCCCCGAGTCTATCGTCCGACTCTAATTAAATTAATTAACAAATTAATTAATCAACCCAAATTCCGAGTCTGTGGTACGACTCTAATATAATTAATTATCACATTAATTAATAAGTACCCTTCACGAGTCTACAATTCGATCCTGATTAAACTAATTATTCCACCCATTAATTTAATCATACCCGAGTCTACAAACCGACTTTAATTAAATTAATTAACACCTTTTATAATTTAATTCTACCCGAGTCTACAATCCGACTCTTTTTAAATTAATTAACACTCTTATTAATTTAATATTACCCGAGTCTATAATCCGACTCTAATTAAATTAATTATCACATTTATTAATTTAATAACTTGGTGTCACTCAACCATTGTCCCCGGACTCACTTACTTGGCCCGTAACTTAATATTTCCCGAGTCTATATCCCGACTCAAAATTATTTAGTTTATCTCCAAACTTAATTCACTACCTTGGGGTCGCATGTCCAATATACCCGGATTCACTCACTTGATCCGTACCTCGCTATTTTGGAATAAAGTTTCTCAATTTCATCCATTTAATGTCCCACATAAATTCATCCTATTCCCAATTACTTTCTCCCATAATTGCTAGGAATATTTGTTTCACAATTATTTATCACTAATAAATGTATGGAAATTTAATTTATAATTAATTCCCCCTTATATCTCGCCCAGGCCGAACTGGCCAGAATTTCCCACCATCGATCGATCGATGCCCCCGATCGATCGATCGACCCCTTCGTTACAGCTCTGCCTCCCCCCTATTTTCCACCATTAACGAACCTCAAGGTTTCTAAACTAGAATTTAAACCTCTAATTACATCATCCCATCATCTACACATGGTTAATCCACATCCCATTCATCTTAGAGACCTTAAGATAATCAACCTCTCTACTTATCTCATAATTTTCGAAATGGGTCTTTCTCCATAATATTCAATTACCTGTTTTAAATCCCAAATTCCAGATTCGATTTCCACTCTTTTATGTTCTGAAATTTTCGTTCAAATCATATATACATATTCAGATATCAATCACCCATCTAAATCTTACTTTGAATCTCATTCAAGTGTTTCAAAAACAAAAACCCCCTTTTGTACCCATTTACACCCAAAAACGAATTTTGGTTTACACATCACTATGATATGAATTGATTAGCTTGCTTTAAGAATCAAAACAGTTAACCACTTGCCTGGAATTACTCGTAGGGTCTGATTTCGTTGTTGTAGAGATTGGTTGACGAAGAACACCCCAAATTAACCCTTTAATTTGGCTCCAAAAGCTCCTAATTGCTCTTGCTAAGCTTTCCCCCAATTTCCCTCTCAAGCCCTAGGCTTAGAATTGTGTTGGCTGCTGATTTCTTAATCCCCCCACTTAGGTTAAAATCCTAAATCCCGTTTTTCACCTAATGGGCTTAATTAAAGTGGCCCAACTCACCTCGTGTGGGCCCGGCTATGCCCAAAAATACTCCGAGACCCAATTACTACCCCCGGGTACTCTTTTCTGACTATCTCGACCCATCCGGACTCAACCGCGCACTCAGAATTGACATCCGAATTAATTTATAAAAATCCTTATCTCACACCCAATTTAGTCTATGCCGACTCCCGGGTGGGATAAGTGCATACCCCATCATTAATACCTGAAATGACGTAATTAAATTATTACTATTCACTTAGTAAATAAATTTTCCCTAAACATTAACCATTCACTCCCCGATTAATATTTAAATATATATATTGCCATAATTAATTCAATTAAAATTACAACACACCAGTAATTTAAAATTTTCGAATTAATTAAATATTAACTATACAAAAATACGGGGTGTTACATACTTCCCCCCTTACAAAGGAATTTCGTCCTCGAAATTAAGATAAACCTAGTGTTCCAGTATTCACATATTACTCACTAGTCAAGTTCCTCCAAGCCCGCTATATCTATCCCATCCGATTCTAACCATACGTTACCCAAGTATGCATTTAACTTTACCAGGGCGCCCATACATCCTATACCCGCGCTCTACTGCACGAAAGTTACCCGACTATGCTAGTCGTCGCCCGTAATATAACTTCGAACCCGTAGTCATATTACACACACACACACACACACACACACACATATATATATATATATATATATATATATATATATATATATATATATATATATATATATATATATATATATATATATATATATACCGCCCGGGTACCCAACCCATGTGCTAACGTTCAAACCTCTCCCCAAAATACTTGTCTCTCAACGCAAAAGTATATACGCTTACCCTTATGCTACCGAAGACAACATGAAATATCGCGCCCTTACTACCACTAGTCCTTGCGCAAAATAAACCCCGAGCTATCTCTCTTTACTCGAAAATAAATTTAACTACCCTGATTCACTTCAGTAAACATCCCCATTTACCGGGATAAAATGTGAGAACACAAAACCTCACTATGTGCTATTGCACCACGAAATAAAACATATATACCCACATATATATAGGCTATACGCCCTCTCAGGTGATACCTAGTACCACCCATACCCTGGTGTCGCGAACACCAAAATTTAACTCCACTATCCACAATAGTTAAATTCCATCGATATCCAGCCGATGTTTAAAAAGTATCATAAATCCTACTCCCATACTTCTCGAAAGTAGAAATTCCTTGCCTAATTCAACCAATCACTCAGTGCACGCCTCCACTCTCTCATGAAGAACACTAAGGAACTCCGCTATTCTACGAAAAGTTTACCCACATGCTATGGCTGCTACCGACAACGCACCCACTAAGTTCGACTTACCTGCGAACTCTAGTGAAAAATAAGTCTTATACCGTGACATCCTCTTTGTCACTCAATAATATACCCCATGCCCCTAGGGTAAAATAATTATCTCTATACCCCAGCTGTAGCGGCTGGTTCTCAATTTTCGGAGCAGCTTCTCCCTGCCCGAATGCACCCGTGATTTGCTTTAGTGGCTGAACATCCAGGACCTCGTCCTGTAGTTGACTCCTGCCTTGCTTAAGGCAATATCTCTTCACGTGTCTCGCTTTTCCCACAAACAAAACACCTTCTAATATGTTCACCCTGCCACTGATACCTTCCATGCCAACCTTGTTGGAATTTCCTGACCATCCCGTCGATAGCCTCCAGTTCTAGATCGTTTGGCATGATTTCCTTGTTGGAAATCCTGCCCCTGATCTCTCCCCAGTCTGCTGCTGGAATACCCACTGGTATTGTTACCTTCTACCTCATCCGACTGGTTAATCCCCACTCCCTTCCCTCTTCCTTTCGCGTGGAAGCGATATTCCCAATAGTGCCGGAGTGTTGCGTTAATGACATTAGTGTAACCAACTAATGCGGAATTATCACTTAAATGTTGTCTGATTCTCCAGACTAACCCCTCCATAATTTTTGCTTTCTTTCTCTTTTCATCGCTTACCTCATCCGGTAAGAATTTGCCAACGAGTGAAATCTTCCTCGTAATCGACCACTGAACGGTCTCCCTTTGAGTCTCCTCACAAAATTTTCGCCTCATTTTGGTCTCGACCGCTGAAGGAAAAATACTTATGGTCGAACCGCACTCAAAACTCTGCAGTAGCTAGTGTGTCCCTTCCCTCAACTGTGGTGATCGACTCCCACCACTGTAGCATCGCTCCCACTAACTACAAGTGGTTAGCATTTACTTTCGCACCCCATCGCAACCTCCTATGCGTAGGTGACGCTGGATCCTCTCTTCCTTGACACGCTAGTACTACACCTGAACCCCCTCGCAACTCTGGTGGGTTACCGCTAAAATAACCTCTGTTTATTGTTTCCACCCCGACGACCCTGCGTGAGTCTGAACATCCGACGCCACTAACACTTCTGGCTGATTTCGTAGAAAGTACCTTGCCGTTGTGACTATCGTTGCTCCAACTTCCTGTGCTACTATTTCAGTAACCTATGCTGCCAAAATCATCCATAGTCGTTGCTGTGGTAGCTCTTGCTCCTAACGAGCCTCCCCCATCTCATCTCCCCCTGCTGCCCTAACTGTTCTCTCCCTCTTGGGCGTCATCTGGAATGAGAATCGAATTGTATGAGTTCACTCTCAAATAAAAATTTCGCAGAAGAACGTATATGCACATACGTATGAGAATACAACAATCCTATGATAGGGCTCTATATCAAAGATTGCTAAGCTGAAACGTGAAAAGCCGCACAGATCCTAAGGACACTAGAACCTGATGCTCTGATACCATCTGTGACACCCCGCCTAATAAAATACCGGGTGATCAGTCCTATACCAAATTAAAACAGGAATCCCGGTTGGATCATCCTTAGCATCACTGTCGAAAACTTTTTAAAACTTACTAACCACCTAGTATTCCAAAAAACTGGTGCCAATTTTAACTTTTTAATTGAACCAAAACTGTACATGCGGAATTAAAATATAAACCATTCACACAACTGAATGAAAATAAACTGAATCATAATTACACAACATGCCGAATAAATCACCGGCCACCAAAGAAATAATCCGAATACAAAAATTCAACACCTGAATAAATTACACCTGAAAACTGTACCGAGAAGTCTGGGCGACAAGCCCTAAATAAAACTGAAACTGATACAAGATTCCTACTCTAGGAATGGATGAATGATGCGTCTAATCCAAACTCCTGCTAGCATCCACATATGCCGCAACTCCGTGTCCCTGGAATAGAATATCAATCCTGGCGTCCCTGTGGCTGGACACCTAAAAGGTTTTGAAAATATTTTTATAGCAAGGGTTAGAACCCAAAACATTTTGAAAATATTTAACAAGTGAATTAACTGCAGTAATTTAAAATGCATGAATGCGCTTCATATTTAAGTTAGTGTCGCACTCCCTTGTGGAAATTCTCACCCCTCCACTATTGTGCACACCTACCAGTTACCTTAACCCCACCTAGTTGTACTACCCCGTCCAACTAGTCCTGGTATAACCTTCCCTTGCCATACTACTCTAACCCGAGTATAATGATTCCTGAATTATACGTTATTTCACAATTAACTTAATTAATTCCTCTTAAATAATATCATATAACCGTGTCACAAGTTATATAAAGTACATACATCACACACTGTATTATTTCCACCAATGATTAACTTAATTAATTTCTCATTAATTAACTGCATATAACTCTAACCCGCGTTATATAAGATAACTACATCACACACTGTATTATCACCTACATACAATATTTACTACCATATTATACGTACCTTTACTAACATCCACACATATATCATACGCGTATCCATCCTTCCGAGTATACTCTCACCGGATGATTCACTCTAAAATGCCATCTCACTAGGTGTGCTCACAAAACCTAGTTTCCCCAAGTTAGAATCGCTCACCAACTTGGACCAAAATATAACGAAGTGGAGGCGGTCATATTCCTTCCTTGAAAGTGAGATAAATCCCTCACCCATATATACCGGACGCTATGACCTGGGGATATACTCGCCCTACTCCTCAAGCTAGGGGATTCACCCACATCGCGCAACCTCCCTTGATAGCATTAGAGTATTTAAATTGAATAAATATCTAGTCACTGATATTTACTATCACACACACTATATACACATTTATATATATATATATATATATATATATATACTATCACTACCCGTGTATATATATATATATATATATATATATATATATATATATTATAAACCCCGGTTTTTTTTACCGTGTACTCAAACTCCCGCATACTGCCAGTAATTTAATGTCACACACAATACATACACGTATATATATATACTATCACTACACCGTATATATATATATATATATATATATATATATATATATATATATATATATATATATATATATATATATATTAATGACCCCGGCTTTACCATGTACTCAAAATCCCATACACTGCCTGTAATTTCCTGAGTCTGTGGCCCGACTCAATGTAATTAATTTTCTCACTTAATAACTTATCCTCTTCCCGAGTCTATGGTCTGACTCTAATATAATTAATTCACACCTTAATTAATATAATACTTTCCCCGAGTCTATGGTCCGACTCTCCTTAAATTAATTAACACACATTTTAATTTAATACCTCCCCGAGTCTATCGTCCGACTCTAATTAAATTAATTAACAAATTAATTAATCAACCCAACTTCCGAGTCTGTGGTCCGACTCTAATATAATTAATTATCACATTAATTAATAAGTACCCTTCACGAGTCTACAATTCGATCCTGATTAAACTAATTATTCCACCCATTAATTTAATCATACCCGAGTCTACAAACCGACTTTGATTAAATTAATTAACACCTTTAATAATTTAATTCTACCCGAGTCTACAATCCGACTCTTTTTAAATTAATTAACACTCTTATTAATTTAATATTACCCGAGTCTATAATCCGACTCTAATTAAATTAATTATCACATTTATTAATTTAATAACTTGGTGTCACTCAACCATTGTCCCCGGACTCACTTACTTGGCCCGTAACTTAATATTTCCCGAGTCTATATCCCGACTCAAAATTATTTAGTTTATTTCCAAACTTAATTCACTACCTTGGGGTCGCATGTCCAATATACCCGAATTCACTCACTTGATTCGTACCTCGCTATTTTGGAATAAAGTTTCTCAATTTCATCCATTTAATGTCCCACATAAATTCATCCTATTCCCAATTACTTTCTCCCATAATTGCTAGGAATATTTGTTTCACAATTATTTATCACTAATAAATGTATGGAAATTTAATTTATAATTAATTCCCCCTTATATCTCGCCCAGGCCGAACTGGCCAGAATTTCCCACCATCGATCGATCGATGCCCCCGATCGATCGATCGACCCCTTCATTACAACTCTGCCTCCCCCCTATTTTCCACCATTAACGAACCTCAAGGTTTCTAAACCAGAATTTAAACCTCTAATTACATCATCCCATCATCTACACATGGTTAATCCACATCCCATTCATCTTAGAGACCTTAAGATAATCAACCTCTCTACTTATCTCATAATTTTCGAAATGGGTCTTTCTCCATAATATTCAATTACCTGTTTTAAATCCCAAATTCCAGATTCGATTTCCACTCTTTTATGTTCTGAAATTTTCGTTCAAATCATATATACATATTCAGATATCAATCACCCATCTAAATCTTACTTTGAATCTCATTCAAGTGTTTCAAAAACAAAAACCCCTTTTTGTACCCATTTACACCCAAAAATGAATTTTGGTTTACACATCACTATGATATGAATTGATTAGCTTGCTTTAAGAATCAAAACAGTTAACCACTTGCCTGGAATTACTCGTAGGGTCTGATTTCGTTGTTGTAGAGATTGGTTGACGAAGAACACCCCAAATTAACCCTTTAATTTGGCTCCAAAAGCTCCCAATTGCTCTTGCTAAGCTTTCCCCCAATTTTCCTCTCAAGCCCTAGGCTTAGAATTGTGTTGGCTGCTGATTTCTTAATCCCCCTACTTAGGTTAAAATCCTAAATCCCGTTTTTCACCTAATGGGCTTAATTAAAGTGGCCCAACTCACCCCGTGTGGGCCCGACTATGCCCAAAAATACCCCGAGACCCAATTACTACCCCCGGGTACTCTTTTCTGACTATCTCGACCCATCCGGACTCAACCGCGCACTCAGAATTGACATCCGAATTAATTTATAAAAATCCTTATCTCACACCCAATTTAGTCTATGCCGACTCCCGGGTGGGATAAGTGCATACCCCGTCATTAATACCTGAAATGACGTAATTAAATTATTACTATTCACTTAGTAAATAAATTTTCCCTAAACATTAATCATTCACTCCCCGATTAATATTTAAATATATATATTGCCATAATTAATTCAATTAAAATTACAACACACCAGTAATTTAAAATTTTCGAATTAATTAAATATTAACTATACAAAAATACGGGGTGTTACATCTTTAATAGCTCGTGCCTGGGAATCTGCCTCAAAATGATCCAGTAGATAATCAATCTGCTGAGCTTGAGTAGCTAGTTGTGCCTGAACATAAGTAAAATCCTTCGCTAAATGTGGTGTAGTGGGTTTGGTGCTAGGCTGTGTATCTATCGAAGTGGGCTCTGTGTGACCAGCAGGCTGGGATCTGCATCCATCCATAGAAAAAGATCCTTCAGCAGCAGGTGGGAATCGAGTCCTAGCCTCCTCGCTAAATTGGCTCTCAGAACGTGGGAGGGTGGAAGCATATATGATAGAGGTATCATGGATGAAAGGATCCTCCTTAAGAATGGGGACACCAACAGTCACACAGATCCTAGTAACAAGGACAACATAAGGTAGGCCTGTCCTCACAGGGGTGCGACCGATGATGGAAACATAAGACATTACCTAAAGCGTGATGGCGGGAATGTGTAGCCTGAGCACACAGTAATGCTCGTACTCGACATGGGTGGCCCACCTCACAACAGAGTACTGAGGTTTTTTGGCCCAAGCTTACCGAGCTCGTGCCAAGGCTGGCTACTCTGCAAGATGTCCTAAGGGAGCACCGCGTTTACATGGAGGCATAGTAAAAGAGTGTATATGAGACGAAAAAGTGACGTGGGAGATGAGAACACACTATATGGTTGACTTACTTGAGTCTGTGCCATATAGGAGTTCCAACTAATTTGGATATCGAGAAAAAATAGGATTAGATTTTTTACGTGTTACTCTATCTCGAAAAGGCTCCAAACTTCATCAAAGGAGGAATTCCAGTCCAAGAATGCAAATGCTCCAATGCTCGACAAAGAGGTAAGTACAACTCTTGAACCACAATTAGGACACATACACTGCATTTACTTATTTATTATGTGTGCACAATATTTGTTATGGTGATTTTGTTGCTTCAAATATTTTTTTATAGAAATTCATTTAAACATTTTTTTAATCATTTGAAATGATTTTTCATTTTATTGGAATATGATTTTAAAAATATTTGAGGTTAAAATAAGAATTATTTTTTATAATAAAAAATTGATTGGTTCAATTTTTAATTTGGTTAATTTTGTTGAGTCAAAAATTTAATTTTTTCAAGACTTTAAAAAACACTGTGTGTTATATTTTCATAAAGCTATTTGTGTTTCTTTCCAATCGGAGAAGAGTTGGTGACCCTTGATCTTATCGACGGACAAAATATTCACAAACTTTCAGTCCTTGTGATTCTCAAACAACCAAGCAGCGCTCACATTTTTACCTTAAGCCAAACGCAAGTCGCGTTTTAGCACAACTGATGTGCATCTGAGTTGATTTGTTCGATCGTGACCATCTGCTGTTGAGTTTATCAATGGTCAAAATATTATGCTCAAGCCTTGATCTGTGTACATTTTCATCAACTAACCAGGGTCGTTTATTACACCGCCATTCTATATACCATTAGATTCGAATTCTGTTCGATAGAAACGATCTCAGCCCTTAGTTTTTAACTGATTTAATTAGATGAGTATATATACGATTTGGGTTTCTGCTATTTTCAGGTTGGTTGGAGAGATTAGAGAGAGGCGAGGTCGGCACTCAAAGAAAAAATTAGAGAGAGAAGAGAGTAAGGCGCTCAAGAGAGAGAACATGGAGCTCGTCTGTGATAAGAAGAACAGAGAGGAGATCGCTGCTGTCAGCGCTCCAAGTGAGAAAACCGAGAGTAAGCCAAACCGAAATACACATTTTTTTCCTTCTCTAAACCAAATACACCCAATACTTTCATTCTTCTAAAAGCAGTAAAGTAAACCCACTATGAGAGTTATTATAGTTGGGGTATTTGTCAGTTTGGATGCTGATTTTATTTGGTATTGAAGACCTTCAATATTATATCTCTCTAACACCCAAGATTTTTCTAGGGTTCTTTATTCTTTCTTGGATTATTTTATTTTGTTATTATTGTTGTTGCTGATTAATCCAAGATAGTAATCTCAAATTTAATTTGAGAAATTTGACTTCTAATTTTTTGTGTATATTCTCAGATCTAAAATATTTTTTTTCAAAATTTTATTTCACATTTTGTGAAATTAGTTTGAATATAAATAAGTTTGGTTTGAAACAAAAACTTGAGATATTGTTTTACAGATCTGAAAAATAGTTGAAGTCATATTATTCAAAGCATATTTGAAATTACTGGCATTGCATATAAAAGTGGCTTGTAATTAATAGGATATTGCTTATATATTTGATTGAGAGGGTGAGAAGCATTTATGCATTTAGTTTAATTCACAAACACTCTCACTCTCACACGAACACTTAGTATTTGTGGTTCTTGGTAAGATATTTTGTTTGTGGGGATGCTGGAATTCGGGATTCAAGGACAAAATGAGGAAGCTGCGTGGAGAAGAACAAATCAAGACAGACTGTCTTTGAAAGTGGAGTAACTCGTGTAGGTAAATTTTTGATCTTGTATTTTGTTTATTAGTTGCATGCTTAGGTGTTGTAACTTGATTGTGATTTTAGTGGATTTTTCTTTTTTCTCCGTAGAGGGGGCCGTGGGTGTTTTCCTTATTTTAGGGTTTTACCACGTTAAAAATCACGTGTCTAATTTGCTGGAATCTTCTTAATTACTTGGGTGAACTTTATCGCTCTTACGACTTAATTTTAGGTTTTCATTTTTAAAAACCTAAGATAATCAAACTAACAAGTCTAGAGAATATATTCAGAAAAATCATTTTAACATATCTAGTGTTTATTTTGAAAAGAGTTTTGTTCAACGAGTTTATTTCGGAATTTACACAACTTATAACTTTTTGTTATTAGTCTTGTAAACAAGTTTTTCAAGTGGTATCAGAGCGGGTTTATCAAAATTTATTTTGAAACTGAAACTCTAAAAATTATTTTCGAAATCCATTTTTGAATATGGATGAAAGATTTGAGAAGTTAGGTAACCTTTCCCGACCACCACTCTTTGATGGAATCAACTTTTCCTATTGGAAAGTACGAATGGTTGCTTTTATTCAAGGAACTCTTGGTGATGATGTTTGGGATATGATTGAAAATGGTTATGAAGATCCAACTAAGTCTTTGTCTGATAATGATCCCACAAGGGTTAAGAAACTTCTTAGCGAATTTACTATTATAGAGAAAAAGAAGTCTCATGATAATAATAAGGGCAAGAATACTATCTTTATGTCCATTAACGAGCATGGGTTTAAAAGAATATCTATTTGCTCTACGTCTAAGGAGGCTTGGGACAATCTAGTCACCACACATGAGGGTGATGAACGAGTTAAGGCTGAAAAAACATAAATGCTTGTCCAATAGTACAATACACTGATTATGGATGAAAATGAATCATTTGATGATTTCTACATTAGGTTAACCGACATTTTTACAAAATTACATGCAAATGGTATAACCTATAGTAGAAAAGAAATCGTTCAAAAGATTCTTATGTCATTACCTACTAAGTTTGACAATGAGAGATATGCCATAGAGGAAATGAATGACCCAAACCTGACTCCTGAATTGCTAAGTAAAAAATTAAGAACTATTGAGATGGAGTTAGAGTTCAAAAAACAATTGACTGTCCGAAACAAGAGACTCACTGGATCTAATGTTGTTTTTTCATCACAATTGACTTCACCTAAAGTCAGTCCCTTAGACTTTGACCTTGACCTAAATGATGACTGTGATTTGGATGATCTTAATAACCAAATTGCCTTGATGAGCAAATAGTTTAAGAAAATAATCAAATTCAGAAACTTTGTGGCAGCCAAACATGGCAAACCAGGTTATCAAGGCCCTCAAAATCCCAAACCTCATGAAAGATATAACAAAAAAAGGACCTATGACAATAATCGACCTAAAACTGATATAAAAAATGTGAAATGTCATAGATGTGAAAAAATGGGGCATTATGCCAATAAATGCCCAAACAGATTTAACAACAATACTAGGGCTAACATGTGTAAGACATGGGACGACTCTAGTGATTCTGATGAAGATGAAATTGAGTCAACCCGTAATTATGAGTCCTATATGTCAATTTATGCTAAGATCATATACCATGATGATGATGAATGTGTGACTACTCATAATTCTATTGTTCCTATTATTGAGAATGTTGTTACTATTGGTGATGAAAACGACATTGCTAATGATAGCTTAAGGGTGTGTCAAACTGAAAGAATTGTCGTTAAACCTGAAGTGTGTGTGAGTTCCACATATGAAATAAGAGATATAGGAGACACTTCACACAATACATTTAGTGAGTCCGACGATGATCTTCCAAATCTTCAAGAGTTATGCATGAAAATGCTTAAGAAAAGTGCCCGTCTTGAGAAAATAGTTAAGCTACTGAATGAGCGTATTGACTTACTTAACCAGACTATTAGGAAGAATGCTGACGAATTTATAGCACAATGTGTTGCCCATGAGATAGAAATTGAAGAATTTTCCACAAAAATAGGAGATCTTTCTGACAAAAATAATATTTTGCAACAAAAATACAAGTCGACTTTGGTTGAACTTGAAGAATCTAAACAAAAAGTTTCAAGCGTGTTTAAAAAATGATTACACTTTGAAACTCAAGCTAAATCTTATGAAGAAATTGTTGTAGGAAGCAAGTTTGATTCTGACGACAAATCTGGTTTTGGATTTGGAGAAAAAGTTTATACTAGTCAAAATGTTTCTCTTGAAAATGTTGTTTTTGTAAAACAAGGCCAGAATTTTCATAACACTCAGAAAGAAAATAGTTTTAATTATATCTCTAAGGAAAAACAAAGTGCCTATACTCAATAGCCCAAATCTAATGGTCCAGTTAAGTATGTTTTTCCAACTGTTAGAAATAAATGTCAAAAATCCAAAACCAATGACACCTGGACAACCATACCTATTAGGGATAAACCCATTTTCAAAAACTTTAGTAATAAAGTCAAGTCCTCCACACACCACTACTGTTTATACTATGATGTCTGCGACCACTCCATTACCAAATGTTTTCAAAAAATATTGTATACACCTACTTATTCAAATTTTAACTATTCAAGAAAGAGTAAGAATACTTATGTTCTCCCAAGAGAAACCACTCATAACTTTAACCATAAAAAGAAGGGGGGACCTAAAACTAAGAAGAAATCATTTACAAAGACCCACCAAAACTTTCCTTAATCAAATGCCAATAAATCTATCAAAACTAGGCCTATTTGGATTAAAAAAGATGACTTGTTACCCCAACTCAAGTGCAATATTGTCATATCCGCTTTTAAGGCACAACGCACTTCGTATGGATGGTACCTTGACTCCGAATGTTCTAAACATATGACCGGAGATGAAAAGAAATTAGCAAACAAAACAAACTTCCTTGGAGGTAGTGTTGTGTTTAGTGATGGAATTTCGTCTAAGATCATCGGTAAGGGAACATTGTGTGAGGAAGGTCTACTCGGTCTAAATGATGTCCTCCTAGTTAAAGGTATTAAGGCTAACCTTCTTATTTTATCTCAATTTTGTGATTCCAATCATACTGTTACCTTTTTAAAAATTTATTGCAAAATTATTGATGAAAAGGGAAATTGTATTTTAATAGGGAACATAAATGAGGATAACTGTTACACAATCCTTTCTAAATTTGAATCTTGTAATATTTCCAGATTAGAAGATGCTGATCTTTGGCACAATATATTGGGACATACATATTTTGATAATCTTCGTAGGTTAAGTTCCCAAGAAATTATTAGAGGATTGCCTAAAATAAAAAATTCTTTTAATCATGTCTGTGGTCCTTATCAGGAAGGAAAAATAAGTAAATCTCCCCATAAGAAAGTTAAAGATATTTTAACTACAAAACCTTTAAAATGAATCCACATGGATCTTATAGGCCCCTCTAGAACTGTCAGCTTCTGTGGTAACAGTTACATACTTGTTATTGTGGATGACTTCACACGATATACATGGGCAGCCTTTATGAAAAATAAATCCGATACCTTCGATGAGTTCTTAAAAATACTTTTAAAAATAGAGAACGAGAAGGATACCAATATGTCGCATCAGAAGTGATAGAGGTGGAGAATTCAAAGATTCTGATGTTGCATAATATTGCATAGGTAATGGTTATAAACATGAGTTTAGTGCGCCTAAGACACCTCAGCAGAACGGAATTACTGAAAGGAAAAATAGAGCTTTACAAGAGATGTCTAGGGTTATGCTTCATGCAAAAAATCTACCTAAGTACTTTTGGGCCGAAGCTGTTCAAACAGCTTGTCATATCATTAATCGTGTATACCTTCGAAAGAATTCCAAACAAACTTCATATGAACTCTGGTTCCACAAAAAGCCTAACTTGAAATATTTAAAAACCTCCGGGAGTGTTTGTTATGTTTGTAAAGATACATAACATCTTTTTAAATTTGACACCCGAGGAGAAAAATGAATCTTTCTTGGTTATTCCCAAAATAGTAGGGCTTTTCGTGTTTTCAACTATCAAACCAAAGTTATTATGGAATCTTTTAATGTAACTGTAAATGATACTAGTGTTGAGAATAGTGTCAGTCAACCAGTTGTCTTGGATGAGGCAGATACGTATTTTACTTTAGACTCTCAAAAAATAACTGATTCACTGCCACCTGAGAGTCCTTCCATACCAACTTGGGTTTCTAAAGACCATCCTATTGAAAAGATTGTTGGTAATCCATCTGAACCCGTTCGAACTAGATCACAACTTCAAAACTCTGCACAATTTGCTTGTTTTGTTTCCCTTGAGGAACCTAAGACTGTAAATGATGCCCTTTCTGACTCATTCTGGATCAATGCTATGTAAGAAGAGCTTGTCCAGTTTCAGAGTCATGATGTTTGGTATCTTGTTCCTCGGTCAAACGATAAGAAGGTTATTGGCACTCGTTGGATTTTCAAAAACAAAACTGATGATAATGGGGAGATCATTAGAAATAAAGCTAGGTTAGTAGTACAAGGTTACTCTCAAATATAGGGAATTGATTTTGATGAGACTTTTGCACCTGTTACTCATCTTGAGTTAGTTCGTCTCCTTTTAGCCATATCATGCCATTTACATTTTAAACTCTTTCAAATGGATGTCGAGTTTGCATTTTAAATGGAATTTTGACTTGGGAGGTATACGTAGAACAACTAAAAGGTTTTATCGATCCCTCTTATCCAGACAATGTGTTTAGACTTAAGAAAGCCTTATAAGTATCAATAATTATGACCAAATGTCTTAGCCACACAGATAAATGAAATGAAGGGGGAAAAGCTCACCAATATGCCATATCAAACATGTAAACTCGGGCTCAAAAATCAAAAATCTTTTTGTGTTTTTCAAAAATAATTTTGACCCAAAGATAAAATCTTTTTGTATATTTTTTTCAAAAATATACAAAACCAAAAATCTTTTTGTATTTTTCAATAAGACTTACAAAGAGATATACACATCATAACCCTAGAGAAGATATATCAAGATGACACAACTAGAGTATGACAAACTGACGAAAACGCTAAATCGTAAAATGTAACATGGGGAGAACCACGAGAAATGACACGAGTATCACCGAGCCTAATACCTAAAGCCTCTAAATCCAATTTACTAACCCAAGTGGGTGTGAAATGAGGAGTGGGGGTTTTGGAAATCGAAACAGCCTTATTCTTAATCTTTCTAAGAGCGTTCTTAAAATCCTAAAAAACCCGTCTAAGATGACCTCTCCTACCGCAATGAGTGCTAGTGTATAAACGACGAGGAGCATTTCCTATATGACGATTATTTCTAATGTTCCTCGATGGCTCTCTCCTAATGTTCCTCGGTGGCTCTCTCCTAAAGTTCCTTGGTGGCTCTCTCCAAATGTTCCTAGGTGGCTCTCTCGCTTGCATGGTGTTGGCTTTGGGAATGGGTGCAACATGATTATCGAAGCCAATACCACACCTATCACCTTTGATATGGACGGTGCCTAAGATTTTATTTAACCTTTCGGACCTAGCTTCCAAATAAAACTTAACCTTACTCGAATCTCTCAATTTCTCCTCAAGCTAACCAACCCTAGACTCAAGAAAACGCTTAGAATCCTCTAACTCAATAAGATCCTCTTTCATAGCCTCCATTAAACCTTGTAGACTATCTCTCTCGCCCTCGGCATATTCTAGCTTATCCAGAAGAGTCTTCTGACGTGCCTTAAGATTCTCATTTAATGCATCGGTATTATTACTATTATCCATGGCACGTTCTTTCAACTTAGCTTTTAGTTTCAAATTAGACTTCTTTAACCTCACAGTTTTTGCATATAACTCATGGAAGTAAACTTATAACTCACTCTCATCAAAACTTTCACCCTCACTCTCATCACCCTCACTTACTTGGGCATCACTAACTATGGGTGTGGAAGAATCATGAACAGAAATATGTTCATGAGAAGATTTGTCGTCATCAATCACATGATTAGACACAAAGGTGGGAAGGTCTTTCTGACTAGCATAAATGTTTTCCTCTTTCGGATCACTCTCACTAAGGGTAGAAACACGATTTATCGATTTATAAACATTCTCCCTTAGTTTAGTGGGGCACTCATCTATCCTATGACCAAACCCCTCACAGCAAAGACGCCTTTCAGAGTCATCCTTTTTAACTAAGGTCTTAAGTGAAGACTTCAAAAGAAATTTCCATTTAGACCCTTTAAACATGTAAGTTCTAAAATCATCAAACCCTTCGAAAGGCATACTTAAAGACACGGGATCACTTCACACAATAAAATAGTATTTCTAGCTCTGATACTAATTTGAGAAGGCCCTTTTATGTGTGATTTAGGTAAAGACTACCTTTTTCAAATTTCTCAAATTTATTATGCTCCAAATATGAGAATCAATTTCTTTATACCAATTTTATCTTCTTAAACGCTAAGCATGCATCTAAGTGATTCAAAGCATTAAGTAAATAAAGCATGCAGGGAAAAACAAAATTTTAGGAAAAAATCCCTTTCGGGTAAAAACCTTTATTTCACTATATATTGCAAATCACAACTTACAAATACATAGAGAAATCAATAATGAATTTCCCACGTAAACTCCACATAAATCGCAACATAAAATCATCAAAGATTCTTGCAAAAACCTCAAGAACCGCACCTCCTCTTCAGTAGTGAATACCCTCGAGTATCCCCAATGACCGCAGTCATTAGCAACCATCAGCAAATCGTAACACGGACTTCTACGCTTCTTCATGCACAACACGTATGGAATCCACCGTAAGAAATATATATGATCAATGAGTGAATAACCCAATTATGATAAACACGTTCAAGATCACAAGCCTTGGATTTGTGAGATTCAATCTCGAATAAGCTCCGGATGATGAAAAACTTGGGAATTTTTTTCAACCAGATTGCAGAAACATTTTGGTATTGTTCTCTATTTATTTATGAGTAAAAGGAGTCCTTAAATAAGGAAACTCAAATTTCGAGGCCGTAGATCGTTCGAGCGACATCTCCATGTCATTTGAACGACATCTGAATGTCGTTTGAATGATATAGGATGTCGTTTGAATGCCAACTAAAATTTAGTCTACTTTTAAAACATTTCCTCAAAATTTCAAAAAATAATTTGACTCAGAAATATTTAAAATACATTTTTGCAATTTATAAACTTTAGTTCTAAATATTTTGAAACATTTAAAAACCATTATAAATCATCCATCATTTAAACATGATTCTAAATCACGTAACTCACTTAAGCATTCATACCTGAGTGATCAAGAACAAACTGAATGTGAAGAATTAAACTTTTCATGGTATCATCTTCGAGGCTTTAACTAAATATTCTTCAACTTGAAACATCGTAGGCTTTGTGGGATCTCAATACAATAACTAGCCTAGATTCAAATTGTTTTGTCCAAAATTAAGCCAATTACACACAAATTGACTTTATTGGAAATTTTTCCTTACAGTGTGTCCATCTCGCTAAGGTTAATGACTTGATAAAGGAAGTGCATCAGGGCTCGTGTGGGGACTAATTAGTGAGCAGATCATTGGTGAAATGAGTATGCACTCGAGGAAACTATTAGCCTACCAAGAAAGAATACCACACAAGCGATAAAAATAAGTGTGACAAGTGCCAAAGATTTATTATGATACATAAGAGAATGGGGGCTACATTGGAATCTATCACACCCCCTTGACCTTTCTCCATGTGGGGAATTGATCTAGTTGGTCCACTGTCGAAGATAAGGGGAAGGTTCAGGTACCTAGTTTTAGAAGTGGATTATTTCACTAAGTGGGTTGAAGCAGGACCACAGGTGGAGATGACGTACAAGAAGGTATTCCATTTCATATGAAAGAATTTTATTTGTCAGTAAGGTAGGTCGTACATGTGAATGTTATTTCTTTAAATTATATGCCAATTTATGAATTCAAATGTGACGGTTCCCGAAATATACCAATTTAAAAATTCTGAAGGGATGGCTCACACAGTATTCCAAATTTTATATTTCAACCAAGATTGTAATTTCTTAAAAATTAAATGAAACTAAATAAAAATTAAAATTTTCTCTTAATCAAAATTAATTCAAGTCCAAAACTAGGCCAAACAAACCAAACATAAATTTTTCCAATTTAATTAAACCTGACTTGAATTAAATTACACTAAACTTCCCAAATATTAAATTTGCACCAATTTACACAAATATTGTGATTAAACTAATTTTATCTTTTTTAAACCTAATCATGTATCTAGGTGATTTTTGCAAGATAAAAACACAATCACAATGCCGCGATGTACGAGGAAAACCCACCACGAAAAAAACCTCGAACAACCCAGCCACAAGTCCACTAGGTATGGTTTTACAAAAGATAAGACAAAAAGACTTACTCAACAACCTGACTCTCTCTCATGCCTTGACATTTCTTCATTCCTCCACCTTCGCCTAGTCGATAACTCAGGAGTCCACCTTCGTATTGGAATCCACGGATATGGCACAACTATCGTCACCACCCGAAGTCTGCCTCCATATGTACACCATGAATTAACAAAATGGAATCCTTCGTAGGAAACTATCTCTTTTGTAAAGACCAAATTTCCAATTGAGTTTTAATGTAGTTTTGACTTATTCTCGGAACAAAACATGTTTGAGTCATTGATAGTTTTTTATTATTCGATCCCATGAGTCTATGACGTATAAAAGATTTATTGAAGATGTTGCGGAAAATCTACAAAGATTTAATCATACTGAAGTTTAATTGGTGCAATTTTGCGTCTTCAAGGTTTAATTGCATTCCGAGATCACACTGGTATAAATGCATAATGTTAATGGAACTCGAAATTTTATTTTATAAAAATAAGGATGTTATTTTTAAAAGAAAATGTTTTTAAAATGTTTAAATGTTTACACATCAGATAAAGGATGGATTTGAGTTGGATTAGAGTTGGTTTTAAATAAAACTCTTTTATTAAAGATGGAACAGTTTGGAACTCTATTCGACGACGTCGTTCAAACGACATTAGATGTCGTTCGAACGAGATCCACTGTCGTTTGAACGACGTGGCATCTCGCTCGAACGAGATTTGCACCGACTTAAAAATTCTATGTAAGTTAGGTCCTAGTCCTTTTCTCGATGTTCGTGTAGAAGGAATTCACTTTTTAAACAGTACATTTTTCTGCATATGTTTTCTAAGGTTTTAAAGAGTTAAACACATCCTTAGAGTTTACAAGACCCGAGATTTCATTAGTATATGTTTATGTGATCTTGTGTGCACAAAGTTTAGTTTGTTCAAACTCATTGGATTGTTTAGCTGGGTTTTGTGGTGAAGAAAAGGCGAACACCTCTTTCAACATCGTAGACAACATCAAAGACATATCGGAGGACACCGAGGCAATCGTGGAGTCGAGTGTTGTGGACAAGTAGCGTGGAAGACGAAGTTTTTGCGTGGGCTCTGTGAGAGGAGTGGTAGAAGATCAGAGGAGCATCAAGTCTCATGGGTGGATCGAGTTGTTGAGTAAGAATACCGCCTATCTTTGTAAAACCATATTTATAGTGATTGTCTGGCTTGGGGCCATCCGAGGTTTTTTCCTGTTTTGGGGTTTTCCTCGTACATCCGACATTGTGAGTATTTCTCTACTTTATTTTACTTGCTCTAATCACTAGATGCACGCTTAGGGTTAAACAAGATAAAATTGGGTTAATCTAATTTGTTCACAACTTGGTTTTTGTTTAAAACACACATTTTTCGCACTTGGTATATACAAGGGACCTATCAAATTAGTATCAAAGCTAAAAACACTATTTTATTATGTAGATCCTTATGTGTGTTTGTTTGGTTTTTACTCATGATTTATTTCTCACTCTTTGTTTGTTTGTCTCTCAATGGATTCTTTAAGCTTGGATGACTTACATCGTTTGAATTTAAAGTTGGCAAAACGTATTGAAGTTTTGGAGGAAGAAAATTCCCGTTTTAAAAATACGATTGAATATTTGCAAAACCTTCAAATTTAGAAAGATATATGTCGTGAGAAATTTAGTGCCTTGTTTAATGATTATAGTATTTTAAAATTGTGCAAAAAGGAGTATGATGATAGAATCCTCGCTTTAGAAAAAGAGTCAGAAAATTTGAAAAAATCTAGGGTTTGTGCCGTTGAGAAAAATATTTTGATAAATGATTTTGTGGCATGAGATAAGACTCTTAGGGACAAGTTTTCTTACATTGAGGGGAAGCGAGATAACCTTCTAGGGGTAATTGAAAATCTAAAGAATGAGTCCCAAAAGTTTGAGGAGTCCAATCGTTTGCTTGAGTCGAAAGTTTTAAAGTTGAAAAATGATTTATCGGACTCGAGAGTAGTGATGGTAGCGACTTATCCTATTCTAGTAGTTCGAATGTCAAAGACAAAACCATAGTGTGTTTTAGAGCGTCAACAACATCCGAGGGTGTTTGAAAATGTCAACCTAAAGGTCCCGTTCCTCGTCGAGTTTTCACATGTTCACATTGTGGTAGAAAAGGTCACCTTAAGAGTTTTTGTTATGATCTTAGAAAAGACCCTAGGAAGTTTAAACGTAGTGCCCCATTGATTCCCAAAACCCGTTTTGTTAGGTATACACCGATTTGGGTTGGGAAATCCGTTTTGGAGATGCTAAATTCTTCGTTGGTTGATTCTTACATGCATGCACATGATTCATCCCTTGCTATTTCTTATCGATAGTTGCTGGCATGTTTGTCATATGCTAGTCTTTGCATTCATGATATACTCCTTGCTAGTATTATGACATGTTTATCTTTTGTATTATTTTCACTTGTTTGAGTCTCATTGAAAAATACGAAAAGATATTATTTTTGATAAACCTTTTGAAACCCCCCCAAAAATTATCGATTTTTGTGTCGTGAGTTAACATGTTTGATATGGCATATTGTTGTGTTTGGACCCCCTTCCTTCCGTTATCCTGTGGCTATGACATTTGGTCATTATTATCGATGCTTACCATTACTTTTATGGGGTTGTTTCGAAG
This sequence comes from Sambucus nigra, assembly GCA_949130495.1. NCBI lineage: Eukaryota > Viridiplantae > Streptophyta > Magnoliopsida > Dipsacales > Adoxaceae > Sambucus > Sambucus nigra. The sequence continues at coordinate 547,007,800 of OX422215.1, forward strand.
TTGATATGCATTTTGATTCGACTTTGTGTATATTCCATAATTGCACACATGCACGAGTTTATATGGATGTTTGATTACTCTTGAATATTTGAGTTTGGTGAGATATTCTTATCTCAATTTTATCATCTATGCGTAAGTAGACTTAAGGAGAGGTGTGCATGTAATAACCATTTACCGTGAGGATTAAATTGAAATATGATGAGTGTTCACGAGAAAGGGCTGCGAGAGTATAAAATTGACTAGTCTTGAAAGCCACCGTTTAAAAGAGCCCCCAAAAAATTAAAAATGGCAATAAAAAGAATCATATGCCAAAATGGGCCAAATCAGTTTAGTTCATTCAAAGAAAAATATGATATATTTTGGGGAGTTTAGATGGATTAAAAACGGGTTTGCATAGAGAATCCTATAGTTAAAAATTCGTGTCATGACATTATTGTTTGTAGAATCGTCAAAATTTTGGATTCATGTGCATGATGTTTTATTAGTTCATTAAGCTCACACTTTAATTGTCACATATGGCTATAATAATGTTTGATGATAGATTGCTATTGATTATAGATTCTTGATCGTTTCGATGTGTTGGAATGGTGATTCATTTATTTTAGATTACACACCTACATTCCATGTCCATGTTTAGGCACATCGATACTATGTTAGCATGTTACTCATATTTGTTTGTTTTGAGTTTTTCTATAATTTTGAAGGTTTAAGCCCCTTCCAGTTAGAATTTTCTAAAATTTTCCACTGGACAACACTGTTTGATATTATGGGGATTCTGTGAAATTTTGAGTATGTTGTTCAAACGACATACTGTTTCATTTGAGAGATGTCTTAGTTCTTTCCAACGACATCCCTAGCTCATTCGAACGATATCCTCCTTTGACCAGTTTGACTTTTGGATGGATGTCTTTCTGTTTCAGTACCCTGCTGCATATTGTTTCATATTTTGGTACTGGATTCCTGTTTATGCAGTTCACTTTTTATTGATGACATATTTTACTGCATTGATTCATTTATCAAACCTGCTTAGCTTAATTTATTTTTGTGTGATTCATTGTTTTCTAGCTACTCATTTGACATTGCTTGATCATTATTAGTTGGTTGTTTCATGTTTATCTAGCCTACTATGAGTTAACCCAAATTGGGATCTCTCTTTTAATTTTACAAATTGGTATCAAATTGGTATATTGCACGCTAGATATGTTTATCTTTTCACCGAATTGTCTATTCGAGAAAAAAAGGGGGAGAGATGTCTGTGATGTAGGGGGAGTTTTGTGAGTATTTGCGATATCCTGATTTATATGGTGTGTTACATATTGGTATCATGATTTTTCACATAACAAATGATTATGAGTTTGGTTTAAGTTTTTATATTGATTTATATCATTTGTTCCTCCACACTCTATTGGGTATTTGTCTGTTTCATGTGTGTAGGTATGCTTAAAAGGGATTCAGATTTCAAGTCTACATCACATTCAGACATTCGAGACATTTTCATGCTTGTCGGTCCATTGTTGAAGAATCTTATCCTATACTGATGATGCATTTTTTCTTTTTATTTTTTTAGGATGGGATTTAGGCGTCATACGGCTTGACGACACGACTTAGGCATTTCATGTTGGTTTTGTCTCGGAATAGTCAAAGGGGGAGATTTGTAAGGACTAAATTTCCAATTGAGTCTTAATGTAGTTTTGACTTATTCTCGGAACAAAACATGTTTGAGTCATAGATAGTTTTTTATTGTTCGATCCCACGATTCTATAACGTATCGAAGATTTATTGAAGATGTTGCGGCAAAGCTACAAATATATAATCAAGCTGAAGTTTAATTGGTGCAATTTCGCGTCTTCAAGGTTTAATTGCATTTCGAGATCACACAGGTATGAATGCATAATGTTAATGGAACTCGAAATTTTATTTTATAAAAATAAGGGTGATATTTTTAAAAGAAAATGTTTTTAAAATGTTTAAATGTTTACACATTAGATAAAGGAAAGATTTGAGTTGGATTAGAGTTGGTTTTAAATAAAACTCTTTTATTAAAGACAGAATAGTTTGGAACTCTAGCTGGCGACGTTGTTCAAACGACATTAGATGTCGTTCGAACGAGATCCACTGTCATTTGAACGACGTGGCATCTCGCTCGAACGAGATTTGCACCGACTTAAAAATTCTATTTAAGTTAGGTCCTAGTCTTTTTCTCGGTGTACGTGTAGAACGAATTCACTTTTCAAATAATACGTTTTTCTGCATATGTTTTCTAAGGTCTCAAAGACTTAAACACATCCTTAGAGTTTACAAGATCCGAGCTTTCATTAGTATATGTTTATGTGATCTTGTGTGCACTAAGTTTAGTTTGTTCAAACTCATTGGACAACCTGTTTAGCTGGGTTTTACGGTGAAGAAAAGGCGGACACCTCTTTCAACATCGTAGACAACATCAAAGCCATATCGGAGGACACCGAGGCACTTGTGGAGTCGCGTGCTATGGACAAGTAGCGTGGAAGATGAAGTTTCTGCGTGGGCACTATGAGAGGAGTGGTAGAAGATCAGAAGAGCGTCAAGTCTCATGGGTGGATCGAGTCGTTGGGTAAGACTACCGTCTATCTTTGTAAAACGGTATTCATAGTGATTGTCTGGCTTGGGGCCGTCTGAGGTTTTTTCCCGTTTTGGGTTTTTCCTCGTACATTCGGCGTTGTGAGTATTGCTCTACTTTATTTTACTTTCTTTAACCACTAGAAGCATGCTTAGGGTTAAACAAGATAAAATTGAGTTAAGCTAATTTGTTCACAACTTGGTTTTTGTTTAAAACACACATTTTCCGCACTTGGTATATACAAGGGATCTATCATCTTTTGGGGTAGAAAATGAAACCTGATGCCAAAGTGATGATCTCAAAACATATGACATAAAGAAACTAGGATCATGTAAAAAATTGGGTGTAAAACTTGGTTTTGTTCTTGAAATTAAATGATTTAATTAACAAACACCAAGGGGACTTTTTCTAAGTCTTTCTCTTTTGAAAGATGGAAAAAATCTCTCCCAAAATTGGTTATCACGCACCACTAAAATAGTTGGGAAAAGGTAGTGGGAAAACTACTAAAAAACTGTAAATTTTAAGAAAAATTGACACGGTCGTTTGAACGAGATTGTAGTAAAGAAGTTCGTTCGAACGATACTAAGAACGAGATTACATACGAGATTGTAGAAAAAACAATTGTTTGATATCTTGTTTGAATGACCGATTATTTCGTTCGAACGAGATTCATATGTCGTTCGAACAACTTTTTAGAAATTTTTTAAAGGGATGGTTCACACAATATTCCAGATTTTAAATTTCACCCAAGATTTTAATTTCTTCAAAATTAAAATGAAACTAAACAAATATTTAAATTTTGTCTTAATCAAGATTAATTCTAGTTCCAAATTAGGCCAAACAAACCAAACATGAATTTTGCCAAATTAATTACAGCCGACCTGAATTAAATTACACTAAACTTACCCAATATTAAATTCTCACCAATTAACATAAATGTTGTGATTAAAGTAATTTTATCTTTTTAAACCTAATCATACATCTAGGTGATTTTTGCAAGATAAAAACACAATCACAACGTCGAGATGTACAAGGAAAACCCACCACGGGAAAAATCTCGGACGACCCATCCATAAGTCCACTAGGTATGGTTTTACAAAAGATAAGACAAAAAGGCCTACTCAACAACCTGAATCTCTCTCAAGCCTTGACATTTCTTCGTTCCTCCACCTTCGCCTAGTCGACAACTCAGGAGTCCACCTTCGTCTTGGAATCCACCGACAAGGCACAACTATTGTCAACACACGAAGTCTGCCTCCGTATGTACACCATGAATTAAGAAAATGGAATCCTCTATAGGAAACTATCTCTTTTGGGGTAGAGAATGATACTCGATGCCAAACTGATGATCTCAAAACATATGATATAAAGAAACTTGGATCATGTAAACAATTGGGTGTAAAACTTTGTTTTGTTCTTGAAATTAAATTGTTTTAATTAACAAACACCAAGTGGACTTTTTCTAAGTGTTTCTATCTTTTTAGAAGATGTAAAATGTCTCTGCCAAAAATGTTTATCACGCTTTACTAAAATAGGTGGGAAAAGATAGTGGGATAACTACTCAAAAACTGTTAAAAAACTGTCATTTTTCGGCAAAACTGACTGTTATCTCGTTCGAATGCGATTGCAGTAAAGAAGTTCGTTCGAATGATACTATGAACAAGACTTCAAAAAAAACCAATCGTTTGATATCTCGTTCGAACGACCTGGGCATTCCGTTCGAATGATATTCAAATGTCGTTCGAATGACTTTTCAGAAAAAATTACTTTTCTTGAAAAAATAAAAAAATCATTTTTAAACTTTGTTTAGTAAAAAAATTGACGCCCAATAAGAATATATCGAAGGCTCAATATAATATGTGTATTCATACCTTAGAGACCTTTGAAAGTTGAAATGTTGATGACGCTAAATAAGGCACAAAACACGACAATAATGTGAACTTCAAAGTCTTGGCCGGTACGTCTTTAGCTCAAATGTCATGGGCTTGAAGGTCACAAACTTTTATCCTACGACTCAAATAATTTTGTCTGGAATGAAGAAATCACTTACAAATTGACTTAAATGGAAATTTGTCCTTACAAATCTCCCCCTTTGGCTATTTTGAGACAAAATCAAAATAAAAAATCTTATGGTCCGTCAAGCTCATCTAAAAGACACAATCCCTCCCAAAAATAAAAAATGCAGATGCTTGATTGACACATAGTTGAGAATCTTTTCATGCTTTAAAATGTTACCATCAAACGCGTATGGAATATAACAATATAAATTGCATAATTAAACTCTCCCACTTTGTTTAACTTGATCTACCTAAGAAAGACGTCATCTCTTAAAATTAAAAGATTTAGATACCATTTCTCCCCTATTTTGCCTAGAATAGACAAAGGTTAAAATGCATATAATAACTCATTTCTCCCCAATTAAAACCAATTCTCCCCCTAAATGTAACAGGGGATAAGCATAATGGAAAAATAAGTATATCATGCAATGGTGTATAGAGTAACAAGTACAATAAAGCAACATGGAAACAAAAGAGGAACTAATCCACATAAAGATTAATGGATACTAACTACGATGCGATAGAAAAAAGATATCAACTAAAATGTACTAAGTTAAGCATGGGATATCAATGAAAAGTCACAACAATATAGATACCTATGTCAACTAGAGGCATACATAGACTAGATATCAAGGCAAAGACTCAAAAACAAATGATACCATATATATAAATACTCAAATCAAATATCAATGACGCACAAGCACATATATATAGGTATAAATACCACACAAGACACATAATAAAAAAAGTTTTCCACACTCATATGGCATAAATGTGTCTAGATAACCATGTGGTAAACGGAGTGAAGGGGTGTCAACTAGAGACAAAAGAATAATGACCCAATCACGTAAAAATGTTCAAGGAGTTATATTTGATTGCAAAAACTTTATCAAACCTAGATTTAGCATCACGTGACAAGATAAAGTGAACTCCAAGAACAAACAATCACAATGCATACAAGCCTAGAATTTTGATGATTCTACAAACCAATAGAGTCACGACAAAATAAGCATGATTAGGATACATTGTCATTGTGCAAACTCATTGATATTTCCATCCAAACTCCCTCATATATAATAATTCTTTTCTTTTCTTTTCTTTTGAATGAACATACCAAACTAAACTATGTAAGCCTTAGTTACTTTTTACAATGCCACACTTTTTTAGGTCCTTGAAAATGGTGGCTTTCACGTAAAGGAGATTTGCTCCTTTCGTAGCCCTTTTCGTGCACTCTCATATCTATATATATACATATATATATATATATATATATATATATATATATATATATATATATATATATATATATATATATTATTCGATTCAACCAAATCTCACGTGCAACGGTTCTTACATGCACATATCCTCCATAGTCATAAAAACATGTAGATGACAACAATGATAGGAGAACATCTCACTTAGCTTAAATATGCATGTGGAGTTAAAGTTGAAAAGAGCTTGTGCATGTGTGTGAGAGGAATATAAAAAGAGAATCCATTAAGAAACTCAAAATCAAACTTCTCCATGCAAGCATGATAAATAACATTTTAAGAATTGAAACTCATAACCAAAAGTTCTAGCCACATGGAAGCGGAGTGATATAGTATTCAAACACAATAATATGCCATAAAAAATGTGTAAAACTAAAATACACAAAAAATTATTTTTGAGTTTTTAATTTTTTTAAACAAACAAGAAGGACAATTCAAAAGACAAACAAAGTCTTTTTGTATTTTTAAATAAGACCCAATGAACGAAAAAAAAATAAAATACAAAAGATAAACATGTCATAATTCTAGTAAGACTTACATAATGAAGCATATACTAGAATATGACAAACAAACATACAACTAGCAAGAATCTATCATGAAGCACAAAAGGTAGGGTATGTAAACGAAGTTAATACATTCAACCTTTGGATCTATCATGATAGGTGTCATGCGCAAGCAAAAGAGAACCATAAAAAGTAGGAATTATAAAAATGATAAATTTTTCATATTATCAAAAAATCCTTAAAAATTAGGATCATGCGATAATTAGCATAACCCACTCTGGCACAACTTAAAATGTTATTTCTTTTAATTATATGCCAATTTATTAATTCAAATGTGACGGTTCCCGAAATATACCAATTTTGAAATTCTAAAGGGTTTACACAATATTCCAAATTTTAAATTTCACCCAAGATTTTAATTTCGTCAAAATTAAAATGAAACTTGACAAATATTTAAATTTTCTCTTAATCAAAATTAATTCAAGTTCCAAATTAGGCAAAATAAGCCAAACATGAATTTTGCCAAATTAATTAAAGCCGACTTGAATTAAATTACACTAAACTGACCTAATATTAAATTTGCACCAATTTACACAAATATTGTGATTAAACCAATTTTATCTTTTTAAAACTAATCATGCATCTAGGTGATTTTTGCAAGATAAAAACATAATCACAACGCCACGATGTACAAGAAAAACCAACAACGGAAAAAATCTCGGACGACCCAGCCACAAGTCCACTAGGTCTGTTTTTAAAAAAGAAATGATAGAAAGACTTTCTCAATAACCTGAATCCCTCTTAAGTTTTGATGCTTATTCGTTCCTCCACCTTCGTCAAGTCGACAACTCAGGAGGCCACTTTCGTCTCAGAATCCACCGATGGGGCCCAACTGCCGTTAACACACGAAGTCTGCCTCCGTATTGTAATACCCCGTATTTTCTGTGATATTTATTTTTGGGGATTAATTGAATTAAATGTCTATTAATTGGAAATTAATCCGGATAAAAATATTAACGATATGTGAGTTAGTATTTTATTATAATGTGTATACTTGGCATTATATGAATATTGGTAATATTGAAATTGTCGTGAGATTTAAATACGGCAATTTGAGAATTTTGCTTGACGCGTATGACCGCCACGTCATGGTATTTTGTATTAAATTAAAAAGTGAATTTTAGTTCCATTAACCGTATGGTCGTTTTGAATGCGCCAACGCGTCCGGAAGGGTCGAGATAGTCAGAAAACACTAGCCGGAAGTTTAGTTTGGGTCCCGGGGTATTTTTGGGCCATACCGGCATCATAAAGGGTATTTTGGTAATTTACATTTTTGGGAATTAAAAAGTGACGAAAATAGAAATTACAATCTGACTATTTCCTTAACCCACTTAACCCACTAACTACACTATGGGACAACATGGGCTACGGGAGAAGTTGATATACCATTCTAACTTACCAAAAACCAAACACACCTCCATACCTCCATTGTCTTCAACCTTGGGAAGAGCTTGAGAGAGAGAGAGAGAGAGAAGGAAAGAATTCTGCAGAAAGAAAGAGAGAGGACAGACTTAACTTCAAGATTCAACACCAAATTCAGAGATAAATTAAGGCAAGTGATTTAAACTCTTTTGATTCAAGATATGCTTCCATGTTTAGGAATTTTCGAAATTTATTTTTGGAGATAAATTAGACCCATGAATTGGAAGTTAAAGGCCATGATTTATGTAGGAATTGCATGTAGTATATTTTGGACGAATTTATATGTTATAAACAGAACCTTGATGATCTAAAAGGGGTATTAGAAGAAGTTTAATGATATTCTTGAATGGAAGAATTCTGGAAATTATTTTGATGTAGTTTTGATCTAAACCAAGCCTTTAAATGATGAATTATGGGACTTAGAATGTAAATACTGTTGTAGGATGATAGTATAATGTTATAGTAACCTTGTCTTGGAGTTTCATGCTTAAAAATGGAGTTTTGGAACGAAACTGTAACTGCAAAATGAAGCAGTCCGTAACAGACCTGATGCAATCGATCGATCGACATTCATCAGTCGATCGATCGACCACCATCGATCGATCGAAGGTAAAGGTCGATCGATCGACCTTCCCAGAATGAGTAAAATTTTTCCTTAATTGAATCTTAATGATGTTAACCCTTGATTAATAATATTGGTGACATTATGAATACCCTTAACCTTAAGGAAGACCAGTAGGCATGATTATGAGATTGGACCTTAATTGGAATTTAATTTGAGGAATTATTCTAAATAAATGAAATTCGTTATGTGAGATAATATTTGGGTTAATAGTGCAAATTTGAATGATTTGATGGAATAAGGTTTGGGGCAGAAAGTAAAGACCTTAGGTATATGTGGGAATTATGGGAACTTAATAGTCTATTTGAGATAGGTTTTAAGTTTAAGATATTACGACGTGAGACGTGATGACTATTTAATTTATATATTATCGGGATACTTGAAATATATGAAATTGGAATAATGGTATAATGATGTAGAGTATACCTTTATTAATATCGAGATATCTAAGATGTGTGAATGCTTAGTATATAATTTTATGTGTATGACATACCTACCATACTTGCTATCACGGGAGGTTACGCTCGCTTAGGGCCTTCTTATCCTTGTGTGCCCGGATTTAGATAGGTACCTCGAGGACATAATTCAAACGAACGACTTATTTGTGAGTTAATGAGCCAGCTGACTATGGAGCGTAGGTATGTACGTGACCATGGATATGATTGAATTATGTTCGCCTCCATTTTTGTGTGTGGTGTATATTCCAACAATTCCTGAGAGATTCGGAATTTGTAATCCTTATGTACGTGATGTACCGGGATGGATAGCAGAGTATGTGTGCACTGTAGCTTAGCCTTGGGTGCTTGTATTGTATAATTAAGATGTGAAAATACGGTTATATGAGAAGGAATTTACTATGTTAAATTGTGAGTATAATTATGGTAATGTTTTGAAAAGATAAAAAGAAAACTTTTATCAATAAATGGTTGTGTTAATGATTGGGAATTCGGGAATTAACGTAGAACTCTCTATTCAATTGTTAAGGTTGGTAAATAAACGTGAACCGAGTAGTAGTGTTAGAAACTCTTTAGATAGTTATGAGATAACACATGAATGGGTACAGGAACGTTAGGAGTGCACAGTTAGACGAGAGGTGAGTATATCATGTGAGAGCACGTCCTAACATGTACTTTGCATATACTGTTTTAAATGTTTTTAAAGCACTTGCAGGTTTTTAAAATATCTCCACATTCGGGCTCTGACCCGTTTGCTTTCAAATCTATCTTTTTGTAAAACCATTTTAGGTGCCCAGCCACAAGGTCACCATGCATAGGATTCTCATTCTGATGACGAGCTGTAGCTGCTTGTGGAAGCTACATGGATTTGCTTTTAGACGCTTATATCATTTGGATTCCTTATTCAGTATTCCTCAGTTGTAGGGAATGTTGCCCAAATTCTATTAGATACATTTCCATTTCAGTTTTTCAGGCTTTGGCATGTATTCATTCAGTATTCAGTATTTCAGTATTTACTTCAGTTGTGGGATTGTGTTATGAGGAGTTTTTCCTCCAGATTTATTTATATCATGTGACGATTATTCTATTTACTTCATTATGGTGAATGGTGTTTTTATTCTTCTTTACACTTGTTGCATGTTAATCAGACTTTAATTAAAATTTGGCAACTTACTTTTTAAATACTAGGTGGTTAGTAATAATAAAATGTTTTCGACAGTGATGCTATTAACTGAGCCAACTTGGCGTTTTGATTTAATTTAATAAAGGAGTAGCTACCCGGTATTTAATTAGTCGGGGTGTCACACGTATGTACACCACAAATCAACAAAATGGAATTCTATATAGGAAACTATCTCTTTTTGGGTAGAGAATGAAACCCAGTGCCAAAGTGATGATATCAAAATATCTGATATAAAGAAACTTGGATCATGTAAATAATTCAGTGTAAAACTTGGTTTTGTTCTTGAAATTAAATTATTTTAATTAACAAACACCAAGGGGACTTTTTCTAATTGTTTCTCTCTTTTTGGAAGATGAAAAAAGTCTCTCCCAAAAATGGTTATCATGCACTACTAAAATAAGTGGGAAAAGTTAGTGGGATAACTACAAAAAAACTGTTAATTTTTGACAAAATTGACATGGTCGTTCGAGCAACTCTGTTATCTCGTTCGAATGATATTGCAGTAAAGAAGTTCATTCGAACGATACTACAAATGAGATTGTAGAAAAATCAATCATTTGATATCTCATTCGAACGACTTGGGCATTTCGTTCGAACGACCTAGGCATTTCGTTCGAACGAGATTCAAATGTCATTCGAATGACTTTTCAAAAATTTATTTTTTTGAAAAAATAAAAAATCATTTTAAACTTTGTTGAGAAAAAATGACACCTAATAAAAATATGTCCAAGTCTCAATATAACATGTGCATTCATACCTTAGAGACCTTGGAAAGGTGAAAGTTGATGACGTTAAACAAGGTACAAAACACGATAATGATGTGAACATCAATCTCTCGGTCGGTACGTCTTCAACTCAAATGTCATAGGTTTGAAGGTCACAAACTTCTATCCTATGACTAAAATAATTTTGTTTGGAATTAAGCAAACACTTACAAATTAACTTAATTGGAAATTTGTCCTTATAGTACACATTCATCATAGACCACAGTACATAGTTCAATAACATTAATTTTGAAGATTATTGTATACAATCGAAGATCGAGAAACTGCACTCAACTCCTGGTCACCCACAGTGCAATGGGAAGACAAAGGTAACAAATAAAACCCTACAGGTTGGAATAAAGAAAAAGCTAGATAATGCCAAGGGGAACTAGATTAATGAGCTGTAGAGCATACTTTGGGCATATAGGATGACACTGAGAATGACAATAGACGAGACACCATTGATGTTGGGGTTTGGCACTGAAGCGGTGGTGACCACTGAGATCGGCTTAACTAGCGATTGGGTTATCAAATTTAATTCACAAAGGAGCAATTTAATGAGAAGGCTCGATTTATATCTTACAAAAGAAGTCAGGGAAAATACGACACTATGAATGGTATCCAACCAGTAAAAAACTACTTGGTTTTACAATAAAAGGGTAAAATCGTCACCTTAAAGGAATGAGATTATGTGATCAAGAAGGTTATTCATAAAGGGAACATGTTATAACCAAATTGGCAGGACCCGTACAAAATATCACCTATCATACAACCTGAAACTTATATAATCGAGACTCTAGAATGAGAGAAATTTAAAATTTATGGAATTCCTAGCATTTAAGGAAATACTACCAGTAGTGACGACCACACATAGCAGACTAATAAGAGAAAATGATCAAATATGTAAACAATTTGTCATTCTTTTTTAATCAACTCAGTTATCAATGAGAATCGTGATTTCATCCTTTACCTTTATTGTCATTTCAAGCTTTTCGACATTATTCAATGATTATTTCATCGGTATGAGATGTGTGCAAGAAGCATGGACTGAAGACATCTCAGAATTGAGAATATAAAGATACACGATCAAAATCATACTTTATGTTTGGCCTCGTTCTTGGACAAGTCATCATAAAGAAGTTTAACAAAATATGGGAAATTCGTTGCGGTTATATGGACGACAAGATCCTAGTACATTTGGTCGACTCTAGTAACCAATGCTGATACGTGGTCAAGACGACAAGATCCATCCATACGACCACTAAGCTGGAACACGCATTGGTAGAGCCAAAGTAATAATAACTCAGGTTTTTCTAAAACTAGTAACTAGTAAGGTAGATCAGGTCAATGAGATCCGACCATACGATCATAAGACTAAACTACTCGCAGGCCCATCTCAGATAATAAATAAATAAATAGTATGTCGACATGGCGGGTGGATGAGATCCCACCGTTATTCCATTAGACTAGAACTAACTAGGAGGTTAATGAGATTGGACCACATTTACTTGTCAAAATTGCACAAACACTTAACTATAAGTGGTGGTTAAAATTTAGCCGAGCATAATAACTGACAAAAAAGGTCAAAACACACATGCATGCATAAAGATGAGAACTTGAATTTCTTCTATCCCAAAAGTTAACTAATCATAACTACAAATATTCATTACAAAATATTAAAAGGAGAATACAAAAAGCTTTATGAGAAAACAAAGTCAAAAGTACTAAGACACATTCTCAGTTCCTAGAGAAACTTCAGGAGTCTGGCCAATCTCTGGATTGGTTTCAGAATTAGGGGGAGTAGGTGCATTAGCTATGATAGTGTTTTGAGAAACTTTTGGAGCAATATGAAGAGTAGTATCTTCAATAATAATCTAGTTGTCTTCACCAATCTCATTATTTTCGGCAGCAGACTCATCAACATCCATCAAGTACTCAGTGCCTATGGTCTTAGCTTTCTCATCATCGACCTCCCATTAGTTTATGACATCTATAATATTGGAGCAATTTTTCATAACCCTCTTATTAAGTTCCTCATAGCCATTAAGAAATAAAGTTTTGGTCTCTATGTTGTAGTCATCAGATGCTTTGAACTTGGGAATCCCAGCCTCCTCAGCCTTAACGAGAGCCTCATTAGCTTTAAGAGCTCCTGGTTCGCCTCTAATAAGCTCCCGGTTGGACATATTAAGCTATTTTTTAGATGCAGTTAGCTCATTGTTGGCCTTTTGAGTGCCTCCTCAAAACTTTAAATTTTTTTGGCATCAGTGCTTGCTTCGTCCTTTATCTTTCGAATCTGATCTTGCAACTTACTGAGTGATAACATCTTAGTGACCACTTGGTTATCCCTCTCTTGAAGCTCACCATAAGTTTTCTGCAGCTTATCGGTGGATTTTTTTAGATCATCTTTCAGCTGAGTGTTCTCCCATGTAAATGCTACAATGATTTTAATACACTTCTTATAGGCATGATGGTTGGTCACGACTTGATCTGTTAAGATAGTGGCAACTATGGAACCCTAAAAGAAAATATTAAGAGATCAACAAGTAATAAAGAACTTGACCAAGATAGATGAGCATAAATTTACCAAACTTTCCACTAACAAACTATGTTGAATTAGCTTCCACAGAAATTCAAAATCCTTGATATGCCCATGGTAATTGAGCAAATGAGTGGCGTTATTCATGTGGTGGAAAATTAAGTCTGGGTGACTTTTTAGATCCTCGATAGTGACGGGATTTTTGGGATCAAACTTGAAGTCTTTAACCTCACCATAGTAGGAGGGTGATCTCTGACCACAAATAAGTCGAAGAAAAGGTCGTCCTTCGATTTTAATCCACTCCATAGCAAACCCAGATGGACTAGCCTCATTCACTCTTAGTATTTTAGGGTCACTTTGGGGACCTTAAGGGGAAATTTGTCATAAATATCCTTCCCTTTAAATTTGGCCTGTGCAGCAGTTTCGTCTTCGTCTTTCTTTCGAGCACTAATCTAGGCTTGTTTTATGTCTTATGCTTCAGCCTTCTTTTAAGCGTTAAATTTCTTCTTGGCTTTGGCATCTGATTTAACCTTCCTCTTCGTCTCCTACTCAAGCTTTCTTACGATGAGAAATATCCATTATAGCATGGTCAACTGTCCAAGGGGACATCTCGTTAAAAGGTTTGATACTAAAGCCTGAGCTGGTAGGAGTAGATACTGAACAAGATTTCAACACTTATTCATATCATTGTGCATAAGCAAAAGACAATCTAATATAGAAAAATCTTTTCACTTGCTTTAAATTCAGCCTTAACACCCTCATTAGCTTTAACACCTTATTCGGCTTCAACTGGTCCTATTGATAATAAGGTAACTAGTGTCTCCATAGGAGGAACACCATGGAGTGTGGTACCCAATGTGTGTGAACTTGGACACAAAGAAGATATCCTAAAACTTTGGAGGTTGGTCCACACAAAAAGTTTCAACCAAATCTCGTAGTGCAGAAGGCTAATATGAGTTTTCTTTACTGAAAAATTTCAATAAGGATGTTAACACAACATCAGTTAGAATGAAATTAAAAGGAAAATGAAGAAAAAATGTTTACCATTTTTCAATCCACAATAATTACGGGGAACCCTTCAAGATCTATTATGCTCATGTGCTCTAAACTCCCAAGCACCCTTCATAAACACGAGCTGATTTTTCCAATATTGGTTGGTCATTTGGATAACCTTTGCCATTCTCATATGGGACTTCTTGGATGTAATATAATAATACCCAAGAGATTTGACATTGTCTTTTAAACCACGGATAAACCTATATATATCCTCGATAAGATTAAAACCAGTTCGTGACTACCAAAACATAATCGACCCAACAATTGTCCTATAGTAATTGGGGGAAAGTTTGGTGGGAGCAATCCCATAACACTTTAGGCTGGACCTTATAGCAAAGTGCAAGGGTAGACAAACCCCAACCTGGACTTCCCATAAGGGTAGATAAATATCATTTGCATTAAGGCGATCATAAACCCTCTCATCATAATTATACAACCTAGTAGTAATAATGATAAGAATATCGTACTTCTCTCTCAAGTCATCCAACTCATCCATAAACACA
Source organism: Sambucus nigra (assembly GCA_949130495.1). Classification (NCBI taxonomy): domain Eukaryota; kingdom Viridiplantae; phylum Streptophyta; class Magnoliopsida; order Dipsacales; family Adoxaceae; genus Sambucus; species Sambucus nigra. Next base: position 547,022,828 of record OX422215.1, read on the forward strand.
ACACAAGCATGCCATCTGGTGTTCGTATTAGAGGGGTCATAGGAGTCCGTGGAAATCTTAAAAGTGTTATTTTCGGCAAATGACATCTCAACAGGAGGGAGGAAAGGCATATTTCTACTAGATATGACTATCTCAATCGAATTTTCTAGGTTAATCATTGACATATCTGAGACCATGCTCATAAAATTGACACCACCAGGTTAGTGGTCATCCCCATTAACCATTTCTAGTCCCATAAACTCAGAACTGTGACGCTCCATGTTCGGAGGCAATGGAGCAAGCCCAACAGAAGATTGAGCTTGAGGGGTATACCTAGGATGAAAAGGACTATCCTCTAGCCTGACTACACTTAAGGGTGAAATACCCCGTATATTTCTAAAATAAATAAAACTATATTTTTGGAATGAAATAAAATTCGTGGAAATTGAATTAAATCGATGAATTTAATTTATTAAGTGCGAACAAGTAAATTGCTATTACATCATAATCATGTGTGATTGATACTTTTATGCTAATAATTACAATGAAAAATAATTGCATGTGCAGTAGATACTTAATGTATAATGTGTGACTCGATTATGAATATAATTGTGGATAAAAATAATTGAGACATATTTTGAAAAGTCATATGGTCTCGTTTAGGTATTTTAAACCTTTAGAAATGGTCCCAGGACATAGATATATAGGTTGGGAGACTTTTGGGCTAGTTTAAGTATGGGTTCGGGCCCATTTAGGGATCTAAAACTTGGGAAATAAACCCAACTCGGGATTTAAGACTAATAAAAGATTAAGGGGAAGATTAACACTCCCCACACTTTATCAAATACCTAACCCTAACATCCACACCTCAAAAGAGAAGAGAACTGAGGCAAAAAAGGAGAAAGAGCAAGGAATTCAAAGGAAAATTCATCAATCTAATTTAACGCTCAATGTGCTTCTTGATTCATCATAGTAAATCCCATATGATTTCTAGGTTTTATTTTGTACTTTGATGATTTAATGTTAGGGATTAACTTATGCATTTAGAGGATTAATTGGAATATAGGTTGCTAACCCAGAAATCTAGGATAATCGAAATCTTGAATTGGATGATAAATACCTTAAGGTTCTTGGAATAAATTTGGAGAATTGGAATCACATGTAGAGGTTTTTAATGCATGTTCATGATCTGAAAATTAGTGAGTTTGAACCCATGTTATGTGCCCTAAAATCTAATTTATACATAATTGAAATTGTGGTAGAAAATCTAGGCTAAGGGTCTTTATTTAATCATATAAATTTAGGAACTGGGGAAAAGAATTGATGTTAATATGTGAAATTAATTACTCTAAGATGAGTAGCTAAGTAGTAGGGACCTGTTCATAAGTTTATGAAAAGGAATTAACAATTGAAATGGATCATGGGAAGAAATCAAGAAATCCCGTATTGGAAAAATGTAGCAGATTTAGGCTTCCGCCTAGGTACGAATCGATTAGGCCAAGAGGCGAATCGATTCGACTGTTGGGAAACTTGATTTGGCCAAATGGAGAATCGATTCGGCCCCTGGGGTAGGTTGAGTTGGGACCGGGGTTAAATTTGGAATATATTTAGAAGTCCACACGAGTTGTGGGATGGTCCTTGGGTCAACGATAAATTTATTAAAAATGCAAATGTGATACACATATTAATTGAGAAATTATATTTAATTAGATGGTTAAATAATATTTTAAAGAGGAAGGGATTAATAATTAACTAGATGGTCACTTATTAATGAATGAATATTTGTGGACATCATGTGGGATACTTTAGGTAATTATAAAGTAATTACCTACACATATCATATGAGAATAATAATATGTATTTATATTTATCTGTGTGAATATACCAATGTTCATGGACGGTCCTATCGGCTTGGGATTTATGCGTTCGGGACCATAGCACACGTAGGCATCAGTTTGCTAGACAATGTGTATGTTATTTTTATAGGTACTACGTAGCAGCTCCATCTATGAGAGGTAGGTGTAGCTGCTAGAATCCTTTGTCATCGTTGGGTATGGGTTATGAACTAGTGTACTATATAGGGACCGCCCCACTTACGTGTGTTTTATGATGTCTGACTTGGATAGAGATTTCCTTTCGGACTTGTCGATAGAGCATGAATGAGACACTACTGGTAGATGCCTTTGCGTATCGCATATATGAAAGGACAAATATATAAATTACCCGGATTAAATGAGATTTATTAAATTGTCTAAGAACATAGACAGTAAATTACAGACCCATACTATATTGTGCATAATAGATGTTTATGTCACTTCACGAGTTATATGAGACTGGGGTACGTGGGGCATTGATAATATGAATGTAGATGGCTACGTTTTAGCATGTTGTCTATAGTTAATGCATTTGATATCAATTATCAAGGTTGTCATATATTATTTTGGAACTTGTTTGGATGCAGGTAATATCACATTTAGCTGAGGGGTGAGATGTTAGCCACATGTGAGTGACGATGGGGGATATTTACTTCGAATCGAATGTATTTATTGCACTTTAAATTAAATAAGTTAATTCTTGCAACTCTATGGCGCTGACCCAAATTTAAATATTTTCTCCCCCAGGTGCTCCTAGACAGGGATAGTGGGACTGCTGACGTATCAGCCTTGTGGTCTCTTTTTTTCTCATCAGATTTTCCAAACTTGTTGATTCTAGTTTAGGTGTTATTCAGCTTCAACTTTTTTATTTCATTTAGGATATTTGTATGGGATAAGCCCAAGATTTATTCACTTCATGTCATTTTGAGATATTTACTTTTATGCTGGATTTATCATATGATTAGTTCTTGATTGGATTGTCATTATTATTGGGGTATTGATTTAAACTCAACTACGATCTATTAATATATGCTTTATACGATATTGATGTTGAGAATGGTATTAATTGACAAATAAGCCTTATCTTTGGCATATTGTCTGGCCAACCTTTACGTTAGATAATGGGGGTTGTTACAGTTGGTATCAGAGCACGGTTCTAGTGTCCTTAGTATCTGTGTTGCGTTCATGACGTTTTACGTTGCGTCTTTTGATATGTTAGAGCCTTTTCTTGAGGTTCATTGTATTCTTGTGATTGTACTAATTAGAATCTTGCTTGCTTTCAGATGACAAATGGATGGAGGGGTAGATCCAGGCGCATATTCGCACCCACTATAGATGAGGAGGCCCAGTCGGAGCCACAACAATAACCATAGGTCCCACCATCCCCACAATTGATTACTCCAGCAGAGATCTCCACTATGTGACCCAGGCAGTTTCCACTGCCATAGCGGCCATGCTCCAGCGTTTCCCACTGCCACAGGCTTAGCAGCAGCCACCACCACCATCACAGTAGGTGTTCGTACCAGCCCATACACCGAGGTCAGTTTGGGACAGGGCAAAAGAGGCCTTTGTAAAGGGCCAACCTCTATATTTTTTGAGCAATCTATATATTCTAGTGTTAAGCAGGTGGAAGGAAGATATATAGAGATATTTATGGTGGTAGAGTGCACATCAGTGAAAAAATAGTCATTAGCTTCTTTTCGGCTAGTGGGGGTCGTGCTTCAGTTATGGGAGTCAGTTACGTCGATTGTAGAGAGGGATAGCTTAACGATTGATGAGTTCCGGGAGAGATTTAAGGGGAAGTATATTCCCCAGGCTATGCAGCTTGAGATGACGAGCCGATTTATGGATCTCAGACATGAGGGATATACCCTGGATGGGTATGAGGAGGAGTTTAATGATCTTTCATACTTTGCAAATGAAGATGTGAATATTGAACAAAAGAAGAAGGATAAATTCATAGCAGGGTTAACTTGGCACATTAAGAAGGATCTTTTGGGGAACCTGACCTTCACCACGTATAATCAAATGGTTAACACCGCATTGATCCATTGGTAGGATCACAAGGCCTTACAGAAGAACAAGGGAGACAAGCGACATAGGGCCAAGGCGTCGAGCCAGTAGGGCAAGACGAGTAGGGGTAACGGATCTGGTTCCCAGTAGTTAAGGGGTACTTTGTTCGCAGATGAGCATAAGATATTCAGGGGTTTCGATGATCAAAACAGGTACAACCAATAGGTCTAGGGGAAGTCGGGCCAAGGCCAGCAGCACAGAGGATATCAAGTCCAAGGTCAGCAGGTTCGAGGTCAGCAGGTCCGACAGGAAAAATGACACCCATTTCACGAGAATCATTGCACTTGTGGAGAGAGCGACCATACGTCGAAGTGGTGTTCTCGGGGTAATCAGGCATCCTAGGAGAAGGGAGGTTTGAGGGGACATTAGGCACCATAAGGATAGTACCCACCGTTACCAGCTCTTAGAGTTGCTGCACTAGCCTTTCCAGGACCCATCGCCCTACCTCAGGGACATCCGCCACTATAGTACGAACGAGTTTATCACATTGTGCCCGCAGAGGGGTCAGTGCTAGCGCCAGCTCAGGCAGTTAAGGGTATGCTCCCTTTCTTTGGACACATAGGTCGTATTTTATTTGACAAGTGAGTATCTCACTCATTTGTTAGTACAGGTTTTGCACGGGAGACTGGGATGATAGACTTTTCTTTCGATATCGTACTACACATAGATTCACCGGTGGGTAGAGGGGCACCCATACGTTTGGTCTGCCAGGATATAGTGATTGAGATAGGGAGACTCACTTTTGTAGACGACTTACTAGTACTTGATATGCACGAGTACGATGTTATCTTGGCGATGATATGGCTAGCTACATACAAAGCCTGTGTTAACTATTATGGGAAGTCCAATATTTTTACCATTCCAGTGTAGGAGATGTACCTAGTTGCAATGCCACAACCTGGGGGTGGGTCGAGCATGCACTTATACTATATCGAGTAGAAAACTTCTTTGGTGATCGCAGTGTCTCTAGATTCCAACCCAATAATTAACGAGTTTTCGGATATGTTTGGGGAGATCCCATGGTTGCCACATAGTTGGGAGATAGACTTCGTGATTGATTTGATTTTGAGCACTTGACCCATTGCACATACACTGTATCGGATGGATCCTTTGGATTGAGGGAGCTTAGGGATCATATTGAACATTTATTGGGACAGGGTTTCATTTGGAGGAGTACTTTGCATTGGGGTGCTCTAGTTTGTCCGTCAAGAAGAAGGAAGGATCATTGCTACTTCGTATTAAATATAGGGAGTTCAATAAGGTTAACATACAGAAAAAATATCCATTGCCCCGTATTGATGATCCATATGGGATGATGTGTGCCAGCATGCGTTTAATGAGCTGAAGACCAGATTAATTATATCACTAGTTCTAGAACTACCTCGGACAGGGATACACTATAAGGTTTACATAAATGCGTCCTTGAGGGGACTTGAAGGGGTTTTTATGCATGAGGAGAGGCCAATAGCTTATGCTTCATGGAAGCTAAAGCCTTATGAGGGACATTACCCCACCTACGACTTGGAGTTAACAACCGTAGTTTTTGCACTGTGAGTGTGGAGGAAGTATCTCATGGGGGAGAAATTCTAGCTATTCACAGACCATAAGAGCCTACAGTATTTATTCATGCAAAGGGAGGTGAACATGAGGCAGAGGAGGTGGCTAAAGTTTGTGAAAGACTACCAATTTGACATTCAATACCACCCGGGGAAGGCGAAAATCATCATGAATGCTTTGAGCTGCAAGCCAATGTTAAAGTTAGGAGTAGTGTGGAAGGCAAAGTGGAAATCACTTCGTGGGGATGATGACTTGACTCGTGCATTTATGGCAGTTCTCACCATCACATCCGAGATCATTACTTGGGTGGTGAAGGTATATGTAGGAGATCATCTTTTCCATGAGCGAGTCAGATGGTTGTTAGCTGAGGGAGCGGAGCGTTATTCTATTGGGTTGGATGGTGGATTAAGATTCTAGGGCAGATTAGTTATCCCAGATGACAAGGAGTTGAGGCGAGCCGTTATGTTTGAGGCTCACAGTTCACACTTTATAGTACATCCCGGAGGGGATAAGATGTACCACGTCATGCGATGTTAGTATTGGTGGGGCGGGAAGAAGAGGGACAACACAGATTTTGTGTCTAAGTGTGCGACGTATCAGCTGGTGAAGGTGGACCATTATTATCCCGCAGGTATGTTACAGCATTTGGAGATCCCTATGTGGAAATGGGAGAGCATCTCCATGGACTTCATCACTGGGCTACCTACATCACATTGGGGGCACGATTCCATTTGGGTGATCGTCAACAGATTGACAATGGTGGTGCACTTTTTATGGTCTAAACAGATTATGCTCAAAGAAATACACTAGACTTTTCCTCATAGAGATTTTAAAGTTTCATAGGGTACCGCTCAACACTATTTCAAAGAGGGACATGGCGTTTGTGTCCCACTTTTGGAGGAGATTTCAGTAGGATTTATGGGTAGAGTTGATATTGAGCACCTCATACTATCCTAAGATCGTTGAGCAATCGAAGAGGGTGAACTTGATGTTGGAGGATATGTTACGGATGTGCATTTTAGATTTTAAGGGGAGTTGGGAGCATTATTTGCCTTGGGTGGAGTTTGTGTACAACAACAACTACCAGTTCACGATTGGGATGACACCGTTTGAGGCTCTTTATGAGAGACCTTTTCGTTCACCCTCATGCTGGTTAGAGGTGGGGGAGAACAAGTTACTTGGGCCAGATTTCATTTAGGACACCTCAGAGAAGGTTGAGATGATTCGGGCCAAGGTACATATTGTTCAGGATAGGCAAAAGAGCTACGTGGATGTGGGTCAGAGACATTTAGACTTTGATGTTGGGGATCAAATCTTGATTAAAGTGTCTCCCATGAAGGGAGTGGTGAGGTTTGGGAAGAAAAGGAAGCTGACTTCCTAATACGTGGGACTATTCCCTATTCTTGAGAGGATTGGGATCGTGGCATATCGGTTAGGATTACCGGACCACTTGAAGTGGATGCACGACATTTTCCATATATCTGCAATGCGGAGGTTCCTTCGAGACGAGATAACATACCAGCAATTCGACATTAATGAGATAGAGATCCAGCCAGACGCTACTTATGAGGAAAGACCTATAGCCAATCTAGATCGTTGACAGAGCCGACTTCGATTCAAGGTTAGTGGGGACACCATAAGGAGGATGAGTCGACTTGGGGGAGGTAGGACGACATGCGCACAAAATATCCTGAACTCTTCTAGCTAGGTATGTACTCTTTTAGATTCCGAGGACGGAAGGGGGGAATAATGAATACCCCGTATTTTTCTAGAATAAATAAAACTATATTTTTGGAATGAGATAAAATTCATGGAAATTGAATTAAATCAGTGAATTTAATTTATTAATTGCGAACAAGTAAATTGTTATTATGTCATAATCATGTGTGATTGATACTTTTATGTTAATAATTATAATGGAAAATAATTGCATGTGTAGTAGATAATTAATGTATAATGTGCGACTCAAATATAAATATAATTGTGGATAAAAATAATTGGGACACATTTCGGGAAGTCATATGGGCTTGTTTAGGTGTTTTAAACCTTTAGAAATGGTCCCGGGGTATAGGTATATAAGTTGGGAAATTTTTCGGCTAGTCTAATTATGGGTTCGAGCCCATTTGGGGGTCCAAAACTTGGGAAATAAATCCAACTCGGGATTTGGGACTATAAAAGATTGAGGGGAAGATTAATACTCCCCACACTTAATAAATACCTAACCCTAATAGCTTCACCTGAAGAGAGAAGAGAACAAAGGCCCAAAAGGAGAAGGAGCGAGGAATTCAAAGGGAAATTTATCAGCCGCATATCCCGGCAAGAATTTTCTTGCTTAATTTAACGTTCAATTTACTTTTTGATTCATTGTAATAAACCCCATATGATTTCTGGGTTTTAGTTTGTAATTTGATGATTTAATGTTAGGGGTTAATCTTATGCATGCAGATGATTAATTGTAATATAGGTTGCTAATCGAGAAATCTAGGATAATTAAAATCTTGAATTGGATGATAGATGCCTTAGGGTTCTTGGGATAAAATTGGAGAATTAGAATCACATGTAGTGGTTTTTTATGGATGTCTATGATCTAAAAAATAGTGACTTTGAACCCATGTTATGTGCCTCAAAATCTGATTTATATATAGTTGATACTGTGGTAGAAAATCTAGGCTAAGGGTCTTGATTTAATCATATAAATTCTGGGATTTGGGGAAAAGAATTGATGTTAATATGTGAAATTAATGACTCTAAGATGAGTAACTAAGTAGTAGGGACATGTTCATAAGTTTATGAAAAGGAATTAACAATTAAAATGGATCATGGGAAGAAATCAAGAAATCCCGTATTTGAAAAATGTAGCAGATTTGGGCTTCTGCCCAGGTCCGAATTGATTTGGCCAAGAGGTGAATCGATTCGGCTGTTGGGCGAATCGATTCGACCCCTGGGGCAGGTTGAGTTGGTACCGAGGTTAAATCTAGGGTATTTTTAGAAGTCCATACAAGTTGGTGGGACAGTGTTTGGGTCAACGATGAATTTATCAAAAATGCAAGTGTGACATACATATTATTTGGGAAATTATAATTAACTAGATTGTTAAATACTTTTTTAAAGAAGAAGGAATTAATAATTAAGTAAATAGTCAATTATTAATGGATGAATATTTGTGGACATCATGTGGGTTACTTTAGGTAATTATAGAGTAATTACCTACACATATTATATGGGAATAATCATATGTATTTATATTTATCTAGGTGAACATGCCAATGTTCGTAGACAGTCTTATTGGCTTGGGGTTTTGCACATGTGGGATCGTAGCACACGTCATAATAGGTGGGCTAGACATTGGGTAGGTTATTTTAATAGGTACTATGTAGCAGCGCCATCTATGAGAGGTAGGTATAGATGCTGGGATCCTTTGTCACCGCTGGATATGGGCCGTGAACTGGTGTACAACGTAAGGACCGCCCCACTTATGTGTGTTTTGTGATGTCTAACTTGGATAGAGATTTCCTTCGGACTCGTCGATAGAGAACGAACGGGACACTACTAGTAGATTCCTTTGCATTTCGTATATATGAAAGGACATATATATAAATTACCCGGATTAATTGAGATTTATTAAATTGTTTAAGAACTTAGATAGTAAATTACAGACACATACTATATTGTGCATAATAGATATTTATGTCACTTCATGAGTTATATGAGACTGTGGTACGTGGGGCATTGATAATGTGAATGTAGATGGTTAAGTTTTAGTATGTTGTCTATAGTTAACGCATTTGATATCAATTGGCAAGTTTGTCATATATTATTTCGGGACTTGTTTGGATGCAAGTAATATCACACTTAGCTGAGGAGTGAGATGTTAATAAAATGTGAGTGACGATGGAGGATATTTACTTTGAATCGACTACATTTATTGAAATTTAAATTATATAAGTTAATTCTTGAAACTCTAGGGAGCTGACCCAAATTTATATGTTTTCTCCCCAAGGTTCTTCTAGACAGGGATAGTAGGATTGTTGACGTATTAGCCTTGCAGTCTCCATTTTCTCATCAGATTTTCCAAACTTATTGATTCTAATTTAGGTGATATTCAACTTCAGTTTATTTATTTCATTTGGGATATTTGTATGAGCATATGGCCGGGATTTATTTACTTCATGTTGGTTTGAGATATTTACTTTTATATTGGATTTATCATATGATTAGTGCTTGATTGGATTTTCATTGTTATTGGGGTATTGATTTAAACTCAATTATGGTATATTAATATATGGTTTATATGATATTGATGCCGAGAATGGAATTAATTGACAAACAAGCCACATCTTCGGCATATCGTGTTTAACCAACCTTTACGTGAGAAAATGAGGGTTGTTACAAATGGGGTGGGAAACCTCTCTGTTGGAACACCAGGAAAACCCTATTCAACCTTCTAAAGTCCTTAAACCACCTATTGACCCAGGAGTGGTCACTCATAAAAGTCTAATTAGATTTGGGGGCTTGATCATTGGCACAACAAATAGAATGTAAACAAAGACTTGGGGTTATTTGGTTTAAAAAATTAATTGTTTGGGCATAATGAAAATAAGAACACCTAAAAATCCCCAAGTTTGGGAAAGCCTAGGCCAACCAACTCAATGGACATCTAAAATGTTCAAACTCCAAGCAGAGTTTAGATCAACTAACAACAATAATAAATAGTATCTCGAAAGGCAAGAAATTACAGAAAAACTCAAATCAAAACACTAAAAGAAAAATGATGTACTTGAAACTCTAAAAGAGATGAAGACAATCAAAAAAGTGCTCAAACTTCATCAACAGATGGAAGAAGACCAGAAAAACTCACCAAAAAATGGTTTCTAAGCAAGAAACCAGTCGAAAATGGCAGAAAAAGAGAGGAGTTCGGTTGGAGAAGAAAGGGTTTAAGAAAAGAAGGATCTTTCTCTCTTTAAAAATAATCATGTGAATGAAAATGAATTAAAAAGTTTGAAGTGATTTGGAAATTGTACCAATTAATGCAACACATGAAATCATGCATGGGGAAGGAACTAACATTTAGCAGGCTAACACACGCTGACCCAAGCACGCGAGTCATAATTATTTTAGACGCTATTCCCAATGCCTGACACGTCTCAAGTTCAAACTTAAGAAAAAATTTCACAAGTTATTTTACTCGGTGCATGAAGGCCTATAACTTTGTGCCGATTAACGCTTTATTTATTCAGTCTGCTTAGCACTTACCCAGAAGATGTAATACTTCAGAGAATTCAATGCATACCTCAATCACGAAAAAAGTCTTAAGATATTTTGTTATACCATGAATATGGTGTGAGTCATGAACCAATTAGAAGATGACAACTGGACTCACTTGCGACCAGTGTAATTATGGCCAACCCGAGTGTCACAGTTGATCGACATAACCCAGTTGACTCACAATAGTTAACACTATTACATAACACCATCAAAGTAAGAATGTACCATGTGATAGGGAAACATCATCAACAGTCACATCATGCATTAATGTGGGAGATATACAAATACCCCCTCTATGTACACATAACAAACTCATGATTATCCGTCCCACTTGCATGTGAAAGGTTTACCTTCGTAACCTATAAAATAATGACACCCGTTTCTCTATATTATCTCTCTTCTAACAGTTTATATATAGCATGCTATCCCTCATTGTAAACGAATATCGATATATTTTCCATATTACTATTTTTTCCATTTCTAGAGTTAACATGAGAGCTTGTAACTACTACTCATAAATGGCATTTACCATAGAAATCTATACAATCAACAATAACACATGTGGACATAGGCACCTCTTTGGTTTGAACCATGTATGCCTGGTTTTCGTGTCTTTCTCTCGTCTCTTATTATCGTTTGCTTTAGAATAGCTTCTCTGCAATTTATATCTCTTTACCTGTTATTGCTAATAATTAGTGTACTCTTGTTAAGGCCCAAATAGTATACTAATTTTAGGCGATAAGAGTTGGTGTCACCCATGGGACCATGACCCCCTATTAGGGTCACGGATTTGAACTGTGACACCCAAGATGGCTACCCTTAAAATATTCACGACCCAAAACCGTGACCATTCCCCAGGGTCAGGGCCCAAAATCGTGACCATTTTTTATTTACGGCATAGTGTGCTCAAGCGCGCTATTATGTTGCGAGATAGAGAAAATGTCACTTATTTGCATAATGATGAGTTGCCACTTCATATATCCTGAATTCCTTCTATGTTAAGCAGTTATTGAACACTATTTGTTGTTACCCATCTTCCTTAGTCATTCTCTTGATCTTTCTAACATATATATGTTATACACAGATCATCGTGGATTTAATTACCATAGTGGGAAAGAATGTTGATTAAGTCAAGGAATCCTCTGATTTTGAACATGACATGTCAACTTATAATAAACCCTTTGACACGTTTCAACTCCAATTGGTTAAGAAAGACAAAGAGCATGTTATTTCTGTGACCAATGCTGGCTAAAAGAAAAAAGTTGTGGACGAGGAAAACAAGAAGCTGAAAGATGAACTTGCGAACTTGATCGAGAATTTAAAGGCATCATTAGGGGAAATGAATAAGCCTAAACCAAATGTTAAAAGGATGCCTTTAAGCATTATGCGAAACAATTGGAGTATTATCAGAAATTTTTTTACGATAGCGTGGGATAATACTCTTATATAGGCTAACGTTCCCTCGACCTTCGAACTCTATGAGGAGCACTAACTTAATGATCCTCTAATATCTTGCAAAGGTGATGTGACACCCCGCCTAATTAAATACCGGGCGATCACTCCTTTATTAAATTAAAATCAAGGTGAACAGTTGGTTCATTCTTAGCATCACTGTCGTAAAAATACTTTTCCAATTTAAACACCCTAAATAATTAAGCTAAGTGTCAAAACCATTTAAAACCTTATTCTCATTTTATTAAATCCGGTTATAAAACCTTAAACCATTAACATCTAAAGAGTCACACATTAAGAATAAAAATAGAATTTAACATACACGAATTTAATCATCAATAATAAATCCCAACATTTACAACACTAAAGGAAAACATCCTGACTGTAATAAATCCCGAAATAAAGGCACTGAAAGTAAAAATTTCAATCTCTGACAGTACCAACTAAATAATAGAAAGAGGGTGACACATGCCCCTGCTGGATAAAACTGAACTAGGAGTAGAATCAAATGGATGAAGTCGTCTAAACAATAGGCCTGCAACTCCCACCTAAGCTACAGCACGTTCCTGCCAAAAGATCCTAAGTAAGACGACCCTGAGGCTGGGCACCTATAATACATACATATATATACAAGAGAGAAAAGGAAATAGAAACGGGTCAGAGCCCGATAGTGTATATGATTTAAAAATTCGTTTAGCAAGTATTTAAATTGATTACAGGCTAATGCAACAACATATTAGTGCGACACTCTCTTGAGAAATTCTCACCTCTCTTCTAATGTGCACACCTATCGCACTAACCTTCCCAATGGTCTATCTCGTCATATACCACACTCTCTTTCCCCAATGATTTAACTTATCTTAGGTTATTCGCAGGATTTACAACTGAACAACACAAGTATTTAAAACGTAAGATTTCAATTTGTAACCAAGGTTCTCCTTTTAACTTTATTAATCAATAAAGTTTTCCCGTGTCATATTATACTTTCTCAAAATAATTATTTATAATTTGAGTCATCAACCATGTCCTACATACCAAATCACAGTAGGCAGTTCCAGATTTTAGAATTTCATATATATATATTAACTACTAGTATAATATATATATCATAACAGCACCCCACATAAAAACTATGGTGCGGGCATACTCTGCTATCCAATCCCCGTATCAATCGTACTAAAGGGAATACAAGTTCGGAATCACTCTCGAACTGTATAAATACATACACAAACAATATTGAGGCGAAGCATAGTTTCCAAGTTCAAGAGGTCAGTACATACCCTCACGTCTCTTAGGACCGTGACTACCGATTCGGTAGCCTGTACCTAGGATTCCTATCTTCTAGGGTACGAGTCAATATCCCCCATAAGGCACACGAGATAAGATCATCCCAGCGCGATAACCTCAGGGATAGCAAGTAGCGCGGGCATGATTTTCACAAGTATGTAATATATGCATACACAATCATATAAATATACCACTTTTATTATATCAATTTAGGTTTATCCAATAACCCACATTCACAACATTTATCCTTATTTTCTCATTATTATTTATCAAGTATAATGGTTCGTTTCTAACTTTAATTCGAAGTATAATGGTTCATTTCTAACTTTAATTCGAAGGGTTTTTCCAACTTACTATATAACCCTCATGGACTCTATTCTTCCAAAAGTACAATTCAGTAGATATCCATTTATGTTCCAACGTAACTCTCTCTTACGTGTCTCTCCCCTTTAATATATACTTACATTATCCCTTATGCAAAATATCCCAAAAATATAGATTTCGCCTTACATTAAAAGATTTTGAATTTTATTTTCAAAGATGAGAATTTCAAACGGTTTCGAAATCGGAATAATGGAGTTTTAATTGAATTTTTTTTTTATTACTTAGAAGAGTCCTCAAAATATAAAACTCTCTAAGAGTCCTCAAAACATAAAACTTTCTAGTAAAAATAATAGTTTTAGAAATCCGACCGTCTGATCAAGCTGAATTTTTGTCAGCAGTCTTGTCTCGCTGTTCGCTACAACATACTAAAATTTCAAGCGATTCCAATGGTCCGATCATCTGAAATAATTTTTTTAGTGTTTGTATCTGATTAGAACTCTTTTCTTAATCAAACTCTTAATCCTTTACATGACAAAGGGTTTCCAGAATATCATATAAATCATCACTACATGCAATTTCCTATCTCAAATTGGGTTTTTCTTCCATACAATTCATCCTAATCATTCCTAAACCAATATGAAAGATGCATCAACGAAATAAGCAAGATAAACACTTGCCTGGGATTTTCTAGAAATCTGGTTTGGTGTTGAATTTGGTGTGGTTGCATTCCCCGTCTCGCGATCTACACGTTGGCGGTGGCGGCGGTGCAAACGGTTGAGTTTTGAGCCTTGGAATGCCTTGAGAGCTCTCTCCTCTCCTCTCCAATGGGCGTTCTAGTGTTTTGAATTATCTAACCCTAGGAGATAACCTAAACATCTGATATAACCCCTTTAATTTTCGTGGGTTTAATTACCCAAAAATACAAAATGACTAAAATGCCCTCCCGGGGTACTAATTAGGCCTAAAAAAGCCCCGAGACCCAAATCAAACCCCCGGGTATACTTTTATGACTATCTCGACCCTTCCAGACTCGTTGGTGCACTCAAAATGACCATACGAATAACCTATAAAATATTCACTTTTATTGATCCACATTTAGTCCCGACACGACACAGGCGCGTCCCGACTTAAATTTCCACAATTATCATTTTGTTCACACGTGACAATATTATAAAAATAAATCTCATATATTACTATACTCATCCAGTAATATGCAACAAATAATATATTCCCAATAATTACTAACTCTTGTCACGCTAGTAAATATTTAAAACAACATTTCGGATTAAAATTAAATTAATTTATCTCAATTAAATTTAATAAATCCTTAAATTTAAAAGCCATGAAAATACGGGGTATTACAGGTGACGGGACATTCTATTGGTCAGAAGGCTGTGCTACCACAATCCCTAAAGACACCCAACTAGTTAAATCCTAGGGCCTCGCCTTTCTTTTATTTTTTTCATTTTTATTTTTCACATGTTTAATGTATTATGGATCGTTTTGGATAATTAAATGAAAAATATTATATATTTATTGTCGTTATTATTTCATTTAATTTATATACATGTGTTTTCATGATTGGATGCTCCAACACAAACTTTGACTAGTTTTTTACTTTTTAATCCCATAATCGGACAAATGCCTCATTGTTCATGTTGGGCCACCAAAGAGACGATGGGTTGGATTTTATTATGAGAGCTAAGGTGTCTAGCTGAGCAAGCTTGGTATATCTTGCTGTTTGGAAGGCATTTCAATGCCTTTTCATGAAAAATGTTGACAAAGTTAGGACTATTGTTGAATGGGGCTCTGAACTTGACAAATGCCTTGGAATTGGATCTTTAATGCGAGGATGAAAATGCCTTGGAATTGGAATTGGATGCTGACAATAAGTCGATAGAAACTATCGACTTATTCAAATGTTATCACATCAATAAAGGATGAATGATAAGTACTAGAGGATGCAGGGGAAATTATGTAAGGGTCCTTGTGAAGTATGGATGGACGGGTGTAATGAGGTCCTTATCAATGCTCATCATCATGCTGAGTATATAATAGCGCAAGCCTATAAACATGATCGGTTGAATCACCTATACATCTTTAATATCCCTAAGGATTCTGAGCTTTGGTACTGATATGCCTTGCCATTCTCTTTTATAGCTACCAACTTTTGGGCATCAATAATCATTGGCCCTAGTAGGTGTGGTCCCTATCCAGATAATTGATGAGAATTATCATAGTGGAGATGATTGTAACACCTCGTATTTTTGGAGAAAATATAAATTAATTAAATTGATGACCTAAGAATTTATTTAATTGGGAGAAATTATTTAATTCGATGATTCAGATTTAATTAATTCAGTCTAAGCTTAATTTCACACGTGGCGTATTTGGAGGTATAATAAGAGGATTTTATAAAGTGACTCGGATGGTGATTTTGAGGTAACGGTTGGTTTCGGAAGGGTTGAAATAGTAACTTTTTAAAGTTTGGCTCTGATACCACTTGAAAGAACCAACGAAGTGCCAAAAGAGTATGTGCGGAAGTAAACGATTATCGAGTAAACGCAATTTACCTACGAGTTTTATAGTTTATTCTAGATGGGACCAATTCAAACTTTTCTTGAATTGTTAACTTTATGAAAACAGATTTAGTTTGCAAAGTCAATTAAAAGTCCAAATTATTATCTATATTAAATCTAGGTGATTTGCAAAATAATAATCTATTCAATTTTTAGGTGGGTTTCTAATTATTTAAACCTACTTTTTCATGTGAAGTGAGATGCGAAAAATGTAAATCACACGGTATTTATTTAACGTCGCGAAAACCCTTCCCTAGGAAAAATGATGGACTCTCCTATTATAACATGATTGATATAAATTGCCATTTAAATACTTGCCTCTCAATATCAGGTCAGAAATTTGTTGATAAGATGGTGTGGTGGTTCTCCCCTCGCTCCATTCTCGATTCCGTTGCTTTCGAGGTGAAAAACTGTGTAAGAAGCTTGGTTCTCCCCTCCTCTTCCTCTCCTATGGATTCTATCCCTTTTGATTTTTGTTAACACTAGCCCCTATCTCTAATGGGCAGATATACACTACAATTTTCGGAGTTTTCTAAATCACAAACTCCTGAATGATCGAAATACCCTTAAACGGTGTGGGGATGGTCTAAAATTGTCTCGAGACCCAAACTATAAACCTGAGTTACCCATGTGGGATAGGGTTTGATTTCATGTTTTTAGAAGTTTTATATGAATTTGGGAGGGTTTAATTCATAAACTAAAGTAGGAATGCATGTAGAGATGTTCCTTAATGATGATAATACGAAATTAGTGGGTTTGGTTTGATTAATAAGAGAGAAATCAGAGTTCTTGATTAATAAAGTTGATGAACATCAGAAAATTAGGGTTTTATGTTAATTAAAGGAGAATTTGATTCTTGGGTTGAATCTTTGATGTTTTTGTGTAAACGTTTCTTTGAAAATTTATCCCTATGTGAAGATAAAATGATATTTGAATATATTTGATGATTATACTAAATCTTGATGCATTCTTGGTTGAAGAACATGAATCTTGATTGACTTAGGGTTTAATTGATAAACACAAGATGTCAGTCTGCTAGAATTTTGTTATGTAACTTTAAACCTATGAAATTTCAATTGTACTTATAGTTAGAGTGAGATCCATACATTCCTGGAAATATATATGTCTTATCTTTCTAATGAGTTTTGAATTAGGTCAATCAGATTTCTGTAGAGGGAGTAATCGATATTTTACTATAGGGTGTTTGATCTGCCAGCATAGTGATCTGCCAGAATTTTTGACGTAATTTAAATGTATGCCATTTCAATTGTACTTAGAATTAGAGTGATATCCATATATTAATGGAAATCTCTATGTCTTAGCTTTCAAATGAGCTTTGAATCAGGTTAATTGGAGTTCTGTAGAGGGAGTAATCGATATTTTACTATATGGTGTTTAATATACTAGAAAATTTTCTAATCAATTCGGTTGCCCAGTTTTGGCCAATAATTTCCTTTTTGTTTAGGACCTTTGGAAATCGTTCAGATTCATTTATGGGATTTAATTTCTAATATAAGGGAATTATATTGCAACACCAGTAGGCCTAGTTTGGGTTTTAGGCGTGGCCTACGAGGGAAGTTTAAGGGCTAAATTAATTTGGATTAATAGAGAGGAAAAATCTAAATTGAAGGATAATTCGGGAGGAATGAGGACTTAGACCAGTAGGGGGTAGAGATTTTACCTTCTGATATTATATGTGGAGCAAAGGATACCCCTCAAGTGGTGAGAAATACTCAGGAACGTACGATAATAAATGAAGTTATAAATTATGGAATACGTAGAATATTCGGGATATAAATATACTACATATGAGGCTTGTGATATGGGATATGTGTATGACCTATTGTTGTTATATATATATATATATATATATATATATATATATAGGTGGAGTGAATACTTATAATATGATTAAAATAATAATACATTAATACATGGAATATTCAGGATATAAATATACTACGTATGAGACTTGTGATATGTGATGTGCATATGCCCTATTGATATTATTAATATATACGTGGAGAAAATATCTATAATTTGATTTATTGTATGTATGACGTAACTACGCTGCTTGCTATCGAGTGGAGGTTGCGCGTTGTGAATGATCATATCTTGAGGAGCCTTCGGGGGGATTTTTATTCGCACCACTAGAATATAGAACCTAGGTACGGGCTATCAGTGAGCACGATAGTGTTTACGGTCATATGGGTGCATAGGTATGTGAGTAGCCCATTGACTTGGAACTATGTTTGCCTCCAATATGTGTGATTTGATATATATGGTTCATTAGAGAAGCCGAACCAATAGTCCCTTGTACAACGAGATATGTCCCCGGACATGATAAAAGATTTTGCATGCACCGCAACTATGCCTAGGGGTGCCGTACTGGTATACATATAATGGTTGATAAATATAAATACCTTTGATATGTTTTACAGTATGCACCGCAACCGAGTTTAGGAGGTACCGTGTTATATATAGATATATATTATAAAGTGTGAATATATATATACTTGTGATATTATCTACTGTGTGAAATTAGTAGACGAGAAGGATAGTGAATCTGATTTGACATAAGTATGTGAACACTTAATCCTAAAATTTGAAAAGCCTTGCCCATTTTAAATAAAAATGGATATATATATATTTAATAAATGTATTGCGTGGAAATACGGGTGGACGCTATGAGTTATGGGTAGCAGATTTATGATTTCAAACTAGTTAGTTGTGCGTATCTAAACTAAAATTAATCTGAATATTGGGGTCGAGGTAACATTACGAACCAATGTATATGGAACAACTATTGGGGTCAGGTAATATTATGAACTAATAGCCCTTAATGTGTGATACAGAAATATAATAGCAGAGTGTGTACTTATAGTATATATGCTGTGTAAAATATATACAACACGAATAATCTACTTATGTTTGCTAGGGGAGAGACGAGATAGTATGTATCTAAAGAACAATTAATATACTAAAGAGTAATTAGTAGGGAGCTTAGATAGTGTTTATCTATATAATGATGAAGCTACTAATGTGTGAATAGCAGGAAGATAGTTAGTGAATATCTAAAATAAAGTTTAAGTAGTAAAACTTAAACGGTAAAGCTTGAATAAGAACCTACGTAGAAAGGGTAGCTTGGGTTTAATAATAACACAAGAGAGATGTTAATTATTAAGGGTATGCGATAGCATATTATATGGGCGGTATGGAGGAGCGAGATTAATTTGGGTTTATTAGACACTGGTTGCCTAGTTAGATTGGCTAGAATTGACTAGGTGGGGTTAAGTATCAAACGTTAGGTGTGCATTATAGATGAGAGGTGGGGAACTCAAGGGATTGTTCGCAACCTAACATGTGTGTCTAATAACTGTTCATTTAAACTGTTATTTAAGTACTTGCTAAATATTTTTAAATGATTTTTACTTGGGCTCTGACTCGTACTTGCAAAATCTTTTTCCAAAACCTTTTAGGTGTTTAGCCACAGGGATGCCAAATAGGATGATCAATTCTAGGTATGCGTAGCTGCAGCACTTGTGGATGCTTGTAGGATTTGGACTTAGACGATTCAGTTACTTCACTCCTAGTGTAGGGAGCAGGGCAGTATTTTCTTTGGGCATGTTGCCCATAATTATTTCATTTATGACAGTTAGACCTTGTATTCAGACTTTTATTCAGGATAGACTTTATATTAGATTTTGTAACCGATGGTTTATTCGGTATTATTTTATTTCAGTCTTTTATATTATGCATGGATTTATATTCCTATTGCATGGGTTGTTTTTTACGTAATAATGTCCTGTTGTTGTTGATTGTTAAATAAAAAGATTAAAATTTTGACATCGGCTTTTTGAATACTAGGTGGCTAGTAATGTTTTAAAAAGTTTTCGACAGTGATGCTAAGAATGGACCAGATGAGAAAACTCTTTTAATTGGATATAGGACTGATCACCTGGTATTTAATTAGGCAAGTGTAATACCTCGTATTTTTATGGCTTTTAATTATGAGATTTATTAAATGAAATTTGGGATAATTAATTGGAAATTAATTCGGATTTAAATAACTAGCGAGACGAGAGTTAGTATTTGATTATGATGATAATGTTGAATATTATTGAGTGAATATGGTAATATATGGTTATTGAATTTATTAAAATTGTTGTGAGTTAAAAATACGGCAGTTTCGGTAATTAAGTTGGGACGCGCGTGTTAGTCGTGCCCAATTTAATGGAATTATGAGTAACTTATTTTTATATCATCCGTATGGTCATTTTGAGTGTGCCAACGTGTTCAGAAGGGTTGAGATAGTCAGAAAACACTAGCCGGGAGTTTAGTTTTGGTCCCCGGGCATTTTTAGGCCTAACTAGCAACCCGGGAGGGTATTTTAGTCATTTTGATTTTTAAGGAGTATTAACCCACGAAATTTAGACTTAGTTTATCATCCAACTCTTAGGACTCCTAGGGTTTTCACAATCAAAAAGCACCAACGACAATTAGAGAGTAGAGAAGGAAGTTCTCAAAAGAGAATAACCACCCTTAGAGGCCATTACACCACCACCACCACCACCGGTTAGATCGAAAAGAGGGGATACCTTCCGTACCATCTGCTACCAAGGATCATAACATCGAATTTTCCAGGCAAGTGATTTAACTTGTTATGATTAAGAAAATATATTATCCATGTAGTTTAGAATTGGAGACTAGACTTGGAAAATTGATAATTTCATAAATTGAGAGAATTAAATCTGAATATGGGTAGGTTTTGCATGTAGTTAAAGTGTGGAAATAATAGAGACTCAAATCAGAACCTTAGTGATAGAAATCCCGGATTGAAATTGAGTATTTGGTTATCTTGAATTGAAAGAAACTACACTAGGGTTAAACATGAGAATTTGATGAGTATAGCAATTTTTATGCAGTTCTTGAAATTATTTGATGATTCCGGAATGTTAGACATGTTGTAATTAGGTTGAGATAACATGTAGTACGTTTAGTTCGGAGTATGGAATCATGTAATAGAATTTGGAGATAAAACTAGGGCTAAAAAGGCAGAAAACGTGGATTGTAAATGTTCGATCTATAGATCGATCGACATTTTTGAGTCGATCGATCGACCTCCCCAGAAATTGTGATATTCTTCCCATTTAAGATTTAATCGATTCCAACTCTTGGAAGTTTTTTGGTAGTGACTAAGTGAACATGTTGAGACTTAAGGAAGACCAGTAGGGGTGTAATTGAAGCCCGAAACATATTCATATTGGTTTGGGACTGAGTGTTAAACTTACGAGTGTCCTACGAGTGAGTTACTAATAGAAATTGCGAGAACATGAATTAAATTCGTATAAGTGATAAATCAAGGTTAGAGGAAGAAATAGGGACCTTAAAAATTTTGAGTTAATCTTAGGGACACGTGGGAGACTTAGTAACCTTTTGGGATAGGTTTAAGTACTCACAATTATACGATGAGAATTATCGCGCTAAACCTATTGTGTAGAATAATTGGGATAATATTTAAATGTGTGTGAGACTTATGATATAGGGATGGAATATACCTATATTGATATGATGATTACCTAAGTTTTTCTAATACTTAGTATATGGATTATTATTTGTATGACATACCTACCATACTTTCTATCACGAGAGGTTGATTTTCGAAAAAAGGACCATCTTATCTTTGTGTGCCTTCGGGGGATTTAGATTGGTACCTTAAGATCATAGGACTGTGAATGACTTATTTGTGAGTTGATAAGTCAGCTGACCATGGGAGCGTAGGTATGTGCGTGACCTATGGGTATGTGAACTATGTTCACCTCCAATATGTGTGATTTGTATCGAGACGGTTCCTGAGTGATTCGGAACGCGTGATCCTTCTGTATGCGATGTACCTGGATTCGATAGCAGATTATACGTGCACCGCAGCTTATCCTAGGGGTTCCATATATGTATATATGTACATAGAGTGATTTATATATGTACTTGTGACTGGTTCACTGTTGCTTAGTTGATACGAATAACTGAGATATTTAAATGGGTTAAAAATGTGAGAATTTATATAGCACCTGAGATAAGTAATTTGATTAGTGCAAATGTGAGATATAAGTATGACATATTTGGGTAATACAATTAGACACCCTATATTGGAATGTGAAAACAGGGGTTAGTACAGACTAGTTAGATAGTGGAATAACTAGGATGGGTTAAGGGTATACATTAGGCGTGCACATTAGTTGAAGGGTGAGAAACTCATGTGAGAGTACGCAACTAACATGTATATAATATTTATTGTTTAATACAATTAAACACTTGCTGGTTTTAAACTGTTTTCACCTCGGGCTCTGACCCATTTTCGTCCAAATCTATTTTGTTTTGTAAAAACCTTTTAGGTGCCCAGCCACAAGGACACCAAACATAGGAGTTCTATTTTGATGACGTGCTATAGCTGGTGTGGGAGCTACAGGATATCGGTATTATACACCTCCACATTGATCTTTGGTTCCTTCATAGTCATTCATTTCAGTTAGGGCATGTTGCCCATTCTTATTTAGATATTGTAGATACAGACTTTCATTATTTCAGATGTTGGTTTATTTATTCAGACTTTTGTATTGGAATTTTATTTACTCGGGTATTATTATTATTGGAGTGTTTACTCCAGACTCAAATTATTTCATTACGTTGGTTATTCACATGAGATTGTTTATGCGATTGATGGATGACGATTTAATTACTTGGTTAATTGTTAACTTAATTAATAAAATTTGGCATCTCTCTATTTTAAATATTAGGTGGCTAGTAATTAATTAAATGTTTTCGTCAGTGATGCTAAGACTGAACCAACTTGATATTCTGTATTAATTTAATAAAGGAGTAGCTACCCGGTATTTAATTAGTCAGGGTGTCACAGGTGGTATAAGAGCATCAGGTTTTCGTGTCCTTTAGGATTTTTGCTGTTTATTATGCTTCTAGCATAACTTTCTTTAATATAGAGCCCTATGTTTAGGATTGTTGATTTCTTTGGTGAGATTTCGTTCTCCTGCTATAGTGTATATAATAGTGAATCTTATTTGCATTCGGGTGTGTTCGTGTGCCGAACCATGTAGTAAGTCAGGCGAGGGCAGTTGGGAGGATAACAGGAGGCAAAGCTCAGTTGAGGTCATAGGGTATATTCAAGAATGATGACCATAGTTGAGGTCACCCCTATTATGGTACGGAAAGCCAGGACTGTAAAGACGGTTAGGGCACAACATATGACTTATAGGTACCGCTATAGTATAAGGTGGAGTCAAATTAAACTCACCCAACAAGGTTGGATTAGGACAAAGTCAGACAAAACATTAAAGAGAACCAGTAGTGGAAATTCTAGGAATGTGGAGATCATGTGTGTTAGGCAACGAAGGTAAAATATCCAAAAGCGTGGGCATATGTTGAAGTGTGGCTAATGAGAAGTGAAATTTGGGGTAAAAAAATTTCTTGGCTCATCGGAGCAAAGTTATAATGATAGGAGTCAGTCACCACACTTATTAGTGGAAAGTTGTGTCAATGGAAGGATATTTGGTACGGTTTCTACCGGAAGTTCCTTCATCAGATGTTCAGAATAAGACGTGAATGTTGTTCTATTCTCACACCAGAGGGTCGGATAGAGGTCCCTTTATGAAAAGGAATTTAATTAGCTAGAGAATCTTGCACCAAATGAATTAGGCACATTGGAGAAGAGGATTTTAAAGTGGGAAATTAACTCATGAGAAGAATTGCTAGCACATCTAGGGAATTTTGTTCGGGTGGTCATTGCAGATGATAACAATGTTGCATTTTGTCAATATGGATGTTAACGCTTCCTTGTATGGGGAGCTACAAGAATCGAGGAATTTAGTCAGAAAGTAAGACTGGGTGAAACGGTGTTGGTGAAGCACCACAAGGAGGAGACCCATCAAGGGACCCATTTAAATGATTCGGATAGCTGATTTTTTACCGAGCGATGGTGAATTCAGTAAGGGCTATTGAAGCCAGTAATATGTCCCTTAGGGCCAACAAAGCTAAGGGAACAATGGGGGTAGCCATTAGAGTCGAGACTACCCAAGTCCGAGAGACGGACAACCTTAACATGGTCAGTTTGACCGGAGATAAGTGGATTATGTGTAGAGGCATTTTGGGGGAAAGTAAAACCCCATGTGTTAAATTTTCTCGAAGTGAGTAAAGAGATAAGGACATCGTGCCTAACAAGGACAATAATTATTGTAATTTTCAATTTGGTTCGGACAGTCATGTTATGTCCAAGGACCATTTAAGCAGCCAGGGGGATTGGCAAGGTAGAAGTATGAGTTTTACCCTTAGAAGATGAGGCGTATTGTATGTGACACGAACGAGTCACTACATTTTTATTATTGCTAGTTTCTCACGTGAGACAAGTTTAGTGCGTATATCGATAATGTTATTATTATGTGAATATTTCCCCTGGTATAGTGGGGTTACCTTTAGTGTTATCCGCAGAGAATGAACGGGTGTATCGATAGTGGTATATACCTTATTGAGATTACTCGTTTTAGTGATGTGTTATACGAGTATGATATTATCATGATTATGGTTTTATAGTAATGATTATACCGATAGTGTGCGGATATTGCAATTCTATCGGGGTTACTACCTCAGTGTAGGATGTTTTGTTATGGCGAAACCTCAACTGCAAGAGGGTCGGGCTCGCATTTATATATATATATATATTATACAGACTTCGAAAGGTATAATGGTCTCGGATATTCGATCCTAGTATGTGTAGGGACTTTATTAATATGATTCGAAGTATATTGAGTTTACTGTTCAGAGGAAAGATTTAGCTTATTATTATGTTTAACGCTCAGGACTTGGTTATAGGAAGAGCGCATTGTTATATCACCCTTTAAAGGCGTGGGAGTTAAGACTCATAGTTCTATGTCTGAGGACAGGGTTTTGAGAATCCCGATTGTATGTGTATGATGTTTATGGAATGTGATTACCACCAATGTTAAGTGACCATGTCTTTCGGAGGAAGTTCCTCGTTTAAGTGTAATTGCGGAAGGAGATGTAACTTTTGTGTCAAGAGATGGGAAAATAGGGGTGCATGTTATGGACTGAGGGCCTAATGGATTTCGATGACTGACAATGCTAGGTAGTAGTGTATCGGTGGGTGTAGACACCCCATTATAGCACCCCCTAAACCTCTCTTTAGGTCCCTAGCACCTCCCTTCATCATTACAAACATAAGTCATACCCCAAGTACTGACCTAAAGGCCATCGGGCACTCCCAGGCTCCATTTAACCAGATGCCAAACTCTTCAGCTCGACCGAGACTGAATGAATCCTCAAAGGGCATCAAAACCCCTTTCCAAAGGTCTGCCCCGTGTGCGATTCTGGCTTACCGTACGGATGAACGATCCGTTTTCTCCCGAAACTTGATCAAGACGTCACCGGTTGCTCCCAGGTTCCTTTTGACCAAAGTCAACTCTTCAGCTCAACTGATACTAAATGAATCTTCAAAGGGCACCGAAACCCCTTTTTAACGGTCTGTCCCGTGCGCGATTCTGACTTACGATACGGACGAACCATCCATTTTACCTCGAAAAGTCACCGAACGCTTCCAAGTCCCGGTTGACTAGGGGTGGCAATTCGTGTGCATCGTGTTGTGTTCGGGTCGTGTCATGTCGTGTTCGTGTTAAGTATTAGTCAACCCTAACCCGACCCATTTAACTAATCGTGTCATATGAGCAAACACTAACCCGACCTATATATTATCGTGTCGTGTTCGGGTTGACCCGCATAACCCATTAAGTAAAATATAAAATATTTTTTTCTTCTCTCTTAACCAATCATACCACTCATAGGCCTACAATAACTTAAATTTAATTAATTTCAACTTCTTGCAACACATAAATAATTTATCATCCAATTCTCTATGAATTTTATAGAATGTCTATCAAGATATATAAATTATCTAATATAATCTCCATAAAATACGAGTTAAACGGGTCTATTCGTGTCATTTTTGAGTTAAACGTGTTTGACACTAACCCAACCCATTTATTATTCGTGTTGGCGGGTCGTGTTATATTCGGTTTCGTGTCAAGAAATCGTCAACCCTAACCCACTAACTTCGTGTCGAGTTCGTGTCGTGTCAAAAATTTCCACCCCTACGGTTGACCAAAGTCAACTCATCTAACCAAGTCAAACTCTTTGTAATGTCGAAGTACATCTCCTAACCTCTCCAATGGTTCGCCCCATGCGTGATTCGATCTTACCATGCAGACGAACGATCCGTTTGTATCTGACGATTCCTCATCCTAAGGATCGACGAGCACTTTCGAGCCACTTTTGACCCAATGTCAACTCCCGGATCTGGGAGAAGTCCAAATACTTTCGAAGGTCTCTGAATTACCTTTCCAACGATTTTCCCCGTGCACGATTTGGATCAACAATTTCCACTCTACGGTCAATTTTTGAAGGGACCTGAAAGAGACTGCTAAACGGCAGGTCCCAAACTTTGCCTATCAGTATTGTGCCCAAACACACCTGCCAATTGGCAAGACTAGGGCTATGCCGATCGGCAATGCCTTGGGCCAATAAAAAGGAGGGCCTGCCCTCATTTCAAAGGGGACCCAAGATCTGAAACCTATCACTCTCAGCAAGTTCTAAAAACCTCTCTCGAAGTCATCATCATTTCTACATCCAAATCCCTTTCCAGCCTTCACTTTTCATCATCCTTTTCATCCAACTAGGTGAATTAAGTACCCTCCATCATCCCCCACGTACAAGGGTTGCTCTCTAATGTTCAAGATCAAGCTCAAGATCTTCAAGAAGGTCCAACTTTCTCAACTCTCTCTTTAAATTCTCCTAAATTCGCATTAATTTGTTTTATTACTTAGCACTTTTATCCTCTCATCTCACATATCCTAATATACTTTTTATTTAGTATTATTGCACATCTCCTATTTTCATAATAAAAAATCCAAAAAAATAAGAAAAAGAGGGTTTGCTCATAAATTCCAAACGGGAATTCTCACACTTTTCTCACTACTAAATTACTTTTTACACACTCACACACACCTACAAGAGAATTTCCCGATTGGATTTACGGGATAAACCCCACCCCCCATTTTGCATACAAACTACGTGGACTTTGATGCATCTATAGGCTACGTAGGCGTCTCGGGGTAAAACCCAAGACTCGAGTCCTATTTCTTCCCACTTTTATTTTTTCTTCCATTTTCTAACTTAATTCTCTTAGATTCTCTCTCTCTCTCTCTCTCTATATATATATATATATATATATATATACATATATTTGTTCTTAGTGGCGTATTATTCCATATATGTTATCGTTCTGTTATAATGATCAATGCAAGGATAATCGCGTAAGTCCATGATTTCTCTGTCCACTACATATACGTGTGCACACATATCACGGGGAAACAAAGGAAAATAGTAGTAACCCATGAGAGATCGCAAGGGATGAATGGGTTCTTAGCACCTTCCTATTTCGTAACTTATCCTCCAGACCCTTTTTGAATCATTTTTGGTTTTGTATGTATCAGTATGTCTTTGGATGTTGTCCTTCGGGATGGCTCCCTTTTTTTTGTCTGTTTTGAGTAAAATAGACTCGTGACTCCATCTCTCTACATTTTTCACCTCATCACCGACGTCGACCGAAGCGCTCCCGAGAGGGAAGCGCGGAACCAAGATCCTCCTGAGAAGAAGAAGAAGACCCCCCTCTTCTTTTGTATCTCTCCCGCCGTGAGGATCGGAGGGGATGGACACAGTGGTGACTCCGCTGGGAAATCTTCATTTTGAAGGCTAGACTGTATTTACATGGGTGTTTTATTTTCTTATATATCCCCATATTTTCATGTCCCCTTTACTATTCATGTATACCTCATGCTTATGCTTCTATTCATGCACTTGTAGAAGTTTCCCCATGTGCACTTTGCACCACGTGCACCTATGATCACATATATCCGCATGTTGCATGCATCACCCATCCATACTTGGTATACCATTGGTACTTGTACTTTTCTCCCCGTTTGGAATAATCAAGAAAGATACTCTCATCATAAGATATTAATAAGAGAATCATGCATGATTCACACAACATCACCAATGAGCATTGTTATTTACCAAATTTTGTCCAGTAACTGAAGGGTCACTTCGTGATGGGCGCTGGTCCAGCAAGGCACAGTTATCCTAAGAGATATGACTCTCACATTCCATTGGCCAAGTACTTTCGACGTATATCAAATGTTTCCCTCGTATCGTACCGCTTGACCGAAGTTATGATGGGAGGTATACCGCATAAAACTCATTCACGTATGCCGAGTATATTGAATTCGCTCCCACACGTACCGTCCCCACGAGGTATATAATGAGGCAATTCATGTACACTCAGGTATATCAAATGTCTTGTCCACACGTACCGATTACCCTCAAGAGCAAGACGTATATCGTGGAAGCCACCCCAAAGGGGGGAACCCTTTACGATTCACCCAACCAAACTGCATACCCGCATATAGGTGTCAAGCCTAGGACACATAAGTTAGATTGCCAATTTCGACCCGAAACTCTGCCGAAATTCTGGGTCGGCCTGCCCCACAAATTTTTGTGCATTTTTAAAACGGGACCCTTCCCGTGAGCCTGGTTACAAGTTCAAATCATAGCTTTGCATATGTTATAAACCCAACTTTTGCAGGCTCGGGTCCCGTTCGGCATTTCATTTTGCATTTAGTAGAATTTAATACAAGTGAGAACATAATAATAATAATCATGCTGAGACCCGTCTCCTAAAATATTTATCCCTTCTTTATCATAAATCCAAAAATATTTCCCGCTTCTTTGTCAAAAATCCAAAAATATTTCCCCCTTCTTTGTCAAAATCCAAAAATATTTCTCCATTCTTTATCAAAAATCCAAAAATATTTTTCATTATTTTTTCTCAAAAATAAATCCCATTTTACGCCTTCTCAAGTAGATCGCACACCCTTGGCCTGGCTCCTTATTGGCTTCGGTATTTAGTCAAATCACCCCGGAGTTCCGTCCGTTACCCTGCTACTTCTTTCGAGTTCGGTATCCATCCACTTTCCATGGAGAACACATATCAAGTGCCAGTTGTGCAGCCAGATCTAACGGCAGTTTTAGCTCAGCTCGTGTCCAAGATTGACAACTTCAGACTGAGGTTTGAGAAATGCAATGAAACTAGGTTCCTGTTCCTCAAGATCCCAGGCCATATTCCCTCGTGCTATGGGTCCACCCGAACCTATCTGGGTTCCCTAAGAGTATCATCACGCTCCATGTGCCCCTCCTGTTAATGGGCCACTGCCTGCCCAGTTTCCTATGCCGAACCTTGCCCAGCCTGGGGCTAACTTGCCTACGATCGTTGATCCAAAAGAGGAAGAATTAAACAAGGTCAAAGAAGATCTCAAGATGCTAACTAAGAAGTTCGACCAAGTCAGAATCTCCAAAAATTACATGGATTATACCCACATGTCTCCTTATCCAAAGACGAGGTTACCCAAGAAGTTCAAGATGCCAAATATCGAGAAATTCGGAGGAAGTGGACCACCGATTGTTCATCTTCGCAGTTATCAATGTTCCATGACTCTCCTAGGGGCTTCTGAAGAAGTGACGAACCAATTATTTCAGCAAACTTTGAAGGATAGCGCCCTCCGATGGTTTTTGTCTCTCGAAGAGTCCAGCATCAGTAATTGGGAAGATGTAGCCCATGAATTCATGTCGCAGGACAAATACAATAAAGAGCTTGAGGTCACCTGCCATGATTTAGAGCTGCTCAAATAGAACTCTAGGGAATCAGTCAGTAACTTCATAGCCCGTTGGAGGGAAAAGGTAGCCACTATGACCAATTGTCCAGTCAAGGAAGAACAAGTCGACATAGTGAGGAAGAACTTCTTTCCCCATGTGCGAGCAACCATGGGAGGACAATACTATCCCCACTTCCGAGATCTCAGAGAAGCAGGAGAAGAAATAGAGGAAGGTCTTGCTAAAACAGAAGTTGAACCAAAGAAAGTGTTCGGACAATTCACTCCCAGAAAATATGACAAACCTGTCAGTGCTGCAGTCTCAACCATCAATAATATCTCTCAACCAACCACCTCATGGGCACCAGAAAGCCGCCCTATCCCAGTTCAAAAGTAAAACACCGAGCTCCATGCTCCCCTCTCCAAAGTTTATTAAGCCCAGTTAAGCCGAAACCTTATCAAACCCTTGGTCCCCCATCCATTGCCAAAGCCACTTCCAAGAAACTTCAAAGAAGATGCCTATTGCGCCTTTCACCAAACTGCTGGCCATACCACCGACCAATGATTTCACCGTCCGAAACATAATCCAAGGTCTAATTTACCAGGGTACCATTGCCCCACCAGCCAATCCTAACCCAAACACTACTCATAACCCACTCCCAAATCATACCAATGCTATCTTCCTAGAAACGGACCTAGAATTTGATCCTTCAACTCAAATCACGCCCATACACTCTCCCAAACCTCTCCAAACTTGTCCATATTTCCTCCTACATCCTGTTGGCCTCGCTGATCAGACATTATCGCTCCTCACCAGAGCATGCATCACTGTCCGTACTCGTTCTGAAAATAGATGTATGGAATTATCAGAAGTGTTAAACCAACTCCTAGAGTTTGGGCTGAAGTTTCCCTCACTGATGAATATTGATTGCCAGAGGTTCGGTACGCTGTTCTTGGAAGCACGAAAATGGGCCTGAGAGTCAGATAGTTGGGTGGTACCGAGCGATGAAGTCAGCCTAGATGATGTTCTCCAGATCATGGCAGGATTATTCAGGAAAACCAATAAAATTTACAGTATGACCGAGTTACTTGATACTCTGAAGATACAAGGACGCCTGGTCCCTTCACCCTTACATAGACCCGCAGAATGGGAAGACCTGTATGAAGAAGCCATTGAAGTTGTGGAATGCATTGACTTCACATGGAAAGACATAATTATTTCCACCAGATGGGGGAAAGAATTTGAAAATTGAAATGAAGAGCAAGCTTCTAATAAAAATTGCCCGGTAGCCGACATTTGTGAGATAATATCATTTGAAGAACTCCTTGGAGAAATAAACAAGATGGCAGAATAACCCGAGATTGATGAGGAAATGGGGTTCATATTCTTCCCTTCTTCAGTAAATCACATGACCATATCAGGAAGGCATTAACAGATACCAAGCTCACTACCCAAAAATGACAAAGGGAAGGGCGTTAAAAGTATTCCTATGGCAGAGATGACCCTCGAGGAGAGCAAGATCCTTGATCAACTCAAGAAAACTCAAGATAACATCACCCTATGGGGGATTTTCATGTCTTCTCAGCTACATAGAAATGCTTTGATCAAGTTGCTCACTGGACCCATCGTTCCTCCTTCCACTACACCAGAAGAAGCGATAAATCTAGTCGGATCCCTGAACTCTACCCAAATGCTATCTTTTTTTGAGGAATAAATCCCTAAAATTGGGCCAAACCATAATCATGCACTCAACATTTCCGTCGAAGTTATGGGAAAGATCATACCACTCTCTCTTGTCGATAATGGATTCGCCTTGACTGTTTGCCCATTAAGAACCTTCAAATGCTTAGGACTGAAAGAAAGTGATCTCACTCCAACCTACGTTGTGGTACGTGCCTACGATAATACTCATCGAGAAGTGATGGGATCCATAAAACTTGCAATAAGGGTTGGCCCTATAAACCCTGTCGCTGAATTCCAAGTTATTGACATTCCAGCTTGTTTCAACCTGTTGCTCGGACGACCTTGCCTCCCTAGTATTAAGGGTGTGTCTTCCTCACTCCATCAAAAATTAAAGTTCTTCACTGACGAAAGAGTTATAACCATTTTAGGAAATGACGATAATACTGAGGGTGCAAGTACCAATAATCCAATCCTTGAGATACAACACAGGTCAAGTGATATGCTCCTATCAGGATTCCGAGTTGAACCATCCTACTCCCAGCAGGGGACGATTTCAAAGAAAGGGTTTGTACAGAATATGACCCTCATGGAAACCTCAATGTGATTCAGATGTTCATAAACATGCACTTCATGCCTGAACTAGGGTTAGGACAAAGACAGCAAGGGATACTTGAGCCTATTGACCTGAAGAAAGATTTTCATCCTTGTGGTTTGGGGTATCAACCATCAGAATAAGAGCTCAAAATGATCCGCCAGTCTCGACCAAAGAGAAGATTAGACTGCATCCAGACTATCCTAGGTGACTCCTTGAATGGACGATTCATTGAAGAGGGCGAGGACTTCCCCTTTTGCGGCTTTTTGAAACCATGGTATGACCATACAAACAAGAAGATGAAGCCTGGAATGGAGATATTTTTCCAAAATAGCTACCCATGGGCTGAAAGTTCCCAACACCATGTACAACCGCTCATCAGAGATACTGAAGAGATTGAGGAAAGTGACTTCGAGGATTCCTTCAACTTACAGACACTGGGGCTAATGCTCTGCATGGTTCATTCAGGCACTACATCGCTTGATTCGTCCCACCTAATTAAAGCTACTGATACACCTCTCCTCAACTGGCATGCTGCGCCCGTTCTACCTGTTAAAATACCACCTAACCCCAATGTTTACCCCATCTCTTCTTCTGTTATCTATCCTTGCTCAAATTTAATCAAGACCTCCTTTGATGAGGTTCTCAATGCTATTTTTCCTATCAATGAAATAAACGAAGATTTTGAGTATCTTGCCGTGCCTTACATTAATTGTTTATATTCTAATCAAACTTTTGATGATGATGACTTTGTAAATGAATAATTCTTAACTGGTCTAAATAAGGTTAATTACAAACAACATAACCGCATTCACGTTAATGAAGAAGAGACTGTTATTGTTAACCTCGGTCCTAGTAGCCAATTGTGCGAGATTAGGATAGGGGCTACCCATGACGAGCATGAGCGCGCACAACTTGAAGAATTATTGAAGAAATTCGTGGATGTCTTTGCATGGTCCTACGACGATATGCTCGATATTGATCCCGAAATAGCTCAGCATGAGATCCTAACTTTTCCAGATTACAAGCTGGTTAAACAAAAGTTGAGAAAACTCTGCACCGAATGGTCGCTCAAGGTCATAGAAGAAGTGGTCAAATAGCTGAATGGGGCTTTATTCGTGCAATCGAATATCCCACATGGCTAGCCAACATAGTGCCTATGCTAAAATCGGGAGGGAAAGTTTGGATATGTGTAAACTACCGGGACTTGAACAAAACCTCTCCAAAGGATGATTACTCGTTACCTAATATCGACATGATCATGGGCAACACAGCCAGTCATGCTTTCAAGTCATTCGTCGATGGGTTTACCGGATACAACCAAATCAAAATGCACCCAGATCATCAAGATATGACCACATTCATCACCCCATGGGGAACCTTTTGCTACACTATTATGACATTTGGTCTCAAGAATGCCGGGGCTACCTACCAGAGGGCTTCCATAACCATCCTTCATGATCTGATTCACAAAAAAGTTGAGGTCTATGTGGATGCTATGATTATCAAATCCAAAACTAGAGAAGGTTATGTTCTCGCTCTTCGAAAGTTCTTCGAACGAATGCGACGATATCAGATGAGACTCAATCCATATAAATGTGTCTTCGACGTTACAAAGGGAAAACTCTTAGGATTCATGGTTAGTGAAAGAGGGGATAAAAGCAGATCCTGCTAAGATGAAAGCCATACTTGAGATGCAACCTCCCCGAACAGAGAAAGAAGTCTGAAGTTTCCTTGGAAAATTATAATACATCAGCTAGTTCATCGGCCAGATAACCTCCATCTGTGAACTTATTTTCAAACTCCTCTGAAAGGATTCAACTAAGGTTTGGAATGAGGCCTGCCAAGAAGCTTTTGACCGAATCAAGAAATATCTGACCCAACCTCCGGTACTCATGCCACCACAGCCTGGTCTCCCTTTGCTCCTATACCTAACCATAATCGACACTGCAGCTGGGGCTTTGCTAGCCCAATATCTTGAAGATTCCCGTAAAGAAAGAACCATCTATTACGCTTATCACAAATTAGTCGAGTACGAAGTTAACTACACTTCTTTAGAAAAAGCATGCGTCGCGCTTGTTTGGGTCATCCAAAAGTTACGACACTACATGCTCGCCTTCCCCATTAAATTGGTATCCCGAATGGACCCCATCAAGTACCTGCTCAAGAAACCTGCCTAATCTAGACAAATGGCTCGATGCTTGATGATCTTAGCTGAGTTTGATATCGTGTACGTCACACAAAAAGCCATGAAAGGAAGAGCATTCTGTGACTACCTCGCCGACTATCCCATGAAAGAAGCTGATGTCTGGGTCTCCGAATTCCTAGATGAAAACATCCTCTACACTGATCAAGATAACCCTCGATGGAAAATGTTCTTTGACGGCACTGCCAACAAAAGGAATATGGCATTGGGATACTTATGATCGCCCCAGATGACTCCCACACTCCTATCACCATCAAGTTGGATTTCCCCTGCACCAACAACATAACTAAATATAAGGTGTGTATGGTAGGCCTCCAAGATGCTCTTTAGAAGGGTATTTAATTCCTAGATGTCTATGGGGATTCCGCCCTCATCATCGGTCAAGTGCTCAAAAAATGGAAAGTCAAGGACGAGAAGCTCCAACCCTTCTATGACCACTTAGAAGAACTAGCCTCCCAATTCCAAGATATCACCTTCCACTACCTACCTCGAGCAAAGAATAACCTAATTGATGCTCTTGATACCTTGGCCTCCATGGTTGACATACCCGAAGGAATAACAATGGCCCCCTTCCTAGTGAAAAAGCAAGACAAACCAATCCACTACTACCACATGGAGCTCATCACCACAGAAGATCCCGAGCTGGCCAATTGCTAATACTATGATATCTGGAACCTCCTCAAGCATGGTAGGTATCCCGAGGGTTCCAACAAGAAAGACTAAGCAACCCTCCGAAGACTGACCGCCCAATACATCATCTATTACAAAGCACTGTTCAAGAGAAACTTTGATGGAACCCATCTACACTACATCGCAGGGCCTGACATTGGAGAGGTAATGCAGAGAATCCACATCGGGGAATGCGGGCCCCACATGAACGATCACATGCTTGCCAATAAAATCATTAGATAAGGCTACTACTGGACCACCATAATCCAGGATTACACCACCTATGTCCGAAGATGCCTCAAATGCCAACAGTTCTCCAACCTTCAACACCTGCCTCCGCGAGAATTATACAACACGACTTCTCCCTGGCCGTTCTCCACCTAGAGTATTGACATCATAGGGAAAGTTACACCCAAGGCTTCCAATGGGCATGAGTTAATCCTAGTTGCCATTGATTACTTCACCAAATGGGTTGAAGCTGAGTCATATGCAGTTCTGAATGCCAAGAAAGTGGCCCATTTCATCAAGAAAAACATCATCTGCTGATATGGGGTCCCGCACGAGCTAGTGTTTGATAACGGGTTGCATTCTAAGGAAAAAGTCACAGAAGTGGTCAACGAGTATGGTATTGAGAGACACAAATCTTTTCCCTATCGACCTCAGACCAATGGTGCGATCGAAACAACCAATAAGAACCTCAAAGCCATTATCAGTAAGATGACCGAAAGTTGTCGATATTGGGCCGACCGAATCCCTTACGCCTTCTGGGGCTACCGAACCTCAATACGAACCTCTACTGGGGGTACCCCTTACTCTTTAGTCTATGGTATGGAAGAAGTCCTATCCGTGGAGCTGGAAAAACCCTCCCTGCGCGTCATGCTTGAAAGCAAGGCCAGCGAAGAAGATTGGCACCAAAGCCTTCTTGACGAGCTGACCCTCCTAGATGAAAGGAGATTGAAAGATATATAACACATACAAGGGTAACATCGCCGTGTAGCATGATCATTCAATAAGAGAGTCAAGGACCGCGGTGTACGAGAATGGGATTTATCCCTGAAAGAAATAGTAGAACCCATCTGGGACCCTAGAGGGAAATTCAAGCCCAATTAGAGCGGCCCCTACACCGTGAAGAAGATCTTTCCAGGAGGTGCCGCCATGCTCACCGACCTTGATGGAGAAGAGATGGCTCGTTCAGTCAACCTGGACCGTCTCAAGAAATTTTACCCCTAGTCCAAAATCTCAGCGCGCTAAGACTCTTCTCATCTCCCATCTATTCTAATATATATATATATATATATATATATATATATATATATATATATATATATATATATATATATATATATCCATTTCCCTCTACCCAGAACTACGTGGGCCTGATCCTCAACAAAAACCATTTCCAGAAAAATTAAAACTTTTCAAAACCCCAGAGGTACTTAGGCAGCTCATACATCTTACTGAGAACGACAGTTCATTATAACATATACTTGAACAAAAGGATTATACATGCCTTATCGATTGGTATAGATAATTCAAAAATACAGAGTTCATCAAAAGGCATAGCTGGATGATCAAAAACTTATTTATTTCACTAATAGGAAATTACAGTTCAATTACATAAAGGAACGGATGACTCCCTTCCCCCTACTTTCCTAAAAATAAAAATAAAAATCCTAAATTTATTCCCCATTACAAAAACAAACTCTACCAGAGTCTTACACACAGCTACCAAAGGAGCCCGCTCCATCATCATCATCATCTACATCCTGGGGTCCCCAAGCTTCCCTTGCCTGAATGGAGTGCCACATATGCTCCATGGACCGATAAGCTCGAACCAACCTCAAAAACACCACTACCCCTCCGTCCATGGTATCAGATAAAATAAACCACCTTTGTCCAGTCTCCACTGCCAACATCTTACTGACTACTCTTCTCCACAACAACTTCATATAATCCCCAGGGATGTGCCAAACTCTCCCAACAGACTAAGAGGGACGGGTTGACGGACGCCGACTCTCCCACAAAGAGCCAAGTCGTGTGCGCAGACACTCTATCAGATCTTCTACCAGAAAGAAGTCTAGTGTCCGAGGTGGCACGATCTGCTCCCAGACAAATTGGCGCAGAATCCGCCAAAGGAAATATAAAGAGGTCTGTCTGAGACCAACCAGCCGAACATACGGGTATTCTCCCAGTTCCAGAATAGGCAACAGTTGTCCCCACCAAGGCACTGACCAGTACAAATTTAGAGCCCCACGCTCCACAAACCAATTCTCCCAGCTCTCAATATCCAGGCCAAAGCTGATGAAAAGACGTTGGGTACATCCGACAAAGGGTATTCTAGAGGAGTCACCAGGCAAAATCTTTCAGACAACTACAAGAACAGCATCAGGGGGCTCCCCCTCATAAAGTCAGAATGACCTTCTTTCCAGGCATCCATGCCATTTAAAGTCTTCGCCAATATCACCACCGCAGGATTACGACGGTAGGACATCCATGAAGTAACAACTATAAGTTGTGGGTCCACCAGCAGCTCCTCAATCACCCGCAACAGTTTTAAAACCAAGCCTAGAACGACAGCTTCGGCATATCTAGCATCACTAACCTCCTTCAAATGCACGGACCACAGCACCACTGGAAGAGAAATCATTCCTCCAGTAACTAAGGATCTACCCGCCGAGGACGAGACGTGGAGAAGTCCAACCAACAACTCCCGGGGAGACTGAGAAAACTAAGGCAGAGCCGCAGCAACACCGAAATTTATCCCCAACATGGTAGAAAATTCCTCGTAGGTCGGATAGACTTCTTCCAAGCCAAAGCGAAATACATGGTCTTCAGGGTACTAGAATTGTAATGCTGCCATCAGCATGTTCCACTCTATGGGTCGATTACGCCATAAAGAAAATCGACGCATGTTGAAAGCATCGTAGTCGATGTTGTAGGAGCACATCGCCTCCAAAGTCTCGAGGTAGTTATCAAACTCAACACTACCAGGGAGAGCCATCTCATAGAATAAGAGAAGGAGAATGTGAAGGTGTGATGAAAACACTCCACCCTTACCCCTTTTTATACTTGAAAACCCCCACAAAAGACATAACCTCTACAGAAATCGGAGGAAACCCTACCCCACCAGGTACCAAGGCTAAAGAGGGTACCAAACAAAGATTTGAAATTAATGGGACTGGACTGACCTACCGATAGGCAGGATAAGGTGCTTGTCGATCGACAACCTCCCAATTTTAGAAATTTCCCTTTTTCCTCTTTTGTCAAAATCAGAAAACTCAATAAATAAATTGATATTCTCAATAGAATTTCAAAAATCCCCTTTTCATCTTATATAATTCCTCATTATGAATAAAAATTCCTTTCAAAACTTCTAAAAATAATTCTTTTTATGGTCTCAGCAGCAAAGTAAAAAGCGCATGTGCTTGCATTCATTCATCATTAACATAAGATAATAAAAAACTCCATTGCATTGCATAGATATATATTTCTCTGTATTACATAAATCTTATAGGAAATAAAGAAAAACAAAATCAACGGGACTCAGCCTAAACCCACATTCTCTCTCTCTATCTCTCACCTAACCTTCCCCCTCTCTCTCTAAGAGCTTCCACCCCTACGACGCACACTCTTTCCCTTGCGGTGAGATGACGCACCACTGCTACCCGAACCAGACGCCTCCCCAGATGAGGCAGACGACTCCAAGAAAGAAGGAACAGGAACCGCATCCAGAATATGGCCAGTCACTGAAGATATCCAGTCCCTAATGTCCATGAGCCAAGCGGTGGACACCCGGACGTGCTGCAAGAAAGGACAGAATCAGTATCAAGGAAAAAAGATCAAAAGAAACCAAAGGAGAAGAACAAAAAGATATACCTCGGGATGAAGGACCTCCTCTGTCAAGCCCAACTCCTCCGGATCCATCACATGAGGATGATGCAATATAGGCACCATCCCTCCATCAGCCCGCTGAATGTTATACGAAGGAGTATGCAACCGCATAATGGGCACCTTCAAAGTCATCGCCGCTGCAGATGTCGACGGACCGCCACCGCTATGGGAGGACCCCACTGGCTTACTCAAACCCGCAGGAGGGAAGGGCAGTGCATCATATATGCTGGGCGCCATCAACTAGATCGTCATGAAGTCCATATAATTTTACGGTGCAGTCGTATCGGTGTATAGCAGATAGGACTCGCCAATTATTATCGCGACTCTCGCATCCTCTGGCAACATCCTCTCCCGCCTCATAGACATATGAAGCCTCGCAAGTGGAACCACCATCTCCTCCTCAGAAATCTGTCGGACTACCCTCTCTCCAAGGTACTAAGAGTGATCAAACTCATGCGCTAGCAAACGCCTCATCTGCGCATTCACTTCCGTTAACCCCGTGTCCTGAATGATCATCCCCCAAGGGTAAAAAGTCACCTAAAAATCCCTAGCAGATACAAGTCAATATAGAATCAAAGTACACAAAGACCAAGACTGAAGAAGGAAAAATTCTTACCCTACCACTGGTCAGGCCATTCAAGGTCTGGCGCACTGTCTCCAAAAGAGAGAGACTTCCTCGACTATCGATTTTCCTTTCGCTACCGATGCAATCGGCATAAATCCCCAATGGTGTCATCCTTCAAAGTAATCAGGTGGGTATTACACCCGATTACCTCATAGAACCACGTCTGCCAAAGACAAGAAATGCGCAATTAAAAAGAGATGCGTAAGGAAAATGTGAATGCATGAAAGGAAATTACACAAACTTAAGAATGCCTCAAGAAGATGCATGGCTCCAGTAAAAGTCTGCCGATAGCACCGACTGAATGCATCCAGAGAAAAATAAAGGGTTGCCAAAGTCAGGCTCCCCCAATCATAGAGAGGGATGTTCGAAAACATCCTCAGATATGGTAAAAACCATAAATGGACGACGTCGCCACTCGATGCCACCAAAAATCCCCCCACACCATGCCGACCGGCACCCCCTTAAATTTTCATACAAAAATTCCCAGAAAACCCTGAAAAATCGTCAGAAAATTCCCAAAAATCCCGGAAAGGATTTAGAACATGTTCACTAAGAAAAATTTCACACTCCCTCAAATAGAACCCCTATTTCCCCAGCGAAAGTCTCAAAAGTCAAGTGAATCTCCTCCCAGCAACATCTTCAGAGGACCTCTAAGGTATCCTAAAATTCCTCGAAGGTCTCAAAATTTCCTCGAAAAATGCATCCACACCCTGGACCACCTAATCACTTCTCCAGCATCAAATTGGTTGTTCCCCTGATAAAGTCTCCAAAAATACAAGAATTTCCCCAGTAATCATCTCCCCAGCTTAAATCGAAATCACGAGGTAATTTCCCGACAGAGTTCCCCGAGAACATCTCAATCTAAGCCCTCAGAATTGGCTTCGACCCGCAGAATTGGTCATCCCAACTTAAGCCCATAGAATTGGCTTCAACCCACAGAATTGGTCATCTCACCTTTAAGACCGCAGAATTGGTCATCTCACCTTAAGCCCGCAGAATTAGCTTTGACCCGCAAAATTGGTCATTTCACCTTAAGCCCGCAGAATTGGCTTCAACCCACAGAATTTGTCATCTCATCCTTAAGCCCGCAGAATTGGCTCCGACCCGCATAATTGGTCATCTCATCCTTAAGCCCACATAATTGGCTTCGACCTGCAGAATTGGTCATCTCAACTTAAGCCCTCGGAAGTGGTTTCGACCCGCAAAATTGGTCATCACATCCTTAAGCCCACAGAATTGATCATTTCAACTTAAGCCCACAGAATTGGTCATTTCACCTTAAGCCCGCAAAATTGGCTTCGACCCGCAGAATTGGTCATCTCACCTTAAGCCCGTAGAATGGGTTCGACCCGTCGAATTGGTCATCCCCAACTTAAGCCCGCAGAATTAGCTTCGACCCACAGAATTGGTCATCCCCAACTTAAGCCCGCAGAATTGGCTTCGACCCGTAAAATCGGTCATCACAACCTAAGCCCTCAGAATTAGCTTCGACCTACAGAATTGGTCACCCCCATCATTGCTGTAGGTTCCTTGGAATTGACCTAAATCTTTGGTCATCACTTCCTTTAAGACCATCCCTAGTATGCCCCTTTAAGCCCGTTGAATCGGCTTCGACCCGCAGAATCGATCACCCTCATCCTTAAGCCCTCATAATTTGCTTCGACCCATATAATCGATGACCCTCATCTTCAATACCATCCCTAGTATGCCCCTTTAAGCCCATCGAATCGGCTTCGACCCGCAGAATCGATCACCCTCATCCTTAAGCCCTCATAATTGGCTTCGACCCACATAATCAGCCATCCTCATCCTTAGGTCCTCAGAATTGGCCTCGACCCTCTGAATCAATCATCCTCCTTCAAAGGCATCATGAGATGTCTATTCGATGGCTATAATTTGTTCCAAACTCACCCGTTGAGGGGCTCTGTAGACACCCCATTCTAACACCCCCTAAACCTTTCCTTAGGTCCCTAGCACCTCCCCTCATCACTACAAACCTAAGTCATACCCCAGGTACTGACCTAAAGGCCATCGGCCACTCCCAGGCTCTGTTTAACCAGAAGTTAAACTCTTCAGCTCGACTGAGATTGAATGAATCTTTAAAGGGAACCAAAACCCCTTTCCAACGGTCCGCCCCGTGCGCGGTTCTGACTTACGGTATGGACGATCAATTCATTTTCCCCCAAAAATTGATCAAGAGGTCATCGGACCCTCATAGGCTCCATTTCACCAAATTCAACTCTTCAGCTTGATTGAGAATAAATTAATCTTCAAAGGGAACCAAAACCCCTTTCCAACGGTCCACCCCGTGCACGATTTTGACTTACGGTACGGACGAACGATCCGTTTTACCCCAAAAGGTTACCAAACTCTTCCAAGTCCTGTTTGACTAAAGTCACTCCCGAACCAAGTAAACTCTTTGGAATGTCAAAGTACATTTCCTAACCTCTCCAATGTTTTGCCTTATACATGATTCGGACTTACCATGCGGACGAACGATCTGTTTGTGTTCGAAAATTCCCCGTCCTAAGGACCGATGAGCACTTCCAAGCCATATTTGACCCAAACTCAACTCTGGGATCCGGGAGTAGTCCAAAAGACTTTCAAAGGCCTCTAAATTACCTTTCCAATGGTTTGCCCTATGAGCGATTCGGATCAACGGTTTCCACTCTACGGTCGATTTCCCAAAGGGACTTGAAAGAGACTGCCAAACTGCAGGTCCCAAACCCTGCCTATCGGTAATGCCCTGGGCCTATAAAAAGGAGGGTCTTCCCTCATTTCAAAGGGGACCCAAGATCTGAAACATATCACTCTCAACAAGTTCAGAAAACCTCTTTCGAAGTCAGCGTGATTTCTACATCCAAATCCCTTTCCAAACTTCACTTTTCATCATCCTTTTCATCCAACTTGGTGAATTAAGTACCCTCCATCATCACCCAAGTGCAAGGGTTGCTCTCCAATGTTCAAGATCAACCTCAAGATCTTCAAGAAGGTCCAACTTTCTCAACTCTCTCTTTAAATTCTCCTAAATTCGCATTAATTTGCTTTATTACTTAGCACTTTTATCCTCTCATCTCACATATCCTAATATACTTTTTATTTAGTATTATTGCACATCTCCCGTTTTCATATAAACAAACCCAAAAAAACAAGAAAAGAGGGTTTGCTCATAAATTCCAAACGGGAATTCTCACACTTTTTTCACTACTAAAACGCTTTTTACACACACACACCTACAAGAGATGTCCCCGGTTGGATTTATGGTATAACCCCACCCCCATTTTGCATACGAACTATGTGGACTTTGATGCCTCTATAGGCTACGTAGGCGTCTCGGGGTAAAACCCGAGACTCGAGTCCTATTTCTTCCCACTTTTATTTATTCTTCCATTTTCTAACTTAATTCTCTTAGATTCTATATCTATATATATACATATATTTGTTCTTAGTGGCGTATTATTCCATATACGTTATCGTTCCGTTATAACGATCAACGCAATGATAATTGCGTAAATCCTATTTTTTAATATTACTTTTAGGGATATTCCTATGGATGATTCACTTTATCTTTTCGATGATACAAGTCGATGATTCCTCTCTCCACTACATATACACATGCACACATATCACAGGGAAATAAAGGAAAATAGCAATAACCCATGAGAGACCGCAAGGGAGGAATGGGTGCCTAACACCTTCCCATTTCGTAACTTAGCCCTCGGACCCTTTTCGAATCATTTTTGGTTTCGTATGTATCAGTATGTCTTTGCATGCTGTCCTTCGGGATGGATCCCTTTTCTTTTGTCTATTTTGAGTAAAATAGACTGACGACTCCATCTCTCAACCTTTTTCACCTCATCACCGATGCCGGCCAAAACGCTCCCAAGAGGGATGCATGGAACCAAGATCCTCCCTAGAAGAAGACCCCCTCTTCTTTCGTCTCTCTCCCACCGTGAGGATCAGAGGGGATGGCCACAGGGGGTTCCTTGTTTGGATTTCGCTTTGCGAGACATCCCATATGAAACTTAGCGTAAATTTGGTAGTAGGGAGATGTTTGGCCATTCGTCCATGAGTTCGGTACCTCAATCGTTATAAAAATATGTAGTTATAACTGTAAGTTGAAAGCTAAATTATGATATAAGGCTAGTAGAGCCAATTGTGTGGTGAGGAAGTATGGAAAATTTTGTTTTATCACGATGGGTTAAAAGGATGGAGTAATGATAAGGAGGATTTAGAATTTCGAATCCGGAGGTGGTTGAGAATTCCCAATTGGTATATCCACATTGTGAATACATGGGCAATAAATAATTAGGCATATGTAT
Organism: Sambucus nigra; assembly: GCA_949130495.1. Lineage (NCBI taxonomy): Eukaryota > Viridiplantae > Streptophyta > Magnoliopsida > Dipsacales > Adoxaceae > Sambucus > Sambucus nigra. The sequence continues at coordinate 547,066,988 of OX422215.1, forward strand.
GAAGAGTATATGATGTTTAAACCCGTATGCACAGTTATTAGGGTGTGTGGTCATCTTGGTTTGCTGATGTAAGAATCGCCGGAAAAAGAGACATGTAAATAGATGGGTGAATTTGATGCTTGGGGGACTAATATGACAAAATGGAAGAGGTAGAGTGGATTAAGCATTGTGAGGGAAGGATGAGAATTCACATATTCATGTGCAATTAGAGTAGCACGTCCAAACTTGGTTGAAAGGAAGTATGAAGCCATTTAAAAAGGGGGATATCCCTTGAGAAGATAAATATTTAACTATTATGGATAATTTGGAGCGGAGTTCTACCCAATCGTATGTTGAGACTAACTTGCGCGTAAATAGAGTGATGATGTCAATAAGGTATAAAGAGTCTAGAAGTGCACATCGTGGTGAAAAGTGCACAGGTCAAACCTTTTGGTATATGCCGAGGGAAGAAGAGGATTATTAAGTACCACTTAATGGGAGGAATTATAAGTGAAAGTCAGTGTTGAGCGGGACATAGTAAGTAGTCTTTACGTATGCCACTCACAGATAGAAATCGGTTGGAGTAAGACGATCAGCCAAAAAAATTTGTATCAAGCTGACGATTCCAGTAATGGAAGAGTCAAGTTGGTAAATTTCTTCGATGGGTTGCCAACCTCAAGATGAGTCGAGAGTTCCTTCGAATGTGTGGAACAAGATGACCAAAAGGAAAGTAATTGTTATACCTTTGAGTCATTTATGCTATTAAATAGTGTGACCCAATATTGTTCTAAACTAGGATGAGATCCTTGAAGCCCACCTTCAATATGAAATTTCAGGAAGTAGTCGCGATATCATTTTATTTTGAGCAGTTTGTATCACCTGTAGCCCAAGGAGTAGACGCAAGGTGATTAACGATCCTGTACGAAAGTAATTTTGGAACCATTGCGATCATTTTATTCCCACAACGGATATAGCTAGTAAGTGATGTATAATATGGTAATGAGAGAGGATATTACCTAATGGTAGAATTGTGTGAAAACACGAACTTATTTATCGAGAACTAGGTGCTATTTGAGGTTTTGTGTGGATAAACCTTACTATCCTTACTCTGTATGTTTAAAGGTGAGCGGATAATCGGAGTTTGGATTAGTCAAAAGTTAGAGTCTGACGACTATAATGGGATAACCACAAATCGTCTTAGGTGACTTTTGCCTTTCGTAAAAGTTACACCACCGGGAACAGAGATTCGAATAATGGACAAGAGTAGTCAGATGTTCATATGGTTTCTCCCAAGATGGGAGTTTTGTATTTAGATAAACACAGGAATTGTTACGAAGTGAGGTGCGGCCTCCCAATAATATTAAGATAATGCGGCCAATGATAAGCTATTTTTATTTGAATGCTGTCTAGTAAGAGGACAAGTTGAGGTGCCTTTATTGAGGTGTGACCTTATAACTGATAAAGTGTTAAGAGTGTTAAATAAGCTTGTTGTGAAGCAGGGCCTATAGTGATCAAGCCTTACCTTGAAGTGGTTTTGAGTACTGGAGGTTACTTATTTTTACCAGTTATCCCCTTCCTTTTCGAATTTCGGGACAAAATTCCTTTATTAGGGGGGAAATATGTAATACCCCATATTTTTATGGCTTTTAATTATGAGATTTATTAAATGAAATTTGGGATAATTAATTAAAAATTAATTCGGATTTAAATAATTATCAAGACGAGAGTTAGTATTTGATTATGATGATAATGTTGAATATTACTGAGTGAATATGGTAATATATGATTATTGAATTTATTAAAATTGTCGTGAGTTGAAAATACGGCAGTTTCGGTAATAAAGTTAGGACGCGAGTGTTAGTCGTGTCAGGATCCAATTTAATGGAATTATGAGTAACTTATTTTTATATCATTATTATGGTCATTTTTAGTGCCCAATGTGTCCTAAAGGGTCGAGATAGTCAGAAAACACTAGTCGGGAGTTTAGTTTTGGTCCCGGGGCATTTTTAGGCCTAACCGGCAACTCGGGAGGGTATTTTAGTCATTTTGATTTTTAAGGAATATTAACCCACGAAATTTAGACTTAGTTTATCAGCCAACTCTGAGGACTCCTAGGGTTTTCACAATCAAAAAGCACCAACGGCAGTTAGAGAGTAGAGAAGGAAGTTCTCAAAGGAGAAAAACCACCCTTAGAGGCCATTACACCACCACGACCACCGGTTAGATCGGAAATAAGGGATACCTTCCGTACCATCTTCTTCCAAGGATCAGAACATCGAATTTTCTAGGCGAGTGGTTTAACTTATTATGATTCAGCAAATATATTATCCATGTAGTTTAGAATTGGAGACTAGACTTGGAAAATTTATAATTTCATAAATTGGGAGAATTAAATTCGAATATGGGTACGTTTTGCATGTAGTTAAAGTGTGGAAATAATAGAGACTCAAATCGGAACCTTAGTGATAGAAATCCCAGATTGAAATTGAGTATTTGGTTATCTTGAATTGAAAGAAACTACACTAGGGTTAAACATGAGAATTTGATGAGTATAGCGATTTTTATGCAGTTCTTGAAATTATTTGATGATTTCAGAAGATTAGAAATATTGTAATTAGATTGAGATAACATTTAGTAAGTTTACTTAGGATTATTTAATCATGTAATGGAATTTGGAGATAAAACTAGCGCTAAAAATGCAGAAAACATGGACTGTAACTGTTCGATCGATCGATTGACGTCTCCAAAAATTGTGATATTTTTCCCTTTTAAGATTTAATCAATTTCGAATCTTGGAAGTTTTTTGGTGGGGACTAAGTGAACATGTTGAGACTTAGGGAAGACCAGTAGGGGTGTAATTGAAGCCCGGGACATATTCATATTAGTTTGGGACTTAGTGTTAAACTTACGAGTGTTCGACCAGTGAGTTACTTATAGAAGTTACGAGAACATGAATTAAATTCGTATAAGTGATAACTCAAGGTTAGAGGCAGAAATAGGGACCTTAAAAATTATGAGTTAATTTTAGGGAGATGTGGGAGACTTAGTAACCTTTTGGGATAGGTTTAAGTACTCGGAATTATACGACGAGAATTATCGCGCTAAACCTATTGTGTAGAATAATTGGGATGATATTTTAATGTGTGTGAGACTTATGATATAGGGATGGAATATACCTATATTGATATGATGATTACTTAAGTTGTATGAATACTTAGTATATGTATTATTATGTGTATGACATACCTACCATACTTGCTATCACAGGATGTTGATTTTCAAAAAAAGGACCATCTTATTTTTGTGTGCCATCGGGGGGATTTAGATTGGTACCTTAGTGGACATAGGACTATGAATGACTTATTTGTGAGTTAATAAGTCAGCTTACCATGGGAGCGTAGGTATGTGCGTGACCTATGGGTATGTGAACTATGGTCACCTCCAATATGTGTGATTGGTATTGAGACGGTTCTTGAGCGATTCGGAACGCGTGATCCTTATGTACGTGATGTACTTGGATTTGACAGCAGAGTATGCGTGCACCGCAGCTTAGCCTAAGGGTTCCATATATGTATATATGTACATAGGTTGATTTATATATATACTTGTGACGGGTTCACTGTTGCTTAGTTGATACGAAAAACTAAGATATTTAAATGGGTTAAAAATGTGAGGATTTATATAGCACCTGAGATAAGTAATTTGATTAATGTAAATGTGAGATATAAGTATGACATATATGGGTAATACAAGTAGACACCCTATATTATAATGTGAAAACAGGGTTTAGTACGGACTAGATAGATAGTGGCATAACTAGGATGGGTTAAGGGTATACGTTAGGCGTGCACATTAGTTGAGGGGTGAGAAACTCATGTGAGAGTACGCAACTAACATGTATATAATATTTACTGTTTAATGCAATTAAAAACTTTATTTTTTTAAACTGTTTTCACCTCGGGCTCTTACTCGTTATCCTCTAAATCTATTTTGTTTTGTAAAAACCTTTTAGGTGCCCAGCCACAAGGATGCTAAACATAGGAGTTCCATTCTGATGACGTGTTGTAGCTGCTGTGGAATCTACAGGATCTCGGTATTAGATGCCTCCACATTTATCTTTTGTTCCTTCAGAGTCATTCATATCAGTTAGGGCATGTTGCCCATTCTTATTTAGAGATTGTAGATATAGACTTTCATTATTTCAGAAGTTGGTTTATTTATTCAGACTCTTGTATTGGAATTTTATTTACTCGGGTATTATTATTATTATTGGAGTGTTTACTCCAGACTCAGATTATTTCATTATGTTGGTTATTCACATGAGATTGTTTATGCGATTGATGGATGACAATTTAATTACTTGGTTAATTGTTAACTTAATTAACAAAATTTGGCATCTCTCCATTTTAAATATTAGGTTGCTAGTAATTAATTAAATTTTTTCGACAGTGATGCTAAGACTGAACCAACCTGATATTCTGTATTAATTTAATAAAGTAGTAGTTACCCGATATTTAATTAGTCGGGGTATCACAACAGGGTGTCACAATGATGATATTCCTCATTAGTCCCCATACCGACCAAGATATTGATATACAGAGAAGATGTTGGCCTTTTATAGAGACAACCAAATCTAGTGTTTCCTCCTATACCTCTTATAATTAGGATTTTTTTATCTTTTATTGTTTTGCAAATATTACTTCTAACTTATCAAAATTTGAACAAAAGTTTGCAATTTTCTTTACCCAATATGTCTTAATACAAACAATCTCACTCTTAATATGTGGTTGGATCTTGTGCTTACCGTTTAGGCGATGTCATCATATGCAACCTTAGGCTTAGCATTAATTAGTGAGTATGAACTTGTTTGTGGGTCTTCCCCCATCAATAATTTTAATCAACCAAATTGGTGAGGTTTAAATTTTCCTAGGGATCGCCACACTTCTTCTTTTGTTACTTAGGCTAATCGACCGTTTTTTAATAAAAAAAATTATCTAATAGTTTTTGAGTTTATCACTAGGGATACCTTTTCACTACTCAGGGAAGGTTGGATTGTTTGTGTTAGTAAAATAGAACATAATGTGAATCAATAATCAATTCAAGAGAATAAAACTTATATTGAAATAAATGATCCTGTACCAGGAAACTATGTTCATTCAAGGAAAATTGCAAAACTAAGCATAAATAAACTCCAACAGTTTTGACTAACCTAATCTAAAAGTAATGCTAACAACGTTGAAGAAATATATTCATTTGAAATAAAACTTATTTATATTGGATGCATTCCAAGCTCGAGGAATATCACTCCCTCTATTATTTGCAAGTGGTAGGCTCTATTCAAGCCAGTCTTAGTTACTTTGAATGGACTCTCCTAGTTAGGGCCCAACTTTTGGTCGGATGGGTTATTTTCATTGCCTTCTATTGAGCATGTAGTCCTCAACTTCCAACTCCTCGGTCTCACGTGGCAATTGTATTTCTTGGCTAGATATTGTTGTTACAATGACTAATTTTTGAGTTCATGTTCCCTTATAGTTTTATGAAGTCCATCTCTAAGGTGTCATTTAAATATTCATCCACAAGTTTCGACCTCATTTTAGGGAGGCCTCTTTCTAAATCAATCATCTCTTCTGTGCCACAGGCTAGAGCAAAAGGCGTTCACCCAATGACCTCTATAGAGTCATTTGATCATCCCAAATAACTTGTGGGAGTTCGTCCACCTAATATACATTGGACTTTTCTAGCCTCTTATTTTATTTTTCCATAACTATTTTATTGGATGACTCAGTCTTCTTATTACTTTGAGGGTTGGCTAATAATCTATAATTTTATGATAGCGATAGAAGTTTTTGGAGAGCTCGCTTTATAATCATGTGTCATGTTTAGTTATTATGGTCATAAGGACCCAAAAATGGTTTATGGTGTTCCTCCAAATAAATCTCGCATTGTCATCGTCCCTGATATTTGGAAGCAGTTTAAATTTAATCCATTTGATAAAATAATTTATGCTGACCAATAAGTACTTGTGATTATTAGAAGTTGTGGGAAATGTCCCAATAATGTCTATCCCCCCATTGGGAAAAAGGTCATGGGCTACTAAGGGGGTTAATGTGGTCGAGCGATTGTTGTAGTATCGGGGAGAAATTCTGGCACTTCTCATATTTGCGAACATACTTGAGTAAGTCATATGTATAAATAACCACCAATATCGAACCCTAATTTCTCAAAAGGCTAACGACCTTCCTCCAACATTCCTTCCACATATCCCATTATGGAGATCATACAATACCTCATCCACTTAGTTCATATGTGCACATCGTAGGTAGGGACCCGTGAAAGAGTTCCAGTATAATTTCTCTTTGAGAAAGGTGACAATGAGTTGATTTAACTATGATCTTGTGAGCTTCCTTCTTGTTATATGGTAACACGCCATCTTTCAGGATCCATATATTTGGGTGTTCCATCTATAGGCATTATTTGTATAGCTTTTGAGGATCCAATTAAGGATATAGTGTGTTCAAAAATAGAGTTTTACTTAAATAAACCTAGAGGGATGAATAGGTTTAATAACAACTTTGCCCTTTTTTTAATTTAAAACTTCTTTTCAATTTTTATCAAACCTAGCACATGAATCAACTAGGTGAAGTGATGATATGCATGTGGATCAAAAAATTAAAGTCTCAATTAGGAAATCTAGGAAAATTACGCCAGGCGTAAAAATCATAATGTTAATTTTAAGGATTAGACTAGATCTAGTTAGATTTAGGTGATGTTTGTGGTGGAGATGAATTAAACAACATAGATGATAATCAAAGCAATCCATACGAAAGATTGTATAAGAAAAATCCCCATTAAGAGGTAAAAAAACCTTTATGCACTCTAATCTCTCATTCAAGTTGAAAAGGTTTTATACAATGCAAGAAAGTCTCTCTCTCTTGTGAACTCACGAGAAGTTATCTATGCACATTGAAATTTCACCCATTGATGATGAGAGATCCATCCTAATATCCATAGGACGAATAAGGAAGTACATTCTCCTCCATAGATCGTATCATGCCTTGAGCTCTCCAGTAGCTCGAGAAACCCGTTCTTTAGATCTTGGAGTGTAGATCAACTATTCAAATGTAAAATGGTTTTGATTGAATGATGGTTAAATGGATTTGAATCAAATCACTCCCAATCCATAGATCAAGTATATATCTAGTTTTTTCACTCAATTTTGAAATGAACAAGTTAATTTGACAAAAAGAAGCAATTAGAATGCTCCTAATCTCGAAAATATTCTCCAAGATGTAGAGAAGTAAATTTAAACTCAAATATTTTAAAAGTGGAGGGAAATGATTATTTATAGAGAATTTTCACAATCTAGGTCCATCGTGCACACATAGGAAAATTGTCACCGTGCGAGCGGTTTTAGTTAGTGCTCTAAAGAACACGAAAAATGTGCAGTCATGCACACGGGGAAATTTGGCACCATATTCACATTTTTAGTCAGTGTGCAAAAATAGGATAAAATAGTGCAGGTCCGTACGCAAGTGTCCCAATTAGGACCGTGCGGACGATTTAAGGCATTTTACATAAATTGGGACCGTGCGAATGGTTTAAGGCAATTTTGAAAAAAGTTAATATTTCCCATGGTTATACACAACACTTTTTTAGATTTAAAAATCAATTTTTTTTCAAAATTTTTGTGTGTGCATAACCAAAAATGCTTAACCATAAAACTATATCAAAAGGATATTTCTTCAAATCAACAAAAGTCTTTGTGATGTAGAGATACCATGTAGTTCTTCAAAGTTCATTCATGAATTTTAATGAATGAGCCTCACTTTATACACAACGTCTATAACGATTCATTATTTTTTTCTTGAATAATTCAAGAGTAAAATGCTTTGATACGAAATTTATTCAACTAATATAAAAACACAAAAGGTTACATTTTCAATCTCCCCCTTTGGCTATCCATCGTAAAACTAGAAAACCCAAAAAATCTCTTTATTACACCTATTAAACCCACTCCACATTAGCTATATAAAGATAGTTGTAGGAAGTAATACAAATAAAATCCATAGACCAATGACACAACAAAAGTCAAATTTGAAACTTGGGATTCAGCTGCATTAACATGACAAAACCTGAAATACATGAATCAAAGATACAAGATCATGCATGTAATAGTATGCACAAAGAGTAACTCCCCCTACTTTGGGAATACTCCAAAAATAATAAGATATATAAAGCTGGTAAAAAGAGTGAAAGCATATGCAAAGTGATAAATCCATCTATTATCATCAAGTAAAGCAAGTATATGCTCCTTTTTCATGAAAAATCTCCCCAAAATGAACACTTCTCCTTTGAAATTTTGTAAACATGTGAATATATCCAATAAAAGGAACGACCAAGGTAATTCCCCCCATCTTAGACGTTTCTCCCCCTTTTTGACGTGGAAAGTCAAAGAAAAGTATAAAGGTGTAGATAACATGTATATCATGGAAAAGATATCAATAATCACAATGTAAAGCAACTCTAGCAAAGTAAAAACTAGGAAACATGTGAAATAACCAACACTATAAAGAAGGTTCTCAATGGGAATCATCATGATCATAAGAAACATACAAGAGTAATGAATCTCAAAATATGAACTAGTAGATAAGATATATCAAGCATGTAAAGAAGGAAACGTGATATAAATCTACCTAGATAGAAGAGGTCATACTTAATAATGGATATGACAATAATAAATCTTAAAAACATATGGATAAGTAGAAAATCCATAAGTCCATCAAAGCGTATAAACATCTAAATACAAAATAAGTACTCCTAAACGGAATAGGGATAGAATAACAAAATATCCATCAAAATATTTAAAGTACCAACAAAAAGGTACAAAAATGTCTCAACAAAAGTAGCAAATAGATATAAAATAAAAATATATAATCCAGCTTTGTCCACTCATCGACGGTCTCATCATCCTTGTCATAATAATCATCACTGTCATAATTAGTATTAGAGAAGGAGCTAAAGTCTAAGCATGATCCAGTGGAGGTAGATGTAGATTTCAAAGTATCATATGCAATTCTATAATATGCAAGTCTAGTATGTCTAAAGTATTGTACAATGAGAGAAACATTACCCCACATGTTTGAATGATTTATACATTCATGATTGAGACAAAAATTGAAGTGATCATAGATATCGGCCATCTATGAAATCATCCTTTCAAAAGCATCCCGAATAAATGAAAATGAGTAATAAAATACTCATGTGATTGATGACCATGAGGGTCTAGTTCTAGTGTTTATCTATAAGCATATATGGGCTGAGCTAGAGGTCATCTAGAAGTCTGGTCGGTAGAACGTGAAATACTGGCACTCGAAATCAGGCCAAGAGTAGTAGAAAAATCAACGGGATAAAGACTTGAAACACCTTAAGATTATAGGTATCCAGTAATCATGTGACCATATGGAAAACCTATGGAGATTAATCCAAACATGCACGACTCGTGACCTCAAGAACAAGAGAGGGATAATTAATAGAGTGATGATGAGTCATGTAATGCATTAAATAGCAAATGGAAAAAGGAAAATCCTAGGAATGAAGCCGACATAAGATTATAGATAACCAAAAAATGAAATGGAGAGTACATATTCCTCTAGGCGGTCCAAAGAAAAAATCTCCCAATCTAAGTCATCTGCCAACTGGATAGGAATGTAGTAACCTAATTATGGGTAAAAATGCTCTCAGTGAAAGACGTATAATGAGGACTATCCACTTGTGGAAGACTCGGATGAGATGCAATCACGTCCTCCGTAAGAACTACCTCATGGCCACCTACATATAAGGTAATAATGAGAGGAGAAGTAATGATCATGATCATATTTGTATATTACTCATAAATAAGAGTAGCATTAACCGACGATTGTGGATGTAGAAATCATGATGAAATAATGTTCTAAATAAGGGATAAAAAATTTCCCTCTTCTCATTATGCTCAAGAGGCTCCATATCGACACCTCTCTCTATTTTAACCGCTCTAGACATAAAAGAAGAATGTAAATGGTCTCCATCTCAAGTAAATCGGATCTTAGAGGAATCGATTACAATTTTGGGGATGGGGATAGGGATAGAGGCCCACGGACCTGAGTAAGAGAACACGGAGTGCATGGAGATGAAGGCGGTGATGCTCTACAACGTGAAGCCTTTCTGAGACCGCAAGGGGGTTTGGATAATGACACTTTCTTCTATGCAAGAGTCTTTTCACGGCCCATAATTCCAGGAATACGGTGTAAAAAGAATGCACATGCATAAATGGAATAAATCCTAAAGTGTGAACGGGAAAATCTTGGACACCTAAAAATCCAAAATGATAACTTCAAAGCTAATAGTATTAGATACCATTTCTCCCCCTATCATTATTTGAAGTCGCCCGAAGGCCCCCCCCCCCCCCCCCCCCAATTTTTATAAAGTCTTACTTTATAAAAATTAATATTTCCTTTTTATGAAACAGATGCGGCAGCGATGAGATGGTTCAACTTAAAAAAAATTTAATTTCTTAACAAATTAAAATTAAACCGAGAGAAATTAATTAAAACACACACTCATTTAATTTCACTTAAACGCCATTAATACAAGTCCTAAAATTTTGCCTTTCTCATATTTGTCAATATTTCCAAATTAGGCCAAACCAGTTTTAACAAAAGAGTTGAATTAAATAAACTATTATCCAAAATTAAATTAGCACTAAATTAAATTAAGTGTGGCAATTAAAACCAATTTTATCTTGAATTAACCTAAGCATGAGTTCTGAGTTATTATGCAAGATAAAATTAAATCAATCACACTATGCCGCGATGTACGAGGAAAAACCCACAATGGGAAACAACCTCGGACGGCCCTAGAAACAAATCCACTAAGTATGAAATTTACAATTACAAGACAAAAGACTTACATCACACGACTCGATCCCTCTCAAGCCTTGACGCTCCTCTTGTAAACACCTCCACTTAGCGAATAACCCCGGAGCTCCACCGCGGTCTCGAAATCCACCGATCGGACTTTATGCGGTCACCGTCACTCGAACTAGGAGCCTTTCTCCAAGTGGGTAAATCACGAAAACCTCTTCTTCTTTGTGGGATGTAGAAGAAAACCCAAACTTCTCTTCTTCAATTGTGTAGAGAAAATTGGTGCTAAAACTCCAAGCAAGATGTATATATATATGAACTTGGATAAACACAACTATGGGTGTAAACTAAAGTGTATCATCATTTTTCTTTGGAAGTTAACACTTTAAAACCAATGAACTTTTTCTAAAACAATTTTTCTCTCAAACACTCTCTAAAGGTTGGTAGGATATGAAAAGGTTAAGTTGGAAAAAGTTGTTCCCGCACATTATAAGTTCTGAAAAAGTTAGTGGAGAAAGAAGTGGGAAACATGGGTAAAAACTGTCAAAAACTTTTCCCGCCTGACGTCTTGTTCGAACGAAATCTCGTTCGAACAAGACTTCTAACGAAGTTCCAGATTGAACTCGTTAGAAATCTCGTTTGATATCTCGTTCGAACATAAGGTTTGTTCGAATGACATATCGAACGACATTTCAAAGGCCTATACTGGGAACTCGTTGGCAAACTCGTTCGAATGACTTGTGGTTCATACGACAATATCGTTCGAACGACACTTTGAACGAACTCACTAAATGTTCAAAAATTCTTTTTAAGCCTAGAAACATTATATACTTTATATATAAGTTTTAATGGAAAAACATCTAAAAACAAAATACGGTTTTAAAAACCTAACACCCAAATAAACATGTTCCAAACTCCTATATATATATAAATGCATTCATACCTTGGGGCATAGAACTACTGTTGATGACGTACAAACGAGGTACATAAACCACGGCTTTTGATGAAGCTTTATAATCTTTGCCGCTACGTCTTCAACTAAACACATCATAGGTTTGAGTAGTTACACTTGAACACTATCCTATGACATAAACGTTTTTGTCCGGAATTGAACCAAAACTACAAAGGACTCAATTGGAAATTTGTGTCCTTATAAATCTCCCCCTTTGGCTATTCCGGGACAAAAACCAACAAAAATACTAAAGGGCCGTCAAGCTCTACTAGACTAATAAAAAGTCCCACCCAAAATAAAATTATAATGCTTGACTCAAACAGCCCAAAGGATTAGCAATCTTTGCCGTTGAAGGATGTCTCTTTATAAGATAATTCCTGCACACTTAAGCAAACACATTACACGCATAGGTAATATCAAAATATTTAATTAATGCAAGTAAAGTAACTACTCCCCCTAAATTCTCCCTTTATCAAGTATGATCAACTTAGAAAGACGTCTCCCCCTAAATTAAATCTCCCTTAAACTAAGATACGATAATAATAATATGATTAGATACCATTTCTCCCCCTATCATTCTCCCCCTTTTTGTTCAGGAATAGGCAAAGGTAAAAAAAATTAATAAGCATGTGATATCAACAAAGAATGCAATAAGATGGATACCAATTATGAATTAAAGCATATATGGATTAGAAATCAAGGAAAAGATTAAACAAAAATATCAAATATATGTATACGTAATATATACCAAAGAAACTCAAGTACACATATATAGATATAAACACACAAATGACACACACAAAATATAATAGGAGTCTTTCACACTCGTATGGCAAAAATGTGTCATATGGAAACAGAAGTGTTGGGGTGTGAACTAGTAACGATTAAATTTAGACCCAATCACTTAAAACATGTTCACGGAGTTCTCAACTGATTGCAAACTTCATCACATTTGAATATAATCTCATGTGATAATATATATTGAACTCAATGAACAAACACACACAATGCATACAAGCCTAGCATATTGATGATTCTACAAACCAATAGAGTCATGACATGAAATACGCAACTAGGATAAATGGACATTGTGAAAACCGTTGATATACCATCCAATCTCCCTCAATAAGCATATATTAATTTTGAATGAATATATCAATCAAACATAGGCCTTAGCAAATTATTTTTCCTTTTAATGCCATATTTTCTGTTTTTAGGCCTTTAGACCACGTATTTCTTTTAGGTCCATTCAAAACGGTGGCTTACAATCGCAAAGGATCACTAAGTCCTTTCGAAGCCCTTCCCCGTGCACATTTATATTTATCATGTTTTCATTTTTCACACAAATCTCACGTGCAACAAATTTTGACATGCACTAGTCCTCCTAAGTCACAAATATGTAGATGACAAGATTGGTAGGAGAACACCTCACAAAGCTCAAATATACATATGAAGTTAAAATTTCAAAAGAGCTCGTGCATGTGTGAATAGAGACATATAAAAGTAGAATCCATTTAATCAACACAAAATCCAACTACTCCATAAAAAATATGGTAAAGAACATTTTAAGGATTGACAATCTAAACCAAAAGTTATATGCCACATAAAGTGTGTCAAACTAAAATACACTCAAAATAAAATCTTTTTGAGTTTTTGAAATTTTTACCCAAAAATGAAAATATATACTCAAAAGACAAACAAAAATCATTTGAACTTTTCATTAAGCTTAAATTATCAAGAGATAAAAAACTTCAAATGATAAACAAAAATCTTTATGTATTTTTCAGTTAATGCAAACAAAATAGATATAATACAAAAAGGTAAACAAAAATCATAATTCTAGCATGTGATAAGCATGGAACATAGACTAGAAAATGATACACAAGCATACATTTAGCATGTGAATATAGCATGAAGTACAAATGCTAAAGTATGTAAATACTAACACATTAATCCTTTAGATTTAGCAAGGGAGGAAGCATGTGAAAGTAAATGAGAATCAAAAACCCTATTTTGCAAGGCAACCAAGTCGGATTTTCTAACCCAAATTAATGAAGAATGATTATCTTGGGGTGTAGGAATTTTAAATACCTTGGTTACTTTACGTTGGGATTTTCTAGGAATACGTTTAAGATCAAAACAAAATTTCCTAAGATGACCTTTTCGACCACAATGTGAACAAGTAAAAACATGTTGAAAAGATTTACCTACGGAGTTATCTCTAAAAGCATTCCTAGTAGATTCTCCTAAAACATTGGTTTTGGCTTTATGAGTAGATTCATTACAAGAATTGAAGCCTAAACCACACATGTCATTTTAAATTTGGACCGTTCCTAATATTTTATCTAATTTTTCCGAACGACACTCCAAATCAAATTTGACATTACTAGAGTCTTTTAATTTATTTTGTAATTCTAAAATGTTAGACTCTAATAAAACATTTCGCTCTTCGAAAGCAAGAAGCTCCTTTTTCAAGGATTCCATTAAACACCTAAGGCTATCTCTCTCGCCTTCTATATATTCAAGCTTCTCTAAAAGAGCTTTCTCTCGTGTCCTAAGGTCTTCAACCAACACACTATTATCACAGACCTTGACACGTTCTTTCAAACTAGCTTCTAACTTCAAATTAGATCTTTTCAATTTAATAGATTCTTTATAAAGTGCTTGAAAAGCATTTTGAAGTTCACTCACATCAACCTCATCATTATCATTCTCTCTCTCTTCTTCACTCTCACTATCATCAAAGACAAGGGAATCAAAAACTTTGGCCTCGGAAGTGTCATGTGTTTGAATATCTTCATGAGAAGATTCACTATCGCTGCTCACATGACTAGCCATAAAAGCCACAAAATTTGGCTTAGTGGGGGAATCGGGTCCCTCTTCCCTATCACTATCACTAAGGGTTGCATTATATGAAATGGATCATTTACCCTCTTTACTTAGTTTAGTGGGGCACTCAGAAGCCCTATGGCCATAACCCTCACAACCAAAACACCTATTTGACCCGTCTCTATTTAATTGTTCATTAATAGGTTTAGGAATCTTCTCGGCTTTGTCATTCTTAGAAGCTTCAAATTTCTTAAAATCATTTTTAAATTTATCTTTGTTAAATTTAAGAAATTTTCTAAATTTTCGAGCAAACAAGGCCATGTCTTCCGAGTCACTATCACTGTCGCACTCTACTACTTGTTTGACCTCTTTTTGGGCTTTTAAAGCAATGCCCTTTTCTATTTTCTTTTCAGTTTTAGAGGGAAACATGTCTAGTTCATAGTTTTGTAAATCACCTACAAGCTCTTTTAATTTCGTAGAGGCTAAAGTCGGTAAAGAATTTAAAACGGTCACTTTTGGAAGAAATCTATCGGGAAGGGACCTTAAAATTTTCTTTACTACTCGATTGTCGGGTATTTTCTCTCCCAAGTTAAAATATGAATTAACAATATCGAAAAGTCTAGCATAAAATTCATCAAAAGTTTATTTTTCATTCATTTTGATAGTTTCAAATTGAGTGGCGAGGTTTTGAAGTTTCGAAGCTTTAACGACACTTGTACCTTCATGAGTGAATTGTACAATATCCCAAGATTCTTTAGCCGTCTTACACGTCATAATGCGTCGGAATTCATTCGGTGTGACAGCGCTAAACAAAGCGTTTAAACCTCGGGAATTAAAGTTATAAAGTTTAAATCACCCTCACTCCATCTATCGACGGGTTTAGGAACACACTCATTTTCTACTAAATGAGTAGGTGGAGGCCACCCGTTAACAACAGACATCCAAACTCTCTCATCAATAGATTTTAGTGCCGATTTCATTCACGCTTTCCAATATGCGTAGTTAGAACCATCGAAAATAGGAAATTTCGAGAATGGGGAAAATTCCATTTTAGCCAAAAATTATTTAAAGGATCTTAACGAAATAATTTATCGCTTTGGCTCTGATACCAATTTGAAGTTACCCGAAGGGGCCCCTGATTTTTATAAAGTCTTACTTTATAAAAATTAATATTTCCTTTTTATGAAACAGATGCGGAAGCGATGAGATGGTTCAACTTAAATTTTTTTTTTTTATTTCTTAACAAATTAAAATTAAACCGAGTGAAATTAATTAAAACACACACTCATTTAATTTCACTTAAATGCCATTAATACAAGTCCTAAAATTTTGCCTTTCTCATATTTGTCAATATTTCCAAATTAGGCCAAACCAGTTTTAACAAAAGAGTTGAATTAAATAAACTATTATCCAAAATTAAATTAGCACTAAATTAAATTAAGTGTGACAATTAAAACCAATTTTATCTTGAATTAACCTAAGCATGAGTTCTAAGTTATTATGCAAGATAAAAGTAAATCAATCACACTATGCCGCGATGTACGAGGAAAAACCCACAACAGGAAACAACCTCGGACGGCCCTAGCCACAAATCCACTAAGTATGGAATTTATAATTACAAGACAAAAGACTTACATCACACGACTCGATCCCTCTCAAGACTCGACGCTCTTTCTTGTAAACACCTCCACTTAGCGAATAACCCCGGAGCTCCACCGCGGTCTCGGAATCCACCGATCGGACTTTATGCGATCACCGTCACCCGAACTAGGAGCCTTTCTCCAAGTGGGTAAATCACGAAAACCTCTTCTTCTTTATGGGATTTAGAAGCAAACCCAAACTTCTCTTCTTCAATGGTGTAGAGAAAACCGGTGCCAAAACTCCAAGCAAGATGTATATATATATGAACTTGGATAAACACAACTATGGGTGTAAACTAAAGTGTATCATCATTTTTCTTTGGAAGTTAACATTTTAAAACCAATGAACTTTTTCTAAAACAATTTTTCTCTCAAACACTCTTTAAAGGTTGGTAGGATATGAAAAAGTTAAGTTGGAAAAAGTTGTTCCCGTACATTATAAGTTCTGAAAAATTTAGTGGAGAAACAAGTGGGAAACATGGGTAAAAACTGCCAAAAACTGTTCCCGCCTGACGTCTCGTTCGAACGAGACTTCTAATGAAATTCCAGATTGAACTCATTAGAAATCTCGTTTGATATCTCCTTCGAACATAAGGTTCGTTCGAACGACATATCGAACGACATTTCAAAGGCCTATACTGGGAACTCGTTGGCAAACTCGTTCGAACGACTTGTGGTTCTAACGACAATATCGTTCGAACGACACTTCGAACGAACTCACAGAATGTTCAAAAATTCTTTTTAAGTCCAGAAACATTATATACTTTATATATAAGTTTTAATGGAAAAACATCTGAAAACAAAACACGGTTTTAAAAACCTAACACCCAAATAAACATGTTCCAAGCTCCTATATATATATAAATGCATTCATACCTTGGGAACATGGAACTACTGTTGATGACGTACAAACGAGGCACATAAACCATGGCTTTTGATGAAGGTTTATAATCTTTGCTGCTACGTCTTCAACTAAACACATCATAGGTTTGAGTAGGTACACTTGAACACTATCCTATGACATAAACATTTTTGTCCGGAATTGAGCCAAAACTACAAACGACTCAATTGGAAATATGTGTCCTTACAAAAGCAAAAATAAAAAACCTAGTAGGACGAAATCAACCTAGATAAAGTCTAATAGATGTAAATCAATAAGAAAATAAGATAGTGATGACTTACAAGAGTGTATACTTAATGAAAACCAACCGAATCAGAAAATTGGGATTTATGAATGAGAAACCTTTAAATGTACTCTAAATACCTCAATAAAGGATCACACAAGAGTAAAAATTTGATCTCGGACAGAATTCACCTAAAGTTTGAGCTCTAGAAGTGTTGCATTTGAAATATGAACTAATGATCCCTAAATCCTATTTTCAAGGTCTATTTGCCCTAAAGTGCATGCAAACGGATTAAGAACTATCGTGCGAATATCTAACCATGCATATGGTGCTAATTTGTCACGGCTCGAATGGTTTTTTCTAGAACATTATAGTCAGGGATTTTTTTTAGAAAGGACTAAGTGTTAAATCCCAAAAACCCAATCTCCCAAAATATGTTATAAATATATGCAAATTCATGTAAAAACATTCATGCATGACGTGTTAAGCACAATTTTGATATTAAATATGCAAATCAAAGAACTCGAACACACATATTTACAAATACAATATCTAATATGAAAAAGTGTGATAGTCATTAGGCATTACATAATAAACATGATTTGATAAACAAATTTTCTTTTAATCTGGATTAATAACATAAAACATATTCAAAATTAACATTAATCAATTCAACAACAAATTTAAAATACCTTCCAAATCAAATCAAGCAATTTTGTATGATTTATGAACATATATGGGTAAAAAAATCAAATGAATACACATAAGCAAGTTATAAGAATTAAAAGTTATGCTTAAGTTTATCATATCATCAATATCCTTTCAAGATCCCTTAAAATGGTAGTACCTATCCATATAACTTCCAGTTATGCTCAATCCCTAAAGTATATACATAAGTATGCACTACAAAAAAGTTTAAAATTGCCTTATCTCGTTTTTCTTTCCTTGAATTTTCTAGCACTTAACTTTTGATGATCTTTTCATCATATATTAGTTTTTTCTACTGTGGATTTCACATGCACTTTGGTAGACATCTATTGAAAATACTTAAATTCAAGATAATGTTATCTCACCAATGGTATCCTTTTTCGGTTTATGATTTCATTAATTAACTCCAAGTAAATAGAAGTTCACATATACTCTCAAATGGACCATAGATTCGTTTCAAAAACCAATAGGAGATATCATAATTTAATAATTTTTTAGGGGAAGAGGGATGGAACCCCTAAATTTATTATATCGTGTTAGGTTGGAAAATCCCCAACCTGGTAGCTTAGAAAGAATAGAATGATGGTTTTATAAAGAAAACAACTTTTGAAATCAAAGAAAATATCAACAAATAAATAATAACTTAACCATATCTAAAATTTGAGAACCCCAAAAAGTCCATCCTCCCAAACCTTAATTGAAGCACAAAATCAAATATATATAACTATAATCATATGAATCAAGTGATATGCAAGTTCAGGTGTAAAGTGAAATCACAACAAAAGATTTCATTAAATTTGACTATCATGATTTTTCAAGTGAATTTTAGCCTATCATTGATATAACCAACATTTGTACTAAAAGGTTAAAAATCCATGTTTTAATCACCATTTAAGTTAAGTTTGCTCATCAACTCTTTTGAATAAAAAATCTAAATCACATTGTCATAAAAAGAAATAAAGTGAAAAATATTTTTGACATTTTTTGAAAAAAAGGAATGATACAATATGTACAAACATATCATATAAGGAATAAGTCATGTAGAAAAATGAATGAGAATGAAAAAATGTGTGAAAAACCTCACAAGGTATGAAAAACGATCCAAATATGCAATTCCAACTTCTCACCCACAACAATTTAACCCCTACAAAGCAAGGACTACCTAGTAAGGTTTCCTACGATAAGAAGACCCTATGTATCCTATGCAAACAACCATTTAGATAGCGATGGGTGAATCATATCTCAAATTCATGGGAGGAACGAACACAACTTCCCTTTAAGATACTTTCTTTTGAGGACCTAAACCTTAATTTTCTTTCTAGGATTCTATATACGCATACCTCTCACATTTCTTGGCATCCATATCGCATTACTCATAGGATTCTTATGCATATTCCTTGGAATTTGAGTAAATGTTCTAAGTTTAGGGAAATCCTTCCTAACCTTTTCACTTTCATTAAGTATCACCATAAAATCAATCTCGCTTCCACTTTTTTCACTAGAAGTGTTATCCCTAGAATCACTCATGGAGTCACTCAAACTAGCTTTGTAGACCTTCTTCTTATCTACTTCCTTACACTTATCTTTCTTTATCAAATTAGTTAGACAAACATTAATATGGTGTCCCACTCCTCCCCAACCGTGATAGTGGTCTTCATCATTTTCCTTATGTCTTTTCGAATCACCCTTTTCACCATAAGAGCTATGTTTTGTGGATTTGTAAGGTTTATGCTCAGATTTTCTTCCATTTTTGAAAACCTTTTTATTATTTTTATAAATTTTTCTATAGCTTTTACAAACAAAGCTATGTCCACCTCAACAGTCTCTTTAGGTTGCTCTTCTCCCTTGATAGACACACTCTCCTTAGATTCAACCACAAATTCTAAATCCTTTTTTGGTTTCGATACACTCACATGTTCTTATTGGTCACAAATTTGAAGTGGACCAACTAATTCTTATAAACTAAAAGTACCGGTGTCCCTAATCTCATTTTGGATAGAAAATTTTGTACTAAACGGAGAAGTTATTGTTCTAAAAAACTTCTTGATGACCTTATTCTCGGAAATTCTCTCTAAGATTGAACGAGACATTTACTACTTTGATTATTCTAGTGTAGTAATCACTAAATCTCTCTTCCTCCCTCATACACATAATCCAAAACTTCATCACATTGTTTTATAACTTAGCTCATTTTATGCTAGAAGTTCCTCTATATGTCACACGCAAGAATTACCATTCTTCTTTTGATAACTCATAATTCAGAATATGAATGTACACTTGAGTACTTACGGACACAAATAAAGCATTCAAATCAATTGAATTGTAGTTAGAATCCACAAATTTTGCATCGGACCATTACACTCTTGGTTTTTTAACTCTCATTCCATCTTCTTCAATCATAGGAACACTCATCCACACTCTCTCATATTTGAATCTCAAATGTGCTCATATATTAAATTTCCAAATCCCATAATTAGATACATCAAATTATGATGGCCTATTCTTAGAGCTACCATATTTATATTGATCTATCATCAATCATAAAGAAATATCTAATCATAACCACAATAAATCTATGAGTAACAAAAAATAATATAAACACAAAACAACACAATATAAAACTCTAACACATTAATGCTTAGAAGTGAAAACACTTTAATACCAGTTGAGGATCTAATTACGAATACAGTGGGTTTTATAATTGAATTCTACTCAAATAAACTTAGAGGGGGTGAATAGGTTTAATTATAATTTTGCCCAGTTTTTGCCAGTTTCAAATTTATTTCCAATTTTAGCAAACCTCGCACATGAATGAACTAAGTGAAGTGATAATAGGCATGTGGATTAATAAATTAAAGTCTCAATTGGGAAATCTAGATCAATTACATGAGATTCAAAAATCCAAATGTCAATATTATGGATTAGACAAAATGTAGTTAGATTTAAGTGATGTGTGTGATGGAGATGAATTAAACAAGATACACAACAATAAAAATAATCCACAAGATAAATTTTATGATGAAAAATCCCCTCTAAGGGGTTAACAACCCTCGACGTACTGTAATCTCTCATTCAACTTGAAAAGGTTTTATATAATGCAAAAAAGTATCTCTCTCTCGTGCACTCATGAGAAGTTACTTATGAACATTGAACTTTCCCCTATTGATGATGAGTGATCCATCCTAAGTTCTATAGGATGAATAAGGAAATACATTCTCCTCCTTAAAGTCGCATCATGTCTTGATCTCTTCAATAGCTAGAGACACCTCCTCTTTAGATATTGGAGTGTAGATCAATAATTCAAATGTAAAATAGTTTAAATTCAATGTTGACTAAGTGGATATAATTCAAGTCATTTTTAATAAATATATCAAGTATAGATCTAGGTCTTTCACTCAATTTTGAATGGAATAAGTGAATTTGACAAAAGAGAAGAAATTATAATGATCTCAACAAAAAATACTCTCTAAGGTGTAAAAAATTAAAGAGGAACTTAAATATTTTGAAAGTGGAGGGAAAATACATATTTATAGTAAATTTTCAAACTATGGGTACGTTATGTGCACGGGGGAAATGACACCATGCGCACGATTTTAGTCAGCGCTCCAAAACACATTAAAAATGTTTATCCATGTGCATGGGTTCGAATTGAGACAATGCAAGTGGTTTAAGAATGCAAGTGGTTTAAGGTAGTTTGCATAAAAACCTTTAATAAACGTACTTTTGGAGAAAGTAAGTCTTTACCAAGGTTATACACAAACTTCTCGAAGATCAAAAACCCTTATTCAGAATTAAAAACACGGTTTTATTAAAAATGTGTGCATAACCTAATATGTTCAATAACAAAACTGTATCAAAAGGATTTGTCTTTAAATTTCATCAACAAAAGTCTTTGTGATGTAGAGATGCCATGTATATATTTAAAGTGCAATTTTCATGAAGTCTAATGAACGAGACTCACTCACTTCACAACGTCTTACCATGATTTAAGATTTTTGGATTTAATGACACATGACTCAAATATTTGACATGGAATGTATTTCACCAATATAAAAATACACATAGTTACATTTTTAACTTTCTCTTATTCTGATATTCTTGGCCAGTCCATATACTCGACTTGAATGGTTTACCTCAGGTGAAAGTCGACTACTAGGGGCAGAGTGTTCACGTGACTGTTATTTCTTCGGGGAAATTTTTGAATGTGTATGTTCATAAATGGTGTGACCAAGTCTTTTGATTTTTATAGGTAGGCTGATATATGCTCATAGCTTTAGTTTTTATCTTTAATATATGGTTAGAGACTAGTCTTTAATCACTAAATTCTAAGATGAGTGGCCCCTAGAAATAGGGCTTTTCTTAATCTACTAAGCAAAGCTTCACATTCTTATTTGTTATTAAATGCTTTAAATTAGGTCGTATTTCTTTCTCAATGATTTCTCCTTCTATAGTGATCAAGATGATCCCTACTCTTGATCCCTTAGCATCAGACACCCTATCTATAAACAATGTCCACTTGGTTTCTATGTCTAACTACTATTCATTGAATTGATCGTTGTTGAATGCATCTAGTCTATGATGAGAATATTTGGGAGCAAACACTCCAGCAAAATTTATTAAGATTTAGCCCTTCATTGATGTTGTAAGCTGCTAATGGATGTCAAATTTTCCAAGTTTTTATTGACTAGTTGGACATGTTACTTAATAGGTCATCTTTTCAAAGGACGACTTTGATTGAAGATGAGGTTAATAGTATAATAGGATGCCCTTTAAATTAGTGATTCATCTTTTGTAATGAAATTACAAATGAGTATAAAAACATATCTAAAGGGAGGTACTTTGTTCTGCAGCTCCCAACGTCTTACTGATGTAGTAGATTGAGGATTATCATTTGAACTCTTCATGGACTAGATTTAAGATAACTGCATGTGCAGATAAAAATAAGTACAAATACAAAATTTCTCCTTAGTTGGGACTGCTAGGATAAATGAGTCCCCTTGGTAAATCTTGATTTATTCAAATTCTATTGAACATTCACCATTCCAAATCTCTTTATTTTCCTTTCTTAGGGCTTTAAAGAATTATTGGCAATGTTTAGAAGATCTTGAAATGAATCGATTCATAACAGTGAGCATTCCTTTGAGATTCTGAACTTCTCGTAATATGGTCGGTGGTTGGATGCTTGGTAGGTCCACAATATAATTAGGGTTAGCCGCAATGACACTATGTATGAATATATATCTAAGAAATTTTATATATCAGACCCCGAATAAGAATTTGGTAGCGTTGATTTTCATACGATAATGATAAAGTATCTAAAAGGTACTTTAGAGGTCAATCATATGGTCGATCCCTTCTTTCTCTTTACAAACATATCGTTTATGTGCATATTCATAGTGTTACCCATATAAACCTTTAACATCTTAGTTAGGATACTCTGGTTAGTCTCATTTTCATTATTTAAACCAAGGGGCATTAACATATATTAGTATATATGGTAATTAAGGATGTCTTGTCCTGGTTCGATTCGGTCAGAATAATGAAATTTTGGGGTACCCAGAGTAAGAATTCGAAAAACTCATTTGTTCATGATTTTGATTCAACTTTGGGAGAGGAAAATGATCCTTGGGACACGCCTCATTCAATTTAGTAAATTCGATGAATACTTTCCACTTTTCATTGCTCTTCTTTACCACTACTGGATTGGATAACCATGTTGGGAATTGAACTTCTTTTATGGACCTCATCTCTAAAATTTTCCCACATCTTCTTTTATTCCTTTATCATTCTCTAATGTTATGAGATGACACTTTTATATGATTGATATGTAGGATGAATCAACATTAAGACTATGGAATATAACTTTGGGATAATGTCAAGCATGTCATACAGCCGCCATGCGAACTCATGTCATTTGGCCTTTAGTAAATCTATTAACCCATACTTTTCCTCAGCTTCAAGTAAGATTTTGTTGAGTACATTCTTCTTTGTATGATTCACGTCAAATGTTAGCTCCTTTAGAGGCTCCATCACTCTTTCTATGAAGGTGGCATAGGTATCTTCCACCCCTAGCCTTCCATGATTTAGTTATTATTTTGAAGCAATGCTCCCCTCAGTGGTGACTTCCTTCGCTTATTATTTATTCTTCTCCTTATTAGGCATGATTTTCACGATAAAGAGTTATCGAGCAGAGGCTTGATATACCCCTTATATCTATTATCCTATATTGTTACTATATTTGATCTTGTGGTGATAAGTGTCAAGCATGACCTTCATAACACGAAGACAGCCTCTCCTTAGGAATTAATTACAGGGGAGTCGATATTCGCTACCAAAATTTAATGAAATTTGAAATTCCACCTTCTCAGATGTGAAATACCACCTTTTCAAAAGGCATGATCATTTTATGCTCAAATGAAACCAGGGAAACTATAGCTTCTTTAAAATTGTCAATGCATAGATTCATCTTGTTGAATAACTTTGGGGATATAACCACAAAAGAAGTTCCTCTGATCGACCAAAAGCTTGTCAATATGATAGGGGGTTCTCACCCCCACCAAATCTTCCACTGTGAAGATTATATGAATTCTATGATCCACCTATTCATGCTAATAGGGCTTACATGCAATGGGTTTACAAGAATCTATATGGAATAACTCCATAATAGAAATTATTTTTTATCTCCATTCTCACCATTTTCCTTTAAACTTCTCTAGAAATCATAATTAACGTGTGGCCATCCTCGGTATCATCCATAACACGATATGGTCTTTGTTCAGCTAATCTTTTGTATTTTATTTGATTTTTTTTAATGAACTTTTCCACATTCCTGGATTGGGTTAGCTCCTTCAAGTGGGATTTAAAAGCTTCAAGTGGGATTGGGTTAGCCCATTCATCTTACTACAACACTTTAAGTATTGATTATCCTTTATCCTGGAGAGGATATTATAAATTAGCTCCTTTGAAATAGAAGTGGTAGCCTGATAGGCCTTGATTAGATCAATTGTTTCCATAGTCTTCCAAGCATTAGGTTGCCCCTTTTCCCCCTTTTTTAAGCAATGTTCTTGAACCCATTGGTATTCACCTTTGATCGACTAATTCATGTCACTTCCAGGGACCACGTATTTTAACTTGATGTACTTCTCTATTCGGTACATGAGATCATCAATTATGGACGCTTACTTCTTAGCCTAGAATCAGTATAACATGGAGTCATTAGGAAAACCAATCTTAAAAGAAGCAAAAATGACACTTTCAGAACAATCCTCTATCTCTTTTTACACATCCTAGTATGTCGTACATACTCTCTAATCATTTCATGTGAATTTTTCTCATGTATGATTAGAGCACCCATTCTTTTGGGATGTGAACTTCTAATAATAAATCAACCAGTAAAGGCATCATCCAGCTTCTTAAACTCATGATTAATCTAACAAAAAACTTCTCAAACCATGTCTAAGAAATGTCGCATAAGATGGAAAGGAAAATTCTTCATATGAGGGCCTCGTTATTGATCCACAAGATCATGTCCTACTGGTACTATCATACGCAGTTGATGGGATATGTCTTCCCATCATAGATTCAATTGAGGCACAATAAATATATTTGGGCGCTCTATTTCTTCCAAGACACACGTAAGATGGTATTTTTTTCTGATTCATGAGATCTAACCTCTATAGCTCCCTTATGGTATGAGTCTCAACTCATGTAACCCATTTATCTAACTCTTAATGGATAAAATATGGATTTCCTCCCATAGTTCCTTTCATATTACGGATGTTCAGCACGATGTTTGTACTCCTTCCTCAAATGTGAGTTTTTCTCTCCTAAAGGATGGGGGGAGAAGCAATTTCCTGGTGTTTCTGATTCTCCTACTATCACTACATTAAAAATTGAAAATGGTCACGGTAACGTCGTCGTAGTCGAAAATCATGACCAATATGGTTACGATCCATAATTGTGACTAAGTTAAATTGATCGTGACAGGAATCGTGACCCCTTCCAAGGATGATAAATGCCAAAAACTAGTCTTAGTTTTGAATCGTGACCAACCTGGTCACGATCCTAGACTATGACTATTTACGTGGGAAATATGGTGCAAAGTGGTCATGGACTAAAACCGTGACCTATAATCGTGACTATAATGCGCGTAAAATGGTCATAATCTAGAACCATGGCCACTAATAGTGACAACCACGGGATTTTAAATGGTCATAAAATTTTGGTCACAATTTTGAACAGTGATCACCTTCTTTGAGTATATTAAGGATCACGGTAATTGTGGTCATCATCATTGTTGATGTAAAAAACTAGACTTGATCTAATTAATTAATCACAGATAAATATGAATAAATAAATAAGACAAAGGATTTTTAAAGTGGTTCAGCCTTAATGAAAATGGTCTATGTCCACTGTCTTGTATTGCTGGGTATTTTGCCTTTATTTCAGTTATGATCGCAAGTGATCGATTACCCCGTTATGGAGAGGGTTACAATGTATTTATAGCCCTGAGGCTGTCAATATGAATAGACAATATGTCGTTATTTAATAGACATATACATCTGTACATAATAAGAATGTTCATTGAATCTATTTTTGTCGCTTGATCTTCTTGGCTAGATGCTCTGTACATTAAGTAGCTCGTCACGTTTGAGTAGCTCAGTGTGTTGAGTAGCTCAGTACGCTGAGTAGCTTGGTGAATATATTTTATGCCATGTCGGATGACACGTGTCTTCATATAACTGATCCACGTTAGTTAACTAATTTTTGTATCAACCTAAGCCCCTAATGTTTCACAGTTGAGATTGGATATGAAAGTGTGGAACATTATGCCCAGAGGTTGCTCGGACACGTTTACCTAGTCTCATTAGCTTACAGATATCCAACACTTGTGACATTTAATGATTTTGAGTGCAAAATGGCAAAACTCATAAATATTTTGAATCTTCAACAGACGCTTGGGTATTTGCGTCTTTTTCATCATTTAGCAACCGGAAATGCAATCGTCATCTCTAGTGATCATTACTTTTTTCGCTTCCCAAAGAAATGCATTTAAAAGCGGTAAAATCAAATCTTCTTCAACCTTTTGCCTTTTAGTTTCCAAACCTATTGTCTTCACACTTTTTCTTTTTACACATGTTCCTTCTGTCATCCGCCTTAGCAGATTTCTCAAGTTTCTATAAGAACTTCTTCTTTCTTCTTTATTTACTTTAGCCGCCATGGTTTATCTTATCGAATCATTGGATAAGTTCCAAGCTGATTTTTCAATTCCTTCTTGGGTTGTTCTGGAAGAACCTCCTTACCCTTCTGATTTATTTTCTTTAGCTGAAGGACACTGGTTTCCCTCCATTTTTGTAGCAGAATATGGTTTTCTTTCCCGCCTAATCCCCTGTATTTGGAATTTTTCCAATATTGTGATATTGTTCCTGCAAGATTAGTTCCAAATATATGGAGGGTAGTTAATGGCATTCCTAGGTTGAATCAAATTCATGGAACTCATTTAGGGATTCCTGAAATTATGTACTGTTATAAATGGGTTACTAGCGATACCACCTTTTATTTAAAAACTAGGTGTTCTCATAGAACTTTAGTGGTCAATCTCCCTGATGCTAATAGGGACTATTTTGATCATGGGGATGTGATGAAAACTTTGCAACACCCCCCGTTAAAAGGGAAAGATGTGTACCAAGGTCCTAGATGTCCACTTTATGGCAATGGGATAGGTTGTTTTTAGTTTTTCAATTTAGCTTTGTTTTTGTTTGATAAAATGTGTCACTGACACTTTTTTTTTTTGCTTATTACAGTTGACAGTAAAAGGAAATCTCCAAAAGAAAGTGATATTAATATAAAGAATTTAAAACTCATCTGGGGTTTGCATCAATCAATTGCTGGGGAGCACGCGAGAGCTGCCTCTTACTTGCTGAGATACAAGAACACCACTTCTTCTTTCGTTGATCGTCCTCTTGTTCCTCCTTTGGTGATTGACCTTGACCAAACACCTGCATCATCAGTAACTGTTGAAGAATCTTCTTCTGACTTAGGTACTTATATTGCTGACCTGATGACAAAGAAGAGAAAAGTTCCTAACCTCTTTACCAAATCTGCTCCTGGTAATGAAGGGGCGAAGAAGAGCAAAAACGAAGCTCCAACTAAGAAAAAGGAAGTTGTTACTCCTACCAAAGACATTAGCAAGAAGCTTCCTGTTTCCCCTAAAGAGGCAACACCTTTGATTGAAGTTGTTGTCTCAAAAGAGGCAACACATTTGATTGAAGTTGTTGTTATTCAAGAGGAGACAGCACCTGTGATTGAAGGTGCTCCTTTGAGGAGGTTGAGGAAGGGTCTTATTGAAAGGCCAGTGGATGTTGTTACTTAACCTACTGGAGTTAGGATTGCTTCTTTGAGGGCTAGTTATCCAGCTGTCATTACCCCTGTCTTGGCCAAGAAATTGATCAAGTCGGGGACTCTCCCTGATTGTTGAGCTGCTAAAACTTCAACTCCTCAGGATAAGGTTACCGACTTGGCAGCCCAACACCTTACATCAGTAAGTAGTCATTATACTTATCTTTATGATTCTTCATTGCCATGTTCGTACTCTGCTTCGTGCCTTTCTTGTTCTTGCAATTTTTGGTGTACTTCGATAATATTGTGGAGAAGGATGAAGCCATCAAAACTTCAACCTCATCCAGTGGAGTAGAATAAGACCTTGTTGGGTTATCAAACTCTTTGGGGGAGTCCCGACAGAATTACGAAGAGGATAAGGCTACCTGGGAGATGGCTCGTCAACAAGCTAATATAGCTCGAGATCAGGTTGTAAATGCCTCTAAGGAGTTGGAGGAAAAATTGAAGTTCGCTCTTTCCAGCAAAGTGGAAGCTGATGGAAAGATTAAAGAGGTTGAGCGGTGTAAGAAATATCTTGAGGAGAAGGGGAAGTATAGTAAAGATCTTCTTAGGGAAAAAACTTTCTCAGAGAGAGCGAAGAGGAAAGATGATGTGAAGAAGCCCTTTAGCGCTGGCTGGGGAAAAGGATGGAACAAAGTTGTGGCTGTTGTCTCTCCCCAGATGGATTACGCAAGTTTGAAATACTTTAGAGATGGATGGATTACAGCTTTGAAGGAGTTGAATGTTGTTGATGATTCTGAACTGTTTCAAAAACACGCTCTGATGAATCTGATGAATCTGATGAAGAAAATAAAGCTGCATCTGATGAATCTTCTATGGTGATGGTAGAACAAATACCTGCTATTACTATTCCTTAATCCTCCGAGAACGTTCAGCAGTCAACAACTTCTGTCGAGCAGTGCTAATTGGCTTCCGAGCAACTAACTCATTCATCCAAATCAGCTGAAGATGTTATAGGAAATAAGGAGAAGGTGTAGAGTTGTTCGGCTCTTTAATTATGTTATTTTTCTATTTTTCCCTTTTTGTTGTAACTTTGGTTATACTTTTTTTTTTTTAACAAAGAGGGACGGTACCCCCACACATTTTATTAATATAATAAGGAGAAAAAGCCTCTCCAAAGCTTACAAACCCAAGCAAATTTAAAATCTAGAGGTAGGGTCCAATACTCTAGATAGAAAGCAGTAAATATGGGATTTTATAATAACCCCATTACATAGAGAGAACTTGAAATAAATATGGAGATTTATCTTATCCCCATTTACAACTTTAAAATTCTATGCCTTATTTGAGGAGTATGCAGACTATCCAGCTTAAGTAAACCTTTAACCAACCTCGGGAGAGAGGAATGATCCCAATATAAAAAGTTCGTGTTGAAAAGAGAAGCCCTTGAAGCTAAAAGGTCAGCGACTGAGTTTGATTGTCTCCATATATGATTGTAAGTCACTTCATCAGAGCATTGGAAGTCTTGAAGAAACTTTCTAGCTTGCCAAGGAGGTTTAGCTTTTTTCAATATCACATCTATTAATAGCTTGCAATCCGATTCCACTATCACTTTTTGAATCTTTAATTGAGACTTTGTTATCTATTCTGAGTTTTTTCCTTTACTTGCTCGATCTGTATCGTTGTTGATCCATTTTTACTTTTCCTTGCTAGTTTATTACCAGCAGGGAACTCTTGTCAGCTCATGATACAGAGTTGATGAAGAAATGTAATGATTACTTTAAAGTTGGTCGTGCAGATTTTACTGAAGCATAAATAGTTGATATTCTCGGGCCTGATGCTTCAAAACGAGCAATTGATGTTTATTAATATTTAAAATGTTTTCTTGATCGAGTTGTGGCGAATAATGTGGCTTATTATGAAATAGTAGAAGATCGTTAAGGAGTAATCGAAGAACTTTAACTTTAGCACAAAGAAATCGTTGCTCTTATGCATGAAGGTTACAAGAAAAAGTACCAACAGTTGAGTGCTGATCGGGGCTATGACAAATTTATCTTAGCCTATAAGAAGAGAGAAAGTGTGCTAAAACTTGAGGCTGAGGAGCATAGAAACATTGCCAAGCTATTGGAGGAGGAGAATATTTCTCTAAAAGAAGAACTAAGACAACGAAAGTCTGCCTCTTCCTCTGGAGCTCTGGTCCCGGTCAGTGATGAGGGTTTTTCATTCTTAGAAATTAAAAATGCTGCCTTGAGAGAAGAATTGGAGGCTTTAAAAAGAGCTAGACCTGCATCTTCCTCTCGTGGCAGAGCAAGAGCTGGTCAGAGCAGCATTGAAGAGACTAGGACTTAATAAGCCTTAGCAAATTAGGTTGTTCAGATGAAAGCAAAAAATCAAGCCCTGGTTGAGATGTCCCAGAAAATGCAAAGTCTTACCGAGCAACTTTCCAAGCAGAGTTTTTCATTAGAAAGTAATGAAAACTTGGTAAAGAAACTTCATCAGCAAGTTGAGAGATTGAATTAGTAATTTCACATGCAGTCTAGAGAGTTTTGGATGGGGGGATACAATGAAGCTTTGTGCCATCTCGATGCCAGGTTAAAGCAGTCAAGCAATGAGGGGTACAAGTATGGATGGATGAATGCTTTAGCTGTGATAAAAGGGAACTCATTGTGAGATTGGTGTGATCCTGGACTGCTTGATCTGGCGGTTTCTCCTTTCAAACTAGACGTTAGGTGGATTCTAATAAGTTCCATTCCTCAGTGTTTGATCTCCAAATACCTCGGTGATTACCAGCTTCATGAAGATTTTGAGATATCTCGTCCTCCACATTTACTTGACCGACTAAGTTCGAGCAGTACCAGGATGTTGCAGGATTTAAGTCCTTTTTCTTTAGATGTCCTCCAGCTGGAATGGATCTTGTACCTAAATTGGAAAGAAAAAAAAGCCAATAGAATAGGTAATTTGTATTCAATGAATAAAATCTCATCTTTTTGTAATGTTATTTCCTTGGAAATAGATTATAATATGTTTTGTTTATCATGTTGTATATATATCTATAAAGGGACAATTTGCCCTGTTTTGTTTTAATTGCCTAGACAATGGAACTTTACCCCATTTTTTGCCTAGTTGTAGTGATTTGTCACCCATAAGTGCCGAAGCAATGGAATTATTTTCATCCCATGGTCCTGCTTAGTTGTAGCAATCTTATCTAGATTAACTTGGTGCCTAGGCAGTGGATGTCCCTTGAGGTCACCCATCTTCTTGCCTAGTTTTGGATGCCCCTAGAGGTCACCCATAATCAAACAAGCCCTACCTTGTATGATTGTTATGCCAACATTATTGGTTAAGTTTATTGATGCTGACCAACCTAGTTGGTGGTTGATGATATCCGACCAACCGTAGTTGGTGGTTGCTGATATGCCAACCAACCGAAGTTGGTGGTTGTTGATATGCCGACTAACCATAGTTGGCGGTTACTGATATGCCGACCAACCGTAGTTGGTGGTTCTTGATGCCTTCGTGCAAATTTCAAGTGTAGTTGTAGCATGAGTACTCTGAAAAAAATTGCACTAAAAAGAATATGGGGAAAATATCATTTTTATTCATATTAAAAGAATGGAATACATGTGAATCTACATTACTGATAATATTTACACAGATGCTCTGCATTCCACGCATTTTTTAATTGTTCCCCCTCTAAAGTTTCTATTATGTAGGTGCCAAGCCGAACAATCGTTGTTACGTGATAAGGCCCATGCCAGTTGGCCTCCATCTTATTATGCTTCTGAATGACTTTCTTGAGTACATAATCTCCCTCCTTGAGATCACATATCTTGACCCGTTTATTGTAGAACATGGCAGTCCGTTGCTGGTCAGCGGCATTTCGAATTGCTGCATCTTCCCAGACTTCCTCGAGCATGTCTAAATCTAGGCATCTCATCAAATCGCTTACTAGAGTGTTAAAATTAAGCACCCTGTGAGTAGGTAGACCCAGTGCAGCGGGTATGACTGTTTCACTTCCAAAGGCTAACATGTGAGGAGATTCCCCAGTTGCTGTTCGAGGAGTTGTTCGGTAAGCCCATAACACAGAATGCAGTTCATTAATCCAATTTCCGTTCGCATCATCCAACCGTTTCTTCAACCAGTTCAATAGAGTTTTGTTGGTTACCTCCATTTTCTCGTTGCTCTAGGGATGGCCTGGTGCAGAATGAATCTTTTGAACATTGGACGGTTGACAGTACACAGCGAATTCCTCATTATCAAATTGGGTACCATGATCAATAATGAAAGCATGTGGAAGACCATATATACAAATTATATTCTTCCAGATGAACTGATAGACCCTTTCATATGCCATGTAAATGAAAGGTTCATCTTCCACCCATTTTTTGAAATAGTCAACAGCGACTACCAAGTATTTGAATCATCCTTTGGTAGTTGGCAGAGGCCCAGCCAAGTCTATTCCCCACATAGCAAATGGACACGATGAGGTAATCGATGTTAATAATGCCTGGGGAGTTCTTCGTATGGTAGAGAACCGTTGACACTTGTTGTATTTATTGGCATAAGCTGTGCGGTCAGCTCACATTGTTGGCCAATAATATCCCTGCATCGTCATCCTCTGCAAAAGAGTTCGACCTGCTACATGATCTCCACAAGAGCCTTCGTGAATTTATTCTATCAGATTTTTAACTTCTGATGGACGAACACATCTCTATAGACCTACTATCATACCTCTTCTGTATAGAACTCCATTGTTTAAGACATACCTGGCATCTTTAAACTTGAGCCTCTTAGAAGCAAGTTGGTCGGCGGGTAAAATGCCTTCTTCGATGTACACCCTGATGGGATCCATCCAGGAAGGTTCCATATCTAAAGTGATATACTTCACCATCAAATCCTCATCAATGCTTCGATCTACAAGTATCTCAATAGGAATTGTTCTTCATAGCTGGGTGCGGGTAGCTGAGGCCAACCGAGCTAGTTCATCGGCCCTCGCATTCTCCAGTCTTGGTATTATGACCACTTGGACCACTGCAAAATTGGATACAATTTCCATAGCTTTGGTGTGATACCTAGATATGAATTCTCCCTTTGTCGCGTACAACCCGAGAATCTAATTTACAACTAGCTGTGAATTGCTAAACACCGTAACTTGCTCTGCATTTAGTGTTTTAGCTAAACTGAGGCCCACAATTATAGCTTCGTACTCAGCTTCATTGTTGGAAGCTATGAATTGGAAACGCAGAGCATACTCTATATCCAATCAATCAGGACTATTAAGAATTATTTCAGCTCCACTGCCTGTGGCACACGAAGAACCATCAACATACAAATTCCATACGGGGATACATTTATCAAATCCTTGATTTGTCAAAATCCCGTGATGGAAGATTTGGTGCTTCCTTTTATCATCCCTCAATGTTGGGCTTTTATCAGAGGATTCTTGTTGCTCGGTCGCTATTCCCTCCAGCAAGTCTGCTGATGGGAGTTGATCGAGGATGGTTTTTGATGATCCTCTAACATTCGCGAGTTGTTCTGCGTTAGGCCCCTGTTGGTCGGAGGTATCTGGGTAAGTAAATTTAGAAATTAAATCTTCCACCGCCTGCCCTTTGAGAGAAGACCTTGGCTCATAGACAATGTCATATTCACCTAACTCCACCGCCCAATACATCAATCTTCCAGATTTTTTCGGCTTGTGTAAAGCCTGTCTGAGTGGCATGTCGGTATATACCACTATGGTATGGGCTTAGAAGTATGGTTTCATTCTCTTGCTCGCCTCAATCAATGCTAATGCCAGCTTTTCCAATTTTGGGTATCTATCTTTGCTCCTCGGAATTCCTTTCTTGTATAATACACCGGCTTCTGTACTCCGTCGTCTACTATTATCAATGCTGAACTGACTGTACTTTCTGAGGCATCCAGGTACAAGTATAATTTCTCTCCCACTATCGGCCTGGACAGCAAAGGAGGTGTCCCCAAATATCTCTTCAACTCTTGGAACGCCTTATCACACTCATTATGCCACTCAAAAGTTCTTCTGAGTGTCTTGAAGAATGGAAGACATCTGTCAATTGCTCATGAGATGAACATGTTGAGAGCTGCAATATGACCCGTGAGGCTTTGTACTTCCTTCTTTGTAGTTGGAGATTATAATTCTAGCAAGGCTTTGATCTTATTAGGATTTGCCTCGATGCCTCGTTATCGATACAAAAATTAGTCAGCTGACGTGGACCAATTATATGAAGACGCGTGCCATCTTTCGTGTAAAAATATATATATTTACCGAGCTACTCAGCGTACCGAGCTACTCAACATACAGAGCATCTAGTTAAGAAGATCAAGCGATAAAAATAGATTCAATGAACATCGTTATTATGTACAGGTGTATATGTATATTAAATAACGGCATATTGTCTATTCATACTAACAGCCAAAAGGCTATAAATACATTGTAACACCCTCCATAATGGGGTAATTGATCACTTGCAATCATCATCAAGATTAAGGCAAAACACCCAGTAATACAAGACAGTGGACGTAGGCCATTTTCATAAGGCTGAACCACTTTAAAAATCATGTCTTATTTCTTTATCCATATTTATTTGTGATTAATTAGTTACATCAAGTCTAGTTTTTTGCATCAATAGATTGTCGTCGTCTGTGGAAAATGACTATACGTAGTGTTTTTCACTAGAAATTCATTATACATGGCTGATCTCCCAGAATCTAGTAATAGGAACAATGACGAAGTTCCCCCCAACCCATCTGTTCCTCCAACTGTCAACGAACTCACTGGAATAGTGGCCAGCTTAGCCAGGGGACAAACAGCTATGCAGGATACCATGCGACAATTCATTCAAACTGTTCAAAATGCAATGCCTTCCCAGTTAGGCCAGCGAAGCATTCATTGACACACTCACCTTCCGTCTTCGAGATCCAGGCATACTTTGTTCCCTCATGCTTCCTTATCCAGACATACTAAATCGTATCATACTGAGAGGTCCAACGATCCTTCCTATCAGCCTGGTCGTACATCTCCCATAAGAGTCATGGACTCTCAAGAAAATGTTACTTTAACATCGGAATGAATAAGAGCCCTAGAAAGGTTGAGTAGAGTTTCCCCCTTTGATCGTTTGGGCCCCAGGAGGAATGGAAATCCTCCTCGAATTGCGTCGAGAAATTTTCAACGACCAAATGATCTTAGGGAAGGTTCTGCCCAATCACGCCTTGCAGCTCGTACAAAAAGATCCCAAGAGGAGAATTCATCGCGATCTGTTACTCGGGCAAATAAATCAGAGGTTAGGATTGACGCATGGAAGGGATCCATTCAGAGGTTGGAAGATAGGTTAGGGGAAATGGTTAAGGCCAGAAATTCTCTCCAAAGAATCTTTGTCAAGGGATCACCCTTCGTGCATGCAATTGTGGACTTTCCCACACCCTCAAAGTTTAAGGCTCTTATAGTTACGCTTAAGTATAATGGAAAGACTGATCCTATTCTCCACATAGAGAAGTACCAAGCTGCTGCCGATAGCTACGCAGTTCCCGATGAGATGAGGTGCAGGGCATTCTCAGGAACTATCACTGGGTCAGCTCAAATATGGTATAACAACCTCCCTCTGGGATAGATTGCTACTTTTCATCAATTGGAAGAACTCTTTATAGGAAATTTCTATTTTGGTGATAAGCCAGTCAAGAGGGTAACACACTTACTGAGTGTAAGGCAGAAAGCAGGAGAAAGCACGAGGGATTACATCACTCATTTTAACAATGAGAAGTTAGAAGTAATCGATTACGAAGAGAAGACGGCCATTATATCTCTAATGAGTGGCCTTTTACCGAACAAGATGTATTATACTTTGGCCAAACATCCCCCCAAATCCATGGCGGAATTAATGGATAAGGCAGCCAAAATTATGAACGCCAAAGAAGCTACGGTTGCAAAGAAGAATGGTGAGACCAAAGCGGAGACTAAAGCTGAGGGAAGGTCAGAGAGGAAAGATCAAAAGCATAATGGGGGTATTAAGCAATCGAAAGGCAAAGAGATGATAGAACACTTGAGGAAGTATGGGAATTATACTCCCTTAAAGGTGGATATAAACCATGTTCTGGAGGAGATCAAGAACAGCGAAGAACTGAATTGGCCGGAGAAATTAAGGACAGCCCCTGAAAAGAGGGATAAGTCCAAATATTGCGAGTTCCATAAAGACCATTGCCACACGACCAAGCGGTGCATAGCTCTCCAGAATGAGATTGAGGCACTCATTCGATGAGGAAAATTGAGTAGGTTTGTTGATCGCCAGAATGATGGGAAGATCAACGACATAGCAAGGCAAAGATCTAAATCTCCTCGCCGAATAATAGATGACAAGAAAAAGGACCATGAAGATGACCCAAAGGATGACCCCGACCTCCCCAAAAAGCCAAGGCAAACAGAGCGTGAGGTATTTTCAATCCATTTTGGTTCATTCGAATGCAGTGTGATTACAGGTGGAGATGTAGGAGGTGGGGATCACACTGCTAAAAAGAAAGCTTACCTCAATGAGGCCCAAGCCTGTTCCTATATACAGTGAATAAATCTGGCGAACGAGGATCGCCCAAGGAAGGTGAACAAGGACAAACTGGTCATCGGTTTTTCTAAAAATGATCTGGAAGGTGTCTTGTATCCTCACGAAAACCCCTTGGTGATCAAGATGAGGACGAGGGATGTGGTCATCTCAAGAGTATTGGTAGACAATGGTAGCTCAGCAGACATCATGTTCTACCCTTGATTTAATAGTTTAAAGTTGAAACTAGCCCAGTTGGAGCCAAATCACAGGCCCCTCCTAGGTTTCACTGGTGAAAAAGTCTTTCCACTTGGGATGATCAAGTTGGACATGCTTATCGGTACCTGGCCTGCTTGCAGAATAGAAAAAGTACACTTTTTCATCATGGACAAAAACATCTAATCATCCTACAACATAATCATGGGAAGAGTAGGCCTGAAAAAAGTTTGAGGCCGTGCCATCCACGATCCATCAATGCTTGAAGTTCCCGACCAACTTTGGTGTGGAACTTATAAAGGGCAATCAAAAAGTAGCTCGATAATGCTACTATTTATCTACCGAACAAGAAGAGCTGGAGAATACCAAGAAAAATACCACTACCTACCAAGTGGACGAGTCTAAAGATCCAGAGATTGAGACACTGGACCCCAGAGATGAATCAAAGCTCGTGAAGGGGTAGGCCATGGAAATAATGGAGAACATTATTCTAGACGATGAATGACTAGAACGAATAACTCAAATTGTCACTTCATTGGACCCGGTGATAAAGCAAGAGTTAGTGGCGTTGTTAAGGCACATAAAGCAAGCTTTTGAGTGGAGTCATGAAGATATGCCGGGGATAGACCCAGCCTTCTAGTGCCACGAACTCAATGTTAATAGGGAGGTCAAATCGATGAAACAAGGAAGAAGGGTCTTCAGCCCAAAGAAGAACCAAGCTATACAGGAGGAAGTCGAGAAGCTGCAAAATGCATCTTTTATTGAGAATGTTAGATATCTAGACTGGTTGTCTAACATAGTCATGGTAAAAAAGAAGAAAAATAAGTGGAGGATGTACGTAGATTTCACAAATCTCAACAAAGCCTGCCCAAAAGATCACTTCTCCCTGCCCTGAATAGACCAATTGGTAGATGCTACCTAGGGGCACAAATTGTTGAGCTTCATGGATGCTTACTCCGACTACAACCAAATTAAGATGAAACCGGAAGACAGGGAGAGTACCTCTTTTATTACCCAAGAGGAACATACTACTACAATGTTATGTCGTTTGGTCTTAAAAATGTAGGTGCAACGTACCAACGTCTGATGAATAAGGTGTTCGCAGAGAAAATCAGAAAAAAAACATGGAGGTTCATGTCGATGACATGCTAACTAAGAGCCAAAAAGCCACTGACCACATAGCTGACCTTAGGCAAACTTTTGACCAACTAGAGAAATATCATATGAAACTGAACCCGACTAAGTGCGTAATTAGCATACAAGAAGGCATGTTCCTTAGGTATATCGTGAATCAGAGAGGCATTGAGGAAAATCCTGAAAAGATTAAAGAACTGCTAGAACTACAATCTCCAACTACGAAGAAGGAAGTGAAAAGCCTCACGGGGCGTGTTGCATCTCTCAATGGGTTTGTCTCACGAGCAACGGATAGATGTATTCCATTATCCAAGACACTCAGAAAAACTTTCGAGTGGAATGATGAATGTGAGAAGGCATTTCAAGAGTTGAAGAGATATTTGGGGGCACCTCCATTATTGTCCAGGCCGGTGATAGGAGAAAGGTTATACTTATACTTGGTTGTTTCAGGAAGCGCAGTCAGTTCAGCGTTTATAAGAGTAGAGGACGGAGTGAAAAAACCGGTGTATTATACAAGTAAAGCATTTTGAGGAGCAGAGATGAGATATCCAAGGTTGGAGAAGATGCTATTAGCATTGATCGAGGCGAGCAGGAGGATGAAACGATACTTCCAGGCCCATACCATAGTGGTGTACACTGATATGCCACTCCGACAGGCTTTGCATAAGCTAAAAAAGTCGAGGAGATTGATGTATTGGGCGGTGGAACTGGGAGAGTATGATATTATTTATGAGCCAAGGTCTTCACTCAAAGGGCAGACGGTAGCAAATTTCATTACGGAGTTCACTTACCCAGACACCTCTGACCAACAAGGGTATAATGCAGAACAACCCATAGATGTTGGGGAATCATCAAAGACTATCACCGATCAACATCCATCAGCAGATTTGCCGGAGGGGACAGACACCAAGCAACAAGAATCATCGGATAATAGCCCAGTGTTGGGAGATGATAAAAGGAAGTACCAAATATTCCATCCGGGAACTTTGTCAAACCAAGAGTTTGATAATTGTATACCTATATGGAATCTATATGTTGGCTCTTCGTGTGCCACAGGCAGCGAAGCCGAAATAATTCTTAACAATCCAGATGGATTGGATATCGAATATGCTCTGCGCTTTCAATTCAAAGCTTCCAAAAATGAAGATGAATATGAATCTATAATTGTGGGCCTCAGTTTAGTCAAAACACTGAATGCAGAGAAAGTTACGATGTTTAGTGATTCACAGTTAATCGTAAATTAGATTCTTGGGTTGTATGCGATGAAGGGAGACTTTATGTCTAGGTATCACGCCAAAGCTATGGATATTGTGTCCACTTTTACAGTGGTCCAATTGATCAGAATACCAAGATTAGAAAATGCGAGAGCTGACGCACTAGCTCGGTTAGCCTCAGCTACACGCACCGATCCACGAAGAACGATTCCTATCGAGATATTGGCAGACCGGAGCATTGATGAAGATTTAATGATGAGATTCATCACTTTGGACATGGGACCTTCCTGGATGGATCCCATCAGAGCGTATATCGAAAAAGGAATTTTACCAACTGACCAACTTGCAGCCAAGAGGCTGAAGTTTAAAGTTACTCGGTACGTGCTAAATAATGGAGTTCTATATAAAAGAGGTATGATAGTAGGTCTACAAAGATGTGTTCATCCATCAGAAGTTAAAGATCTGATATAAGAAATTAATGAAGGGTCTTATGGTGCTCATGTAGCAGGTCGGACGATGCACGCTGATTATACATCTTACGCTAAGAAATGCGATATATGTCAACGGTTTTATACATTACGAAGAACTCCCCAGGCATTATTAACACCTATCACTTCCCCTTGGCTATTTACCATATGGGCCATAGACTTGGTTGGGCCTCTGCCAACTACTAGAGGACGATTCAAGTACTTAGTAATTGCTATTGATTATTTCACAAAATGGGTTGAAGCTGAACCTCTCACGGACATGGCATATAAAAGGGTCTATCAGTTCATTTGGAAGAATATTATTTACAGATATGGTCTGCCACATGCTTTTATCACTGATCATGGTACTCAATTTGATAATGAGGAGTTCATCATATACTATCAACAATCCAATGTTCAAACGATCCATTCTGCACCAGGCTATCCCCAGAGCAACGGGCAAACGGAGGTAACCAACAGAACTCTATTGAACGGGTTGAAGAAACGGTTGGATGATATGAAGGGAAATTGGATTAACGAGCTTCATTCTTTGTTATGGACTTACCGTATAACTCCCCGAATCGTAATGGGGGAATCTCCTTACATGTTAGCCTTTGGAAGTGAAGCATTCATACCAGCTGAACTGGGCCTACCCACTCACAGGGTGCTCAATTTCAACTCTACCGTAAGCGATTTGATGAGACGTTTAGACTTGGACATGCTCGAAGAAGTGAGAGAAGATGCGAAAATCAGGAATGCAACTTACTAGCAAAGAACCTCCATGTTATACAAAAAAATAGTCAAGAAATGTAATCTTAAGGAGGGAGACTATGTGCTCAAGAAAGTGATTTAGAAGCACAATAAGCTGGAGGCCAACTAGCATGGACCTTATCGTGCTACAGCAGTTATTCGACCTGGGACCTAAAGAATAGAAACCTTAGAGGGAGAAGAATTCAAATATGCATGGAATGCGAA
Source organism: Sambucus nigra (assembly GCA_949130495.1). NCBI lineage: Eukaryota > Viridiplantae > Streptophyta > Magnoliopsida > Dipsacales > Adoxaceae > Sambucus > Sambucus nigra. The sequence goes on from OX422215.1 coordinate 547,108,005, forward strand.
ACACCTGTGCAAATATTATCAGTAATACAGATTCACATGTACCCCATTTCTTACAATATGAATAAAAATGATGTTTTTTCCTCATTTTCCTTTTTATTTAATTTTTTTTCAGAGTACTCATGCTACACACTACACCACCAACTAAGGTTCGACAGCATATCAGCAACCACCAACTACAGTTGGTCGGCAAATCAGCAACCACCAACTAAGGTTGGTCATCATATCAGCAACCACCAACTAAGGTTGTTCGGCATCAATAAACTGAACCAACAATATTGGCATAACAATCATACAAGGAAAGGCTTATTTGATTATGGGTGACCTCAAGGGGCATCCAAAACCAGGCAAGAAGATGGGTGACCTCACGGGGCATCCACTACTTAGGCACTAAGGTAATCTAGATAAGATTGTTACAACTAAATAGGATATTGGGATGAAAATCATTCCATTACTTAGGCACTTATGGGTGACAAGTCACTACAACTAGGAAGCAAATGGGGCAAAGTTCCATTGTCTAGGCAATTAAAACAAAACAAGACAAATTTTCCCTTTATATACATTCGTCAAAAGATAATATGATAAGAAAAAACATCTCACAAATTATGCCTAAGGAAAGACAATTGCACAAAGATGAACTTTTCTTCATTAACTACAATTATGTCCAAGAAAAGAAAATTACGCAAAGATGAATTTTTCTTCATTGAATACAAATTTCCTATTCTATTAGCTTTTTTCCTTCTGATTTAGGTACAAGATCCGTTCTAGCGGGAGGATCATCTAAAGCATAAGAAGAATTGATAAAATTCATATCTCATAGCATTGTGATGTTGCTCGAACTCGGTCGATCAAGCAGATGTTGAGGTCGAGATATCTCAAGATCTTCTTGAAGCTGGTAATCACCAAGATACCTAAAGATCAAACACTGAGGAATGGCACGGGCTTGAATACAGCTGATATCCAGTTTAAAGGGAGGATTAATCCCATAAAGAATTTTCTTTCTCAAGCTTCGTCACAGTCAAGCCATTCAACCATCCTGTTTGTATCCCTCGTTATTTGATTATTTCAACCGAGCATCGAGATGTCATAGAGCTTCATTGTATCCCCTATCCAAAACTCTCTAGGCTACTTGGGAAACTGATAAGTCAATCTCTCAAGTTGTTGATGAAGTTTCTTCACCAAGTTTTCTTTACTCTCCAGTGCAGAGCTCTGATTAGAAAGTTGTTCGGCAAGACATTGTATTTTCTGGGACATCTCAACCAGAGCTTATTTTTTGCTTTTAGCTAAACATCCTGATTTGCTAAGGCTTATTGAGTCCTATTCGCTTCAATGTTTCTCCGACTACCTCTTGCTCTACCCTGCAAGGAAGATGTAGGTTCGGCTTGTTTGAAAGCATCCAATTCTTCTCTCAGTGCAGTATTTTTAGTTTCAAAAAATAAAAGCCTTCATTATTAACTGGAACCAGAGTTCTCGAAGACGAAGTAGATTTTAGTTGCCTCAGTTCTTCTTGCAGGGCAATATTTTCCTCTTCCAACAGTTTAGAAATGTTAATGTGCTCCTCAACTTCAAGTTTAAGCACACTCTCTCTCTTTTTATGGGCTGAAATGAACTTGTCATAGCCCCGATCAGCACTCAACTGCTGGTACTTCTTTTCATAACCTTCATGCAGAAGTGCAGTGGTTTCCTTGTGTTGAAGTTGAAGTTCCTCGATTGTTCCTTGAAGATCTTCAATCATTTCATTTTAAGCCACATTATTGGCCACAACTCGATCAAATAAACACTTTAAATATTGGTAGGCATCAATCGCCCTCTCAGAAGCATCAGATCTAAGGATATCAATTATTTGAGCTTCAGTGAAGTCAGCATGCCAGCTTTGAAGTAATCATTACACTTCTTCATCAATTCTGTATCATGAGATGACAAGAGTTCCATCCTGGCAATAAACTAGCAAGGAAAAGTCCAACTCGATCAACAACAATACGGGTCGAGCAAGTAAAGGAGATAACTCAGAATAAATAGCAAAGTCCATTTTATTGATCACAAGATGAGAAAGTACAACCAAATTTACAACAAAAAGGGAAAAACAACATAGTTAAAGATCCGAACAACTTTACACCTTTTCCTTATTTCCTACAACATCTTCGGCTGGTTTGGTTGAAGGAGTTGGTTGCTCGGAGGGCAATTCGCGTTGCTCGGTAGAAATTATAACCTGCTGAACTTGCTCAGAGGATTAAGGAAGGGTAGCAGTAGGTGTTTGTTCGACTATTACTATAGAAGATTCATTAGATGCAGCTTCATCTTCTTTTTCTTCTTCAACAGTAGGAGGAGGGCCATGAGTGTGTTTCTGAAACAGTTCAGAATCATCAGCAACACTTAACTCCTTCAACGCTACAACCCATCCATTTTTAAAGTATTTTAAACTTGCATACTCCATATGGGAAGTAACATCAGCTAAATCTTTATTCCATCCTTTGTCCCAGCCAGAACTAAAGGACCTCTTTACGGCCGATTTTCTCTTCACCCTCTCCGAGGAAGTTTTTTCCCTTAAAAGCTCCTCAGCAGACTTCACCTGCTCCTTAAGGTATTTCTTACGCTGTTCAGCCTCTTCAACCTTGCCATCAACTTCCACTTTGCTGGAAACAACGACTTTTAATTTCTCCTCCACCTCTTTGGAAGCATTTATAGCTTATTGCAGAGCTGTATCAGCTGTCTACCGAGCTGTGTCAGTATCTTTAGCCGCTTCAACAGCTTGTTGTCGAGCTGCCTCAGGAGATTTGATTTTGCTCTCCCAAGCAGCTTTATCCTCCTCGTACTTCTTTCGAGACTCTCCCAAAGATTTGGACAACCCAACAAGGGCTTCCTCTACTCCATTAGATGAGGTTAAAGCTTTTATGGCTTCATCCTTCTCCACGATATTATCAAAGTACACCAAAACTATAAAAAGAAGAAAGACGTGAATCAGAGCATGAAAATGACAATGAAAAATTAGAAAAATAAGTATAATTACCACTTACTGATGCAAGAAGTTGAGCCACTACATTAACAACCTTATCCCGAGGAGTTGAAGTTTCAGCAGCTCGACAGTCAGGGAGAGTCCCTGACTTGATCAATTTCTTGGCCAAGCCAGGGGTAAGGATAACTGGAGAACTAGCCTTCAGGGAATAAATCCCAACTCCAGAAGGTTTGGCAACAGTATCCACAGGTCTCTCAGCAAGATCCCTCCCCAACCTCCTCTAAGGAGCACCTTCAATCACAGGTGTTGCCTCTTCTTCAATCAAAGGTCCTACCTCTTTTGGGACAACAACTTTAATCAAAGGTGTTGCCTCTTTCGGGGCAACAGGGGGATTTTTGTTGATATCTTTAGCAGGAGGAACAACATCCTTCTTCTTAGTTCCGTCAGCTGGAACGTCATCCTTTTTCTTTTTCACCCCTTCATTACCAGGAGCAGATTTGGCAAAGAACTCAGGTACCCTCCTCTTCTTCGTCATCAGATCAGTAATAGATACATTCAAATCAGAAGAAAATTCTTCCGCACTTACTCGAGATGATGGTACTTGATCAAGATCAATTACCATAGGAGGGGCAAGAGGACGAGCAATAAAAGATGAAGTGGTGTTCTTGTATCTCAGCAAATAAGAAGCAGACCTCACGTGCTCCCCATTAATGGACTGATGCAAACCCCAGATAAGTGTCAAATTTTTTATATTTATGTCACTCTCTTTTGGAGGTTTCTTTTTACTGTCAACTGCAATAAACAAAAAATACATGCCAGTGACGCATTTTATCAAACATAAACAAAGCTAAATTGAAAAAATTAAAAACAACCTATCCCATTGCCATAAAGTGGACATCTGGGACCTTGATACACATCTTTTTTGTTTAATGGGGGGTGTTGCCAATTTTTCATCACAATACCATGATCAAAATAGTCCATATTAGCATCGGGGAGATTGACCACTAAAGCTCTATTTGAAAACCTAGTTTTTAAATAAAAAGTAGTGTCACTGGTAACCCATTTAAAAAAATACATAATTTCAGGAATTCCTAAGCAAGTTCCATGTGTTTGGTTCAACATATGTACGCCATTAACTACCCTCCATGTATTTGGAGCTACTCTTGCAGGAACAATATCAAAATATTGGCAAAACTCTAAACACAGGGGATTTGGCAGGAAAGAAAAACCACATTTCGCTACAAAAATAGAGGGAACCCAGCGTCCCTCAGCTAAAGAAAATAAATCAGAAGGGCAAGGAGGTTCCTCTAGAATTACCTAGGAGGGAATTGCAAAATCAGTCCGAAACTTATCTAATGATTCGACGAGATAAACCATGGTGGCTAAAGCAAAAAAAGAAGAAGGAAGAAGTTCTTACAGAGAACTGAGAAATCTGCTAAGGCAGGTGACAAAAAGAACGATCTTGAGAAAGTGAGAAGACAAAGAGTTCGGAAGTCTAAAAAGAAAAAGGTGGAAGATGATTTGATTCTATCGCTTTTAAATGCCTGCGTCGGGAAGCGAGAAAAGAAATGATTACTAGAAAAGATGATTGCATTTTCGGTGTCTAACTGATGAAAAAGATGCAAATACCCAAGTTTCTGTCAAAGATTCAAAATATTTACGAGTTTGCCATTTGTGCTCAAAGTCATTAAATGTCACAAGTGTTGGAAATCTATAATCTAACAATACTGGGTAAATGTGCCCGAGCAACTTCTAGGCATAATGTTCCACACTCTCATAGTCAACCTCCACTGTGAAACATTGGGGGATTCAGTTGATTCAAAAATTACTCAGCTGATGTGGACCAATTATATGAAGACACGTGTCATCTTATGTGGCAAAAATATATATATTCACCGAGCTACTCCGCGTACTGAGCAACTCAACATATAGATCATCTAGTTAAGAAGATTAAGCGACAAGAACAAATTCAATGAACATTCTTATTATGTACAAATGTATATGTCTATTAAATAATGGCATATTGTCTATTCATACTAACATCCTAAGGTCTATAAATACATTGTAACACCCTCCATAATGGGTAATTGATCACTTGCGATCATCATCAAGATTAAGGCAAAACACCCAGCAATACAAAACAATAACCACTTTAAAAATCCTTTGTCTTATTTCTTTATCCATATTTATCTGTGATTAATTAATTAGATCAAGTCTAGTTTCTTACATCAACAGATTGGTATCGTATGTGGGAAAGACTATACGTAGCATTTTTCACTAAAAAATTCATCATATATGGCTGAGATTCATTTTTACTTTTCCTTCCTAGTTTATTGCCAGGATGGAACTCTTGTCAGCTCATGATACAGAGTTGATGAAGAAATGTAATGATTACTTCAAAGCTGGTCGTGCAGATTTTACTGAAGCACAAATAGTTGATATTCTCGGGCCTGATGCTTCAAAATGAGCAATTGATGCTTATCAATATTTAAAATGTTTGCTTGATCGAGCTGTGGCGAACAATGTGACTTATTATGAAATAGTAGAAGACCGCCGAGGAGTAATCGAAGAACTTTAACATCAGCACAAAGAAACCATTGATCTTATGCATGAAGGTTACGAGAAAAAGTACCAACAGTTGAGTGCTGATCGGGGCTATGAAAAATTTATCTTAGCCCATAAGAAGAGAGAAAGTGTGCTAAAACTTGAGGCTGAGGATCATAGGAACATTGCCAAGCTACTGGAGGAGGAGAATATTGCTCTGAGATAAGAACTAAGACAACTAAAGGCTGCCTCTTCCTCTGGAGATCTAGTCCCGGTTAGTGATGAGGGTTTTTCATTCTTGGAAACTAAAAATGCTGCCTTGAGAGCAGAATTGGAGGCTTTGAAAAGAGACATACCTATATCTTCCTCCCGTGGAAGAACAAGAGCTGTTCGGAGCAGCATTGAAGAGACTAGGACTCAATAAGCCTTAGCAAATTAGGCTGTTCAGATGAAAGCAAAAAATCAAGCCCTAGTTGAGATGCCCCAGAAAATGCAAAGTCTTACCGAGAAACTTTCCAAGCAGAGTTCTTCATTAGAAAGTAAAGAAAACTTGGTAAAGAAACTTCATCAGCAAGTTGAGAGATTGACTTAAAAATTTCACAAGCAGTCGAGAGAGTTTTGGATGGGGGGATATAATGAAGCTTTATGCCAGGTTAAAGCAGTCAAACAATGAGGGGTACAAGTATGGATGGATGAATGCTCTAGCTATGATGCACGTTGAAAAAGGGAACTCGTTGTGGGATTGGTGTGATACTGGACTACTTAATATGTCGGTTCCTCTTTTCAAACTAGATGTTAGCTGGATTCCAGTCAGTTCCATTCCTCGGTGTTTGATCTCCAAATACCTCGGTGATTACCAGCTTCATAAAGATTTTGAGATATCCCGTCCTCCACATTTACTTGACCGACCAAGCTCGAGCAGTACCAGGATGTTGTAGGATTTAAGTTATATCAATTCTCCTTTTGCTTTAGATGTCCTCCAGTTGGAATGGATCATGTACCTAAATCGAAAGGAAAAAAGCCAATAGAATAGGGAATTTGTATTCAATGAATAAAAGTTTATATTTTTGTAATGTTCTTTCCTTGGAAATAGATTATAAGATGTTTTGTTTATCATGTTGTATATATATCTATAAAGGGATAATTTGTCCTGTTTTGTTTTAATTTCCTAACATTGAAACTTTTCCCCATTTGTTGCCTAGTTATAGTGACTTGTCACCCATAAGTGCCTAAGCAATGGAATTATTTTCATCCCATGGTCCTGCTTAGTTATAGCAATCTTATCTAGATTACCTTGGTGCTTAGGCAGTGTATGCCCCTTGAGGTCACCCATCTTCTTGCCTAGTTTTGGATTCCCCTTGAGGTCACCCATAATCAAACAGGCCCTGCCTTATATGATTGTTATGCCAACATTATTGGTTAAGTTTATTGATGTCGACCAACCTTAGTTGGTGGTTGCTGATATCCGACCAACCGTAGTTAGTGGTTACTGATATGCCAACCAACCGTAGTTGGTGGTTGTTGATATGCCGACCAATCGTAGTTGGTGGTTCTTGATGCCTTCGTGCAAATTTCAAGTGTAGTTGTAGCACGAGTACTCCGAAAAAAATTACACTAAAAAGAATATGGGGAAAATATCATTTTTATTCATATTGAAAGAACAAAATACATGTGAATCTACATTACTGATAATCAACAGCGACTACCAAGTATTTGAATCGTCCTTTGGTAGTTAGCAGAGGCCCAACCAAGTCTATTCCCCACATAGCAAATGGCCACGGTGAGGTAATCGGTGTTAATAATTCCTGGGGAATTCTTCGTATGGTAGAGAACCGTTGACACTTGTCACATTTCTTGGCGTAAAGTGTGCAGTCAGCTATCGTTGGCTAATAATATACCTGCGTCGTTATCCTCTACGAAAGAGTTCGACCTGCTATATGACTCCACAAGAGCCTTCGCGAATTTCTTCTTCAGATTTTTAACTTCTGATGGATGAACACATCTTTGTAGACCTGCTATCATACCTCTTCTGTATAGAACTCCATTGTTTAAGAAATACCTGGCAGTTTTAAACTTGAACCTCTTGGCTGCAAGCTGGTCGGCAGGTAAAATGCCTTCTTCGATATACGCCTTGATGGGATCCATCCAGGTAGGTCCCATATCCAAAGTGATATGCTTCACCATCAAATCCTCATCAATGTTTCGATCTGCAAGTATCTCAATAGGAATCGTTCTTTGTAGCTCGATGCGGGTAGCTGATGCCAACCGAGCTAGTCCATCGGCCCTCACATTCTCCAGTCTTGGTATTCTGACCACTTGGTTACTGCAAAATTGGATACAATCTCCATATCTTTGGTGTGATACCTAGACATGAATTCTCCCTTTGCTGCGTACAACCCGAGAATACGATTTATGATTAATTGTGAATTGCTAAACACCGTAACTTGCTCTGCATTCAGCGTTTTGGCTAAATTGAGGCCCACAGTCATAGCGTCGTACTCAGCTTCATTGTTGGAAGCTGTGAATTGGAAATTCAAAGCATACTCTATATCCAATCCATCCAAACTATTAATAATTATTCCGGCTCTACTGCCTGTGGCACATGAAGAACCATCAACATACAAATTCCATATGGGGATACAGTTATCAAACCCTTGATCTGTCAAAGTCCTGTGATGGAAGATTTGGTGCTTCCTTTTATTATCCCTCAACCCTAGGCTTTTATCAGAGGATTCTTGTTGCTCGATCACTATTCCTTTCGGTAAGTCTACTGATGGGAGTTGATCGGGAATGGTTTTTGATGATCCTCTAACATCTGTGGGTTGTTCTGCATTAACCCCCTGTTGGTTGGAGGTATTTAGGTAAGTAAATTCAGTAATGAAATCTGCCACCGCATGCCCTTTGAGAGAAGACCTTGGCTCATAGAAGATGTCATATTCACCTAACTCCACCGCCCAATACATCAATCTTCCAAATTTTTTCTGCTTGTGTAAATCCTGTTTGAGTGGCATGTCGGTATATACCACTATGGTATGGGCTTGGAAGTATGGTTTCATTCTCCTACTCTCCTCGATCAATGCTAATGCCAGCTTTTCCAATTTTAGGTATCTAATCTTTGCTCCTCGGAATGCCTTGCTTGTATAATACACCGTCTTCTAAACTCTGTCATCTACTCTTATCAATGCTGAACTGACTACACTTTTTGAGACAACCAGGTACAAGTATAATTTCTTTCCCACTATCAGCCTGGACAACAAAGGAGGTGTCCCCAAATATCTCTTCAACTCTTGGAACGCCGTCTCACACTCATCATTCCACTCGAAAGTTTTTCTGAGTGTCTTAAATAATGGAAGACATCTGTTAGTTGCTCATGAGATGAACTTATTAAGAGCTGCAACACGCCCCGCGAGGCTTTGTACTTCCTTCTTTGTAGTTGGATATTGTAATTCTAGCAAGGCTTTGATCTTATCAGGATTTGCCTCAATACCTCATTGATTCACACTGTACCCGAGGAACATGCCTTCTTGTACGCCAAAGATGCACTTGGTCGGGTTCAACTTCATCTGATATTTCTCCAGTTGGTCAAATGTTTGGCTCAGATCAGCTATATGGTCAGCATCTTTCTTGCTCTTAGCCAGCATGTCATCGACGTAAACCTTCATATTCCTGCCGATTTGATCTGCGAACACCTTATTCATTAGCCACTAATATGTATCAACTGCATTTTTAATACCAAAAGGCATAACATTGTAACAGTATGTTCCCCTTGGGGTAATAAAAGAGGTACTTTCCCAGTCCACTGGTTTCATCTTAATTTGGTTGTAGCTGGAATAAGCATCCATGAAGCTCACTAATTTATGCCCCGAAGTAGCATCTACCAACTGATCTATTCGGGGTAGAGGAAAGTGATCTTTTGGGCAGGCTTTGTTCAGATCTGTGAAATCCACACACATTCTTTATTTATTGTTTTTCTTTTTAACCATCACCACATTGGCTAACCAATCAGGGTATTTGACATCCTCATTAAAAGAGGCCTTTTGCAGTTTCTCTACTTCCTCTTGAATAACTTGGTTCTTCTCTCGGATAAAGACCCTTCTTTATTGCTTTAACGGCTTAATCTCCTTATTAACATTGAGTTCGTAGCACAGGAAGCTTGCTTTCTATGACTCAAAAATGTCACCAACTCCTGCTTTATTATTGGATCAAGTGAAGCACCAATTTAATTTGTTCTTTCTAGTCTTTCATCGTCCAAAATAATATTTTACGTTGCTTCCATGACTTGACCCTTCACGAGCTCTGATTTATCTCTGGGGTCCAGTATCTCAATCTCTGGATCTTCGGACTCATCCATTTGGTAAGTGGTGGTCTTCTTCCTGGTATCCTCTAACTCTTCTTATTTGTCAAATGAATAGTAACATTCCCGAGCTACTTTCTGATCGCCCTTCATAAGTACCACACCAAAGTTGGTCGGGAACTTCAAGCATTGATGTACCGTGAATGGAACTTCTTTTAACTTCTTCAGACCTACTCTTCCTATGATTATATTGTAGGATGATAGGACGTTTTTATCCATTACAAAAAAGCATACTTTTTCTGTTCTGTAAGCAGGCCAGGTACCAATAAGCATGTCCAACTTGATCGTCCCAAGTGGAAAGACTTTTTTGCCAGAGAAACCGATAAGGGTCCTGTGGTATGGCTCCAACTGGGCAAGTTTCAAGTTTAAACTGTCAAAGCAAGGGTAGAACATGATGTCTACCGAGCTGCCATTATCTACCAATACTCTTGAGATGATTACATCCTTCATCCTCATCTTAATCACCAAAGGATCATTGTGAGGATACAAGACACCTTCCAGATCACTTTTAAAAAAACCAATGACTAGTTTATCCTTATTGACCTTCCTCAAACGATCTTCCTCTGACAGATTTATCTGTTGTATATAGGAGCAAGCCTGGGCCTCATTGAGGTAAGATTTCCTTTCTGCGGTATGATCAGCACCTCCTGCATCTCCACCAGTTATCATATTACAGTCAAATGAACCAAAGTGAATTAAAAATACCTCGTGTTTAGGCTGTCTAGGCTTTTGGGGGAGATCGGGGTCATCCTCTGGGTCATCTTCATGATCCCATTTTTTATCATCTCTTGATCGGCAAGGAGATTTGGACTTTTATCGTGCTCTGTTGTTGGTCTTCTCACCGTTCTGGCGATCAACAAACTTGTTCAATTTCCCTCGTCTAATAAGTTCCTCGATCTCATTCTGGAGAGCTATGCACCGCTTGGTCGTGTGGCCATGGTCTTTATGGAACTCCCAATACTTGGACTTATCTCTCTTTTCGGGGGTTATCCTCAATTTCTCCGGACAATTCAGTTCTTCACTATTTTTTATCTCCTCCAGAACATGGTTTATGCCTACCTTTAAGGGGGTATAATTTGCATACTTCCTCAAGTGCTCAATTGCCTCTATTATGTTTGTGATCGTTCCTCTCCGACATGCCTTCAGCTTTAGTTTTCGCTTTTGCCTCAACATTGTTCTTCGCAACCATAGCTTATTCGTCATTTATAATCTTGGCTTCTTTCGCCATCAACTCTGCCATGGATTTAGGGGGATCTTTAGCCAAAGTGTAATGCAACTTATTCGGTAAAAGACTGCTCATCAGAGCTGTAATGGCTTTCTTATCTCCGTAGTCGATTACCTCCAGTTTTTTATTATTACAATGAGTGATGTAATCCCTGGTGCTTTCTCCTACTTTTTGCCTTACGCTCAACAGATGGTATACCCTCTTGGCTAGCTTTGCTCCAAAGCAGAAATTTCCTATGAAGAGCTCAGCCAACTGATGAAAAGTTGCAATTTGCCCCCGAGGAAGGCTATTATACCATATTTGAGCAGAACCAGTGATGGTTCCTGAGAACGCCCTGCACCTCATCTCATCTGGGACCATATAAATATCTGCAATAGCTTGGTACTATTCTATATGGAGAACAGGATCAGTCTTCCCATCATACTTCGATGTGACTACAGGAGCCTTAAACTTTGAGGGTGTGGGGATGTCCACAATTGCTTGTATAAATGGAGATCCTTTGATAAAGGTTCTTTGGAGAGGGTTTCTGGCCTTAGACATTTCCCCTAAGCTGTCTTTCTACCTCTGAATGGAGCCCTTCCATGCATCATTTCCATCGTTTGATCCATTTGCCCGAGCAACATATCGCACTGAATTCTTCTCTTGGGATCTTTCTGTACGAGCTGCAGGACGTGATTGGGTAGAACCTTGCCTTAGACCATTTGGTCGTTGAGAATTTCTCAATGCAATTCGAGGAGGGTTTCTATTCCTCCTAGGGACCAAATGGTCAAAGGTGGAGACTCACTTCAACCTCTCCAGAGCGCTTGTTCATTCTGGAGTTAGAGTAACATTTTCTTGAGAGTCCATAACTCCTATGCAAGATGTCCGTCCAGGATGATAAGAGGGATCGTCGAAACTCTCAATATGATAGGATTCGATATATTTGGATCCAGAAGCTTGAGGAAATAGAGTATGTCTGGATCGTGAAGAAGGAAGGTGCACATTTCTATGAACGCTTCGTTGTCCTGACCGGGCAGGCGTTGCATTTTGAACAGTCTGAATGAGTTATCGCATGGTCACCTGCATAGTTGTTTGTCCTTTGTCTAAGTTTTCCACTATTCATGTGAGATCATGGACAGTTGGAGGAGCGGACTGGTTTGGAGGAACTCCGTCATTGTTCCTATTGTTAGATTCTGGGATCTCAGCCATGTATGATGAATTTTTTAGTAAAAAATGCTACGTATAGTCGTTCCCACAGACGGTGTCAATCTGTTGATGTAAAAAACTAGACTTGGTCTAATTAATTAATCACAACTAAATATGAATAAAGAAATATGAAAAAGGATTTTTGAAGTGGTTCAGCCTTAATGAAAATGGCCTACGTCCACTGTCTTGTATTACTAGGTGTTTTGCCTTGGTTTCAGTTGTGATCGCAAGTGATCGATTACCCTGTTATGGAGGGGGTTACAATGTATTTATAGCCCTGGGACTGTCAATATGAATAGACAATATGCGGTTATTTAATATACATATACATCCGTATATAATAAAAATGTTCATTGAATCTATTTTTGTCTCTTGATCTTCTTTGATAGATGCTCTGTACGTTGAGCAGCTCATCACGTTTGAGTAGCTCGGTATGCTGAGTAGCTCGGTGAATATATTTTATGCCACGCCGGATGACACGTGTCTTCATATAACTGATCCACGTCAGCTGACTAATTTTTGTATCAACAATCATTGACCATGACAAGTTATTTTAATTCAAAATGGTCACGGACCATGACCCCCTTTTAGGTATAAATAAACATGTTAGGGCTTATTTACCTCATCTCTCTCTCTCTCTCTCTCTTGCCCTCTCTCTTTGCAAAATACCACCAACGGCTACCATCAATCTGTCTAACACCACACTCTGGTTACCACATACTTTCTCTCGCTTCTTTTGTGTATGAATTAGGGATTTTTACACGTGTGAATATTTTTTTTATGAATTGTGGCCTTTTATCTTTGTGAAGATTGTTTTAGATATTTGTTAAGAGTATTTATATGGCTTTTTACATTTTTTGTATATAGGTATTTTGATAAACATCTTCATTATATATATATATATATATAGTTATCTCTCATGTGAAGATTATTTGTTATTGATTCTCTAAGATAGATGGAAATTAACTCATATTTGTTGTTATATATATTTGAAATATAATTGAATAATTTAGTATGTGATGAATCAAAACCCTTGTCTTTGTATGTATATGTATATGATGAAGTATTACCCTAAAATATTTTTTCTCTATATGGTACATCTGAGTGTATATATGTGAACAAAAATTTTAAAAAATCCCTTGTGTGTGTATGTATACCCTTATGTATATATGTATGTTTATACATTTGGGTATCTAAGTGATGAAGCAACCTAAAAAATTTATTCTGTGTGTTGTACACATATGTGTATTCATGTGAATAAAAGTTAGAGAAAAATCCTTGTGTATGTGTGTATACCCTTATGTATGTATGCATGTATACACATTTGTGTATGTAAGTGATGAAGCATAACCCTAAAACATTTATTCTATATGTGGAATACTTATGTGTATGTATGTGAATAAAATGGAGCAAAACCCTTGTGTGTGTGCATGTATGTATGTATGTATGTATGTATGTATGTATGTATGTATACATACATACATACATACATACATACATACATACATACATGCATGTATGTATGTTTGTATGTATATATATTTGTGTATATATGTTTAATTAATTAGGCTTATTTAATTATTTGTTAACATTTTTCCTTATTGCAAATGTACTTTTGTTAACATTTTTTTTCTCGTTCCATGTGTACATGTAATTGAAGAATAATTATTGAAGCTCGTCTGATTCTAGTTGCTTTCTCATTCAGATAATTTTACTTAACTTTTTATAATGTAAAAATAGTTTTATATATATTTACAACTTCTTGGTTGACTATTGATGTCTGGGTGAATACAAATTAGTGAAAGGGCTTTGTCACTAGTGGACACATAGTAATTCAAGGATTAATTTAATTAAAATTGGACTTGTTGTGCTTTATTGATAAATTGAAAAACATTAATTTATTGGTATTGATATTGTATGGATTAAGGATATCTTTACATTAAGGATGATCTTTCATTTCATTGAGAGTTCGTGTATTATTTTATTTTTTATTAGCGTATATATCTCTTGGTTAGATGTTGTGGTCGTGTTCACCACCTACTTAAGTGGTTGATGTTTGGGTGAACACAAATTTATAAAAGGTATTTGTCATTTGGTGGACACATAATAATTCTAGGCTGAACTGAATTAAAATTGAAATAAAAATGAACTTGTTGTGTTTGATTGGTTAATTGAAAAACTTTAGTTACTTAGTGGACTCATAGTAATTTTAGGATTAATTGAACTAATACTCATAGTAGTCCCACATTCAAAAAATATTTTATACCTTTTTTTTCTTCTCATGTTTTAAAATATTATCCATGTTAACACCCCTCCTTTTATATATCTTCTCAGAAAAAACTATTTATGGTAATAATTACTTTCAACGAAATATCAAGATGTTACAGTTGGACTAACCAAAAACCTCTTTTAATAGAGCGCAACATATATCAGGGACTCCTATTTACAAGTATGGGATTATAAAAATTGATTAGTCTATTTACCTATAAACCATGGACTTGACATTTTTCAATTATACATTTTCGATCATACACTATTTTCCTTGCCAGAATGCTGGGACGAGGCAATAGAGAGTATATTTGGTTTCACAGTTCTGCAATGCATTGTCGCTAGTTAAAATATTAGAGAAGGTAGCAAAAAATATTCATCCATTGTGGATAGAATTTCGTAAAAAGATAATGCACCCATATTACGAGGTGTCATAAAATATGCACAATAAATTGGAGTTTTTCAAAAAAAAAAATGAAAATGATTGGATTTCGAGTTCATGTTGTTGGCATTTATAAGACAATCATAGATACGCTTCTACCCAGTTGGACAATTAAATATTTCCACTAATTTTTAAAAAATAATCCTACATGGATGGAAATTAGACACATCGAGCATGTAGTAAAACCTCTTGCAGAGGTATATTGCTTATTTTGATAGTTGTAATAGTTTTTTATGATTCTGTTTTGATTTCTTTAAGCATTTTTTCTAGAGTTTTTTAGATTTTGTCTATAAATTTATTCATTTTCGGACCTCTGAAAGTTTAATTAAAGGTATTTCTCTTTTATTTGGTAGGTTTGGTTTGTCTAACTTATTTTCAATGGATTCTAACTAAACCAAAATTAATCAGTTACAACTGTCATCTGAAGTAACACAAGACATATACAAAATTCTTGAACTCAAAAATTCTTCTTGTGAAAATGAACAAAACACAGATTATGAATCATCAAATGACTATCAATTAAATGCAAACTCTAGTTCTCTAGATTTAAATTAGGATGTAAGGATAATTGTTCTAAAACATTCAATGTTCTCACTAAACAAGAAGAACAACAACAATTATCAATTGATTTAATTTGAAAAATATAAAATCACAATACCTTTCCAAATTTAGAAAACTTTTAACTAAGGAAGAAAGTAGTATAAATAAACAAAGCAAAATAAGTCTTGAAAATACTTTGAAAATATTTAAAACTCACAAAGAAATTACATTACAAGATCTCTAATGAGAAGTCAACGTAATTAAACAAGATATTAAGGATCTCAAACTAGAAAGTAAAGAACTAAAACAAGATGTCACTATATTAAGAATGGATGAAACTCCTAAAAATCAACAAGTCACCTCCTCAGAAGAAAGTGAAACAGAATCTGAACCAAAACAACTTGATACAAATAATCCTGAAAATGAAAAAGACAAAAGAATGATCATCAAGTAAACATCATGAACCAAATTAATTTGCAAAAATGGCATTCAGAATTAACTTTAATTATTAATATAGAATATGAGGTAAAAGTCATAGCATCAATTGATTGAGGTGTAGATTTAAATTCCAACAAGATATTATCATAAAACATTCGGAAGATTAAACTCAGTCGATGGAAGTAAAATGCAAATTAAATACAAATTACTTGAATCACATATTTGTCAAAATAATGTTTGTTACAAAACTCCTTTTGTTTTAGTTAAAAATATGACTAACAAGGCAATTTTCGGAATTTCTTTTCTTTTCCTTTTATATCCATTTATGACTAGTGATACTGGGATACTTCGCAAGCCTTAGATATTTTTATTAAAACAAAAGGAGTTTTGTAACAAACATTATTTTGATAAATAAGTGCCTTAAGTCATTTGTATTTAGTATGTGTTTTACTTAGATTAACTGAGTTTAATCTCTCATACCTTTTATGATAATATCTTATTGGAATTAGTCCTTTTTATAGACAATTTAAATCTACACCTGGATCAATTAATTCTATGACTTTTATCTCATTTTCTTTGTTAATAATTAAAGTTACTTTTTAATGCCATTTTTACAAATTAATTTGGTTCATGATGTTTAATTGATGATCGGATTCTTTTGTCTTTTCTTTTTCAGGATTATATATATATATATATATATATATATATATATATATATAATGATCGTACATTCTTCACTGGAACAAAGATACTCAATCAGATAGAGACACTCTTAACCCATGTCGATTATCTCCTACTCCACCACCTCAATTCTCGATACCTATGGGTTCTCAATTATCTAATCAACCTCAAGTTAATTCTACTCCATCTAAATAATCTCGGACTCATCAAACTCCCAAAGCCGTGTTAATACAACTCACCAAACTCCTGTTAGTGATGAATCTCAAGCACAAGACAAGAAACATATTGGGTTCACCATTAAGGTAATCATATCTATGAAAAAAATACCATTAAAAATATTAGTGTGGTCATTGGGAAAGCTAATAACTAAAAGAGTATTGATCGTTTCATAAAAAATGGCCTATGATAATAACTCAGTAAAAAATTTACATTCTCGACGAGTTCGAAGAAAATTGTTCTTTCCCGGATAGGGGAGAAATTGAAAAACTATAGGAAGAACCTCCGGAAGAATAACTTACGGGAAGGTACATCAAGTTCCGACATATTAGCTCTAAAAGACAAAGTTTTATAAAATGTTGAACTACCTCTTAGCCAATGGAACGACTTCTTATAGAGACAAGCTAGGGAGGAAAAACTTAAATGGAGGGAGAAAAATATAGAGAATAAGGCAAAGAAAGTCAATATCCACACCCTTGGATTCAAACCCTATGATGATTTGAAAAATGAATAGGAGAGGACCATGGGGGCTCCGAAAGAAGGGAAATAGAATAATCGGGTGAACTTGCACTTGCATGCCTGGCGTGAAAAAAAGACCCACAAATTCTTTAAAAATATGGCTACAACTTTGGTGAGTTTGAATTTAATGCTCATATATATGCTATACTAAAATAATGTTGAAATAATTTTCCTAAATATATTAATAATACTACAAGAAATAATAAATGGAAATAGGAGTAGTCAGTCGAAGTGCAATGCACAAGACACTGACTCAAATGCCCTATCAAAGGTACTTTGGAAGGATAAAAAGGGGAAAATAAGAGGAGAGAGATCCAAGATGTCAAAAACCAAATTCCTTCACCCTGAACTTATTATGGAAGAGATCAATTCGGTGAAGAGTCACATGTCCAACTAGGCGATAAAAATTGGGAATGTGAAGTATCAAGTGTGAGGTCTTAAAGTGGACATGAACTCGGTTACCAATACCTTGGGACAACTAGTGAATATGACAAAAGTACTATTGATAATAGGAATACACCAATTTTTAATTTTTAATTTATATAAACGAGTGAGAGAAATTAGACCAATGTTATCTTGTCTTAAATATTCATCTAGGTAATATATCAAGAATAAAATAAATCAATCCACAATACCGTGTTGTATGAGGAAAACCCACAATAGGAAAAATCTCGGACGTCCTAGCGACACAAGTCCACTATGATATAGGTCTCATATAAGGACATATTAGACTTACTCATAGGCTCGACGCCTTCAAGACTTATTGCTCTCTTCGCTCCTTGACACTTTTTTCACAGCCACAACTAGATGCCTTCCAATAGCCAAGCAACATAGGTGCCTCCCACGTCTCGGTATCCCAATGATAAATAAAACACAAAATCCACTGCACGCAACAAACTCTCACAATGATGTAGAGTAAAAAAATTTAGTGCTCAAATTCGAGATCTCAAACAAGAATATTAAGACGATTCTTAGATTTCAAACAAAGGGTGTAAACTAGGGTTTAGGAGGCTTTATTTTTATCTATGAAAAATATTTTCTCAAACCATGTCTTATAAAACTCTTTGTTGTGCCTTGTATTTATAGAATACCAGAAGAAAACAAATGACGAAATGTACCTCGAGGCAAGTTGTTTGAACAACATTAGCCATTCCGTTCGAACCAAAACAAAGTCGTTCAAAGACCTTACTAATTTTAATAAGGATCGGACGACCTTTGAGAAAGATCTTTCTGTCAAGCAGAAACTTTCTGCTAAAATCTTGTTTGAAGCTTGTTTGAACGAGCCAAACATGTCGTTCAAACAAAATAGCATAACTCATTTGAATGGAAAACATCACTTCGTTCGAATGACTTATCAAACTTAAAAATACTTATTTAAAAGCATCTTTTGAAAAATTGCCTCACTAAACTTTTAAAAACTAAAAAGCCTAAAATTCAATCCGGGGATCAACATAAATACACCATTCATACTTTTTTTGAGATCCCATGGATGAAGGCAAAACTCTAACTCAAAACTCAACATGTCTCTTTAACTTATCTGCTACGGTCGTCGATGCACATAAGCTTAAAGGACAAACTAAACTCAAATCCTAGCCTATGATTCAAATGATTTTTTTCAAATAGAATAAAGAAAATATATGATACAAATTGACTCAATGTGAAATTTTTCTTTACAAATCTCCCCCTTTGGCTATTCCGGGGCAAAACCCATCAACAAAAAAAACTACTAGGTCATCAAGATATCTAGGACTTAATACCCACCCATAAAAAGAAAAAGTACAAACAGACACCTCACCGGAACAATTTCTTCAGTAGCTTTGCTCTTATCAAACTTTTCCACATCGTTGATAAAACATGCACACTTAACACACCCTTAGGGAATACTTCCTCCCTTAGGTTAGACTTCTCCCATTTATTGTTTGGAAATAGACAAAGGTAAAGTGCATAATATGAAACAACTTCTCCCAATTAATGTGACATAAATGAAACAAACATATCATGCAATGTGAAGTGAAACAATAACGACAAACAAACTCGGCAGCATAAGAACAAATAATCCAAACGAAGAAACATATTATATCAATTTGATACAAATTTGAAGCATATGATACCCATAATGCAATGCAAAGACTCAAAATAAACATACTACCTATATATATATATATATATATATATATGCAGATAACAAGATATATGCAGATAACAAGAATGCACATGAATATATAGGTATAACACACCACAAAAGACCCCAAAACATAACTTTCCACACTCGCACTGCA
Organism: Sambucus nigra; assembly: GCA_949130495.1. Lineage (NCBI taxonomy): Eukaryota > Viridiplantae > Streptophyta > Magnoliopsida > Dipsacales > Adoxaceae > Sambucus > Sambucus nigra. The sequence goes on from OX422215.1 coordinate 547,127,646, forward strand.
TAAATGCGTCAAAATCAAAAGTGGTACAGAGTGAAGGGCTTTAACTAGAAAACAAAAGAAATATGTCCCAAATGCTCAAGATAGCCCAAGGAGTTCTATTTGATGACATTAATTATCAAATTTAGATCTAGCCTCATGTGACAAATAATGTGAACTCATAATGGACAAAGGTACTCAATGTACACCAACCTAGAAAATATTGATGATTTTCAAATCAATAGCATCAAACATTAATGATTCACTAAGACAAAATGGTGGAAACTCATTGAGCTTCAATTTATAGCACCCTCAAAATAGGTATATTTTTTTAACATATCATTTTTTGTTGATGCTCACAAACTAAACTTGCCCTTGGAAAATCTTTTTATTTTATTTTTCCTTTCTTTTATTTTTCAAAGGCTTTTTTCCAATGGTGGCCTTTCATGCAAAGGATATTTACTCCCTTAATAGCCTTTTTCCATTGAACACTCATCAATTTTCATCCTAAAAAAATTATCACACAATAGGTCTTACATGCACAAATCCCCCATATATAGATATGTATTGACAAGATTGATAGGATAACACCTCACTTAGCTCATGAAATATAAGAAGCTAAAATTCAAAAGATCTCGTACAAGTGTATGCGGAGGCATATACAGAGATGAATCCATTAAGCAAACCAAATTACAATAACTCCATGCAAGGCATGATTAAGAAATAATCCAAAGCCTTGTAAATATGTTATAGCCACGTGGAAAACATGGAACGAATGAGATTCCAACACACCAATATGCCACACAGAATGTGTAAAACCAACTACACAAACAAAATAAAATCTTTTTGAGTTTTTAAACATTTTTAAAAACAACTCTAAACATAAACATAATCTTTTTATGTTTTTCACATATAAACTCAAAATATGAGGAATCAAAATACAAAAGACATAAATATCTTACAACTAGTCAGAACATATATCATGAAGAACAAAGACTAGTGTATAAAAATCATACAAACACAATTGACCATAAGATATAACATGTGAAGAATCATGTGAAATCTTGAGAGAATCAACAATTCTAATGTTCAATGCCTCCAAATTCGATTTCCTAATCCCAAGTAGATGAAAACTTAATGCCTCGGTATTTGGCAGTGACACGGAATTTAGACATTCTAAAACCTTTTCTAAGATCGTAACAAAACTTTCTAAGGTGATCTTTCCTACCACAATGAGAACCTTTATAGACACGAAGAATGTTACCTTTGGGTTGAGATTTTCTAACGTCCTTGCAATGGGCGACTCTCTCAAAATTTTGGTCTTAGATTTAGGGTTGGAAGCATTCGGATCATCAATGTCAATTCCAATCTTGTCATTTTTTACTTGGACAGTGCCTAAAATTTTATCCAACTTCTCCAACCTAGATTTCAAATCAAATTTGACACAACTCGAGTCGCTTAATTTCTCTTCTAACTCCACAATCCTTGAATCAAGTAAAATCTTTGACTCATTAAACATTAGCTACTCCTTCATCAAACTTTCAAACGGTTTATGAAGTTTATCTCCCTTCCTCAACACATGTGAGTTTCTCCCAAAGAGTCTTCTCCCGTGCCCTCAAATACTCAATAAATTTAGTATCATAACTTCTTATAGCATGCTCTTACAACTTAGCCTCTAACTTCAAGTTTACCTTTTCTTTAATTTTAATGACTACGTGTATAGATCACGAATGGAAACTTGAAGCTCACTCTCCTCCTCTTCTTCCTTTCCACTCTCTTGGGAATCGAAATACCAGACCTCGGAACTGTCAGGCATATGATTATCTTCAATATCAGAAGACTTTTCATTTAAACTCACATAACTAGCCGTGAAAGTAGTGAAGTTACGCTCCACGGGAGAATTTCACTCCTCTTATGACTCACTATCACTAAGGGTAGCATTGTAATATATGGGCTCCCTACCTTCTCTCTTTAGTTTAGTGATACACTCTCCTACAATATGCCCAAACCCTTGTCACTCATTATACTTATCCCGATCATCCATCTTATTAGGGTTATCCCTCTTCTTCGTATCACAGTTAGTGTGTAACTTCTTGGATTTTTTTCCACAATTCTTATCTTCTATAAGATTAGAAAACTTTATTAACCCCTAGTAAACCTAGTTATATCTTCGAGATCTAAATCACCCTCACTATCTGAATCAAACACATCCTCCTTGAAAATTTTCAACACAACACTCCTTTCTATATTTTTATCTTTCTTCCTAGGAGGAAACATATTCATCTCATAGGTTTGAGATTACGTACTAGTTCTTGGATATTAATATTGTCAACACTACCAAGAGAATATAGGACCATGACATTGACATTAAATCTTCTAGGCAACGACCTTAAGATTTTACCCACCACTCTCAATTCGGGGATAAGCTCACCTAAGTTAAATGAGGAGTTAACAATATCAGACAACTTAGAATAAAAATCATCAAAAGACTCATTCTCTAACATTTTTATCATTTAAAATTTAGTCAACAAATTAGGTAACTTAGAAACCCTAATTGTGGCAGTGCCCTCGTGTGTGAATTTCAAAATCTCCCAAGCATCTCTCGTGCTCTCTAATGTCTTACTTTTCCTAAACTCTTCGATGGTGAAATTTAATAAATAGCATTCACACCTTTGGAATATAAAGTATAGGCACCTTTTTCATCCTTAGTCCATGTGGAATATGCTTTAAGCAAAGCATTCTCAGTAAGAGGAGACCACCCTTACTCCATGGAGTTCCAAACGTTCTGATTTATATAATTTAAGACAAATATTATACGTACCTTCCAATAAGGATAGTTTGAATCACCAAACAAGTGAAGTTGGGTAATGGAGCATCCCCCGCGATTGGAATCCATAACGAAACCCTAAAATGTCCAACTACGGATCAACATGATAACTTAGTGCACACACGTTAATACCAATTTGAGAAACGTGCTAGTGTTAATAAGGATACACAAGTTTTAAATTTCCAATTTATATAAAAGAGAAAGAAATTATACTAATTTTATCTTGCCTTAAGCATGAATCTAGGTATATATCAATTATAAAATAAATCAATCCATAATGTCACGATGTACAAGGAAAAACAACCATGGCAAAATCTCGGATGGCCTATCCACATTAGTCCACTATGATCTAGGTCTCATACATGGAAAATTAGATTTACTCATAAACTCAAAGCCTTTGATCATTAATGATCTCTTAGCTATATGTCACCTTCTTCACAACCACCATTGGACGCCTTCAATGGACAATGCAATGCAGGCGCATCCCACATCTTTGTATCCCACCATTCTTGCTTGCTTTTTTACTATTTCGGCCATCACCCAACGCAACACAAAATCCACTGCATGACTTAAACTCTCACAAAGATGTAGAGAAAACAATATTGGTGCTCAAACTCGATATCTCAAAAAAGCATACTAAGATGATTCTCGGATCTCAAACATAGGTTATAAACTAGGATTTAGGAGGCTCTAGTTTTGTCTACGAATTTTTTTTTCACAAACCCTCTATTCTAAAACACTTTATTGTGCCTTGTATTCGTAAAAAAATTGAAGAAAAAATGGCAACACGTAACTCGAGTCAAGTCATTCGAATGAAACACATTACTCATTCAAACGACATTAGCTATTTCGTTCAAACCAAAACAAATTCATTAGAATGACCTAGCTAGTCTCTTTTAAATGAGTATCAAAAGACCTTTGTGAGAGATCTTTCTATCGAGTAGAAATTTTTTGCTCGAAGCTCGTGTGAATGAAAGCACTTACCTCATTTGAACGAACCAAACATGTCGTTTGAACGACAATGCAAAACTCGTTTGAACGAAAAACATCACATCATTTGAACGACTTATAAAATTTAAAAATATTTCTTTAAAATCGTTTTTCAAAAAATAGCTGCAATAAACTTTTAAGAACTAAAACACCCAAAATAAAATACAGGGATTAACATATATACACCATTCATACCTTTTTCCAGATCCCGTGGATGAAGATGAAACTCGGCATAAAATTCTCCATGTCACTTTAACTTGTATGTTATGATCTTCAATGCATCATAGGCTTGAAGGAAAAAGTGAACTCAAATCCCAACCCATGATTTCGAGAAAGCTAGTGCGCCCTAGGGTTTATTAAACAAAGACACCAACTTTTTAATTTTTCACAATTTTAATAAAATTTTCACTTTTAAAAGCCACAAGAGTTGAGTGAAATCGTTTAACCAATTTTAGTCTTGACCTAAGCATGCATCTAGGTGAAAATAAGCAAGAATAAAATAAGAAACCCACAACATGGCGATTTACGAGAAAGGCCACAAAAGGAAAAATCTTGGATGACCCAACCACACAAGCCCACTACGCTATAGGCAATTTATAAGAGCGACTCAGACTTACTCACAAACTCGATGCCTTCAAGACATGATGTGCTTCCTCATTCCTTGTAACCTTTTTCGCAGCTACTATTTGACGCCTTTCAACATCTACACAATGTAGGTGCATTCTCATGTCTTGGTATGCCACCGATCTTACTCGTCTTGCGACCAGTCCAGCCTCTGCTCAACATAAAACGATCTTTAGCACTCGAAATGTTCACAGTGTAATAGAAAAGATATCTCAAATATACATAAGTGTGTAGGGTTCTTAGATCTCAAACTTGGGTGTAAACTAGGGTTTGGAGGCACAAGATTTATCGTGAAAAAAACACAAATTTTGAGGTAGAGCATTTATCGAGGAAACTCATTCGAACGTGTAAAAGAAAGATTTATAATTGCTCATAGATTACGTATTTTGGCATTTTGGCGTATCCCATTATATTCACATTTCCTCCACGATCATTTGAAGATATATTAGTGATCGAACATCATTTCTGAATTTCAATACCGTTGAATATGTCACTAATACTTTCATGGAGGTATATGACATGTGGTTTTCATTTCTCATTTGAATTATATTCAGGGATTTTTATTTTTCAAATTGAGGCTTCATAATTGTTCACGCCAAAATTCTCCATCCACATGGACCAGTCAGAAAGGGACACCAGTCATCCTAAATGACAACATTCATACTTAATCGGCACCCGAGGAGAGTTGGTCGGCACCCGAGGAAAGTTGGTCGGCATACCAACCAACTCAAGGAAGACAAACCATCCAGAAGGCCAACAGTCATATTCATTGTAAATAGATGTAAATGTCTGAATATATAAAGGCATTACATATCTTGGACTCACATCACTATAAATACATTCCTCACCTTAGCCAAAGGGATAAGGACAATGGGAAGTAAGCAATTCTCTACACACCTCTCTCTCTCTCTACACCATATTGTGATATTGTAGACCCCTGGGAATAAAAGAATAGTAGACGTAGGCTTTCTTCATAGACGAACCACTTTAAAAATCGCTATCTAATATGTTTGATGCTCTTGTTTATCTTCATTTCATCATTAGTACCATCCTCATATTTTTATATGTTGTTAATGCTGATAAGACGGCATGGGGCCATTTCTAGTCATCAACAGATTGGCGCCGTCTATGGGAAGAGATACAAAACTCTTTCCTTATTATTCGAAGAGATAACGATCATCATCATAAGCTAAGTTTTCTATCTCTACTCATAATCAATTATATGTTATATATACATCATTTGATTCAATTCTGGTTTTATATTCATAAACTATTAAATTAATTTTTATTGTAAAATAGTCAATTTCATAATCACAAGTTTTAAGAATATTTATGCAAACACTCTTATATACAGATACATATGAGATATTCTGATTATATTTATTGACTGGAGATACATATCAAATAATTTCTCTCATCATAAATATTTTCTGTATAAGCGTATATATTTTTCTTATGTAGATCTGATTGGATCTAAGGCCATTATCATAGTATAACAAAGGGGAGATAAATCGATTCAGAAATCTAAACGTTTGGGTTTATCAAATCATCTCTCAACGTGCCAAATCAAATAGTAAAACCTATCTGAGTTTTACCCAAGCGGTGACAGACGATTCGTATACTGGGTACCAAGAAGTAATCAAATCCCCCAATTAAGAAGGAAAAGCCAAATGAAGATAACTCTTTCCAACTTAGACAATGGATGAGCTAGTAATATCGGAGGAGATTTACTTCTCAAAATATAAGGCGTGTTACCTCGTTTAAGTGATGATTAACAATCCAAAACATTTTAACTTCTCTCTTCATCAGAAAAGAAATTAGCAAATCCTTATGGTTCCACTATTGATGGAATTCAGCCAGTTGTCCTCTACACATTTCTTCCTGAGAGATCGAAGGCATCTACAGTACAAAAGTTTCGTGACCATCCAATAGAGATCCTGACATCATATGTTTTGGTCGGCAACAAGTATTACCTTACCACCGATCTACTCAGCAAGATCGGCAGCTTCTATTTGTTGATTGGCAATTCGGAACCTACTGATTATTCGACATCATTTAATGTCGGTCGGCAGGACCTGCTGCTTGTCGGTGACATCTAGTTGATAACTCTTATATGTTGCAATAGGTAGGAGGTCCCTACCATATGATTACAGGTCATAGACTCATACTGTAAGTCGATGGAACCAATTGCTGATCGGCAAAATCGAATTGCTGGTCGGTGACAGGTGTTGCACATTTATCAGTTTTTCCCGAAATCCCATCACTGGTTGGGAGTGACGACTTCTTCTTCCATCAAAGAAACTATTGGTGGAGATATTTTCTGTACCAAAAGTTGAACAGGTGGGCAATAGTGCTTGACCATTGTTTGTTTGTTCAATGGGCCATTTTTGTTGGTCAGCAGAATCTACCATTGGTCGGCGACATCTACTCTTGGTCGAAGGCATCATTGCACTACTATAATTCTCTTAAATAATGATTTGGGAAAGTTAGGATCTTCCCGATTACTGGTCCGTTACAACATGGGTTAGAGTACCGGATGAATTTTTCACATTCGTTGGTCGGCGTTATATTAAGTTGATAGAAATAGGTCAGCGGCGATTATTCATGGTCAGAAGTTACTATATACTGGTCGGTGATAAGTTTAAAATAGCTAGTCGGCGACAACAACTTGGAATGGAGGATTGACCATTTTGTTAAAAGATAAATTCACCCTACCATTTCTTAATTCATACCTTTCTAATATAATAAATATTTAAAGATTCATAAGTTATACTTCAAAACAATTTTCCAAACCAACTTATATTTGGTCTTCTACTTAAAATTAAAATGTCTAGCATTTTTTAAAAAAAATTTCTCACATTGACACTCGAAGTCGGCATAACATATCATTTCATGTTTTTATATTTTTATTGCCCGAGAAAATACATATTATATATTGTTTGGATGAATAATTTTGTTAATGATAATTTCTATGCGATTCATCTTCAACAGGTGTTCGGGCAATTTATTAAATTCCACAGGTACAAGATTCAGTGTCAACGAATGCTCGGAAACAATGTTAAACTCTTGGAAAATATTACCATTGCTCGGGATTATGAAATTTTTCCTCAGCAAGGAACTATTGATTTTATTATTGCTCGGATATATGCCCAAGTACGAATCATTCTCTATATCCATTATATATTCATCTCAGCATGGAGCTCAGCAAAATATTTATTATAACATATTCAGCTCCAAGGAAATTTGCAGCCTTTATTATATCTCCAACAGACAGTTGGTCGGGAAAATTCTTCTCTTTACATATATATCCAACAAACCAACTAAAAGTTGGTCGGCATCAACAACCACCAGCGAAAAGTTGATCGGTATCAACAACCACCGGCTAAAAGTTAGTCGGTATCAGCAAACGCCAGCCTAAGGTTGGTCGGCATCAACAAAGATACCAATAATTTTGGTAAAAAAAATTGAGCAAGGCAAGTCCTTCTTGATTCTAGGTGATCCAAGAAGGCATCTAAACTGGGCAAGAAGTTGGGTAAAATATCCACTGCCTGGGAACCAAGGCAATCTAGATAAGATTATTACAACTAGGCAGGAGCATGGGATAAATATTCCATTGCCTAGGAACCTAAACTAAGCAGGAACATGGGATAAATATTCCATTCTTAGGCACTTATGGGTGATTAAAAGATCGTTACAACTAGGCAGGAGCATGGGATAAATATCCCATTGCCTAGGCACTAAGACAAACAGAAATTGGCAAATCATCAATTCATATACAGAGATTAGCATAAGATAAACTTCATGATTATATATTATTGTTTGAAGAATGCCCTGGTGATTAGACATAAATTCTTCCCATTTATCCCCTTAATTTGGAGGCTTTATTGCTCTGAAGAATGTAATTCAAGTGGATTTATCTCATATCATCGCTATTGACGGTTTCTAATTAGTACGCCCAGTTTCGTGTATTTCCTATCTATTTTGCAGGTATTCAGTGCACAAGGAAGGATCGGCATCCTAATCCGAGTTCCAGACCAAAAGTTACAAATCTTCAAAAATACAAGGAGGAAAAGTTCCTGAAAATATGGAACCGAACCGAATGGGTTGGAAAACGAATCGATCTTATGCTTGAAAAACTTCTTGTGAAGAACTAAGAGATGGAACCGAACCGAAGAGAAAGAAAAATGAATCCATCCTATGCTTGAAGAACTTCATGTGAAGAACTAAAAGATGGAACCGAACCGAAGAGAAGGAAAATGAACTGAATCGGTTCAAGGAAAAACTTTTGTCAAAGATGGAACCGAACCGAATCACCTTAAAGGAATCGGTTCGGGTATCGGAAATTCGAACTTATACACTTGTAAAATTAAAGTTTTACATGGTTGAAACTCTTAGAAATCGTAGATTATATATTTTAAACACCTCCCATATGTAGAGGAGGCTTCTAATTCGTTATAGAAGCATTGTAATTAGTTTAGAGAAGAAGAACAACAAGAAACCCTAGTTTCGATTCCAATTTTGCAATTCAAGTAATTTTATTCCAATTCTTGCATTCATTATTGCAGTAGTTAATTCTTTAGGAAGTAATTTCATTCTTCTTCTTCTTCTTCATTCATGAGTAAAAATGTTTTCTTTCATTCAACCCATGTTTTTTTCTAGTTTTAATATGTCCGGCTAAGTTTTCAAGGGTTGGGGTGCATGAACCCCACCCGATGTAATTCAAAATAGTGGAAATAGAAGTTGGAATTAAAACCTTAGATGAATTGTATCGTAGTTCATACGATACTACTTTAATCCATCCCTTTCTTACATACTATGTGGGCTACGATCCCTCATATATGTAATACTTGGGAGAAATAAGGATCGGATTTTAATTCAACCTTTGCTTACGTACTGGTTGGGGCTACGATCCCTCATATACGTAATACTTAGGATCATTAAAACATCGGATTCATTTAAAGCTTTAATTTTGAATCTAGTATCCTACAAAGTGAATTACTAGGGTGTGGGGGATTGTAACCCGACCTATCGTTCTCATTTCATAGTTAAAGTTTTAGTCAAATCGTCATTAGTCCTTTAGTTAATTAGAGTAATTGCATTTCATTTATTCATAATTTCATTAATACTCATTTTCATATTTGCATCTATTTGTAGTATTTCACAATCCAAATCACCTTTTCCTTCTTTTTAGAGTCAAAGTTAGGGTTAACAGTCTTACCCTTGTCGTCACGTTCACTCGTCCTAGTTCCCTGAGGATTCGATACCTAGACTAACCACTATACTCCGCAAGAGTGTAGTTAAAGTTTAGGTTTTTGTATTGCAGTTGGAAGCCGATAACAATGACTAGCGTATTTACACGAACGCTCGATTTCCACCTCGATAAAAATGTCACCGTTGTCGGGGATTTAGGTAGACTTAAGTTAGATCGAGTCAATCTAAAACTTTGACCAAAATTCCAAAAAACATAAAAAATAAAAAGTAAAAAATATATATATAAAAATAAAAATAAAAATTCATCTCTCAAAGGCCTTTAATGCAAAATCCTGAACATACTCGGACTCCTCATAATACTCCAACCAGAATCCACGAAAACCCAATAGTTGAGTACAACTCTGAAAGCCCCCACACACCTCGTGTTCCACAATTCTGGTTTCCAATTCCTACTCCTGAGCACTCTATCAGTAGCTACACCCTGAGTCAAACTTTGAGTCACACATCTAGGACACCGAGTGAGTACACAGAGTCATTTGAAGAGAGCGCGATGATTGAGGCAGCAAGTTACGGTACTAGAGAGGGAGATATCCCCTATCGTCCCAAGAAAGACTTACTCTTTCCTGAGTGAACTGTCACCCCTGGTTGCATTTTACTTCCGTATAATGCCAGTCAGTTCCACTTTCGTAATGGGATGATATAGATTCTCCCTACGTTTCATGTCATGGATTCGTAGAAACCATACCTATATATCCGTGAGTTCGAAGAGGCGTGTGACACATTTAGTGATCAAGCTTGCACGCAAGATGTCGTTAGCCTAAAGTTTTTTCCTTTCTCCTTAAAGGATAAATCCAAGACCTGGCTATGGTCTCTACCCCCGAAATTCGTCACTTCCTGGAGAGATATGTAGTCTAAGTTTGTCTCAAAATTTTATCCACAACACAAGACTAACTCTGCCAAAACTCAAACTCAAGCTTTTCGACAAAACGATAATGAATCTTTTGACAGATGTTGGGAACGTTTCCAATAGTTAGTAAGCGCATGCCCCCATCATGGTTTTGACTATCACCTAGTGATATATTTCTTCCATAATGGGTTGACAATAGCTTCCAAACAACTTGTGCAAACAATGTGTGAAAGACCCTTTTGGGATTTAAACTCATGCGATGCTGAGGCCCATCTTAAGTATGTCGCAGAGACTACTCAAGCATGGGACACATCTGATCCCAACTAAGATCGACCTAGACAACCATCTATCAATCAGACTGCATCCGGTCTATAGCATTTGGATAACAATACCATAATAGATCGTCGATTCGATCAGTTTCAGAGAGATATGAAAGAGTGGTTTGATGGTCGATTGAGAAACATCTCTGGATCCATACATGGTTCGAAAGAGAAAGTGTGTGCTATCTGTGAGGTGAGCCACTCCACAAAGGTATGCCCGACAATTTTCGCCTACAAGTTCATGCACACTGAGCAGGTGGATGCTATAGGAGGATTCAAGGGGAATTTTAATGCCCAGCATGGGAACTCTTATAACCCTTCGTGGAGAAACCACCCTGGTTTCAACTAGAGACAACCACAAGCTGCGATGAACCCACATTCACAGGTTGTCCCACCTCCACCACCTCCTCAATACCAACAAGCAACTCCACCTCCAGCTCCATATGTAGCTCCACTGCGGAGGAGCCTAGAGGATACAATGAACCAATTCATAAATTCTCAAGGTGTAAACAATGCTCGATATGAATGGTTGTTCGCCAAAATAAATGCAAACATCTCCAAGATGCAATCCACATTGAGGATCTAAGAGAAGGGCAAGTTTCCTGCCCAAGGCCAAAGACCTCCCCAAGGTCAACCTAGTGTTAGATCCACCTCTACCGAACAGCAGGAGCACTGCCAAGCTATAACCACTCTTCGTAGTGGTAGAGTTGTTGATTTATCACCTCCCTCACACGACATTTCAAAAGACAAGGAGAACTCTCCCAGCACGAAAGAGGCAGAAGATATCTCCTTGAACGATAGTGAAAAGGAAAACACTAGTGAGCCCGAGGTAGATGTAAAACCACCCTCCGCTATGCCATTTCCTCAAATATTGGTTCCTGCCCATACAAGGACCATAAGTGAAGAAGTGTTAGAAGTGCTTAAGAACGTGAAGTTGAACTTACCATTATTCGATGCAATAAGGCAAATTCCAGCCTATGCAAAAGTCATAAAAGACTTATTGACTGTCAAGAGGAGGATGAAGGTAAAAAAAATTGTGTTCCAAGCACAGAACGTGAGCTCAGTTTTACTTAACGATCTCCCACCTAAATATAAAGATCCCGGTGCACCCACCATTTCCTGCACTATTGGAGAGAATAAAATTGAGAGAGCCTTACTCGACTTGGGGGCGAGTGTTAATATACTCCCCTATTCAATTTATAGGAAACTTGATATGGGTGATCTTAAGCCCACAAGGATCACCCTCTAACTAGCGGATCGAACCGTAAAGATATCGAGGGTTATAGTTGAGGATGTGATAGTCCAAGTGGACACTTTCTACTTCCCGATAGATTTTGTCATTTGGGACACGGAGCCCTCCTTCTCCTCAAAAAATCATGTTCCCATCATCCTTGGGCACCCATTCTTAACTACGGCTAATGCACTGATCAATACTTGAAATGGGCAGATGCAACTCACTTTTTGGAATATGACTTTAGAGACTAACATCTTCAACATAGCCCAACAGGCAGGGGAAGAAGATGACCTTCATGCCGTGAGCTTAATTGATGAGATCGTAGAAGTGCACATTAAGGAAAATTTCTATGGAGACGCCTTAGAAGCTTGCTTAGTGTCTAGTAATGAGAGCGAGGGAACTTATACCGAATTTGACAGCGAATTAGGAGATATAAGTCTTGAAGACTTTGAAAAAGAATTCGGGCTGGTGGATGAGAGCCTTACTATTGAAGTCCAATCCCTATTAGGCTCTTGTAGTCACTTAGAAGAAAGAGAATGGAAAGATAAAATCGATGAATTCCTTCTTTGTGATCATACACCCATACCATTTGATGTCCCGAAGGCGATTGAGGAGAAAATTTGTGATTCGTCTGACTTAGAGCCCGACCCAAGCATTCCAAAAATTAAAAGAAACTTAGGTGTTCCCTCCGAGTCGATGCATGCAGGCCACGCTTTGAGTAAGCATCACGAGGATCCCTTTTCGATTAGTCACGACGAGTCTCCCGATCTTTCCCTTATCTATGGGTGAGGTCCCAACTTGTTCCGATCATTAGTTTACGATATGAAGACGGGAGAGACGAGGAGAGCATCAAACCCCATGAATGGGGTCGGGTGAGTTTGTGGATAGATGAGAGGTCGTCGCACCCCCGATGCGTATGGGGTGATTTTTACTGTATTATTGAGTCATGCGTTAGTGTCATTTAGTGTCTTTATGCATTTTAAATATTTGCTTGTTTTATTTGTCGCACTTCTTGTTTTGCCTTATTTAGATTTTAGTCATTTTGCTTGAGGACAATGCAAAAGTCTAAGCTAGGGGGGTGACGAGTGCGTATTTCTAAAACTACACAAATTTTCAAAATGCCAAAAATTTCAAAATTTTCCAAAAAAATCGAAAAACTCAGAAAAACCAAAAATATTTTTCTTCAAAATAAATAAAAATTGGAATTTAAATTTTTCAAAAATATCATTAAAATTGGGGTTAAAGTCTCAAATTGTAAAAACATAGTACAAAAAGCCAAAATTGGCCAAAGATGGAAATTGAGCGAAAATTGACGACTTAACGAATAAGTGTGGCGATTAATCAACCCGGTGAGATTCGAGCCTATCTTTTTGTGAGTTTATAAATCAATCCGAGTTAATGGTTAACTCAAAGTTCTTTTTAGTGTGTTAAAAATTCATTGATGATCTCTATTTTATTGTTTTGATCGGTTATGGGAAATGTGTGAGATATTGTCTTGAATAAAAAGCGCGCTAAAATATCTCTAAACTAAATTGATCTCGAGACGCATATGGTAAAGTAACTAACAATTTGGACAATGAAGTAGGCCCTCGTTTGTCACCCAAAAATATTGGCCAGAAAAAGTAGCAAAAAATTATCCCTTTTTTAAACCAAAATTGAGCCAAAGAAATTTTTCCCTTTCGTTTCACAACCCGAAGAACCCCAATTGGCCCCGAATTGTGGAAATTTATAATCCCAGTAATTTAGTCCGAAAAGTGCATAAAAAAGGGACAAGAAAAGATTTGATATGCTCAACAAAAATAGCGACAAAAGAAATGAGTGAAAAATAAAAAAAATAGAAAAACAAGAAAAAATTAGCAAAAGCCCGGTAAAGCACTCACGGACATCATAAGAAAATTTTCCACTTCCAAATTTCTCGTACCATTCCCATTTTACCCAATACACCTTTAACCCGAAAAAGTCCTAACCAAGTCCAAAATTGTGAAATTGGTTACCGCGTGGAGAACTAAAACGTAAAAAAATAATAAAAGAGATTAAAGATATGAATTAGAGGCAATGATCCTGTTTTCTTATGATCGTAATCCAATGTTGAGATCCATATACCATAAAATTTCATCTTTCTATTTGTATGCGTGAACTAGTTTCCAATACATTTACTCTTATAAATCACGCATACCGAGAGAACGTAGCCACATTCTGAGAGATTCATTTGCGAGAGTATCCCGTGAGATTTTGAAATCAAAACGAAGTTTTGGATAAGTAACGTAATGATCAATCGGTGGAAATCCGCGATTAAATTTCCGGCTCCGCACACACGCACTATGATTTGAGACTCTTGAACATGAATTGATGATGACTATTTTCTAGAAAATTTATAGTTATACAATTTTTGCGTATTTTGAGTTTTCTTTGAGTCGAAATTTGTGGCTATATTCACTGCAAACCCTCACGATACACAACTCATCCTACTAGGGTAACCTAGGGGTTTAAAGGCTTGTTGCATATGCTAAATGCAATCGTTCGTCGGCTAAAGAGGTATTCTATCCCATTTTAGAGTTGGACCATGTTTTGATTCTTTCACATTGCTCGGGACTATCAAAGTTCTAAGTTAGGGGGGTTTGATTAGGCATAAATTCTTCCCATTTATCCCTTTAATTTGGAGGCTTTTATCTCTCTGAAAAATGTAATTCGAGTGGATTTATCTCATATCATCGCAATTGACAGTTTCTACTTAGTACGCCGAGTTTCATGTATTTCCTATCTATTTTGCAGGTATTCAGTGCACAAGGAAGGATCGGTATCCTAATCCGAGTTCCAGACCAAAAGTTACAAATCTTCAAAAATACAAGGAGGAAAAGTTCCTGAAAAGATGGAACAAAACCGAATGGGTTGGAAAACTAATCGATCCTATGCTTGAAGAACTTCCTGTGAAGAACTAAGAGATGGAACCGAACCGAAGAGGAAGAAAACGAATCGATCCTATGCTTGGAGAACTTCCTGTGAAGAACTAAGAGATGGAACCTAACCGAAGAGAAGGAAAATGAACTGGACCGGTTCAAGGAAAATTTTCTATCAAAGATGGAGCTGAACTGAATCACCTTAAGGGGATCGGTTCGGGTATCGGAAATTTGAACTTATCCACTTGTAAAATTAGAGTTTTGCATGGTTGAAACTCTTAGAAATCGTAGAGTATATCTTTTAAATACCTCCCAGATGTAGATGAGGCTTCTAATTCGTTAGAGAAGCATTGTAATTAGTTTAGAGAAGAAGAAGAACAACAAGAAACCCTAGTTTCGATTCCAGTTTTGCAATTCAAGTAATTTTATTTCAATTCTTGCATTCATTATTGCAGTAGCTAATTTCTTAGGAATTAATTTCATTCTTCTTCTTCATTCATTAGTAAAAATGTTTTCTTTCATTCAACCCATGTTTTGTTCTAGTTTTAATATGTCCGGCTAAGTTTTCAAGGGTTAAGGTGCATGAACCCCACCCGATGTAATTCACGATAGTGGAAATAGAAGTTGGAATTAAAACCTTAGATGAATTATATCTTAGTTCATACGATACTACTTTAATTCATCCCTTGCTTACATATTGTGCAGGCTATGATCCCTCATATATGTAATACTTGGGAGAAATAAAGACCGAATTTTAATTCAACCTTTGCTTACGTACTGTGCGGGCTACGATCCCTCATATACGTAATACTTAGGAGCATTAAAACATCGGATTCATTTAAAGCTTTAATTCTGAATCTAGTATCCTACGAAGTGAATTACTAGGGTGTGGGGGATTGTAACCCGACCTACCGTTCTCATTTCATAGTTAAAGTTTTAGTCAAATCGTCATTAGTCCTTTACTTAATTAGAGTAATTGCATTTCATTTATTCATAATTTCATTGTACTCATTTTCATATTTGCATCTAGTTGTAGCATTTCACAATACAAATCACCTTTTCCTTCTTTTTAGAGTCAAAGTTAGGATTAACAGTCTTACCTTTATCTTCACGTTCACTCATCCTAGTTCCCTGAGGATTCGATACCCAGACGAACCATTATACTCTGCAAGAGTGTAGTTAAAGTTTAGGTTTTTGTATTGCGGTTGGAAGTCGATAACGACTAGTGTATTTACACGGACGCTCGGTTTCTACCTAGATCAAACTATTATTCTCTAACAATGTAGGATCAATCGATTCCTTCCTTATTATTTATCTGGATTTCTCATTAAGCCCGGCAGATGGTCGGCACTCTTATTATTTATCTGGATTTCTTATTAAGCCCTCGGTAGATGGTCGGCAATCTTATTATTTATCTGGATTTCTTATTAAGCCCGGGAGATGGTCGGCACTCTTATTAGTTATCTGGGTTTCTTAGCACTTCTATTATGGATATGGATTTCTCACTAGCACGGATATTCGATGCAAATTATATACTATGCTCGATCATGCTCATTATTGGATCATTCTATCAATTCTTGACAAATGCTCGGGCATCATTATTATTCAGTCTCCTAAGCCCAACTGGGGGCCACATACGCCGATCAGTGGCATATATCAGGATCAGATGGAACTTATCACATTTTAGATTCCAAATTGGAATATATCACATTCCTAATTGGAATGCCCATATATTCCTGATTGGAAAAAATCACATTCCTAATTGGAATGCCATCACATTTCTAATTGGACTATACGTTACAAGCAGTTTTACTCAACCAAAATTACTTGGTCGGCAAATTAGTTCTATGGTTACATCAGGACAGTATGAAAATGCAAACATGCAAATATCTTGGGAAGTCATTTCAAAGAACATTTCCTCGACCTTATCTTTTCTAGCAAGACCAACATACTTCAAGGCCAAGAAAGTATTCATAGCTCATACTACATACTTGGGGGCTTTTACTACAGAATTAATTATTCATTTGGTGGAACATTCTCATAACATCATGCAGTATCAGTCGAGCATCAGATTCAGTTCTAAGTCATAAAAAAATAAGACAGATCACTAGCCAATCATCATCTAGGAGTTATTGTGCACATGTTATTGAAATTCAGGAGTCAGATTCAACATCTACAGCACTGGGATCTTCACTACCATTGTCCCGACCAATACTAAAGAAGAAGTTATACTCTGATACTAGCTCGACACTAATCAGATTGAAGAATTAGGTTCAAAATATAGCCTGTCACATCAACAAAGCCTTCAGAGGAGCAGAAATTAGAAAAATCAAACACGTACAGTCAGCACTCAGTTGGTCGGCTAACCAGTCAACCAACCCACTTGAAGATTATGACAAAGCTGCAATATATGTAATTTCTTCATCCAAATTCCCAGGGATGACACATAGCACACGTTCTCTTGACGAACAGAGTTCCTAAAAAAATATTAGCTCAACTGCAACCATCAATCAACCTGAATAATCCGTTAACTAGAAGATAGTGCACTTTATATTAAAAAATTCAAGAAGTAGGATCAAGAATATCATTATGCAGAAGCATCAAGAAACATTGAAGAATACATACTCCATCCTTTAAGTAAACCATCAAGCATGGAGCATTGGGGACTTCTATTGACGCTAAAATTTTCCATCCACATGGACTAGTCAGAAAGGGACACCTGTCATCCTACATGGAAACATTCATACTTGGTCGGCACTCGAGGAGAGTTGGTCGGCACCCGAGGAGAGTTGGTCGGCATACCAACCAACTCAAGAAAGATAAACCATCCAGAAGGCCAACAGTCATATTCATTGTAAATAGATGTAAATGTCTGAATATATAAAGACATTCCATCTCTTAGACTCCCATCACTGTAAATACATGCCTTCCCTTAGCCAAAGGGAGAAGGACAATGGGAACTAAGCAATTCTCTACACACCTCTCTCTCATTCTACACCATATTGTGCTATTGTAAACCCCTGAGAATAAAAGAACAGTGGACGTAGGCTTTATTCATAGCCGAACCACTTTAAAAATCGTTCTATTATATGTTTGATGTGTTTGTTTATCTTCATTTCATCTTCAATATCATCTTCATATTTTTATATGTTGTTAATGCCGATAAGATGGCTTGGGGACATTTCTAGTCATCAACAGATTAGTGTCGTCTGTGGGAAGAGACACAAGACTCTTTCCTTATTATTCGAAGAGATGACGATCATCATCACAAGCTAAGTTTTCTATCTCTACTCATAATCAATTATATGTTATATATACATTATTTGATTCAATTCTGGTTTTATATTCATAAACTGTTAAATCAAATTTTATTCACAAATCTGTACAATAGTCAATTTCATAATCACAAGTTTTAAGAAATTTTATTCAAACACGCTTATATACAGATACACATAAGATATTCTGGTTATATTAATTGACTGGAGATACATATCAAATAATTTCTCTCGTCATAAATATTTTCTGTATAAGCATATATATTTTTCTTGTGTAGATCTGATTTGATCTAAGGCCATCATCACAATATAACAAAGGAGAGATAAATTGGTTCAAAACTCTAAACGTTTGGGTTTATCAAATCATCTCTCAATATTCCAAATCAAACAGTAAAACCTATTTGATTTTTACCCAAGCGGTGACAGACGATTCGCATATTGGGTACTAAGAAGTAATCAAATCCCCCAATTAAGAAGGAAAAGCCAAATGAAGATAACTCTTTCTAACTCAGACAAGGGATGGGATAATGATACCGGAGGAGATTTACTTCTCAAAATATGAGACGTGTTACCCCGTTCAAGTGACGATTAACAATCCAAAACGTTTTAACTTCTCTCTTCGTCGAAAAAGAAGTTAGCAAATCCTTATGGTTCCACTATTGATGGAATTTAGTCAGCTGTCCTCTACACATTTCTTCTTGAGAGATCAAAGGCCTCTATTACAGTACAAAAGTTTCGTGACCATCCAATACAGATCCTAACATCATATGTTTTGGTTGACAATAAGTATTACCTTACCACCGGTCCACTCAATAAGGTCGGCAACTTCTATGTGTTGATTGGGAATCTGGAACCTACTGATTAGTCAGCATCATTTAATGTCGATCGGTAGGACCTGATGCTGGTCGGCGACATCTAATTGATAGCTCATATATGTTGAAATAGGTAGGATGTTCCTACCATCTGATTATAGGTCGTAAACTCATACTGTAGGTCGGTGGAACCAATTGTTGGTCGGCAAAATCTAATTGCTAGTCGGCGATGGGTATTGCACATTTATCAGTTTTTCCCGACTTCCCATCACTGGTCGGGAGTGATGACTTCTTTTGGCATCAAAGAAATTATTGGTCGAAGATATTTCTCTGTACCAAAAGTAAAACTGGTCGACAACAGTGCTTGACCATTGTTTGTTTGTTCAATGGGCCATTTTTATTGGTCGGCAGAATCTACTGTTGGTCGGCGACATCTATTCTTGGTCGGAGGCATCGTTGCACTACTATAATTTTCTTAAATCACGATTTAGGAAAATTGGGAGCTTCCCGATTACTGGTCTGTAACAACATGGGTTACAGGTACGGATGAATCTTGCACATTCGTTGGTCGGCGTTATATTAAGTTGATCGGAGTAGGTCGGCAGCGATTATTCATGGTCAAAAGTTATTATATACTGGTTGGTGATAAGTTTAAAACAGCTAGTCGGTGACAGCAACCTGGAATAGAGGATTGACCATTTTGTTAAAAAGCAAATTCACCCCCTACCATTTCTTAATTCACTCCTTTCTAATGAAATAAATTTTTAAAGCTACATAAGTTATACTTCAAAATAATTTTCCAAACCAACTTATATTTGGTCTTCTACTTAAAATTAAAATGTCTAGCATTTTTTATAAAAAACTTTTCACATTAACACACGAAGTCAGCATAACATACCATTTCATGTTTTGATATTTTTATTTCCCAAGCAAATTGATATTATATATTGTTTGGCTGAATAATTTTGCTAATGATAATTTCTATGCTATTCAGCTTTAACAGGTGTTCGGGCAATTTATTAAATTTCCCGAGTACAAGATTCAGTGTCGATGAATGCTCGAAAATAAGATTTAGTGACGACGAATGCTCGACAATATGAAATCTTAAATAATCTTAATCTTTCTTTTGAGGAACTCTGTTCGTCAAGCGAATGTGTGATGTGTGTCACCCCTTGGAAGAACTTTGTTGATGACTAGAAATGTTCCTAAGCCATCTTATCGACATCAACAATAGATAAAAATATGAGGATGATACTGAAGATGAAATGAAGATAAACAAGCACATCAAACATATAAGAGAACGATTTTTAAAGTGGTTCGGCTATGAATAAAGCCTACGTCCACTGTTCTTTTAGTCCTAAGGGTTTACAATAGCACAATATGGTGTAGAGAGAGAGAGAGAGAGAGAGAAGTGTGTAGAGAATTGCTTAGTTCCCATTATCCTTCTCCCTTTGGCTAAGGGAAGGCATTTATTTATAGTTATGGGAGTCCAAGAGATGGAACGCCTTTATATATTCAGACATTTACATCTATTTACAATTAATATGATTGTTGGCCTTCTGGATGGTTTATCTTCCTTGAGTTGGTTGGGATGCCGACCAACTCTCCTCGGGTGCCGAGCAAGTATGAATATTGCCATGTAGGATGACAGGTGTCCCTTTCTGACTGGTTGAATTTTTTTTATATTTTTTAATCTCATTCGAATGAGATTGAGATTTCGTTAGAAAAAAATTAAGTTTTCATTTGAATGCCATCGAACGACCTTCAAACGAGTATCTTCTGGTAAGGATTGAACATTTCATTAAAAGATCATTAGAAGGACAATCGAATGAGAAAGTTGTCTCTTTTGAAAGAACTGGAATTTCGTTAGAACGAAAAGGTAGTCTCGTTCAAATAATTCATCCCAATATGATTTATTGAGTTTATTCAAACCCAAGTTTCCATACACTTGTATAAACCCTTGTATCTTTTTACTCTACTGCTGACTTATGGATTCAAGGCTCTATTACTAACGAGGAAGGATGATCGATGAATACCGAGGGAAGACCTCTTCTTATGGACGGTGCTCGAATGTGTCATATTCTATAAAAGACTTTTTAGACCCTACCCATTATACTTAGTGGTGCAAAGTAGTCTATAAGTCGATTTTATTTGTCAAACTCTTTACAGTGTTGAATACTAGGTTTTGCTTGAACGATATTTTTCCTTATTTTTTCGCATGCTTAGTTTGATTGTGTGATTGATTAGTATTTAATTTGGACCTCATCATCGCATGTACACTTAATTGTTAATGAAGATAAAATTTGGTTAAAATTGAAATATGTGTGTGGTTAGTTAAGATATGAATAAATCCATAGAAAACCCCATCCTGTTTTCTCATAACAAAAACATAAGGTTCATTCAAACAAAAACTTTATCTCATTCAAACAAACCCAAACCTCGTTCGAACGAACACGTGATCTTGTTCAAACCAACTTCTAACGATCCTCGAACATGAATACCTCTGTTAAACAGAATATCCCAATTTGATATTCATTGGAAGTTCGTTATAATGAATGCTTAATCTCGTTCGAACGAACCAAAATTAAAAAAAAATCTTTTAAAAATCCATTTTATATAAAGGCCTCAAACATATTTTATAAAACAACACCCAAAACGTATCCAGGGATCAAACACCATTGTGCATTCATACCTTCGATGCGATCCATCGAATGATGAAGATGAAAACTCAGCACACATTCCAATGTAATATCGATGTGGTTTTATCTTTACCGCATAGCCTTCAACACACATCATAGACTTGAAGGATACACAACTCAATTCCTAACCTATTAGGTTGAGATATAATTTCTCAGCCTTTTTGTTCAGGAATAGATAAAGAATTAGTTGCACAATGATAAAACATTTCTACCCAAGAAAGTCAAATCTACCCCTAAGTGAATTATGGGTAATCATAAGGAAAAAAATACATCATGCGATGGTGTGAAGCAAGTCATGCAGTGATGAATAGTTTGGCAACACAAGCACTAACAATCTAACCTGGCGAAAAAAAGAAATCAACTAAGATGCAATCATTTAAGTATAAGATACCAATATGATCATCACACATGCCAATATAAATAAAATATTAAGCATACGACACACATGGATTAAATGAAAATGAAAAGATTCAAAACACAAAAACATACCATATATATATATATATATATATATAAATCACCACAAAAGGCAAACACATTAGCTTTACACACTCACATAGTACCAATGTGTCTAAACATGGTGGTACGAGGTGAAGGGGTGTAAATTAGAAATAAGAGAAAATGAATCAATCTCTCAAACGTTTCCAAGTAGATCTATTTGACCGCAACAATTTATCAGCGTTCGATTTAGCCACACATGTTAAATAAAGAACTCAAAAGGTTAAACAAACACAATGCACACTTGCCTAGAATTTTGATGATTCTCGAATCATTAGCATCAAAACAATTAAGCTCAACCAGGACTCATTGTGCAAACCCATTAATCTTTAACCAAACACTTTAAAAAATATATAACATTTTTATCTCTCTTTTTCTTTTGAAGATATCTTATTTTTGAAGCATCAATGAAAAAATTTGGCATTTGTTATTTTTCTATTTGTACTTCCTCTCAATATTTTTAGGCTCTTGCCAACGATTGCCTTTCACGTAAAGGAGATTTCTACTTCGTAGCCCTTTCCCGTGCATACTCATATTTTTCATAAAATATCAAATAAACTCAAGGGCAATTGTTTTCATATAAACAACTCCCCCTTTGTGAAAAGTTTTATGTATATGATACGATTATTGGTAGAACATCTTACTTAGGTAATGTAACGTATGAAGTTAAAATCCAAAAAATCTCGTGCAAAGTGTGTGTGGAGGCTAATTCAAAGTCAATCCATCATGCAAATCAATTTCAAACTACTTCATATAAACATCATTAAGAACAATATAAGCATTGCAGTTAAAATTAAATCTACTAGTCACATTAATACATAGAATGAATGGGATTCAAACAAACCGATATGCCATATAATGTGTTAAACCAAAATACATAAAAACTAATCTTTTTTAGGTTTTAAGCATTCTTCAAAATGATACCAATTAAAAAAACTCAAAATACAAACAAAATATATTTGTATTTTTCTCATTAAGACCCAAAATAATAGAAAATCAAAATACAAAAGATAAACACATCATAAAACTAACAACTATATAACATGAAGCACAAAAATAGTGTATGATAAACATGCAATCACAATCACTTATAAGATACAGCATGCAATGAATCATGTGAAAGCAAATGAGAATCAACATGCCTAGCATTTAATGCCTCCAACTCGGATCTCCAAACTCACATAGGTGTAATGTGATGAACTCGGGCTTGGGGGAACTTAGTGACACTAGCCTTAATCTTTCTAGTACCTTTTCTAAGATCATAACAAAACCGCCTAAGGTGACATTTCCTACAACAATGCGTGCAAGTGAAGACACGAGGAATGTTACCCTTAGGTTAACCTTTTCTAATGTCCCTGACAATATATGTCTCTCTCAAATGCATGGTCTTGGCTTTAGCAGCGAAAGTATCTATATCATCATAGCAAATCCCACACTTGTCATCTTTGATTCGAATGGTGCCTAGCATTTTATCTAACCTCTTTAACGTAGACTCCAAATCAAATTTGGCATTAGTTGAGTCTCTCAACTTCTCCTCTAGCTCCACAATCCATGAATCGAACAAATGCCTTGACTCTTTAAAGTAAAGAAGATTCTTCTTCAAATCCTCCATCACACCATAATGACTATCTCTCTCTCCCTCAATGTACTCTAGATTTAGTTTAAGATTCTTCTCACGTGACCTAAGATCGTTAATCAATTTACTATAATCATCTCCTATGGCACGTTCTTTCACCTTAGCTTCTAAATGCAAGTAAGCCGTTGTAACTTCAACGACTCGATGTACAACTCTTGAAAGTCCACTTAAATCTCACTCTCCTCAAATTCTTCTTCATCATTGATCCTATCCTCACTCTCTTGATAATCTAAAGACCGAACCTCAAAACTGGCATGTATATGATTATCTTCATCGAGGGAAGATACTTAATGTAAGCCCACATAACTAGTCATAAACACGGTGTTATTACGTTCGATGGGGGAATTAACTTCTTCTTTTGACTCACTATCACTGAGGTCTAGTGGGACACGTGATAAGGCGTAAATATTTTATATTTATTCCCTTGATTTCGATCCTTTTATAATCCTGTACGGTGTAAATAGATTGGATTTATCGCATATTTATGCTACTAACTCTCGTTGGTGAGTATTTCGTGTTTTGTGTATCTCCCATGTGTTTGACGGGCATTTCATGTAAGTTCATATGAAAAAGAGATCGAAACAGTGAAAGAAACCAAGAAAATGGGAGCTAAAGGGCATTATCATAATTTTTCAACATTAGCCTGAAAGCTAAGCCTAAATAAAAATTAAAGATTATGAAATCAAAAGAACGCTGGAAGAAATGTCGCTTTAATTTGAGCTATTGAGGAGAAATTATGCGAATTTGAAATTGAGAATGAAATCCAGAAGAAAGAAGAGAAAATACAAGCTGAGGTAGCAAGTTCAGCCAACCCGCAAGCTAAACCAGTTCTCCGATGAACCGGTTCACCTGACCATCTGAACCGCTTAGGAGTGCCCGATGCGCAAATTTTCATTTAATGATGATTTTTTCTTAAAGTTATGTTATAGAAGGACTATTGCAAAAATGACTAAGGAAGGTTGTAGTTCCATGTTAGGCATAGTTTTATCAGTTTTTAACCTAGCATTAGAGAGGAGATGAGACAAGAACCATAGCTTTCAATTTCTTCCTAAAGATTACACTTTTATGGATTTATTCTCAAGTTTTAATATATAAAGTTTGTCCTCTCCACTTTATTCTTGAATCTTCTTCCTTTTTGCATGTTTCTGGGATTTTAAGAATTTCATACGCGTTTATATAATTTCATCACGATTTTGACTACATGCAACGTTAGGATTTCATATATTAACCAAATCAACATATCCGGCTAAACTATTAGAGGGTTAGGGTATATGAACCCAACCTAGGCGTTACGAATGTATTTAAAAGCGAATAAAATTTAGTTAACAATTTAAAGGCTTAATTTATTATTGAAATAAACATTGTAGGTCTTTTAATTCCGTTTGCCCTAGGTAACCGGAATGTTTAAGAATACAAAATGAGTTGTAGTAATTTTTCATTCCCGTTAAATACAATTTTTCATTTGATATTGTGAGTATTAAAATCCGCATATGTCAAATGATTAGAAAGTATTTGATGTTTCTTTGATTTGAGAATTAGGTTTTTGAAGGTCTTATGTTCTAAGTAATTACCAACGGTTTAGGGGATTATATTCCAACTCCATCTTCTCATTTTGATTTAAAATCACTTATTTATTCTCGCATGCATAGTTAATTCACTAGTTTAATTAATCTTCGATAGTTAATAGGAAAGTCTCACAAACAATCATCTTTCCTTTTCTTCTTTCGATTAAACTTAAGGTTATTCGTCATCACGTTCTATGTCCTAGTCCCTGAGTTCGACACCCGGTTTACTGGATTATTACTTGAACGACCGACTTATACTTAAGTCGTAATCACACGCATTAGAGATGTATTTATTTAGTTGCATCAAGTTTTTTTTGCTTATGCCAGCCTTGAATGGCTCACGTACTCTTGATCGATTTGTACCTTCACTAAGAACCGGCTTATGTATTCGTTTGAACTTTCTCGCCTAACTCCATCATACTTGAGAGATCCTAGGTATACATTTAGGTTAGGTCGAGTTAATCCAAAATTTGACTCTAATTCTTAAAAAGCCAAAAAATATCATAAAATCAAAAATTCAAAAAAAATTAGAAAAAAAAAATCGAATCTTTCAAATCCATACATGCAAAATCTGCATTTAACTCCTCAATCCCCTTCTACCATAATTTATGAAAATCCTATAGTATAGTACAATCCCGATAACCCACACACTCCTCGCATTCAAAAATTTTGGGATCCACCTCCTACACCGCTCAACTCCATCACGATTCACACTGTGAGTCACACGTCTAAGGCGTCAAGTGAGGATATTGAGTGATTAAGCGAGAGTGTTGTGTTTGACAATGCTAGTTACTGTACAGGTGAGGGTAAGATGTTGTATCTCCCTATAAGAGACCTCTTATATCTCGAGCAATCCATCGCTTTGAGATGCATTATATTCCCATATAATGCAAGGCAATTCCTCTTTTGCAATGGGATGATTAAGATTCATCCCACATTTCATGGTATGGAGTCAAAAAAACCATACCTCCACATTCCCGAGTTCGTAGAGGCATGTAAAACTTATAGCAATAAAAAGTTCACTCAAGTCATTAATGGACTCAAAATCGTTCCCTTATCTTTGAAGGATAAGGCCAAGACTTGTCTATGGTCGTTGGCACCAATTTCGATTGGAACATGGAGAGATATGCAAGCTAAGTTTCTACTTAAATTCTTTCCCCAACATCGAACCAATTCTATAAAAGTTCAAATTCAAACATTTAAATAACAAGAGAATGATCCCATCGATAGATGTTGGGAGAGTTTTAACAAGTTACTTAATATGTGCCCACAGCATGATTTCGAGAGATGGAGACTCATCTCCTTCTTCCACCACGGGTTAAGTTTAAGTTCCAAACAACTCGTTGAAACCATGTGCTCTGAGAAATTTCTAGGGTTAGATGCGGACGATGCCGATGCTCGCCTTAAGTATGTCCCTGAGACTATTCAAGCATGGGACTCATTCGATCCAAACACCCATTCTCGAGTTTGACAAATGTCCACAGCTCCTTAACCATCCGGACTTTATCATTTGGAAAAATAAGCTGAGTTGAAGCTTCAAATAAACCAGCATGCCAAGATCTTGGAAGATGTAGTCGAATTAAGAGCATCGATATAAGAGGTGTGTGCGATTTGTTAGGCGGTACATCCAACGAAGGAGTTCCCGATAATACTCGCCTATAAAGTGATGCTTCAAGATCGAGTGGAAGCAGTAGGAGCTTTTGAGGGCAATTTTAATGCCCCTCACGAGAATTCCTATAACCCTTCGTGGTGGAACCATCCCGGTTTCAATTACGCACAACCACATGCGATGATGAATCATAATTCACATGTTGCCTCACCGCCGCCATCGCTCTCGCATTTCTAACAAGATCCCTCTATGCAAGCACCACAACTTGTGCCTTATATCACCCCATCGTGCAGAGACCTTGAGGACACTTTGAACCAATTTATGCAAACTCAATCGGCGATCAATGCTCAAAATTCCCAATATTTTGCTAAATTAAGGGTGTCGGTGTCTAAGTTGTAATTATCTTTAAGTGTCCAAGAGATGGGAAAGTTTCCATCCTAAGGCTAAAGATCTCCCCATGGTCAAACTAGTGTTAGCTCTACTTCTGAAGATAATAAAGAGCAGTGTTAAGTTGTGACCACTCTACGTAGTGGGAGAGTCATTGATTTATCACCTCCCCCACACGACGAGCTTAAAGACAAGGAGGTTTTGCTTGGCACGAAACAGGTCGAAGATACACCCTTGAATGAGAGTGACAATTATGACACTATTAGGCCCAAGGTTGTAGTGAAACCACCCATTCTATACCTTTCTCTCAACGGCCGGATCCTCCTCCAAAAGGAGCCTCCCATGAAGATTTACTAGATATGCTAAAGAAAGTCAAAGTTAATGTACCTTTTCTCGAGGCAATCCGGCAAAATCTCGCCTATGAAAAGTTACTTAAAGAGTTATTGATGGTGAAACATAGATTAAAGGTGAAAAGTAAAGTTTTCCTAGCATAAAACGTAAGCTCGATTCTTTTAAGTGACCTCCCATTAAAGTTTAAAGATCAGGGTGCACCGACCATTTTGCGCGTCATTGGAGAAAATGCATCAATAGAGCCTTATTAGATTTAGGGGCGAGCGTTAATATTCTCCCTTACTCCATCTATAGGCAATTAGATTTGGGGGACCTTAAGCCCACTAAGATCACTCTTAAACTCACGTACCCTACCGTAAAGATACCACGAAGGATTATTGAGGACGTGATAGTCCAAGTGGACACTTTCTACTTCTCGGTAGATTTTCTCATTTGGGACACGAAGTTGTCCACTCCCTCGAGTAATCATGTTCTCGTAATCCTTAACTACCCATTTTTAGCTACGACTAACGCACTGATTAATACTCGAAATGGACAAATGCAAATCACGTTCGAGAATATGACTCTTGAGACAAATATCTTCAACATCACCATGTAAGTGGGCGATGAGGACGAGGTTCACCCGGTGGATATTATAGAGAAGGTAGTAGATAAGAACATGGAGAGAAATTTTAATGGGGATTTGCTAGGAGCATACCTTATTTCAGTTAGTGAGAGAGACGGCACGTATACCGATTTCGAGCGTGAGGTGAGTGAGCTGAGAACGATTTTGGATGAGAGTGCAATGAATGAGCATATGAGAGACGTTAGTTGGGTTTCTAGATTCGAGGAATTACCACCAAGGGAGTTACGCACAGCTCCCTCATATGATAAATTTCCCACCTTTGAACTGAAGAAACTACCCTCAAACGAAAAATATGCTAATTTGGGAGAGGATGAGACATTTACCATTGTTGTCTCCTCGATCCTAAATAAAGAGCAAGAGGGTAAGTTATTATCTATTTTAGGGAAGCATCGTAGTGATTTTGGTTGAAGCATCGCGAATTTTAAGGGTATAAGTCCCCTAATTTGTACCCATAAAATCCACCTCGAGGAGGACGTGAAGCCTTTGAGGGAGATGTAAAGTCGCTTGAATCCCACGATGAAAGATGTCGTAAGGGAGAAAATTATTAAGTTATTAGACACAGGCATCATTTATCCCAATTTGGATAGCAAGCGGGTGAGTCCTATTGAAGTCATCCTGAAGAAGTCGGGAATGACAGTGGTCAAAAACACAAAAGGTGAGCTTATTCCACAACGTAACACCACCGGGTGGCGCGTTTGCATTGATTATCGGAAGTCCAATGCCGTCACTAGGAAAGATTACTTCTATTTTCCGTTTATCGACCAAATGCTAGAGTGAGTAGCGGGACACCCATTCTATTATTTTCTCGATGGTTATTTCGGGTGTAACCAAATTGAGGTAGATGTGCTAGATCAAGAAAAGACAACGTTCACATATCCTTTTTGCATGTTTGCCTACAAACATATGCCTTTTGGATTATGTAATGCACCCGTGACCTTTCAAAGGTGCATGCCTATTCTTTTTAGCGATATGGTTTAGTATCTTCTGCCCCTCTTTTGACCTTTGCCTCACTAATCTCGAGAAAGTGTTAGCCCGTTGTGAGAAAAAGAATTTGTTACTAAATTGGTAGAAGTGCCATTTATGGTTACTGAAGGAATAGTTCATGGCCACATAGTTTTGTCTAAAGGTATAGAGGTAGATAGGGCGAAAACAGATGTCATAGGCAATCTTCCCCCACCTAAGTCACTAAAGGACACGCGATCTTTCTTGGGCCACGCGAGTTTCTACCGTAGGTTTATTGAGGACTTTAGTTCCATCGCTAGGCCCTTAAGTAACCTACTTGTGAAAGATGCCCACTTTGAGTGGAATTAAGCGTGCCAAAATGCTTTTGAAAAATTGAAAAGCATGCTCATGTTCGCTCCCATTATGCAAGCTCCGGATTGGTCCCTTCCATTCGAGCTTATGTGTGATGCGAGTGATTATGCTATAGGGGCAATTTTGGGTAAAAGAAAATATAAGAAGGCTCACGTCATCTACTATGCTAGTCGAATGTTAACTGGATCATAACTCAATTACTCCACTGCGGAGAAGGAATTGCTAGCCGTAGTCTTTGCCCTAGACAAATTCTACTCTTACCTCATAGGTTCGCCCATTACATGCTTCACCAACCACACGGCTCTTAAGTACCTCCTTTATGAAAATGAAGCTAAACCGCGCCTCATAAGGTGGATCCTACTCCTACAAGTTTTCAATCTCTCCATAAAGGATAAGAAAGGAGTAGAAAACATCGTAGTCGATCATTTGTCGAGGCTTTCGTTCGACGTACCTAGTGATCCCATATAGGTCTATCAATGGATCAGATTTTATTCGAATCCGAATCTAGATCTGATCTGTTTAAGTGGATATGGATCATGCCTAAAATCCGATTATCCGATTACCCGTTTATTAAATGGAGCGAATTTGGATTCATATACTCTGATCCGTTAGTAATCCGATCCAATTAATATTTTTAATATATATATAAATTATATATAATATATTTTTAATCAATATATATTGTATTTAATAATATTTTAAATATATATTTTAAATATTTATTATAATAGTTCTTTATTTTATTATGTGTTTTTTTGAAACTTTTGCAAAATAAATTTATTAAATAAGAGTTGAAAATAAAAATGTTGAAAATCAAGTTTAACATAAACGGATAATCGGATCGGATCCGAATCCGTTTAAGATAAACGGATATGGATTTGGATTTGCCTGATCTGATCCGATTAATAAATGGATCGGATCCAAATCCGTTTAACATAAACAGATATGGATTTCGATTTGCCTAATTCGGTTCGAATTCTATCCGTTTACAGGCCTAATCCCATACACATAGACGAATACTTTCCGGATGAGAAATTATTTGCCAGTTCTTCTCTCACCTGGTTTGCTAATTAGCTTGTCATGGCGGTCGTTCCCCCCGATTGGACACCGAAAGAGAAAAGAAGTTCCTAAATTGGTCACGCATGTTCTTTTATGATGGTCCCTATTTTTTCAAATATTGCGTGGACCAAATCATCCGAAGATGTTTACCGGATGACAAGATACCCAGCGTCATCCATTTTTGTCATACAAAAGCTCATTGAGGCCACTTTTCGACGAATAAAATGGACGCTAAGATTCTTCAATGCGATATCTATTGGTCCACGATTTTTCGAGATGTAAGTGCTTATTATAAATCTTGCAATAAATGTTAAAGGATGGGAGCCATCACTCGATACATGATGCCATTAATCCCTATTAACGTCATAGAGATACTTGATTGTTAGGGGATTGACTTTATGGGTCCCTTTCCTCACTCCTTTGGATTTTTAAACATCCTTGTCGCGGTAGATTATGTGTCCAAATGGGTTGAGGCCATAGCTACAAAGACAAATGACAACAAGGAGGTGATAAAGTTTTTACAAGAACACGGACTTTCTTTCTTCGAAGCTCCGAAGGCAATCATTAGTGACAACAACAAACACTTTTGCAATAGGCCATTTGAAAAACTCATGAGAAAGTATGGGGTCATCCATAAGGTTGGGACTAAATTTCACCCCCAAACGAATGGGCAAGCCGATTTAGCAAATTGTGAGATTAAGTACATTCTTAAGAAGACCGTCGATACTAACCGAAAGGATTGGTCTCTCTATTTAAACGATGCTCTATGGGCTTACCTAACCGCATATACGAACCCCCTCGAAAATGTCCCCATTTCTCTTTGTCTATGGCAAGGCTTGTCATCTCCTCATGGAGCTATATCAGAATGAATATTGGTCAATCAAGAGGTTGAACTATAACTTGGATCAATCAGGTGAAGCATGCAAGCTTTAATTTAATGCCCTAGAATAAATACGCAACGATGCATATGAGAGAGCTAAAATTATCCAAAGAAAGGAGGAGACTCGCGCATGAGAGAATTATCCGTCGAAAGGAGTTTCATTCGGGTCAAAAGGTTCTCCTATACAACTCCCAATTACACTTGTTTCTTGGCAAGTTACGTTCGCGGTGGACCGGACAGTTTGTTGTGAGATAGGTGTTTCCCCATGGATTCGTTGAGTTATATGTCCTAAGGGGGTAGACATGTTGATTGGACAACGCCTAAAGACATATCTAGAGGCGTGGTTGAGGAAGTCGACACAATTTGGTTTTCAGACCTCGTTTACGGGGTTGAATGAGCTTAAAGGAAAGGTTATCACACCCCCAACGCGTATGGGGTGAGTAAGTATTGTATACTAGTGAGTAGAGTTAGTTTTAAGGTAGTTTAGAAGTCCGTAAAGGTCACGAGTGTTGATACCAAATTTAGTCTGCTGACATGGCTCAATTAAGTGAAGACACATGGCAATCTACGTGGCAACAACAAGCACATCCGAGGAACCACACTGCAACGAGGAACACTGCTTCCCCGAGGAACTCATACGCTCCGAGGAACAAGAACTCTCCAAGGAACTCTTGAGTACCGAGAATTTTAGGCGGTCCGAGATGCACCTCGAACAAAGCATTAATAGCAGGATAACCAACAGATTAACTGTCTATTAAATGCTTATCATTCAGATGTATACGCTTAAGGGGAATTTAATATATTACCCTTTCACATGTACAGCATTGAATGTATTACCCTTTCACATTACAGCCTCAGGGCTATAAATACATTGTACAATCCTCATTGTAAGGGGACCGGAATTTCTTGATAGAACTGGTAATCGAGAATTCCCAAACACCCAGTAATAACATAACAGTGGACGTAGGCCATTCTTATAAGGCTGAACCACTTTAAAAATTCTTTGTCTCATTTATTTATCTGTGATTAAATAATTAGATACGATCTAATTTTTTACATCAACAGATTGGCATCGTCTGTTGGAAACGACTGGTAATATCATTTTTCATCAAAAACAATTCATCGCAAATGGCTGATATTCCAGAATCCAGCAATCGAAACGCTGGAAGCCCTCCAAATCCATCTGCTTTGCCAAATATTCCAGATCTGGCTGGAATAATGACAAATCTGGCTCAGGGCTAGACCATCATGCAAGAAACTATGCGATAACTCATACAAACCCTCCATGGCGGTACACCAACCCATTCAGGACCATGAAGCATTCAAAGAAATACCCATCCACCTTCTTCGCGTACTAGGCGTACCGATTCATATCGTAATGAGGAGTCTGGAGATTTTTCTTATCAACCTGGACGAACTTCGTCAGTGTGAGCCACAGATACTGAACAATGTGTCACTCTCTCTCCAGAAAGGACTAGTGCGCTAGAGAGGTTAAGCAGGGCATCACCCTTCAATCGATTAGGACCTAGAAGGAGTAGAAGTCCTCCTAAAGTCGTATCGAGGAGTTTTCGACGACCATCAGATTTAAGGGAAGGATCTGCCCAGTCGCGACCAACTGCTCGTCAAGATAGATCCCAGGAAGCCACTTCAACGCGATCAGTTGCTCGAACCAACAGGCTCGAGGAAGGAAATGATGCATGGAAAGGCTTTATTCAGAGGCTGGAGGATAGATTAGGGGAAATGGCTAAAGCCAAGAACCCTCTACAACGAACTTTTGTTAGAGGAACACCTTTTGTCCAGGCCATTGTAGATTTTCCAGCACCATTAAAGTTCAAAGCACCTGTTGTGACCCCCAAATATGATGGAAAGACTGACCATGTCCTTCATATAGAACAATACCAAGCTGTAGCCGACATCTATGATGTTCCAGATGAGATGAGATGCAGGGCATTCTCGGGAACTCTTACCGGATCTGCTCAAATATGGTATAATAATCTTCCTCGGGGTAAGATCTCAAATTCGGGGGAATTTCTGTTTTGGGGCAAAGCCAGTTAAACGAGTAGTGCATTTGTTAAGTGTTAGACAAAAAGCTGGTGAGAGTACCAGAGATTATATAACTCGTTTTAATAACGAGAAACTCGAAGTCATTGATTATGAGGAGAAGACAGCGATTACCGCCTTAATGAGTGGACTACTGCCCAACAAGTTGTATTATACTTTGGCCAAAGATCCACCTAAAACCATGTCAGATCTGATGGGAAAAGCGTCCAAGATTATGAATGCCGAGGAGGCTATGGCTGCGAAGAAGAATATGGATGCCAAAAAAACCAAGGTGGAAGGTGATAAAGCTAAGAAGAAAGAGCATAAGAACAATGGTAATGACAAACATTCAAAAACTAGGTCGGTATGGGACGTAATGAAGAAATTCGATAATTATACTCCTTTGAAGAAGGACATCAACCATGTTCTAGAATAAATCAAGAACAACGAGGAGTTAAACTGGCCAGGGAAAATGTAGGCAGACCCTGACAGGAGGAATAAGGCAAAATATTGCGAGTTTTATAAAGATCATGGCCATATGACCAAAAACTGCATAGCTCTTCAGAATGAGATTGAAACACTCATCAGACGAGGAAAACTTGCAAAGTATGTTGATCGTGGAAATGAAAGAAGGAACAACGACCGAATAAGAGAGAGGTATAGATCTCCTCGTCGAGCAGAGGAGAACAAGAAAAGAAACCATGAAGTTGATCCAGAAGACGACCCCGATCTTCCTAAGAGACCAAGGCAGCCAGAACGAGAGGTATTTTCAATACGTTTTGGGTCATTTGACTGTAATGTTATTACAAGTGGAGATGCAGGAGGAGGAGACCTTACTGCAGAGAGAAAAGCTTACCTCTGTGAGGCTCAAGCTTGCTCGTACATTCAACGAATAAATCTAGCTGAGGAGGATCGCCCGAGAAAGGTGAACAAAGAGAAATTGGTCATCGGTTTCTCAAAGAATGACCTTGCAGGTGTTCAATATCCTCATGATGACCCATTGGTGATCAAGATGAGAATAAAGAAGGTAATGATTTCAAGAGTACTGGTAGACAATGGTAGCTCGGCAGACATCATATTCTACTCGTGCTTCGACAGTTTAAATCTAAAGCTATCTCAACTGGAGCCTTATCATAGACCCCTCCTCGGTTTTGCTGGCGAGAAAGTATTTCCACTTGGGACGATCAAGTTGGATATATTCATTGGTACGTGGCCTGCTTGTCGAACAGAAATAATACGCTTCTTCGTGATGGATAAGAATGTTCAATCATCATACAATATCATCATAGGAAGAGTAGGATTAAAGAAGTTTGAGGCTGTACCATCTACGGTACATCAATGCCTAAAATTTCCAATAAATTTTGGAGTAGGAGTTATGAAAGGTGATCAGAAAGTAGCTCGAGAATGCTATTATTCATTCGCCGAGCAAGAGGAACTGGAGGAATCAAGGAAAAAGACTACTACCTATCAAGTGGATGAAGGTGCAGAAATTGAAACATTGGATCCTAGAGATGAGTCGCAACTCATGAAGGGTCAAGTGGTGGAAGCTACTGAAAACATCATTCTGGACGACGAGCACCTTGAACGAACTAATCAAGTAGGTTCGTCATTAGAAGCCTCATTAAAACATGAATTGATAACTTTCCTAAGAAGCAAAAAGAAAACTTTTACTTGGAGTCATGAGGATATGCCTGGGATAGACCCAAATTTCTTATGTCACGAGCTCAATGGGAATAAGGAGATCAAGCCAGTGAAGCAGAGAAGAAGAGTGTTCAGTCCCGAGAAGAATCAAGCTATACAGGAGGAAGTCGAGAAGCTATAGTTTGCTTGTTTCATTGAAGATGTTAAATATCCAGACTGGTTAGTCAATGTGGTGATGGTAAAGAAGAAAAACAACAAGTGGAGGATGTGTGTAGACTTCACCGACCTCAAAAAAGCATGCCCAAAGGATCATTTTCCATTGCCCCGAATTGATCAACTGGTGGATGCTACCTCGGGACACGAGTTGCTGAGCTTCATGGATGCTTATTCTGGCTACAACCAGATTAAAATGAAACCTGAAGACAGGGAGAGTACTTCTTTCATTACCCCTAGGGGAACTTATTGTTATAATGTTATGCCTTTTGGTTTGAAAAATGTAGGTGCGACATATCAGCGGCTGATGAACAAGGTTTTTGCTGAAAAAATCAGTTGCAATATGGAAGTCTATGTTGACGATATGCTGACAAAGAGCAAGAAAGTTGTCGATCATCTAGTTGACTTAAGTCAGACTTTTGATCAACTGGATAAATATCAAATAAAGCTGAACCCGACGAAGTGCATATTCGGAGTACGAGAAGGCATGTTTCTCGGTTACATTGTCAATCAAAGAGGCATTGAGGCAAATCCTGAAAAGATCAAAGCTCTATTAGGGCTGCGATCTCCAACGATGAAGAAAGAGGTGCAAAGTCTTACAGGACGAGTAGCAGCACTCAACAGATTTATATCATGAGCAACTGATCGATGTCTCCCATTCTTCAAGACACTCCGAAAGACTTTTGAGTGGAATGATGAATGTGAGAAGGCTTTTCAAGACTTGAAGAAATACTTGGGAGCACCTCCACTATTATTCAGGCCGGTGATGGGAGAAAAATTGTACTTGTATCTAGCAGTATCGGAGAATGCAGTTAGCTCGGCGTTGATAAGAGTGGAGAATGGAGTACAAAAACCAATCTACTACACAAGTAAGGCCTTCCGAGGAGCAGAGATCAGATATCCGAGGCTGGAAAAATTAGCACTAGCACTGATTGAGGTGAGTAGGAGAATGAGGCCGTACTTCTAGGCTCATACCATAGTAGTATATACTGATATGCCATTGAGGCAAGCCCTTCATAAACCAGAAAAATCAGGGAGATTGATGTACTGGGCAATAGAGCTCGGTGAATATGATATAGTTTATGAACCCAGATCATCGCTAAAAGGGAAGGCTGTAGTAGATTTTATAGCAGAGTTCACCTATCCTGATACCCCCGAGGAGCAAAAGTTGCTCGCTGATTAACCTGTGGATGTTACAGGATCATCAAACACAAGCTCAGATCAACTTAGGTTGGTAAAAGGGCAAGTGGATGTTACAGGATCATCAAATTCGAGCCCAGACCAACTCAGGTTGGTAAAAGGGCAAGAAAAGATGATCGACGAAGAGCAAGAAATATCAGCGGAGGATGAAAGGAAGAAACAAATATTTCACCGAGGAACTCTGACCGATCAGAAATTTGAAGATGAGTTACCTATATGGAGGCTATATGTAGATGTCTCATCTTACACTACAGGATGTGGCGCGGGGATAGTTTTGAGCACTCCGGACGAGATCGACATGGAATACGCCCTACGTTTCCAATTCAAAGCTTCTAATAATGAGGCTGAGTATGAGGCCATGATTGCAGGTCTTAATTTGGCAAAAATTATGGAGGCGCAGCAGGTTATTGTTTTCAGTGATTCTCAATTGATCGTAAACCAAATGATGGGAGTATATGCAGTCAAAGGAGAATTGATGATCAGATATCATGCAAAGGCAAAAGAGCTGGTGTCAAAATTTATTGCTATTCAGCTGGTCAGAATACCAAGAATGGAGAATGCAAGAGCAGACGCCCTAGCTCGATTAGCATCAGCTACTCGTACCGAGCACCGGAGAATAATCCCAATTTAAGTTTTAGTTGGTCGGAGTATAGATGAAGATCTGACGATGAACTTTATTACCCATAATTTAGGACCATCTTGGATGGATCCCATCAGGGCATATATTGAGGAGGGAGAATTACCAATTGACAAGCTCGCAGCCAAGAAATTAAAGTTTAAAGCTGCTCGGTATGTATTAACTAACGGTATTCTGTATAGACGAGGAATTATAGCAGGTTTGCAAAAATGTGTACATCCCTTCGAGGTGAAAGAATTGATTGAAGAGATCCATGAAGGGTCCTGTGGAGCCCATGTAGCAGGTCGGACGCTTTTACAAAGGGTGATGACGCAGGGATACTACTGGCCAACAATGAGGGCTGATTGTATAGCCTATGCCAAGAAATGTGATAAGTGCCAGCATTTTTCCTCCATCCGAAGAACTCCACAAGCATTGTTGACACCCATCACTTCCCCTTGTCCATTTGCCATGTGGGGAATAGATTTGGTCGGGCCACTGCCAACGACCAGAGGAAGATTCAAATACCTCATCGTCGCAGTGGATTATTTTACTAAGTGGGTAGAAGCTGAGCCTCTAATTGATATGACATACGACAAGGTGTACCAATTTGTTTGGAAGAACATCATTTGTCGATATGGTCTTCCTCATGCTTTCATCACGGACCATGGAACACAATTTGATAACGAGGAGTTCGCTGCCTATTGTCATCAGTCAAATATTTTGAAGGTCCACTCAGCACCAGGCTATCCTCAAAGCAATGAACAAACTGAAGTGACTAACAGAACGTTGCTGAATGGCTTGAAGAAAAGACTGGATGATGCGAAAGCAAATTGGATCAACGAGCTACAATCAGTACTCTGGGCTTATCGTACTACTCCCCGAGCAGCAACTGGAGAATCACCATATATACTGGCGTTTGGAAGTGAAGTTGTTATACCTACCGAGTTGGGCCTCCCAACACACAGGGTACTGAATTTCAATTCCCCTGTCAGCGACTTAATGAGAAGATTGGATTTAGACATGCTCGAGGAAGTTAGAGAAGAAGCATCCATCAGGAATGCTGCATACCAACAACGAACAACTTTTTTCTACAATAAGAGGGTGAAGAAGTGCGACCTGAAAGAAGGAGACTATGTGTTAAAGAAAGTGATTCAAAAGAACAACAAACTGGAGGCAAACTGGCATGGACCATACCGAGTTACAGAAGTTGTTCGACCAGGAACTTACCGAATAGAAACTTTAGAGGGGGAGGAGTTTAAGAATGCATGGAACGCAGAGCACCTGCGCAAGTATTATCAATGATGTATATTCTCATGAAACGCAGTTTCGACAGTATGAATAAAATGAAGATATTCTGCCAAATTCTCTCCTTTTATTGAAAGTTTTTCAGGGAATACTAGTGCTATACACTACTCGGCAAAGCTCGGACTACTCAAAATAATTCTTGAAAACGCCAACTAAGGTTGGTCGAGAAACAAATGTATTCCTCCAGGAAGTAAAACTTGTATTCCTCCGGGAAGTAAAGCTACTTGTATTCCTCCAGGAAGTAAAACTACTTGTATTCCTCCGGGAAGTGAAGCTACCTATATTCCTCCGGGAAGTAAAGCTACCTATATTCCTCCGGGAAGTAAAACTTGTATTCCTCCAGGAAGTAAAGCTACTTGTATTCCTCCGGGAAGTAAAACTTGTATTCCTCCGGGAAGTAAAACTATGTGCCAACTTATGTTGGCTATGAAGTAAATATATTCTCGAAAATGCCAACTAAGGTTGGTCGGGAGCTACAACTATTCCAAAAATGACAACTTGAGTTGGTCGGGAGGTAAAACTATTCCAAAAAGTACCAAAGTTGCTCGTTAAGAAAAAAAATCTACTAACTATGGCTGGTCGGGGATAAAAACCCACTAATTGTAGTTGGTCGACAAGGAAAATTTACCGACCTTGGTTGGTCGGAAACATTTGATGAAGACGAGAAAGTGATCGAGCAACATTTTTTATACTCGTAATTTTTTACTAAGTTGGTCGAGAAACAAAACATTATTTTTGCCAAATGACTACCACAAATTCAAACTAGTCGACAATAAGTTGATCGACAAATAATACAATATTGTTATCTTTTTAATAGATACACATGTACAGATGTAAAGTGTTACAAAACAATAGCAGTCAAGATTTGCAAATGAAAGTCTTTCATTAAAATCAAAAACAAATTATATTGAGAATGAAATGTATACTAACTATTACATCAAAAATTCCTACTCTATTGGTTTCTTCCCCTCTGCTTTTGAAACAGGTTCCTCGCCAGCAGGCGGATCATTTAAAGCAAGAGGAGAATTTATAAAGTTTAGATCTTTTAACATCCTGATATTCATCACGGATGGTCGATCTAGGAGGTGCTCAGGACGAGATATCTCGAAATTTGAATGGAGATTGTAGTCGCCGAGATATTTGGAAATCAAGCATCGAGGAATGGCCCGAGCAGGGATTTAACTCATATCAAGTTTGAATGGTGGCACAGGTAGGTCGAGCAGTCCAGGATCATGGTAGTCCCACGGGTAATGACCATGTTCGAGTTGAAACACACCTAAGGCATTCAACCAGCCTTGCTTGTAGCCCTCATTATTGGCATTCTGGATACGATCGTCCAAGTGGTCGAGAGCCTCGTTGTACCCAGCCATCCAGAACTCCCTGGGCTGTTTGTGGAATTGATATGTCAATCTTTCCAGCTGCTCGTGGAAATTTTTAATGAAGAGTTCCTTATTCTCCAAGACAGACTTCTGCACAGAAAGCTGCTCTTCCAGGTCCCTGATCTTTTTTGACATTTCAGCCAACGCCTGGTTCTTCGCCATTAATTGGAAAGCTTGGTTCTCTAAAGAAGATTGAGTCCTCTGTTCCTCGACAGGAATTCGAGCAGCTCTTGCTCGTCCTCGAGGAGCTCTTACTCGTCCACGAGAAGATGTAGAGGGGCCAGCTCTCTTCAAGGTCTCCAATTCGTCCCTCAAGTTGGCGTTCTTGACCTCCAAGAACGAGAATCCCTCGTCAGTCACTGGGATCAAGGCTTTTGAAGTGGAAGCTGCAGACTTCAACTGTAACAACTCTCTTTGCAGGTTGTTATTCTCTTGCTCTAATAATTCATCTATTTGTCTGTACTCCTCGACCTCACCCCTCAGAGTTATCTCCTTCACATCGTAGCTAACAAAAAGTTTGTCGTATCCCTTGTCGGCAACGATTTGCTGATATTTCTTCTCATACCCCTCGTACAAGAGGGCAGTGGATTCCTTATATTGTTGCTGAAGGTCTTCAAGGGTGCCTTGGAGATCCTCGATCATATCATAATAAGCTACATTATTGGCCACCACACGATCAAGCAGACACTTCAAATATTGGTAAGCTTCAACTGCCTGTTCCGAAGCATCTTGGCCGAGGATGTCGACGATTTATGCTGCACTCAGATCTGTGTGACCAGCCTTAAAATATTCATTGCATTGCCGCAACAGCTTTGTATCATGAGTAGACAGTAATTCCATCCTGGCCAGAAACTAGTAGAGGAAGAAAAAGCAGTAATCAATAATTAAAACAGAGCATGAAGAAGAGACAACACAATGCAAAAACAAAAGTTCAAGTTTTATTATATCACAAAATTCAGAGTTACATGTTCATGGTTACATTTGACAAAGGAAAAATAAAATAGAGATAAATCTGAACAACTCTACACCTTTTTCTTGTCTCCCAAAACTTTCTCGAGAGGCTGGGACGAGGAGGTAGGTTGCTCGGATGGAGCAGATAGTAGCTG
The DNA here is from genome assembly GCA_949130495.1 of Sambucus nigra. NCBI lineage: Eukaryota > Viridiplantae > Streptophyta > Magnoliopsida > Dipsacales > Adoxaceae > Sambucus > Sambucus nigra. The sequence continues at coordinate 547,168,845 of OX422215.1, forward strand.
GGGAAGTGCTGGAGGTTGCTCGGAGGAAGTAGTGAGTTCCTCATTTGTATACTGGATGGCTGGGGGATGAGAAACTTGATCTCCCATCACCATGGAAGACTCTTCGGAGGAAGCTTCGTCCTCTTCTTCGTCTTCAGGAGTTGGAGGGGGATCAGGGATGTGTCGCTGAAAGAGTTCAGAATTTTCATCCACTTTCATCTTCTGTAGAGCAGCGACCCATCCATCTCTAAAGTACTTGAGGCTGCCATATTCTACTTGCGACATCATGGCAGCCAAGCCCTTGTTCCACCCTTTGTCCCAGCCAGCGCTGAAAGACTTCTTCACGGCCAATTTTCTCTTAAACTTCTCCGAGGAAAGCTTCTCGGACAGAAGGTTTTCAGCAGTCTTCAGTTTATTCTCAACCTCCTCCTTCTGCCGACTTACTTCCAGAAGTTGGATTAATTCTTCCTCAGCAACCTTGAGTTTATCTTCAAACTCCTCAGCATTCTTGAGCTTCCCTTCAAGCTCTTTATTCTTCTTCTCCAAAGCATTCATTTTCTTCTCCAACCCCTTGGAGATTTCAACAACTTGAGCCTTCTCCTTCTCGGTGGAGGTAAGTTTCTTCTCCCAAGCAGCCTTGTCAGCATCGTACTTCTGACGAGAATCTTCCAATGACTGCCTCACTCCCATCAGAGCTTCCTCCACACCAGATGAGGAGCTTGAAGCTTTAATAGCTTCATCTTTCTTCAAAATTGTATTGAAGAAGCTCACCAACTATGAAATGAAAATTAAAGCAAGTCAGAGACAGATATAATAAGGGAAAGATGAAAAGTTCAAAACAACAAGACTTACAGAAGCAATATGGCGAGCAGCCAATGAGGTGACCATGTCCCGAGAAAGGTTCTCCTCAATACCTTGGATCTCAGGAATGATCCAAGTCTTCACCGAGCTCATGGCAGAGCTTGGGGGAACAAAATTAGGAACACCAGTTCCAGTAATTGGGGGTTGAGCAATGGTTTCAGCCAAATTGACCGAGGAGCTCTTCTTCAGCTTCCTCGGGGGAACAATAATAGTTTCGACCAAGGAAGAACTCTTGGTCGGTGATATTACAATCACTTCTCCTAGAGCAGCAGACTTGCTCGGAGCCACTTGGGGCTTCTCGGCAGCCTTCACAGGAGCAGCCGAGGAAGGTGCATCAATTTTCTTCGTCCCCTCTCCTGGGACGTCAATCTTACTTCTTTTTGCCTCTCCAGTACCAGAGGAGGGTTTCTCAAAAAGGGTGGGAGGTCTTCTTTTCTTCATCCTCTCAATTAAAGGAACGTGTGACTCAGGAGAAGAACTTGCAGAGGCTGGTGTTGATTCTACTACGCTGATCACCGGACGAGCACTGAAAGAGGTAGTGTAACTCTTGTACTGCAGCAGATATGAAGCTGACCTAATATGCTCATCAGCAACAGTTTGATGAAGACTCCAGATAAGTTTTAAGTGCCTTATATTAACGTCTGCCTCCTTTGGACACTTTCTTTTTCTATCAACTGCAAATAAATAAATATTGCCATCAGTGACACATTTTATCAAACATAAAGGAAGCATAATTTCAAAATAAATAAAATAAAATAAAAATAACCTATCCCATTGCCATAGGGAGGGCATCTAGGACCCTGATAAACTTCATCTCCAGATAAAGGAGCATGTTGCCAATTTTTTATGACAACCCCGTGCTCAAAATAGTCCCTATTGGCATCCGGGAGATTAACCACTAAAGCCCTATTTAAAAATCTAGTTTTCAAATAAAAAGTGTTATCACCAACTACCCATCTATAACAAAACATGATTTCTGGAATTCCTATGCGAGTTCCATGAATTTGATTTAGTCTATGCACCCCATTAACTATTCTCCATGTATTGGGGCTATTCTTACAGGAACCACGTCAAAGTATTGACAGAATTCCAGACATAGAGGGTTGGGAGGAAAAGAAAATCCACACTCAGCAACAAAGAGACTGGGGAACCAATGTCCCTCAGCCAAATGGAAATAGTCAGAAGGCTCAGAAAGCTCTTCCAAAATAACCCAGGAGGGAATAGAGAAATCAGAACGAAATTTATCAATCCATTCAACAGGATAAACCATGATGAAAGAAGGAAATGAAGAAGAAGGAAGAAGATCTTACAGAAAAAGAGTGGATCTGTTGACAACGAACGATGGAAAAGATGAATGCACAAGAGAGGAAGACAATAGAAAACTCTAAGATACAAATTTGAAAAAGTAGAAGACGATAGGATTGTCTGTGACGCTTAAATACTCTGCCTTGGGAAAAGGAAAAAGTAATGATTACAAAAAGAAATGATTACGCTACCGGCGGCTAGAAGGACAAAAAGTACGCGGAGATCGAGGCGGTTATAAAAATTCAAAAAAGCCTGATTCTACGAAGTTGAAAGGAGAAATAAATACAAAAGACTCCTAAATTTCAGGATGACCATTTAAAACTGCCATATTCCGAGAAAGAATGTTCCACACTCCTCAAATTTCGAACTATGAAACATTGGGGGCTTCTGTTGATACCAAATTTAGTCTGCTGACATGGCTCAATTAAGTGAAGACACGTGGAAATCTACGTGGCAACAACAAGCACATCCGAGGAACCACACTGCAACGAGGAACACTGCTTCCCCGAGGAACTCATACGCTCCGAGGAACAAGAACTCTCCGAGGAACTCTTGAGTACCGAGCAACTCAGGCGGTCCGAGCAACACCTCGAACAAAGCATTAATAGCAGGATAGCCAGAAGTTTGAATGTTCATTAAATGCTTATCATTCAGATGTATACGCTTAAGGGGCATTTAATATATTACCCTTTCACATGTACAGCATTGAATGTATTACCCTTTCACATTACAGCCTTAGGGATATAAATATATTGTACAATCCTCATTGTAAGGGGACCGGAATTTCTTGATAGAACTGGTAATCGAGAATTCCCAAACACTCAGCAATAACATAACAGTGGACGTAGGCCATTTTTTATAAGGCTGAACCACTTTAAAAATTCTTTGTCTCATTTATTTATCTGTGATTAAATAATTAGATATGATCTAATTTTTTACATCAACAACGAGGTGGGAAGGTTTTGAGCACCACATTGGGTTTTCATGCACGAAAGCACGCACGAACATTTCGAGAGTGAGGTGGAGGTGTCCCAGGGTCCTGAGTATATAAGGAGAATTGAGATACATTAAAGAGGAGAGATTGAGGGTTGGAACACATAAAATATGAAAAAGAAGGCAGTTTTGAGGTTTGAGGAAGAGAGTTTGGCCAAAAGGGTTCACAGGCGAAATGGGTGAACTGGTTCGCCTGCACACTCGAACCCGTTTGGATGACCTGATCAGATATTCTCCCCTCTTTACCAATTCCCTCCCTACGAAAACACCTCCCCGTAATCTCCCCTCTAACCAATTTTTCCACCCTTTTCCTTCCCTCCACCCTTTACCACCTCCACCTTTTCCCTTACCCCAAAATCCCACCCTTGCCCACCTATAAATACCACCCCATCCTACCATTTCCTTCACACAAAACCTCTACTCTCCAATTCCTCAAATCTTAAATTCCCTCACACCATGCCCCCCGTCGTAACAACCAAGTCTGCAAATACGAATCCACCACTATCCTCCACGAGGAGGTATGCCACAAGTTTTGTTCCCTAAAAGAATGTGATTGGCTACAAATGTACTTTAGGCCCACCCGCACAATCCATATTGAGCATAGGGTCAATTGGGATGAGTTTCTCGGCGAGGTCACCGCCCTCTTCCACCGTCGAGCGTGGTGCACTTTCCTTACCTCGCCGCACGATCGAGTATATGATGAAGACATGCGATTTTTCTACGCAACTCTCGTTCAGAAATCCCCCACTCTTCATTAGGATTTCGTTAATAACATTCGCATCCCATTCCCCCTAGCTATTATCCAATAATAGATGCGTGTGAAAGGGGTTACTTTACCCGAACAATTTGCGTATCCGAACAACAGATCCCCATACACCAAATCCGAATGCATAGAGCACATGGCCCCGAATGAGGGGTGGCTCCAAGATACCTTCCCGGTGGGAAGGCTACCATAGATAGTGTGCTATGTGCACCTCACCGCTTGTGGCATAATTCTTCAAACCACCAATGACTCGGTGATCCACCATTGCCACAGAAATTTCCTCTACCATTTTGTCGACCCAGTTCTATACGGAAATCATCATGCCGCATATGACAATGAAGGTAAAGTTGCTTTCCCATATGCACACCTCATCACCAAAATCATGTACGACGCCGGGGTGCGGGCGCCTGAATCACAAATAAAAATTCTAAAACTGATTGGGGCCATTTCCACCACCCGAAGTGCTCGTCAAATGAGATTGGACCACCCCACACCATTAGTTGTTGATGAGGATGAGACTATTGAGCACGATGCCCTAATACCCGATGTAGGTGGCGATCCCGAGGAGAAAGAGTTTGATCAATCGGTGGAACTGGATTACAAGCTCGACTCGGCGGAGATCTACCGTCGCCTTGATAACTTGGATGCTAGTCTCAACACTTTTATGTGTAATCACCAGCGCAACACGAGCATGATGATTAAGCTCCAAGCAGAAATGTCCCTAATGCAAGTCTTATCGAACATCTCACTCTCGACGTAATTCTATGATCCATATTACCCTAGCGCACCCGGCTCCTCCCATCCGCCGCCACAGTAGCTCTCCTATTGTTTGATGTTTTTTATGTTCATCTTTTGTATAGTTCTTACATGCTTCAAATTGCTTATTTTGCCAAGATGTATTTGCTCTACCCTTTCTTTGTGTACTTATGTGGTGGTTTTAATGGAAAATTTGCATTTTAAATATTTGCTTGTTTTATTAATCACATTTATTATTTTTTTTCTTATTTAGATTTTAGTCCTTCTGATTTAGGACAATGCAAAATTGTAAGTTTGGGGGTGATAAATGCGTCTTTTAGAAAAACTTCGAAAATTTTTTAAATGTCAAAAAAAAATTGAAAAACTGTCAAAAGGTACAAAAAATTAGAAAATTTCCCAAAAAAATGAAAAATTTTGAGAAGTCAAAAATATTTTTCTTTAAAAATAAATAAAAATAGGAATTTAAATTTTCAAAAATATTACCAAATTTTTGTTTCAAGTCCCAATTTGTAAAAAAATAAAATGCACAAAGCTGAAATTTACCAAAAATAAAAATTGTGCGAAAATTGACGACTTAACAAATAAACGTGGAGATTAGTTAACCCGGTGACATTTCGAGCCTATCGATTTTTGTGAGTAATTAAATCAATCTAAATTAAAATTAACTCAAAGTTCTTTTCAGCGTATAAAAAAGTCGTTGATGATCACTAAATCTTTGTTTTGATCGATTACGAGAAACGAGCGACACGCTGTCTTAAAAACGCGCTAAAAAATCTCTAAATTAAATATATTCTCGAGATGACGTTAGTCCATCGATTGTAAAGTAATAAGTAATTTGGATAAATGACGTTAGGCCATCGATTGTTATCCAAAAATATTAGCCATAAAAAGTAATGAAAAGTATTCCTTTTGCTAGCCATTTTTAGCATAATAAAAAATTTCAATTTCGTTTGATACCCCGAAAAACCTATATAGCCCGGAGTTACGAAAATAAAAATATATATATATCTAAAGTCCAAATGGTGCAATAAAGAGGGGCAAGAAAAAAAAAGGAAAAATTATCAACAAAAATAGCAAAAAAAAGTACAAAAGGAAAAAAAAAGAGCAAGTGCTCGAAAAAGTACCTAAGGACATCGTAAGTAAAATTTTCCAATTCCGAATTTCCCAAACATTCTTATTTAAACAAATGCACCTTATAACCCAAAAAATTCATAATCGAATCCGAATAACTAAATTAATTACCGTGCGGAGAGCCTAAGACACGAAAAGATAATAAGAGAGAATAATTGGTGTGGATAAGAGTCGATGTTTCCCATTTTCCAATAACCGTACTCCGATGATGAGATCTTTTAAGCATAGAAATTTCTTCTTTTAAATTTCTGTGTGTGAATTTTTTTTCCATTATATTTACTCTTATAAATCACGTACACCGAGAGAACTAGCCACATTCCGATTGATTAGTTTGTGAGAGCTTCTAGTGAGAAATTGAATGAAAATGAATCTTTGGAAAGTAATATAATGATCAATCAATGGAAGTTCACGGTTTAATTTTCAGCTCCGCACATACACACTACAAATTGAGACTATTGAATATAAATTTACAGTGACTATTTTTGAGGAATTTAAATTGTACAATTTTTTAAGTATTTTGATTTTTCTTTCAGTCAAAAATCAAATTTTGTGGGTATATTAACTGCAAACCCTCACGAGACACCACTCGTCCTACTAGGGTAACCTAGGGGTTTAACGGCTTGTTGCATACGCTAAATGCAATTGTTTGCCCATGAAAGAGGTATTATATCCCAGTAAAGTTTTTGCAAATTTCTTTAACTCATACTCTTATGCTTTTACATTGCTCGGGACACGCAACGTTCTAAGTTAAGGGGATTTGATAAGGCGTAAATATTTCATATTTATCCCCTCAATTTTAGTCCTTTTATGACCCCATGCGATGTAAATAGACTAAATTTATCTCATATTAATGCTACTAACTCTCTTTGGAGAGTATTGTGTGTTTTGTGTATCTCCCACGTGTTTTACAGGTATTTCATGCAAGATAGTGTGAGAGAGAGATCAAAATAGTTAAAAAAAATCAAGGAAAGGGTAGTTAAAAGGCATTTTTGTAACTTTTACAGCCTTAGTCCGAAAGCGGAGCCTAAGAAAAGTTGAAGATTATGAAATCACAAGAACACTGGAAGAAATGGAGCCTTAATCCTCGACACGAAGGAGAAGTTATGTGAATTCGAAGGTGAGAACGAAATCCAGAAGAACGAAGAGAAAATACAAGTTGAGGCAGTAAGTTCAGCTAACCCGCAAGCCAAACCGGTTCGGAGTACCTGATGCACGACTTTTCATTTAATGCTGATTTTTTCTTAGAGTTGTGTTATAGTAGGACTATTGTAAAAATGACTAAGGAAGGTTGTAGTTTCATGTCAGACATATTTTTTATCAGTTTTTAACTTATCATTAGATAGGAGAAGAGGCAAGAACCATAGCTTTCAATTTCTTCCTAAAGATTACACTTTTGTGGATTGATTCTCAAGATTTAATATATAAAGTTTCTACTCTCCACTTTATTCTTGAATCTTCTTCCTTTTTGCACGTTTTGTTTATTTTCTAGGATTTTAAGAACTTCATGTATGTTTAGATACAATTTCATCATGATTTTGACGACATGCAACATTTGAATTTCATTTATTAACCACATCATCATATTCCGACTAAGCTATTAGAGGGTTGGGGTACATTAAGCCAACCTAGGCATTACGAATGGATTTAAAAGAGAATAAAATTTAATTAACAATTCAAAGTCTTGATTTCTTATCGAAATAAAGATTATAGGTCTTTTAATTTTGTTTTCCCTAAGTAACTGGAATGTTTAAGGATATAATATGAGTTTTAGTAATTTGTCATTCCCGGTAAATACAATTTTTGATTTGATATTGTTAGGAGTAAAATCCGCATATGTCAAAGTCTTAAGAAAGTATTTGATGTTTCTTTGAATTGAGAATTAGGTTTTTGAAGGTTTTATGTTCTAAGTAATCATCGACAGTTCGGGGGATTATAATCCAACTCCATTTTCTCACATTGATTTTAAATCATTTAGTTATTCTCGCATGCGTAGTTAATTCACTAGTTTAATTAATCTGCATTAGTTGATTAGAAATTCTCATAAACAACCATCTTTCCTTTTCCTCTTTCGAGTCAAACTTAAGGTTATTCGTAATTCCTATTTGTCATTCCTATTCGTCGTTATGTTCTACGTCCTTGTACCTGAGTTCGACGCTCGATTTACCAAATCATTACTTGAGCGATCGGCTTACACTTGAGGCGTAATCACATGCATTAGAGACACATTTATTTATTCGCGTCAAGTTTTCATGAGAATAATGCCCAAAACCTTGGCATTTAAAACACTTGTCCAGATCATCCACCTTCTTAGGACCATCCTTATTCTTCCTATTATGGTCGAAAAAGTTCTTAAGATTCTTTTCAGTATTCTTCTCAAAACTCTTCTCATCTATAAGCTTAAAAAACGTTTTGAACTTCCTAGAAAACCTAGCTGCCTTTTTAGTACCAGGTTCACCATGACTATTGGAATCCAACACATCCTCTTTTTGGGCTTTCAAAACAATGAATTTCTTTTTCATTTTTTTGGAAGGACACATATTCGTATCATAGGTTTGAAGATCACCTACAAGTTTTTAGACTCTCATAGTGTCGACACCACCTAGGGAATCTAGGACTGTGGCTTTAGCATTAAATCTTTTAGGCAATGACATTAAGATTTTTTACACAACTCTAGACTCAAGGATCGACCCACCTAAGTTAAACGAGGAGTTGCCAAAATTTGACAACTTAGCATTGAACTCATCAAAAGACTAATTCTCTAATATCTTAATCGTTGTAAACTTAGTTGTCAAATTTTATAACTTGGAAACCCTAACAGTATCAGTTCCCTCGTGTATGGTTTATAAAATATCCCAAGAAGCTTTATCACTTTCACAAGTCATAATGCATCTAAACTCTTCTGCGATCACGGTGCAAAAAATAGTGTTCACACCTATGGAATTAGAAGTCGAGGAATTATTTTTAGTGTTGTCTAGGAGGCATACGCTTTAGGAGCACCACCTTCCATGGGAGGAGTCCATCAAAACTCAACCAAGTTACAAACATGCCCATCAAATAATGGATGTCGGTCAATGGAACTACCCTCTCAGTTAAAATCCATATAAATCCTAAAAATCACTAGACAAGGATCTAACACAGCAAACTAGTGTGACCCAATATGACACCAATTTGAGAGAGCTAGTGCACCCAAGGGATTGTAAACAAGAACACCATTTTTTTATTTTTCACAATTTTAATAAAGTTTGGACCTTTAAAAACTAAAAGAGCTTACTGAAAAAGTTTAATCAATTTAAGTATTGACCTAATCATGCATCTAGGTGAGAATAAGAAAGAATAAAATTGTCAACCCATAATACGGCGATGTACGAGGGAAACCACAAAGGAAAAAATCTCGGACGGCCCAACCGCATAGGTCCACGACAATATAAGCAGTTTACAAGAACAATTTAGACTTACTCACGAACTCAGTGCCTTCAGGCCTTGATGCGCTTCCTAGTTCCTTGTAACCTTCTTCGCATCCACTGTTAGATGCCTTCCAACAGCCCACAATGCAGGCGCATACCTACATCTCGGAATCCCACTAATCTTGTAGGGGGGAAATTTCCAATTGAGCTTTTATATGTATTTAACTTATTCCCGGAATAAAACTTATTTTTGAGTCATGGATAGATTTTTTACTGTCATGATTCCCACACAATCTATGACATAAAGTCTATTGAAGACGTTGCGGCCAAGCTTCAAAGATTTATTATGTTAAGATTAATTTGGTGAATGTTTCATGTCTTCATTGCATTCCTATCTCAGTGGTATGAATGCGTAATATTTATGGGACTCGAAAAATGTTTTCAGTACGTTATTTTTATTAAAAAATGATTTTAAAAGGTTTTAACTTCATTTATTCATAGATAACTACTGTTTAGAGTCGTGTAGATTCTTCCTTTGTGTTTATAAAGATCAAACGACATTAGCAGTCGTTCAAGCGAGATGAACATCTCGTTCGAGCGAGACGGCCATTTCGTTTGAGCAACAAAGTGATCTCGTTTGAGAGATTCCACCGACTCAAGTTTTCTATTTAAGGCGTATTTCACTCAGAATTTCATAGGGTACAGAACCAATAAATAGTTTACAATCAGTACATTTTCTGCACAAAAGTTTTCTATGGTTCTCAAAGTTTAAAAAACATCCTTAGAGTTTCAAGATCCGAGTTTTCATATTCTTATGCTATAGAGATCTTGGTTTGCACCATTGGAGTGTGTTCATCACTTGAACATTTGTTTCCTTGGGTTTTGCGGTGAAGAAACAAAGGAGTTTATGTTCTGAATATGTAGACATTGCCAAGCTATATCGCTGGACACTGAGGCATTCGTGGACGCGTGTGTTGTAGACAAGTAGCGTAAAAGGACTTATGCATGGGCATTATGGAGGAGTGGTTGAAGTATTAGAGGAGCATCAAGACTTGTGGGGGATCAAGTATTTGAGTAAGTCTATCATCTGTACTTTGTAATACCACATCATAGAGATTGTCTGGCTTGGGCTGTCCAAGGATTTTTCCCTTAGTGGTTTCCTCGTACATCTAGCGTCGCTTTTGTTTATTTATTTTACTTCCTTTAATCACCTATATCCATGTTTAGGATTAAACAAGATAAAATTGGACATAATTGATATTGGTTCACATACTTGGTGCGTATAAAATTTGGAAAAGAGTTTTTTAAAAAGAAAGTTATTTTTTACATCCATAAAACACATTCGAAAGAAAAAGGGGCCTAAAAATTGGTATCAGAGCTAGAAACAATTTTTGTGTGTGTTGATCCCTTGTGTTTAAAGGATGAATTTCAGAAATTTTGAAAGTTATAAAGCTCCTGTTTTTTACGGCACAAATTCTGCTTACTGGAAAATGCGAATTAGAAGTGCTTTAAAATCAATTGATGAGCGTGTGTGGTTAGAGGTCGAAAAGGGTTGGACTCCACTTATTACACGAGAGGGTGAGGCCACTAATTTAAAACCTATTGAGTCAAGGACTAAAGTCGGACATAGACTTGCACTTTACAACTCTAAAGGTCTTTATGTTATTTCCTCGCATGTCACACCGGGAGAGTATAATAGAATCATGCCATGTGAAACTTTTAAAGAGTCTTGGGATATACTTGCACTTACTCACGAGGGCATTAGCATGGTTGGGGCATCTAAACTCCAAAACCTCACTACATAGTTTAAGGTGATTAAGATGTGGCAGAATGAGTTGTTTGATGAGTTTTATTCTAGATTGTCAAATATTGTCAACTTGTCGTTTAACTTGGGAAAGAACATACCTGACAACTGTGTCATAAAGAAAATATTAAGGTCATTGTCGAGTAGATTTGATGCAAAAGTGACTATTTTGAACCCCTTGGGTATGCTTGAATCGACGAAAATTGAAAATATTATAGGTGACTTACAAACCTACGAACTGGATATGTTTACCTCCAAGCAAGTGACAAAGAAATAAAAGGTCATTACTAGCCCAGAAGGAGGAGACTAAAGTTTTGGATGATGATTCCGATTCCGATTTTGAGGATGTAGCCTTATTGGCAAAGAAATTCAAAAAGTTTCTTAAGTTCCAAAAGGAATTAAAAGATGCAAAAAGACTTGATAAATTAAGGAACAACAAGGTCGGTCCCGCCCCTAAGAATAAGAGTGAGAAAGTTAAGAGGGATTAGTCGGATAGGTGTTTTGGGAGTGAGGGTTATGGTCACAAGGTTGCCAAGTGTACCACTATACTTAAGAAGGAGGGAAAGAAACTGATAGCATATAATGCCACCTTAATTGATAGTGAACCAAATGAGGGAGAAAGTTCCCCCAATGAGTACAACTTTGTAATGTTCATGGCATGTCATGTGAAAGACAACGATAAATGTTTCCATGAATATTCTCATGTGCATGAGACTTCCGAGGCCGTTGAGTGTGAATCCCAAGTGAGTGAGGGTGAAGCAAATGAAGATAAGGATATCGATGTAGGAGAGTTGCAAGTTGCCTTTAATGAGTTGTATAAGTAAGCGATAAAGGTGAAAAAAGAAAACTTGAAATTGCAAGCTAGGTTGAATGAGCATGCCGTAAAAAATAATAATGCATTGATTGAGGAGCTTAGGTCACAGGAGAAGACTCTTAAAGAGAAAGTAAAATATATCGAGAAAGAGAGAGATAGTCTTCATAGTTTAATGGAGGCTCTAAAGAAAGAGGTTTTAGAATTTGAAAAGTCTAGGCGTGTGCTTGAGTCTATGATTAGAGAATTAGAGGAGAGATTGAAAGACTCGAGTAAGGTAAAGTTTGATTTGGAGTTTAGATCGGAGAAATTGGATAGGATGTTAGGTCTCGTACAATCAAGGTAAATAGGTTTGATATATGTTACAATGATAGCGTTGTTCCCATTCCCAAAGCCAACACCAATCGTGTGAGAGAGCGAACTAAGAGCATTAGGAGAGGTCCACATTTAGGTCACATTCCTCATCGTGTTTACACTTAGATCCATTGCGGTAGGAAGGGTCACCTTAGGCGTTATTGGTATGACCTTAGAAATGCTCCAAAGAAGTTAAGGAATAAAGCCATTTCGTTTCCCAAAAACCTCGTGCATCATTTCACACCTACTTGGGTTAGGGAATCATACTTATAGGCTTTAGGAATTAAAGTTCATGGTTCCTGTTTGGTTGCACTTGATTCTTCCCATGCTAGATCTAAAGGATGATTGTTGTGTCATGTTTGTCATACCCTAGTCTTTGCATCATGATTTATATTTTGCTAGTGTTATGACATGTGTATCTCTTTGTATTACATTTTTTCATTTATTGAGTCTTAATTGAAAAATACAAAAAGATTTTGTTATTGATAAATTTTTTGAAAAATACAAAAAGATTTTTGGTTTTAAATATTTTTGAGAAAAATACAAAAAGACTTTAGTTTTGGGTCAAAAATATTTTTAGAAAAACACAAAAAGATTTTTTTTGTCCAAAAATATTTTGGAAATAAATCAAAAAGGGTGTGTTTTATTGGTCATAAGTTTTATTTTTGTGTCGTCAGTTTTTCATGTTTGATGTGGCATATTGGTGTGCTTGAACCCCCGTCATTTCATTATCCATGTGGCTAGGACATTTGATCATAATTGTTGATGTGTTGAATGATTTTAACCATTATCTTAATGGGATGTTTTGAAGTTGATATGCATTTGAATTCAACTTTGTATATGTCCCATGTTTGCACACATCCGCGAGTTTACATGAATGCTTAACATCTCATGCATATGTGAGCTTGGTGCGACGTTCTTATCTTAATTTTATCATCTATGTGTAATAAGACTTAGGAACAGGTGTGCATGTAAGAACCGTTTACCACGGTGATTGATATTGCTTGAAAAAATGATGAGTGTTCACGGGAAAGGGCTGCGAGAGTACAATCAACTCGTCATGAAAGCCATCGTTTAAAAGAGCCCGAGAAAAAATTAAGGCAATAAAAAGAAACATATGTCAAAATGGGCCAATTAGTATATGTTCATTCCAAAAGAAAAGATATATATATATATAAAAATATATCAAGGTTCTAAAAAATGTGGGGCATGACCGAGGCGTGGAGGCAAATCCTTAAGCCTTAGAAGCCTAGGCGTAAAAAGGCATTTAGGCCTTTTTTAATGTATTTTAACATTTTTAACTATAACAAGGCTATTAAAAATACTAAAATGGTACATACCTTAAAATATGTATGAATATATGCAAACTAAAATACAATTTTTTAAATACGAAGAAAAAACAAAAAATGAAGTTTTTCTTGACAAGCGGTAGAGAGGTTTGGGATACCATTTGTCTTTTGATTCTTTTGTATGAGATATTGGTTCGGTTTATTAAAAAAAAGGCTTTAAAAGGTGATATCATTTCACTAAAGCGTTTTTGTTTTTAAAAAAAGTGCGCCTTAAGCTTTTACCAAGAATAAGGCGTATAAGGCTCAAGGCGGGGTGTTTTTCTCAAGCCTCAAGCCTAGGCGCGCCTTTTAAAACACTGATATATATATATATATATATATATATATATATATAATGGAGTTTGGATGGATATATAAACGGGTTTGCACCATGAATCCTAGTGTTGAAAAATCGTATCATGACATTATTGTTTGTAGAATTTGTGAAAATTCCGAATTTGTGTGTATGTTGATTGTTTAGTACATTTAGCTCAATATATTAATTGTCACATATGGCTAAAACTATGTTTGATGACATTTAGCTATCAATTAGAGTTTCTTGAACGTTTTAATGTGTCGAAATTGTGATTCACTTGTTGTAGTTCACGCCCATTCACTCCATGTCCATGTTTGAGCACATTGATACTATGTTAGCATGAAACTCACCTTAGTTTACTTGTTTTATTTTTCAGTTTTGAGTCTCTTTTGCTATTGTTTGGTATTTCCTGTTGATGTTTTTAGGAACTTTTTCCAGTGGGAAAACTTTATAATTTTTAGAACTCAAATATAAAAATTTTGATGTCGTTCAAAAGACATCTGGAACTCGTTCGAGCGACAAGTCCATGTCTCTTGAAGTTTTGATCTCGCTAGGTTCAAGCGAGCTAATGAAAAGGGTCAGATATGGGTCGCGAGATAGGTCGCGTGAAGGTCGCTTGAAGGGCTTCATCACGCGAGAGCCTACTGTTTTACAATGTTTGATGTTGCTTGATGCCTAGTTTAAATTACAATGCATAGTCGTTTAAGCGACCTCTGGTTGAAATTTTTGGATTCTTCTGATTTCGCACCTGCTTCATTTTATTAATGCTATCATGTTATTTTGGTACTTCTGGGTTGTTTTTATGTAGTTCTTCTTGATCATCCATGCTTAATTATTGACACTGCATTCATTAAGTCACGTCATTACTGATTATGATGATTCATACTTTGTGACTATTTGCTAGCTACGATTTGGTACTTTGTGATTATTTTTAGTTGTGAATTTATGTTTATCTAGATATGCTTTATTGATTATTTCATTCAAGATATTTGATGCTTGTTTAACTTTTTCACTTATTGTCTATTCAAGACAAAAAGGGGGAGAGATGTATGTGATGTAGGGGGGGTTTATTTTATTTGATGAGCGCATAGTTTTTGTTGCATTATAAATTGATATCATATACTTTCATTCTTATATACTGGTATCAATTAGTTTTAACAAATTGATATCCTAATTTCAAAATTGGTATCAAAATAATTAGCTCACATGTTTAACAAACGATTTGTTTTACATATTGGTATTTTTATATCATTTGTTTCTTCATACTTCACTGGGTATTTGTATATTTCATGTGTTAAGGTATTCTTCAGAGGGTCAAGATTTCAAGACTACATCACATTCAGAAAAATCATGCTTGTCGGACCAACATTTACTAGTCTTGTCTTATAACTTAGGATTTTAGATTTTATGGGATGGGATGGGATGGGATTTAGGTATCATGCGGCTTGACGGCCAGTCTTAGGCATATCACTATTTGGGTTTTGTCCCGGAATAGTCAAAGTGGGCGATTTGTAAGGAAAAAATTTCTAATTGAGTTTTTGTATGTATTTGACTTATTCCAGGAACAAAACTTATTTTTGAGTCATGGATAGATTTTTTATTGTCACGATTCCCACACAGTCTATAACATAAAGTTTATTGAAGATGTTGCAGCCAAGCTTCAAATATTTATTATGCCGAGATTAATTTGGTACACGTTTCACGTCTTCAATACATTTCGATCTCTCGGGTATGAATGAACAATATCTATGGGACTCAAAAAATATTTTTAGGATGTTTATTTTATTAAAAAATGATTTTAAAAGGTTTTAACTTCATTTATTCTGAGATAACTATTGTTTAGAGTCGTGTAGATTCTTCCCTTATGTTTAGAAGGATCAAACGAAATTATCACTCATTCAAATGACAATGCAGTGTCGTTCAAGCGAGATGAATATCTCGTTCAGCGACATACCCATTTCGTTTAAGCGACAAAGTGATCCCGTTCGAGCGATTCCACCAACTCAAGTTTTTTATTTAAGGCGTGTTTCACTCAGAATTTCATAGGGTGCAGAACCAGAAAAATAGTTTACAATTAGTAAGTTTTCTAAGGTTGTTAAAGTCTAAAAAACATCCTTAGAGTTTCAAGATCTGAGTTTTCATATTCTTATGTTATAGAGATATTGGTTTGCACCATTGGAGTGTGTTAATCACTTGAACATTTGTTTCATTGGGTTTTGCGGTGAAGAAACAAAGGAGTTCATGTTCTGAATCTGTAGATGTTGCCAAGATGTATCGGTGAAAATCGAGGCATTCGTGGATGCATGTGCTCTAGATAGATATCATAGAAGGACTTCTGCGTGGGCACTGTGGAGGAGTGGTTAAATGATCATAGGAATTTCAAGACTTGCAGGGGAATTGAGTAGTTGAGTAAGTCTATCATCTGTACTTTGTAATACCACATCATAGTGATTGTCTAACTTGGATCGTCAGAGGTTTTTTCCCTTAGTGATTTCCTCGTACACCCGGCACTGCTTTTGTGAACTTAATTATTTTACTTCCTTTAATCACCTAGATTCATGTTTAGGATTGAACAAGATAAAATTGGACTTAATTGAAATTGGTTCACATACTTGGTGTGTATCAAATTTGGAAAAGAGTTTTTCAAAAAACGTTGTTTTTAACATCCTTAAAACACATTCGAAAGAAAAAAGGGCCTACAGATCTTACTTGTCTCATGACCAATTCAGTCGCCTCTAAAGACAACACGATCTTAAACAGACATAAGTGTGTAGCTCAAACTAGGTTTAGAGGCACAAGATTTATCTTATAAAAATGTTTTCATGACCGACCTCTTGGAAAAGTTATGCCAGACCTAAGTATTTATAAAAAACATTAATTTTGAGGTGGCATGTTTTTTTATGCAACCCATTCGAACAAAAACACAGGGTTTGTTTAAATTAAAACCTTATCTCATTTGAACGAACCAAAGCCTCATTTGAACGAACACTTGATCTCATTCAAACCAACTTCAAACAAGAATACCTCTCTTAAACAGAAGAACCTCGTTGGAACTTTGTTCAAACCAAATCAACATCTCATTTAAACGAATGCTTAATTTCGTTCGAACAAGCCAAATTAAAAAAAAAATTATTTTAAAAATCCATTTTACAAAAAGGTCTCAAACATATTTTATAAAATAACACCCAAAATGAATCCAGGGATCAAACACTATTATGCATTCTTACGTTCGATGAGATCCCTCAGTTGTTGAAGACAAAAACTTAGCACGCTATCCAATGTAATTTTATTGTAGATTTATCTTTGTCGCATAGTCATCAATCACCCATCATTGACTTAAAGGACACACAACTCAAGTCCTAACCTATGAGTCAAAAAAAGTTTTGATCAGACACGGAATAAAGCTAATACTTACAAATTGACTCGATTCAAAATTTATCCTTACATATTCAAAAGTTTTCTTCAAACGGAATAAAGACAATATAGTATAAAAATTAACTCGATGTGAAATTTTTCCTTATAGAATGACATCAAGGGTTTGTGACGAATATTTACTCAGACACAAGTCAACTCTCAATTCAAGTATCCTCCAATATTCCCCTCTCATGCACCTACACTTAATGCACCCTCTTTCTTAGAATTATTCTCTTCCACACACGGTGACTATGTTGAGGAGTATTATATAAAGAACTTGAGCAATACCAGTTTTATATGGGTGGTGGACGGTTATATTTACTACAACAAAAATTATGGTGCATAATTACCCCTTTCAAAGAGGTGAGGATCAAAAATGGTGGATGAAATCAACCTGAAGTGAAAACAAAAGAGTGTGTATGTTGACCACGTGGGTGGAGGGGATCCAATTTCATAGTATAAGAAGTCATTTATGGCTTGGACAAATTATTTTCTTGAGAAGTTAGTGTGATGATCAATGTTTTATTTTAATTTTTTTCAACAAGTTTGCAAATATTTTACTTTTCTTGGATAAATTGACCACTTTTGTGAACAAAGACATCTTAATTTGTTTATTTTTTTTATATTGATTGAATGCTTGGATTGAATGAATTTGCTTGAATAATCAACTTATATGTGAATTGAATTTTGAAGAACCCTTTAATAGATTTACCACAATACAAAGGGTGGATGGGAGAGAGTGTTGGGGTCTCCGATAAGAATGTAAAGGGTTTTTATGAATTTATGAAGTATAAATATAGAAATATTAACAATAACAAGATCCCGTGTTCGTGCACCCGTTATACGAACGATAATTTTAAATATTTCGAAGACGCTAAGTTGCATTTGGTAAGGCGGGGTGTGTTTCCAGATTATAATATATGTACATTCCATGGGAAAAAGAATATACCTTATATTCCGAAATAATTATCAGAACCTTACTTAGTGGAAGTGGTGAATGATTCGCCAGCATATCCTACTTTGGACGACCTAATTGATAATACTTACAGAGTCCACCACCATCAAAACCACCAATCTAGGAATTCGGATAACATTCATTATGACCAAGTTAATGAAAAAATTGATTCTTCATTACACAACTATCAGTAATACGTATGCTTGAAAGATGATGCGGATGGACCTTTGCATAGAAATTACAATGAAGATCACTCAATATTGTATGCCATGATCGGTACAATTTTTCGGGCAATAGCGTAACCGTGATTGTTAAGTGGTCTTAAGACATTCTACCGAACGATAACACGTCATCAGATAATTATATGGCCATAAAGAAGATCTATAAGGGTTTGGATTTGAAGTAAAAATCTATTCATGCATGCAAGTATGATTGCATATTGTACCACAATGAACACGAACTAAAGGATAAGTGTCATGTATGCAATGAGACAAGATTTACGATTTGTAAGATTAGAAATGATAAACCCAATAAATTTTTCAAGTGCTCGCAAGTTCCACAAAAGGTATTCAATAATTTTTCCCTTGGACCGTGATTAAAAATATTTTTGTTATACCGTGGAAAGCACATGCCATAACATGGAATGCTCGAGTTGAGGCGGGGGTGAATCTCGTGCACTATGCCAATGATTCAATCATGTGGAAATTATCAAACATACGACACCCTGAATTTTCAAAGGAACCGTGCAATGTATATGTTGGATTATCAACCGAGGGGTTTAAACATTTCAGTAATTTAAGCATTAATCAAAGTTATTGGTCAGTTATCTTGGCATATTTATATCTCCCACCACCCCCTCCGCACCTACCACTATGTATTAGAAAAGAGTCCAATTAATATCAGTTTTGATACTTAGTCCAAAGTATCCTTGAGACGGTTTTAATATTTTCAAACACCCTTAATTGAAGAATTGAATGAATTATGGGTTGAAGGTGTGAGAATGTATGACGCTCATAAGGGTGAAGAGTTCACACTTTACAAGCAATGTTGTTGTGGGGAATCCATGACTTTCCTAACTATGGGACCATTTATGGTTTCAATGTTTACGATTATTATGGATTCCCCATCTATGCGGAGGAAACTGAATCCATTTGGATAAAGTATAGTAATAAGATATCTTATGTCGGTTATCGTATATTTCTATCGAATAGTCACTATCTTAGAAGAAATAAGTCTAACTTTCTACTTGTTGGTCCTGAATGTTGGATGCACTTTTTTCATATTTCTTGTTACCAAATTGGGGAGAAGGTTAAAGCTACGAGTTTGGGGAATAAGTTTGTAGGCAAAGACCCCCAGTTTGCAGGCCAGAAGTGAAAAGTTATGGAAGATCCGAAATATCGTAGTAAAATGAAGTCATGGTCTAGACGATCTATGTTATTTAACTATTCATATTGGAAAGAGCACTGTGTAAGACATGTAATTAATGTAATGCATACGGATAAGAATTTTGCAGAACATCTCATAGGTACATGTCTAGGTGGATCTCATTTAAAAGATGGAGAGAAGGTGTGTCGTTATCTAAAATAGATGAATTTTTTTTTTAATTTGTGGTTAAAAATTGATGCTACAATAGGAAGAAATTTGATTTTGCGGGTTCTTTCACTTTGAGTACTAAAGAGAAAAATATCCTCCTAGACACGTTGTTTAACTTGAAGACTTAGTCCAATTATTTCGATAATTTTCAGAGTGTTATAGACTATAAATAAAATTATTTAAAACAGTGCAAGTCTCATGACTAGCACATTATTATTCAATTAATACCTTTATTCTTTAGGCATTGCTTTTCTTCTCACAAAGATGTCTACAGAAAAATTATGCAAATTAGTTTGTGCTTCACCTTACTGTGTGAAAAATTTGTAAACATAAAGTAAATTGCGAGGACAAAAGCAACTCTACCCGAGGAGACCTGTGTCTTAGAGAAATATTTTCCTTTATCGTTCATTGACATTGACATCAGTGTCAACCTACTTGTGCATCTATGCGATGAGGCATCAAACTCTTTCACTTAGATAAACCTTATTATATCCTTCAACTGGTGAATTTTCACCTTATTTCTCTTCCTTTTTGTAACGCCCCGACCCGAATTTATGGATTATTTATAGTTAACCCGGACCGACCCGAGTGTTAGGTGTGAAGTGCAATGAAACAACCTCTATAATGTTGTTATTCTAGTTTTATTTTAATTAACATTTCACTTGTTTAGTATGTGATTCCAATTTCAAAATAAACTATGTGAGGGACCCATGGGGAGCACCCCGAAGTCCAAGCATACAGAGCTACTAACATAAAATAAAGAAAGTACTTACCTGTATAACTCTCTCAAAATATGAAGCCTCTCCCAACCTTCCATAACAAAGCAACGGTGTGAGCCAATGCTTAGTGGGAAACATACAAATGCAGTATAGAATCGAACGACATAAAGGAGACTCTAACACGTTACGCCTATGCGCACATGCAACCACCTTGTGTGTGTGTGTGTGTGTGTATATATACTTATTTCATGAAACAATTTTACTTCTAAAAACCTTATTTATCCAGATTAATTTACCTTGATCATATAAAAGAAATATTTTTTCTCATTTTAGCATTTCTCGTTTTATTTAACATACAGGGTTCAATACTTGAAACCACTACAGTTGATTTAACTGAAATCACTTCTTTACTGAAATCACCCTTTTATTTTATCTAATAGATGTCAGTATTTTCATTGAAATCCACCCTTTCAACACCCGTGAACATCGTGTAAGAAAACTCTCATTTAATCTTTGAGAACCCTTTTACAATACATTTTTATGTTAAAATGGGTTAAACGCTTAGGTTGCTTAATCACCCATTTACCCACTTACTTTACCTTTTTCCATACCTTATGGACATTAATAAATTACACATTTACTTATCCATTTAACCTTTACCGGAACATTTGTATGAACACATTAACACAGATCATTTCTTGACATGTTCCTTGTTCCTTTATCTTTTCTTTGAATCTTTCAAATACCTCATATTTCAACGGGATCTACCCCGTCGGCTCTACACACCATATGCTCTGGACAGTTGTTTTGGGTCTTTCACCCCAAGGCTCTGGACCCTCCTTAATTATTCCAGTGTCATCCGATTACCTTTACATGTGTTTTAACATTTTACAAATCTCTAAATTATTCCTTCTTTCCTTTTCATCCGGCCGAGGCCAAAACCCGGGGTTTTTCAACTTGTGTTACACTTTAAAAGTATCATTTCTTGTCCTTTACGCTTTAACCTTGATTTTATTCCAAAAATAATATTCATTTAGGACCACTTTGTGCAACACCTTTTCCGACATTTTTATTTCATAAAATATTTCACTTAAAGAAAATTTATCACTTTACCTATTTGTTTCCAAACTCATCTTTTACTCCATTTTCTCAAGGGTTAAATTTTCTAAAACACTACTAAGTTACCCCTACTAACTTCTTAAGTGTTTTAACACCTTAACACCCTTTTTAACCTTGGACTAATATTTTTCTTCCTTGAAAATATCTTTATCTCATCATTTCCTTTCCAATTTCATAAATGTTAATTCCTTTATAATATTACTAAGCTATAAACACTAACTTTCCAATGTTTACTCATTAACACTTAATCAATACCTTTATTAATTATTTTCCAAACCACCTATTTCTTTACTTTCTGTATTCAAGGAATCTAATTACACTTAAAGACTACTTTAGAAGAAAATACCATTTCTTTTATTCAACATATGTAGTCTTACAACCTTATGCTCATTATACCTTTAATCTCATTTCACACACTTGAAGACTAGAATTTACACATTTTCTCATTTCATATTTAAACCCAACCAAATCTTCTTAAAACTTATTTATACCCTTGGTGCCAAAATACTACAAGTTTATATGCATGAGAAGATGGATTTTAAACCTTACAATCCTACTAAATGGTTTAAACATATTTTTCATTCTAGGATTTTATCATACTTGAAAAAAT
The DNA here is from genome assembly GCA_949130495.1 of Sambucus nigra. Classification (NCBI taxonomy): domain Eukaryota; kingdom Viridiplantae; phylum Streptophyta; class Magnoliopsida; order Dipsacales; family Adoxaceae; genus Sambucus; species Sambucus nigra. The sequence goes on from OX422215.1 coordinate 547,191,060, forward strand.
ATATTTTTAGAGCATAAAAGACATTTAATATCTTCAAACCCACAAAATGTCCATTTTTCATAAAATCTTCAATTTTGCAAGAAACTTTAAAAACATTATTTATATTTAAGAGAGTAAATCATCACTTTCAAACATTTTATTTCATAAAATGTTTAATAATCAATCTTTCTAAAAAAAATATACTATTTTCATAAAATACCAACTTTTAATATTTCAAGACTCTGAAATACTTATTCATTCTTCATTCTCAACAAAATAACATTTTACCACTATTTTTATTCCATAAAAATATTTATTATTTACTACACATGATTTCATCATTTAATCAAATGCATCCTACTCATGTAATTCAACTACAAGACTACAAATAATACAAATAGAGTCTTAATACTAAGAGTAAGATTTTTCCACCTCTAAAGGCTCCAATGATTGTAGAAATGTTGGTATAGGAGGAGCAACCTCCACCTCCAAATGTGGCCTCAAGGGGTTACCAAATGCCTCCTCCAAAATGCTCCATTCAAGCTTCCAAGCAAAATACCCTCCAAAACCCACTCCAAAATTTCCATCTTCACCTCCGAAAATTCCCCCACACTTCTTCAAAAATTTGTAGCTCCCCTCATTCATGGTGAAAATCGGTGTATAATGTTCAAATATGGTGGAATATGTGACAAATATGGAGTTTTAATGTGGAGAGGTGGTGGTAGCATGGTGGTTTTGTGGTATTGGAAGAAAAAAATGGTGGAAGACCACCTTCTCTCAAACTCTCATCTTCTTCCAACTCCAAATGCCCCAGATAGACAAAAAATGCCCTTTTAACCCTCCCAAAGGCCCAAAATTCTGTTTTGCCACTCTTGGGCTCATATTAGCATGACAACTCAAAGATCCAAGGTCCAAAAATATGATAACGCAGATGGACAAATCATAATAAAACATTTTCGAAGCTCCTCATTCAAACGACATGTCCATCTCGTTCAATGGATGGCTTCGCGTGACATCCCATCTCAATAATAACGACATAAGGATGTCATTAGAACGGGCCCCTACTATCGTTCGAACGACCCTTGTTCCATTATTTTATTTATTCAAATTTTGACCCATAATTCTTATAATCATTATTAACCCCTATTAAGAATAGTTTATATATAATTTAATTGAATTATTAGGACAGTGTATTACAAACTCCCCTCCTTGGGGAATTTCATCGATGAAATTCTCAATTTGTCAATCCTTAAGCTTATGGGGTTCACCAACGTCTGTCCAAAACCATAGAAATCCTCCAAGACAAAATCATCGAAGTTCTCAATGCTAAATTCACCCTACTTGCCTCCATACGGGGTTTGTCACCAAATAATGAACATGTGACATGCTCTAATGCTCACCATCCTACTAACCATTAACATCACATAATTGACTTTGAGTCCCCACTCACTTGGTGATTGTGTCCAAACCATTTCTTGCACCACCTATGCTAGTACCTAAGGCATATCGGAGCCTCTATGGGAAAATCCTTCCTAGTAGTTAACATTCACCAAATTTGAACCGTAATACAACCAACCATATTCATCATCAAAATCAATTCTAGCTTAAGACCGTATATCCCGTGTTCCATAAATTTCCAGATTATCCTGACTACACAACTCATAGAAGATCACCAATAACCATACTATGATATTCTCTTACTCCAAGGAGTAATATTCTTATCAAGTAATCAACGTCCGTACGGCTTACACTTTTTGCTGCATCACTCTGATGAACCTAGCACTACCCTAGGTGTCTCACTTTTGAGTATTCTCTAGATCTTCGCTCTAATGCCCTCACCATAACAAAGCAACATTGTATGCTAAGTTTTCCTCGATTTCCAACCCTATACCACATCCTTAATTCATCATCCCTCTCTTTCCAACCCGAGCCATTGAATGCCATGTCTGCCAGTCGAAGTCCAATAATCCTAAGAAATTAATACTACGAGTAAACCGTCTGGCCTAAAGCGTAGCCACCGGCACATAGAACTTCATGCAATAGTTAGAATACCTCAGATAAGGCGCACCCAGTTATCGAGCTGCACCGACCATACCCGTCCCATCGCTCTCTACCAGACCCAACCGCACCATACCATGACATGGTACCAATTCGAGTTATCACACATGTGAGAATTCCTATCCCCGATTAACGAAATCCCTAAGGACATATAAGAAATTCTATCCATAAGCGTTCGATTATGATTTACGAAAGCGAACCTATGCCATATACTTGAAGTCATGCCACTCATTCCTAAAGTTCTCACCGAGCACAAATCCTAGCCACACACCCTCACTTGGGTCACTAACTGTAGCGAATCGAATCATAACCATTCATTCTCGCAACACGAAAGCAATTTACGAATCAGTAGTCCTTTTAGGAAGTCAACTCCCAACTTCCCTCCTTAGGAGAAAGACCCTACCTTTCACATCCTTAGCGTACATGAACCATCCTGATTGGCGGATACCTCATGCTCTAGTCTACATTGACCTTGTCCGATTTCTAGTGAGGACATCACCAACCTACTACATTTAGGTTATCGTATGACTTATCATACTTTGATCGAAACCCCAGACTCACATAGGCATTACTTTGCTCATGCGAGGCACTCACCTCACTGAGTTCCCTGACCACACGAGTTTGCCACCAAACTTACCTTCAATTTTTACCCACACAGAATTTGTTTCTTTACCACAACTGTCGCCATTAGCCTTCTAAAGGCAGTAAATATCACACTGGGATACATCTTCTAATCCAAACCATCTTAGCAATACTTGCCAAGAACTAGTCCTTACATTACTAAGTCTAAACTAGCATATATCGTCGACACATGCCGATAATATAATTATGTTTCGATGTCACTCCACCTCGTTTGCCACCTTTAAGACCCCACATGGCGTCATCACTATAAGTCTCAAATACATTTCCTAGTTCATCCCGAAACTAAGTGTGACCACACCAATACTAGTCATTTCATGACATCCGAGCATCACTCTTTTAATGTCACAAGTTATCACCCTACCTTAGGGATTACATTCCCCATATGTGCATATTTGGGAGGCCACACCCAGTACGTACATGATACGCCTAGTAACTTGGAATCGTCACCTGACCCTCAACACAATCATTATTACGATGTAAGGGTGGCAATTCATGTTAGTTGTGTCATTTTTGGGTTGCTTTGATTTTTCTTTGACTATAAATTTTGGGTATTCTTAAATCCATACAAGATAATCGTGTCATGTTCGGGTCATTTTGAGTTATTACCGTAAATGGATTATCGTGTCAAAAATTGCCAGCCCTATTAGGATGCTAATGCTTCTTTCTACCGGACTTAATTGGTCTCCTAAGGACACCAAACACACTCCATGTGAAAATCCCAAAACCTGACAAAATTTTGTTATCCATACCTTTATCATTGTAGGTGCGCTCTACAAACCTTAAATACCCACATTACGATTACTCGATGCTCGTAAAGACACTATCCTATGAGATTTTAACCATAAAACACCTCAAGGTGTCACAACATTCGATCTTTATCCTCAATGATTCCACACACAATTTGTCCTATGAGCACCTCAAAATTCCTACGACCTACTCTCTCATTAGGTTTACCTCGCACCTAGCCATCACCTCGACGGATAAAATGAGTCTCTAAACTTAGATAATAATCTTGTATTTCTTCCAAATGGTCGTGACTATAATCCACGTACAAACCACAACCAACGCTACTATGGATTATGGCAAGGTATAGGACATCGCTTGTAACCTAAAAACCTCAAGGTCTATCTCACCTAATCCTTAATGAATGTTCAACCATGACAACTAAACTGTGTCACTATGTAAACATCACACCATGTGTTAATCTACAAGTTAACACGACCGTATATATCTTGCTAGGATATAGGACGTCGGTTATTGCCTATAAATACCAAGGCCTACACCACAGACGCCACACGGGATCCTATTCCTCAATGCCACATTATAATCAAGGTACACCCAACCCAAATCTTCAACTAAGGGACCTAACACGGTTTCACCATAGAATCAATATTTTTGAATGTCACTTAGTCATCTAACCTCCACATGTGAAACATACAACCTTTACAGTTGGGTCGCAACGAACACAACTCACTGTTGCCACTACCAGGGCTACTCTCATCACCGAGTCATCATGCAATACATTTCACACAAAGGATCACGACATTGATAGTATTACCCTACATAACTTCACACATTCACCGAACTATCATCAATTGCGATATCTCCCAAAGGATAAAATTTGTTTTATTACGTCACCGGCGTTAACTACCCATAGGCACCTCACTTAAGGGCTATATACCTTTCGATCACCAATCATTAGTGCCTAGTCGATACACCCTAACCATCAACCTCTATCGTTGATTATATGAAACTCGTTCCACTCGCCTAATGGGAGTCACTCCACTCTATCGACACCTCAAATGATCCTATGTCACCAAGAATTTAACATAAGTACCTCACACTAACAACCATGGTGTCACCACTATTGGCTTTCATGGACACTCGTAAATTACTACAATTCTAATTAGAAGCTCAAAAGTGATTAATAACTACCAACTAGATCGCATGCCACTTGGGACTAACTTACTTATTGTGCTAACCTCTTTGACTTTATCGATGAGGACACGAACTAAACCATTACCAAACTAGCATGACCGGCCCAACCAACACCGACATTGAAAGATCCACTACCGACCTCATCATATCACTCCCGAAAGGAACTTGGAACATAGAGCTCTGATACCATTTGCAATGCCTCGACTCGGATTTATGGGTTACCCGTAGTCAACCCAATTCGACCCAAGCGTTAGGTGTGAAGTGCAATGAAACAACTTATATAATGTTGCTATTCTAGTTTTATTTTAATTAACATTTCACTTGTTCAGCATGCGATTCTAGTTTTAAAACAAACTACGTGAGGGACCCATGGGGAGCACCCTGAAGTCCAAGCATATAGAGTTACTAACATAAAACTTACAAGTATAACGCTCTCAAAATAAGAAACCACTCCCAACTTATCATAACAAAATGACGGTGTGAGTCAATGCTCAGTGGAAAACATACAAATGTAGTATAGAATTGAACGGCGAAAAGGAGACTCTAACACTTTATGCCTACGTGCACATGCAACAACCTTGTATATGTGTGTGTGTGTGTGTTTGTGTGTGTGTGTGTGTGTGTGTGTGCGTATATATATATATATATATATATATATATTATGCATGAAACAATTTTACTTCCTAAAACCTTATTTATCCAGATTACTTTACCTTAATCTTATAAAATATTTATTTTTTCTCATTTTAGCATTTCTCGCTTTATTTAACACACATAGTTCAATACTTGAAACCACCACACTTGATTTAACTGAAACCATTTCTTTACCAAAATAACCCTTTTTACTTATCCAATACATATTAGTATTTTCGTTGAAACCCACACGCGAACACCGTATTAGAAAACACTCATTTAATCTTTGAGAACCCTTTTATAACACATTCTTATGTAAATTATGGGTTTAACCGCTTAGGTTGCTTAATCACCCATTTATTCACTTACTTTATCTTTTTCCTTACCTTATGGACATTAATCATTTACACATTTACTTGTCCATTAACCCTTTACGAGAACATTTATTAATTCATTCAAGTTAGGTTGTATTAACACATTTCACCACATAGCCCTTTTCTTGACAAGTTTTCTATTGCTTATCTTTTCTCAAAATCTTCCAAATACCACAAACTTCAACAACCTCCACACCACCAGATATGCGAACCATATGCTCTGGCCAGTTATTTTGGGTCTTTCACCCTAGGGCACTGGGACCTCCTTAATTATCCTAGTGTCATCCGAGTACCTTTACATGTGTTTTAACATTTTACAAATGTCCACATTATTCCTTCTTTCCTTTTTATCCGGCCGAGGGCAAAATCCAAGGTTTCACCCCAATTTGTGTTACACTTTGAAAGTATCATTTCTTGTCTTTTATGCTTTAACCTTGATTTAATTTTAAAATTTATATTCATTTAGGACCATTTTTTGTAGAACCTTTTTCGACATTTTTATTTCATAAAATGTTTCACTTTAAGTAAAATTACCATTTTACCCATTTATTTCCAAACTCATCTTTTACTCCATTTTCGTAAGCGTTAAATTTCCCAAAACACTATTAAGTACCCACACTAACTTCTTAAGTATTTTAACACTTTAACACCCTTTTTAACCTTGGAGTAATATTCTTCTCACTTGGAAATATCTTTATCTCATTATTTCCTTTCCAATTTCATAAATGTTAATTCCTTTACAATATTACTAAGCTATAAACACTAACTTTCCAATGTTTACTCATAACACTTAATCAATACCTTTATTAATTATTTTCCAAACCACCTAGTTCTTTACTTTCTTTATTCAAGGAATATAATTACACTTAAAGACTACTTTTAGGAGAAAATACCATTTCTTTTATTCAACACATGTAGTCTTACAACTTTATGCTCATTATACCTTTAATCCCATTTCACACACTAAAAGACTAAAATTTCTACTTTTTCTCATTTCATGTTTAAACCCAACTAAATCTTCTTAAAACTTATTTATACACTTAATGCCAAAATACTATAAGTTTATATGCATGATAATATGAATTTTAAACCTTAAAATCCTACTAAATGGTTTGAAACATATTTTTCATTCTAGAATTTTATCATGCAAAAATACATTTTTAGAGCATAAAAGACATTTAATTTCTTCAAAATCACAAACTGTCCATTTTTTATAAAATCTTCATTTTTGAAATAAACTTTAAAACATTATTTCACCAATGTTTGAGAAAATAAATCATCACTTTCAAACATTTTATTTCATAAAACTGTTTAATCATCAATCTTTCAAAAAAATACACACTATTTTCACTAGGGGTGTAAGCGGTACGGTTTGGTCGGTAAATAGTAGATACCAATACCAAAACCAAACTCTGGATGGTAAAACCAAACCGTACCAGTTTACCACCCGGTACACCAAAATCAATACCAAAACCAAACAGGCCGGTAATTCGGTTTTTTCGGTAATTTCGGTTTTTTCTGGTTTCGGTTTTTTCTTGTTTTTTTCTGGTTTCTTCTGGTTTCGGTAAATTTTGGTTTTTTCGGGTTTCGGGTTTCGAGTTTTTCTGGTTTTGGTAAAAAACACTAAAAGCCCCAAAAAACCAAAAACAAAACCAACAAGCTTTTTTAAATATTAAAACCAACTTTTTTCAGGTTTAGGTAAATTCGGTACGGTAATTTTGGTAAATTCGGTACGGTACGATAATTTCGGAACGGTTTTTTCTAGTTTTGGTAAATTCGGTACGGTACGATAATTTCGGTACGATCTTTTCTGGTTTCGGTAATTTCGGTAAATCGGTTTTTTAAATATTAAAACCAAAACCAACCCACTTTTTTGCGGTAATTTCGGTTTCGGTAAGATCGATTTTTGGTATTTTAATATATGAAACCAAAACCATTTTTTTTCGGACCAAAACGGTACGGTACGGTAAAAACCCGTACCGCTTCCACCCCTAATTTTCACAAAATACCTATTTTTAATATTTCAAGACTTTGAAATATTTATTCATTCTTCATTTTTAATAAAATAGTATTTAACCAACATTTTTATTCCATAAAATGTTTATTATTTACTACACATGATTACGTCATTTAATCAAATGCATCCTACTGATGTAATCCAACTACAAGACTATAAATAATACAAATAGAGTCTTAATACTGAGAGTAAGATTTTTCCACCTCTAAAGGCTCCGATGGCGATAGAAATATTGGTGTAAGAGGAGCAACCCTCACCTACAAATGCATCCTTCAAAAATCTCCATTCAAGCTTCCAAGGAAAACCCACACTAAAACTCCATGAAATTTCCATCTTCACCTCCCAAAATTCCCCAACACTTCCCCAAAAATTTGTAGCTCTCCTCATTCGTGGTGGAAATGGGTGTATAATGTTCAAATATGGTAGAATATGTGACATTTATGTGATTTTAATGTGGAGAGGTGGTGGTAGCATGGTGGCTTTACGGTGGTGGAAGACAAAAATGGTGGAAGACCACCTTCTCTCACTCTCTCATCTTCTTCCAACTCCAAATTACCCAAATAAACCAAACGATCCCTTATAAAACCCTCCCAAAGGCCAAAAATATCGTTTTGCCCAACCTGGACTCATCTGAGCTCAACAAATATCCAAGGGTTAAAAATTTGACAACGCATAAGGGAAAAATCAGAATAAAATATTTTTGAAGCATGTCATTCGAACGATATGAGCCTCGTTCGAAAGACATGTCCATCTCGTTCGATGGATGGCTTCGCGCGACCTTTGCATGACCTATCTCGCTCGAAGCCCTACTCCACGCGGCATCCCATCTCGCTTACAACGACATAGGGATGTTGTTAGAATAAACCCTACTTTCATTCGCATGACCCTTATTCCATTATTTTATTTACTTAATTTTGTACCCACAATTCTTATAATCATTATACCCTTCTTCAGAATAGTTTATATATAATTTAATTGAATTATAGGGATAGGGTATTACACTTTTAATCTTCCATAAATTTCCCAATGCTTTGCGGCAACGAATTCAATGTTTGGAAAACCCTAAACATATAAGAAACATTCACCCCCACATTCCATCTGAGGTTAATGACATCCTCACGATCTGGAGAGTCCATATAATGAGCCTCAAGCCTAAAAATTACCTCTATCCTCCTCCTAGATTTCCAAAGTTTTACAACAAGGGGTTTATTGTCCAACCCAAAAAATTATATGTAATTGAATTGATCTTGACCGTAAATTCTCAGCCACTTATCACTTTCCAAGCCCAATTCAATCATCTCTTTCATGTTATCACTATCTGGTCTACCGTTATTTCACATCACCCATTCACCGTGGAAACTTGCATTCGTGAGTTACACTGAGTAGTTAAATTATGGTAGTCCTGCATTTGATTCTCATTTTTCAGATAATCTCCAATTTTATCGCACATATCCCTATTAATTCTCAAGTACATAATAAGAAATTGAGGGCACTCAAGGGATTTAAATGAGTAGTCTAAATATGAACACAAACTTTCTCTCCCACTCTCACTTGTTCTAGAATGAAGAAAATAGAAAAACAGTCTTTTCTAATACCCTTATCAAAGAATATAACTAGAGTTAAGTAGTTTTTTTTATGCACTACATCGATGTCACAATCATTATTTCACCACAAAGGCAAACCTCCACCAAATCCCCTCAGACTCACATAGGAAAAATTATTGTAATAAGAACTTCATCGTGTTTCTTCTAAATTTTGAAATTTATTTTTCATTCCAGAAAAAACACAATGGACGGTAGATGGGAATTAATCAAATCACTCAGTAATAGAATCTTTTAGGGACGACCAACTCCCTAACAAATCCAAGAGATCACTAATAGTAGGTGTTCGGCTGTACCCTTTGTGGAGACGAGAGATTGAAAGCGAGCAAAATATCCATAACCATAATATCAATTTGAGTTTGAATAACTTGATTATCTTAATTTCCTGAATTAACTAAAAATCTGAACTTTTTCTAGGACTTAGCCTTTCATTTCCTCTAAAAAAAACTTATCACCCCACCCACACTAAATGGTGGAGATGAGATCATTTTGTGATAAAACTCGATTTGTGGGATACTCGTCAAGATGGATATTTTATCTTTTAACACATCCCATTCAAAAACATTTTTACATATAATCTTAAGAGAATTCAGTTTGAATAGACCCTCCTTACTCCAATATGTGAGGAATGGGTTGGGATAGAGGTAGGTAGGGTGATTAAGGTGGGGGAGTAGGATCATTAGTTTGGTTTTTAACTTTTAATTTGGTTGGGTGACTTATTTAATATTGTTGTGTATCATGCTTATGATAAACAAATCAATGTTAGGTCATCTAAAGATATTCAAATGAAGGAGTTTCCCTCTTATGATTCATCATACACATTTGATCGATCAAAAAATAGCCATGGTTCTCTTCATAAATACGAGGACTTCTAGGAATTTGAAAATGTGGAATTCAGTGTGCTAATGTCCTAGAGCAAGGTGAATAGTACAAAATCGAAATTAATGGCCAATTAAAAAATTTCTTGTTCAAAATGCAACACCAACAATGGATT